>JADMLD010001394.1:8805000-10065000 GCA_017589585.1 Phylloscopus whistleri | reverse complement strand
CAAGGTATTAGCCCCAATTACTCAAAATTTTAATGATTCTTTAATACATGATAATGCTGTTGATAATAGGCAATCTTAAAAGCGCTAACACTTAAATATCTTATGACCGTTTCCCTTCACAGCCCTTGCCTCTAATATTTGGATCATAATCTTTTTAATATAACATTATTTAGAAAAATCAATTGTCTTAGTTACATAATGGCAAAGTGTTGAAGGACTTAATTTTAGCTCTCAGCAAAATTGCGGCAAAAGGTAATTAAGTGTTTCACACAACTATTTGATCACTTATTCAGCCTCCCAAGGTTACATCAATTTTTAACAAGCCACCCAAGATTTTACTGAAGTCAGAAATTAATTCCAAACATAATAAGAGTAGTCTGATTAATGAAAATATGAACTAGGTTCCTACACTGACTATTACTAGTATACACTGACATCATGCCCAAAATAGCCTAATTAAAGGCTTGGCAGACTGCTAACAGGAAGAGTGCTTTATAAGCTAGTATCGCAAAAAATTAAAACCAGATAAACATATACCTACCTTTCATTGACAGCTCTACATGTTTTCTTAGCAGCACTTTCTTTGCTGTCTGATTCACTGTCAGTTGATTCTTCACTGGGAGAGGAACTCCCACTACTCTCATCAGTGCTGCCTTCTTCCTCACCTTCCTTCTCACTTTCACTGTCAGACCCACTCCCTGAAATGAAAACAACCCTTACAATTTTGATCTAAATATCTTAAATAATTAGTATTTTAAAATTCCAATTTTATTTAAAATTAAACCACGGTTTAGTATTTTAAGATCCAGTTGCAAGTTTTATTTAGCCTGTATTGTTTACTCTGTGCCAAAAACAGGTGAGGGAATTACTTTCCCCTTATATTTACAAAATTTTATTAGTTAAAAACTTGTCATCTTCAGGTTACAGTATTACACTTTTTCAAATTAGAAATTTGAATAATAAATTAATCACATGTGGATTCTTCAAAGTTACATAACCCTATTAGGAGCTGGAGATGACCTCAAATTTTCTAGTCTTTACATTCATTTAACTGCAAAATTACCTTCTCGAACAGTTGCTTAATTAGATAATCTGTTTTTAAATACTCATAGTGACTATGATTGAATCACTGATTTAAACAAATTATTAATCCTCTAATTAATCATATAGTTACCAAATATTCAAAATATCTGAAGTGAGTATATGCTTCTATTAGTTCAGAAATCACTGATTTCAGTGATACAATTCTTAAATATTTCTGCATATTTCCTCAGTTTAGGAACTGGAAGGATGCAGCTCCATGTTTGTATTTTAACATGTCCCTCTTCCATTCAACTAGTTGATGATAATTCTTTCAAGTCTCTAATGCTAAACATTTTCTGTGTCTAAGGTCTGGGCCTAAGAGAATTATGTTCACTATATCTGAAATACACTAATATCTTCTGAAACCGCTGTCTTGCGGAACTGCCTGTCTGACAATAAATGGGAGAACAGTCAAAAAAACCTCTGCTTACTGAACTTGATTGGCAGCTATTACCCTCTTCATCAATATCCCATTATAATAAACAGAAAAGATTATGCAGAACTTCAGAGAAATACTGTAACACAATTTGCTGAATAAATCTCATGAAGGACTACACAATTAAACAAATCTGGCCATTTATCAGCACAGCAGCACATGTTATCAAAATAATTCTTCACCACCACCAAATTCCGAAAAACAACTAAGGCTTAAGGTTCCTGACAGCCAAGCATTTGGGCACTTCTCCTGCAAACAGCTATGTGCTTTCAGTTGTAACTGGAGTTACAAACTCTCCTTACTCACACTAGACTCCAAGGGGGAATGCCAGCTTTTTTTACCTAGGAAACAAATCAAAGGCTAACTTATTTAATATAGTGAATGCAAAATTTCCCCCTCAATTTATTGAGTTTATACACAGCTCTGGCTTTGTTAGCATTTGTTTTTTTTTTTTTTTCCTTTTTTTCTTTTCAGTTCTGAAGACAGTTTTCCAGGCAATGAAAATACAAGTTGCTTTCCGAACACTTACCTGATGAACTGGTACTGGCAGACTCATCTTCTTCCTCTTCTGATTCAGAGTAGAACTTCTCAATAGGTTTCTCCTTCTTTGGCTTGCCTAGAATTCCAGTCCACTCCTTTGCCTGTAAATAAATTTCAATTTAAGTTTACTTTTGCAACTATCAACACAAAAATATACACACAACACATCAAATAAAAACATTCAGAGTAGTGGTATTAAGCTGTTGCTAAATAAATCATCTAAGCAAGTCAAGAGAAGCTATTAAACTTCTCTTATTTTACACAATTAGGAGAACTAGAAGTTTGGTACATACCTATAAAAGGTGAGAGATGTCTATTAGGTAGTCCAGAAAAAGATTTAGTAAGGTAGATTAAAAGCATCAGTAATAACAAATAAATTTCTATGCCAAAAGAACCTGAAGTCTGAGAGTTTTATTTCTAGATTCAGCTGAGTATGACTAGAATGAAGGTTAAATAGGGCTAGTCACCACCTTTATCATTCCAAGATTTAAGAAGAAAACAGTTGTGGACACTCTAGGTAGCCACAGACAAATTATATCTCACTTCCACTGCAATTCTCCAAATAAAAGTAATTTTTTAACCAAGAGAATGCCAAAACGAGGCAGTATTTCCCCCAGACTTTTTTCTTTCCACATGCTACTAGAGAAGCAGTGTTAAAATTCAGGACAGGAGCAAAAAAACAAACTAGCAGACAACTCTATCCACAGTGTGATACAGGTTTGCCTCATTGACTGATCTCATCTGGCATAAGACTTAAGTTTTGAAATAGGCTTTAACAATGACCTGCAAGGCTAAACAACTCTAGAGACCTACTGGCTTCCTCTTAAACACCAAGAGCTGCTAAGGCTTAAAAAGCCAATATTCTTTTGGCTATAAATGACAATTTGCATATGGATTGCAGCTTAGCTCAGTTTTACTCACATATGCTATGTAGACACATGCAGTATTAGGGAAACCACAAAATTGAAGAAAATGGGAGATCCTCCAAAGAAAATACTTGCAAAAAAACCCCCAGCATGGCTGAAGGATTTTCCTGTTTGCTTTGAGGTTAAAATAGTTGGAAGTGGACATTTTTTGGTCTTGTGGATGAAAGCACCTTCACATGTTCTTTCATGACAACCCTATCATTTATAATCCTCTGTTTGAGCTGATTATCTAAACTTCTTCCCATAAACCTCTCAGAAGTTTGTACACAAATATCACTTTTCCTGAAATGTATATAAGAAGGTAGACACACTACTAAGGAGAAATGCTTGTTCTACCAGATTGCTGTCCACTGGCTTCGGTAAGTTCTTGAATTTTCTTGCTCTTTCTCGTAAGGAAGTTAATTCATCTATGATTTACTGAGGAAGTTGGCTCATTACCAGGAGTGCATGCTTTTCTGTTGCTATCTGTTACAATACCATGCCTCCAGGAGCACCACTGGCACCCTATATACCAATACATTTACATTTCAGCTACTGTTCAACAGTCAGCTGAAATGTTCAAATGTCAGCTTTCACTGGCATTCCAGTAGGACTCTGGTACCTGGCACATAAATCACAACTCTAGTACTAAAACACAACTTTGTCTTAGAGTTTACACTACAGTAATAAAAAGCTATTGCTAGTAGATGACAAGCCAGATGTGTCAACACATGACTAATGCACTAATAGATTACATTTTCCTATCATAAACTTCCCTAATCCTCTCTAGATTACCTGAAATGTAAACCCTTATCTCTTCCAAACTTGACACTTCTAAACATACGTAATTCCCTGCAGCTGCTTTTTGTTGTTTGCATTACCTTTTTCCCTTTTTTTTTTTTTTTTTTTCTGTTTAGCCTTGGATTTTTCAGAAACCAACCTCTTCATTTCTGACTTTGGTAGCCCAGCTACACTCAGTTAACATACTGCAGCAGAGCAGAGATAAAAGATATGAAATCAGAAGTGAGATGGAGGTGAAAAAAGCCTACTTACTCCACCAATGAAGCAGAAGTGGCCTACAGTTTATCCACTTCTGTCATTGAAAAGAACCAGCATTGAGCAAGTTTCCAAATGCTCGATTTCTAAGATAAACTAAGCAACGGGGACATTCCTACGAACCAATGGCTTTCCACACAGCCCACAGACAGTATTTAAATACTTGTGGTTTGGGGCTAATACCCTGTACTTCAGCTGATACTCTGTCTTCAGCAAAGGCTCTCATCAATACAGAGCATTAGCCCAAAAAAGTTGCAGTGCCGCAGACGTACCGACTCGGCCACGTCAACATTTCGGACCGAGGGGTCAGGTGCCACCTCTGGCCACTCAGACAGCTCCAGGTACCCGGTGGCTCGGCTGTTCAGTGTGTGAGACAAGGTGCCAAGCTGGAAATGATCCCGATCTATTAAAAAAAGCCGGGGGGGGAGGGAAGAAATACACAAACACTGTGAGCTCTACCACAAGGAGCAATCTTAATCAGGGCTAAAGGTAATTGCCATTGTATTACCTCAAATGTCATGGAATAAATATAAACTAGGAAGCTCTTCATAGGTCAAAAAACTGATTTCAGTCCATAGATTACAATAATCTCCCCCATAATGGTCAATAAAAAAGCTAATCAGTCAGTGTGTTTAGAGGTGTTGCTCTGAAATGTAGCTTCTCTAAAAATTACTTTACTGTGAATATTAAGAATGACAGCACAGTTAAACAATCCATATACATGTCTTGGCACAAACACATCCAGAATTTTAATAGTTTTTCTTCAAAATGGAGCTCCTTTTAAAGCTTCAAAACTAGACCTAAGTAAGTATGAAAATTAAAATGCAAATTGTCACAATAACAGAGCATTTTTAATTTAGATAGCCTGATAACCTTTTAATTTGAGAAGACAGACAATGAATCTTACTTGTAAAACAACAGGCAAAATGCAGAGGGAAAATTATGGTTTTGGAGAAAAAAAAATCTAGAGATTCAATTTATTTCAGGTTCATATAACATTTGCAATACTCTCATTAACAATCTTCTAATAAAGTCCAGATAAAATCCTAGAGCTATTTTCCTAAATTGAAGAATAGTTTTCCTCAAAAGACATACCTTCTGTTATTTAAATAAAATTTAAAATCCACATGAATAGAAATGGATCAGTTTGCCAGGGTTTATCATTAGAGAAATGCACTGTGCACCTTGCTTGCTGAAAAGCAAGTAAGCAGACCGAGCATCCTTGCATATTAATCTTTTCTATTTGCTAAGTGACACAATTTGTGAGAGTATTTTGAAATAGAATAAGCTGCCACATTCCTTTACACAATGAACATTTACCAAATGATTTTGGCAGTTATACCTTTAAAAGGAGACTCAAGCAGTGGGGCAGGTTTCTGTGCCAGAAATATTTTTTTGGCATATTTGCTTAAAGCTCCACTCTTCTCATTCGGAACAATAAGCTGCCTAATAAATCTTGTACGGTCTCTGATGTCGTAGCTTTGATCATACTTGCCGAGATTTAATACATACTGGGTAAGCAATTTTGTCTGTGGAAAAAAACAGGACAAGAACAGAATACAAGTTATTTATGATTATTGATAACTCTGGATAAACATATTTAAAGAGGTAATAAAAATGAATGGTTATGTCAAACAAATGTTGCTCCACAGGGAATATGCATTTCTAAAGCTGCAAATGGAATTCTGCAGCCAAAGCACATGTCCTCTTCTGTATTGGGGAGGTGAATGCTGAGTACTGAGAAGCAGCCATGTGCTAGATTATTAAACTGCTGAAGTGGAAAGAAAGGCATCATTAAAAAAATAATCATATATGGCAAACCCGCTGAAGGGTCTACGTGAGGATAATGAATGTGGAAATACAACTAAAAACATGGCACTCAAAACTTAATCGGAAAAATATGCAGGACATCAAAACATCAGAGGGTATTAGGGGGCTGGCAAACTGCTTCTGCTGAGGTGTGTTTTATGAAGAGATACTGTCCCTGGCATAAGCAGTGTCTGCACTCTGACTGCACTCAGTTACTTTATCCTGAATTATGACCCATTAAAGCAGACACATGAATCACTGAACTGGATTACTGCAAATTATTTGCAGTGCATTTAGCTGTTACTTTTTCATAAAAGCAAGCTGCTGATGCCCTCTAAAAACCAGGATAAAAGACTTCTTCCATTTTTTTCGTGAAGCTTAAAGCCTTCAGTAATATCGGTCATTTATTTATTTATGTAAGAGAGCAACTTATACCATCACAGGTTTTTACAGCATAATAACAGCTTCCTAAGTTGATGTTTGAGAATATTAATACATCTTAAATAATTTTAATAATTCAGGTAATTTTTTAAGCTAAGAAAATAATATAAGAAAGGAAGGAGACGTAGAAAATAGAAATAATGTAGTGTAACCAGAACAACGGGGCTGAACAGACTGGAATACACTAGATATATTTCAATCATGTATGCCACTTCCTCTATATACAACCAAACAGGAGAAAGAGCAGAAATTATATACCATCCTAAGCAAGTAAATTTTGGTACCTCAACTCAGAAGGGATGCATAGCACAGGGTTAAAAATGTATCATCATGAGAGATTTATCTGCTTTATACAAAGAAACAACCTTCCATATATATATTGTTTATCATGCTACTGCTATGACAATAACACAGTTTCAATCATGTGAGCAGAAAAACATGTCCAAAAAATCAGTTAATTTTTCTATACGTCATTTGCTAAAAAAAAAGTTCAGATTAATAATTTCCAGTTAGAGGATGCAAGTTGAAATTTTTTCTGGAGATATAAAAATGCTTTTTCAGAATACTGATTAACTCCTGTAAGTGAAATACACAGTAAACAGAAAATGGATCTAATTTAATCCCCATCAGTGCAACATATGCAAGCATTTCAAAAATAACTTATAGTACCAAAGATTGGAATAAATTAGTCATTATACATCAGAATAATATAACAGCATAGTTTAAAGAAAACTGTCAATTAAATATTTTTTGTTTCTTTTTTCTCTCTATGAGAAAAAGAATGAGAGAATTCTACCCAAGAATGGCTCTGTGAAAAGATACTTTTTTCCCTGAGATACTGTCCTAGCTCTGGGAAAGGCAAAACTTTCCCATATGTATTTCACAGTTTATTGGCAGCTAATTCTGTATGAGGGTATAAAATTTTAAACAACTACATCAGACTGAGCCTACATAATCTGCACTCATGCAGGACTTAGGCTGTTCAATCTAAATGGAATTGGAAGGGAGGGTTCCCAGGTAGCATGAATTAAACTAAATGAGGGATACCTCCTGCAGCCTTTGCCATCACTTCTCCACTGTAAAACAAGACAAGACTCCTTGCTGTCATAGCAGGAAGCTTAGGAAAATGGATCATAAAACAGTGATCTTAACTTGTGAACTGCTATAGGGATGCGAAAAGTTGAAGGCCTTGTCACAGTGGACATTTTTTTCAGTGAGTGTTAATGGAATTACATAAAAACAAATTAGACAGCTAAAGAGTTGATCCCAAAAGACTGCATTTCCTTTAAGGGGACCATTTTCTCTGTGATCCTCTCCCTTTTCCTTCTCCCTGCTCTGTCCCCTAAAATACCATTTTCATATTATTCAATACAGATAAATACACATCAAACTTATATGCAAGAATGTTCTGTGTCTGCAAGAAGTCTCTTTGCAGTTATCATATACTCTATAGTTTTCATGGAAACAGTGGGGAAACATAATTTATTTTATTTTATTTATTTTTTATTTATTTATTTATTTATTTATTTTATTTTATTTTATTTATTTATTTAATAAATATTTATTTATTAATTTATTTATGGTAAAACAATCAAACAAGCAGAAGACCTTTTCCACATGGAGGTAGCTAATAAAAATAACTGTTTTTAATAAATTAAAAAACAAAAAACCAAAACAAAACCAAAAAAACGCACCAAAAATAAACTGATGAATGGAAACAAGTTTTTTTCAACAAAGGGGTTTTCAAAAGAAGCTGAAAATCATTTCAGTAAGCACACCAATTTGGTGAAACATGTGAGATGATTCTGCATACCATGACTACTTCATAGAATAGTAACAAAGTATTCTGATCTGTGAATTAATACATTTATTATCATATGTCAATATTTCCTGGTATCTGGACATGCACATTATACAGGCAATATAATTATATCATGAATCCTTTTTTTTTTTTTTTTTGGTACACTTCGTTTTGGCTAGAAGGGTTAGGTTTAGGTATTTCTAGAATTCAAGCATTCTCCAGCAACATTTGTGGAATTTTCTAGTGACAATAGTTCTATTTAAGGATTTAATGCCTATCCTATATTAGCAGCAATTAATTTTTTGGTACATCCTCACATGAAAATTTTACAATACAGGTTTTACCAACAGATAAGGCTCTACAATGAGAGAGAAGCAGTTATCTATCCACTCCTAGTTATCATTAGCTTTCAGTAACTTGATTCTTTAGACACACAAGATAAGGCTATTGTGCTAAACCATGATTGACATATCTATTTACACCCTACAACTACTTGGGACCTTTTCTGGTGGGAGTCCTACTATATCAGACAACAGAAACCCATCAAAATCTCTTTACTCTTTCTGCTATATGCAAGTAACATCTTAGACAACTATATGACATATTTCTCTTATATGAGCTCCATTTAGACAGCTATCTAGTACACTCAAGGTTTTATGACCCTAAGTGTTGAAAAAACAAAGCAAGTTTACCAAATAATACAGACAACCAGAGGGAAGCCTGTGTTTATTACATACTTATCCAGATATAACTGAACCTGAAACTTCCTTAAATTATAAACAGCCTTTGAAAGCTCATGAGGAGACCTCAGGATTTAAAGTATACTTTAAATTTTTATAAGAAATCTTGAATGTTAAAAATCATTCCTGTCAATGTGCTTCACTAAGTGTTTCACCATATACTTAAGGAAACTACAAGCAAATAAAATAATATATTTAGACAAAGGGAATAAAATAAGTAAGTCTTATTTCCTCCAGAACTTTGTGCTTTTCTCCAAATAAGACCTAACAGATGAGTTCCACCTGCCTTTCCCTCACCTCTTTTCACTATTTGGTCAGCACTGAGTGTCTCTGCCATTCTAACACCACTTTTCAATAAAGTAATATTTTATCTTTGAGGTTTTCACGACTCCATTAACTTTGGATGAAACTGATGAATTATTCATAAAATTACTATATCATGGTATATGGCATGGCGACAGAAAACGTGGGATTGAGGTGGACAGATTGCCAAGTGGGCAATCAAATCTACAAGATTTGACATCAAATTTTAAAAATTCAACTGAAAAATGACTGGACTTTTTAGGAACTGAAGTTTTCCAGCAATTAATTTTAATACTGAGTGAGTAAAGAAGAGTAACTCCTGGAAATAACCATGTAGGAAGAGTGCTGCCATCCTCTAACAGGAAACCCATGGTATTCTAGTTTGAAAAGAACTTTGAATCAAGCCAAGGCACCAGACCTACACTCTCAGAAATTATATGTGAATACCTTGACCACTTGAGATATTTTTCCACAGCCTAAAACTACAAAAGGAAGACAGTTTCTTCTGCTTTATCATTATTGCTGTGTTTGAATAAAGGGTTATGCAGCATTTACAATGATGATTTAAAACATATTAAGATGTGAAATAGAAAAAAAAAATGCATCACAGAAATCATCATCTCCTTTTACACAATGGATTTTTGACCAAATATGGCGTGGAAGAATTTATGAGCAAAATTACAAAAACTGTATGGAAAATTAGTAAGTATAATGGGCTAAAAGAAGATGGTTTACACAGTCAAACCAAATCTTTCCTTATCTCAGTCAGCATTTTCTTTAAGATGAGCACTGCCAGAGAGAAGTCACCTTTTACTACTGCCCCACTTTAGACTGTATAAGCAAAGCATTCACTCCTATCTGAATGCATGGCAAGACAGCTCATCTCCCACACGCCCTACAAAAAAAAGTCTAAGACAGATCATGTCTGTAGTTGCACATAACTATCAAGGAACAAGAAGGCATCACAGTTGTAGAGGTGCAAGATCCTGCGCTGTGCAAACTGTTGTAAAAAGAAAGAGGTCTAGCAGCCCAGGAAAGTATATACCTCAGACAATGCATTTCTTCTACATTTGGAAAAAAAAATCTTTGACTTTACTATCTTTTACAGCAATAATTGGAATTACAGTGAAAAATTAGTGTCAAAACGCTACATTCCATCATCAGTGATGGGGTTCACAGTGCTGTCACTTAGAAGAGTGAGGCACCTGGCACCTCTCATAGGTATTGTTTTCAGGTGCTTGGAGATCTAAGTTGACCTCTTTGTGTTATCTGACGTTTTTAGATTATTTTTACTACTAGAGATATTAAAACTCACCCACTCCCCAAGGTAAAAGGAAATAAGAAAAACTAAATCAAACTAACCAACCAACCAACCAAAACAAAAAAAGGAAAGTAAGTTACTATCTTTAAAACAAGCACTGACAGAAAGACAAAACAAGGCCTATTACTGGCATCTCTTTTTCAGATATCCTGAACAAAAAAGTGAGCATCTTCTAGTTTGAAATGACACTGTTTTCTTGAAACTTCTGGTTTTGGTTTGAGAAAACATTAAATCATATCAGCAAAATCTCCTCCCTGGTATTACTAACACAATTTACAGATCTTCTCTATTTATGTGAAGTAAAAATTTCTCAATTGCCCAAAGACAGACACAAAAAAGAGTTTATCTCATCAATACATTCACAGTCATGATCCAGCACACACTTAAAGATTCATGGTTAGATTTAGCTTGTTATATTTCTTGAAAACATATGTTCAGCTTTTCTTCATAGAATAATATGGACTAGGTTTGGTTACTTATATAGAAGAAATCATTACTGATCTATATAGACTGTACAAAAACCTGCCATGACTCTAGATACATACAATACTGAGTTTAGGCTTACCTGCTTTGAATTTGTTAAATAGAGTTTTGCACCCAAATTTAAGATCTGCAGCTTTACAAGATCATCTTCATTTGTGAAACTCTTGGCTGTCTTTCTCAGCACATCAGGGGCGATCTTTGGAACCCATTCACAGTACTCACCAATGAGCCAGAGAATGCTGGCTCTGGCTACTGGAACCTGAGAAAACATTGAGCACTCCAAGTTAACAGAGTCACAAAGACTACTTGCATGCTTGTATGTGTCTGTGTTTGATAACAAATTAAACAAAATATTATTTAAAGACAATTGCCATGCAAGAAACGCAGCGTGAAATTAAACTCAGCCACTGTAGGAGACTGAATATTCACACAAATGTAAGGTACTGATTCTGACCCAAACCCCATGCATTACAGCTTGATGATACAGAGGCACACAGAAGTGACATGTTGATGTTCACAGTACAAGCTGATGAGATCTGGGAACACAGTCCAAGCCTTCAAGATGTGGTTGTGAATTCCTGCCACCAGGTAATGGTAAAAATCATGTTGAAAAAAAACAGAGCTTTTTTTTTTTTTTTTAACTATACTCATACAGAAATGGTTTCCAACAATATAGCTTTCTCAAATCCTGCCTATCTAGTTTAGAAGCATAGGGATTTCTTTAAGACTATTTCTAGCTTTTCTTCATTTTTATTCATAATTTTATGACAACAAGATTAGTATTTTTGCAGATGTCCAAGACCAGTTGAACTCAGAATATTGGAGAGACAAAAGTTCAAAATCACAATTCACAATTTCTGAATAGGATTTACCATCTTAACTGAAACAGAAGTTCAAAATTTCAAGTCACAATTTCAGAATGGGATCTACCATCTTAACTGAAACACTTTGACCAAAAAGTTCACACAGGTCTTACCATTTTGGAGCTACTCAACAGTATCACTGAAATAACTGGTAGCAGCTTTTTAGATGAACTCCCAGCCTATGATGCCAAGTTCAGAAGCATAGCATTACCAAAACAGAGAGGGAAGGCAAAATGGACAAGCAATGAAGGAAACAGAAGCTCATGCTCCATGCAGTTTAGCTAGAAGCAGCAAAGATTTAAATGAAATAATATGCACATACTCTTGTAAAAGGTGAGCTAGCCTACATTACCTGGTGGTCAAGTTAGAAATTGCACCTGTGTTACACACATCCCTGAAAACATTCTTCTCCTTCCTTGAGCAGAAGGAAGAAAGAATGCAGTAAGAAAGTCAGAAGCATGTCTTGTACCGTGTCTACAGACTGTGGTGCTCTAACATTCTGTACAGACTCTTGTTCAACAAATGTTGAAATGTCAGGGGAAAAGCATAACTGTTCTGGTCTATAAAAAACTGACCATAATTTAGAAAAAAGGAAAGTTTCCACTGTAATTGCAGGTAATTTTAGTGCTCTTTCTGAAAGAATCAAAACAACTAACATAATCCTTACACTACACAGTGATCTTCATTAATAAGCTCACACTAATCGTAGGGTGAGTTTTGCCTTAGGTAAGATTCCCAGGATATACATGCTTTAGAAATGCAGCATTGTGGTTCTCAAAGCATTAATTCTTAGTAACTTTTATATCAGGTTTAATTACTTTTCTAGCATGTCTGTTATTAATATATGAATATCTGTATCTCAGAATTACAATGGGAACCAACTACTAAGCATCATACTCAGTAATATAATAACATTTCAAAGGACTACTTATGAAAGTATGTTCTAAAAGAATAAAATGGCCCTCTAAGCCTACTAAGGAAATACTAATTATGTTCACAAGAATTTTTAATGATTAAACGTGCTCCAAAAAGTTTGGTAACAACTCTGAATAAAGTCTACTTGACAATATTTGTCTCCATACTTGACACGTTTGCAAATATATATGCCAACAAAAATATAAACAGGCATGTCATAGGAAAAACAGAGGACTGGCTCCACTGAAAGAAAAAGCACATCATGTATAAACAGAATATAGAGTCCAACACCAACAACAAAAAGTTCTGTAAGAGATAAAGGCCAATTCTGATTACAAGGAAAAATTTATGATAGAGGTAACATAATATCTTGAGAGTGGTATAAAACAGTGACTGAGCATATATAGATACATGTAAATACTGATCAAGATGCAGATGAATTCTTTTATGTGTGTTGACAAAAAAATTAAATAGCCTTGGAATTTACAGTACGAGAGAGATGAACTAGATACTGAACAACCACTACATATAAAAACTTTAAATGCAGTCAGAGTATGTTCGTCTGCAAAACGGTAAGACTGATGCTATTACTGTACTCTGATTTCAAAAGGGAAAGAGGTTATTTCTAATGTTCCAAAGGTTACACTGCATTAAGACCTCACACCCAATCTATTATTTTAAATTGGGCTAAAGAATAGTAATTGAGTGGTACATTAGATTTTCCAGTATTGGAGCAGTTCAAGTTGCCTACTGTACAGATAGATACCTCTAAATAAGAATATATAGGTAACTTCAGATTTCAGTTATGCTAGATTTATTTTTCTAAAATACTTCATTACAGACTTGTTAAAATACTAAAATTCTACAAGAGATCACCAAGTACCGTAGTTTGGGCAGCAGCCTATCAGAAACATTCCTTTTCATATTGTTGTATTTTTATAAAGCAAAAATAGCTCAAAGAGCGGACCAATTTCAGTAATAGCATTAATAATGACATGCAAATATCATTATTGCACTTTTCCTAGTCAAGCCCAGGACTACACTTTAAAACCACAATGAAATGGATTTAAATATATTTAAATAGTGTGCATTTATGCACAGTGTTTTACTCTTCAAGTTTTTTTCCTGGTTTGAAAAATTAAATTATTAGAGTAATAAACTAGTTTTACAAAGCTAAATAAACAAAGCCTCATTTGAAAAATAGGACAATGGAAGTCAGAAATTTCTTGTGAGATTCTGCCTTTTAACCAGGTGGTTAGCTTACTACGTAAATACTGAATATATATTAAATACAATTCTGTGCCACAAGAATCAATACCAATTAGAGACTTTTTGAATCAAAACCCTGAGCAGAAGCCATTTTAATGAAAAGTCTATGTCGAACTGATGAACCCAATGTTTCTGTGTCACTGGATTCATTTGGGGTCAAAATCACACAATATTTTCAGACTTCTTTTTTCCTGTTTAAGTCTTCCAGTTCTCAACCATGTAATATCAAGTGCATGATCCTGCAGCTGTTGTTTCCAGGGCACTCAAAACAGCAAACAAGAAGCGAAGCCCCTTCTAGACCTTCACTGCCTTTTCCAGTATAGCTTAAGTAGGGACCTTGAATTGACAAAAATGCGGGAAATAATACTTTCATTATTCAGCCCTGCTCCGCATTATCCTCAAAGGCAAACACAATTGTAAATTACTTTGCCTGATGTTTTATTCCATATGGCCCAAGCAAGTGGTTAAGTGCACTTTTTAAGCCTTTAGTACCAGGAGGCAGTTCCTATTACCATTTCAACCCATTACCTGTCTCAAGGAAAACAAATAAATGGTTAAAAAAGAAAAACGAAAAACCAGCCAGACATTCCCCTCAAAGTAAGACTCTGGTTACTTACAAAAATTAGAGAAAAATATTATAAAGACTTCACAGATTGGTCTAAGCAGCACAATTGAAAAACTATTGAAAAATAGTTCAGCTCTCAATATATTCACACAAAACAGAAGGGTAAGGTACAACTTAAAATCACCAGTTCTGGTTATTTACATCTGTCACAAAATGAGAGATACTCAAATTGCAAAGGAGGTTTAATTTTCTGCATCCAGTAGAAAATTTGCATAGCTAGCAATTTAGTAAAATTTTACTTGGAATCAGAAATGGAAAGAGGGATAAAATTGATCTGAAATGTCAGACTGACAGCAAGAAGAAAACGTACACAGGAAAGAATAGGAGCAAAAGAGAAATATTTGCTTTTTGTTTTCAAATGGTAGACCTTCAAGGACTCCTCTATTTTTTGAACCTCTACATATAATATTCCTTTAAAACAGAATTATTACTGGTGACTGCACCTCTTATACAGTCTACAATTTTTTTTTAAATGGTGTTTTATTCAAACAGAATATTTGCTTCAAGTTCAATGACCCAGAGGCCACATATTCCTCTCAAATTCTAAACAACTACATAGATAACAGAGCAAGTAAAAAAATTGTCAGATTATGAGAATTGTTTGTTAAACCATTACTAACACAAAGGTTTAAAAATGCCTTATTAAAGTGTATCCTAGTTGAAAGAATGTAGCTAGAATCTGAAGCTTGCAGAGCTGAAATACATACAAAGATATGGATGTCACAGTTTGTGATACCTTCCCAACTCTGCAAGAAAGGAGAACTAAATTAAAGAAAGCAAGCTGCCAGTTTTGTGAAGCCATATGAGCTATAGCTACAGGCAGTATCTATATAAGAGTAGGAAGTCAAGTTAGTTACCAGTGGAATAATGGACAGAGCAGTGTTAAAAACCATGAGTCCCCTACTCTTGTAATAAAATTCCCAATTCAAATCAGTAAATAATAACACTTAATTGCATCCATAAGTGACAAGACTTTCCTCAAATATTAAGCTCTTCAAAACATGCCACTATCTATTTTTGCTCTACAATTGCAGCACCTTATCCTATCAAGAAGTATTTCTCCTCATCTTTAGATCAGAAAATCATTCAGACTTGTTTCATGTTCTTGCTAATATTCTAGAAGGAACTAGGAATAAATCTGCAATGAAAATCAATAATGTAAGAATTCACCAGCCATCAAAAGAAATAAAACCTGCCTCAGTAGTACTGATTTTACCATTTTACCACTAGTAGTGCTGTAAGAGAAAAATCACACTGGAAGTCAAGATTCCCATAATGCATTATAGCAGTTCTTACTGGATACAATGTACCATAATAAATTATCTTTCTAAAAAGAGGCGGAAACAAATTTGGAGACTACTGGCCTTTCAACATTAAGAACAGGACACAAAAACACATTCTACACATAGTGATGGGCTCCAAGATATTTTTAAGGAAAAACACATTTTGGAATAATGAATGATTTCAGAGAGTTGTAGAGTTGTTAAGTCAGTGTTCTGCAGAAGTCAAAAGGCAGGCAACACCAGAAAAGTGAGATAAAAAAACCTAAACAAGCAGTATCACCATGTCATTGTGTAAGATTTCTCCAGCAGATCTGACTACTGTGCACACTTCTGGTCACCCCACTTTAAAACCCACACGTCAGGGAAAGGCAAAGAAAAGAGCGAATAGCTGATCAGAGATATGGAATATGAGGAGAAATTAGCATTTTTAGATTAGTAAGCATGATGATGTGGACAGTAAACTGAAGCTTCCAGTGTTCGGATGAGAAGATATACTGGAGGTGCACCATAATCTTCTCTTTAAAACCCTTACCCTAAAGCATCAGATTTTGTTGCTGCTGGAGATGAAACTCATAGGACAGGTTTTGAGCTTACCCTTCTTTAAATGGCTCTTTCCCATAAGTGTACTTTTTAAACTTCTGTCTCTCTAAAAGCTGTACACACAAAACTAATTAAGCCTAACTCAGAGTGCATATCTAACACAAACGAGCACTACTCCAATCTCTGGCCCACAGCTTAGCAAGTCAATCCACTGTAAAGCATTACAACGTTATTAACACACTGACAGCTAAATGGAAATGTTTTTATGGTTTTTAAAAATGGAAGTTTAAAGAGATCCAATTATTCTCTTGTTTAATGTCTTCAGGACACCATCAGACATGTATTTTTCCATTACAGCTTCTGAAGGGTGTGAGGAAAGGAGCTGGAACACAGCTAGATAAAGCTGTACCATGCACATGTCTAAGTACTCAGCAAGTATCACACACTAAACAGATCTCATAGATCTTTGCCTGGGCACACTTGGGATAAAAGTTTAAGGTACAAATGAAAACACACAAAAGAACAAAAATAATCACTATTTTCACATAGGTAAGAAATAATCAATCAAAGGACAAACTGAAACAGACCTAATCATTATCAAAAATTAGAGTCAGTGATCTACAGGAGTTCACTACTTTTAAGTGAACTTCCTAATATTTCTTATAGTTGGTCTTACTACTTTTTAATATATGGTATTAATACTTAGTTTCTTCTTCTTTAATTTTTATTTCTTTTAGAAGGCAAAATTGTTATCTTCTAAATATTATCTAAATATCCCACCCCTTTCTAAACGGCTTCTGTGGATGAAGAAGATGAAAACAAAACCAAGTATATTTTAGTAAAGTAAGTGACCTGAAAAAAACATTGCTGTGAAAGATTTTTAGGCATCTCAACATCGCCAATCACAATCTCAGGCTAGCTCAAGTGAAATTTATAACAATACCAATGAGAAAAAACCAGGCACAAACCCAAAAATCTATTCCACTGAGTTTATACCAATTTTGCATATTTTAGTGGCTGTTTACCCTTGACTTAAACTAAATCATGACAGAACAATCAAAACATTTATTTTTTTCTTTAAGGGCTTTTCAATTTAATAGTGTTTAATTCTGTTAAGAACTTCCTCTTCATGCTTTCATCTGTGTAATACATAGTACTAAATTAATTTCAATTCTAAAGACCAACAAAGAATTTCTTTGTTCACATTCCCCCACCCTTCAGTTTGAAGTCCATTCAAGCCCATGTTTGGCTGCTTTTCCTACATCCAAATGCAAGAGTCCTTTAAAAACAGTGGTATACTCCTGTATAGAGCCATAGGGTAGGTCCTCTATGTTTCAATCCTAATACTTTACAACAGCAGAATAGAGGCCAAGGAAAAAAAAACCCACAAAAAAATCCAAAAAAACCCCCCAAAAACAATACAACCAAAATGCCAAAAAGCCCTGTGCAAAAGTATGTACACTTGTGTACGTATGTATATTGTTTGTCAGGAATCCTTGATCTGTGCCTCTGCCTTACAGCAGACAAAACCCAAGGCAATTGTGTTATGTAACTCACAACCACTTTTGCCATAGTAAGATCAGTGTTGAAAGTACAAGTGCAGATGTCAGGAACTCCAGTAATAATTAAGTATTGACATCTCAAGCTAACATCCCCAGTCATTAAATACTCATTCTGAAATGTATACATGTATTCTTTACAGAAGCAAGGAGTGGAGGGTCTGGACTAGATTACCTTTACAGGTCCCTCCCAACCCAAATCATTCTGTGAAGGAATACATTCATTTGCAGACATAGTAGGGGCAGTCGGAAAAAATGATACAGCACTCAAAGTATAAATGTGAACTTCTTCAAAATGAATTATTCCTTAATTCAAAGTCTTGAGCATACCAGCAATGGTATGTATCTTGAAGTCATAATTAAAAAATGTCATAGAAAGATGTAAAACAATCACCTTGGAGAACCTACAGCTGCTTGTGGGTTCATGACTGTAATTTTTGACCACCACTTCTTTGTTCTTGATAAAAGCCATGATTCAGAATCAGATTTTGATTTTTTACTTTATTCCAATGACTGCTCTATCCCACAGACTATTCTACCTCTACTTAACATTTTCTGATATTCTGTACAATATTGGAAAACCTGAGAACGCTGAAGTAGTTTAAGGACAGCATTTTCTTTTCCACAAAACTTAGTGTATTTACTTGAAAGTATTAATTGTATAAAAATAGCTAGAAAACTCTTCTAAGTTTTAAACAGAATATTTAGAAAAGTAACTGTTTTCTCTTGTAGAGTATGTGGAAATAAAATGCCAAACTAATTTGGTTAAGTGCCAGAACATTATTTTTGAGATTGTAATAATCCATCAAAATATTGCACAAATTTTCTGAAAATACAGGAGATTATTATATACGAGGTATTACTTATTTTGATATGTAATTAACAACACTATCTTATTTTGGTACGAGCAATTCAGTAGAATTTATCTTCTTCATATCAGTTACAAAGTGATCATCAGCTCTTAGCAGCCTAAGACTTATTTGATTTTTCAGTAAGCATGAACCAAGAACACCATGTTTTCTTTTTCTTTTAATGCTCCAAACTTTGCTGAATTCAACTATGAAGAAATAAAGGTTCACTGATTTAGAGACTGTTCCATTATCAAAAAACATGTAATTTTATGAAATTAAGCAGTTTTCTACAGAAAAATAATTTTTGACACATTTAGTCTTGTTGTCAGATTTAGTAAAATCTGACACCTTGAGTTTAGGATATAATAGATAGCTATTAGACATCATCCCTATTGTACTCTAATTTAGGAGTGATAACTAAATGTTTTATTAATTACTGGGCCTGTGAAGAGAATTAGGGAACTAAATATTTGCATACCTAAAGGTCAATTAAATCTAAAGACAGATAATAGGGAACAATTCAAATTTTAATGTTAAATACCACAGATTCCCAAATACCCAGAAGATAAAAATGCAACTTCAAGACACTGCAACACACTCACAGCAGCATGTCTGATACCATGGAAAGGCCAGGTAATTTGGGGAAAAAGGTTTAAAATGAAACTTTCAAACTATACTCCAAATCTTGAATACAACTGGCCAACAGTCCTTAAGTTAATTGCTTATTTTCATTTCAATTTACCCACTCCACATTTTAAACCTGCTATTCACCTGAAGTAACAGGACTAGCAATACTCAATATTTCCAGGGATCTCTTTAAAAATAGCTTCCCAGACCTAAGGCACAAATTGGAGCCATCTGACAGCTTCTATTTCTTTTCCACTGAGATTATGAAAAATTATATTTTATGTCAAGAATAAAAAAAATTATTTTGCGTTTCTCTAATATACCTACTTCCATCTAGAGCACAAATTCGAAGGAGATAAAAATCTCATTATCAGTTGACAAGGCAAATAAGAGAGTGTGAACAAATACTCACTGTAATGTTATCCAAGAGTTTGGCCATATGCTTAATAATTTCACCATGGTGTGCCGGCTGGGTTTGCAGCAGCTTCTTAATGACAACAACACTTTCAGCAACTACGATTTCTGTTTCAGACAAAACAAATTATTAATTTTAAAAGCATTTATGCAAAAGAAAAATCCATAAATAATTGATTGTAAAAGATGTAAAAGCTTTCCAAATATGCTTTCCAGAACTGAATTATATTAATTTGGTAAAACAGTGCTAAACTGTTCTACTAAGTAATATAAGCTCAGCTTCCTGAATCAAGCTACAATCAGCAAGAAGAGGACACAAACATTCTAAATGTAAAAATACCAGCCTAGTATATACTTTTATGAAATTGCTTTTTACTGTAGCTCCAATTCGTATTTTTCCTACAAAATTGAGGAACAGTGTAAAAAAAAGGTCTGATTTTCATTAAAATTATGCATATTCAAAAGTAATTTGCAGTCTGCAACAAGAATAAAAATGCCTGCATTAAAAATAAAAGCTCTTTCATACGCTAGAGAAATATCTAAACACCTCCTTTGCATTTTTTCTAAATGCAAAGAATGTTTCTGCGTTTAAACAGGTCTGTAACCTAGTCTCCAGTACATTCAAATGAAGCTTCTAAATAGCAAGCTGTTGTAAGATTCATGCCAAAGTCATGCACTGGAGTGCTTAATTACTGCAACAAGTAACATTCACAGCCTAATCAACTTGTATGAAATGTACAATTTTTGAAGCTGAAAACACCCCACGTGAGCAGAGGCAAGGTTCCATGCAAGAGTAAACTCATGTAAGGAAAGACGAAGAAGCCTAACTACCATTTGTTAAACAGAGGTATTCCTGCATTTCTGTCTAAGTTTATCTGACATGGACCATTCAGCAATCAAGCACGCTCAAGCTTCAATAGAACAGTATGGGGAAGAGATGTCTAAATTATGAGGAGTTGTGGGGTTTTCTGGTTGTTTTCTCTTTTTTTTTTTGAGAAAGCAAACTTCTTTATGGAGAAAGGCTTTCCAAGAGCTTTGAGCGTATCATTATACCATATGCCTCTGAAACACTTAGATTTTGGCTTGTAGCTTTTTGTGTCATCTTTTATTTGACATGACATCTGTCATTTTTCTAGACTAATTTCTTGAAGCAAGGTTAACATCTCAAGGTCTTGCACAACCCTACAGATCAATTTAATTTACACTGTATTTTGCCAGATATTAAAATAGGAAGCCAATTCTTGAAACTTGAAAATTGCAATCTGGAATATTTATAGTGGGGAACACTGGAATGGCAACTTTCATCATTCAGTATTTTGCAATACACTCAACAGTTAAAAAAAACCAAACAAACCTGAACCCAAAAAAAAGAGTGGACATGAAGTCATAATTAAAGACACTTGCTGACAATGTAAAACTGACTATGGTAATATCAACTGCAGTAGATGAGATGTCACCGTAGGAACTACTTTAGTGCTACCTGGGGGAGCACATCTAAAGAAAATAAACTAGAATTGTAAACAAATTGTTAATTACAATTGTAAACAATTGTAAAGTAGTATGGGTTTTTTACACAAGTCTAGATACTGGGAAAAAAGTACAAACAAAATCAAAATGCATTTGTATCCGAATAAGGACTGGCATAGTTATAAAACTCCATACTCTGTGAGGCTCGCTCTGTGCACACAAAGGATACCAAAAATAAGCAGGAAATAAAGAGAAACACAGGTCAAAACCATAACAATCTTCAGCAAAATACTAGAAGGGGAAATAAAACTGATATTCTGAATGTGCAGTAAGAAAATTTTAAAATGTAACTCCTACTAGAATTATCAAAGAGGAAGTCCATGCAAGGCAATGATAAACGAACACAAGAGTTTTGAAACAGTACAAATCATATCTGAAGGATTATAAAAAGTAAATTAAATTCTTAAAACAAAGGATGAAAATCACAGAAAATCTGAACAGGAATTCCTTTATCAATAAAGAAGGATACATGGGATTTCCAGTAGTTTCAATTTTCAAGTCATAGTAAAAATCTTAGTTTCTTCTAACAATTTTGAAGTGATGAGGAATTGACTAAGTAGGACAATCTCTGAAGACCCTGCAGCCTGACAATTTCTCAAAAACTTAAAATATATTCAGTCATACACTGTTCCATTTTGTCAAATAATGATGCATGCATAAAAAAAAATTAACAATGCGGCAGACAGTAAATTGTAGAACCAAATTAAAGACTATTTCCATAACTGAGAATCTGGCTGTGTTACAACAGAACATCAGAAAATCATCTCAGCATGGAGTATATTACCAGAGAATGTTCAAAAGGTGAATTCTGAAATACAACATTTGAAATCATTAATGTTGCATCAAATTTTCTTTCACTTACATTAACCTACCCTTGCAGCAACTAAAACACACAAGTGAAGACTAATTTATCCACAGTCTACAGTTTGCATAACCACTTCTTCTAAAAGCAGCAGAAGTGCATCAACTGTTTCTGAACAGGATGCCATTTTGGTGGATGCTCCTTCCCCCAAAACATTCAAGGTCAGGTTAGATGGAATTTTGAGCCACTTGGTCTGTGCAACGTAGGCAAGGATGTTGGACTTGCTCGTGGCAAGGATGTTGGACAACATGAAATTCAAAGCTCCCTTCTAACCCAAACCATTCTGTTATTAGGGTTATTAACAACACTATTAGGGTTAAAAACAATGTTAAAAGGCAATCACTAGAGCTGATTACCCACACAGACCTAACCATCTGCTTTTCAGAACTAGCTGAAGTTTAAGTTTTTACCTTGTTAACTTTTCCATCCTTATAACACAAATAACCAATCTTGGAAACCCTATTAGTACATATAAAATGGATGCTACAAGTTGCTTTTCTTTTTTGTCATTCTAACAGTAATTAGAAGAGATATGTACTAGTTACCAGATGTATTAACAGTTCCAGTAATTTTATGACTTGCAGTTTTATATAGATTTTTAAGGCAAAAAATGTTTTAGCTATACATTCTACAATCGTTCTTACATCCAACCTGCAACTTTCAACAGAAAATGGAATCACCCATCTAAGAAAAAACTGCAGGATTTCTAGTATATGCAGTATAGTCAGACAAGACTTCCTATAATCCCATCTGTCTCTAACATCTGAAACGACTTTTATGTCACAGTGGGGCCAGCAGCCAGTTAAAACTATCAGTACAATTGCTTAAAGGAAATGCATCAGTCAAATGCCAAACGTCACACTAGAGAAAGAAAATAACTTTTTTTTTTGTCCTTCCCTCAACAGATGAGGAAGGAAAATAATTCTCAGCCCTCAACATAGCTTCACAAAAACAGTCTCTTCAAGAGTCAGTCAAGTTTAGCTTGGGACAATAATTTGCTAAGGTGTCTCATCACTGAAATTTCTAGTTTCCGTTGTGCTTCTGTAGTTTAAATGTTGTTGGGGATTTTTTTCCCCACATACCAAAGCTTTTCTGAGTAGGGAAAATCTGACTTTAAGTCACTTATAAACATGCAAAGAAAATTTCAAGAGCAGTTCTTGACATCCCCAGAGCCTTGTTTCTGGAACAATGCACTGCCCCTCATCACCCAAGTTACAGAATGATTAACTGCAAAGCTCTTGTGCCAGATACAGCCAAGATATCTTAAGTGTTGGGCTGTATGTAGAGTTACAGAACAAGCACATGGAATCACAAAGCACTTTTCCCACAGGCTTGCTCTTCAGGATTCTGTTTCAGTTTGGTAGAATTAGTATGAGCACCTCTCTTCTGCACTCAAGTGAATTCTTCATATTAAGAAAACAGTACAGAGAAAGCTGACTCTGCTGTCACAGACCTCAGAACCTGCTGGACCCATCAGCTTGTGCTTCATGTTACACAAAGCAACAGGACTACTCCCAGGCTTCAAATGACCACAAAAGCAGCAGCAGAGCAAACAGATTTCTTGCACACTTTAACAGTAAAAGTTGGGGGAAAGCAAGATTAACCAAGACTCTTAAAGCTGTTCTCCTACACTATGCTAAATCTCTTTTTTATTCTCCTACCACGCCAAAACTCTTATGTTCAGTAAGCTGTGACTATTGGTAATTTCCTGCCACCTGGGGAAAGGTACCATGTAAATTATGCCATTCTATTCATTCCTTGAAAGAAGGAATAAAGACACTGCAGCTATGGTAAAGCAATTTGCCAGCTGCCAGGTTTAAAAGATCCTCAATATATCCTTTGCAGTCTTTCAGAACAGTAAGCACAAGAAGATAATTTTATTTGCTAGACAACTACTTAGAAACAGACATGAAAACTAATCTTGTTGAGACAGACCTTTGTATACATGCACATGCATATATGTGTATATAAATACATACATATATATACATATTGAATCACTCTGAAGAAAATATTAAATCAACAATCTATGATAAAAGAAAAAAAACCTTTTTCCTCTTATCTTGGTTCCCTCTTACCAAAACAAAAAGCAAGAAAATAGTAAGGACTGTTAAGTAACAAAATCTGTATTCCGAAGTGACAGTTTTATTATTTCATTTAAAATAAAAGAAATATGGGAATTTGTACATGCTGAAGGAAGCCTACTCAGAGGAAGATTGCTAGAGAATCAGGCAAAATCAAGAACAACCTTTGAAGCTTGTATTTTTACTGTGGTTTTACTGTATTTTACCGTGGTTGTTGCTGAATATAATACAAGCAGGTGCACTGTTACATGGCTTTGTAACATGATATGGGAAGTATTAGTGGGTCACTGGGCAAATATGTGCTGCAAAAATGATGCCACTAATAAAGGCCTTCTCAGGACTATCATGAAAAATATGTCAAGGATATATAGAGAGGCACTAATGCTGCTTTTCAAAGCCAAGAACAATGTCACCTAAGTTCTTTCAAGTATTTGAACTAATCCAGGACACTCCAAAATTATGATTTTGCTCTTCCTGACATTATTTTCTTAACACATATTACTGGCTTCTTACGAAATAAGAACCTGCCATGTTCATTGGTAACTAGTAAGAATATACAATATTATTAGGTATTGACTTAATGTGCTGCTATACCCTATTAGACTTTATCTGCCCCTTGTTGTGTTCCTTAGTGATTTGACACTTTGTTTTGCTTTCCAAAAATAACAGAAGGCTAGAGTACAAAATCAAGCCAAATTTGGGGCCATATATCCTAAAACTATTCAATATGTGGTCTCAGTGAGGCATTGATGCACTACAAAAAAAAAAAATTCCAAGCTTTCAGCACCCTCTACAGGCTAACTGCTTTGATGCAACTTGTGAGTAACCATTGCTACTTATGATAATCAAAACAGCATACTTTAATAATCACAGCACTTCAAGGAAAAGTAGGTAAACATATAATTGGGGCCCACAATGAATTAATTTCTCTAACAGAAGAGAAAGCAACTACTCAGTGAACATCAGAGCCTTTGGAAGTGCAGAATTTCAATCCAATTGTGTCGGCCAAATTCTTAGAGAAGTTGGCTCTCGCTTCTTGACGTGATCTGAAGCTTTGTGTGGTTCGCTCTAAGACAACATTTCATGCCATCACCTACCCATAAAACAAAGAGAGCTTTAGCTTACCATCCCTGTTGGACAGCAGACAGACGAGGCCGTTCAGGCACGTGTCAGTCACTTCGGTGATGTTGGTTGCGCACCTGCCTATCGCCTGAATCGTAGCTGCAGCAAACTGCTTATCTTGGCTTTTCACGTAAGTCTAAAGAAACAGGATTTTTGTTAGTCAATACATAAGTCTTGTCAACCAATGACTTACCACATTATTCTCATGAGGCAGACAAACTGTATAAATTAAAACTTTGGAAGCTATAATTGCATATCAAGAAGCTATTTTTCACCTCATTGTCACTTTCAGAAGACATTTTCTTGCAAGCTTTGGTCACCCATGGCCATGCAAACCTCTGATTTCAAGAAAGCTTGGGGCAGGGGGCAATTACCCAAAAATAGCCATTAGTTTGTGTGCAAGGTTGGAGGAGCTGATGATCTTTCTCTTCAGAGACGTTTCAGTTCATTTAACTAGGAGCATCTGTGGAACTATGAACTACCTACCTGCCTGAGAACCAGTACTTTTCACACAAATCCAGACAGAGAACTGAAGCAATGAAAATAGATGTCACAAGCAAAGATGAAAGAAAGGACAGACACTGTTTCACAATATAGGCAGAAGATCTTGCTGATACATAAAAATATTGGAGACAATAAATATTAATTCATCAAATGACTTATGGAAATGAGGTTTGGCAACAAATGCTAATGGCCAAATACACCTAAATTAAGACCCTGTCATAGAGTGACTTACAGTGTCAGTCAAGTTGCTTGAATTTGTGTTTAAGAATATGGAATGATTGAGATTTTCTCATCACTTCTTTTCTTTTTTTTTTTTTTTTGGTAGCTGGAAGGAGAGTGAGAAACAAAATATTTGACTCCTTTCCATATACAAATAGCTCCCTTATTCATTATGGTATGAGATGGTTTAATTTCCATTTTTGGAACATTTCATCCTTGAAAATACTTAAAACTTGAAAAATTTAAGCTTAAGAGAAACATCCAACAATGGAAAAAGAGATCATAAATACAAAAAGAATACACTCTTGCACAAACCTGAAATTCTCGAAGCAGAGTTGATATGTTGGCTTCATTTGCTAAATTTGTCAAGATTTCAAGCTACAAGAAAAAAAACAAAACCACAGACATGTTGTCAAAAGTTAAAATAAAATATTATAAACAGTAACACATGTAAACTATGCTTTTATTGTACATATTTTAAAAATACCACTTAGAATTCAACAGAGTATACCAGAGATCAGTATAAACTGGTATCACCATTGCACTCAGCAGGCGTATTTTCCTTGAAAGTACTTGCAAAGTTTACAAAGCAGGACTCCAGGGCTCAGTGACGTATTTTTTATAAGCTCAAGCTTTAGTGTTTCATTGCATATCAAAAGGGCTTGAAATACTTCTGTCAGCTTTCCAATGTTACACAACAGGCCTTAGCATACAAGAACCACGCGACAGTGGAAGAAGAAGTAATGGACGTCACAACTGCATCACAGGAGGAATAAATTGCCCATTATATTCAGATTAAATTAAATAAAAGACCTTTAAGGCAAGAAGTATTTGTATCTATGAGATTCCTCAGGTCTTATTCAACATCGACAACATTAGATCCCAGAAGCCCTCCTCTTTGTTCCTGGTGAACAAAAGGATGATATACAACACTCAGCATATATTGTTAAGATGCTATGCTAACAGGCTGTTTTAACTTTGAATGATGTAAACTGAAAACACAATCTTGTCTCTGAAAAGAAAAACATGCCTCAGAAATATGTTGGTATTTTTTGACTTGGGGGCATCCAGAAAAGAATACTCAAACGATGCAGTCCACCTGTACTTCAAAACAATTTCCTAATACATATCACTAAATGCTCTTAAAGATATGTATCTAGAATAGCATGGAAAGCAAGAGGATAAACAAGAAAGAGCAACAGGCAAGAGAAAAGGATACTATTTTATAATACAGGGTGGCTATCAATGGAATAGCACAAATACCTCCACTGGCCTTTTTCACATATGAACTATGAACGTAAGGAGAAGACAGGAGACAAAGTTTTCAACTGATGCTACAGTTTTCAGGGAAACGAAGACAAAGGCTGATTAAGAAAAGCTGTGTAAGAGTTCCAAATAGTAGAAGACTGATTATTAAAATGGAAAAAAAATTCAACATGTCTGCAATGTAATGCTCGTAATTGAGAAAAACCTTAACTGTTCAGAAAATTACAGACTCTGAGATGATGACAAGTAAATACACTGTTGGAAAAAAAAAACTAAAACCAAAACAAAACAAAAACCACAAAAACCCCAAACCAAACCAAACAAAAAACCACAAAAAAACCCAAAACCCACAAAAAACCCAAAAAAACCCCATAAAAAAGCAAACAAAAACACCCAAACAAACAAACAAACAAAGCCCCAGAAATCCAAACAGCATAGGAGATAAATTCAAATTAATTACTGCCATGGGTCTCATAATTCTATTTTGAAACAGGTAGGTTTGAACTACAGAGGTAGAAGAGGGAGAAAACCACAAGTTTTCTTGTGGTTTATATATATTTTATATATAAATTAATAATATTTTATATATATTATATTTTTATATATAAAAGTTTCGGGTCTTCTAAATTTTTCAGCCATCATGAAACAAATGAGACAATGAAAGGAGAAAACCACAATTTCTACTTCTCCACCTCTTCTCCAATATATTATCAATTAATATGGGAATTTAAATATATCAACTTCCTGTTATTTTTGGACTGACTATTTTTGGATAACAGTATGGCATTCCTCACAATATTCCTAAAATGTAGAGAGTATCTTTTTTGTTTCCAACTGCCTCAAATTTACTTAAGTCTTACTGTTGGTATAAAATACAAAAATAAAATTAGTTTCTATATAAACATGTTAGTTTTGGCATAGCCATCTTGGACTACACCACTCTCACACTTATAATGTAAATGCAATATGCATGTAAAACCAAGATAAGGAAAAAATGTTTCTTTCAGAAAACTACCTTCCACTCATAAACAGAAGTGCCTCTGTCAATCTACAGCAAAACAAGAGAAAAGGCACATAATAATAGACACTTTTTTATCCATTGTTTTGTCAAGGATTTCACATTTGTTAAAGAATAAGTACAGAGAAAATAACAAGACAACAGCTGAAAACATGCATTGAGATGTGTGGCCTTGAGGAAAGCCTAAAGTACTTCTCCTGTCAAATGCTAACCTCAAAGAAAATTTGGGACTCAAACACTGCCCCATTTTGTATAGGGGAACAGATTTAAACTCTTTTTAAGATAACAGTATTAAAGACTCTTTTCCTCCCATGAAATACTCAAACTCTCCATGCTAGAATGTTATAATTGAAAAAAAAATTATAATGCTCTCTTCTCTATCACTGAAAGGTCCTAAAAGCTGTAGTGGAAAATACAGCCACTCTTCCACCTGCAACACAGTAATGGGACTTTCAGCTAGCCTGACAAGCCTGAAGGCCCCTTGTGGACTTAGCTAAAGGCCTCAATACTTCTTAGTGAGATAAAAAACCAGCACAGAATGACCTGTGTCGTATCAGTGCAAAACATTTTACCTTTCTGTTGCAAACCAATTAGTCCAGCAGTACAGAGAAAAAATTGCCTTTAATAAGCTCACCTTGAGTGTTTTGATCATAGTTGGATCAGTTGATCTAACATAGAAACTCTTCAGATAAGGTTCAAACATGCCCTGAAAATCAGAACATATTTAAGTAACTCTCCTGTGTCTCATATACAGTGTAATTTAAAATATTCTAAATAGGGTATTACCTTTCTCTGAATTGACATAGTGGCAATATTTTGCAGGACAATATACTGCACCTCCCTAGATTGTGAAAAGAAAAATAAGAGTCATTCCCAAAATCACTGATACATAGAATAATTCAACATGGCAAAGAAAGTCCAATTCTGTTTGAACACCAAGTTAGTTATCCATTTGTTTTGTCACAAACATAGAATGCAAAGCTTATTGTCAACTGCTAACTTCTTCACTTGATTTACAGGAAGAGATGCATGATGAAACCAGGCTCTCATTTTTTAAAATTTTCAGTCACTTTTTAAAACTCCAATATGCAAAAATACTCACTGACATCAGTGTAATGATGCCTTTTTTAGGCCTTGGGTATTTATTTAAACCACAAATACATAAATCATTTTAATATAATGGAAATAGCTTACAAAAATAGCCTTACATTTCATCCACCTTCTTGAAATAAATATTTCAGGATGACATAGCTGAGAACGAAAACACACAGGCTTTATCTGCAGTGTTGAAATAACTGCATTAATTACAAGAACAGTTAATCCTTGCATAGTTAGCAAGAACTGCTATGATTTTTTTTTCTCCTAAGAATTTTTCTAAATTCTCAAAAAGGACCAGCACCTCCTGTGACTCAAGAGTATAAACTGGCAGACATATACATCTATAAAAAACTAACACTTTTACATAATAGATTTTGCAAGAGACAGAAGACAGATTTACATAATATTCCACAAAAAATATTAAACATGTTTGGAGAGGGCATTCTCATCATTAATGTATGAGTTTAAAAGCCTTCACATGATTGAGCAAAAAAGAAATCTGGGTACTAGTCTGGAGCTTTTAAAGTGTACCAATTGCTTAAAAACTAAGTAATAATTTACAAACAATTTTTCTGAAGCATGAATGCTCACATCCTTACATGCTGCAAATCTCATCCTAATAGAGAAATCATCATACCCATTATCTCCTACTACTCAAAACTGTCTAATAGCCCTAAGGTAATTACAGCTGTTGCTTACAAAGAAAAGTGATAATAGAGAGGTACTTAAGATCTTTTAAACCTATTTTATGCAATTCTTACATAGGTGCATGACAATAGTCAGCTACACATGATGAAACAAGACTGAAAATTGCTATGAGATGCTCTTTCGGGCACTCTTATCCTAACTAGATTATAGCTTAGTTGACATTAATTTAAAGGCCACAGGCAAATAACTTCAAGGGCAAGCTGCAAAAGCTTATTTCAAAGTGGCTCTAAAAGCAAAAGTGTTTCACCCAGAATGGTAACAGAGAACAGAAAAGCCATTCAAGAAAGAAAAGTCAGAAGACTAGTGCCATTTAAGGTACTAGTTGAGATACAGGAAAGAAGTGACTTTTCTTTTAATGAAACCTGAGCATAAGCAAGCAATAAACCACTTGCAAATAATCCTTTCAACCTGTGAGTACGAGTTTAAGTCTATACATTATCTGCCAATTGCTTCAGTCACTTTACTCATCTTTGCATAAAGAGAATGGAAAGCATACTGTACTATAAAGCCAAGCACAAAAATAATAGTGATTCATTCTCATGTGAAATAAAAGAATGAATACTCTACCTAGTCCCATTTTACTTCTTTACCAATTTCTAAACAACAGAGATACTGAGCTGCAGAACTTTTACAGAGAAACAACTCTTTGATGGCAGGGCTTACAAAAGTTAAGGTATATCTAGGATGAGTAATCTTGTCAGACACAAGAAAAGTGAGGCTAAAAAAAAGAAAACAAACTTTGTGTCTGCTTGACACAACTGATTTAAAAAGTAAATTATTTTCACAGTGAAGTTCTAGCAAAAAATACCATTTTTAGTTATAAAGTTATTCTAAAAACAATTAATATTGTCTCATGTAAACCCTTCAAGGCTTTTCATACAAATACAAGAAAGTTCAAAATCTAAAAACTGAATAGGGAAGAAAAACACTTCTGTGCAGCAAATATTGGCACATTATGCAAAAACTATGAAATAAAAAAAGAAAAAATAGCACTAACAATCTCATGAAACATAACTGACAAGACCTTTCACAGAAAACCAGACAAAATACCATTGAAGATGATGAAGTCAAAACAGAAGGTTCTGAATTAAATATAAACCTGTTCTTTAAAAACTGTCCAAAGACTAAGGAAACACAGAAGATGCAGCAGTATCAGGTGGTAGTATCAATTTTAATACATATGTTATCTCCTTCCCCTAAGATACTCAGAAGTTGACTGAATACACTCCTGTGCTCCAGGAGACCCTCCCTGAGTAGGGAGGTTGTACTAGACAATATCCAGTGATCCCTTCTAAACTCACCATTTTGGGATTTGTGTTACAGTGCAGGAAAATAAAATATACATCAGAAGACTTCTTTAGTGCTTAGCAAGACAGTAAGGAACTCAACAGAATTAAATTTCCAATAATTTTTCAAAAATCAAGATATTAAAACGGTTAGTACTGACTCTATTTAAATACTAACTCAGCAGCCATGATTCTTGTCAGAACAAAAATCATAGGAATGAAACCCAACAACCAATGATCCCTGATTCCAAAATTGATGGAACTACTTTTAGTGATCCTCATTTGTTGAGTGAAAGCGAGTACTACAGGACAATTTCAAAATCAAATTAATTGTGTAATAGTTACATTCTTACAACTATTTGCTAAACAAACACGCACAAAAATGTGAAGTACAGACTTGACCTACCTGTTACTACGGAGTAAACGCACCAATGACTTAGAAACAATACCAGCTTCAGACTTTGGTGCCAAATGCCAGTAAAGCTGTGCAACTGCCATTACCACCTAAAGGAAGAACATTCAGAGCAGCACGTTAACTTCAAATCATCATTCGTATCTACCACATCTGCTTCAGACCTGCAGAGTATCAGCTCACTCTTCTTCAGAAAGCAAAGTGAATATCAAAGTGCAAATCAGCAAAGCAGAATGAGGAAGAATATCGGAATAAACATATTTTTACTAATTAAGTACTTTTATTTCCTCCCAGTATTTACTGTAAGCTATAATAAATAGAAGGTCATAGTAATAGAGTCGAAGAGAAAAAGCAGAAGGTAATTGAAATTACAAACATAGTGATACCATCCTTGATAAATCAGTATTGCTAACATCAGCTGTACAAAGTAATGAAGAAATATTCTTTACAAGTTTTTCTAATGTGCTTTTCCTTTATTACTACAGGTTCAATATGGTCTTTTATCTAGTTTCCACTCAAAATCTTTCATTCCATTTTTCTATTATTCAATTTATAAAACAATAGCAGCCTTTACTGGAAAATTTTAGAAGTATCAAACCCAACAGAAAGTAAAAGCTGCAGGGATATATACCAATATCCTAGCTAACAAAATTAGTAAGACTGACACATATGCAACTTAAACCATGGACTTTTTCTTCTCAAATTTTCTCATAAATAGAAGACAAAATATGATCTTTATGCTAGTGAGATCATGTCACAACCTTTCCTACAGTGTCATGATCAACTCTCTGTTTCAAACAAAACAAATCACAGACACTCCAAGTAAAACCCAACTAAAAATTATGATTCAACAATAAAAAGTGATTAAAAAGATCTAAAGCCAGGAAATAACTTCAAGATTTTTAGGAATATACCACAAATATCTTTTACTGCTGCCAAAAAACATGAGGTGATATGAAAAGCCAGTAATTAAATTAATTGCAGGTAAATTCTGTGAATAGTATGAATATCCCTGTAATAGCACAATTTCAATAACACTTCTCCAAGTGCACTTTAACATCTCAGTTAACTTTAATATCAGAAAGTTAAAGATCATAAATGTGAGAATCAATACCATATTTAATAAAGAAAATTGTTTACGGAATGAGGGCAATAACTAACTGAACCTCTTCATGAAGTGGGATGGCAAATGTAGCAAACATACTAGCTCTTTGCATGAAACTAAAAAATATCACAGATACTGAAGAGTGATTTTCAGCAAAAAGTTGTAAAAATTTAATCAATCTCTTTCCAAAGTCTGTTGGGCTGGCAGATCATAAATGATTTTGAGAAGAGTCAGACATGAGTAGGACTCTCAAAATACGTTTCAATGGAGAACTATAATCTGATCTGTGTAGCTTATTAAGAATAGGTGGAAAGGTGACTTAATTATGGTGTAGTAACTTTTTGCAGTGATATGAATATTCATTATCACTGGAAGACTTCCCATAGGACATCTAGTCCTGATTAACAGGACAAGCTGAGGTTAGAAGTAACATTCTGTGATCTGATCTAACATCACAATGATTCACCATGAGCATGGCTTTTTCCAGCTCTAAAAAGTTACCTGTGTTATAAAATCTCATGGAAATAATCTAGCACATGGTACTTACAATGCCATACCTATCCTGGAACCCTGCCAAGGCCACAGCTCTAGAAATGTGGTGTATCATTGTCTACTTTCAAAATGAGAGACTCAAAAGAAAGAACAAATAAATCAATCAATAACAACTATGATTTTCTTTGTAGATCAGTGCCACGAAACTCTGCCAATAAACTGTATCAGCTTGTGCCGTCCTAATTGCTGAGAGTTTTAGCATTAAGACCTACCTATGGTAGAGTCATCACATTCTATGTAAATTGGATTCAAATGTTCTCATACTTTTTTCTACTATTTTGTTTGTCTGTATTATTTGGAGCACATATCACAATCAGTTTAGGTGTTTCACTTACAAGCTAACTTAAATTCAAGACAGATCCATCACACTTCTCCTAGAGTTACCAAAGGGTATTTTCACCAGTTTTAAAGAGGTGGATTTTAAATTTTTTATCTTTTATCTTTTTAAAATCTTTTAAATTTTCTAAAAACAGATACTTGTAGTTTAACATCGTAATCAAAAAGAAATTTGTCATACAGCAGCATTTCGGCTTTGCAGCAGGGGCTTTGTATTTCGTAACAGCAGCCTGTGATCCGGGTCCATGGTATAGGTGGTTTTCAATTTCTGGTCCTTCTCTTTCTGTTCTTCATCAGATTCATAGAAATTATTTTCATTATATTCATCCACCACTTCATCAACCTACCAAAAGACAAAATGACAAACACATATATAGAATATTTGAATTGATAGGTTTTATTCATTAAGAACATACAACACCACAGTTTCATGCAAGATTTATACACATTTTTTAAAAATAGCTTTTGGCTTTTCTACCCATTTGCTCAAAATGGTAGATGTACTGACATGAAAAACAGATTAACAACATACACAAAATTTCCTTAGAAATAATTTGTACTGACAAATGAAATACCTTTGCTACTACTCACAAACTATTTTAGATATGCATATGGGCCTTTTTTAGACGTAAAGCCTATGATTCAAAATTAACATTTCTGGAAAATAACTAGAAATGAAAATAAGACATAGGTCTTCAGAAAACTTGGCTAAGGCTGCATGCCTTAGTCAAAACTCAGGTGTAGTGAAAGAATCCATAAAACATCTTCAGTCGAGGTAGGAGGATGAGGGGAGGGAGGAAACAAGTGACAATGAATTAAAATTGTCATTTTATTCTGGTTTTTATTACAACTTGGAAGAACACTGAATTTTTTTAAAAAAGATGAAATATTGAAAGAAAGTTTCATTACTTGATGCCAATTTTGCCCTCAGTGTTTCACAGAAAGTGTTTTCACAGTGTAGCAAACTCATAGATATTTTATGCAATAGCAACTGAAGTACTTTTATTTCCTTACCTCTCTTCACACAATTCTTTGTGGCAGTCACATTCTAAACTAAAAACTCAGTATGCTATATCAAGCCCACCGGTAAATGAATTCCTCCCTTGCCTACAGGACAGGCAATGTGAAAGGAAATTTCCTGATCCCAGTGCACCACAACCTGCACTGAAGAAGCCTCCTCTAACAGGAGGAGGATAATTCAATCTTCATTGATTCAGTCCTCAATATCCTTGCCTTGACTGCTAACAGACATGCAGATCAGTACTATTGAATTCAACAGGAATATTGAGTTTGAAACAGTATTTAACTCATTAATAACTGTTACAAATAAATAGCCTGAGCTCTCACATTTCTGACTCCCTTTTTTTAAAAAGGATTGTTTGTTTGGAACATACGTGGAGCCGCAGAGTTACAATAAAAAGCAGCATATGCCTCTTATAAAACACTTTTATTTAAAATCTGATTAAGGTCCTTCTTCATACTCCAACAGCAAAAGTATTAATATGATCTCATGATCATGTATTTTGTTGCAATTTTAAAATATTCCTCTTTTCTCAGATCTGCTAAGATCTGGTAGGAAATAATTATGTTCCAAGCAAAGGATGATGACAACAACCAGGGAAATTATTTTAATGAACTGAAATTCATCAAAATCAAGTTGATGAACTCCTAATTATTCAGAATTTGTAGTCACAAGGATCCACTAAGACAAAGAGGACATGTAATACTGCAAGATTTGCACATTGTGATGGATAGGAAAGCAAAGTATTATGTAAGAGTCAGAAGACTAGGTTAAAAACCTGCAGCTCCTTGGTGTACAAGAATTATTTCAAATTCTATTAATCATCCCACACATGGAGAACAGTTACCAGACAATGTGAAAACACTCAAACCACTCAAAACACATTGAGCCTCAAGCTGACCTAATGACTATATTCAATGCCAAAGAGATACAAGTGTAAGTTTAGAATCAAAGTAGCATTTAGGTTATAAATAACAACCTAGTATTAGGTTACTAATACTAAATAATAGTTATTAGGTTACTAATACTAATCGTAGCGTTATTTAGGTTATAAATAATAACCTTCAGCTCATGTAGTCCAATTGTTAATCCAGCACTGCCAAGTTCACTACTAAACCATGTCCTGAATTGCCATGTCTACAAGTCCTTTAAATATCTCTAGGGGTGCTGACTCTACCCCTTCACCAGGCAGCCCACTCCAGCGCTTGACAACCCTCACTGAAGAAATTCTTTTCTGTATCCAATCTAAATCTCCCCTAGTGCAACTTGAGGCCATATCCTCATCATATTGCTTGACCCTGACCTGGCTACAACTTCCTTTCAGGTTATTGCAAAGAGTGATAAGCCTCCTTTTCTCCCAGCCACTCCTCACAGGACCCATACTCCAGACTCTTCACCAACTCTGCTGTCCTTCTCTGGACTTGTTCCAAGACTTCAATGCCTTTTCTACCATGCAATGCTCATAGTTGGATGCAGGATTTGAGGTGTGGCCTCACCAGTGCCCAGCACAGAGGGACAATCCCTGTCCTGCTCCTGCTGCCCACACCATTGCTGATCCAGGCCAGGATGCCCTTGGCCTTCTTGGCCACCTGGGCACAGCCTGGCTCATGTTCAGTCACTGTCACCAGCACCCCCAGGTCCTTTCCAGCCACTCTGCCCCAGCCTGTGGCTCTGCCTAGGGCTGTTGTGACCCAAGGGCAGGACCCAGCACTGGGCCTGGTTGAACCTCACACCATTGGCCTCAGTCCATGATCCAGCCTGCCCAGATCCCTCTGCAGAGCCTTCCTGCCCTCCAGCAGATCGGCACTCCCACCCAGCTTGGTGTCACCTGCAAACTGCCTGAGTCTGTGCTCAATCCTCCTGTCCAGGTCATCAATGAAGGCATTAAACAGGACTGGCACCAGTGGTGAGCCTTGGGGAACAGCACTGGTGACAGGCCACCAGCTGGATGTAACTCCATACATCACCACTCTTCTCTGGGCCTGGCCATCCATCAACTCATTTAAGCAAATAATACATGCATCCAAGGCATGGGTTGCCAATTTCTCCAGGACAAAGCAACAGGACCTGCCTTTCACAAACCCACACTGGCTAGGCTGATTCTTAGGCTGCCCTGCATGTGCCATGTAACAGCACTCAGGATGACCTGCTCTGTATCCTTGCTCAGCACTGAGGTCAAGCTGACAAGTCTGACAGTTCCCCAGATCCTCCCTTGAATTCTCTGCGTAGTTGGGTGTCATATTTGCCAACGTCCAATTCACTGGGATCTTCAGGACTGTGCTAAATGATGGAAAGTGGCTCAGGCTCTGGCTCCTTCAGTCCCCACAGACTTGTGCAGGTGTAAGTGGTGTAGCACACTATTTCCCCTTGGATCATGGGGGCTTCATTCTCTTCCTCCTCTCTGTCTTACAGATCAGGGGCTGGGTACCTCAAGAACAATCAGTTTTACAATTACTGCCTTCTTTGTTTCAGAAAAGGCACTTCAGTCTTTTCCTCACCCTTAATGCTTTATTTCCCCCTGCTGTTTTGCTGGCACACCTTCTTACTTCTCCCACGATGAAACACTCTGTCACTCTGTGATCACAGTGGCCCAGAGAGCCTCCAACCATCATATCACATCACCCACCAGTCTGTCTCTGTTCACAAACAACAGGTGCAGCAAAGTGCCCTCCCTTGTTGACATCCTGATCACCTGTGTCAGGGCTTATCTTCCAGAAACCTCCTGGACTGGTTCCTCTCTGCTGTATTTTATTTCCAGCAGGCATCTGGTAAACTGAGAATGAAGACTATTGACCGTGAGACATCTCTCATCTGCCCATAGAATATTTCACCTACCTCTTCAACATTTCATCTTCCTCAGCTCAGAAGTCTGCATTTTTAAGCAAGTCTGTTTTCACTAGGTTATTCTTATAATTTCTGCTATCACTGCCTAGCTTATTTCTAGATAGAACACAGTTCTAGGATTCTCTTCACTCATTTCAAGCCTAGGGAGAAAACCTGAAACTGAACTGAGACACAACAAATTACCACCAGAAATTCCGACCACCAAGGCAAAACCTCATCTTAAGACACCTAACTGAATTGTTGCTCTGTTCCCCAGACAAACCTTGCAGTACAAGTATTGAAGCCTGTACTAAAGAAAGAGACCGGGGCAAGCAGTAATTCTCTTCTGAAGTGGCACAGAACTAGCTCCAGGGGGGTAAGCACAAGCAAAGCCTCTCTAACAAAAAAGGAAAGCCTTGTGAAGAGACCTTAGAAAGTGCCTCCATGCTCAACAATAGTGCTAAGGTGTTCTGGAGAAGAAAAGCAATCAAAGCAGCATTACACTGATATTAGGCTTACATCTTGAACTTCAAACAGAATAAGAAGGCATGAATAGGGTATAATGGAGATATAAGTACTATTAACATTAATATTTTTCCTGCCAGCAGTGGACTGAAAGTAAGACTCTTACACTGGGAAATTAAAGCCTTTCTGTTTTAACTATTAATTTAACTATTTAACTGATTAATTAGCTATTGAATCAACAACTGACAGATGATTTCCTACGCAGTTATTCTCCAATCAGCACTGTCTATAGTGCACTACACTAGACCGTGGAATATGCTTCTTCACACATCTGTGAAGAAATGCTAAATATAGGTGACACTCAAATTTTACTTTCACAGATGTCTAATTAAAACTCAAACTGATGATAACCAGCACATTTTAGCAAATTTATCAGAAATAAAACCAATCCTGCGATCCTTTTTGACAAGGAGAGATAGCATGAGAGTTCTGGGAGAAGATTCAAATGTTCCAATGCTTTCTGTTGTCATTTCAATCCCTTTAGACGCACTCTCATAGTTGATTAAAGACTAATCAGTCCAATAGAAGTTTGTTGTTTTGTTTTCTTTTTTAAAAGGATGTTTTATTTTCGCCAAGGTTAGTAAAATGATCAGTCTCACTCTGTGGTCATAGGATCACTAGAACTACTGGATTTTCAAAAGCAGTAGGTGGAAAAGGGAGAACAGACCAGAAGAGTGTCAGTTGTTAGTTAAACTGCATTAAATGCACTCAACAGTTTGTAGTAGCGCATGATTTAATTGTGCAGTTAATAGCTTTTCTAAATTGCAAAATGACTAAAAAGTTCAGAACCCTGGGAGAATAAAATGATTAAAAACTGAGACCAGAGCATTCCAGACTACAGTTTGCAAATAGTCTCTGTGCATTGCCAATCTACTACGATTTATTTACAGCAGAGAAGCGAGTATTTTAGTGCAGAAGAACACGCATAATTCTCTTTTATGTTATTCCAGGCATACAATTCAGGGACATCTTCATAAAGTATTAACAGCTTTAATGAAGAAACTGATAGATAGCAAATTCCATTAGCCTGTTTTTAAAGTCACTAAGTAAATGAGCTAACACTTAACTGAGATTTTGCTCGAAGTTACATTTAATATGGCATAAAAGTTGAGAATGTGACTTCCATTTAGGGTAAAATACATTATGTGAATACTACAGTCACCTCCAAACAGAGCTTCACACCCCCACCTACTGAGTTAAAACAAAGCTTCAATGATATCCAAAGCATGAATACACAGTATTTTCCCGCTTTGCCAGCTTTAATTCCATCTTGTATTGAAAAAAGGATTCAAATATTTGTATTCTTTGGTTAGGTATAAATGATTTGAAGTTACAAATTTCAGTTTCTCTCCTCAGTTTCATATGGAAATACACTCACTGCTTTCTTTTGAAGCCTGTAGCAACATCTTTGACAAACAAGGTTTTCACTGTCTTCCAGAGACTTTTCTAATATTTCCAAGAACTGTTCTCAAATGAGTTTTGGATAAACTAGACTTTGAAGGTAAGAATAATTTTGATACTAGTCACTATTTGGTGAACCTGACTGCAATACCAAAAAGTACTTTAGCCTACCAAGATCAGTATTCACCTTCTGTATGAAGAAGTTTTCTTGAAAAGGAAAACCGGTGGATAATCTATAGAACCATTTGCTACTTAAAGTATTAATTAGTTATATCTGAAATTTTGATGCTGTATGTGAACATGCCTACATAAATCCTTCCACATGCTTTACAGATAAGTTTCAGAATACCAGAACAGATCTATTGTTACTCAGTAGATTAGCTGTGAGAAATTTCTGATATAAGAACAGACCTCAACCAATCACACCCATTAACAGTAACATGCTAGTAGAAGCATTCATCTTCTCCACAACAGGAAATCCTTGAATATGACTCAGGTTTGTCAGTATAGGTAAAGCTTGACAAGGAGAATTGTTAGTGGTCTTAAAAAAAAGGCACAATCCCACGTGATAAAAACACTTGAGATAGTAAAGTGTACCCAACATAATTTGCAGCCTGGATGGAGAGAGGCTTTAGAAGGCATAAGCAAAGTTTGACAAGTTTGCCTTATTAAGCCAAAAGGAGTAGAAGAGATAAAGAATAAAGGGACCAGATCCTCCACTCCATAAGTAATATCTTTCTTTCAAATACTAAACAGGCAGCAAAGACTCCTTCTAAGGTAAGCTGCAATTTATAGTCAGTTGTGTGATAAAAACTTATGCCACAGTGAATGGACTGATATAACCTAGTAATGACTCTGATGGCCCTCTAGAAGTAGGGAAGTATTTCAAATGCCTAAGTGTGCGCCTCTAGTGGCATTTTATGCTCCCTTGAGCATGAAAAATCTGCATGGATCTGGCAAACTCTGAAGTTATAGCGTCTACAAGAGATCCATAAAAACTGAAGACTAGGAAGGGCATCTTGTAGCATTTTGAACAACACTGGACACCCAGATAAATCACAGAATTATCACATCGTAATCTGTCTAAAGGTTAAAATTTTCAGATACTTACCCTTCCATATAACAAAATTATCCAATAATTTGGATATCCAATTAAATAATCAAAACATTTTCCTGTTTAAAAATAGTTATTGAAACATTTTCTTGTTACATTGAAAGAAAACAATTTTCAACACCTAACAAACTCCTGATGCTCATGTGTTAAGAATCCTTTCCATTGGAAAAGAACAGGCTGGGGATTACAAGACAAATGAGAAACACACTGGGTCACAGAAGTAGGATGCATGTTACAGAAAAGATTACAAACTGTAGCCATTCCTGAATGGACAGAAAGCTGGTGTCTTTGCTTTTACTAAACCAGAACAGTGCGTTCTGTGTGGTCTTGGACACAATGCATTTACAGCTTTCAGCAACAAAGTTACTTACGAGAATTTTAGAAACTTAATTTATCCCTTCTACCTCACAGAATATAAAAATATTCAGGTAATGAGGTAGTGGTCTGGGATATGACATGTCTTTTATCAAGCAAAAATTTGTAACAATGCTTCCTGAACAAACAGGCAGTCATAAGACCTCCAGAATGCAATGATTAAGTAGTGCACAATATAAATAATATTACATAGTCTATATTATTTATACAAAATATTGATACAAAATTATCACATTACCTAACATTGCATTCTGCCAGCCTTCCAAAGACTAGACCTGTTGCTCCAATGCAAGTCTAAAAGTACATACACGTTTTCAGTTAAGTGAACAACAACGGAATGAAGAATCAATATAGATTGCAAGATCACAGTTATATTTCTCTGTTTTCCTTATATATTATGATTTTTACTTCAATTATAACCATAATCTATTCATTGCCATTTGGATAAAGAGATCAGAAAGAAAACGTAGAGGGTTTGGTTGGACTTGTAGAATTATGCATATCTGAAGCCACTGAAACAGACTTTAACTCAAACAGTACCCTATTTCAAAGACCACTTTTCAGATTACAACTCCATTCAAATGACTGTAATGGAATTGTACTGAAAATGTAATATATTAACATAATTACATAGAAGATACACTATATGTCCAGTAAATGACAATGGAAACTGTTACTTTAGTTTCAAGTTTTGGTAAGAAGTTTTCACACAATTACATTTGTGGATTTTAAGAGTTTAGCTATACAAAGAGATAAAACATGCTTTCAGTTAATAAAAATGGAAGTATTAATGGAAATTCCCAGGGCAACTTTGAGGCATTTTTTGGTAAAAAGGCCTTGTATTTCAAGTCAGCTTACCTTCTGATATTAATCTCTGGAGCTGCATGTTTCATATCCAGCAAAACATTTTTACATTTCTTAAGATAAGCTAAATTTTAATGCAGCTAAGGAACACACAATAAAATTCTACTTTGTTTGAGAAGATTTTATTTGCAATTCAAAAAAAGCTTTCTCTATAAAAAACTTCCAATTTTTAAAAACAGTGAGCTTTGATACTTAAGGTACACAAAGAAACTAAGACACCTACTCAGTCTTGAGAATCCAACTAAGGCAGGTGAAATTTAACATTAAGGCATTTTCATTTACATTATTCTTAGCTTCCTTCAGCATATATAAAAGTTACATGACCAACAATACATAAATCAAGTTTTATTTGTAGTTTACTAATAATATTACCATCTATACAACACCCTGTATAATCCCAGTTCAGATGAAAACATTTATTTCATTCTAAAAAAAGCCCCTCAATTTTCCAAAATAATGTGAGTATGTCAACTCATTTATTACCTGAAAAACTCTTCAAATCCTTCAATTCAGCTTTACAGAGTCTTTTAAAAACTCACTTACCCAGTAACATAATTTCTAAATATAAACTTGAAAAGGTAATGAAGTAAAAGCTTAACGAAAACTAAATGAAACCCAACTCTAAACATTCTCCAGAAAACCCATATTCATGGACATTTTATAGTACACCTCTGAGGCAAGAGCATCACATGTGTGGAAGTAGGGGTCTGAGAACCACTGAATATTAATTTTTGCCAGTATATGACAACTACAGTAACATCCCTGCTAAGTAACTTCATAGCAAACTAATGTGAAAACTGAAGGAGTGCTCATTCTCATTTCTCTAAGAAGCAGTGATTAAGCCTAGGACTGGTGTCTAAAAATAGGTGCTAAGACATAAGTATGCTGCAGTAATTAACATCTTTCTTCAGCAACTTCAAATGTGCAATCACTGTTGTAATGAAGTCCTGTGACACTTGCAGATAGAACTAAAACAATCCATTACGATTTTTAGATCACTTTGCTTTACACGAAACAGTTTCATACTCCTCAAAACAGAAGTGAGACATAAAATAGCTTAGTCTTACCAGAAAAAACCCTTCCTTTCAATAGTGTGGGGAAAAGGCACAATGACAAGGCAAAGACCAACAGATGCAAAGCAAAGAACAGAAAAAACATTTAGAGCATAAGAAAAGAGGAAGAAAGTACAAGAAAGAACAGGAAGGAATAAATAAAACATTATAAAATTAAGAAGGAGCAAAGGCAAAGGGAAGAAAAAAGATACCATTTCCTTCTAGCTAGAAGTTCACCTCTTTTTACTCTCAAATCCAAAAAATTAAAGTGGAATTTTGAATTTTTATTCAGATGTTTGGTTAAATGTTTAACCTGGTTTTCAGGTTAAAATTTAATATCAATTTAAGTATCTGAAGAGGCAGTATAAGACATCAATACAGCCAGCAAATATAAACCAACTGCCCAGCAAAAATATTCTTCTACAGGGTTGCACAGTAAGTGAACCACAAAAAAGCTCAGTTAATTGTTAGTTATTTGGGACTGCAACCAAGAGAAGAGTACAATATGCTCTAGAATCAGTAGCCACCACTTCTCATGACTTATAGACAGGGTATGCAGGGACAGGGATGCTCCAGATCTTCAGAACTGCACATCACTCATGGTGCAGTTCCTGTACAGAACTGCAATAGCTACCAGTGCTCCTCCTTTTCTAGTGTTTCCAGTACATCCTCGAGTTACATCGAACCATGTATATATCTTGAAGCAACTCAACTTCCTTTTCTCTCAGAAAAAATTACATGATTTTAAAAGGTAAATTTAATGAGAACATTTTCCATATATGGAAACATACTCATACAATTATTTTCACTTTCATGCAGCTTTAGGATTGCTTACAGCTACTACAATGTCTATTCAATATTTAAACAATATTTGGGCTACAGCCATAGCTCAATATGTTAATTAGGAGACTCAAATTCTTAAAACACAAAATAATCTTAAATTGTTGACGAATGATAACTGTACCTAGATTGGCAGTCTGAAAGGTGGCAGTTTCCTACCCTTACCAGAGAATCTGACACGCTCATCTAAACATCATCAATAGCCATTAAATCCTGCATTACTGAGCTTTTTTTTTCCTCCATTGTAATGCTCAAGTAGTCAAAGAAAGCATCTTAAAACATCTGCTGATTCACATTGGTGGTATTCTCACACTAACAGCTGGTGGTGAATTTATTCTACTGATAAATGGATATGTTGTTATAATTCAAGCCTCAGTTACCCCTACTCTTCTTGGTGCTTCATACTGGTACTTTTCCAACCATAAACTGCAACAAACTATCAAAGAGATGAATGATCCAAATAATTCGAAATTTTTTCACTTTTACTATTCCCCATGGTCCTTTAGAAAGCTGCCACAACCAATCAAGAAATCTACCTGATATTACAAACAGAAGAACTATACAGACTCAGACTCAGGAGCCTAAAGCTTTTCAGAGCAGAGGTCTGACCTCACATACATGTTCCTCACACAGCAGAAAAAAATTAAATAAAGGTTTATTTTCACAAAGTCGCTAAACAAGTTTATTTTACAATTCTTCTAATTCCAGAGAAAATCCTGGTACAATAATGAAAAGGCCACTAGAGTTACTAGAGTAATATTCTACAAACAGATGCCCAGAAGAAAGTTCATGAGTACTCTGGTATCTAGGAAGGCCTCAACCTAATCCAATACAGCATTCATTTCATACAGTTTACATAATTTTCTATGACCAAATAGCATTCAAATAGCCAAAATTAAAACTAAAAATTTTAGTGGCTCATGAGATGATGGGGATCTGCCACATCTAATATTTAAAGGAAAAGTGATTAGCAGTTACACAGTTCATACTTAGATTTATATAAAAACACTTCTTTCCTTCCAATTAATTTTTGTCTCCATAAGTCAGAGAAAATGATCTAGACAGAGATAAAAACAATTTTAACAACTTCTTTGCAACAGATGGCTAGAAAGCCTCTTACCATATATATAGATAATAAAAAGAAACTCAGCCTGAGTCAAGAAGATGAGACTACAGTACTGCATGGAACAGAAACTTTACTGATCAAAATTGTAGGAAAAGAAAGGTTTCCTTTTTTAATTTGAGTTGATAACACATGTCCTAGAGAACCTGCCTAAAGAGATTCTACTCACTGTTGCTGTTTCACTGCAACTCTGTAATGGGACTAACAGAAATCACAGCAACACATTCTGATGCAAAAATAAATGGCATTTTTATCTGCAGACTGTACGTCTATTATTCCAACAGTAACTACTGAGCAGCCACAAAGCAAAACAAATCAGGGAATTAATGTGCCCAAAATTTAACCCTCTTTTTAGTTTTTCCTCTGCTGGATTAATTTTTTTATCCAAACTTTCCACAATCAGCTTCAGGTAGTTTTTTGTTATAAATCTATGCACTAAGTTATTCTCATCTTACTAAGTAGTACACACAAAAGGAAAAAATAAAACTGATGTAACAGTAAAATAGCTAGCCAGTCCATTTTATGCCCCAAACACTTCACTAAATATCTTCAAATAAGTGAATCTTATATTAAACATTAACCCCACCTCATGCATATCTAAAAGAACCTGGCCAGAGTACTGTGCTTTGATGAAAAGGGAAACCATAACTGAATCCAGACTGCCCCAATTCACACTGAAGATTCTAATGGATATACTAAAAAAGGAAGAAATAAGCAGCATAAGACAACTTCACTGTAAACTAGTTTTCCTAATTTAATTTTTTGCTCTTAGCAGCCAATTCAGGGTCAAGAGAATTCTCTGGTCTCACAATCTTTTAGGGCAGGGGAAAAAAATAATTTTAAAATCAGCAAGAATATCACCTGGTGTATATCTGCAAAGAAACTTCATTGAGATGATATGTTAAATAAGTAATAGATACCATATCATGGTTAATTTTATCCTTAAAGATTGAATGCTATTCTGAGTATTTCTTAAATACTCATCTATGCCTCCCCACTGCAGAAGAGCATAATAAAACTTGTAGATCCTGTACTGAGTTGGAAAACAAAAGAAGGGAAAGGTGTATTCAGGTTGATTAATTATTAAATTATGATACACATATGAAATATTTTTGAAGTACTTTAACGTGTTTCATTTTTACTGCTTCATCTAGGTAACCTAGTTAACTGCAGGCTGTTACTCTGAATATACCCTTCCCTTCTGTTCTCAGCTTCTAAGCAAAGGATTCAACTCTGCAGTAAGCCAACAGAACTGATTCAGGATGCTCATTGCTGTTAACAAATTCTACAAAAGTAAAGGATGGAGACTACTTTCTGTATGCTGTGCTTGAAGCTTTATCATTCACAGTTACAGTTCCCTCAATCCATACCTAAGCACAGAGAACAACAAAAAAATAAAATATCTAAAGCACTTTCAGATACTGCTGAGCTGTCTTAAGCAGCCATTAGACACTGAATTCCATCAGACATAACCATGACCTTTATGGTATACACTAAGAACTCATAACTAAAAGATACTGTAAGAGCAGTATCTCTGAGAAAGTACTGTAAGACCAGGAAACGTAAAGCATTTAACAAAAGACAAAGAGATCACAGAACAGCTGAGGTCAGAAGGGACCTTGATATTTTGTCAGAACAATCAAGCAAAATAAATATTTTCAATCTGTTTCTTCCTGTAATTACTGAGAGCTGGGCTGCTTTCCACAATTCAAGCTTTTAGATACATAGACATTCAAATACTTAATGTTTTTCTCATAAAAATCTGTATTCTTTCAGATTGTTTTCTTCATGCTTAATTTCCCCTTCCATCCCTCCCAGCCCAACAATTATGCCAAATTCTGAGCACTGTAAACTGAGCAATACTTCACTAATTAATCCTAAAATATAAGCCTGAGACATGCTTCTCAGAAGTACTTATCAGGAGCTTTGTAATGACTGAAATCCATGATCAATCTGAATTCACCATTCTTTTCCAATCCTTACTGAACACCAAGAGAGTTTATTTATGTAATCTTCAACTGTCTGGAATGAAGCTGAAGGGCCCTGAGAGTCACTGGTTTTTTCTGCTAGACTACAGCTCTTAGCTCCATCTTGCTCTATACAAAGACTGTTGAAACTTCTGATGAATTCACCTGTTTTCAGAAGATGCCCTCCCAAATGTCACACAAGTTTGGTGGTAAATCTGTGTACCAGGACAGCAGAAGTAGTTCCTACCTCTGCAATCCTCACCTTGCAGAAACTGGGATGGCTGAACAGCTTGAAAATCAATTCCTCAACTGCTAGACTGCAACTCAATGTATTCATGAAGACTAGCAGCTTTATTTTACCCATCTTTATGTACTAGGCTGCAAGCTGTTATGGTTCAGGAGGTATTTACAAACAGCTTGGTAGTCCCACCAACGTCTGCAACAAGGGCAAGACAAAACACTTAAGCTGAAATGCATCATGGTTTTATCTGCTATCAAGTATTTTACTTCCCAGAAAAGCTGGAATTGTTCTTCCTGGTTTTAGTCTGGTTTAGGCTGGTTTTAGTCCCTAACAGGTATTTTTACTCCAGAATATCAGCATCTTGTCTCATTTCAGCTAGCACATATTAAAGCTGAATACATAGAGTTCATATAGAAAAAAAGGTTATTCTGAAACTGCTATTTTGCATGTAACTACTCAAAAAGCACCTCCAAGTATTTTAAGTCAAATAGGATAAACCAAGGACACTTTTCCTTACTTCATTCACAACTAGAATTGAAAATTATACTCTTCAAAGAAGCTAGAAATAGGAACAAAAACCTAAATATTCTTAGTTAATGGGTAATTGCAACAATTTTAAGCATATTGCTTAAAAAGAATCTTTCTCCGTAAATTGTAAGTATTCAAAAATTCTTTTAGATTTCTAAATGCTTAGGAAAGCGTTTAGAAAAATGTTCCAAACATTACACCATTACTTGCTACAAATTAGCTCAAACTTAAACAAAAGCAACATATGTTCCTCAAAAAGAGAAAATTTTACTGAATAAAAATGCAAATATGCATTTTAGCAGCCTTGAATTTATTAATCTGATAGGCTTAATTTCCATTTTCCTGCATCAGCTTTATTTATAAAGTGTCGTGCCCTATAAATATGCTGTTATTTTCTATAGTCAAGCACCCTCTTAACAAATCTTCTCATTAATATGTAAATTTAAAGTCAATCGGTCTTCTCCCTGACAGCGCCATGAATTCCTAGTGCACTGTATAATCGGCTTTGACTTGGCATCCACTATTTATCATCAAAGATGTCAGTTAGAAAAATTATGGAAAACGCTCTGCAATTGATATGACTGCAATCTACTTTGTCAACACTTAATTGTTCCTCAAATCATACATTTACATATAAACAGCCTAAATACTGATCCATAATGATGCAAATAAACTAAATTAAAAATCTCTTCTACTGCACAAGATGGCCTGTTGTATGATGAGTTCATTTAAGAACGTATTGACAAAGGCATGCATTTCAACTAGCACCACAAAAAAAAAATCTGCTAATTAAATTGCTGAGTAGGTAGACAAACTAAATTTTACACTTAAGATCTTGAAAGTGAAAACAAAGTGTTATTAATACTACAGTACTGATGACTAATTTTAGGTTGACACAGGCAGTATTGTCACACAATCTTTTACATTCCTGGAGCAGAAGCCACACCAGCAACTGTCATCCATCCAGTTTCAGTGAAAAAAGAACTAGAGTCTTAAAGAAACCAAATCCTATCAAGACCTCCAACCTCTCAGTCCAAGGCAGGAGGTCATCCTCCTCTTCAACGCTCCTTTTGTCCAATTACAGACTAAAACTGGCTGAAACACATTGTGGGACTGCAGCTTTAGGTAAAGCAGATTATCAATTTTGATTCTCTCTAAATGTCAGAAAGAGGAATGCAAGTTGCCTTCTTCCAATAATCAACATGTAATAAACACTGACTCAAGAACATTAGGAAAACACATAACTTAAATGTCTCATTATCTAAAAATACCTTCCTTATTTTAAGCAATTTTCTGGGAAGACGTGTTCTTACAAACAATTTCGTTTTCATCAAAAATGAAAAAGGGTGCTTCAGAATCTAAGTAGTAGCACAGAAATATGATTCGACTCCAGACATTTTTGCTATATTCATTATAGTCCCTGCTTTTCTAAGAAGAAGTAAATATAATCATAAACTGAAATCAGACTGAACTGTTTGTCCAAATATATCTCCTTCTAATTATTTTCACACAATAAATGAAACATACATCAACACAGAATAGCACTGCATTTCCACCTTTTTTCCAAGGCAAAGTATGTTAAAAGACAGTTAAAAAGAACTCAGTGATAGAGTGATAGTTGGTGTCATTTCCTATTCCAATGCTGAAAAAAGAAATGTTTAAAAAACTGTTAATATGCTACTTATAAATGACAATAATCTGCACTAAAATGTACATTTTTAAACATGAATGGGTTTCAAATCAAACGTTAAAACTTAACACTAGTAACATCCCTACACCTTTAATAAACACTAACAACCAGAGCTGTGGAGCAATTTTAAACAGTTCTTTCCAGAAGTATTCTGTCTTTTAATTTAAATTGTTAATCAGAGTTAGATCTCTATTGAAACAACGTTAACAGCATAAATTTCTTGAGCTGCGCCCTTTTTAACCATAAGAAGTGGCAGAATTTGTGTCTTTTTATAATTTTTTTTATAAAACCTTTTTATAAAATTTTAAAAGTATACTCATATTTACACAATATTAATGAAAATAACCACATCATTTTTTTACATTTCACATTTCAAATACGTATGCTCAAGTCTTCACATGGTGCCTCAGCACATTAACAAAGCCTAAAACAAGCAGGGTATGTCATGCAGTGATACTGGGTATCAACTATACAAGGAGAGTCTGCCCAGTTTCAGGACAGAATGGCAAACATTTCTAGTTTTGACTCATGTAAAATTGTCTAAAGCAAAAAGCAACATGGCTCAAAGAACCACAGAGAAAGGAGTCTCTCTGCTGCCCACAGGATGTGCCATGGGTAAACAAGAAATGGTTATGCCTATGCTCTGCAAGGAGGATTCTCAGGCTCTAAAGAAAGGTAGATCCTTTGTGTTATTGAAATCCTAGACAGCTAAGACTTATGTATTTGATCTCTATTTTTACCAAAGTCTCCACAGAAATGCATCTTAAAAGACTAAGTAAATCCAACAAGGGAAATGATTCAGAATGCAAGCTCACAACAGTAATTTAAGAAGTCTCAAACTTACCTTCCATGGACTTACAAACTGAGTACGTGCATACCGAGTTAACATGTGGATTATAACAACTTGACCCCACTCTTCCACATCAACCAGCAAGTTACAGAGCTTTCGGTAGTTCTTGTGAATCAGATCTATTCTATCTGGACACACTTCCTCAAATGCCATCACCACACTCCCAGCTACCAGCTAGAAAACAAAATATAAACCAGAAGGTCGGTATTAGGTCTACAGTTAGACGACAAGTGAGAATCAGAATTAATACTAGCCATTCTCAGCAATTTCAAATTATTTCTATTCAGCAAAGACAAACAAAACAACAACAACAAAAAAATAAGCCCGCAGAAATGGTATCTTATTTAAAATAGAATTGGGGTAAGGTTATTAGAACAGAGAAAACATTTGCTGTTTCTATTGCACACATAAATCTTAACTCCCAGCCCTGAAGACACAGTGCAATGTAAGCATAATTCTTTTTTCTTACAGATTTAGCTTCAAATAAATTAACAGAAAACTTGCAATTAACTCAGAAGTAACGGGAAACAACAAGAAGTAAAACATATGCCCAGCAAGATCTTTTGGGATTCTATCAACACTGGCCTGATCAAAGTAAAGAAGACCAGGGCCGAGTTCCCTAGGCATCACTGGAATTCAAACTTCTCTCTCAATATCATAAAATCAACTATTACAGAAAATTTTATACTTAGAATTTCATTAATACACTCCTCCCCATCCCCCCTCCCCCCCAAAAGGTATAAAAATCAGCAACAGAACTTTTCTCCAAAGAATGCAAAAATTATATCATGCATGTTGTTCAGCACTTCCTTAACAGTTACATAATTGCAGAAATGCATCATTTGTATCTTGCCATGTTCTCTCAGAATTTTTTATCTTCATAAGAAGTATCTTTTTATTCATGCACAAAGATCGCCATGCTACGACTGCAAAATAGCTTTATTTTTATGAGAAAATTAAAGAGATTATCAACATTCTAACACCTCAAGATTACTGAAACCTTCTGCCTGGGTATTTTCTTTTAAAATAATGGGAGGAAATATATATTGGGGTTTCAGTTAAAATTCTGTCAGCAGGTTACTTTAACTGCGAGAAAAGATCAAAAGCTGACCATGCCTTATAAGGACATATAATTGTATGCCTGGGATTAGTGTTCTTTCTCTTCTAATTGCTTTAATTAAGATTTGTTTTGTGTCAGAGTACATGTTAAGTCAAATAACTAAAATGATGATACTTTATATGAAGCAGCTGATATGTATGCAGTTAGCATGCATGCAGTATAGCCTTCTGGCAGCAAATTAATGTCATATTCTATCTGAGCACTAGGGATCTGCATTTCAACCTCTATAATTTCCCCAATGACTTAAAGTAAGCAATTAAATAGAAGTGCAGTTTATTGAAATGGTACTTTTTGAGAAATATTAAATACAATGATATTCATATGTTACATTTTTCTCCCTGTATTTGGCTGACATGTGGTTTATTAGTATGCGCTCAACATTACAATTGAAAGAAAACAGCTCAGAAGATAGTCTTGCTATTATGCTAAACAAGTCTCAGGCTCTGTGGGGATTTTATGAATTACCAATAAGAATAAACGTGAAGTTGCATTTATTGTCTCCAGCCTCATCCACATACTGGTACCTGCTGGTCTCAACAAGAATGCAATTCATTCCAGGGAGCAAAATCTGATTATTTGATAGAGCTAAATACACTTTACATCTAAAATAATTTGCTGTATGATAAAAACAAAAGCTCTTGTTTATCTGTTGTTGTACTAAACTTTCTTCTTAATAATGTGCTGCAGCAGTAACCTATCTGTAATTAAAAACTGTGGCAAGTTGGTGCTAAGGTGGGTGTTCAAAGCTCAGCAGAAGGCAGTCCCAGAAAAATCACTATCTGTCCTAAGCTCGTATTCATTTAGGCCACAAAAGCTGAGAAGCTTTCCCACTGGAAAAGTGTGAAGTCCCTCTACCAGGATGCAGAACTCTGAACTACAATCAAAGTCAGCTTGCAGAGGACAATATGATAGAGTCGAAGTTTTAGAAGAAAGAGATAATACTTTAATACGACACAAAGAGACTTTTTGTAGGTCACTGTTTCATATCAGAGATGAGAGATTGACATACATCAGTTTATGATGATGTTTATTATGATTTATCAGAATAGTCACAGTCTAATGGTTAAAAATACTCCTTTAGGTTCATAGGTGAAGGTCAACACAGACTTCCAACAGTAATTCTAGAGAAAGTACCCTTGTCTTTTACTACTAGTAGCTCAGTACACATATTTTGCTGTATTTCTCTTTCATTTGGATATGATTTAGTTAAAAAGCTGACACAAAATACATATAACACTAACTCAGATCATTTAAAACTGAGAATATATCCTGGCTGGCTTTTTAAGAGCTCAGTTACTATCAATAAAACACAACTTAATACAAAGAAGGAGCCAAAGTGGAATACAGGAATCCTAAATAATTACTTATTTCAAATTACATCCATCTCCTACTCAAGTTTACAACGACCATGCTGTCACTTATGAACACTTAAAAGACCTTAGTAAAAAAATTGAACATATGCTACAAAATGCAAGAGGTGTACTAGGTAAACAAGCATTTTATTTCTCTGGCAAGTCCCTAGATCTACAAGTTAATATAGGGATTGCCACCCATCATGACATTATTAAGATCATGTCTCTCTCCCCATTATTATATTTTCTAAAATTAGGCTTTTCATTTGAATGTAGAAAAAAAGTAGGAATATGGCAGACTGAAAATGCACTGGTAACAAGCAGATTTCTCCAAGAAAATTTCCTAATGCTTTCTTAATAAGAGATTATTTTCTAGTCTACACTGTTCCCCTACAGTATGATCCTACTATATATCTAAACATCAGTGGAACAGCTAATAATCTTTGTTTATTAAATGCTCAACATTCCATAAAAGTATTTAAAATTAAAACAAAATGATTCAATCAGAATATAAAACTAAAAAATATCAGTTTCTAAAAAACAGTCAGTTAATTTCCATCTCACTGTGTCAATAGTAGCTTTTAGTATAAGGAGAAAATATAAATCACTCCAACAAAACTAGCAATGAGCTCATCAAATTCAAATGCTGCTTTCCATTTATGTATTTTTTATATTAAAGCAATAAACATGGTTCATTTGTCTTCCACTAGGTGCCACATTTTTCTGTGCTGTTGCTATGAACTTCAGCCATTAGCTGTGCTCCAAGGTAAACTATATGAACCATCAACAAAAGTGACACCCAATCTATGGAGTTCATATTTTCTCCAGATTATCTATGCTAGTTGACAAGCTGGTAATGAAAAAAATCACACTAAGCAAATGGTTCCTCTAATAACAATAAATTTTCTATAAAATTATGAAGGGTACAAAACGTTTCCTTGCATCTATTTTGTCATGAATTCTAATTAACGCTGCAAAAACCTGAGAGTGCTGGGTCATCACAAGAAGTGCATCGAGGTTTGATTGATAATACAGTGCAAGTTGGCCCATGCTGCCAAGATTCTTCTCTCTTAAATTAATGGCCACCCCACCTGCCCTAATCATACAGCCCAAATGATATTCCCCTTCTTATTTCAATTTTCTGGAGGCAAGGAAAGTGGAAAAGATCAGTCATTTATCTTCTAATAGCTGGATAATAGATCTATCACAACAAAACATCTGCACAAACCAGTAATTTTTTTCCACAAAATTGAAGCATTTACCATCATGAAATCAATAAGTTAAGAAGACATTGTCTTAGCCACACATTTGGGTTCTAAAGTAAAATATTACATTATTAACTGAAGACTACTGTTAAAAACAAGAGTGTCCAGCTTTCTTTTCCCATTATGCCCAAATACACTGCTTTAGTGTAAGAGTAAGATCTTCATCACGAAGCCATCACCAATTCCTAGGATGATTTTTTAATCAAAGAAATGTCACTGCAAAAGAATCTGCACTTCATCTAGTAGCCATGCAGTCTGCAAAAGAAATCTCTATACTCACATATTTGCATCTATGCTCAGGTATTTGCATAAGGTCTTTTCACCACCAAAATGGAGTTAATACAAAGTTACACATTATTATTAGTAGTGGCAAATTATCACACCAGAACAGAATAATAAATTCATTATAACAGAGGTATGTACCCCCAAAAAATAAAATCTGATCAAAACTACAGATGTAAAATCAGCAATAAATTTGGGCATTTTTAATACACCCATCGTCCATACAACCACATCCCAACTATATTCTACCTTTCCTTTATTAATGTTTTTAATATACTTGGAATAGTTTAATTTAGACTGTGGAATGCAAGTCACAAGTTCTTTTTGCTTTACAGATAACAGGCATGGGATAACAGGCATGATTCCTTTTCAATGACAACATGGATTTTATTTTTCTTTTACCTGCTGTAACTCAGATATCATTAATGAACTTGATTTTCATTGTTGTTCACACAGCATTGTAAAATACACAGGCTGATAACTACAGTCCTTCACAGTATCTTTTTCTTCCAAAAGAAATTTATGCAACAAATCTTGCCCTAAACCCTATGCATCAAAGCTAGGTTATCACTGAATAGAAAAAATAGAATTAGAGTGAAGCAATGCAGAATCGACTAAAAAGAAAAGGGAACTAGTTTGCTCTAAATCACCCAATTATACTTTCACACATGACTAGCCATATTACTTTCAGAGAAAATCATTTTAGCATAGAATACAAGCATGCTCTTATCTTCCCTTCTACATAAAATTTCATCAGCTGCTCAACTACCTAGAATTTCTAGAAAAACAAAAGGAGCAGGTATACAGGCTTATCAAAATGTGAGGTACTTGTAAAGCAAGGGTAAAAACACAACTAGGAGTTTCTAAGCCTCAATAATAAAAATACTTGTAAGCATCTAAAAATTTAAATACACTTGCACAAAATCACAGATTTGTTTATAGACTCTAACTCCTAGTCAGCTACCCTGACTAGGGTACGTTAACAATGTCTTGCACTTGATAATTCTGCATTTTAGATTAACTGAGAGCTTGTGTTTTAATTGAATCTTTGTGTTAAGACATTCAAGGAGTGGAGTGATTTTTCATTTATCTCACCAGAAATTTTAATGAAGTGCTGGGTTAAGTTCAGATCTCAACTCATTTAAAGTTTTGCTTACCTCAGCTTGTATTAAAATTTACTCCTGATTGAGACCTAAAAAAATAAACACATCCCATACTGTCTAAAAAAGGGCTGAATTTTACTACAGTAAAATTCCCCTCCAGATAATGTCTTGCTATTTCAAATGTAAAAGGACTCTGGGTAATTGAAATACATTGTGTCTTTTCTGTGCAACAAAAACTGCATTCATGACACACAACAGTGTGTTCTCTCTGAAAAAACTCCCTGGTTTACAGTAATTTAGAGGCATCTATACATATTAGCTATTTTATCTTATATTTTGTCTTATACTTATTTAGCTATCTCTAACACAGAGATTACGCCAGTAAGTTTCAAAAATTTTGTCTGAGGTCAAAAAGCTACAGAAAAAACCCTCAGATTTTGAGTAAAAGTTTACTTCTCATCAAAGTGCAGTCTCAGATATCATCTGAATAATGTTAGACTGTTATATACATAGTTAATGTTACTAATTACAGTCTTCCTCTAAACACGTCCAAACCAAATGGATTTTTAAAAAATCAAATGGATTAAAAAGCAAAAAGAGCAGAACATAAAAAATTATGATCAAAATAATCAATAATCAATCAACAGTGAATTATCTCATATCCAGTGGTTAACATACAACATATTATGGCTTTTCTGAGAATTATCAGTCCTTAAGTACATAGAAGTGCCAAAAGTAACTTGGCATTTCCATCAAGTGAAAAAAGGTGGAAAACCACTAAGGCACTAGGATTCTCTCACTCTGGTTAAAAACGAAAACAACAACAACAATAAAAAACCCAAACAAACAAACAAAAACAAGCACAAACAAAACAAAACAAACCCCAAAACAACAAAAAACCAAACCAAACAAACCCCAAAAAACAAACCAAAAAAATCCCCCACACAAAAAAACCCAAAAAAACCCCACCCCAAAACTATTTAATGAACAAACTGATTTGCTGACATTAGATTAGAGCTAGGAGGAGATGACAACAAATATTAATGTAAGGGAACAGCTCTGCATTTAAGTAGAAGGAATCCAAAGATCGGTGTCAAGTAAACATTTGTGGTTCTAGCTCCATATTATCACCCTACAAATTTCAGGCACCTTGACTGTCAAACAGGCAACAGGAGCTGCTAAAAGCTGAGACATATCAAATACAGGCACTTCATAAGTCTATGCCCAAAAGCTGTTGTTTCACAGCTTGGTCCCATTTGAAGAATTCCCTTGGCAGCAAATGGACCTTATTTTCTTCAGCAAGACTGCAAAATAACTTCTAAAAGTGTTGGGTTTTTTTTATAAATGTTGAATGAGCTTTCTCTTTTAGGCTAGGTGTATGAAGCGCAGCTTCCCTTAAAAAATTCCAACAGATAGTTCATATTAACACAAACTTCCCTAGGATGCAGCCTTATTAAAGCTATAAAGTCACCAGCTCAAGCCCACATATGTACACACCTGTTCTTAAGGACCAGCACCTATAAGCAGCTGCATCTCCTCCAATTTTAAAGGCTGAAACTAGCTAAAAATGGCACTCTTGATTTCCCCACTGTGAGCAAATTGCTGTTTTCCCATTAGGGGCAAAGAATAAGCTTATTCAGATTGGAGTTACCTGCCAATGAAACACTCGTGCACTGTGCACATTCTGTTAGTAAATGTGGAGGCTTTCTGGGAACACTCAGTGGTACATGACAAAAGATAACTACTTAAGATAAAGCTTTGCCATGCTAGACTAGTCCTTCCAAAGCTACGAAAGATTAGGGACTGATCCATTTTAGACCACCACAAGCTGTGGAGTCTGGGGTGAAAGAGCACACTTTGTTAGATGCAAAGAGTCTTAAAGAGAGATCCGTATGTTTTCTTTCTGAAATAATTATTCTTCACATTACTTCCAAAACCAGTAAGAGTTCTGAGGCTGAGATGTCAGCCCAGACTGGGCTAGGGAATAGACAGAGAGATCAGAGACAGCAAAAAAGTTGTAGCAGTTACCCATGTATGTCTTCAAACAAACACAGAAGACACAAATCTGGTCTATCATTTTTAGCTATTGCATCAGCTGGTATCTTTATAAATATGGTGTCCAATACTCAGTGTGACTGAGGCACCAAAACTGTACCACAGACTTATAATGAGCCCATTATCTCATTATAAGTAATTCCAAATTCCAAGGAGATAAAAGATCCAAACCTACTCTATACTTTCTTGTTAAAGTAAATGTGTAAATGACTAGGCATGGGATAACCATTTGCCACATGATATAAGGCCTAGGAAACTGAGTACAAACTCAGGTGTTTGGGGGGTTTTTTGTTGTTGTGGTTTTTGTTTGTTTGTTTGTTTGGTGGTGGCTTTTGGTTTGTTGTTGTTGTTGTTGGTTTGGGGGGGGGGGGGTTGTGTGTTTTTGTTTTGGTTTTTGGTTGGGTTTTTTTTTGGTAGGTTTTTTTTTTGTAGTTTTTAGCCCTTTATTCCTCCACGGGCACTAACAACCTAATCCCACATTCACAGACTGCATGTACACCATGAAATAAAATACATGAAAAACCACTGCAGGTGTAACTTCACACAAGCTCAAAGGCCTCTGCAAAGTCAAGCACAGATGCAGTCAGGAGACCAGATTTATTGTCTGCTGAGCCACTAAGCCCTAACACACCTCTTTCAGTAACTCTTCAGTGGCGGGATGTCTTTTAGAGAACAACACCTTTTATGCTCTGAACACCTTGACTGTATCAGAACAATGGAGGACACGGTCTTAACTGTTACAAAAACACTTGACAAATAGCAGATGAAGCAACACGCTATCTGGTACCTAGTAATACTTTCACTTAGTCAAAAAAAGATTACATTCATTAAATTAGTTACCTGAAAAAGAAGAACACGAGAATGTTTTAATTTACAAATCTAGTTTCTCTTTAAACCTAACTTTGATTCTTTGGTCAATTACCTTTCTAGTTTACAAGTGGGGCACTTATTTGCAAAATAAAACAAAATAAAGTGTGTGACCATTGTGAGACATCCAGGAGCTCATATGGAAAACCTGTAGCTATATAGGGCAGATAAAATATAACAGGAGTGTTAAATTTACAGAAATTATGCCAGAACATCTCTTATTTACCAGACGGGAAGTGGAAATACTGGCAAGAACAAACAACTGCACAGCAAACATAATTTTTAACAAGTATACACTCTGCAAGATAGATGGATGTCAATAGGCTTGCTGTGCATCATACACAAGTAATTTATTCTTACAGTACTACAAACTAATTGAAATTATCAAACTAATTTCCCAATGAAAAAGTGCATATGAAAATTTATAAACACTCACACGCTGATTCATATTATTATATAACTTTAATTTTCAAAATAAAGTTTAAAGAAGCATACATAAAACACACACTATCAAAAAATTAATTAACAGACTCATGATGCAAGTAAAACTACATCTTATTAAAGGATAGTCACTATTACAGTCATACTATAAATGCATAAATACATAATGATACCTCTATCTAAAAACATACAAACTCAAACTGCAAATCTTAGGAAAGTTCTGAATGACAGTCTCAGGAGTAAACTCTTTAAAAATATATGCATGTGTCACAAAAACTGTTTCTTACCGTACTTCTATCCTTCAAAAGCTTTTCTATCACTTCAATCAACATTTCCTTTTGCTCTGGGTCAAGACTAGAAGGAAAAATAAAATTATTTTAACTAATTTGGTCAGACATATCCAAAATTAAAGCAGGTTTGGTTTTTGACCTTTAGACACAAATTAGGAACAAAGACATTTGAAGAAAACCCTTCCAGAAAAATCAAGTATTCCAAAGAATTCATTGCAAAAGAACTTGACTGAAAATATGTTAGGAGTATAAAATTAAATTGTAAATATTATTCTATCTTATATCGTTTATGTGTGTTCTATAGGAAACTTAAACTCATAAAAAAACTAGCATCTAAGAAACATTAAGACAGAGCAACCAACACCACAGAGAAGTTGACAAGGTTCTCACTGCTTTTGCAGAAATGAATTTTAGCATGAATATAATTCAGTGGTGAATGAACATCAGGACAAAGAAGACTCACACTTTTATTATCTAATTATCAACATAAAGCTTTGAGTAAGACACTTCAACCACTTTTAGATTAACCACCAATTTTAGTCAGAAAAAACATGGGCATTGTATTCAAGTGTACCTATACAAAGCTGGTATGCAAGCTAATGAAAAACAGACTGCTTGATGTCCTACATGAATAGCTAAAGAAGAGGAAAAACAAAAGTTGCAAGCAACAACCTTTGTAGCACCTTTTCATGTTATAAGAGCAGAGAAAAATTTTCCAGAGATACCCATTATTGTCAAACTCGCTTCTTTAGGCAAGTAAGGACAAACTTTTCACTCCAGCTGCTTCTCTTCATGGATCTATACAGCATGGAAGAATTTAAAGCCAAGTCAAAAGAAAATAGAAAGAGAAAGGTAGTACGAACTCCCATAGAGATGTGCAGTTCTATACTTTTGAAAAGTCATTACAACATGGATACAATTACAGATAAGTGAGAGAGTATTTGGTCATTATTACATATTTCAGATGCTGAGTGATGGACTGCCCTAATGCACTGTATATCCTTCCAGGTACAGATTCACAAAGTCATTATCTGGCTGAGTATTATTTCACTAAGGCTCTAAGACCTAGCAATATTAGAACATACAAATGTGTAAGAAAATTTTGTTAGAAGCCACCATCATCATACTACATTGTTCCGTAAGCACTTTTATGATCACCTTTCATTCCAGCTTTTATTTTTGTGAAAGGAGTTTTACTGGATCTTCTGCCAAGGACCAAAACCTTCATGGGAAAAGCCAAAAGTCTTTCAAACAGCCCTTATTTCAAACTTTTAAAATCGGCAGAAAATTTAGAGACAAAGGAATATTTAAAGCTAAAAAACTTGAGCAAAAACTTTTTTGTGTGTGTGTGATCAAGAAAGTCTTCAGTATGAGGTCCAATAACTGAATTTACATTCCTCCCCCTCCACTGTCCTGATATTTAAGACAAGGAAGAGACCATTTCAGAGGGAAAATAAAAGAAGATGCTAAAGTGGTCTGTGATTTGCTCCCATTATGGCATCTAGTACTAGTATGGAACCTACTAACAGTAGTGATGGGAAGCAGTCCTTCTCCAAACCTCACTGCAAACACAGCACAGTTTTCAGCTGACAGAAGTTACTAATATCTTTAAAATGCTCTCTTCAGTGAAATAAGCAAAAGGTCTGTCATCTTTAGTGATTAAACTCTTTCAACATACCTGGCAATGTTGATTGCATTTGACACAAATGTTGCTGTTCAGACTATGTCTGAAATCTTTCCTATTTGATATGTATGCTTCCTGCTGTTAGGATTGATTGAATTGCTAATAAACAAGCTTCTTCTAGGGCAGACATCCATCCAAACACCATGACACTATATACAGGGAAGACTGGGGTATCAAACTTGCATCCAGAATCCTGACTAGAGCACTAACTGAAATACAGAACTATCAAAAAGACAGAGAAGCTGGGAAAACCAAAAGCAAATGGAGCATACAGACATGTTATACTACTTCTCACTCAAATGGTTGCAGAAGATGGAGTAGCTGATGTAGAAGAGTGTATTAACTGTTGAGTGGTTTTTACCTCAAAAATCCGTCCCCTTCAGGATTCTGATTCTGACCAACTTAAAAATAAGTATTCTGAAATTACTTACTTGTTGCAGTAGGCCAGTAATCAGCCTTGCCACCAATGTATGATCAGCACTGCTGAATTTCTAGCTACCAGTCATGAACGTTTTCAAACATCTACAAAGACAGCCTGTTAACTACTACCTACTCTTGCTTGCTGCAAGCAAACTGGGTCTGCCTGTGGGCAGGTTAATTTGATAGCCTCTTCACCAGTTTCCAATACTGCTGCTTCTTCCAGTGACCAAGAAAATTACACTTTCTCCCTTGGTTCCATGGTTAACTAGAACTATGAGATACAGCATTTCTACAAGTAAGTTTTAAAAATGTGAAAATAAAAGTTCACATGCTTTTTGTAAACAGCTCCCAAATCCTACTACATAGACACAATTTTTAGCCCCAGCTCCACTCAGAAGTAATCATGAAGCTTACTCTAATTCAGGTAAGGAGGAATTTCCAGCTGCAACAGTTCAAAATCTTGCATTATGATACCTAGGATGCTTGCATCTAAGGCCCTCTGAACCATTAAGGAAACCTTTACAGAACATAAGTTTCACTAGTTTTCCTTTGTTATATAAGCTCCATGTCCATTTTCCTATCACTAGGAATTAATGGAAAGTAGAAGGATGTAAAGCCAGGTTCTCCAGATTCTGCTACCATGTTTTTTACCACATGCTCTACCTTTAACCATAAAAAGTGTCTTTTAATTGTATTTGCAGGGATAACTTCCATATGTTGCCACTTACATATAAGTATAGAATAACATATGAACCGGAGATAAGAAAACATGCATGTTGTACTTGGAGATGCAATCATATCTGGAGATCAGATTACAGATGGGAGTGATGAAAGATCATTTTAATAACTTGATTTCAGTATTTTCCAGTTCTGCACCCATTACCAATAAACTCTTTAATCTGCTAGTAAAATAAACTTCACTGCCATGAAGAGAAGAAATGGAGGCATCAACTTCAGTTAAAATTCCATGAAATAGCCTGCTGTCAGATACTGCTGTGCCTTGCTGCCACTAACAGACCATTTTCTCCTGCTGAACTCCTCCAAAGAGTTTTAATTCTATCAGGAAAAAAAAAAACCCAGCAAAAAATGACATTCTATATATATAAAATGATTCATGCCAAAAGTGTACTGGGACCAGTTGCTAAGAAAAAATACACTAATCAAATAGCAGGAAGAGACCTTAAATCCATTCTCTTTTGTTAGGTTACATGATAACAGGGCATCACATGACAGCACTCAGCTCACTAACAAAACCCATGAAGATTACCAGAAGGAAGGAGTCCCTACCCAGGTTTGTAGGAGAGCTGCCATGGAAAAGCCATCAGCCTCATGGTCCTGAAATGAATACACCATAGGCAGCATCTTCAGAGTACCTTTAAGACTTAGGAATGTTACTAGTTACAGGGCTAAGACTTACTATGAATGCCAGTAAGACAAGACTTACTATGGGATGTTTATGGGAGAAATGAAAGGCAGGGAAATGGAGGGATGTAAATGATCTTGGAGGAACAAGAACAGGAAAATAGAGGGAGAGGTGCATGAAAGGAGCCAGTTGTATGTAAATGCTTTGCTGCTCAGTACACTTACCTATCCATGCTGTGAACTCGATGACTACAGAGGCAATCTCTATTGTGTGTGCATGTGTGATACAGAATTAAACCATGGGACATACAGGCCTGTGCAACTGCAGCACCAGCAACCAGAGCAAGTATGTATGTCACTGAGTGACTGCCTGAGAATATCAAACCAGACTAGGTGGCTTGGGAAGCCAAGTATTGAGGTGGGGCCATAGATCTAGGCTGGACATCTCTGTGTGTGTCTGAGTGCAATAACTGGAGATTTCGTCCACCAGATGGCCCAAGGTATTCAGGTGAACTACTGGAGAAACTGTAAGGTCTGGAAGTTTATTGTGATACCCATACGAGTGTCTCAATCTCTGTTTCCCTCCCCACTTTTTCTCCACCTAACTCAAGACAAGTGGAGATAAGAAGGGCTCCTGATAGCACAGCCTTAGTGTCTAAATCCAGATAACTGTGGGATTCATTAGTGTTCAAGTGAAAGAGCTGGGCATGTGTGCATCTGACTGAGGGAATCTGTAGCAGAAAGTGCAGAGTTTGCAAGCATTGTGCATTTGTGTGTACCATTGACTGGGAGGCTGGGGATCAAAACCCTGTTACTGGAAACACTGAGCATCCAGGATTATTATTAGGGATTCATAATGTACAAATCCAGGCACGCTAATGTGTCTGTATACTGATCAGCCAGAGTGCAACAGACTAAGGCTGCTGGTGCTGGTACTGTCTGCATGACTGCCCATGTCTGACTCTGGTGGTCTGTATGTGTGTATGATGTATATGCATCTGTGTGTATGTACCCACTACAAATGCATGTCTAGAGTTGTGACTGGGTGGTTTGAAGAGGCATGGAATTGCAGCAGCTTCAGGTTACCTGATTCAGAACATCTAACATCTCTCAGCCTCCACGTTTTGGCATAGATGAAACAAAAGTGAAGCAGTAGAATAAATGCCTGGAGATGTTCTGCAAAGGTACAGGTTCTGTTGACTCCACCTCGGCAAATCAGTACCCATGCCTTTGTAAGAACTCCTACACAGCAAGAATTTATGAAGTAGGAAGAGGAAGATCTGAAAGATTTGGATTGCACAGATAAAATTTCTAGAAGTTAGAATTCTTTTGTCACATGTGCCACAAACTACCTTCAGGCAAATGCCTGATGCAGGATGAAAGATACAGACTTGAAACAGTGAATTCATAGATTCTGAGAATACCCATGAAAACAGTTGGTACATAGATGAAAATAACTTGTATATTAAAAAATAAAAGATAGTGTATCAGTTTCCTTTTGTATCTCTTTGTTAACCTGGTAAGTCTAGCAAGCAAGAGAATTGCTTGAATTACAACCGAACCAGCTGAGTGACAGAATGTCTACACCCACCCTACACTTTTAAAGAAACGGATCTGAGACATGCCAAATTCACAGAAGTCTTTATTAATGTAGCCCACAACTATTGTAACATTGTTTTTCAGTAATTGCCAGAATCACTTACCTGTACAGTTTTTGGATTGCATGGGCTGCGTTCTTTCTCACATAAGGAGATAAATCAGAAGAAGCTTCCTTAATAGCAAGCATCATAATAGGAACAATAATTGGCACACGTATACTGGATAAAACTCTTAAAGCACTTGCACGGATTAACTGATTAGGATCCTAAAGAACAGGAGAGAGGGGGAGAAATAAAATAAGTGCAGAAACAAATCATTAAATTCACTGCTGTGTTTACACTAATTAGGGATGACACATCAGAACATGTAAATCTGTCTAAGTCAGACTTGCAAGTGAAGGCCATGCTAATAAGAAAATGTGCCACACTTCATACAAAGAAATTTCCAAAACCAAAATAAAAATAAACTAAGAAAGGGAGCATTAAACATTATGAAAATATAAAAATTTTACAAGGGAAAATATTTATGTAATGCAATTTTCCAAACAAAATATGTTAATTATGGATGAAAAAGACTAATATTCTATTTAATAATCTAATACATTTGCTGCAATCCAAGTGGAATTCAGATATTCTGAGAGACACATTAGCTCAATTTTATTACTTATATTTATGAAATGTCAAATAAAAATGTTCTCAGTTGTGACATTCCCATTCAAGTTCTTGACAAAATATCCATATTGTACTTTACTGCAAGATATAAACTGAAGCCAGTAACAAAAATAATTTTAAAGAACACGTCAAAAGATTAGGCTAAATGTTTTGAGACTTTTTTCTATTTCTTATACTCTTTTCCTTTGCCCCAGTTCTTGGTCAATTTTACAATACTAGGGGGTTAGCTAGAAGATCCAACATATCTGTATTTTAATGAACTCTTATGTAAGCTTTATTCATTACATGGGCTTGGAATACAAGGGGAAAACGTTGCTTAATCAAGTACTAAATCCTCCGAAATCTAGCAAAGTGAAGTGCAGCATCACTAATTCATTACAGTGTACAGTGTCCTGCCAGAAGGTAGGTGTCCTCCCAAAGAATATTTCTCCCAAGGACTGAGAGCTGGCAACATGTATTTTCAGACTGGTATTACATAATTATCACTTCATCTAAGATCTCCAAATTCCTACATCTTAGAAACTTCTAAGTAGTAAGTATCTGGACAGTGAAAGCCCCTTACTTGACTGTTTTTGGAAAAATATCTTGTTCCTACCAGAGTTTGCAAAGCTCATCTGCAGCCACTTAAGTTTAAAATAAAAGCTCCTTCAATAGAGGGAGGTAAAAAAATCTCCAAATATAAAGCCAAATTATAATCATTACAAAATGAGAAATAAAACATTATAAAAAATGATCAGAGACCTATATTTTATAGCAGGCTTAGTAATATCTTTAGTTGCTGACAATCTCCACCAGTTTGGTGTCTACCCCCTTGCCACACCACCCGTTCTCTTTTTTGCTACTCAGCCACAACATTATCACTTCTCCCTCTGCTCTCATTACCCACAACTTATAAATGTTGTGCCATGAGGAGTGTTCACTGTACACACATATCACAAAACCCACCGGATACAAAGTAATTTGAATTCTAGCTTTTCATGGCAGTCAGAGATAGTGAAGGCAGTACATATGACATTTGGATGAAAGTTCAAGGGAATGGGGCAAGTTCAAGGGATGTGGGATCCTCCTACAGCTGCAGAACTGGTGGTCTGATTGCAACATTTTCCAACAAGATGCAAGGTGTTAAGTGACATAACAGAAATGAGCCTAGAGTACAAGAAGCCCTAACTTCTCTTTTTATAAAAACTGGCCAAATTTCAGAACAGAGACTTAATAAATCTTTCTTCTCTCCACAGTCACACTTAAAAGGCAATCTTAAACTTTGCTGTCTAATCCCATTTCTCATTGTTATCTCATTTGAAACAAGAGTTTCAAATGAGATAACAAAAAGCTATCTTTTCAGTGCTTTTAATGAAAAAGTACCATGTGCAAGACACTGAATATTTTAATTTAGGTACTACTGCGTTCCTTAAGTTTCAATCCTCCGTTGTACACAAAGATCTTTCTTTTACATAAACGAAAAGGAACATAGATGGCTCATGGAAATAACAGAGTTGTTTTCCATACACACAAGTTAAGTTGGAATGAGAAGAGTCATTCCAGAAATTAAATGTTTGGCATGTGGATTTGAAAGCACCATTCTGCTGTTTTTCTTAAGTGAAATAATTTTACCTCTTTCAGGCTTACTTAGCTGCTTGACAAGGTTTGAGGTAGCAGAGAAAAACTTGGTCAACCATGTAACTTAAAACTACTTTGTAAGATGTAGATACTGACATGCTTTAGTTTACCATACTACACTTACACAAATATTTTTATTTTTGTGCTACCAGCTCAGAATTCCCTATAAATTGTCATTTAGCAGTCACTCACTTTTAAAGCACGCTGGAAAGTGCTGATGGACAATAATGCCAGATCTTGCTGCTCCTCTGCGTAGCGCATCAGATAAACATACACAAGCTTTTTTATCTGAAAAGGAAAAAAACACTGAATATCACTACGGAAAGTCTGTGAGAAAGTTTTAGAATTCTATAAAACTAGCTTCTATGTTTCACATTTTTATCAGCAGTTTCTTCTTTGAAGGAAAAGCTAATGGATCTCTGGAGCACTCATGCTTCTTCAATGTCTTACCAAACACCCGAGGTGCTGCAATGCTACCTAGTTAATGAAACAGTCAGATGAAGGCTAGTAACACAAAGTCCTGCTTTAGATTATTAACTAGTAAATTAAGACTATAATAATCTAAGATGTTGACATGGGGAAACATACCATTTGAGCACACTTTTTTTTCTCTCACAGAAAATAGATTAAAGTGTAATAGCCAAGAATTTCAACAAGTCCATTTTATTTTACACTGAAATGTAAAATAAATTACTTTAACGCATTCAAAAGGAATATAACTTACAGCAAAGTGTGGTAACTTACCCATCTCAAATCTGATTAAAAGACCACTTATCTTGGATGAAAACAAAGGATGTTAGATTCACCTTTGCATGACTACAAGCATACAAAAGACTCAATATAAGCCTACCATGAAGGATGCAAGGTCCAAAGATTAAGAAAACCTCAGTATGATTTTGGAGAGGAGGGTATTCAATTTAGTTCACTTTACTCCTCATACCCGGGAAGCAGTGAAAACATTTTTTTACATTTGAGTAGTAAACTGACTGGGGTTTATAATGGAAAATTCTGAAAAGACCCTCAACTACAGCTGTGCTAATAATTACTGTCGCTATCAGAAGATCTATCTTTGTGCCAATTCTGGCAAAAAAACCCCATAACATTAAATCACAGAAGGTTACACCATACTAAATTATTTTTTGTTCAGCTACAGAGAAGTAGCAATCAACATTGACCACAAGAGGCCTGTGCACTGAATGACTGCAGGTGTGCAAAGAAAGCCTTCTTTCCTTGAAACCACTCTGTGACTAGAAATGGAAGCACTCAGAGCTTCATGACTACACTATTCTTTTACCATTTACCTTCATTCAATGTTAAAATGCTCTATTCTATAAAGCTAATCATAACAGGGGCATATTAGGCTTGAGGAACAAAGGCAGATTTGTTTAATTAATTTATCAATATAAGCATATCAAAATCCATGAATTATTGATGAAGACTTACTTTTGTTCTATACCACCAATGGTTTATTAGGTCACTTTTTGTATCCTTACCATCCATGATTTGATGCACATAACCATGCTGAGGTCAGCATGCACTTACAACAAAAAATTGTAAGGCACTTCTGTAAACAATAAGATGCCCTTTGCTTCTCTTCAAATAAATTAACATGTTATACCACTTTTTCATCTCCATGTTCCTGCTTCAGAGCACTAAGCCCTGACTGGAAAAAAATACAGGAGCCATTTCTGGGCAGGAAATTCACATGGATACAAAGTCACAGAATTGCAGAATGTTCTGAGTTGGATGGGACCACAAGGATCATTGAGACCAACTCTTCAATGAATGGCCCATACAGGGATGGAACTCACAACTTTGGTGTTACTAGCATCATGATCTAACCAACTGAGCTACTCTCAGCCTTACTCAGACAAATCAATGCATTTATTTTATGCTACCGCATTGCAGCAAGTTTTACAGACAGATTTGGGTAAGAATTCTTAGGAATACGGGAAAAAATTGGCAAAACATTTTCAGGAAACAGGATCAATGCACTAAGAATCTAACTTAACCTAGTAATTTCTCTTCATTTCAGAACCATCCTAAAAAATGGACCATGATAAATGTTCCTGAGATGGAAAAGGTCTAACTAGATGGCTGTAAGTACACCTACACTATGACCTAAATTTGTCATGTAACTCAAATTGATAAAGAAATTCGTCAGATGGCTGAATGTCCTGATATCTTTTCAGTCTCTTCCTGCACAAATATCTTAGCATTAAGTGGTGGAAAAATGAGTAAGTAGGGAAGTGTAACTACTTCTACTAGCATAGAAGACAACATGTGAATTCACATCACTGTCTTTTTATTTTAAGGTAAGAGGTCCATAAAACACAAACAGTGAAAGGTTTCTGCTAATAATGTTCTGTTATATGGTAAGACCTCATCTTCACACCCACAAAGCATCCCCCCTGACAAGGGGGATGGAGAATGTGTGCACGCAACACGCTGCTCTAGCTTCTCCCAAGCCCATGACAGAAACCATCAGTTCAGAGATGCACAGAGAAACACAGTAAGAGGAGGGAAACCAAATTTAGGACTCAGAGAAAGGACACCCTGTCACACTCTCCCAGAACAACCTCAGGAGAGCCTCAGCTCCTATGCCCTGGTGTTAAAATCACCAAGAGTCAACAAAGACCACAGCACCTTTCAGACTGATGGTGCTTTACCTGTACCGAAATGGGACACAGATGAATTAATATCTCCAGCTGGTGGAGGGGGTCCGTGGCTCAGGACCCCAAGAGGCTGTCCACCCTGAAAAGTATCCCCTCGGAGACACTCCCTAGGGGGCCAGGCACTCTCTCAGCTGGCAGGTAGCGATCTCAGCAGGAGGCAGTGTTTCAGCTCTTAGTAATTCAGCTTAGTGAGTTTCAGCTTTGCCTCCTGCGAGCTTTGCTTCCCCCTGTAGCCGGCCTGGGGTGTAGAGAGAGAGAGAGGGGCCTCTTTCCCGGCGAATTCCGCAGAAGCAGCTTTATTGTGGAGACTTCAGCGAAGGGAGTCGAGGGAGAGAAAACCCTCCTGTCAGGGGCGATTTCAGGGGGTTTTACAGGGAGCTAGGTGGGAGGGGGGAAGGTACAAAACCAATCAGTTACAATAGATCTACATAAGTCCCGAGGGTGCTTGTGGGTCTTCCTGGGGAACTCGCCATGAGCAGGGAGAGCTTGTCACTTCAGGGTCTGTGAGGGGTTGTGAAACTTTCCTTCCCTCCAAGGCAGGGCCGTCTGGGCTCCGCCCACTCCCACAATGAACAGTATTTTAGATAAGACACAGGATGTTCTGGGGAAGAACTAAAGTGAAGGAGAAGCAAGGGAAACCTACAAGATCTGGAAAAGATTAGGTCAAGGAAAAACAGAGGGATAAGACGAGCAGGTACATCTATCAGATGGTTGGTACAGCTATCCTTCTGTTCCCTGCATGTGAATAGTGCAATCTGTTGCATAGACTCATTAAATTTCATTTTGAAATGTTTTCCTTGGAGAGGTACTCTTTATTCAGTGTGAAGATGCATTTACGTGCCTGCAACTACAGTCAGGCCACAGGCTAGAGGGCTGCTGTGTCCATGGGCACCAGAAACTGGAGAGACCAGAGTGAGGGGACTTAAGTATGACTCCAGCAATTGCAATGTGACATCAAGCCATAGGGATCTCCAAGTCTAAAGTGGACAGCATCTGAGCCACCAAGTGAGGGTCTGGCTGCCAGCACCTCGACTGGGACCACAGGCTAGACAGCCCATGAGCATGTGTGTAATTGAAAGACCAGAATACGTGAAACCAAGCACAAGCCAGTATGTCTGTGGTGCCAGTGACTGGAATGGGTGCAGGTGTACGAGTGCATAAAGCTGCACCAGCTGACAAGTAGGTGAAGTGGCCTGGGAAAGAAGTAGCTGTGGGTGTGAGCATCTAAGGGCAAGACCAGAAGAGGAGCTGGCTATGCACAGACCACGGAAGTCCCATCCAGCTGCAAGGAAAGCCCATGGCCTGTGGGTCTCTGAGGGCAAGAACCATGGTTTTTTCTGTGTCTCTTCAAGGGCATAATCATAGGGGGTTCAGATAGCAGAGGAGCAAGGAAGTTCTGGCCAGCCCAGTTGTATGTGCACAGAGGTGCACACACCTGTGTGCCCAAGGGCAAATCCATGAGGGAGCAGGAGTCCTGGTTTAGAGGCACTCATATGTGTGAAGATGTACCAGCAAACAAAAAAGGGCTACAGCCTTAGGGGCTCATATGTCCAGGTGCCATCAGCAGAGATGACTGAGATGAACACTGTATATAAACACACATTCCCACCAGCAGAGCATCTCAAACTGCCAAGCTGCTGGTGCTGTTTGTGTTCACCTGGATACCCTGGGACAATTTGCGTGGCTGCCTCTGTATATACGTATTTGTTCTGTATATATACAGATACAATATTTATGTGTATGTGCACACCTACCAGGGATACAGTCTCAGCTTCACTACTGGTTGGGCTTAAAGCCTGGAACTGGGACAGTCTTGTCTCTATCAGACTAGAGGTTCCACCCCTAACAGTTAAAAGCACTCCAGATGAATAATAATGTTTAAGGTACTCCTTGTGTCAGGTCTCCATGTTTAAAATTGGACTTAAGACTACTCATAACTTACAAACACAAATTACAGTGGAGCAGAATATTCAACTAGTCTGTTTCCTCATACCATATTTTTTTACTGCCTATTACTAAAAGTACAATTACAACTTCCAGAATTATTTTAATACAGTAAGTTCCTGAAAGACTCTTAATTAGCATCTTTGCACACTTACACCTCCTTGACTTACCAGAGCTCAGTATTAGGCCTTGGCCAAATATATTCACTCTCTCAAAGAACAAAAACCCCAAGTTTTCAAAGTAGTAACTAAAAAAGAATTATTTCTTTAAAGCTAAAATTAAACTCAAACTTGACTATTACTATCCATCCATGTAAATATGGAAGAAAACTGATGTTTTATCCATTATATCATGTTAGAGTGAGAAAGGAGTTTGCTGAACCATTATTGTAGGAAATATAATCTTCAGTGCCATAAGCCAGGGAAAAAAATAATTTTTTGTTCCCATTAATAATAAAGGCTGAAAAGGACATTTATAAATAATAAAGGCATTTTCAGAAGAGGACAGAAGAACTGAAGCATGCATTCAAATGACTTCTCTCCTTAAAATCCAATACTTCAAACAACTGTTGCCCACATTTTTCAAAAATTACAACCCTGAGCAGTAGGAAGTAACTAAAGTCATTGCATGTTCACTCTACTTTCACCAAACTGATGCTTGTTAAGGCACCATGGGGTCTCAAACCATAAACTTACAGATGCTATTTTTATCGAAATTTCATTTGTCAAGTCAACTATAACTCTGACACTTCTGCAGGGAAGCTGGCAGTGTATGCACAGTAATGCTAGTGAGCATCAGAGTTACATTTTCTACATACACCCTGTGGTTATACAACAGTAACCCTGTGGATTTAAACACATCATCATGTAACATAACCTCAATTTTTTAGCATTCTGGAAATCTATTTTCACTAATTTTCACTAGTCTAAGATGGATTTTTTTCACCCCTTGCTTTCTTATGAGAACAAGAACAACAAAAAAATACAGATGCAAGCTACTTTGTGTGTCTAATAACACCCAATATAGATGCAAGAACACTTTTTTTTACCCAGCCATTACTTTTCAGCTTTGATCTGCAACAGACAGTTAAAAATACAATGTAGCACAAACCCAAGCTTTGCACAAAGCACCACACTTCAAAGAAATTACAGTAACTTTTGTCAATTACCACCATACTTCACAAACTTTCTAAAATTAAGATGTAATTGTAAAGGTAAAGAGCTACTACTATTCCTTCCTCCAAATCACCCAGCAGGTTTATGCATATAAGTATTATCATAATGCCTTTACTGAAATAAACTCCTAAAAAGTTCCATTAATGATAATAGAGATTTTATGCTTTACGTAGAAGTCTAATACAATTAGATAAAATTTTCATAAACAGATTTTCCATAACGGTATGTTTAACAAGTTAGAGGAATACCTCAATATTTTTACTGGCAACATTCTTCACAACAGCAGGAAACAGCTCAGAAGCATTTTTTCCCTTTGCAATCATCTGAAAAAAAAAAAAAAAGGGACAGATCTTAGTAGTGTAACAATATAATTTATTAAAATGTGGTTTGAGTTTTGTTGCTTTATTACAGATCTGTATTTCAAATTTCATTTCTATAAAATTAAGGATAAAAATGTGGGTTTTTCTTAATTATTAGACCTTACAGGACACAATCCATACAATAAAAACTCTTGGGTGCTGGCTGGTTATGAGTTTGCTGGAGTGGAATTCATGAACAGGATTTTAACATATAAGACAGCAAATAATTTTTAATGCTGTCAAAATTACTAAAAACAAAAACATTACTAATCTGAAAAGCCCCACAGAATTACCTTTTGGAGCCGGAGGGGAAAAAAAAGGCACCCAACAACCCAACAAAGTCCAAGAAGTTATACAAGTGTAAGTTCTGCTCCTTTTCCCTGGAACTGTAGCGTGCAACAGAACCAAGGCGAAATATAAAAATAAACATCACATTGAAAAACAAAACAAAGTTATTTTCCATAGCAAGTTAAACACAGAAGGCCATTAAATGTTTATACAGAACAGAAAAGAATATACAAAAGCCACACAGTAAAAGCAAGATCAATCAACCCACCAATTTTTTTAAAGGAAGTTTTTATGTTTGATCATGAACAAGGCATGTCACAAACAATAAAATTGTCACAAGAAAGATCATAACTGGCTTAGCTTCAGTTCTTGTACAAATAGCTTAAGAAGGAAGAAGGAAGTTATTTTTAGCAAACTGGGTACATAAGAAGGAATAAAATACTTTCATATACACTATTAACTGCACAATGTTCTGCTTAGATATAGAATGTCTGAAAGTACTTTATGTCTAAACTGCAAACCCTGGAATTTCAGGATCATGTTACATCAAGTTACATCAAGTTCAGTGCTGCTGAATACAGACCCAAAGCATTCCCAGCTCTAAGAATCTGTGTGTCTTGCTCAAGGTCAAGATTCAGCCAGCCAAACATCAAGTTCATCAGAAAACACAAATCTCACTAAGAAATCATAGAATTTTAACTCTAAATAGACCTTCAAATGTCATCAAGTCCTGCAGCATGCAGGAACATCTTCAAGATGTTCACAGATCAGGTTGCCCAAAGCCCCATCACTGAATGTTTCCAAGGATGGGGTATTTACCATCTCTCTGGGCAACCTCTCCCAGTGTTTCACCACCATCATTGCAAAATTTTCTTTAAATCTAGTCTAAATCAAGTGTCTTTCAGTTTAAAACCATCCCCCCTAATCCAGCCATCACAGGCCCTACTGGAAAATCCATTTCCAGCCTTCACATAGACTCCTTTACATACTGGAAGGTGCTATAGTGTCTCCCCAGAACCTTCTCTCCTCCAGGCTGAATAATCCCAACTCTCTCAGCCTGCTCTCACAGGAGAGGTGCTTCAGCCCTCAGATCCTTTTTGTGGCCTGCTCTGGACCCACTCTAATGTGTCTGTCTTTCCTGTCCTGAGGACTGCAGAACTATATGTAGTTCTTCAGGTTGGGACTCTGGTACAAGAGCGGAGTAACATAAGGAGGTGCATAATCATCTTCCTCAACCTGCTGGCCACATTTTCTGGGCTATTAGTAAACACTGTCAGCTCAAAACCACCATTTCATCCCCCAGTGTGATCAAGTTCTTCTTGTCAGAGCTGTTCTCAATCCCTTCATCCACCAGCCTGTGCTGATACTGGGGGCTGCCCTGACCCAAGGACTGGGTTTTGTACTTGACCTAGTTGAACCCCGTGATATTGCCTTGGGTTCACATCACAACTTTGTCCAGATCCCTCTGGATGGCATACCGTTCCTCACATGTCAAACGCACCACTGAGTTCTGTGTTTTCTGCAGATTTGGTGAAGCTGCACTCAGTCCCACCATCTGTGTCATCCATGAAGATATCAAATAATACTGCTGCCAGTATTATTTGATATTGTTATATATAGTATTATGTATATATTAATACATTTGATATTGATTTGATTATCCTGAGGGATGCCCCTTGTCACCAATATTCATTAGGGTCCAACACACCTAAGCAACAAGTATTAGGGGATCCAACAAAGAAACAAGATTTCTGCAGCTACAGTTACTCCTGTCCATAACCATTACATTCCAACCATTACTCAACATTTTACAGTTGATTTAACTTCATATTCTCAACTCACAGATCTGTTTATTTCATTATTAAAACACATTAAAAGCATAAAGAATTAGGAACTCATGCAACAAAAGCAAGGACACACAAATCCAGGCAATACCTGGTAAACTGCATATTCTGAGAAGCTTAGAAGAAGGATGCTGGAAAGAAGAAAGAAGGCACCTGTAGTTCAAGCTATTACTCAGTCTTTCAAAAGGGTGTAAGAGCAGCTGCCCAGCATGACATTTTGATCTAACCATTTAACATCTTAAACTGTTTATTGCACCTGTATTAAAACACAGGAAGTGACTCAAGCACTGTGAAAAAGCAAGCACATTAAATGAGTTCCAAGGGGTTTTTAACTAAGAATTTAATATCAATTTACTACTTTCAGGACTGGGGGGGGTCTCCACAATAAATGCCAAATTCAGAATGACAAGGTAGAACTTAGTAACAAGATGCATTGCAGAGAACTAAGACAGAATGAAAAATTATCATCTTATCTTGGTGCAACAGAAGTTACAACACTCAAAAACAGGGACAATCCTCAGACCCCCTGACAGACTGTAATGGTATGACTTTATGCATTACTGGGATTATTTAACTGATCTACAGTAACAGCTACAGTGTACCATATAAATATGTATTTAGGGTCTTTTAAAAGAGTGTATTTTGATTCATTATTGCATAACGATTTGAGTAGATCCTCCTTAGCTCATGGATCATTATCCTGAAAGAACGTAATGGTTCTTTCCTAGACTAAGGTCTATCAGGTCATTTTTGTTACTGTGCTCCATTTTTGTTATCTTATACACCTGGAGTTTCTGCACAAAACCTTTCATTCTAGCATAAGTGCTGTGTAACGTCAAGATGTACTAACTTTTTTTTTTCCACATGAGAGACACACAGAATGGATGATAATCTCTGAGGGAAATCAAGCATGTTTCCTAAACTTATGCTCTGAAATCTTCAAGAGTGAAATTCCACTAATTTTTCCACAGAAATTCAAACAAGCTTCAAGATCTGGTACTGGATGTTCTAATATCAGCGAATGTTCTAAAAGAACTATCAGCTTTATGTTTTCATGCATATAGTGGAATATGTATACACAAAAATGTATTTCTAAACCAGCAGCATTGCTTATATTCTTCCAAAGATTGCAATTATTTTATTGCATGCATATAAGGAAGAAACATACAAAATAACATACTGATTTAAAAAAAAAAAAAGGCCATTGATCATGAATGTCATATTTTAGCTGAAAATAGGCTTAGGTACCTTCATGCATAAGGGAGAAGTGAAAAGATCAAAACTAGACTACCCCTATGCTTGAAATTGTACTGTTTCAAGTCACTCTCTGGAAGACAGATTTGGTTTTATTTGTAATGAATCTTCTCCCTAGAAGAAAGTTCACAAACTACCTCAAAGAAGGAAGTGGCCACAAAAAGTGCCATAACCAGCATTCTCCTGCTACTTCTCCATCACGCCTATATGAGCAAAAGAAGGTTTAGCCTCTTAAAGTCTAAGATTTATCTAAGATAACTTTATCTAAGATAAATCTTTATCTAAGGTATCTTTATCTAAGATAACTGTTGGTATCACAGAAGTATAGTCATACAGAACAGTTTAGGTTGGCAGGGACCTTAAAGACAGTAGTCTTTAACCCTCTTCCGTGGTTCAGGACACCTTACTGAGCATGTCCCCTGTGAGGACAGGCTGAGAGAATTGGGATTGTTCAGCCTAGGGAAGACAAGGCTCTGCGGAGACCATATAGCACCTTCCAGTATGTAAAGGGGACTAAAAGAGAGTTGGAGAGAGACTTCTAAAAGGGTATGTAATGACAGGACAATGGATAACAGCTTTAAGCTGACGGTGGGTAGGTTTACACTGGATATTAGGAAAAAATCATTGTAAGGGTGGTGAGGCTGTAGAACAGGCTGGACAGAGAAGTTGTGGATTCTACATGCATAGTTTTTTCAGTTATCTAAAACTTTGACAATAAGCATTCCAGTGAGACAAGTTAAACAATACTCTGACAACAGAGTTCCTTTTTCCTCTAATAATAAGGCTAGAGGAAGCCTTTCATCTCTGAAAAACACATCTCATCCCTGAGAGATGTAAGCTCCTCTCTGTATGTAAGCACAGAAGCACTTTTGTGCTCCACAAGAACATTATCACCACTGTTACAAGGCCTCAAGCTCATACTGTGCAATATCCCAGTCCTAACCTGTAAAGCTCATTGTTTGAGTTTTTTATGCCAACGAGAGGTTGGTGCCAGGTATCTGGTGTGAAACACACTTTAAACATAGCACAGGAAACAGCAAATACCTTGAAGATATGAAAGAAACTGAAAACAGAGGATCCAGTAAATCAAACAACTCACTTGTGGTTAAGTAATGGTCAGCCTTACAAGCTAAAAGGCTGTTTCTACTCCAGCAGCAGCAGCTGAGCATGGGAAGAATATCCAAAAATGAGAAGGTGCCCGCTGCCATTTGGGGAAGCAGTGCTCTTCCTGCAGTGCACAGTGCTCAGAACAGGACCGGAAACCAAGGACCATGAACTTTAAAAAAGACAGAAATCTGGTACTGGAAACTGGAGAGAATTGTCAGAATTGGAAAATGGGGGAGCAGAAGAAAGAATCTGTCCAATTATTTCTGCCTTACCTTGCTGAAGATCTCTTGAGCCTTCAGCCTAAGACCACTTAACCTAAGTCCATCAAGGATCCCAGCTACCACTGCTAACTACACATCTCCAGCTTCACGGTATCACACACTTCCAGAAAATTAAAGAAGCCATTAAGAATTCTTTTGAATGTTCAGCAGCAGCAGGTATTTAAAATTAGTGAGTTTGCTCATTGCACACTCATTTGTAATGACTGCATTTTTTGTAGGAAGGAAGGAAAATTAAAAAAAACCAACCCAGTAAAGCCTTGGTTTAAAATTTAAAGCTGATTCAATTTAATGTTTTCTAATTCCCCCATATACATACATACACACCTACATTCAGTTTCAACAGTTTCCAAATACAGATAAAGATTTGGCCAGCTTTTCAAAAAAGAAAACCAAGGGTGTTAAACATTATTTAATCACTGCTACAGGTACACATTCACCTCAAATACATAATCAAATATTCAGGCATCATGCTCAATCAAAAAAGAAAAACCTCACACAATGTAATAAAATAAAAATAGTAAATACAACTTGTCATTTTATTCCTGCAAATTTCTGTTGCTTCCAGTCTTCTCTTCAGGAGCCATTTCCTGTTGAAGGTCTCACTGAAAATAGTTGTTTACAGGCATACTGCCACTGTTACATAAATATTTTAAAAGCATATGACTGCATATATCCAGATATACCAATTTCTACACAAAATTCCAAGTTAAGAATTTTACCATTTCATCATCGCAACTTTTAAAGATCATTTAGAAACTTAAGTGCTAATCTGGTACAGGATCTGTAAAAGGAAAGCATTATTCCCATCCAAGAAATAAAAATAATAATAAACTCTCATATCCCCTAACAAATAAAAACAAGAACAAAAAAATCACATACCCCAACAATCCTCTTCATAGCATCCAGCTTTGCAGAATCTTTACTGCTTTCCAACATTTGTTTTAGGTCTTCATTTCTAGAGTAGAAATACAGTAAAGTGTCAATTAGAAACACCAAAAAATCAAACCAGAATATAGTTTTTATATTCTTGCATCAGTTCAGCAACTTATGGTGAAGCATTGCTCCCTCTTGCTTACTTTTGTATTGTATTTACTAACACCCTGTATAATGAAGTGTTTAGCAAAAGAATCTATCAGATTCTAACAATAATGTAAGAAACTTAATGAAACTTCAATCTGCTGTTAGCTGAATCTGTCTTGAAGGCTGAAATCTTGAAGCACAAGAAGAGCTTAGTTTAAACCAACAATTCACTTCTCCCTTGTTCCCCAGGGAGGGCCAGGTACAGTAACTAGAAGTTGGCATCTTTGTGCTAAAATACAGTACCAGGTCATGTAAGTCACTGAAAAGCCCAGACTTCAGTATGCTCTGAATTTCACTAAGAATCAGGGATAGAACCTTGGGCTCCTACATACATTTCTGGACTATACATTGATATCCCCTGTCCTCTGGATTAAAAGCTTCAGATCTGTAGTATGTCCTACAAGCTCTAAGGCTAAGACAGCCTGATGATTAGACACATGCAGTGTCCAAGCACTTTTTACAGCTGAAATAAAATTCTCCCACAAAAACATCAAGTTAATAAGAATGTTCTCTTGTAGATACAGCTTTTCATTAGCTATCACCAATAAGAAACCTCATCCTGCTTCTCTTTTTAGATGTAAACAGATCACAGCCTAACTGCACTTACAGACTACAGAAGTTTACAAAAAAGATTCTTTGAAAAAACAGCGCTTTTTTAACACCAGGATTGCCTGATTTACTGAAAGATACAAGCAGTCAGAAACTCAGAGACACCCGCAATATTCCAAAGAACTCTGAAGACTTTCCAAGTTTACAAACCCTGTGAACTTTCACACAAGTGACAGGCAACACAGTAGATAGACCACGGCTGGAGAGCAGATGCCCACCACGCCATTCCTTCACTCCCTTCCTGAAGCAAGATGGGGGTGACAAAATAGGATAGAAAAAACCTCACGTGTCAAGATAAAGACAGTTTAATTAAGCAAAAGCAAAGGCTGCATGCAGAAGCAAAAGAAAACAAAATATTTATTCTCTACTTCACAGCAGCAAGGGACGTCCAGCCACTTCCCCAGGAAGCAGGGCTTTAGTACACATAGCAGTTGCTCTGGAAGACCAACACCAGAAGAAAGAATGCCCACCCCTTCTCCTCGTTCTTCACTTTTATTGATGACCAGTCATCACATGGTATAGAATTTCTCCATGGTCTTCCTGGGCCAGGAGTCCTGGCTACAGATCCTCCAAGGTCTTGCCCACCCCCAGGCTACTAGTGAAGGGGGATATTGGAGAGACAGCCTTGACTTCTGTGTGAGCACTGCTCAGGAATAGCTACAACACTGGTGTGTTACCAACACCTTTCTCACTACCAATACAAAGCACTGCATGATGAAGACTGCTGCGAGGGAAAATAACTCCATCTCAGCCAGACGAAATACATCCAGGCAAGACTTCAAAAGTGAATGCAGAACCTGGATATATTCTGATTTATCACTGCCCTCAGAAGTTCATATGGGAAGGAGAAAAGGGTGTAAGCCAAAGCTGGCATTAGTTACAATTCAGTAAATAATTCATGTCATTCATTCAGTCATAAACCTTTAAAAATATTTTTCCTACTTGCAAGGGACAGAGTCACTCTAACAGATATTTCCTCATATTTTCAGTACCAGTACTGCTTCTGCTTTGTGCCTCTCCATGAGAAATCCAAATTGCCCACATTTCAGTATACATCCACATAAGAACTGCAACCAGATGGAAAAATACCCCAACAAAACAATCAACGCACTTCCTACTAAGCTAAGGTATGTAAAATTCAGGATACCTACATGCAACTTACAATTTAAGTCTAACTCCTTTTTCAAAACTAAGTGTTTCATGAAATAATTGGAGCAACCTGTTACAAATTCCCTATATTGTAAATACTTACTTCACTTGACAACTTAATATTTAATTATTATCTTAAAAAAAAGAAAAGAAAGAAAAAGGAAGTATTCAATTTCCTTGCCTGCTTTAGTATCACTTCCCAAATATCACTGGTAACTGTCTATTTTGTCTGCACCACACTCAAAGGTTTTTACTGTCTTTAGTTACTCCTGGACATGTTCGAAGACCTGTAAGATCAGTCTTCTATTGCTACATTTGTTTGGTTGTGTACTTCAGTCATTTAAATTATATGTCCCATTCAATTTTGCTCTGCAGTTTTGCATGCTGCTAAGATCAGCTTGGTAGGTCTATAGCTGGACACCATCCTTGTGGCAAGTGGTAGCATCCAATGTACATTCTTTTGTAACCTCACTCAAGGTTGACAGGTCTATTAAAAATAACTAATGCTGTGATGTCTCATATGTCTTCCCATTGTCTGCATTCCTGTTCAAGAATAAGGGCACACCTTTCTCTACATTAAACTCTACATTTCTCTGATTTTTCTTAAAGATGCTTGTATTCACCTCTACATCATCACACTTCTTTTAGTCACTCTGTATTTTCCCCTCAGATCTATATCCTTATTTTTTATATCAGAAATAAAGTATTTGTTGGTTTGGGGCTGTACATAAAATACTGTTAATAATTTGTCTGCAATCCCTCTGTATAGCACCGTTTGAAATTAACTTTTTAGGAAGTGTAGCTTCGATTTAATTTTTGGCAGCTCTATTCCCATCACTCTTGGCCACAGGAACAGCTCATTTTGCTGACCATTCCTACCCACCTACTCCTCATAGGATAGCAAGTAAGTCCCAGTTTTTTTGATCAGCTTGAACTACCTTGTCCCAGACTTTGCTCTAGCTGGATACAGAAATTCAGAAACCTCTAATTCCTTCTGCTTAAGTCGTAACTCTTACCTGGGCAAGAATCTGTATGACACAGTAAAAGTTACACTGCAAAAGACAGGACTTGATTTAGAAAGTTGCTTTTAGTATTATACTCCTGCTTCCAGTTTCCTACCATTGTCGCAAAATGTGAAGTATGTAAAAATTTTCTTAAGAAAGGTTGTTCTTTATTGTTTCATCTTTGTATACTTTCAAGCCTAATCAACAACAAACAAGACTGAATCTATGAAATGAATAGCAGCTAACAAGCAAGTTTGAAGTGAGGTCTGTGTGCCAGAAAGAGAAACGACTTGTCTGTAGAACTGCCTCGTTAAGGTTTAACATGTTTCAATGTTCTCAGACCCCACGTGAGGGTAGCAAAGCTTGGGAAGAAGCACGAACCCCTGAGGGCGGACAAAGAACACAAAATTTATGAGCCACAAGGATATTTTGCAGAACCCTCAAGAGAAGGAGGAAACTAATAAAGACAACTCAGTAACAGTGTGGAATCAGCTCCAACTGGGTAAAAGGCAATTCTGGCAGGGGGAGACTGACCATGACCCACTGACTTAAAAAACCACTGACCCAGAATAAGAGAAAGGCTGAGCATGTGGGCCAGTTATCATGAGAAGAGAGACATTCATTAATCAACAGAAAGTAGAATACTAATTAACAAACAAACACAAAAAAGAATATGTCAACAAAGTGGAATATGTAGAAATAATCGTTTGAATTTGAGGATCAAGTAGCAAAAACGGAGGAAGTTAATACTGAAGACTGTCTTGGAGAATGTAACAAATAACAAGAAGAAATAAAAAGGTGAATTTAAGATGTGAAGACAGAAGAAGTGCTTAATGATGAACTGTACTTTTAAATGCTTATAGAAAATATTCTATCATACACTTCAAATTAAAACATTTTAACTGTTACCTGTGAAGATATAAACCACATAAATTTATATGTCAAGACCTGTATTCAGCCAGACTTGTTTCCATAAGAGAAAAGCAGCAGGGGAAAAAATAAAGAAAGAAAAATAGGAATTAAAGAACAGGTTCTTGATGAATTAACGTGGAAATTAATTGATGGTTTGTTTGGGTTTTTAAAAATCTATTCTAACAAATTATAATGCACGATTAGCAAATATGAGATACTTACAGAGTAAAATATTGCTCCATACATCCACATGGATCACCACCAGCAGCAAGCCTTTTTTCTTCTACAGTTAGATATGGCTTCAGTGTAACATCAAAGTTTTTCCCTTTAAGAGCTGACTTAATAGTGCAAGACACCTCAATTATTTTGCCCAGCATTGTGGAGTTTTGTTCCATTCTTTTAAGTGAAGTATGTAAAAAAACCAATAAAGAAATTACTGCACTCAACCAAGCTTGCCTGCCAAGAGTGAGGTCTACTCCAAAAAAGAGAAAATCTTACAAAGCAACAGGATACCCACTCCCTTGCTGTTTTAACTTCCAGAAACAAATACCATATGCAGATTTCAAAGGTCATTTCCCTCCAAAAACAACTCTTATCTGCAGCCTCAATGAACAATGGGGAAAGCAAATGCATTTCGGTCTTTTGTAATACAGTCTTTTGTATAGTAAAAATATTTTCATCTTTTGATCATTAAGAAGTTTTAAGGAAATTTCAATCCTTAAATAAAATCCCTCAAAATAGAAAGCATAAATGTAAGCTTTGCAGTCACACTAGGGTTCATGTTTCTATACTCATTAGTTATGCTGAGGTGGCAGTTCCCCAATACACAATCCTAGACAAATACTTCCTTTATCACTTATCTCCACCTGCCAGGGGCTCAGGAAAATGCAAGCAACCCTCAGCTGCATCAATACCTTTGCCTCTCCTGGCTAAAACTTTGAGAGAGATTCTACCCTTATGGAGTTAGGTACATATTATAGATGATTGAAATACAAACTTTATTACTTCAGGAGCAATACCGGGTTTAATAAAGCCTCATCTGATAGTTGACAAATGATGTGGAGCTATACAAAACAAGAAAGTAATGATCCCAGCAACAGCAGATGCAAAAAATACCAAACTTTTGCCAGAGTATGTAGTCTCAACCATTTTTCCTAACAGTAAGAAGAGCAAAAATTACTTTCCAAGGAAAAAAAAAAAAAAGGCAAAAAACCACAAGAAAAACAAGAAGATTCCTGCGTCTCTGCCCAATGATGTATCCTAAGAACTCAACAAGATTTCCCTTGAGTTGCCAAGCCATAATCTAGTGTCTTAACATCTATTTCAATATAGGCCCACTGTCTTCAAAAGTTGCAAGCTGAAAGCACTGGTATAGACTATAATTAGAAATACTATACTCATATGAAATATTAAGTATGTGCTATGAAATATGATCTTTAGTATGAAAGGCAACAAGTCAATTATTAATATATTAAGAAATCAGTTCCCAGCTGTCTTTGTAATCTTTACCATCACAGGCTTGTATTCCTCAGTATTAGAATTTGAAAGCTAAAGGAGTGTAAACTAAAAATGCAACCTCATCGTGTAACTTTCATGGCAAGTATCATACATGACACATCTGCAATGACACAACATGACGGACATCACAAAGCACATCCCAAATAATATGTTCTCCTTGAAACAATGGTTTAATGTTAAGTGGAGGTAGTTAGTGTCTAACTTTCTTCTATGTTTTTATATTTTACAGTTGTATCATTTAAGATATACACTACTTACTTCTTTCTACGTGAAAACACTGCTTTCCTCATACCTTTGTGCCATTTGTAGATATGATAAGGGTATGGATACCATAGGACCAGTGACGGACCTACCAGTTTGGATTAATCTTATAGATGTTACTATCAAAAAGTAAACAAAAAACACCTGTTAATCTTTTTTAGTTCTTGTGCTCTTTCTTGTGCCCTCTATTCCCCTGCCATTACAAAAGGAATAAAAGCCACAATCCTTACAACCGTCCCAAGATAAAAAGGGATGGTGGGGGTAGGGGTGTGGAAAGCATGTGGAGTGTAGGGAACAAAAGAGAAGACAAAAAACAACCTCAGATCTTGACAGTCACAAGACTATGCTTTAACGACCTGGAGTCCTATGCCAGAAAACACTTTGATCACCTTACTCTGCATGTTGATAATGGCAAAGAGCATCCAAAGAAAAATTCTAAATATGCCATACTACTGTCAGCACACATGCGGTCACTAAAACTGGCATCTTGCTGAAGTTGAGACTAGGATTACAGAGTCCATTGAGCAATGTTATCCACTTCTACAGAAAAAAAAAAAAGGTAGGCGTAACTCTACACCACTGAGGTTTAAACAGCTATGTCGGCGATAAATCTGAGCCTCTCTCTCAGTTACTCTGTCTCCCTATAGGAACTATGACAAACTTCTACACTAAAATGTTAATCCAGAATCTGCGGCATGTCATTTGGCACTGTTCGACATGTTCCCAACAACTATTATTAAGAAACAGTTGCTCCACCCTGGTAAAATACACATTTATTTTCTATCGGTTTTAGCAACACCGTAAGATTAAACCCACAGATTTTCAAGTATTGCTACAGTTCTGACATGCCAGTTACTGACAGAAGTCACGCACTAATCATAAGCCTTCTTTGTAATAAAGCAGAAGGTTGATGAGTATCAAAACTGCAACTGAAGCCCAACTAGCAATGCAACCATAACCTTGGGAACAGCTGTAATCCCCCCAAGGAAAAGAGAGTGAATTCTAAACAAATAAACCCAGGTGAGACAGAAGGTCTTCATATATAAGAACAGCACTATAGCACTGCAAGGTAAGATACAGGAAATGGTGAACAAGTCCATCACTGGGGAGGAAGCAAGCTTCACCAGTTCTGGTACTACGGAACAAAGCTCTTACAGAACAGAAGTTACTGAAGTCTCACTCAGTTGAGTTTTAACAATGCATTTCTTGTTTCAAGTTTTCCATCCACTGCATAATTTCAGTTACAAAATATCAATTGCACTGTTCTTGTATTCAAGAGACTTCGGTTGGCAGGACATTCTTTTAACACAGTATACTAAAATAATTTATCTTTTTGCTTTCAACATAAAATTCAAAATACTGTCGATGTTACCAAGTTTGAAGCAGAAAATACACATTGACAAAGCAGTGAAACCTTTACTCTTGGCACCTGAGTAGCAATAAAGTCCTAGGGAACACCCCATGCTGCAATTCGAGTTAATTTTGTTGATTTAGGGTTTTCTTCTAGCAGGAAATTAAGAAATCTGAGTTTCACTGTGTTTTGGTCTATGCCACAAATTGTTTGAATGACATCTTGTGGTGCTGTTCAGTATTACCATCCTCTTCCACTGTAACACTATATTCACTTCTAATTCACAACATAGAATTCAACTACTACTTCAAGGAAGCTTTGAATCATATGGCTATGAGTGCAGCTGTTCCATGGTTTAAAGAGAAATTGAGGTGAGAATTTATTTCTTTTTCAGCCACCCCAAATTTTTCAGTCTAAAAAAGAAGCACATTATGCAAAAAGCAAACTCAATAGTTTTAAAGGACAGACTAGAGATGTGAGGGAAACCAGAACAACTATAGTATCCTGTGAGAGCTACAGAGAACAAAGCCAGTTACAGTCTGACCATAAGCACAATTTAAGTAGTTTAATTGTTACTTTGCCACTGAATTGCTCAAAGCACTAATTTCTCAAAAACACTTGCAGTCTGCATGGTTAGTTACAATCTTCCCTTCTCATTGAGGAAACAAGAAAGTGTGAAGTTTATTAGTGCTAAATAAAGCATCTCTGTTGTGATTAGATAGTACCTGAGCAATATTTGAGTAACTCAGTGCATCAACACCTGGAAGTTGCTGCTATCACCACCATCAATGCAAATATGTAAGCTGTCTACATTTCAAAAGTTCTAACCAGATGGCAGCTAGTATGACAAAGCAGTTTAAAATCCCTTCTGGATTGGACTGTGATTTGAGCTAAGATTATCTGTTGTCAGTAGAGTAGTTACAGACACTATTTCACCCAGCAACAAGAGATTGTCTGAAAGGATGAAAAGATTCAGTCTTGCAATTGCACTGCATATAACCTCTTCTGATAGTACCCACACCACCAATACTGCAGGGAAACCTCTGCCAGAGACAAATCTTTCCCAGTGGAACATAGTTTTCTGAAGGCTAAAAGAGTGTCATAGGGAGTGGTGCTGCCACTTACATGGTTGTATCTACTTGGAGCCTGTCTTGAAGCTAGTGCTCAGAATTTGCAGGCGTTTCTAGATCACTTTGAAGCATTTGATAGTTGTGAAGGGATTATAAGAAAGTCAGGTGCAGTATCACAGAATATTCTCAGCTGGAAGGGACCCACAAGGATCATTGAATGTTTCCAGCTTTCCCAAAAATTGTGAGATAAGGCTTCTTTGAAAAGTACCACCACAGAGGTGGTGCTGCCAGAACCCACTCAGTGCTAGTGTATTTACATATATGTCCAGGTTTCAGAAGCACTATTTAACAGCATTACAACATTGTCCATCTTCTGGCAGAATGCCAAAGCCATTCTGGTTTCCTCCAAGTATTAAAACTGTCAAGGGATGGCACAGACAAGGGGAGTCTTCCAAAAAAGGCAGAACTCAAAACGTGTGGAATTTCAGCCTTGTAACAGTTGCAGACATGACTGTTTAACACCATTCACGATGCAGATCAAAGCAAATGTCTAAGGCAAATATATGATGACACAGTAATTATGCAGAAACCACAGTGAAGACCTTAAACTGTAAAACTTGCCTTTCTGAGCAAATAAAAAAGCCCCCCAAAATATAGCGACTACATTACAGAGTCAAAAATTACAGTGACTACATTACAGCAAATCAACAGTTCATTGCCTGCATCCTCATATGTGCCAAGTGCATGGCAACAAGAACATATTCACTGTGTGTCACTTCCCATCAGATCTGACAGATTTCAGCTGGAGAAGTGTTCTGCAATAGCATGCCCACATTTGTACACTGCATTCAGATCCTATCCTTGTACTGACTAGAGGGTTTAGATTTTACTTGTAGACTCATCAGTTCATCCAAAGCGCTCAGTTCATCCAAACCATTCATCTTGGCTGGGTTGTACATCCTACTGAAACTGGCACATCACCATATTGGTGGGCATAGGGCCATTTCAACAGATGGAGAAAGAAAGAAGTTGTGCCAATGAGCTAGCGGATGCATCAAGTTTGAATATTAGAGCTGGAGTCTCCTCCAAGAATTTCACAAATGGCAATCTATGTACAGTCTCTCCGTGACTGGTGGAACAGAATATGCCAAGACAAAACTAGCTCAATTTAAGACTCCAAGAACACCTCTGGCAGCTGTTGAAAGCAAGTTTTTAGGTCTGATGGGTTTGGAAAAGTCTTCTGCACAGAGAATTGGGGAATGAGTATCTTAATGAAATCACCACCTTCAGCTCTCCACAAAACAGGCTTGCGAATCTCTGCAAAGAAAAATGAGTTTGCAGCACTGCCGAGTTTTCTGACGAATGGCTCAACAAAACATGTAAGCCAGAACTGCAATAAAAAAATTCTAATAAATTACAAACGTATTTTGCTTGGCAGAAATACAGTTTAAAGATGCAAATCAGTAAAGTTGAAAATGTGTGTTATAAATTTTGCCATCTGCTTCAGTACTGTACTTAACAATTGACATCTACTGATGTCACTCCTATGGTTCACCTCTAAGATTTTCCATTTTATCAGATAAAGCAATAACTAGTTTCATTGCTCAAATTGTACCATTTCCAAGTACTAAACATTATTATATTTTAATTTTACATGCAGGCAAGTTTTGTTTAAAATGCAATTAATATAAATGAAAATCCTCTGCCCACCTGCAATTAAGTAGGCAGTTATAGCTGTAGTCTAATATATGTAATTAACAGGGATTCTGTGTTTCTAATTAGCTCTCCAGGTACTCTTACATGTTGGAAGGTGGTCAGCATTTTCAGTCCTCCGCTTAGAGCAATAATAATGTAATAAAGCATAATGTAACTATAAAAATATTCGATTAACTTAGGTGATGTGAATCACATAGTATTTCTCCACAGTAAACAAGAGATTTTGAGATTCCAACTAGGCAGTGCTTAATGCATGTAGTCCATCCATCTAGAACATGGAGAAATAGCTCGAGGCCCACCTGCTGGATTCAGCTTGTCTGTAAGATTCACATAACCCATTGGCTCTTACAATTTTCTGCTGAAAACTTCTGTTGTGGGCAAAGACTTTTCTGCAGACTGTTTCCATTACTCTAGGGATCAGAATCTGACACTTTTTTTTCTTCTTCTTTTTGAAATATGTGGGACACATGAATATCTAGAAAGACAAGTGTCTAACTACCAACCTGGACACACAAACACGTTCTTGAAACATAAATACACAAGCTGCATAAAGGAACACCAGTACATGTGACAAGTGTGAAAGTGGAAGAGAGGAAGGAGAGCAACAGGCATCTCCAGTCATGCAATAGGGCCCTTTCCACACACAAAGGTTCAGACTCACTCATCTTAGTCACGTAAGATCTTTCAATTATTTAGTTATTGAGCTGCTTAACAGAATGAATGCAAAAATTCCATTCTCTGAACACCAGATCCACTTCATTCATCCAACTAACCAAAAAGATTTAAAAGCAGGACATACCGAAACCACAAGTTCTATTTTTCCTCTTTAGTCAGGATTAAATACTCACAGAAAAAGCTAGCAGCAGTACAATACATTTGTTATGAAACCTCTTATTCAAGAACAGTTTCAGTTTAGTCAACACTGGTAAGAAATCAGTTTCTTATGTACATGTTGTAGGTAATACAACATGTAATATAGAGAGATTAGAAAACTCTCATCTTTTCCTCCTCTTTTGTCCTGAACATGTACAATCACCTCACAGAAGCAGACCAAAGTTGTATTCTTATGTTTTCTATTTTCACTGCAGTGGATACATACAGGGTATCTAATGAGAAACAGTGTTTGTACATGGTGTGTACAACATAACGTACCTTTCTTATATTAAGATAAAAGATCATGAAATAAACAGTTGTCTTTAATAATCTTCTAACAGTGGAACTTCACACTTTGTCAGGATTAAGATGTCACCAGGACAGAAATTTTGACGAACCAAGATATTTTCAATACTGATAGCACACGTTTGAACCAAAATACAAGCATATACTGAAAATACTATATCCACTAAACAAAATGAAATTACATTTGTAATTGAAAGGTAGTGGATAGATCATTGAATGCTAAAGGTAAAAAAGGCAGCTTTAGCAGGAGAATGACACATAGGCTTTTTACACCACAGGATGCTCAGAGTTTTCAGATGAGATGAACTTCAGCAGAGTAGTCCTACTGAAATGTGAGAAACAAAACAGGACAAATAATTTATATTAGACCAACTTTGGATTTCAGATTTAAGTCTGCCAATACTCATTTTGTGTGGGCCCTTCTGTCGCAAGATTGAAAAAAAATTATCCTAACAACTTCAGTATTTTTATAACCATTTAGGCTTACTTCCTCGTGACAAACAGGAGAAGACAGCCAACACAAAGAAAAGAGACTGGAACTTTTTCAATAAAGTGTTTACAGTAGTATCTTGATGCCTATACATTAACTACATGATATTGTTCTGATTGACTGGCAACAGGCAAGCACCGGGTTCTGGTCCAACTGTTACTGCAGTAATGTTCTGGGTCATAAATTACATCTGTATCCCTCTGCTGAGAAGGAGTATCTCTTGTATCATCAGTAGACCTAAAGAAGAATGCCCCTTCCTCAGCAACAAAAAAAATTTGCCAAGCACTGAAACAACACAATGACATCAAGGCATGAGTATATCAGCAGCGATGTGAGACAATCTAGAGAGATCAGCAAACAACCCTTAAAAAGCTCTAACAGTAATTTTCATTTCACTAGTGGAATACTTCACTAAATCTACACTTTCATGCACAAGATGCAAGGACACATCCTGCATTTCTCTGTATTCTCTTACATTCCCTTCTGATGAGCAGGTTTTGCACTATTACTAGAGTGAATTCTTAGAAATACAATGTACACGCTTTATGAATGACTACAGCACTTTTCAACTAGAGTGCCACACAGTCTGCTTTTCTAACAATAACCCTCACTTGCAGTCAGTGGCTTTTTCATGCTACACAAATTTTCACACTACACAAATCACCTTCCCTGCACAGTGTCTGTTCCTCAACTACCCAACCCATACTCAGAGCTTAACCACGAAAGTGTTAAGCTGAAGTGAACTGTGTTAAGTGAATTGTGGATAATGCCCTATTTCAGCAAGAATTTGCTTGTCAGCTACAAAAGACCACAGACAGCAATGTCTGTTTTCCTCTCAAGTCATCCCTTTAGAGGATTACACTCCTGTAAGTGTAAGAGCAAGTCTAGAGGAGCGATTAATTAATTTGGCACGCTCACATATTGGCAACTCAAACAGCCGTTCTGGTTCTTCTGCACTAAAGGACATCCATACACATACACACGTGCAAAACATCTCAGGACCCCAGAGCTGTTTTTCCCTGTGATCACTGGGGAGCCTTGGATAGAATCACTCACTTCAGCTCCCGCGTCTAATAAAACAGGGAGGCACTACCTGCAAAACAGTCCTAAGTTTATGGGTTACGTAGAAAATTATGGCCAGGATCAATGAACAGGATACCCTTCAACACGTGGAAAAAAGAAAGTAGCAAAATAATGGTTTAGAAATAAAGTGCCAAGTTGTTTTTATGGAAGGGGACAAGAAAAGAAGGGTACAGTGTAAATTGGCTGAAACACACAGATCCACAGAAGCGCATTTATACTACAGCAGCAAAAATCTGAACCAGAACAAAATGAAAAAGTGAAGTATTTGGCAAAATAGAAGGAGAAAAAGAAATGAGACTCATCTGGCAAACTGAGGAGGCCCATCAGCTACTGTCTCAATAGTGCTAAGCATTAGAGTGCCAGCAGCTTCATGTTTTCGTGATTTACTCTGCTGTGGCTCACAAATAAACACATCAGTCGAGGTTTCCAGAGCATAGATGTTCTCTTTGTGCAGAACAATCAAACTGAAGACGCAGCAATTGATTTTCTAATGTACATGAGACCTTAGTTTATGGTGCTTTTTATTGGTTGCTCTTGGAATAGATTTCCAATTTGTTGTAGAATACAATTCCAGCTCAGCAAACCTTTTGATCCTTTCATTTGGTCATTCCTCCTCTCCAATCCACTTTTACTTTAAGGAGCTGAAAGCTTTCTGTACCTGTGCACTTGGCTGGGTTGGTTTTTGTTTTTTTTTTAGCTTCTCCATTTCCTCATTCTGACTTCTGACCAAGACACTGTTAACACTGTTAACACCCACTTCGAGCTGGCCACCTCGCCCTGATCCACTACATTTCCAACCACGACTCCCACAACTACTTTTTTTCTACAAACACTTTGTATCTATACACACTTGCAGGCAAAATTAGGACAATTCCAGCGCGGTTAGCTGTCGAAACAGAGGAGAAACGAAAAGCAGTTTTTCAAACAAACCAAAAGAAACACTTTACAGACAAACCCACTATCTGTGCACACTTTAAACGCAAGCAAGCGAACTTTTTTCTGCGGAGTCACGAGGAGGGAGCCAAGCGGGAGGCGCGGCTTCCCCGCCAGGGCCCCTCGAGCTGTCCCTGCCCGCGGGCCGCCTGGCCAGCCCGGCACCGCCCGCCCCACAGCCCGGCGAGCTCCCTTACTTCTTGGTGTCGCTGCTGAAGAGCCCGAAGGCCGCGGAAGCCGAGGGGGTCACGGTGGGCGCCGCCTCCTGCGCCAGCTCGGGCGCCGCCTCTCCGCCCTGCTCGCTGTAAGAGAGCCCGTTGCCGGACATGGTGTTCCCGGTGCCGGTGTTCCCGGTGTTCCCGGTGCCTGCCCGCCCGCCCCGCCGAAGTTGCCGCCGCGGTGCCCCCGGCGCTGCCGGCCCGGCGCTGTCCCCGGAAGCCGGGCGGTCACGCGGCGGGGGGCGGGGCGGCCGGGCCCGGACGTGCGGCCGGAGCGGCGGCCCCGGGCCGGGGGAAGGGCCGGCGGGCCCCGTGTCAGCGCCGCGCCTCGACGGCTGCTTCCCTCGGCCCCTGAAAGTGCAAAATCCTAGCGCATCAGCTCGTTTGTTGGTTTTAGTCACCGCGTTGCGAATGCCGGTACTCCAGGCTGGCGGTAGAAGTAAGGTAACCCAGACTAGACGCAGCTCTTTACATGTGAGAGGCCAGAAGTGTTAAAGGATAGTTAGAATTCTTCTGAGGGGAGTTTCTCCTCATTCTTTTCACGGGAATTTTACAGGAATTTTCCTGTTTTCCTGCATGCGTGTTTCCCCTAGTCTCTCAGGAATAATCTGTGTTCATTAGAACACCCTTCAATCCATCTTCTGACATACGCTAGTGGAGTGCAACCTTTTCGTCCTCATTTCCAATAGGTTACCTGTTCACAATCAATACTTTTTATCTTGCAGAGAAGAAGGAAAAAAAAAGGGGGGGGGGGGGATTCTCATGTTTCTCTGAAGCAGCTTTTTTACTTGCTTGCTTTTCAGCAGCTTGCACTTTTCTGTTTGAAACTGAGACAATACCCAGCAAATAAACTTTTTACAAAAGGATTTACCAGTAAAGAGTATGGGGCTGCTGAAAAAGGTAGTTGTCCTCAGTAGCTGCCTTCTGTGGGTGCCAGTGTTTTAATTTTTTTATGGCCTCTCACACCTTTTTTTCTGTGTATCACTCTTTTTTTTTTGAAAGTCATGGTTTAGATTGTAAAATTCCGAGTGTGAATATTCTTGACCACCTCCATTTCACCTGTTGGTTTTTTAGACTCCCAGTTTTGTTCTGCCTTTTGCATTGCTTGCAGTAACATAGTTTTCTTTCCCTGTAGAGAGAAAGATCTTATTATTACTACTTAAGCCGTCACATGAACTATTGATACACATCCAGAGCTTTGATTTGAGGCAGACACCTCTCAATCATAAAGAGCCAGAGAGGATTCTACATCCTGATTTTTAAAGGATCAGAGTAGGCTTGTGGAGAATTGGGTCTGAACCAGACAAAAATGGACACCCACTTCTCTCTGCAGAAAGGTCTGAGAATTCCTGTCAGCAGTCCTTAGAAATTGTCTCTGTTTTTCAGACCATGCCTATTTATTTCAAATTGTAACAGAAACAGCACTTGAACTTTGACTCCAAACATAGTTTTATTTACATGAAGAGGTTGCCAGCTATGTCTTTTATTTGTGTACTAGGCACTTAGAGTGTAGGGACGGGTAATGTATAGGAGGCCAAGTCAACTTTTTGTAAGGTGGATCTATCCTAGTTTCTTTTAAGACTGTCTGCTTGTTCTCTGAGGCAAGAGGTTAAAACTGCTTGCTTCTTTGTATAAATCTACAAAAGAAGGCTGTATTAGCACTAAGAAACTCCTTAAGTACAAGAAACTAATTTTTTTTACCGTGTGTATCTACTACGTAGTATTTACTGCGTGTACTACTTAAGTAATCTTAGAGTAAATGGAAAAAAACAATAGACTTGTAGAATGTCAGAGTAAATTGTGGGAGTACAAATGGCAAAAATAAGACAAATGGCTATTGAGGTGGATGATCATGGGACTGTGATATGAGAAGAGAAGGCAATAGTAACAGTGATGAAGAGCTTGAAAAGGTCTTGAAAATGAGAAAAGAAATATCTGAAGTTTTATTAGGTGTAATTGAAAATTCCTGTCAGGAATGTTAGCTGTGAGCATCTGCTATCAGTTCTTGATACAGTTTTTAGACTGAAATACACCACAACTGTTGATTAAAGAGCCTTTTCCTGTCTAAATTATGTCTTTGAAATCACTGTGCAGTGATAAAGTACTAGCACATTGAATTTATACCTGTATGCAATTATGTCAAAATTACAGAAATGAAACACACATCACTCCAAATCTAAATTCTCCACTTACATTCTTTGGTTACAATATTCTATATTTCAAACTTTTGTGCAGCATAAGAAAATTAACAGACGGCATAAAAGAGAGAACGTAAAAGGCTTTTGCTTCTCAGTTTTCCACTTACGTTCCTTTCTGAAATTATTTCACCTCCATTATTCATATCATCTTTACAAATCTACTTATCTAGTGTCTGGTAATTACATGGTTTCTTACTTTCCATTCATAGATGTTAACAGCTATACCATGTGTGAACACACAAGCACGTACACATATAAGCATGGGCACAGCTTTTAGAAGTTAATTGCACTGAGAAATAATTTCCAAGGCTCAATGGAAGGGAAGACAGGATACTTTGCCATGTTTTTTGCAAGGTTATATACGTTCTGCGGCCACTGGGCTGCCAAATGCTTGTTTTGTGCCCTCTTGTGGCTCAGATTATTAGCATGTTATTTGTCATGGAAAAGACAGGAGATGCATTTGTAGGAAAATTATTTTTTAATGAGATTCCAGCTCTGTATAAGAGAAATGTCAAGCTGCTGAAAGCTTTGCTCCTGCTGTATATGTTGCTGATAGACTCTCATATATTCAAAATGTGCTGGTATTGTAGATTGTACACAAATGTGTAAGAGTTTTGACTTGTAAATGTAATTGATAAAGGATAAGTAATGATACAATCCAACGTTCTTGTAATATGAGTTTTTTGTTCAGTAATGATTTAGAAATCTGATGTGTAATAAGCTACTTTAAAATTAAGCACCAAGAATTCATTCCCCAACCTGGAATAATGGGTTTTCAATGTGAAGCATAAACCCAGCTTCCAGTCCTGAGCATGAAAAACACTTTAATCTGCCTCCCTCCAAGTTAATCAAGACTTGTGACTGTAATTAAAGCAAATGAGTGTTTTTTCAAAAGTCCCAGTTCTCTATTTCTTCTTAGCAAGACTGGCTACCATGTTATCCACAGAAGTGGAGCTCACATATCAACTCTTGAAATCAGGAGACTCCAAATTCTCTTTTATTCCTTTTATTATACAGGTCTTCCATAAGCTCTAAAATTACACAATATATATCTTTCATCTTCATCAGTTAATATTTCTTCAAATGGCTATGATGATTTTAGCTAAATGATGAATAGGAAAAGTAGAAGGCAAAAAGCAAAAACATAGAACACAAACCAGAAATATTTGAAAAATAAAACAGTTCTTCAGTTGTAGAGTTCTTTGTAATTTCTTCAAGCATGGACATGCAAAACAGGTATTGGTAGAACAGGAAACATAATATTAGATATTACTTTTGGATAGAGAATACCTTGGAATTAAAAAGATTTGAATTATATTAAAAACTATTACAAAAATACAAATATCTCCAACGGAATAAGTACTGTGATGCTCTTTTACTGATATCAGACCTGGTGTGTTTGATGGTAATTAAAGTCCATGTAAAATGGAAGGTGAACCAGTTTTCGAAACTTATACTGTAATTGAAAATATTATTTGTTATTTTTTTCATTGTTCAATCTTCCCAGATATTTAAATATTGCCATCAAATATGATATCAAAGCAGGAAACCTAAATCAACTGCCAGCATTTCCCATTACTCCCATGAGAGGAATGCTCACAGACCTCAAATAATAGGTTTAAAATGTTGAAAACTGTGTTCAAATGTTTATTACATTATATCCTAATTAAAAAAAAATATCCTGAAGAATGAAAACATTTGGCCTTTTCTCAGATTTGTTTTAAGTAGGAGAAGAAATTCAAGGTGTGGTGGATTCTCTCAAGACCCCAGATAGTCATAGCTATCATTCTGAAGAAGTCATCAGTTACAGATTCAGTCTTGATTGGCCCTTTTTGTATAAATTCTAGGTTTCCTCCTAGATCTGTTAGTGAAACAACTATAGGCTTGGGTTTGCCAATTTATCTTCTCCTTTTCTTAATCTAGAGAAGCATGGAGTCTGCAGTTACAACAAAATATTTAACTGGTTTAAGTAATGAAGCTGAAATATTTTTAAAAACCTTGTGCCTATATAAACAATTTATACTGTAACATATCTGCCTTAATTAGTGTTTTAGTTTGATAGTTACGGTTTGTAACATACATTTATTTAAAGATCTTTTTAATCCAGTTCAGATGAATGGCTTTAAGAAGGGGGTACGTGTGCATGGTTTATGTGTTTATTGTAACATCTCTTCTTCATCGTGCTGCCATCATCTAGAAGCTCCACTGAGTTAGGCTGCTCTTGAAATACATGCCTTGGCTGTTGGAATACTTCAAGTGTCTTACTGGATCCTGAATTTCTAAAGCAAGTCAAGCCACACTTACTAAGTACTTCAGCCTTCGTGTTGCTTGTGTACCTGCACATCTTACATGCAGGCTTAAACTACACTAGTGGAGGTAATACATATTTGTGTTCATGTTTGATTTCTAAAGGTACTGCAAGTGAGTTGTTTGGCAGAAATAAGGAGATAAATATTCATAAAAGGAACAGCAGGTTTATAAGATCTTCTCAGGGTGTTTCTGTATGTTCTAGTCATCTTGGATCTGTCCCAAAGAACCTCTGTTCAGTTCTTGCGATTTTACTGCTGGATAAACAGCAATTACAGTATGTGCAATAATAAAAAGAGGAAATGTGCAATTTTGAGCAACTGGCCCTAGGCAGAGAGAAGGCTAGCATACTGCAAGCACACTGTATGCACATTGTGATTTCTTTGGAATGGAGTCAACTGTGCATTAGCCCTGGTATAGATTACAGTGGTACCAGAACAGGTTTTACTGATGTTGAATGAATATAGCATGCTCCTTTCCTCCGTAGCTGGAGCACAATGCCCTTCAAAAATAGCACCTTATTTCTACAGCATGCAGCATGTGTCATGTCCCATGGAGCAAAAAAAAAAAAAAAGCCCAAAATTGCCTGTTTAAGATCACAGAATCAAAAAGAATCGTGGAACCGAAAAGAATCATCAAATGGCTGAGGTTGGCACGGGCCACTCTAGGTCATCTAGTCCAACCTCCTTACACAAGCAGCTTCCCTAGACCAATGGTACTTAGGAATGTGTGCAGAGAGCTTTTGAATAATCTCTCTTCTGGAGAACTAGACTCCATACCCTCTCTGGGCCATCTGTTCTGGGTCTCAGGTCTCAGACCCAGAGACATCTCTATCTCTGGGTCTCATCTCTCACAGTAAATCCCTCATGTTCAAGTAAAACGTCTGTTTCTGCCCATTGCCTCTCATTCTATTGTTTAGTGTCTGAGAGAAGAGCTTGGTCCATCCTCTTGACATCCTCCCTTCAGATACTTATACATGGATAGATCCTCTCTCAGGCTTTTCCAGGCTAACCAAAGCTCCCTCTGACTTTCCTTGTAAGTGGGGCGCTCCAGTCCCCCCATCATCTTTGTGGCCTCTGCTGGACCTGCTCCAAATGTCTCTGTTGTCCTGAGGAGCCCAGAAGATCTGGAGTGATGTATCCTCACCACAGCTGAAGAGAGGGGCAGGACCATCTTCCATGACCTGCTGGCAGTGCTCTTCCTAATGTTCCCCCAGGATACCATTGGATTTCTTGGCCACCAGGACACACTGCTGGCTCATGGACAGCTTGTTGTCCACCAGGACCCCCAGCTCCTTCTCCTCAGAGCTGCTCCCCAGCAGGTCAGCCCCAGGCTGTGCTGGTGCCTGGGGTTGTTCTTCCCCAGGAGCAGGACCCTGCATTTACCTGACATTAGAGATAGTGTCAAAAGACTTACTCAAGTTGAGGTAGAGAATATCCACTATTTTTCCCTCATGCATCCAGGTACTTGTCTCATTGTACGAGGTAATCAGGCTTGAGCAAGCGTGATTTCTCCGCATTGATGACTGCTGATCATCATCTTGTCATCCATGTGGATAGAGGTGGTCTCCAGAATGAGGTGCTCTGTCAGTTTCCCAGGGATTGAGGTGAGGCTGACTGGCTGGTAGTTTGCTGGGTCCTCCTTCTTGCCCCTTTTGAAGACCAGGGTGACATTTGCTTTCTTCCAGTCCTCAGCATCTCCCCTGGTCTCCATGACCTTTTAAAGATGGTCTCACAATGGTGTCCACCATCTCTTTCAGCACTAATGGATACATTCTGTCAAGGTATGTGGACATGTGGATGTCAAGTTTAACTAAATGGTCTCTTACCCAATCTTTTAAACCAAAGGAAAGACTTCCTTTTTCCAGACCTTCTCCCTGAACTTCTGGGTTAGAATTCCTGAGGGGTGGCATTGGCAGTGAAGACTGAAGGAAAGATGTTCAGTTATTCTGCCTTCTGTGCAATCTCTGTCGCTGGGTCCCTGTTCCATTCAGTAGCAGGCTCACATTATACCTAATATTCATTTTATTACTGATTAATTGATACATTGGTGTGCTTGAAAACAAAATACAAAGTGGAGCATGGAATTAAATAAGAGAAAAGCAGAAAGTTGATTTTAGAAACTGGAATGAGCAAAAAGGAGGAATGAAGTCTCAGAAAACTAAGGTGGCTCTTTCAAGTGGTAATCACAGAAGATGCAATTCTTAACAAGAATGTAATAGGATTTGTGTGAGAAACATTGGATAGTCTCGTATTGGAGGAGAAACAAAGGGAGAAATTAAAGACGTAAAGCCAAAAGGTTATTATTCTCATTTTCCTAAGGGTGAAACACTTGCATTACTTATCCTAACAGATTTTTTTAAATGTATGATAATTTTTAAATAGTTTCTGGAAAGAACATAATGAACTGTCTGAGAAAAAGATCTGTAAGCAATTGCTACACTCAAGTGCACTTGTGTATTAAAGGGGTGAAAAGGTCAATAAATTATTTTCCTGGCAGACCAGGAATGAGGAAGTTGAAATAACATCTTGGAAATAACATTAGATACAAAGAACATAATTTCAGAGAAGGGGAAAAAACCAAACAAACCAGCATTTTTTTGCCAGACACTTCCCTTTCAGTCACATCTGAATAGCAGCCATTCCTAACCTGGCACTCCCAAGGCCATGGAAATGTGTCTTCTGTTGGAAAATATCTCTGGTTTGTTCTAAAATGAGATAAGGGCTCCTCAGGACACTACAACTAAGATTCAAAAGCTAACTCATGTATTTAGTTTACTAAGTCTTAAGTGTTTTTCCTATGATTAAGAGTTATTGCTCAGACAAGATGTCCTGTTTCTCAAAAAAAATGTAGGAAATTCAAATTAAGGAGAATTTATAGTCACATAACAAAAATCCTTTTAAATGTATTATTTTAATAAACTTTCTGATCATTATTATTAAGTTGATAATGATATTTTTAAAATTGCATTTACTATTCAAATGGAATAGTATCTATACCAATGTTCATTTAATTATAGGAAAGTTTAAATTGTTAATAAATAAATTAAGAAGAAATAAATAGTTTAAATGAAAATTTTAAATTACAATATCTGACTATGTCTCTGATACTTTATTCTTTTTACTCTCACTGAATCATGTATTTTTCCATACTATTAAAAAGGAACTTACTTAGAAGTATGTGAGAAAAGCAGATTTCTTTCATTTATTATTGTAAAGACTAAAATAAAGGAATTATAATGCAAATTTATAAGCTCTTACTGTGGAAGATATTTTCAATGTGTATTCACAAGCCTTTTTTAGAGCATAGGCTTAATTTGAATAAACAAATCTGTAGTTAGTCCTGTTCAGTGTATCTGAGGATGTATTTAACAAAACTTGAAATGATACAGAGAAATCAAGATAAAGAATGACTTAGATATGAGAGGAAAAAACCTGAATAGACTTGAACTCTGTGGCCTAGAAAATAGACATTCGATAGAGGTCATTCTGTTCATGATCTATATCTGTAAAGTCATGAATTGCACAGAGAATGTGACTCATTATCCCGTCTGTTAGGAGTTATCCTATAAAACCAGTAGTTTGTAGGTCCAAAATAAAGAGTATTTGTCCTCCAGCAGAACTGAATATGCCCTTTGATAGTAGCCATGAGGTACTGTTGATGCAGAAGTTTCCATGAGTTCAAAGAACAAGACAAAATCATGAAAGAAAAGGTTATTGAGCACAAAGGTTATTGAAACATTGCTGGCTCAGGAGGTTCCTGAACCACAATTTTATTACAGAGAAATACCATTATGTACTCTCCTTATTCTGATATACTTCCATAAGAATCTGATTTTGGTAATAGTTACAAGTATTTGAGGCTAGGTAAACCTTTGGTGATGCATCTGTTCTTATCTTATTTCGGTTCACTATTCCTATTGCAGCTAGATAAATGTGTAGATACTCCTTTTATAACAGTTCAGAAGCTGAAAAATGAGAAAGCGTGTGGAGCACAAGAAAGAAATTAGCACATACACTATCTAATGGAATGGTTCAACTTCTACCAAAGACTTGTAGTCTGGTAGAATGGGAACTAAAGTCATGCTACCTTTCTATTTCTGCTTTCTCTTCCAAGGGACACATCAGTCCCATACTTTATCTGTATTTGGAGAATGCCACATATGATGCAAGCCAGGCTGCACATCCCCTTCTGATCACAAAAGCAGACACTTCATTCAGGCTTCCTGTTTTATTTGAGAGAAGAACAGAAACATCCCCTGTTTTCAGTCTTACTTATCCCTCCAGGTTGTGTTTGATATTTCTTTTGAAACTGTAAAAAAATTTTGTGTTTTCTCCTGCCAAACCATTGTGATGAGTCTTTAAAAAATATGAGATGTGTTATAGGCCTATCATGGCTATATTTACTATGTTCTTGAGATGATACAGCAAGTATGACCCATCTATTCTGCTCTCAGGGACACCAAGTCCCAGCTTGCTGGTTGTCTTATCCTTCATTTATAATGTTTTGGTGCTGCGTGGTTATTGGATCCAGTGCTCCGGAAAGCAGTTCACTCCATCTAGTCACTTTAGTCAAAACAGCAAATATCACACAAAATTTCCTTTTTCTCTGAAGCAGTGAACCACAATCCAGGGTTTTGTTTCTAGATTCCAAGCTACTTCAGTTGTTGATTTTCCTGTGAAAGAAATATAAGATGACATTGATGAGGTAAAATCCTATTTGGCCTTCTATACCTGTTTGTTCCATAACTTAAATGAGGAAAACTTTTCTACAAAAGTTCACTTGAAATGAAATAGTATCTTAGGAGATAGGTGTATTATTCAAATATCAGACAAGCAACTAGCATCTAAGAGTAGCAGAGGTCTTAGACATACTTCCTTTCAAATTTTAATGAAGCATTTAAAGATTTGCCCATATGTCGTGCAAACCTTTTGACACCATTCTCATAAGAAAGTTCTGCTTCCATGGTCTTTGATGTCTGCATTTCTTCCTTCTTTTTATCATCAGTGACTGAGTCATGAGATGCTAGTGAAAGAAGACAGCTGCATTTCCATTACCCTTTTTTTACTGGGTAGACAAAAATGTTTTTGCAGAGAAAAAACATTGCTTGTTAGTGATCTGAGTTGCTTCACAACAAGCAAGGCTTGTCATAATTATTCTATTAGAAAAAGAAATGGATGAGATAAGCAAAGCCAAAGTAATGGTCAGTGTTGTACAAAAGGAGCGTGACTAGCAGGACATTCAAAAGGAGTGTGAACTACTTTGAAATTGCAAAATTGAGCATGTAGCATAGACAAAGCTGGCACACTAGTCCGAATAGTGGGGGTTTGGGAGCGGGGTGAGGAATCCAGTTGGGACAGCAGGGAATGCATCTACACAATGACCAGGGTGGTCTGTGTCTGCTTCTCAGCAAAGCTTTGGGTACTGGGCTTTGCTTCTAGGGCAGAAGATAACACTGAGCATTGGAGAACACAACCTCACCCATGCATGTGCTCAGTTAGATTTTGGATCGAGGGAACTGAAGGAAGTTAAAGCACTGAGACTTCGCCCTTGGTGCCAAACACCTTCCTTCTGCTTTGACGAAAGCATTTCTTCAATACAGCTTAGCGTACAATGTCCAATTCCTTGAAAACAGGGAGACAAAAACCAACTTGCAGTTTCTCTTCTGCAGTTACCAAACCATTTTTTTAGCATTCTGGGGCCAACTCCTATCCCTGCAGAGGGGAAGTCCCAGCAAGTGGCTGAGAGCATTGTCTAAACACTACTTGAATTCTGGCAGTTTTGGGGCCTATGAGCAGGTGGCCTGCTGAATAGATGAGGGAATAACTGTGGATGTGTTCTACCTGGACTTCAGTAAAGCTTTGATACTCTTTCCCACAGCATTCTCCTGGAGAAGCTGACAGTCTGTGGCTTGGATGAGTGTTCTTTTACTTTTTCCTGAGTAAAAAACTGGCTCAATGGCCAGGCTGAGAGACTGGTGGTGAATGGAGTTATATCCAGCTGATGGCCAGTCACCAGTACTGGTGCCAGTCCTGTTTAATGCCTCCATTGATGACCTGGACAAGGGATTGAGTTCGCAGGTGACACCAGTCTGGGTGGGAGTGCTGATCTGCTGGAGGGCAGGAGGGCTCTGCAGAGGGATCTGGGCAGGCTGGACCATGGGCTGAGGCTGATGGTGTGAGGTTCAAAGGCCCAGTGCTGGGTCCTGCCCTTGGCTCACAAGGCAGGGCCACAGGCTGGGGCAGAGTGGCTGGAAAGGACCTGGGGGTGCTGGTGACAGTGACTGAACATGAGCCAGGCTGTGCCCAGGTGGCCAAGAAGGCCAATGGCATCCTGGCCTGGATCAGCAGTGGTGTGGCCAGCAGGAGCAGGGCAGGGATTGTCCCCCTGTGTTGGGGAAGATGAAAAAGGAAAGCCTTATAAATATGACTGCTTAGGTTTTGAGAATATGAAACCTGTAAGTGAAATAGAATTGAAAGCAAGTTTCGATGTCTAAAGCCTTAGTTACTGGACAACTGGAGAACAATAGTGTGGCCAGCTGAAGGTAATCCCCTTTTGATTAAACAATGCCCTTCTCCTCACCAAAAGTCCAAGGGTCAGAGCAGACCCTACTAGCTTGGCAGGAGGGGCCCAAAGAGTAGTTTTTAGGGTTTAAAATATAACACAGTATGGTAATGTAATGATTCTTATAGGCTGTATGTAAATGCTATAGGATTTGCATCTTGTATTAGATTGGTTGGTGTAAGTTAGAATATTAAGTATAGAAGATTTAATGTATTGCAACGGGAACTTCGCTCTCTTACTTCTCTTCAGCTCCGCTCTTACTTCTCTTACATCTCTTACTTCTCTTACTTACTCTTCAGCTTCGCTTACTTCTCTTACTTTGCTCTCTTGCTCTTGCTCTTCTCTCTCTCTCGGCTCTGCTCTGAGCTGCAGCTGGCAGCCCCTTCACCCACGCCCTATGCAATAAACCACACGCTCCAAGACCAGCCTTAACTCCAGAAATCTCTCATCTCCCTCTGCCCCGGTTCCCACACCCCTGTACTGGGAACTGGTGAGGCCACACCCGGAATTCTTTGTTCAGTTTTGGGCTCTTCACTCTAAAAAGGTCATTCTGGTGCTGGAGCGAGTCCACAGAGGAACAGTGGAGTTGGAGACAGGTCTGGAACATGAGTCTGGTGAGGAATAGCTGAGGGAGCTGGTGTTTATTCCGGAGAAGAGAAGACTCAGGGGAGACCTTGTTTCTCTCTGCAATTGCCTGAAAGGAGGTGTAGCCAGGTGGGGGTTGGTGTCTCCTCCCAGGCAACGAGACAGGATGAGAGGACATTGCTTCGAGCTGCACCAGGGCAGTTCAGGTTGGACATCAGGAGGAATTTCTTCACTGAAAGAGTAGCTAAGCATTGGAATGGACTGCCAGGAAAGTGGGAATTCACCATCCCTGGAGATGTTCAAGAAATGACTGGATGTGGCACTTTGTACTATGGTTATTTTGCACAGTAGTGATTGGTCAAAGGTTGCATTTGATGATTGTGGAGGTCTTTTCCAACCTTAGTGATTCTATGGTACTTATATACTTGCTTTTCAAATAAAGTTGAAGACTTGAATATTTTTCAGCAAAAATTAATTTAAACAGAATTAGTAATTAGAGGAGCAGGCTGCTTTTACCCAAGTCCTTGCAAATGCATTGAAGTTGTCTGAATTCTGGCACTCTTATTTTAAGGGGAAGGCAATTACAAACAGCGTAACAGAGTATACAAGCAAAACTCAGTTCTAAGTGGAGATGACCTTTCAGGCTTCCTGAAACAACAATAGGTATAAGTTTAAAGCTGTATAGGAACTCAATAGTTTGGCTAGCTAAGTGCATCCCTTCTCCACTACTTTGGACTTAATACTGCTCTTCCTTTCTTTCTGTACATTGTTTTCCCCTTTTTAGTTTCTCTGAGTGGCAGTCAACTTTCCATACATTAGAAATTTGATACCGAACATAAAGGAAGGCTAGGGAAATCTCAAATCTCTCCTCTTTGAAGGCAGGAGACTAAGAGATGACCTCTTGTTCTGGTCCAGTCTGACCTTTCTGATGTTCTTTTAATTGGGACTGTGACATGGAAGCAGTATGGAAAATCTCTTCTAAAGTAGCGAGTGCAAAAAAATTATGAAAACTTCATGGAACAGAAAATGGTAAATCAGAAATAAATTACCTATTAAATGAAGTTTTAGAAAAAGGGTTGGAGGAATGCAAAATAGAAAACCTTGCCAACATCTCCACAACACCAGGTTAAAGACACCAAACCTGTTTTTCCAAAGATTTTGATACCATTTTCTCATTTCTACCCACATTAAATAAATCAGAATTCTAAGCCTAGCATTTTTTGCACTTGAAGATTTTTGAAGTAAACTTAGCTTTGGCATCTAATTTAACTTAGTTGCATTAGAAATCGGTGGTTTTGAAACTTTTTTTTACATGGTGATTTCCTGGCATGGCCTTCTTCCATAGGAGACCCTGTCCCTCACTGAGCCCTGATTTTTAAGTGCATAGAGAGAAAAGGACTGTGCAATGTTCCACATTATCCCTACACTGTGAAGAACTATATTACTATTATGAATCAGCATTGAAGGGAAATAATAATAATAACAATAGCAATGTATTAAATTTTATTCTTTATCAGTTAATGAAAATTGTCTGTGGCAGTTCCAACTTTGGGCACAAGAGGTAGACGTTTTCACATGAAACTTCCATCAAATACTTAACATTACTGATCAGCTTTGTACTTCAGGATAAGGGGTAGTCAGCTGTTGCTAATTTCCTCTTCTATGTTTTATGTAGCAATATGTTTACAAAAAGTGAGATTAATTGTAAAGATGTAATATGGAGAATGGGAGTAGCCAAGCATTTATTTATAATGAGTTATTTATTTTGCCCAGGGGATCTTGGGGCTTCACAGGGAATGCAGTGTCTTGTCAATATTTTGTTCTCTTGACAAAATATTGTTATATGTGCTTACATGCACTTTTCAGTGAAACTGATTTTGTGGGGGAATGAGGGTATATGTTACTGGCATTCACCTGACCTGCACTGAATTTAGCAACATTCTGTGTGGGTTGGGACTGTCAGTTATTTCTTGCTCTCTTCAGCCTAAGCCGATTTACAAGCCAAGATTGAAAAGCCAGCCTGATTAAAAGTCAAGTGTATCTGTACCCTTAAACACTGTTACATTTTTAAGATATTAAGTTTACATTATATGGGTTGGAGTTTTTTTTTATAAGAAGTCATAGGAAAGAATTACTTGACTCCATTAATATATTTGAATTTTTGACATTGTGAAAACTTTTCCATTTCTAAATATCATGGCAAAAAGGCAACACACTGCCTCTGCTTAATTTCTATAGGGACAACAAACACATTCCCTGGTTAGCAGCTGCACAGAAGAAGGATTATCAGTGGTGTTACTATGTAAGATTTTTGTATTAATGCAAATACGAGCATTGCTTTGCATTTCGACCTCACTCAACCATTATGTTCAAAATATTATCTGTATTTTAATCTTCTTACAGCTACCTAAATATGATACTGCTTTTTTAAAAAGGCATCAGTGTAGGCTATAAACATACTTTTTCACAGACGTGTGTGTTACACAGACTCACAGAGTCCAATGTAAAAAATAATCTTTTTCATTCTAGGTCTCCTTTATGATGTGGGATGACCAGTATAGTGGGATCTGGTTTGCATATACATTAATTAGAAGACACATTAACTTTATTGTAATTACTTATATGAGCGAGAATTGCTTGCATGAATAAGAGCTTCAGAAAGGGAACTTACTTTTTCATATGTTGCAGCTTGTTGCATCTACAGTTCTTGCAAATCACTATTTCTACTTATTATCTGAAGAATTTATTTGTTTTTTCAGTGAGAAAACTGTTGTATGGAGAATTATAGTTACTTCAAAGGAATGTGAAATTTTAAGTAATTACCTGCCACTAATTTTCTGAAATCATATGGATAAATTGTTCTATTTATGTGACAATTCTAACTTTTCTGTAATGGCACTTTCCAATGGATCATCAATTTATGCTGTTATTTTGTGATAATCCATTTTCAGTGTGAAAACTGCCCTATGCAGATTCCTGTATCCAATGCATTCATTTTCTTCAGATATCATTGTGCTGAATTGTACCGGGTAGATTTTGCTCAGAGGTTTGATGCTGTGAGTACATAATCCCTGCTATGGCAGATGATTTATAATTGCTGTCTCACACACTGCAAAATACCAGCATACAAAGAAGGTAGCCTTCTGTTGGTCCCTGTAACATTCATTGGCTTGTCAGCCAGTCACTGTATTCCAACAGGTTGTTGAAGTCAAAAGTGAAGAATAATTGATTTGTAGTGTCTTTGACAATACCCACAGAAATCTCTGCAATACTATTCCACATCAGTGAGAGCATGAAAAATATAACACTAGCTTATGTTAATTTAATAACTTTCTCTATACATGCAGCATTTTCCACATGGAAGAAAATCAGTTGTGGAACAATAACTGAAGAAAACTCCAGCTAATGAAGTTTCACATTTCCAAATTAATTTCATTCTTAAGAAACCCTCAAGATGAGCGATCCAAATAAGTTCTGTTAATGCAGTGTTAATACTTCAGGAATTTAAGCAGCAAAAGCCAGTAAAATGCTGTCCTTTTACCTTGGGGTGCTTGCAGAAACCTCCTTCAGCACAAACTGGTTACAGAATTGGTAGGTTAAGGGTCCATTCTAAGGAAAACCAGTCCTGCCCACAGGAGCTGAGCGTGACTTTACATGAACCACTTTTCTTATCAGCCAGACTGTGACAGGCTTTTTCATGCAGAGATACCACGGACACTCTATCCTGTCCCCTAGGAAGCAAGAAGCCAAAAGGAGCAAATCTGCAGTGCTACAACAATGTCTGTTTCAGGTCACAGACTGCTTTTGTGAGCACAGATCAGACACCACAGAACAGTCTTGCAGAGATTCTTTTTTTTTTGCTTCACATCCTGACTGACCCACTTGACACATTTTTAGTAACAAGGTTTGGAGTTCAGCTGGCATCCTGATTCTCTACTACATAAAGCAAGAGCAGCCTAATAAAAGGCAGAGTCATATGCTATAATAGAATACTATGTAGAACAATATCTGAACTACAGCTACCTAAATTAGCTTTTGATTACATGAGTGTGCCTATGGTATGTGGTTATTGTTTGTGAAGCAAATAGCCTTACAGATACGTGATAAATTCTCGGGGTCTCTGCTCGCCCAAGACGTGGATGGGCTATGCCTCTTTGCCCTCAGAAAAGTCCCAAGCTGAGCGCTCGAACAAACGAAATCTTGAGACGTTCTTTTCAAGGCTGTTCCTTTTGTTTTATTTTCCTTTATCTCAATCTGTGGTCAGAGCCGGACGGAGGTCCAAACAGCAAGGGCTGCCGGTGCTGTCTCCTCCCCTGATCCAGCCTCTTCATCTTTTATACAGATAGTTACGTACTGATTATTTACAATTTCACACCAATATCTACATTCTATACTAAACAGATTACTTCTACACTAACCCAGTCCCTCTAAAGCTACTTTGTGCCACCGTCACTGCAGAAGATGGAGACGAAGAAGAAGGAGAAGACCCCAGGGCACCGCCCAGGATTCTCCATCTTGTCTCCATTCACCCCTATACTTGAAACCCCAAATGTGAAAATAATACTACTTTTTATTACACTTTGTGTCTTGCAATTCCTCTCCCAATGTTGGAAATATTTCCCATGGACTAAAGTCAAAGCCCTTGCCTTCCTGGGCTCAGTGCCAGCGTCTCTAACCCCCCTGTACAGATCCCAGACCCCCGTGTACAGGTTTTTTAACCTCCCTGTACAGGTTGCTGACAGTCCAGGGTATCCAAAGGAATGCCCTGGACTCCCACAATAAATATCAAATATAATATGTTGGACCAGGAAACTGAAGGGCAATGAAATTACAAAACCAGGTTAGTTTTTTTACTTTTCAGCTGAATTGGATAGCCTGTTTCAGTACTAAAAATGCTCCAGACAAGAAGGTGGATGGAACTTGTAGAACCAGTGGGTTGGGACTGTCAGTTATTTCTTGCTCTCTTCAGCCTAAACCGATTTACAAGCCAAGATTGAAAAGCCAGCCTGATTAAAAGTCAAGTGTATCTGTACCCTTAAACACTGTTACATTTTTAAGATATTAAGTTTACATTATATGGGTTGGAGTTCTTTTTATAAGAAGTCATAGGAAAGAATTAGGAAAGTAATGGGATGATAAATTGGGATCACTATTTCAAATTTGACTTCTCCTACCTTAAAATTAGGTTTGTAAAGTTTAATACTATGCAGTTTACTGTTGTGGTATGTCCCGATTCCCCTTTGTTTCCCCAATGTTGGTATACCCCGAAAGTTAACCCAACCTCCCTTATCTGCCCATCACAGCTGTCCCTACCTCCCTTTCCAGAAAGTTCTGTGTTCTTCGATGCCTGATTGGCCCTGAACACCCCTGCGTGTACCCCACTGGCTGTATCCCCTAGCACCTCCCTCTGCAAACCCCACCCTGTAAAATCCCATTGGTTGATGCTCTGTATCTCCCCTTGTTCCACCCCCATGTAAAAGCTGGGGCACTGCAGCTCCTGGCTGCTTTTTGCCCTTCCTGAGCCCTTCAGTAACAATAAACCCCAGAACCTCAGGAAGAAAAAGCCTCCCTCGTGTCCTTTGCCTGCGCCTCAACAGCTGTGGCAGCCACCCACGCCCTGGGATCAGGTTCAGCGAAGGCTCGCCTGTGCCTCGCTGCTCCCCACTCATATTGTCAGCAGTGGCCAACAAGATCTGGCGCCCAACGTGGGGCTGAGTGGGATCCCCACCAAGCGTGTCGACAGTGGATCCTCTGCTGTTGCTGCTGACAAACAAAGATGGTCCTGCCAAAGGGTCTCTGCCAGGGCGACCCACACGTTCTTTTTGGGCTGAGGGACGATCCATGCTTGGATGGAGGAACAGCAGAGGCACATGTGCAGCAAGAGGAGAGCAAGGTGGGGAAAAAGTGTCATCCTTTTGACTTGGCTTCTCTCTGGAAGGGTAAACATAAAAGAATTAACACTTAAATTGCTGCTGAACTTCAGGGAGGTTCTGCTTCTTGCTTCACTCCAGGTGACTGTCTGGAGTCGGCTTAAGCCACTCCATCAGGACCATCTGGGGGTCTCACCAGGTGCTTGGGGATACACGGTTTCACCCACTTCTGCGGGATCCACCGTAATCCCTGCGGAGTGGTGACACAGGCGTATCCACAGCCCCGTGTCACTAGTTGGTATGGTCTCTCCATCTGGCAGCTTTCCGGGTCCCGGATGAGGACCGGTGGGTGGTCTTTGTCTCTTCCGAAGTCCCTCTGAGCTCTTGCAAGCTTTTCTTTAATTTGGAATGAGAAAGACTCCCATTCGGGCATGTGTCTTTCCCCATCACTGTATAAAACTGGAGCAATATGAAGGAGTGCGTCTGGTTCCTGGTTCTGGGCCCTTGGCTTGTCACATCCAGCTTCCAAGGTGTGGGAACCAGAAGTAGGAAGAGATGGCGCAGAGCCACAAGGGAAGGAGGAGGAGTCATAGGCGGGGTAGTGACTTTGAGGGACAGGTGTTTCAGGAGGCAGGGCAGGAGTGTAGGTGGAGTCAAAGGGAAAAGGAGGAGGAGGAGTTTGGGGAGGAGCCTGAGGCAGAAAAGGGTTAGGTGAGGGGAGAAAGGGATTTTGGGAAGAAGAAGCACAAGAGGGGGGACTGACATGCGGTCTCCACCATCTTGTGTCCTTCGGGAGCCATTTTGTGGGGTTCGGGGTAAAGAGGGAGAGTGAGGGAAACAGGGTGATTGGGGAGGAACCTCAAACCTGACAACTTTTGGAGTAGAAACTGGGGTAGAGGGTTTTCGGGAAGGGTCTCTGGCAGCATGGCCAGTGCGACCAGAGCAAGGGTGCTGGAGGAGACGTGGAGAGCCAGGGAGACTTAGGTTTGCCTGGCTGCCCTGCACTCTGTGGGCTGCTCTGCATGTCTCCCCCGGTGTGGGACAAGGGGTTTGGGAAAGTGGGGTTCGGGGAGAAAGAACTGGGGTGGATGGCTGTCTCTGCACTCCCCCTCTTTCAATTAAAGTGAGCCGAATTAAAACGAACAAAGATAAATTTGGAAGCTGATTTGTCTCCCTGATTCATTAAATCAGTCAATTTTCGTCCCACTCTGTCCCAAAAGGGGACAGAGACGAGGTCTGCAGGGGACACTGTGGGGAAATGCAGGTGCAGCCATCTGACAAACCTTTTTACAAACCCTTTTGAAAACTTTTTGTTCCCACCCTCAAGGATATCCACAACTTGCAAATAAATCCCTCGCTGGTGTGCTGACAACTTTGCACCCATGATTCTAAGTCAGGGTCAGCACATGCACAATCCCCCAGCAGCAGACAGCAAAGGAGAACAAAAGAGAAAGCAAAAGCAAAAGGGGTGGAGCTGGCAGTGGAAGGGAGAGCCTGAAAAGCACACTGACAGGGTCCCAACCACACACTCACAGACACACACAGGGATCCTTCCCCCCCCCCGGGGAAGAGATCACTCACCAGCTCCAGCCGGGGTGCTGCTGCCACTGTCCTGTGCCTGGAGACCTTCCTCAGGTGCAGCGAGGTGTGGGGTCTCTGTCCTCGGGAGCGCTGCCGAACAAAAATCGGCCTGCTACAACCGAGGGAGCTGCTGATTCAAAACTGTAAATCCAAATAAGGTACCCGTCATCCGTGGGGTCGAGCTGGAGATCCAGACGGCCCGTCCACGGTGGACGCAGCTGACAGTCTGTGGTAAATCCCGACCACGTGGGCGCCAGATCTTGTTGGCCACTGCTGACAATATGAGTGGGGAGCAGCGAGGCACAGGCGAACCTTCGCTGAACCTGATCCCAGGGTGTGGGTGGCTGCCACAGCTGTCGAGGCACAGGCAAAGGACACGAGGGAGGCTTTTTCTTCCTGAGGTTCCGGGGTTTATTGTTACCGAAGGGTTCAGGAAGAGTAAAGAGCAGCCAGGAGCTGCTGTGCCCCAGCTTTTACATGGGGGTGGAACAAGGGGAGATACAGAGCATCAACCAATGGGATTTTACAGGGTGGGGTTTGCAGAGGGAGGTGCTAGGGGATACAGCCAGTGGGGTACACGCAGGGGTGTTCAGGGCCAATCAGGCATCGAAGAACACAGAACTTTCTGGAAAGGGAGGTAGGGACAGCTGTGATGGGCAGATAAGGGAGGTTGGGTTAACTTTCAGGGTATACCAACATTGGGGAAACAAAGGGGAATCGGGACATACCACAACAACTGGTGGAGATGCTGGGGAGGAGGATTTTGCCAAGGGGAATCGGGACTCTGTGCACTACAGGAAACAGTGGATGGAGTCACTGAGGAGTGGCTGATGGAAGCTGCAGAGTGAGTTTACAGCTTTTGGTGTTTTAGCATAACAATGTATGAAAAAAAGCTAAACATAGCAGAACTTAGTTGATGTCCTGAAAAACCTCCTGGTTTGTGCTTATCAGATCCAGCTAGGGAAACTTTTTATATAGAACTGGAGAGGTTTACCCTTAGCTGCAGCTTTCATTTGAGAAAAGGTGACGGATATAGGAAAATTACCAATAGAATAATTTGGGCCATTCAGCACAGGGAGGAGAGAACTGTTGCCAAAATGTGGTTTGTTAAGATTTTTTCACAACAGCCCGACTGCTAATAGTGATAGTTATCCAGTTCAGAGGCTAAGTTTTTAAAAATGTCTTATTATTTATTTGACATCTCTTTTTGATATTAAAATGGTAACTAAATTGAGGTTAAAGCTAATGAACTTGCAGTGAAAAAAACGCCACCTCTTCTTTCACTTAATAGCACAAATTTAGATTATCCCAGAAACATGATTACAAAGGGGTGGATTAAGTGAGCTAAACTATTTTAGCCACCTTATCTGGGACACTAAAAATCACCCAGAAGTTTTGGGTATTAATTTTAATACACAGCCTCCAAACATGTGACCAAAATGAGCATTGCTCTCTTTACTGTCAGGAGGCATGAAATTCAAGGAGCTGGTTCTGTTTTGCAAGAACTTTAATGGTCCCATGTGGTCACCTATTTAAATTTATCTGTCTCTTCCATCCGACTATTTGACTTGCACTAATATAAAATTTTCAGATGTGTTTCTTGGAGCATGAAGCTCATTGCTTCTTTTCCAGGACTCCCTTTCTGCAATGCACTACTTCTAGATTATTCTTAAGCATAATCTTGATCTACTTGCAAAAACATGGAATTTCAATCTTATGGTTTGAAGCTTTTATAATTAACTATGCACAATTCAATAAGTGGCAGGATCCCATTTAGGCTGTTGCCTAAAAGGAGAAATAAGAAGATATTTTTCTCTACTTACTTAATTGTTAATATTTCTATTGCACAGATTGCCTAGTAAATTGTTTCTTTGCTTCTTTTTTGTTTGTTTGTTTGTTTATCTTTAAATTAACAGAGATATTGTAGTAATTTGCTTCATATAAATGCATATAACTAATCTCTTTATGAACAAAAGCTAGCTTTGGAAAAATATATCTCCAATGAGGGGAATATCACTATTTCTATCACCTTAACTTAGTATCTCCCTATTGCACATCTTGAAATACTGTAGCCACTATATATTTCAGGAAAAATGCATTATTTTATTAATTTATTAGACTATATGAACAAAATTTTCATATTTGTATTTGAATTGCAAGGAACTAATGAACAGATATGCTTTGCTTAGCCTAGCTAAACTTTTAGGAATGTACTACCTAATTTGAAATCCAGAAATTGCTCAATGCACACAGAAATGTATGTCAGATGATGATGCTAATGCTTTTGGAAACAATTTTGCAGCAAAACAAGCAGCTATAAAAAACCCAAAATATTAAAAAGAAAAAAAATAATAAGAAAACTATTCCTGAGAGAGCTCTAATTTTGGTTTCATTGATTATGGAACAGGTCTTAGCACTAGCAAAAGAACATGAAAATTGAAGAGAGATACTATTTTTAAAATTAGGGCTTATTTGCAGATTCCCTTTGCTATAACTGACCATCTGTCTGAAGACTTGTTGGAATATGTTGTCATGGGACACTTCAGAACCCTTGGAAACAAGAGGAAGAAAGGTGGGCAAATATACTGGAAAGCATTCTAGTCCCAGGATAAAGGGAAAACAGAAAACAGAGAAGTCAAACAATTTTTTGCACAACTAGTATGAAATTTGTCATTTTTGTGGAGTCCTAGGCTGCATTTCACAAAAGTAGTTAAAAGAAGTAGTAGTACCTACAGGACTAAAATGTTCAGTTCTGCTATCAATACAAAAAATGTGATTTTTTTTTAATCAATTAATTTAAGCATTAGCAATATCTTAGCACTGCCAGCAGGTTGAGGGAGCATCTCTCTTATGAAGAAAGGCAGAGGGAGGCCTGTTCAGCCTCAAGGAGATAGAACTGAGAGGGTATCTCATCAACTTCTATCAATACTTGAAGGGAAAGTCCCAAGAAGATGGACCAGGCCCTTCTCACTGGTGCCAAGCAATTGGACAAGAGGCAATGGGCAGACACTGATGCACAGAAGTTCCACCTGAACATGACTAAGAACTTATTTACAGTGCAGGTGATCATGCACTGGAACAGATTGAAAAGAGGTGTTGTGAAGTCTCCTTCTCCAGAGACATTCAACAGCTGTCAGCATCCTGAGTGCCATTGGTCTGGTGGACTGTGCTTGAGCAGAGAGGTTGGGCTAGATGACCACCAGTGGTCCCATCCACTCAATTAATCTGTGTGTTTCAGTGAACAAGGAAGGGTATGAAGCAAAACTTTTCAACAACTCCAAAGAAATGATAAAACCTTAGAGAAACTGAGAGTTTTATCAGTTCAGTTTGACTGGCAACCAAAAGAAAGATGAAAGATGAGTTCATTAGGATGTACTTGCATCTCATCAGGGCAAAACAAAAGGTAATGAAGTTACTCAAGGTAAGCACAATAGTAATGAATTGGAATTAAAGCCATAAAATACAAAATAAGCCATTTCTCCATCAAAATTTAAGTGGTTAATCACTGGAACAAAAAAAAAATTAAAAAGCATATTCCAATGAAAACTAAATGGTTATTTTCTTCTCCACTTGTTTGGTTTAAACTCCATGTGTTTGGCTTAAAACTGGAGCAACCATATAAAGCTTTGTGATCCATGGTACATGAGAAATCTAAATCATTGAACTCATGGTTTTACCTGACCTTTTACAAGTGTGATTCTGTGGATTTCAGGTTTTAGAAAACATTTACTGTAAGTAACATCGAAGAATTTGAAGAAAGCGCCATACACTTTTTGTCCTAGTCTCCCTGTTCTCCATCCCAAAATGAACACTGCAAAATAAAATTAACCTGAATCTGACAAATTTGGAGCAGAATATGAAACTTGTAGATGCGTATGCAATGTGAGTAAAGCAGCTGTAGACACAAGACACCATTAAAACCTAGCATTTTATTATCAGTCAAGTACATGCCTTTGTCCTTCATAACCCTAAAAATCACCCATCCTCAGATTTTTGAGCAGTTACTACTATCCCCTCTTTCCTCCCCAGTACCATCAGTATGTAAAGGACTCTAATCTAGTCCTGGAAAGGAGTTACTGCATGGCCTACCACTGTACGTGGCTGATACATAATAATGAAGATACAGAAAGATGATTTAGTGAGCTGATGAATCTGATGGACAGCTACTTAATTGCAGAGGAGAAAGTTAATTCACTGCTGAAGTGCCATTATTTAAGTAATGCTTGTCTATTCAACAGGCATCTACTTAACAGAGATGTTATTAAAGCTAAATTACAGCAAAGCGGTGAGACATCTCCATCTAAATAAGACAGACAAGTCAAAATGAGTGATGAGGTACTAATTTTACAAATTTTCAGTTAAGCCATTTATTATAATTACCATATGCTATATCTTCTGTTGCTTCATTTGTCACTTCATGTGTGGAGCCATTTGATTTCTATTTTTGTTATTCTAAGTAACTAATTGTTGGGGGTTAGATTTGTTCCTTTTTTACTTATAGAATTTTTTCCCATAAGTTGCTGTGAAACTAACTACTGGGTACTTATTGGTACTGAAGCAAAAACCAAGAGAAGCGGCCAGAGGAGAGGAGTGTAGCACCTGGCTACACCTCTTTTGTCTCTGGCCGTTTTCCCTCGGAAGGGGAAGATACAGGGAGTTTTGGGGGCAGGTGAAGGGCGGGGCTGGGGCAGCTGCGCTCTCTCGCTCTGGGCGGCTGAGGGAGCACGGTCAGGCTGCTGCTGACTGCGGGGAGAATTCACTGCCATCACTGGAGCCCAGTCCTAGAGATCAGCACCATCTGCCCGTGTGCCCAGGAATGCTGAGCTCTCTTTTTGCTGCCCAGCGAGAGCCGCTGTCCCCCCGTCCCTTCCCGGGCACTGCTCTGGGTCTTTGCTGTGCTGGAGCCCCGCAGCCCCTGCCCTGCCCGGACATCCCCCGCAGCTCCAGCGGAGCTTCTGATACACCTCATCCTCTGATACATCTCATCCTCTGATACATCTCATCTTCTGATACATCTCATCTCCTGGAACATCTCATCTTCTGGAATATCTCATCTTCTGGAATATCTCATCTTCTGGAATATCTCATCTTCTGGAATATCTCATCTTCTGGAACATCTCATCTTCTGATACCTCTCATCTCCTGATACATCTCATCTCCTGATACATCTCATCTGCTGATACATCTCATCTGCTGATACATCTCATCTGCTGGAACATCTCATCTGCTGATACCTCTCATCTCCTGATACATCTCATCTCCTGATACATCTCATCTGCTGATATATCTCATCTCCTGATACATCTCATCTGCTGGTACATCTCATCTGCTGGTACATCTCATCTGCTGGTACATCTCATCTGCTGGTACATCTCATCTCCTGATACATCTCATCTCCTGATACATCTCATCTCCTGATACCTCTCATCACCTGATACATCTCATCCACCAGCCCGGGATTCCTGCTCATCACTGCCCTTCCAGCTTGGTGCTCCTCAGAGCCCTGCAGGGGCACCGGGGTCGGACTGCCCCGGGGTTTGTGGAGCAAATCCTCTCCTCCATCCCTTCCTGTCTCGGCCAGGATTGCTGTCACAAGGTTCCTGGTTCTGTTTCATTGTTAATGCTGGAGTTGCTGTTTTGTTTGCCTTGTTAGACACACTAGCAAAGAACTGTTATTCCTATCCCCATACATTTGCCTGAGAGCTCCTTCATTTCAAAATTATAATATTTGGAGGGACGGGGTTTACATTTTCCATTCCAAGGGAGGCTCTGGCTTTCCCTGGAAGATACCTATCTTTCAAACTAAGACACTAATATAGACTTTTTTTTTATTTATTTTTTTTTTTTACTTAGAAAGTTATTTAGCTGAAGAAGTAATATGAAAGCAGGAAGAGATATGAAGCAGCAGAAATTAGGATTTAATAGAAAAAAATATCAACTGTTAGATGAAGATAGGCACATGAGAATATCTAAATATTAAGTCTCTCATGGTTGCAAGAGAACAGCTTTAAAATATAATAAAATGGCTGCCTCAAACACGAGGGCTACAATACATATTGAAACTCGTCTTTTGCTATTATTTGAAGATGACTGTGTTTTGGGGCAAGCTTTTGTTTGGAAGCACATAAAGGTACTTATTAATAAAAAGACTGGATCACAGTAATATACCAATCTTAATAAGAATAAATGCATCAAAACGTCATGCTTAATTCATCCCAAACCTTGAAAACATTGAGAATAGAAAACTGTGGGAATGACAATTGCATTTCAGCAATCATAGATCTAGACACCTAATGCAGAATTCCTAGAGCGTTCTTCCAGCTCCCTTGAAGAAGCTAGATGTTCATCTCCAAAGACTGTGTTGTTCCTCTCAGAGACTAACACCAACAGAATGACTTTTTCACCAAAATGGCCTTCACATTTGTTCTCATACTTAGGTCCCAGAGAGGGCAAAACCCAGCCGGTTTTACTGCTTTCCTGCCTCATATGAAGCAAAAGCAAATCTTGCTTCCTTCCCAGCCTGCTTGTTACACACACACACTCCCCAGCAAATGGAGGGGGCAGCTGGAACAAGGCCCACTGCAAAGCAAATCCTTTGCAGGCTCCAAATCCCACCTGCCTTGGCTCCATCAGACAAGGACAAGCTTCTGTCAGTGTCCCAGAACCAACCTGGTCATTCCCCACTCCCTGCCCCCTTCCCATCCTCCCCAGCCCCTGCTCCCAAGACCTTGCAAGGCTGTGCCATTTCCTGGGCTGGATCAAGGAGTGAGTTTGGTGCTTCTTTGCTGCAAATGCCAAAGCTGTGAGAAGTGAGAGGAGAATGTTCACACCTGCTTTGCTTTAGCTAAGGAGGTTGGTGGAGGTCCAGAGTGGGAGGCTGGTCCTTTCAAGAGAAACTGAAACTGAGCTTCTGATTTCTTTGGAGTGCATGTGGATATTAATTTTATAGAACCTGAGAGGTTAGAAAAGTCCTCCAAGGTGCTCAAGTCCATCTGTCCACCGAAATTAAACCAAGCTCTGTTGCTTGACGACAAAAAGGACTAAAATCCCCATTTTTTATCCCTCCAAGTAGAAAGAGAAAAGAATCCTCATTTCAATCCAATTCGTGGAATTCAACAAAGCCTCCCTTTCCACTCCCAGCTGAGATGTTTAGAAATCAAAGGATGAAACCCCACCGTTGTTTCATTGGCAGGAACAGGGACACACCTTTGTCAGCCCTGCCAGCTGAGCAAGGGGCTGGGCCTGCGGGAGGGCGCAGGTGCCCAGATTCTTCTCTCAGGGCAAATGCTGTGTTTGCAACACCAAAGAAATGGAACAAACATTGCTTGAGCAGTTTCATACAGACGAAAGGACAAAATTGAACAAATTTTGGTTTAATGATAGAGGCAGATGTTTTGTTAACAGAGACAAAAGTACAAAAGGTGGAGCACCTGTTACATTTACTGATAAATCTAATAATATGAATAAATCCGTAATAATACTAATGAATCTGAAATAATACATTGAGAAATGCCTCTTTAGGAAACTAAATCAAAGAATAAACAACTCTAAAAATTTAAAACCAATCTTGTTTCTATCTAGTCCTCTTGATAGCTAACTCTTGCTAGCCCTGGACAAGTGCAGGCCTAATTTGGTCTTTTCTTCTTGGCAAGAGGCTCTTTGTCCTTCTGGCGGCCATGTCTTCTCCTATGTGCGTTCCTTTCCTTCTTGGTTTCAAACACCCTGGAAGACAGGAAACAAACCATCCCTTGTTAATTCAATCCACACCATTCAACCAAGCTCTGAGACTTCCATTTATTTCTGAATTTCTCTCTTTTCAGGCTGGGACACATTTTTGAACTGATCATCCCCATCAAGCTGATCTTTCTAGTCTCAGTTCCTTCAAATTCCTTCCTCCTTTTGCTTCATCCTATTTTTCATTTGATCAGCAACCCTAGAACCAAGCTTTGGTGTATACCTATTCCTACTTGTGTGAATTGTGCCTTGTTGGGGTGTGGCAAGCTTTCCTTCTCAATGCTGGGGTTGAACTGAGCTGGTTGGGCTCCAAGTGTGTTGTAACCTTGAGCCCGGCGGCCAGGGGCGATGCTGCAAGTGGGCTCAGCTTCCCCTGGGGTGCCTTTGGAAAGGGCCAGCCTGTTTCAGTGCCAAGGGCCAGGCCTGGAGCAGCAAGAGGAGGAACTTGCGCACCGTTTGCACTGCCCGCACGGGAAGGGGCCTCCCGCCGACGGGGGCGGCCGGGGCGCTTGGCAGCAGGGACACTCCGCCTTGCGGGGCCTCTGGGCTCTTCTCTTCCCTGGCTGCCCGTGCTCCTGGCTGGGAGGGCTTGTGCTCCTCTTGGCTTCGCCCACCGTCTGGAAATCAAAGAACCCTGATCAATTTTTCCTTCCTCTCACAAAGCTGGAAATCACAGCGTCCAGCACAAAAATCTCTTGGCCCAAGCAAATTCCTGCAACCCCTGAAGAGCTGAGCAAATGGCTGGATTTGGTGGTGGGCTGCAGTGGGCTGCAAACACAGCACTGGGAGGGAAAAACACCTCCTTTCTCCTGCACCAAGGGGTGAGATAAATAGGTTGCTATCTAGAGTTCTCCATGTCTTATTTACGTGTCTGTGCCTAACATCTGTTTATCCTTAGTTTTCCTCCACCAATGCCTAGGGAATGGGTATTAAATTCAGACAAATGTGTAAAGACTCATGGTGACCCAGTTTTTACTGCCCAAAAGAATCTCTCTCTCTGTGTGAACCACATTCAAGTTTGTTTGTAAGGAAAGTTTCAGTGGAGCCCCAGCAGTGGCACCTCATTTTTGGGGAGGATGCTGGGATGCTCCAAAAGATCCCTGAAAATCTGCAGCATCTCCATGAACGCAGCCAGGATTCCTGACGTTAGCAAGCAGTGGGGAATGAAGGATCTGATAGGAATCAGTGAGGGTACCAGCCCTTGAGGAACCAGTCTGTAGAGCATCCAAGCCCATTTTGGTGAGGGTGCTGCTTTGCTGGGTCACAGTTCTGTTCCAGAATTCCCTATTTCAGAGCAGCAGCAGCACAAGGAAGCCCTGGCAGCACCTGCTGCACCTTTCCCATTCCATGGGACGATGTGATCCTGGCAGAGCAGAGTCTGGCATGGCTGGCCAGCAGGTTTGGCCCCCTTCTCCCAGTTTCTTGACATGCCTCCTGGCATGTCTTGATTTTCTTACCTGAGCATGAGTTTTGGCAAGTTTATGTTCTTTTTTCCAGGAGTAGTAATACTCCACACACTGGGCCACAGTCTTGCTCTGAATCTGTGGTGAAGAGGAAAAGAAGGACTCTAAAATGGCCACCCTGTCAGGTGCATTGGAGAAAAAGTAGAGTCTGGAGTAAAGCAGGAAGTCGAAGAGAGGAGTGAATTGAGTATTTCACATGAAATAAACAGGGAATAAAGGAGGCATTATGCAATGTAGTAAGCCATGTATTCTGCTGTGTGGTAACACATGTCATGCCCGGATCAACAACAAATCCATCTAGCACAGATTTTCTTTCCCCTGTTCACTGCAGTTATTCCAGCACAATTTGTTGTGGAAGCACCAACAAACCTATGTGCGAAACCTGACAGAATAAAGCTTCATCTTCCAAAAGAACTTGGAGAGAAGGGCTGGAGAGGCAGAATCACCACTTTCACACAGGCCTTTGATGTCTCATTTCATGATTACTTTAACATTTTTGATCTTTGAGAAGAGAGAGACTGAATTCCAGTCTTTGGTACCAGACAGAATCCCCATTTCCTTCGATGATGTGCTAGGATAAAGAATGTCCTATGGCTTTACCTGCTTCTGGATAAGATGAAAATCCTTGCCATAGGTGTGAAAAGCCTTTTCAAAGGACTCCTTCTCCTCAGGTGTCCACTTGTCAGAGCCTGGCAAGAAAAAGCAGCAGGTCAATTGATCCCTCCAGCCACTTGAACCAGAGCCCACTGGCCACCAAAATGAAATTCATGCCAGCCATCATTCATCTGTGTCCATGTCTGCTCCCTCAGAAAGTAATGAAGACAAGAGCAGGCATTCCCCAGGGAAAAAAGCATGGAAAGCAAGGAAAGCTGAAGGAGGAGATGCTGCTGATGTCCCCACCTCCAGAAAAGACAAGACCCTGTGCTGGTGGTTTTTGTTTAAGCATAACTGCTTGGCATGGCAATGAAGGGGAGAGCAGCATCTGTCAGTGAAGGAAGAAGCTCTGCTTTGGTTACCTGCATAATGATATCCAGCCAAGGGATGGCCTTCAGGTGTGGGAGGCCCCCCTGAGAGAAACATCTCCAGAGCCTCCTGCAAGATCCAAGGGGAAAAGGCTTTAGCTTCCCCATCACAGGAAAAGGAGCTAAAAACCCATCAATGCTGCCTTTCAGCTCATTTGCCTCTTCAGGAATTCAGCCCACTGGATCTCATATGGGTCAAACCTTGTGATTTGCTCCCAATCTCTCGCTTCTGCTGCCCAACCCTTTGGTCCTGCTCCCCAAGAGTGGCATTTTGCTCACCAACTCCATGATTTTGCTCCTCCTGCACCCAGAATTGCCTCAGCTCACTGAGGCTGCTGGTAATTTCCCCTGCATCCACCCCCAAATGTCTTAGAGAACCCAGATTTGCAGACTGACAAGGGAGCAGGCGGTGGGACCCTGCACCGGTGCCTCCAGGAGAGAGATTCTCCCTGCTGGAGCCACTTGGGCTCACTGCTGACACAGCTGGAGGAGACAAGCAGGCAGCAAGAGCTGCACTTGTTGTGAGCTGCCTCCCTCAAGGAGCAGCCAGGAAAGGCTGTCCCAGTGCCCAGGCCTTGCTCATTCCCTGCCCACCCTTCCCTGCGCCCAAACAGCCGCTTCTCACCGCAACATTGCCGCAGGCCTGGTGCAGGCAGTGCAGGGCCAGCTCCAGGTCAGCCTCTGCCCTGGGAACGCCACGGGAGATGGCCATGGCCAACAGTTCTCTCACTGCAAGCACAACAAAAACCCACCACAAATCAGGCTGGAGCCACCAAAGGGCAGAGGTTGCCATCCAAGGGAGAAGGAAAGCACAAGAGCCACAGACAGCAGGTTGGAGAGCATGCAAAGGAGAGCAAAGAAAGGGGCAGCTGAACCAAGGGCCCATCTAGTGCTGGCTGTCCTTTCAAAAAGCCTTTTGTAATAACAAGCAGGGGCCAATCTCCCCTCTTCCAGCGGCCAATGCCCCTGACCAATCAGGAGAGCAGCATGTTTTGCTTTTTCTTCCTCTACTGCAAAAACAGAGCATTCTAACACTCCCACGTGGGAAATGGGCGAGGCAAGGAGATAAGCAGAAAACGCAAAAAGCTGCCTTTTGACCAAAAAAGGAGAATTTGACACAGCCGAGTATGTCAGAGGTGGAAGAAAAGCTTGACGACAGCTACCTCTGTCAGGTTTGTCCATGTCAGAGTCATCTTCTCCCCAAGGCTTCCAGACCAGGGATGCATGCTCTTCCTCATCACTTGGTGCTCTGCTCTGCAGCTCCGGGAGCTCAGCCTGAAAGTCACTGCCAACACTGATGTGTCTAAAGGAAGAAGGAAGTGCAGGAAAGAAAGGCAGGTGGGCAGGAGACACATCCCGTGCACCCACAGGCTCCAACCCATCCCAGCCCAACTCTGAAATAGCCATTCTCCTCCTGGCCATTCCTCAAGTTGCCAGCCTTTAATCCCTGTGCCAAAACTCACGGCTGAATGGAGGCTCTTGCTCTCCTTTTCATTGTGCCTCTCCTTGCCACCTGAAAGAGATCAAAAGAATGCTCCAGATGAAAATCTTTCTGCCAAGATGTATTGGTAGTCACACGTTTCCCTCCTTTCATTCTCATCCTTATCATTGCAAACCACGCATCTGTTCCGACTTCCCTTGGTTTGTTGCAATCGCTGCATTTTTCACCTAGAGCTTGTGAGGCAGAACCCTTTAGGAGTCCTCATTGTTATCAGAGGGAAGCAGAAGGGTACACACTGCTCCCTTCAGTCTTGGGGCCAGGGAGAAGAGCCAATAAGATGGCCTGGAAGTTGTGCCAGGGGAGGCTTAGGTTGTAATGTCTACCCATCCAAACCTGAGAGCGTTAATTGGCTGTGAGTCACTCTGTCAAATGGGTAGAACTTTAATTTCCCTTCCTGTTTGTATCAGCCACTAAGTGGCAGCAAATCCTGAATACCAGGAACCGTAAAACGGATGACCCAATCTGGATTGATCAGTGGACCCTTCAAGAGCAGAAGCTGCTCAACGTAAAAGAACTAGCTGAAGAACAATTATCAGCAGGTCACATTGTGCCTTCAACTAGTGCATGGAATACCCCAATTTTTATAATTCCAAAAAAGAATGGAAAATGGAGATTGTTGCATGACCAAAGGGCAGTTAATGCAGTCATGGAGGAAATGGGTTCCTTACAGCCAGGACTGCCATCACCTACAATGATCCCTGAAGGTTGGGAATTGTTAATAATGGAGTTGAAAGATTGTTTTTTCACCATACCCATACACAAAGATGATGCTGAAAGATTTGCCTTTTCTGTGCCATCAATCAATAAAGCTGAACCTGCAAAATGCTATCATTGGGTATTTCTGCCTCAGGCCGTGTGCAGTTCTCCTACAATGTGTCAGATACATGTGGCATGGGCATTAGAACCGGTTAGGATGAAATCTTCCCAATTACTGATATATCGTGACATGGATGATATTCTGGATGCTGGTCATAGGATGGCAAATCTTCCAATACTTAAGGATTTAACTGAGACTTTAGAAACTAGAGGTTTAAAAATAGCCCCAGAGAAAATTCAGAAGCAAGAACCATGGAAGTATCTTGTCTGGATTATTACTGGAAGCAGGGTCAAACCTCAAAAGGTACAGTTGAAAACTGAAATTCGTACACTTAATGATGTTCAAAAGTTGGTTAGAGATATTCAATGGGTGCGTACATTGTGTGGGATTACTAATGATGACCTAAAGCCATTAGTACAATTATTGGGCACATCAACTCATGCAAATGAGGAACGATTTCTTAATGCTGGACACAATAAGGCCCTGGAGATAATTAGCAAGAGAATTGTTACTTGCCAGGCGGACCAAATAAAGTTGGGTCAACCCCTTCACCTAATGATAGTAAATTCAGAAATCCCAAAATTTGCTGATCAGTCAGGGGAGCATCCATGTGCTCTCATTGCACAATGGTTGAAGCAAAATAAAAATCCACTAAGAATCTTAGAATGAGTATTTTTTTCTTTGTGACCTGCTAAAACAGTTAGTACCAAACTTGAGTTATTTGCACAATTAATTATTAAAGGGAGATCAAGAATTGTTGAAATTACAGGGAAAAATCCAGACTTTGTTCACCTTCCCATGGTACAGTCTTATATTGAATGAGGCCTGCGAAATTCAAGTGATTTACAAATTGCTTTGGCTGGTTTTGAGGGAGTCATTAGTATCAATATCCACCTCATAAACTATTATCCTTGTTGAAAAACCAAGTGATGGAACAACAACCATAGAGATCAGAAACCCCGGTGGGTGGACTGACTGTTTCGACTGATGTTGAAAGACAATCTAAAAAAGCAGTATGCACTTGGTTGTCTCAAAAGAATCAGTGGGAGAAACAGATCCTGTATGGAACAGCAGAAGATTCTTTACAAACTTTAGAACTTCAGGCTATTGTATGGGCTTTAGAAAACTGGCCTACTCAAGCTATTGATATTGTCTCTGATTCACTGTATGCTGTAAGAATAATTAGACTTATTGAACGAGTAATGGTTAAAGAAGTTACTAATAGTTTGCTTGCTAGTTTACTTAGCTACTTAATAGTTTTGCTGGATCAGCACTCTGCACCATATTTTGTAACTCATATCAGGAGTCACTCAATGCGAGGAGGGTTAGCTATCAGCAATGAAAAAGCAGATCAGCTTGTTATGCCAGCCTGGACAGGGCCTGCTGTAGATTTTTTACTCAAGCCAAGAGTTCTCATCATTTCTTTCATCAGTTGGCAAAAATGTTATCTAAACAATTCCGGATACCTTTGGTTGATGCCCAGGGAATAGTAAAGTCTTGTCCGTCCTGTCAAAAAATTGGCTTTGGCCTAAGGCTCGATGTTAATCCCAGAGGTTTGAAGCCTTTGCAAATTTGGCAAATGGATGTCACACACGTTCCACAATTTAGCAGACTGAAATATGTTCATGTTTGTATTGATACTTTTTCTCAGGTAATCTGGGCGACCGCACAGTCTGGTGAAGCCACCCGACAGGTTGAATGACATTTATTTATTTGCTTTACTGTATTAGGTGTTCCTAGTAGCATTAAGACTGATAATGGACCAGGATATAAATCCCTTCGCTTTGCTCGCTTTTGCAGCCAATGGGGAATCAAGCATGACACAGGAATTCCACATTCCCCCACAGGGCAGGCTATTGTTGAAAGAGCTCATCAATTGTTAAAAGGTTTGCTCTTAAAACAAAAGGGGGAACCTCAAGAATGTCTCTACATGAAAAACTTCTTAAGGCACTGTATGTACTAAACTATTTGTGGCTGGCTGGTGAAAATCAGGAGCCACCCACCGATGCTAGTCCATAGCCTAGCATTGCAGTCTAGCCCAACACCTGTGGAAACTTCTGATACAGGTATTTTAGTTCAATATAAGGACTTAAAAACTGGAGAATGGATGGGACCAGCAACAGTTAAACTAACTGGTTGAGGATATATGTGCTTGCTTACAGGAGAAGGACTCCGCTGGGTACCTGCCAGATGGGTCAGGCCTTATCTTACTGATGCTGTGCCAAGAAGCTCTACAAAGGCAGCTGAGTCGCTACCAGCGGATACTCATGCCACTTCTACAGCAACTTAACTGTACTCGGGCTTGGCACCTTGCCTCATTACAATCCTTAGCTGACTTAGATTTTATTCTAGAAAGCATTCCTCCTCCAACTGTTAGTTCGCATTTGCAAAAGAGTGCTTTTGAGGCTTGTTCTGAACACGGAATAGCATGCAGGCCTTGGATTCTGGTCAGGTGTCCGGGATGCAAGGAAGAGACCTGGAGAGTGGTACGGCGATGGTCTACTAATACTATTGATCATACTGGTTTTGTTGTAATGCATGTTCTGCTAAATTAGCTAGATATACTACTAGGAATTATTTAGATGCCTTTTTGGGACCTAATCATCCACAAGCTGACCCACCTCAGCCTCTAGAAGGGCTCTGGCTTCAAGAATTCAGGTTTGAAGCTAATGTGAGTTTGATAGAGGATCTTGATCAACGAGCTTTAGCTTATATAGAGTATGAGCTATCCAAAAAAGTAGCAAAACTTAATCTTATAAATCAGGGTACAGTTGTTAATGTTTGTTGTAGTCAAGAGATTTTTGTACCCCAGAGTTGGCAGGTAACCAAAGAGAAATGGGAGGAAGAAAAGATGAGATGGAGGATCAGAGGAAAATCACGATCACGGCGATGGCGCTGATATTGCTAGCTGTATTGAGGGACAGCGTCTCATTTCCAGCTCCCTACATCAGCCATCAGCATAATGTGTGGCTTACTTTTGCAAATGTTGCTGGAGAATCCTCTTTTTGCATTTCTGTGGCGTCACCTTTTCGTACATGTTTAATTGGAATTCCCTTAGCCAATTTTGCTGAATTTGCTGGTTGGGTTGGAAGAGAGGGAGCACCTTATGTGCAGATCTCCAACCAGGATGCTGAGTCAAAATTTTGTACAATCAGGCCATCAAAAAGGATATCTGTTGATTGGTGTAAAGCAATTAGGATAAGAAGAAATGGGCAAGGATTTAAGGCCACTATGATTGCAAGGTCTCTAGATAAAACAGGTCTTGAACCTCAGGAGCTTGATTTGTTAGGGTCCATTCCTGGAAATTACTGTTTGTTTTTCAATTACAGGCCAGACACCAGAAGGACGGGAATGAATTTTGTACCACCACAGCCACGGAATAATAGTGTTGTTCTTAATCCTACTTCTAAGTGGTATTACAACTTAACTGCTTATGGTTCTGACTGGACAAATGTAAGAAATGATTGGGGAGGATCTAATAAGGCAGTTAGGATGCTTTCACCAGGTATCTTTTTAATTTGTGGAGACAGGGCGTGGGCAAAAATTCAGAGCATTGCTTTCGGTGGATCACAGAAGTCCCATCATTCTGGTTTTTAAAGCGTTGGAGGTGATGTGGGCAGAGCCAGGGCCTAACAGGATTTGGTGACATTGAACCCCTGAACTTCTCAGCAATGACCAGATTGTTTTGGGGTCACCACAACAGAGTTTGGGGACTTAAGTGGGTACCAAGAACTTTGAATCAGGTCATCAGTGGACAAGTATCTGCAAGTGCACCGTGACAGCTCTCTAGGTCCTCTCTGGAAGGTCTGTATTTCCACTGGAGGTCTCATTATTCCTTCAGAAGTTGGACCCTGCTTTCATGTGTCCCATTGTGTGGGGAGAGTGAGCACAGACCATGTCTGTTGTGGTGGATGGGACAGCCAATGGGAGCCTCCTGCCATTCTGTTAGTGGTTAGAGGGCAAAGAGGGCTTTTCTTACCTTTGACAGTCCCCAAGGGCTGTGGGGATGCCTGGCAGCAGATGAGGAGATGAGGATGTGGATGCAGAGGCCAGATGTGGTGCTGATCTGCCAGCTCTGGCACCAGCAGAAGGTGGCTGCTCAGGAAGAGCCCAGCAGCAGATCCTGCTGCTGCTGCTGCTGCTCCACCGCTGGTCCACCAGTGTTCCACCAACGGCCACAGGAGCAGGAGACAACGACAGTTGCTATGGGCACAACCCAACATTCCATCCAGAACCCCAGGGGACCCAGGAGACACAAACAGGGATGGGCCACCTTGGCCTCTTTTACCTCTTCTGCTGCAGGTGTGCTGGGAGGACCTTCCCATTGGGGCATTTCTCCTCAGTCCTCTGGACGGGGCAAAGCGGTGCAGGGACAGCTCTGGGTCCTCTTGGTGCTTCTCTGTAAGATGCCTCCAGCTGAACATGCACAGGAGCCTGGCTCTGTCCAAGGGCCCAGACCACACTGCCTGCACTGCAGAACCAGAAGGACTCCTGCCACTGGCTCTCCTCTGGCTCTGAGAGGAGCAAGAGACTGCAAGTCGTTCAGTGGAGAACCAACTGCAAAGCTTTCTCTCCAAGTGGAGGCATTCATCCTGCCCCCTTTCTAAATTGTCTGCTGCCTGTCACTTGAGGTTTTCCCTCCTTTGGCTTCCTGAGCTGACTGGTCTCTCATCTCAACACTCCTTCTTTGAAACTTAGAGCAACAGGATGTTTTTTCATGGGAATTGATGGAGACACCCCACCAGCAATTCCTTAGCAAACATTGAAGGCAGAATTCCTATTTCGTTCTTCCAGCTCCCTTGTAGAAGCTGGATGTTCATCTCCAAAGACTGTGTTGTTCCTCTCAGAGACTAACAGCAACAGAATGACTTTTTCACCAAAATGGCCTTCACATTTGTTCTCATACTTAGGTCCCAGAGAGGGCAAAACCCAGTCAGTTTTACTGCTTTCCTGCCTCATATGAAGCAAAAGCAAATCTTACTTCCTTCCCAGCCTGCTTGTTACACACACACACCCCCCAGCAAACGGAGGGGGCAGCTGGAACAAGGCCCACTGCAAAGCAAATCCTTTGTAGGCTCCAAATCCCACCTGCCTTGGCTCCATCAGACAAGGACAAGCTTCTGTCAGTGTCCCAGAACCAACCTGGTCATTCCCCACTCCCTGCCCCCTTCCCATCCTCCCCAGCCCCTGCTCCCAAGCCCTTGCAAGGCTGTGCCATTTCCTGGGCTAGATCAAGGAGTGAGTTTGGTGCTTCTTTGCTGCAAATGCCAAAGCTGTGAGAAGTGAGAGGAGAATGTTCACACGAGCTTTGCTTTAGCTAAGGAGGTTGGTGGACGTCCAGAGTGGGAGGCTGGTCCTTTCAAGAGAAAGTGAAACTGAGCTTCTGATTTCTTTGGAGTGCATGTGGATATTAATTTTATTGAATGTGAGAGGTCAGAAAAGTCCTCCACGGTGGACAAGTCCATCTGTCCACCAAAATTAAACCAAGCTCTGTTGCTTGGCGCCAGAAAGGACTAAAATGCCCAGTTTTTATCCCTCCAAGTATAAGGAGACAATGTTGCAGCATGATGCAACAGTGATCATCCTGTCTGGGTAGGTTCAGCCGCCAGCAGAGAAGCAAACACCACCAGTCGAGTTCTTAAGCTCCAGAATCCATTTTATTTCCCCCACCCCAGGCCGGTGAGGGGGTGAGGATGAGGAGAGTGATCATGTGGTTTTTCTCAGTTCTGTAGTGTCTCAGGTTCATGAGTGGCACAGGGGGCAGGGCAGGGGGCAATTGACCATAGGGAAGACAGAAACTGGACATCAGGCCCCCATAGCCAATGGGGCAATAGGGAAAGGGGATACCATAGGCGAGAGGTGTGGGGGGTGTGGGGGGAGCAGTGGTAATGACCTTGAGAAACCCAGGGAGAAGATTATACAATGTTTGCAGAGAACCATGCAGGAGAAGCCCCTGCTACACCTGGGAGGGGTACAAGAGACTCCACAGGAAAAGAATCCTCATTTCAATCCAATTCATTGAATTCAACAAAGCCTCCCTTTCCACTCCCAGCTGAGATGTTTAGGAATCAAGGGATGAAACCCCACCGTTGTTTCATTGGCAGGAACAGGGACACACCTTTGTCAGCCCTGCCAGCTGAGCAAGGGGCTGGGCCTGCGGGAGGGCGCAGGTGCCCAGATTCTTCTCTCAGGGCAAATGCTGTGTTTGCAACACCAAAGAAATGGAACAAACATTGCTTGAGCAGTTTCATACAGACAAAAAGAAAAATGGAATAAATTTTGGTTTAATGATAGTGACAGATTTTTTCGTAACAAAGACAAAAGTACAAAAGTTGGAGCATAGTGAACACCAAACCTCTTCCATTTCTTGATGAATAAATCCTTAATACTACTAATGAATCTGAACTAAGACATTGAGAAATGCCTATGTAGAGAACTAAACAGAAGAATAAGCAACCCTAAAAATTTGAAAACCAATCTTGTTTCTATCTAGTCCTCTTGATAGCTAGGTCTTGCTGGCCCTGGACAAGTGCAGGCCTAATTTGGTCTTTTCTTCTTGGCAAGAGGCTCTTTTTCCTTCTGGGGACCATGTCTTCTCCTATGTGCGTTCCTTTCCTTCTTGGTTTCAAACACCCTGGAAGACAGGAAACAAACCATCCCTTGTTAATTCAATCCACACCATTCAACCAGGTGCTGAGACTTCCATTTCTCTCTGAATTTCTCTCTTTTCAGGCTGGGACACATTTTTGAACTGATCATCCCCATGAAACTGATCTTTCTAGTCTCAGTTCCTTCAAATTCCTTCCTCCTTTTGCTTCATCCTATTTTTCATTTGATCAGCAACCCTAAACCCAAGCTCTGGTGTATACCTATTCCTACTTGTGTGAATTGTGCCTTGTTGGGGTGTGGCAAGCTTTCCTTCTCAATGCTGGGGTTGAACTGAGCTGGTTGGGCTCCAAGTGTGTTGTAACCTTGAGCCCGGCGGCCAGGGGCGATGCTGCAAGTGGGCTCAGCTTCCCCTGGGGTGCCTTTGGAAAGGGCCAGCCTGTTTCAGTGCCAAGGGCCAGGCCTGGAGCAGCAAGAGGAGGAACTTGCGCACCGTTTGCACTGCCCGCACGGGAAGGGGCCTCCCGCCGACGGGGGCGGCCGGGGCGCTTGGCAGCAGGGACACTCCGCCTTGCGGGGCCTCTGGGCTCTTCTCTTCCCTGGCTGCCCGTGCTCCTGGCTGGGAGGGCTTGTGCTCCTCTTGGCTTCGCCCACCGTCTGGAAATCAAAGAACCCTGATCAATTTTTCCTTCCTCTCACAAAGCTGGAAATCACAGCGTCCAGCACAAAAATCTCTTGGCCTGAGCAAATCCCTGCAAGCCCTGGAGAGCTGAGCAAATGGCTGGATTTGGTGGTGGGCTGCAGTGGGCTGCAAACACAGCACTTGGTGGAAAAAACACCTCCTTTCTACTGCACCAAGGGGTGAGATAAATAGATGGGTATCTAGAGTTCTCCATTTCTTATTTACATGTCTCTGCCTAACATCTTGTTATCCCTAGTTTTCCTCCACAAATGCCTAGGGAACGGGTGTTAAATTCAGTCAGATTAGTGAAGACTCATAGTTACCCTGTTTCTACTGCCCAAAAGAATCTCTCTCTGTGTGTGAACCACATTCAGGTTTGCTGGTAAGGAAAGTTTTAGCAGAGCCCCAGCAGTGGCAGCTCCTTTTTGGGGAGGATGCTGGGATGCTCCAAAAGATCCCTGAAAATCTGCAGCATCTCCGTGAACACAGCCAGGATTCCTGACATCAGCAAGCAGTGGGGAATTGAGGATCTGATAGGAATCAGTGAGTGTACCAGCCCTTGAGGAACCAGTCTGTAGAGCATCCAAGCCCATTTTGGTGAGGGTGCCTGCTTTGCTGGGTCACAGTTCTGTTCCAGAATTCCCTACTTCAGAGCAGCAGCAGCACAAGGAAGCCCTGGCAGCACCTGCTGCACCTTTCCCATTCCATGGGACGATGTGATCCTGGCAGAGCAGAGTCTGGCATGGCTGGCCAGCAGGTTTGGCCCCCTTCTCCCAGTTTCTTGACATGCCTCCTGGCATGTCTTGATTTTCTTACCTGAGCATGAGTTTTGGCAAGTTTATGTTCTTTTTTCCAGGAGTAGTAGTACTCCACACACTGTGCCACAGTCTTGCTCTGAATCTGTGGTGAAGAGGAAAAGAAGGACTCTAAAATGGCCATCCTGTCAGGTGCATTGGAGAAAATGCTGAGTCTGGAGTAAAGCAGGAAGTTGAAGAGAGGAGTGAATTGAGTGTTTCACATGAAATAAACAGGGAGTAAAAGAGGCATTATGCAATGTAGTAAGCCATGTATTCTGCTCTGTGGTAACACATGTCATGCCCAGATCAACAACAAATCCATCTAGCACAGATTTTCTTTCCCCTGTTCACTGCAGTTATCCCAGCACAATTTGTTGTGGAAGCACCAACAAACCTATGTGCGAAACCTGACAGAATAAAGCTTCATCTTCCAAAAGAACTTGGAGAGAAGGGCTGGAGAGGCAGAATCACCACTTTCACACAGGCCTTTGAGGTCTCATTACATGATTACTTTAGCATTTTTGATCTTTGAGAAGAGAGAGACTGAATTCCAGTCTTTGGTACCAGAGAGAATCCCCATTTCCTTCTGATGATGTGCTAGGGTAAAGAATGTCCTACGGCTTTACCTGCTTCTGGATGAGATGAAAATCCTTGCCATAGGTGTGAAAAGCCTTTTCAAAGGACTCCTTCTCCTCAGGTGTCCACTTGTCAGAGCCTGGCAAGAAAAAGCAGCAGGTCAATTGATCCCTCCAGCCACTTGAACTAGAGCCCATTGGCCACCAAAAGGAAATTCATGCCAGCCATCATTCATCTGTGTCCATGTCTGCTCCCTCAGAAAGTAATGAAGACAAGAGCAGGCATTCCCCAGGGAAAAAAGCTTGAAAAGCAAGGAAAGCTGAAGGAGGAGATGCTGCTGATTTCCCCTGCTCCAGAAAAGACAAGACCCTGTGCTGGTGTTATATGTTTAAGCATAAGTGCTTGGCATGGCAATGAAGGGGAGAGCAGCATCTGTCAGTGAAGGAAGAAGCTCTGCTTTGGTTACCTGCATAATGATATCCAGCCAAGGGATGGCCTTCAGGTGTGGGAGGCCCCCCTGAGAGAAACATCTCCAGAGCCTCCTGCAAGATCCAAGGGGAAAAGGCTTTAGCTTCCCCATCACAGGAAAAGGAGCTAAAAAACCATCAATGCTGCCTGTCAGCTCCTTTGCCTCTTCAAGATTCAGCCCACTGCATCTCATATGGGTCAAACCTTGTGATTTGCTCCCAATCCCTCACTTTTGCTGCCCAACCCTTTGATCCTGCTCCCCAAGAGTGGCATTTTGCTCACCGACTCCATGATTTTGCTCCTCCTGCACCCAGAATTGCCTCAGCTCACTGAGGCTGCTGGCAATTTCCCCTGCATCCACCCCCAAATGTCTTAGAGAACCCAGATTTACAGACTGACAAGGGAGCAGACTGTGGGACCCTGCACCGGTGCCTCCAGGAGAGAGATTCTCCCTGCTGGAGCCACTTGGGCTCACTGCTGACACAGCTGGAGGAGACAAGCAGGCAGCAAGAGCTGCACTTGTTGTGAGCTGCCTCCTCAAGGAGCAGCCAGGAAAGGCTGTCCCAGTGCCCAGGCCTTGCTCATTCCCTGCCCACCCTTCCCTGCGCCCAAACAGCCGCTTCTCACCGCAACATTGCCGCAGGCCTGGTGCAGGCAGTGCAGGGCCAGCTCCAGGTCAGCCTCTGCCCTGGGAACGCCACGGGAGATGGCCATGGCCAACAGTTCTCTCACTGCAAGCACAACAAAAACCCACCACAAGTCAGGCTGCAGCCACCAAAGGGGAGAGGTTGCCATCCAAAGGGAGAAGGAAAGCACAAGAGCCACAGACAGCAGGTTGGAGAGCATGCAAAGGAGAGCAAAGAAAGGGGCAGCAGAACCAAGGGCCCATCTAGTGCTGGCTCTCCTTCCAAAGAGGCCTTTTGTAATAACAAGCAGGGGCCAATCTCCCCTCTTCCAGGGGCAAATGCCCCTGACCAATCTGGAAAGCAGGCAAGTTGGTTTTTTGTTGCTCAACTCCAAAAACAGATCATTTTCCTTTCATCTAACACTCTCACGTGGGAAGATGCGTGGGACAAGGAGATAAGCAGAATATGCAAAAAGCTGCCTTTTGACCAAAAAAGGAGAATTTGACACAGCCGAGTATGTCAGAGGTGGAAGAAAAGCTTGACGGCTACCTCTGTCAGGTTTGTCCATGTCAGAGTCATCTTCTCCCCAAGGCTTCCAGACCAGGGATGCATGCTCTTCCTCATCACTTGGTGCTCTGCTCTGCAGCGCCGGGAGCTCGGCCTGAAAGTCACTGCCAACACTGATGTGTCTAAAGGAAGAAGGAAGTGCAGGGAAGAAAGGCAAGTGGTCAAGAGGCACATCCCGTGCACCCACAGGCTCCAACCCATCCCATCCCAACTCTGAAACAGCCATTCTCCTCCTGGCCATTCCTCAAGTTGCCAGCCTTGGCAAACTCACGGCTGAATGGAGGCTCTTGCTCTCCTTTTCATTGTGCCTCTCCTTGCCACCTGAAAGAGATCCAAACAATGCTCCAGATAAAAATCATTCTGCCAAGATGTGTTGGTAGCCTTCCTTCTCATCCTCATCTTTGCAAACCACAAACTCCTCTGTCCCAGCTCCCCTCGGTTTGGTGTCATTGCTGCATTTTTCACTCAGAACTTGCAAGGCAGGACCCTTTAGCAGTCCTGAGTGTCTCAGGAGGGGAAGCAGAAGAGCACACACTGCTCCCTTCAGTCTTGGGGCCAGGGAGAAGAGCCAAAAGGATGGCCTGGAAGTTGTGCCAGGGAGGCTTAGGATGGATCTGAGGAAAAGGTTCTTCACCCAGAGAGTGGTTGGGCACTGGAACAGCCTCCCCAGGGAAAGGGGTCCCAGCCCCAAGCCTGACAGAGCTCATCCATTGTTTGGACATTGCTCTTGGGCACAGGGGGTGATTCTGGAGGCTGTCCTGTGCACGGCCAGGAGCCAGACTCAATGATATTGTGGGTCCCTTGCAGCCCAGAAAATTCTGTGACTCTGGGATTGTGCTCTTGAGAAGGAGCATTCAAGATGGATTTCATGGCTGCCTCTGACCTGAGGCAGAACCAGCCCTACAGGCATTGAAGGACATAGACCTCTATCTAAGAAATAACACATACATAAGAAACCTACACCAATATCTCAATAGAAAAGAGATCCAATGCAGGTGGAGGAAAAAATATTTCTAAAAATACCACAATATAATGTGTCTGTACATGATGAAAGTATGTAAGTATATAAGAATCATGGAAACCAGGGTTTTTTTGTAGGTAAAAGCTGGTATTGGAGAACAAGCTCGGCAAACTGCTTCCATGTCCTGAACAACAGGGATCACAGAAGTCCCATCATTCTGGTTTTGAAAGATGTGGAGGTGATGTGAGCAGAGCCAGGGCGTAAGAGGATTTGTTGGCACTGAACCCCTGAACTCCTCAGCAATGACCAGATTGTTTTGGGATCACCACCATAGTTTTGGGACTTAAGTGGGTACCAAGAACCTTGAATCAGGTCATCAGTGGACAAGTATCTGCAAGTGCACCGTGACAGCTCTCTAGGTCCTGTCTGGAAGGTCTGTATTTCCACTGGAGGTCTCATTATCCCTACAGAAGTTGGACCCTGCTTTCATGTGTCCCCTTGTGTGGGGAGAGTGAGCACAGACCATGTCTGTTGTGGTGGATGGGACAGCCAATGGGAGCCTCCTGCCATTCTGTAGTGGTTAGAGGACAAAGAGGGCTTTTCTTACCTTTGACAGTCCCCAAGGGCTGTGGGGATGCCTGGCAGCAGATGAGGAGATGAGGATGTGGATGCAGAGGCCAGATGTGGTGCTGATCTGCCAGCTCTGGCACCAGCAGAAGGTGGCTGCTCAGGAAGAGCCCAGCAGCAGATCCTGCTGCTGCTGCTGCTCCACCGCTGGTCCACCAGTGTTCCACCAGCGGCCACAGGAGCAGGAGACAACGACAGTTGCTATGGGCACAACCCAACATTCCATCCAGAACCCCAGGGGACCCAGGAGACACAAACAGGGATGGGCCACCTTGGCCTCTTTTACCTCTTCTGCTGCAGGTGTGCTGGGAGGACCTTGCCCTTGGGGCATTTCTCCTCAGTCCTCTGGACGGGGCAAAGCGGTGCAGGGACAGCTCTGGGTCCTCTTGGTGCTTCTCTGTAAGATGCCTCCAGCTGAACATGCACAGGAGCCTGGCTCTGTCCAAGGGCCCAGACCCCATTGCTTGCACTGCAGAACCAGAAGGACTCCTGCCACTGGCTCTCCTCTGGCTCTGAGAGGAGCAAGAGACTGCAAGTCGTTCAGTGGAGAACCAACTGCAAAGCTTTCTCTCCAAGTGGAGGCATTCATCCTGCCCCCTTTCTAAATTCTCTGCTGCCTGTCACTTGATGTTTTCCCTCCTTTGGGGTACTGAGCTGACTGGTCTCTCATCTCAACACTCCTTCTTTGAGACTTAGAGCAACAGGATGTTTTTTCAGGGGAATTGATGGAGACACCCCACCAGCAATTCCTTGGCAAACATTGAAGGCAGAATTCCTATTTCGTTTTTCCAGCTCCCTTGAAGAAGCTAGATGTTCATCTCCAAAGACTGTGTTGTTCCTCTCAGAGACTAACAGCAACAGAATGACTTTTTCACCAAAATGGCCTTCACATTTGTTCTCATACTTAAGTCCCAGAGAGGGCAAAACCCAGTCAGTTTTACTGCTTTCCTGCCTCATATGAAGCAAAAGCAAATCTTGCTTCCTTCCCAGCCTGCTTGTTACACACACACACCCCCCAGCAAACGGAGGGGGCAGCTGGAACAAGGCCCACTGCAAAGCAAATCCTTTGTAGGCTCCAAATCCCACCTGCCTTGGCTCCATCAGACAAGGACAAGCTTCTGTCAGCGTCCCAGAACCAGCCTGGCTCATTCCCCACTCCCTGCCCCCTTCCCATCCTCCCCAGCCCCTGCTCCAAGACCTTGCAAGGCTGTGCCATTTCCTGGGTTGGATCAAGGAGTGAGTTTGGTGCTTCTTTGCTGCAAATGCCAAAGCTGTGAGAAGTGAGAGGAGAATGTTCACACGAGCTTTGCTTTAGCTAAGGAGGTTGGTGGAGGTCCAGAGCAGGGAGGCTGGTCCTTTCAAGAGAAACTGAAACTGAGCTTCTGATTTCTTTGGAGTGCATGTGGGTATTAATTTTATAGAACCTGAGAGGTTAGAAAAGTCCTCCAAGGTGGACAAGTCCATCTCTGCACCAAAATTAAACCAAGCTCTGTTGCTTGACGACAAAAAGGACTAAAATCCCCATTTTTTATCCCTCCAAGTACAATGAGACAAGAATCCTCATTTCAATCCAATTCATTGAATTCAACAAAGCCTCCCTTTCCACTCCCAGCTAAGATGTTTAGGAATCCAAGGATGAAACCCCACCGTTGTTTCATTGGCAGGATCAGGGACACACCTTTGTCAGTCCTGCCAGCTGAGCAAGAGGCTGGGCCTGCGGGAGGGCGCATGTGCCCAGATTCTTCTCTCAGGGCAAATGCTGTGTTTGCAACACCAAAGAAATGGAACAAACATTGCTTGAGCAGTTTCATACAGACAAAAAGACAAAATGGAATAAATTTTGGTTTAATGATAGAGGCAGATGTTTTGTTAACAAAGACAAAAGTACAAAAGGTGGAGCACCTGTTACATTTACTGATAAATCTAATAATACGAATAAATCCGTAATAATACTAATGAATTTGAAATAATACATTGAGAAATGCCTCTTTAGGAAACTAAATCAAAGAATAAACAACTCTAAAAATTTAAAACCAATCTTGTTTCTATCTAGTCCTCTGGATGGCTAACTCTTGCTAGCCCTGGACAAGTGCAGGCCTAATTTGGTCTTTTCTTCTTGGCAAGAGGCTCTTTTTCCTTCTGAGGGCCATGTCTTCTCCTATGTACGTTCCTTTCCTTCTTGGTTTTAAACACCCTGGAAGACAGGAAACAAACCATCCCTTGTTAATTCAATCCACACCATTCAACCAAGCTCTGAGACTTCCATTTCTCTCTGAATTTCTCTCTTTTCAGGCTGGGACACATTTTTGAACTGATCATCCCCATCAAGCTGATCTTTCTAGTCTCAGTTCCTTCAAATTCCTTCCTCCTTTTGCTTCATCCTATTTTTCATTTGATCAGCAACCCTAGAACCAAGCTTTGGTGTATACCTATTCCTACTTGTGTGAATTGTGCCTTGTTGGGGTGTGGCAAGCTTTCCTTCTCAATGCTGGGGTTGAACTGAGCTGGTTGGGCTCCAAGTGTGTTGTAACCTTGAGCCCGGCGGCCAGGGGCAGTGCTGCAAGTGGGCTCGGCTTCCCCTGGGGTGCCTTTGGAAAGGGCCAGCCTGTTTCAGTGCCAAGGGCCAGGCCTGGAGCAGCAAGAGGAGGAACTTGCGCACCGTTTGCACTGCCCGCACGGGAAGGGGCCTCCCGCCGACGGGGGCGGCCGGGGCGCTTGGCAGCAGGGACACTCCGCCTTGCGGGGCCTCTGGGCTCTTCTCTTCCCTGGCTGCCCGTGCTCCTGGCTGGGAGGGCTTGTGCTCCTCTTGGCTTCGCCCACCGTCTGGAAATCAAAGAACCCTGATCAATTTTTCCTTCCTCTCACAAAGCTGGAAATCACAGCGTCCAGCACAAAAATCTCTTGGCCTGAGCAAATTCCTGCAGCCCCTGGAGAGCTGAGCAAATGGCTGGATTTGGTGGTGGGCTGCAGTGGGCTGCAAACACAGCACTGGGAGGAAAAAACACCTCCTTTCTACTGCACCAAGGGGTGAGATAAATAGATGGGTATCTCTAGTTCTCCATTGCTTATTTACATGTCTCTGCCTAACATCTTGTTATCCCTAGTTTTCCTCCACAAATGCCTAGGGAACGGGTGTTAAATTCAGTCAGTTTAGTGAAGACTCATAGTTACCCTGTTTCTACTGCCCAAAAGAATCTCTCTCTGTGTGTGAACCACATTCAGGTTTGCTGGTAAGGAAAGTTTTAGCAGAGCCCCAGCAGTGGCAGCTCCTTTTTGGGGAGGATGCTGGGATGCTCCAAAAGATCCCTGAAAATCTGCAGCATCTCCATGAACGCAGCCAGGATTCCTGACATCAGCAAGCAGTGGGGAATTGAGGATCTGATAGGAATCAGTGAGGGTACCAGCCCTTGAGGAACCAGTCTGTAGAGCATCCAAGCCCATTTTGGTGAGGGTCCTGCTTTGCTGGGTCACAGTTCTGTTCCAGAATTCCCTATTTCAGAGTAGCAGCAGCACAAGGAAGCCCTGGCAGCACCTGCTGCACCTTTCCCATTCCATGGGACGATGTGATCCTGGCAGAGCAGAGTCTGGCATGGCTGGCCAGCAGGTTTGGCCCCCTTCTCCCAGTTTCTTGACATGCCTCCTGGCATGTCTTGATTTTCTTACCTGAGCATGAGTTTTGGCAAGTTTATGTTCTTTTTTCCAGGAGTAGTAATACTCCACACACTGTGCCACAGTCTTGCTCTGAATCTGTGGTGAAGAGGAAAAGAAGGACTCTAAAATGGCCATCCTGTCAGGTGCATTGGAGAAAATGCTGAGTCTGGAGTAAAGCAGGGAGTCAAAGGATGGAGTGAATTGAGTATTTCACATGAAATAAACAGGGAGTAAAAGAGGCATTATGCAATGTAGTAAGCCATGTATTTTGCTCTGTGGTAACACATGTCATGCCCAGATCAACAACAAATCCATCTAGCACAGATTTTCTTTCCCCTGTTCACTGCAGCTATCCCAGCACAATTTGTTGTGGAAGCACCAACAAACCTATGTGCGAAACCTGACAGAATAAAGCTTCATCTTCCAAAAGAGCTTGGAGAGAAGGGCTGGAGAGGCAGAATCACCACTTTCACACAGGCCTTTGAGGTCTCATTTCATGATTACTTTAACATTTTTGAACTTTGAGAAGAGAGGGACTGAATTCCAGTCTTTGGTACCAGAGAGAACCTCCATTTCCTTCTGATGATCTGCCAGGGTAAAGAATGTCCTATGGCTTTACCTGCTTCTGGAGAAGATGAAAATCCTTGCCATAGGTGTGAAAAGCCTTTTCAAAGGACTCCTTCTCCTCAGGTGTCCACTTGTCAGAGCCTAGCAAGAAAAAGCAGCAGGTCAATTGATCCCTCCAGCCACTTGAACCAGAGCCCACTGGCCACCAAAAGGAAATTGGTGCCAGCCATCATTCATCTGTGTCCATGTCTGCTCCCTCAGAAAGTAATGAAGACAAGAGCAGGCATTCCCCAGGGAAAAAAGCTTGAAAAGCAAGGAAAGCTGAAGGAGGAGATGCTGCTGATTTCCCCTGCTCCAGAAAACACAAGACCCTGTGCTGGTGTTATATGTTTAAGCATAAGTGCTTGGCATGGCAATGAAGGGGAGAGCAGCATCTGTCAGTGAAGGAAGAAGCTCTGCTTTGGTTACCTGCATAATGATATCCAGCCAAGGGATGGCCTTCAGGTGTGGGAGGCCCCCCTGAGAGAAACATCTCCAGAGCCTCCTGCAAGATCCAAGGGGAAAAGGCTTTAGCTTCCCCACCACATCAAAAGGAGCTAAAAACCCATCAATGCTGCTTTTCAGCTCCTTTGCCTCTTCAGGCATTCAGCCCACTTGATCTCATATGGGTCAAACCTTGTGATTTGCTCCCAATCCCTCACTTTTGCTGCCCAACCCTTTGATCCTGCTCCCCAAGAGTGGCATTTTGCTCACCAACTCCATGATTTTGCTCCTCCTGCACCCAGAATTGCCTCAGCTCACTGAGGCTGCTGGCAATTTCCCCTGCATCAACCCCCAAATGTCTTAGAGAACCCAGATTTACAGATTGACAAGGGAGCAGGCGGTGGGACCCTGCGCCGGTGCCTCCAGGAGAGAGATTCTCCCTGCTGGAGCCACTTGGGCTCACTGCTGACACAGCTGGAGGAGACAAGCAGGCAGCAAGGGCTGCACTTGTTGTGAGCTGCCTCCCTCAAGGAGCAGCCAGGAAAGGCTGTCCCAGTGCCCAGGCCTTGCTCATTCCCTGCCCACCCTTCCCTGCGCCCAAACAGCCGCTTCTCACCGCAACATTGCCGCAGGCCTGGTGCAGGCAGTGCAGGGCCAGCTCCAGGTCAGCCTCTGCCCTGGGAACGCCACGGGAGATAGCCATGGCCAACAGTTCTCTCACTGCAAGCACAACAAAAACCCACCACAAGTCAGGCTGGAGCCACCAAAGGGGAGAGGTTGCCATCCAAGGGAGAAGGAAAGCACAAGAGCCACAGACAGCAGGTTGGAGAGCATGCAAAGGAGAGCAAAGAAAGGGGCAGCTGAACCAAGGGCCCGTCTAGTGCTGGCTGTCCTTTCAAAAAGCCTTTTGTAATAACAAGCAGGGGCCAATCTCCCCTCTTCCAGCGGCAAATGCCCCATACCAATCTGGAAAGCAGCAAGTTGTTGCTTTTTCTTCCTCTACTGCAAAAACAGAGCATTCTCCTTTCTCTAACACACCCACGTGGGAAGATGGCGTGGCAAGGAGATAAGCAGAAAACGCAAAAAGCTGCCTTTTGACCAAAAAAGGAGAATTTGACACAGCCGAGTATGTCAGAGGTGGAAGGAAAAGCTTGACGACAGCTACCTCTGTCAGGTTTGTCCATGTCAGAGTCATCTTCTCCCCAAGGCTTCCAGACCAGGGATGCATGCTCTTCCTCATCACTTGGTGCTCTGCTCTGCAGCTCCGGGAGCTCAGCCTGAAAGTCACTGCCAACACTGATGTGTCTAAAGGAAGAAGGAAGTGCAGGAAAGAAAGGCAGGTGGGCAGGAGACACATCCCGTGCACCCACAGGCTCCAACCCATCCCAGCCCAACTCTGAAATAGCCATTCTCCTCCTGGCCATTCCTCAAGTTGCCAGCCTTTAATCCCTGTGCCAAAACTCACGGCTGAATGGAGGCTCTTGCTCTCCTTTTCATTGTGCCTCTCCTTGCCACCTGAAAGAGATCAAAAGAATGCTCCAGATGAAAATCTTTCTGCCAAGATGTATTGGTAGTCACACGTTTCCCTCCTTCTTTCATTCTCATCCTTATCATTGCAAACCACGCATCTGTTCCGACTTCCCTTGGTTTGTTGCAATCGCTGCATTTTTCACCTAGAGCTTGTGAGGCAGAACCCTTTAGGAGTCCTCATTGTTATCAGAGGGAAGCAGAAGGGCACACACTGCTCCCTTCAGTCTTGGGGCCAGGGAGAAGAGCCAATAAGATGGCCTGGAAGTTGTGCCAGGGGAGGCTTAGGTTGTAATGTCTACCCATCCAAACCTGAGAGCGTTAATTGGCTGTGAGTTACTCTGTCAAATGGGTAGAACTTTAATTTCCCTTCCTGTTTGTATCAGCCACTAAGTGGCAGCAAATCCTGAATACCAGAAACCGTAAAACGGATGACCCAATCTGGATTGATCAGTGGACGCTTCAAGAGCAGAAGCTGCTCAACGTAAAAGAACTAGCTGAAGAACAATTATCAGCAGGTCACATTGTGCCTTCAACTAGTGCATGGAATACCCCAATTTTTACAATTCCAAAAAAGAATGGAAAATGGAGATTGTTGCATGACCAAAGGGCAGTTAATGCAGTCATGGAGGAAATGGGTGCCTTACAGCCAGGACTGCCATCACCTACAATGATCCCTGAAGGTTGGGAATTGTTAATAATGGATTTGAAAGATTGTTTTTTCACCATACCCTTACACAAAGATGATGCTGAAAGATTTGCCTTCTCTGTGCCATCAATCAATAAAGCTGAACCTGCGAAATGCTATCATTGGGTATTTCTGCCTCAGGCCGTGTGCAGTTCTCTTACAATGTGTCAGATATATGTGGCATGGGCATTAGAACCGGTTAGGATGAAATCTTCCCAATTACTGATATATCATGACATGGATGATATTCTGGTTGCTGGTCATAGGATGGCAAATCTTCCAATACCTAAGGATTTAACCGAGACTTTAGAAACTAGAGGTTTAAAAATAGCCCCAGAGAAAATTCAGAAGCAAGAACCATGGAAGTATCTTGTCTGGATTATTACTGGAAGCAGGGTCAAACCTCAAAAGGTACAGTTGAAAACTGAAATTCGTACACTTAATGATGTTCAAAAGTTGGTTAGAGATATTCAATGGGTGCGTACATTGTGTGGAATTACTAATGATGACCTAAAGCCATTAGTACAATTATTGGGCACATCAACTCATGCAAATGAGGGACGATTTCTTAATGCTGGACACAATAAGGCCCTGGAGATAATTAGCAAGAGAATTGTTACTTGCCAGGCGGACCGAATAAAGTTGGGTCAACCCCTTCACCTAATGATAGTAAATTCAGAAATCCCAAAATTTGCTGATCAGTCAGGGGAGCATCCATGTGCTCTCATTGCACAATGGTTGAAGCAAAATAAAAATCCACTAAGAATCTTAGAATGAGTATTTTTTTCTTTGTGACCTGCTAAAACAGTTAGTACCAAACTCAAGTTATTTGCACAATTAATTATTAAAGGGAGATCAAGAATTGTTGAAATTACAGGGAAAGATCCAGACTTTTTTCACCTTCCCATGGTCCAGTCTTATATTGAATGAGGCCTACAAAATTCAAGTGATTTACAAATTGCTTTGGCTGGTTTTGAGGGAGTCATTAGTATGAATATCCACCTCATAAACTATTATCCTTGTTGAAAAACCAAGTGATGGAACAACAACCATAGAGATCAGAAACCCCGGTGGATGGCCTGACTCTTTTGACTGATGCTGAAAAACGATCTTAAAAAGCAGTATGCACTTGGTTGTCTCAAAAGAATCAGTGGGAGAAACAGATCCTGTATGGAACATCAGAAGATTCTTTACAAACGTTAGAACTTAAGGCTATTGTATGGGCTTTAGAAAACTGGCCTACTCAAGCTATTGATATTGTCTCTGATTCACTGAATGCTGTAAGAATAATTAGACGTATTGAACGAGCGATGGTTAAAGAAGTTACTAATAGTTTGCTTGCTAGTTTACTTAGCTACTTAATAGTTTTGCTGGATCAGCGCTCTGCACCATATTTTGTAACTCATCAGGAGTCACCCAATGCAAGGAGGGTTAGCTATTAGCAATGAAAAAGCAGATCAGCTTGTTATGCCAGCTTGGACAAGGCCTGTTGTAGATTTTTTTACTCAAGCCAAGAGTTCTCATGATTTCTTTCATCAGTTGGCAAAAATGTTATCTAAACAATTCTGGATACCTTTGGTTGATGCCCAGGGAATAGTAAAGTCTTGTCCGTCCTGTCAAAAAATTGGCTTTGGCCTAAGGCTGGGTGTTAATCCCAGAGGTTTGAAGCCTTTGCAAATTTGGCAAATGGATGTCACACACGTTCCAGAATTTAGCAGACTGAAATATGTGCATGTTTGTATTGATACTTTTTCTCAGGTAATCTGGGCGACCGCACAGTCTGATAAAGCCACCCGACAAGTTGAATGATATTTATTTAGTTGCTTTGCTGTATTAGATGTTCCTAGTAGCATTAAGACTGATAATGGACCAGGATATAAATCCCTTCGCTTTGCTCGCTTTTGCAGCCAATAGGGAATCAAGCATGACACAGGAATTCCACATTCCCCCACAGGGCAGGCTATTGTTGAAAGAGCTCATCAATCGTTAAAAGGTTTGCTCTTAAAACAAAAAGGGGGAAACTCAGGAATGTCTCTACATGAAAAACTTCTTAAGGCACTGTATGTACTAAACTATTTGTGGCTGGCTGGTGAAAATCAGGAGCCACCCACCGATGCTAGTCCATAGCCTAGCATTGCAGTCTAGCCCGACAGCTGTGGAAACTTCTGATACAGGTATTTTAGTTCAACATAAGGACTTAAAAACTGGAGAATGGATGGGACCAGCAACAGTTAAACTAACTGGTCGAGGATATATGTGCTTGCTTACAGGAGAAGGACTCCGCTGGGTACCTGCCAGATGGGTCAGGCCTTATCTTACTGATGCTGTGCCAAGAAGCTCTACAAAGGCAGCTGAGTCGCTACCAGCAGATACTCATGCCACTTCTACAGCAACTTAACTGTACTCGGGCTTGGCACCTTGCCTCATTACAATCCTTAGCTGACTTAGATTTTATTCTAGAAAGCATTCCTCCTCCAACTGTTAGTTCGCATTTGCAAAAGATTGCTTTTGAGGCTTGTTCTGAACACGGAATAGCGTGCAGGCCTTGGATTCTGGTCAGGTGTCCTGGATGCAAGGAAGAGACCTGGAGAGTGGTACGGCGATGGTCTACTAATACTATTGATCATACTGGTTTTGTTGTAATGCATGTTCTGCTAAATTAGCTAGATATACTACTAGGAATTATTTAGATGCCTTTTTGGGACCTAATCATCCACAAGCTGACCCACCTCAGCCTCTAGAAGGGCCCTGGCTTCAAGAATTCAGGTTTGAAGCTAATGTGAGTTTGATAGAGGATCTTGATCAACGAGCTTTAGCTTATATAGAGTATGAGCTATCCAAAAAAGTAGCAAAACTTAATCTTATAAATCAGGGTAGAGTTGTTTATGTTTGTTGTAGTCAAGAGATTTTTGTACCCCACAGTTGGCAGGTAATCAAAGAGAAATGGGAGGAAGAAAAGATGCGATGGAGGATCAGAGGCAAATCACAATCACGGCGACAGCACTGATATTGCTAGCTGTATTGAGGGACAGCGTCTCATTTCCAGCTCCCTACATCAGCCATCAGCATAATGTGTGGCTTACTTTTGCAAATGTTGCTGGAGAATCCTCTTTTTGCATTTCTATGGCTTCACCTTTTCATACATGTTTAATTGGAATTCCCTTAGCCAATTTTGCTGAATTTGCTGGTTGGGTTGGAAGAGAGAGAGCACCTTATGTGCAGATCTCCAACCAGGATGCTGAGTCAAAATTTTGTACAATCAGACCATCAAAAAGGATATCTGTTGATTGGTGTAAAGCAATTAGGATAAGAAGAAATGGGCAAGGATTTAAGGCCACTATGATTGCAAGGTCTCTAGATAAAACAGGTCTTGAACCTCAGGAGCTTGATTTGTTAGGGTCCATTCCTGGAAATTACTGTTTGTTTTTCAATTACAGGCCAGACACCAGAAGGACGGGAATGAATTTTGTACCACCACAGCCACGGAATAATAGTGTTGTTCTTAATCCTGCTTCTAAGTGGTATTACAACTTAACTGCTTATGGTTCTGACTGGACAAATGTAAGAAATGATTGGGGAGGATCTAACAAGACAGTTAGGATGCTTTCACCAGGTATCTTTTTAATTTGTGGAGACAGGGTGTGGGCAAAACTTCAGAGCATTGCTTTCGGTGGATCACAGAAGTCCCATCATTCTGGTTTTTAAAGCGTTGGAGGTGATGTGGGCAGAGCCAGGGCCTAACAGGATTTGGTGACACTGAACCCCTGAACTCCTCAGGAATGACCAGATTGTTTTGGGGTCACCACAACAGAGTTTGGGGACTTAAGTGGGTACCAAGAACTTTGAATCAGGTCATCAGTGGACAAGTATCTGCAAGTGCACCGTGACAGCTCTCTAGGTCCTCTCTGGAAGGTCTCTATTTCCACTGGAGGTCTCATTATTCCTTCAGAAGTTGGACCCTGCTTTCATGTGTCCCCTTGTGTGGGGAGAGTGAGCACAGACCATGTCTGTTGTGGTGGATGGGACAGCCAATGGGAGCCTCCTGCCATTCTGTTAGTGGTTAGAGGGCAAAGAGGCTTTTCTTACCTTTGACAGTCCCAAAGTGCTGTGGGGATGCCTGGCAGCAGATGAGGAGATGAGGATGTGGATGCAGAGGCCAGATGTGGTGCTGATCTGCCAGCTCTGGCACCAGCAGAAGGTGGCTGGTCAGGAAGAGCCCAGCAGCAGATCCTGCTGCTGCTGCTGCTGCTGCTCCACCGCTGGTCCACCAGTGTTCCACCAACGGCCACAGGAGCAGGAGACAACGACAGTTGCTATGGGCACAACCCAACATTCCATCCAGAACCCCAGGGGACCCAGGAGACACAAACAGGGATGGGCCACCTTGGCCTCTTTTACTTCTTCTGCTGCAGATGTGCTGGGAGGACCTTCCCTTTGGGGCATTTCTCCTCAGTCCTCTGGACGGGGCAAAGCGGTGCAGGGACAGCTCTGGGTCCTCTTGGTGCTTCTCTGTAAGATGCCTCCAGCTGAACATGCACAGGAGCCTGGCTCTGTCCAAGGGCCCAGACCCCACTGCTTGCACTGCAGAACCAGAAGGACTCCTGCCACTGGCTCTCCTCTGGCTCTGAGAGGAGCAAGAGACTGCAAGTCGTTCAGTGGAGAACCAACTGCAAAGCTTTCTCTCCAAGTGGAGGCATTCATCCTGCCCCCTTTCTAAATTCTCTGCTGCCTGTCACTTGATGTTTTCCCTCCTTTGGCTTCCTGAGCTGACTGGTCTCTCATCTCAACACTCCTTCTTTGAAACTTAGAGCAACAGGATGTTTTTTCATGGGAATTGATGGAGACACCCCACCAGCAATTCCTTGGCAAACATTGAAGGCAGAATTCCTAGGGCGTTCTTCCAGCTCCCTTGAAGAAGCTAGATGTTCATCTCCAAAGACTGTGTTGTTCCTCTAAGAGACTAACACCAACAGAATGACTTTTCACCAAAATGGCCTTCACATTTGTTCTCATACTTAGGTCCCAGAGAGGGCAAAACCCAGCCGGTTTTACTGCTTTCCTGCCTCACATTAAGCAAAAGCAAATCTTGCTTCCTTCCTAGCCTGCTTGTTACACACACACACAACCCCCAGCAAACGGAGGGGGCAGCTGGAACAAGGCCCACTGCAAAGCAAATCCTTTGTAGGCTCCAAATCCCACCTGCCTTGGCTCCATCAGACAAGGACAAGCTTCTGTCAGTGTCCCAGAACCAACCTGGTCATTCCCCACTCCCTGCCCCCTTCCCATCCTCCCCAGCCCCTGCTCCCAAGCCCTTGCAAGGCTGTGCCATTTCCTGGGCTAGATCAAGGAGTGAGTTTGGTGCTTCTTTGCTGCAAATGCCAAAGCTGTGAGAAGTGAGAGGAGAATGTTCACACGAGCTTTGCTTTAGCTAAGGAGGTTGGTGGAGGTACAGAGTGGGAGGCTGGTCCTTTCAAGAGAAAGTGAAACTGAGCTTCTGATTTCTTTGGAGTGCATGTGGATATTAATTTTATAGAACCTGAGAGGTTAGAAAAGTCCTCCAAGGTGCTCAAGTCCATCTGTCCACCGAAATTAAACCAAGCTCTGTTGCTTGGCGCCAGAAAGGACTAAAATACCCAGTTTTTATCCCTCCAAGTATAAGGAGACAATGTTGCAGCATGATGCAACAGTGATCATCCTGTCTGGGTAGGTTCAGCCGCCAGCAGAGAAGCAAACACCACCCGTCGAGTTCTTAAGCTCCAGAATCCATTTTATTTCCCCCACCCCAGGCCGGTGAGGGGGTGAGGATGAGGAGAGCGATCATGTGGTTTTTCTCAGTTCTGTAGTGTCTCAGGTTCATGAGTGGCACAGGGGGCAGGGCAGGGGGCAATTGCCCATAGGGAAGACAGAAACTGGACATCAGGCCCCCATAGCCAATGGGGCAATAGGGAAAGGGGATACCATAGGCGAGAGGTGTGGGGGGTGTGGGGGAGCAGTGGTAATGACCTTGAGAAACCCAGGGAGAAGATTATACAATGTTTGCAGAGAACCATGCAGGAGAAGCCCCTGCTACACCTGGGAGGGGTACAAGAGACTCCACAGGAAAAGAATCCTCATTTCAATCCAATTCATTGAATTCAACAGATCCTCCCTTTCCGCTCCCAGCTGAGATGTTTAGGAATCAAGGGATGAAACCCCACCGTTGTTTCATTGGCAGGAACAGGGACACACCTTTGTCAGCCCTGCCAGCTGAGCAAGGGGCTGGGCCTGCGGGAGGGCACATGTGCCCAGATTCTTCTCTCAGGGCAAATGCTGTGTTTGCAGCACCAAAGAAATGGAACAAACATTGCTTGAGCAATTTCATACAGACAAAAAGACAAAATGGAATAAATTTTGGTTTAATGATAGTGACAGATTTTTTCTTAACAAAGACAAAAGTACAAAAGTTGGAGCATAGTGAACACCAAACCTCTTCCATTTCTTGATAAATAAATCCTTAATACTACTAATGAATCTGAACTAAGACATTGAGAAATGCCTATGTAGTGAACTAAACAGAAGAATAAGCAACCCTAAAAATTTGAAAACCAATCTTGTTTCTATCTAGTCCTCTTGATAGCTAGCACTTGCTGGCCCTGGACAAGTGCGGCCTAATTTGGTCTTTTCTTCTTGGCAAGAGGCTCTTTTTCCTTCTGGGGACCATGTCTTCTCCTATGTGCATTCCTTTCCTTCTTGGTTTCAAACACCCTGGAAGACAGGAAACAAACCATCCCTTGTTAATTCAATCCACACCATTCAGCCAGGTGCTGAGACTTCCATTTCTCTCTGAATTTCTCTCTTTTCAGGCTGGGACACATTTTTGAACTGATCATCCCCATCAAGCTGATCTTTCTAGTCTCAGTTCCTTCAAATTTCTTCCTCCTTTTGCGTCATCCTATTTTTCATTTGATCAGCAACCCTAAACCCAAGCTCTGGTGTATACCTATTCCTACTTGTGTGAATTGTGCCTTGTTGGGGTGTGGCAAGCTTTCCTTCTCAATGCTGGGGTTGAACTGAGCTGGTTGGGCTCCAAGTGTGTTGTAACCTTGAGCCCGGCGGCCAGGGGCGATGCTGCAAGTGGGCTCAGCTTCCCCTGGGGTGCCTTTGGAAAGGGCCAGCCTGTTTCAGTGCCAAGGGCCAGGCCTGGAGCAGCAAGAGGAGGAACTTGCGCACCGTTTGCACTGCCCGCACGGGAAGGGGCCTCCCGCCGACGGGGGCGGCCGGGGTGCTTGGCAGCAGGGACACTCCGCCTTGCGGGGCCTCTGGGCTCTTCTCTTCCCTGGCTGCCCGTGCTCCTGGCTGGGAGGGCTTGTGCTCCTCTTGGCTTCGCCCACCGTCTGGAAATCAAAGAACCCTGATCAATTTTTCCTTCCTCTCACAAAGCTGGAAATCACAGCGTCCAGCACAAAAATCTCTTGGCCTGAGCAAATCCCTGCAAGCCCTGGAGAGCTGAGCAAATGGCTGGATTTGGTGGTGGGCTGCAGTGGGCTGCAAACACAGCACTTGGTGGAAAAAACACCTCCTTTCTACTGCACCAAGGGGTGAGATAAATAGATGGGTATCTCGAGTTCTCCATTGCTTATTTACATGTCTCTGCCTAACATCTTGTTATCCCTAGTTTTCCTCCACAAATGCCTAGGGAACGGGTGTTAAATTCAGTCAAATGAGTGAAGACTCATAGTTACCCTGTTTCTACTGCCCAAAAGAATCTCTCTCTGTGTGTGAACCACATTCGGGTTTGCTGGTAAGGAAAGTTTTAGCAGAGCCCCAGCAGTGGCAGCTCCTTTTTGGGGAGGATGCTGGGATGCTCCAAAAGATCCCTGAAAATCTGCAGCATCTCCGTGAACACAGCCAGGATTCCTGACATTAGCAAGCAGTGGGGAATTGAGGATCTGATAGGAATCAGTGAGTGTACCAGCCCTTGAGGAACCAGTCTGTAGAGCATCCAAGCCCATTTTGGTGAGGGTGCTGCTTTGCTGGGTCACAGTTCTGTTCCAGAATTCCCTACTTCAGAGCAGCAGCAGCACAAGGAAGCCCTGGCAGCACCTGCTGCACCTTTCCCATTCCATGGGACGATGTGATCCTGGCAGAGCAGAGTCTGGCATGGCTGGCCAGCAGGTTTGGCCCCCTTCTCCCAGTTTCTTGACATGCCTCCTGGCATGTCTTGATTTTCTTACCTGAGCATGAGTTTTGGCAAGTTTATGTTCTTTTTTCCAGGAGTAGTAATACTCCACACACTGTGCCACAGTCTTGCTCTGAATCTGTGGTGAAGAGGAAAAGAAGGACTCTAAAATGGCCATCCTGTCAGGTGCATTGGAGAAAATGCTGAGTCTGGAGTAAAGCAGGAAGTTGAAGAGAGGAGTGAATTGAGTATTTCACATGAAATAAACAGGGAGTAAAAGAGGCATTATGCAATATAGTAAGCCATGTATTCTGCTCTGTGGTAACACATGTCATGCCCAGATCAACAACAAATCCATCTAGCACAGATTTTCTTTCCCCTGTTCACTGCAGCTATCCCAGCACAATTTGTTGTGGAAGCACCAACAAACCTATGTGCGAAACCTGACAGAATAAAGCTTCATCTTCCAAAAGAACTTGGAGAGAAGGGCTGGAGAGGCAGAATCACCACTTTCACACAGGCCTTTGAGGTCTCATTACATGATTACTTTAGCATTTTTGATCTTTGAGAAGAGAGAGACTGAATTCCAGTCTTTGGTACCAGAGAGAATCCCCATTTCCTTCTGATGATGTGCTAGGGTAAAGAATGTCCTACGGCTTTACCTGCTTCTGGATGAGATGAAAATCCTTGCCATAGGTGTGAAAAGCCTTTTCAAAGGACTCCTTCTCCTCAGGTGTCCACTTGTCAGAGCCTGGCAAGAAAAAGCAGCAGGTCAATTGATCCCTCCAGCCACTTGAACTAGAGCCCATTGGCCACCAAAAGGAAATTCATGCCAGCCATCATTCATCTGTGTCCATGTCTGCTCCCTCAGAAAGTAATGAAGACAAGAGCAGGCATTCCCCAGGGAAAAAAGCATGAAAGCAAGGAAAGCTGAAGGAGGAGATGCTGCTGATTTCCCCTGCTCCAGAAAAGACAAGACCCTGTGCTGGTGTTATATGTTTAAGCATAAGTGCTTGGCATGGCAATGAAGGGGAGAGCAGCATCTGTCAGTGAAGGAAGAAGCTCTGCTTTGGTTACCTGCATAATGATATCCAGCCAAGGGATGGCCTTCAGGTGTGGGAGGCCCCCCTGAGAGAAACATCTCCAGAGCCTCCTGCAAGATCCAAGGGGAAAAGGCTTTAGCTTCCCCATCACAGGAAAAGGAGCTAAAAACCATCAATGCTGCCTGTCAGCTCCTTTGCCTCTTCAAAGATTCAACCCACTTGATCTCATATGGGTCAAACCTTGTGATTTGCTCCCAATCCCCCACTTTTGCTGCCCAACCCTTTGATCCTGCTCCCCAAGAGTGGCATTTTGCTCACCAACTCCATGATTTTGCTCCTCCTGCACCCAGAATTGCCTCAGCTCACTGAGGCTGCTGGCAATTTCCCCTGCATCCACCCCCAAATGTCTTAGAGAACCCAGATTTGCAGACTGACAAGGGAGCAGGCTGTGGGACCCTGCGCTGGTGCCTCCAGGAGAGAGATTCTCCCTGCTGGAGCCACTTGGGCTCACTGCTGACACAGCTGGAGGAGACAAGCAGGCAGCAAGAGCTGCACTTGTTGTGAGCTGCCTCCCTCAAGGAGCAGCCAGGAAAGGCTGTCCCAGTGCCCAGGCCTTGCTCATTCCCTGCCCACCCTTCCCTGCGCCCAAACAGCCGCTTCTCACCGCAACATTGCCGCAGGCCTGGTGCAGGCAGTGCAGGGCCAGCTCCAGGTCAGCCTCTGCCCTGGGAACGCCACGGGAGATGGCCATGGCCAACAGTTCTCTCACTGCAAGCACAACAAAAACCCACCACAAGTCAGGCTGCAGCCACCAAAGGGCAGAGGTTGCCATCCAAGGGAGAAGGAAAGCACAAGAGCCACAGACAGCAGGTTGGAGAGCATGCAAAGGAGAGCACAGAAAGGGGCAGCTGAACCAAGGGCCCATCTAGTGCTGGCTGTCCTTTCAAAAAGCCTTTTGTAATAACAAGCAGGGGCCAATCTCCCCTCTTCCAGCGGCCAATGCCCCATACCAATCTGGAAAGCAGGAAAGTTGTTCTTTTTATTGCTCAACTCCCAAATCAGATCATTCTCCTTTCTTCTAACCACACCCACGTGGGAAGATGCGTGGGACAAGGAGATAAGCAGAACAGGCAAAAAGCTGCCTTTTGACCAAAAAAGGAGAATTTGACACAGCCGAGTATGTCAGAGATGGAAGGAAAAGCTTGACAACAGCTACCTCTGTCAGGTTTGTCCATGTCAGAGTCATCTTCTCCCCAAGGCTTCCAGACCAGGGATGCGTGCTCTTCCTCATCACTTGGTGCTCTGCTCTGCAGCTCCGGGAGCTCGGCCTGAAAGTCACTGCCAACACTGATGTGTCTAAAGGAAGAAGGAAGTGCAGGGAAGAAAGGCAGGTGGTCAAGAGGCACATCCCATGCACCCACAGGCTCCAACCCATCCCAGCCCAACTCTGAAATAGCCGTTCTCCTCCTGGCCATTCCTCAAGTTGCCAGCCTTTAATCCCTGTGCCAAAACTCACGGCTGAATGGAGGCTCTTGCTCTCCTTTTCATTGTGCCTCTCCTTGCCACCTGAAAGAGTTCAAAAGAATGCCTCTAATGAAAATCCTTCTGCCAAGATGTGTTGGTAGTCACATGTTTCCTTCCCTCCTTCCTTCTCATCCTTATCATTGCAAACCATAACTCTGTGCCGACTTCTCTTGGTTTGGTGCAATCACTGCATTTTTCACCTCGAGCTTGTGAGGAAGGACGCTTTAGCAGTCCTCAGTGTTATCAGAGGGAAGCAGAAGGGCACACACTCCTACCTTCAGTCTTGGGGCCAGGGAGAAGAGCCAATAGGATGGCCTGGAAGTTGTGCCAGGGGAGGCTTAGGTTGTAATGTCTACCCATCCAAACCTGAGAGCGTTAATTGGCTGTGAGTCACTCTGTCAAATGGGTACAACTTTAATTTCCCTTCCTGTTTGTATCAGCCACTAAGTGGCAGCAAATCCTAAATACCAGAAACCATAAAACGGATGACCCAATCTGGATTGATCAGTGGACCCTTCCAGAGCAGAAGCTGCTCAACGTAAAAGAACTAGCTGAAGAACAATTATCAGCAGGTCACATTGTGCCTTCAACTAGTGCATGGAATACCCCAGTTTTTACAATTCCAAAAAAGAATGGAAAATGGAGATTGTTGCATGACCAAAGGGCAGTTAATACAGTCATGGAGGAAATGGGTGCCTTACAGCCAGGACTGCCATCACCTACAATGATCCCTGAAGGTTGGGAATTGTTAATAATGGAGTTGAAAGATTGTTTTTTCACCATACCCATACACAAAGATGATGCTGAAAGATTTGCCTTTTCTGTGCCATCAATCAATAAAGCTGAACCTGCAAAATGCTATCATTGGGTATTTCTGCCTCAGGCCGTGTGCAGTTCTCCTACAATGTGTCAGATACATGTGGCATGGGCATTAGAACCAGTTAGGATGAAATCTTCCCAATTACTGATATATCATGACATGGATGATATTCTGGTTGCTGGTCATAGGATGGCAACTCTTCCAATACCTAAGGATTTAACTGAGACTTTAGAAACTAGAGGTTTAAAAATAGCCCCAGAGAAAATTCAGAAGCAAGAACCATGGAAGTATCTTGTCTGGATTATTACTGGAAGCAGGGTCAAACCTCAAAAGGTACAGTTGAAAACTGAAATTCGTACACTTAATGATGTTCAAAAGTTGGTTAGAGATATTCAATGGGTGCGTACATTGTGTGGAATTACTAATGATGACCTAAAGCCATTAGTACAATTATTGGGCACATCAACTCATGCAAATGAGGAATGATTTCTTAATGCTGGACACAATAAGGCCCTGGAGATAATTAGCAAGAGAATTGTTACTTGCCAGGCGGACCGAATAAAGTCGGGTCAACCCCTTCACCTAATGATAGTAAATTCAGAAATCCCAAAATTTGCTGATCAGTCAAGGGAGCATCCATGTGCCCTCATTGCACAATGGTTGAAGCAAAATAAAAATCCACTAAGAATCTTAGAATGAGTATTTTTGTCTTTGAGACCTGCTAAAACAGTTAGTACCAAACTTGAGTTATTTGCACAATTAATTATTAAAGGGAGATCAAGAATTGTTGAAATTACAGGGAAAGATCCAGACTTTGTTCACCTTCCCATGGTACAGTCTTATATTGAATGAGGCCTACGAAATTCAAGTGATCTACAAATTGCTTTGGCTGGTTTTGAGGGAGTCATTAGTAATCAATATCCACCTCATAAACTATTATCCTTGTTGAAAAACCAAGAGATGGAACAACAATCATAGAGATCAGAAACCCCGGTGGATGGACTGTCTGTTTTGACTGATGCTGAAAAACAATCTAAAAAAGCAGTATGCACTTGGTTGTCTCAAAAGAATCAGTGAGAGAAACAGATCCTGTATGGAACATCAGAAGATTCTTTACAAATGTTAGAACTTAAGGCTATTGTATGGGCTTTAGAAAACTGGCCTACTCAAGCTATTGATATTGTCTCTGATTCATTGTATGCTGTAGGAATAATTAGACGTATTGAACGAGTGATGGTTAAAGAAGTTACTAATCGTTTGCTTGCTAGTTTACTTAGCTACTTAATAGTTTTGCTGGATCAGCGCTCTGCACCATATTTTGTAACTCATCAGGAGTCACCCAATGCGAGGAGGGTTAGCTATTAGCAATGAAAAAGCAGATCAGCTTGTTATGCCAGCCTGGACAGGGCCTGTTGTAGATTTTTTTACTCAAGCCAAGAGTTCCCATGATTTCTTTCATCAGTCGGCAAAAATGTTATCTAAACAATTCCGGATACCTTTGGTTGATGCCCAGGGAATAGTAAAGTCTTGTCCGTCCTGTCAAAAAATTGGCTTTGGCCTAAGGCTGGGTGTTAATCCCAGAGCTTTGAAGCCTTTGCAAATTTGGCAAATGGATGTCACACACATTCCACAATTTAGCAGACTGAAATATGTGCATGTTTGTATTGATACTTTTTCTCAGGTAATCTGGGCGACCGCACAGTCTGATAAAGCCACCCGACAGGTTGAATGACATTTATTTAGTTGCTTTGCTGTATTAGATGTTCCTAGTAGCATTAAGACTGATAATGGACCAGGATATAAATCCCTTCGCTTTGCTCGCTTTTGCAGCCAATGGGGAATCAAGCATGACACAGGAATTCCACATTCCCCCACAGGGCAGGCTATTGTTGAAAGAGCTCATCAATTGTTAAAAGGTTTGCTCTTAAAACAAAAGGGGGGAACCTCAGGAATGTCTCCACATGAAAAACTTCTTAAGGCACTGTATGTACTAAACTATTTGTGGCTGGCTGGTGAAAATCAGGAGCCACCCACCGATGCTAGTCCATAGCCTAGCATTGCAGTCTAGCCCAACACCTGTGGAAACTTCTGATACAGGTATTTTAGTTCAATATAAGGACTTAAAAACTGGAGAATGGATGGGACCAGCAACAGTTAAACTAACTGGTTGAGGATATATGTGCTTGCTTACAGGAGAAGGACTCCGCTGGGTACCTGCCAGATGGGTCAGGCCTTATCTTACTGATGCTGTGCCAAGAAGATCTACAAAGGCAGCTGAGTCGCTACCAGCAGATACTCATGCCACTTCTACAGCAACTTAACTGTACTCGGGCTTGGCACCTTGCCTCATTACAATCCTTAGCTGACTTAGATTTTATTCTAGAAAGCATTCCTCCTCCAACTGTTAGTTCGCATTTGCAAAAGATTGCTTTTGAGGCTTGTTCTGAACACGGAATAGCATGCAGGCCTTGGATTCTGGTCAGGTGTCCGGGATGCAAGGAAGAGACCTGGAGAGTGGTACGGCGATGGTCTACTAATACTATTGATCATACTGGTTTTGTTGTAATGCATGTTCTGCTAAATTAGCTAGATATACTACTAGGAATTATTTAGATGCCTTTTTGGGACCTAATCATCCACAAGCTGACCCACCTCAGCCTCTAGAAGGGCTCTGGCTTCAAGAATTCAGGTTTGAAGCTAATGTGAGTTTGATAGAGGATCTTGATCAACGAGCTTTAGCTTATATAGAGTATGAGCTATCCAAAAAAGTAGCAAAACTTAATCTTATAAATCAGGGTACAGTTGTTAATGTTTGTTGTAGTCAAGAGATTTTTGTACCCCACAGTTGGCAGGTAACCAAAGAGAAATGGGAGGAAGAAAAGATGCGATGGAGGATCAGAGGCAAATCACAATCACGGCGACGGCACTGATATTGCTAGCTGTATTGAGGGACAGCGTCTCATTTCCAGCTCCCTACATCAGCCATCAGCAGAATGTGTGGCTTACTTTTGCAAATGTTGCTGGAGAATCCTCTTTTTGCATTTCTATGGCTTCACCTTTTCGTACATGTTTAATTGGAATTCCCTTAGCCAATTTTGCTGAATTTGCTGGTTGGGTTGGAAGAGAGAGAGCACCTTATGTGCAGATCTCCAACCAGGATGCTGAGTCAAAATTTTGTACAATCAGGCCATCAAAAAGTATATCTGTTGATTGGTGTAAAGCAATTAGGATAAGAAGAAATGGGCAAGGATTTAAGGCCACTATGATTGCAAGGTCTCTAGATAAAACAGGTCTTGAACCTCAGGAGCTTGATTTGTTAGGGTCCATTCCTGGAAATTACTGTTTGTTTTTCAATTACAGGCCAGACACCAGAAGGACGGGAATGAATTTTGTACCACCACAGCCACGGAATAATAGTGTTGTTCTTAATCCTACTTCTAAGTGGTATTACAACTTAACTGCTTATGGTTCTGACTGGACAAATGTAAGAAATGATTGGGGAGGATCTAACAAGACAGTTAGGATGCTTTCACCAGGTATCTTTTTAATTTGTGGAGACAGGGCGTGGGCAAAAATTCAGAGCAATGCTTTCGGTGGATCACAGAAGTCCCATCATTCTGGTTTTTAAAGCATTGGAGGTGATGTGGGCAGAGCCCGGGCCTAACAGAATTTGGTGACACTGAACCCCTGAACTCCTCAGGAATGACCAGATTGTTTTGGGGTCACCACAACAGAGTTTGGGGACTTAAATGGGTACCAAGAACTTTGAATCAGGTCATCAGTGGACAAGTATCTGCAAGTGCACCGTGACAGCTCTCTAGGTCCTCTCTGGAAGGTCTGTATTTCCACTGGAGGTCTCATTATCCCTACAGAAGTTGGACCCTGCTTTCTTGTGTCCCCTTGTGTGGGGAGAGTGAGCACAGACCATGTCTGTTGTGGTGGATGGGACAGCCAATGGGAGCCTCCTGCCATTCTGTAGTGGTTAGAGGGCAAAGAGGCTTTTCTTACCTTTGACAGTCCCAAAGTGCTGTGGGGATGCCTGGCAGCAGATGAGGAGATGAGGATGTGGATGCAGAGGCCAGATGTGGTGCTGATCTGCCAGCTCTGGCACCAGCAGAAGGTGGCTGGTCAGGAAGAGCCCAGCAGCAGATCCTGCTGCTGCTGCTGCTGCTGCTCCACCACTGGTCCACCAGTGTTCCACCAACGGCCACAGGAGCAGGAGACAACGACAGTTGCTATGGGCACAACCCAACATTCCATCAAGGACCCCAGGGGACCCATGAGACACAAACAGGGATGGGCCACCTTGGCCTCTTTCACTTCTTCTGGTGCAGATGTGCTGGGAGGACCTTCCCATTGGGGCATTTCTCCTCAGTCCTCTGGACGGGGCAAAGCGGTGCAGGGACAGCTCTGGGTCCTCTTGGTGCTTCTCTGTAAGGTGTCTCCAGCTGAACATGCACAGCAGCCTGGCTCTGTCCAAGGGCCCAGACCCCATTGCTTGCACTGCAGAACCAGAAGGACTCCTGCCACTGGCTCTCCTCTGGCTCTGAGAGGAGCAAGAGACTGCAAGTCGTTCAGTGGAGAACCAACTGCAAAGCTTTCTCTCCAAGTGGAGGCATTCATCCTGCCCCCTTTCTAAATTCTCTGCTGCCTGTCACTTGATGTTTTCCCTCCTTTGGGGTACTGAGCTGACTGGTCTCTCATCTCAACACTCCTGCTTTGAGACTTAGAGCAACAGGATGGGTTTTTTCCAGTGGAATTGATGGAGACACCCCACCAGCAATTCCTTGGCAAACATTGAAGGCAGAATTCCTAGGGCATTCTCCCAGCTCCCTTGAAGAAACTCACCTTGTTTCAAAGTGAGTTTCTTTCCACTAACCAGATCATATAGCTTCTGGTGTCTGTTTTTTTAATTAAGGATAAGAAAAGTAGCATCTCATGTATGGAACACCAAGAACTAACATTAAAAAAAAATAGAAGGTTTTAGGGCTTTCAAGGCAAATGTGTTTTGAAGAAGCCAGATATTATTCTCAAAAGACTGTGTTGTTCTTCTAAAAGATTAACACTAACAGAATTACTTTTTCACACTAATTGCCTTCACATTTCTTTTAATACTTAGATCTCAAATATGGCAAAACCCAGCCGGTTTTATTGCTTTCCTGCCTAGTGTTAGGCAAAAGCAAATCTTGCTTCCTTCCCAGCCTGCTTGTTACACACACACACACACACACACCAGCAAACTGAGGGGGCAGCTGTTCTTAAAAATGTTGTGTTGCAAAGCAAATACTTAGTAGGTTCTGCAAGTCCCACCCTTGACTTGCAGAAATCCATGTCTGGAAAAACAACAGCCTTTCATGAAGTCCAGAGCCCTTAGCTTCAGAAAGAGTGAAGTACCTCCAAAGGATGAAGTGGCTTTTTCCTCTTCTATCCTCTTCCAGACAACTAAAACTTAGGTGTGAAACTGTGATATTTTCCGTCTGATAAGAAACTTGGGGAAATTAGTTTCATTTATTGCCAATCAAACCAGAGCAGGATAAAGAGAAATAACCTGAATCTGAATTTCTCCTCTCTTGCTGTGTGTGTGCCTTATGTTTTTCCCCCTCTTCTTTAATATGTTATCCCAGAAATGCTCCCAGCTTTGCTGATGGATTGGCCTTGGCCAGCAGTAGGTTCTTCTTGACTGGATTCCCCTCCATCAAACATGGGGAAGCTTCTGGCCGCTTCTCACTGAAGCCACCCCTGTAGTTCCCCACACAAAGTGTAAGCAGAGGATCATCAGCTCTTCTCTTTGCCCTAGGGAAGCCATGAGCTGTGTTCCTGAGGACAAGAGCCACCACAGAAAAATGTCTGCAGGCTTTTTTTGTCAGAAAATGCTTAAAGAATAAAAATGATAAATTTTGACATTGTTCTGTTATATGCTAAATTGCTGAGTAAAATCAAAGTATGTTAGTTAGTATTTTAAAGTGTTGTAGCTCTTAGTGGACTTCCCATGTCGCTTTTCCTTACACCATTTAGTAGTTGCATGTTGTTGTTATTATTCCAATAAATAATTGTAAGTTAGTATTTTGCTGTTTCAATTCATTACTGATATGGAGCCTGGCACCCTCACCAAGCCCATTAGTGCAGCAATTACAATCACGTCACTGTTGTGTTTTTTAGGTATCATTTGGGGCATTTGAGTATAATTTGGGGATTTGATGGAGTCATAATAATAAGCTGTGGAGTAAATGAAGACTGCTGATATATTAAAATACCTGAGGAGCTTAATTGCCCCCCACTTTGTTGCTGGCATGCAAGGGTGCAGCTGACACCAGCAGGGAGACAGAGATCACCAGGGGAGCTATGGTTCCATCCTCAACAGGCACTCAGGGTTTGCAGGGTGATTTTTGTATCCCACTGTCTTCAGTGACAGCTCCTGAGTGTTAATGCTTCTCATGTCATGAACCACAACACAATAAAGGGGACAAGGGGGGATCACTGGGCATTGGCCATCCAAGGACTTCAAAGTCCTTTGCAAGCAATTCTTAAGTCTTTAGGAATTGTTTCCTCATTACATAAAATAAAATGATAATATAAGCAAGTGCACCAAATTTCTCTGAGCACACTGTAATTCAGGGAGATCAGAGCAGGAATCCTTAGTGTTTCAATTTCTTGTCTTTGTTTTTAAAAATATTCAGCTTACTATTAGCTAGAACTATTTTTCACTCCTATTTCACAGCTAAAAGCTAGTAACAAAATCCAGAAACAGTACATTATAGAGAAGAAAAAGACATGGACGTTTGTTACACATACCACATTTTTAATTAGAAAGCCATTTTAGGTAGTTGGGTGGGGACAAAGAATAAGGTGGAGGGATTTACCTACTGGAAGCAGAAATTAGATTTCCTTATATTTTTATGACTTTATGACTACATGTAATATACATAACAAATTTGGGAAGGATTATAGAAAATAGGTTTCTTTCAGCAATAAGCAAATGAATTAAAACACTCTAAGTCACATACAGCGTTGTTGTTTTAAACAGTAAATGATGGCAGATGACTTCAAAAGTGTATAGATAATAGATGTTTTGGCACTAATGTAACAAAGGAGGACCTATTTCAATGGTATATGGAATGGCAATTGCTTACTTTTTTGTAAATGGGAAAATGTTATTAGCAGTGAAAATACCTGGTGAATTCTTCAATTTTAAATGTCTAATAGGACTTTAGTTCTCTTTCTCTTGAATCTCTGTTAATCCACAGAATCTTGAGTAACTCCATAAAAATAATTAAATAGTTCCTAAATGTTAATTTGCAAGTTAGTACACAAATAGAACAACTGAAAGAATGCTGTGGTAGGACAAACCAGGACAACGCTGTCACAAAATTCCTGGAGGAAACACTTCTTCAGAAACACTGATGGGAAGGAATTCACTGACCTCAATCCTGTAAAGTAGCTGGGTCCAAAATATTCAGTTTATTTGTTCACCAATTCTTGCAAGCATAAACAACCTCTAGAATTTAAAAGCACAAAAGGTAGTCTATGGCACATTGGGTAATATACAATTAACCAATGTTCTGGGTTGACAGTGCCTCTATCCCACATCAGTGGACTGTTTTTGTTATGTCTAGCAGCGCTGTTTTGCTCGCGGGGCTTTTGCTGCCTGAGCAGAGCTGCTTCGGGCTGCCGCTGCTTCAGCTGCTGCTTGTGCTGCTGCTTGGCTTTGGCTGCTTCAGCTTCTTCTGCTGCTTGGCTTCTGCTGCCTCGGCCGCTCCTGCTGCCTGCTCTCCGTTTTTTCTTTCCCCTTCTTTTTCCCTTCCCCCTCCCCTCCCCCCCCCCCAAGACTGGACCGGCTCTGGAACTGATCTGACCCGAGGCGTCTGAGAAGACCCCGGAGCCCGCTAAAGAAGCTTGGAGCCCTCCCCCGACTAAACCTGCGCCTTTCATTCCACTCGGGGTGGGGAGAATTTTGTTCATTTGTCAATAAAACCGGTTTTTTCCACTTTTTCCTCCTCCAAAGAATTTCCTTCCCAACCCCGGGCTGGGGGGGAGGGGTGGTGGAGGTTTGTTTGAGGGGACTCCCTTTTAGAGATTCTCCCCTTAATTTATCCTAAACCAACACAACCATGTAAATATAGTTCATAGAAACATACACATGTTTACATACACAGAGAGAAAGAGAGGAGAAAGATGTTTTCACTCAGGCTCAAATTAAACATCGTTCAATTGAGAAACATATTTTTAACAAACATATTTAAAGATAACTATCTGTGATAGGAGTTTTTAAAAGCAGTCACTTATAAGATGTTTGTAAAAGTCTTAGAAAGTCATTAGAAAGCAAGCTAATAAAGCTATTTACCTTATGACATGTCATGCAGAAATCTGCAACTTTCAAAGGCAATGGGAATTGTTTTGCTGTGTATTATTTCAATGCTATGTTTTAACATGCAAAATTGAGAGTCTCTGGATTTATGGAGTATGGATTGCAAATATGACCCAACAGCAAAAAATTAGAATGAGCTAATGCAGATCGCAACTTGTTGGAAAAGATGAAGCAGGGAACTCCTGCAGAGATGATTTATTAACAAAAGATTCTAAGAGTATGAAACCTACGAAAGAGATAGAATTGAAAGCAAGACTCGAACTATAGAATGTTAAACAGGAAAACAGTGATGCAATCAGCTGATCCAAGAGCCAAAGCTCCAGTAATTAAGCAACTCCACCCCCCAAACAAAAGACGGTTGAGTGGCCTCAGGTATCAGGGAAAAGGTGGTTCTTCAGGTTTTTAGTATGTAGATTAGTATGGTAATGCAATAGTCCCCATAAGCTGTATGTTAATCTGTTGGTTTTTGTATCCTGAGGTGATTGGTTAGTGCTAATTAGAATATTCATGATGGAAAGGGTTAAAATGGATTGTAACAGGTAATCGCTCGCTCTGTCTGCCCTGGATCCCTGTCTCTTTAGACTTTTCCTGCTGCTGTTCCCCTCCCTGGTTAGGCTGTCCCCCACGACCAATAAACCACGTGTCTTGAGAGCACCCCGGTCTCAGGACATCTCTCTTTGGACTCAAACAACCACGATTTTCTACAGCAACTGTGACATCAAAATTTATCAAGTAACACAAATTCAGTACTGTTTCATGGAACATTTTAATTTTTATAAAATTTGCTGGTACTGTTGTCCCATATGTCAATGTAAAATGTAAGATTACAGAGGCTCCACTTTATATAGGACACATTGGAGAAGGAAGAGCTTATTTAGTGCTGTAAAACTGAAGTGGAAATGAATTTAGCAACAGCATTCTGGGAAGACATGCACAATGAAAAATAGATTACTCAGGGAAAGGTTTTTACAGTAAATGAGACATGAAATGATGAAAGCCCTGCTGAGGGTTTTTAGGTGTTAGGGTGGATAAGAAAGGGGGCCCTATGACTCTGTATTTCTAGCATTTTTACTTCACTTTATGTTTCATTGCAAATGCTTGACAGAATCATTACCAAGCTTATCTTTTGGATGGGACATCTAAGGGAAGTTGCATTGCTTTTTAACATTTCCCAGATAGTTACTAAGAGGATGGAGTACTTTTGTTGTATTTTTCACATAAATTTTCCTCTGAATTAATAGCAAATACATTATTTTTGCTGTCTGCATTTTCTCAGCCTTTCTGTGATGCTCTAATAGATGTCCTTTCACAAAAAAAAGAATGTTATTTGGTTGCTAAATATTACTCAGATGTTACATGCATCTCACAGCATGGGCATGAAGCAGAAAGTATAAAGCATTCTTAATCTGTTATTATGAATATTGCAAATCAAAGAAGAAATGCTTTACAATGAAATTACCCTCTGGAACAGAAATTCCACAAAACTAGTGTTCTTGCTTCAAAATTCTGCAGTTTGTGTTCTGTATCGCTTTTGTGTTCTTTATTATTCATATTTTCACTGATTTTAAATATGGATTTTCTTCTGAGTTATACAGCATGAAAAATCAAGTGATTTTGAGTTACAGTTATAGTTTGTATCAAAAAATATTAACTCCTTTGAGACTAAGAATATACTTCCCTATACTTTTTCTAAGAGATGTTTAACAGGCTGGTACCTTGTGACTTTCTTTCCACCAACCAGATCATATAGCTTCTGGTGACTGTTTTTTTAATCAAGCTTAATGCCACTGTAAAAGTGGCATTTCATGTATGAAACACATACCAAGGGCTAACATTAAAAAAATGGAAGAGTTTAGGGCTTTCAAGGCAAATGTGTTTTGAGAACAAAAACAATAGTTTATTATACTGTCTTTTGCTGGCCACTTATCACTATTTAGACTGTGCTGGTACTCTCAAGATATTGATAATCTAAGGCATCAATAATACACTAGTAGATAAAAAAATCAAACCTCAATTTCTGCCATGACACTTGTCAAAGATAGTTATTTAGCAATTTGTAATACCTGGTTATGAGCTGTACTCCAGCACTTTCAGTGGTTTGAGAAGTTTACAGTTATTTCAGTGTTCTATTATAGATTCATAAGTCCTTAATTAATAAGTCATTTAGTATAGGAGAGATGGAATTTGCTGAGGGGAAAACTTGCTTTGCATTGATTCTCAGTATTTTAGTAGTACACATGTACTTCTAACACAAGCTGGAGCAGGGCACTCTGCATGCACTACAGCAATACAGAAATAATGGTACCTTATGATATCTGAAATAATTTGGCAACCCAGTTTAATATATCTATACAGCCCAGTTTAAGTATATACTCTATCCATAACTCTTTATCCACATAAATGCTAACAGTTTTAACTATTTCATCCTTATGGAAAGAAAGAAACAAGAATATCTTTGGCAAAACATTCACTGTGTCAGTGGCCAGTCTTTTTCATCATGGACCTGCATGTTTTCTCTCCAACACTTCAGATCTCTGTTTACTAAAATGATGATTTACCATTTACAGCTTCTAGGTTATTCTGAGCTTTGAATTTTCAAGTATGAGATAGAGCTTGCAGTACATTTGTACTCTGGTATTTCACAGGGAATAGTGATTCCACTTTTGTGTGCTTACCAACAGCAGTTCAACATTGGTGCCATGACCTCGAATGTCAAGGACTTTTGTGAAGTTCTGGATTTCTTTACCTATTCATTTCAGATAATGTTGAAGTACACCATAGAAACTTTTTGGTGTCATTTTTAATTCTCTTATCATGGACATAAAAGCCTGCATGGTCAATAAAGGCAATGGGTTGGAATGGACATTGATGGACATCCTTGGATAATTCTGCAATTTAATGTAAACAGCATCTTTCAAAACTAGAGAAAAAGCATTTATTTATTTATTTTAAATGGGGGACAAAGGGATGTGATCTAATAAGAGAATTCTTCCTCAAGAATTGCAGGGTTTTCTTAGCATGTAACCTCCTGAAGAACTTTAAACTTTCGAGCTAATAATGCAGTTTTGCATTCCTTCTATGCAATGCTGCAGAGAGACAGGCTTTTTTTCAAAGACAAAAAAGGTACATAGAGTTTCTCCCCAGTTTTGATATGCTTCCAGTGATGCTTGTATCATTGAACAAACTAACTTCTGGTAACTTGACATTTAAAAGGCTTTAATTAAAACACTGTTGTAAATAACAGATCAGGGTCACAACGAAACAACTAATCTGGTTCCTGTGTTCTGTTTCTTTCCAGCAACTAAATTTAATTATGTACCTGTGTCCTTTGCTATCTCCCATGCCCATTTTTTAAAACAAATCTGTCCTAATACAGAATCAGTACAAATTTGAATCAATGTTGAAATCCTTTCCTCTATGGATCTGTGATGCTTTAAAGAAACAATATTTTTTGTTGTAAAAGCATGCACTGAGCTACTGTTACTGAGAGAGCAATTACTGCACTTTTAACATTAAATAGACTCCTTTTCTAATTGACTTGAAATCTGAGCAGGCACAAGTTTAACAAGAATTTTGTTTTGTCTTTAGAGACATGCTAATCTGCTGAAATCTGTCATTTTTCATATCATAATTTGCCCCTTCTGAAAAGTAGCTTCTGAAATTAACGAGTGTGTAGTTTTTTTTAGTTCTACCAAAATGTTTTGTCTTTTAAAGATCTGATTTACAACCTGTTATGTATGTCAAATGGCAAATTCAGAGGGACAAGTTATTTATTTTTTAAAAAATAATTTTTTTATATGAGGCCTTGTGCAATAAATTTCTCCCATTTCAAACTATGCTGAGTTTACAGCTGTGGGCATGAAGAGCTATCAGAAACTTCCAGAGCTATTTTCTGTGTCCATTCCCACTGCTTGCTCAGTGCCTGCACACCTTGAGAGTATGCAAGTAAGATACAATTGATTTTTCAAAAGTCAACTGTTAAATGAATGTGTGTCAGGGGCTGGATGTTGGTCCAAATGCCAGTGCCCCACAAAAAGCACTCACTCATTCTCCTCTGCTATAGTTAACCAGAGAAGGGAGAAAGAAAACACTTTAATAGGATTCATGAGTTGAGGTAAGGATTGGCAAGAAACACTTTAAGGGGAAAAAAGGCTCAAAATTTAAAAGATATAAAGAAAAATATTTATAAACAGAATTAAAAGAACATAATGAGAACTAAAGCAAACCTTCACAACACCTTTCCCAGCCCTTCTTTCTTTCCCACTGATGGCACAGGGAAACAACATGGAATTTTTAGTCAGTTTGTTACTTCTAAAGATCTTTCTTCAGTTGGCTTAGGGAGAAGAGTCTCCTTTGCTATGCTATGGGGTCTTTCCCATGGGAGACAGTTCTCTGTAAACTTTTCCAATGTGGTTCCAATTTTCATCAGTAGCAGTCCCACCTGAGAACTGGCTGAAATGCGAGTCCTTCCCACGGGCAAAAACAGTCTTCCCATGACTCTTATCTTTCATGGGTCATTTAGTTCATGGGGGTTTGTTTTCAAGGATGAGCTATTCTAGTATAAAAGCAAGGGTCTTCTTTTTTCTGTCTCTGGAAGCAAGAGTTCTCTCTCTCTCTCTCCCTCTGTGCAAGCCTCTCACCAGATCACAGCTTCTCAGCATCCACACGTTCCATCATGAGCACCTTTTCCACATGGGCCGCAGGTGGAGTCTGCATCCCCCCATGCACTTCATGAATTATAGGGAAAGTTTGTTGTATTATAGTCCTCACCATGCAGAAGAATTTCAGCTCTGACACTTGGAGCACCAGCCACAGGACAAGGGACCAGTGGGCTCCACTGAGCCTGGCTGGCCCCCTCACCTGTCCTCAGAGGTGAGGGAGAAAGAGAGCTTCCCGTGGTTTTGTCTTTCCTAAATGTGTTATCACAGAGGTGTTACCGGCTTTTCCACTTGGCTTCTCTTTTCTCCTTTGCACTGACTTTAGCGTCACCATATCATTCTCCTCATGTGTTTTCACCTTTTCCTTTTCTCTGACTCAGGACAGAATCGGTGTTCGCAGCTTCGTTTGTTCTCAAGTTCTATCAAGTGAAACAGTCTTTATAGAGTTCTGCAGCACTGGAAGGTTGATCTTGTCCAGGCTCCGCATCGGGGAATCGCTGGTCACGCTTCTGGCTCTGGTCACACAGCGCAAGCCGCGCCGGCCGCTGGCTCCACTCAGGCCCTCCTCATGTGGAGCACTGAAAGGAAACAGAAAAGCTGCTGCCATTTCTGAACTTTGGTTTGCAATGCAGCAGGTTGGAAGTGGCCAGGCAGGCAAAGTCTATCGCTGGCCGTGCCAGGACAGTGGTGGCTGCAGGGCCGCCTCAGGCCCTGGCCGCTCTCGGCCTCGGCCGGGCCCACATGGTTGCTCGCGGTGCCGGGATGGCCCCGGTGGCACGGCCACAGGACAAGGGACCAGTGGGCTCCACTGAGAAGGGGCCCTGGCCGCCCCCCTCACCTGTCCTCAGAGGTGAGGGAGAAAGAGAGCTTCCCGTGGTTTTGTCTTTCCTAAATGTGTTATCACAGAGGCGTTACCAGCTTTTCCACTTGGCTTAGCAGCCTGTCTGCCCTCAGAGCCAGCCAGCAATTGGTTTTGCCAGGCGTGGAGGAAGCTTTTAGCAGCTCCTCACAGAAAAAATCACTTCTGTGGCTGGCTGCTTCCTTCCTCACCAAAAATCAGTTTATGCAAAACCGATGCAATGTGCCTTCCTATGCCCTACAGAAAACTCCCATGAGAGCACCAACTACAGAAAAGGAGAGCACAGTGTCCATATTATACATGCCATCAGCTGATTTTGTTCACAAAATAAGACTGTAGAGATTTGTGGAGATTTTTGAAAGCTGTAGTTCCTATGACTTATCTTATAAAATAGACTTACCATGTAATAGAAGAGATACCTTCTGCTTTGGGTCATGTGCCTGTGTGATAGAACACTGTTTCTGGTTCTGTCATGGCCCTATAAAAAATAGGCCATGAGTAATAAAGATTGAGCAAAGAAAAACAAAAGAAATACTATATGCTGTTAAAAAACATAGTTCTACCCAAACTGGGATATCTTGTTTCCAAACTTGTGGTTTACTCTCATCTCTGCTCCTTCCACTTGCTATAATTTCTGGAAATGACTCATTTCACTGAACCAAAATCTGCCAAATCTTCCTTCAACACTATATCTTTCCTATTTCATGTTTAAATTGTTTATTTATGTATCCTCCTTGTCAGCTTCACTTCATGTCTGCTATTACAGCCTTCAGAACAACTATACCACACTTTGTCTTTCCAGCAGTGTGATAATCTGCAAGATGAATTTCACCAGTAGATCCTTAGATTTAATAATTTTATTTTTTTATATCCATGACTTGGCTTCAAACTATATGTGACTGTCTCAAATTTCCCTTTTTGTCTAAAGCTGTTGTGGCATGCATGCACAGTTGTGCACTGTCATATTGCCCTGAATACAGATCTGAGTCAGTTCTGACTTGAGGGCACTTTTCCAACACTGTTGTTCAGTTTAGCAAGAGCTATTAATGGAGGTTTCTGGATGGTGAGAAGCTTGGCACTCTGCTGCTTTGTATGGAGCCACTCAGTTGTTCACCATCTTTCCCTCTGGGACTCCTTGTGAGCTGCACTCACTGGAAGAGCTGGCCTTCTATGTATCATGCCAGAGTTCTCCTACATTACAGGCTACTTTTGATTTCGATGGGGTAGTGACTGCAGCAGCAGAGGCACTGATTCCTGGCTGATGACAGCTGTATCTGTCCTGATATAGCTGTATCGAGGCTCTCTGTGCCAGGCGTGAGACTTCTCATCCACTAATGGTCACGCTCAGGGAGAACAGGCATCTGTAGAGATGGAATGACACCAGGCTATCTCAAGCCAAAAACTTGCAATTGTTGTGCCTTGTGAGGAGAAGCTACTTGCACCTGTGCAACAGAATCAGGACAATCCATTTAGGAAGAGTGCACTCTGAGATATTTTATGCAAAATCCTATGTTTGTTCTGCAAAACTGTATATTGTTGAATTGATACCAAAACACATTTTGTTTTTAATCTTTTATCCTTTTTTGATTTGTTCAGAAGTCCTGACATTTGAAGAGTACATTTCTGAATTATTTTTCAGACCCCAGAACTGCAATTCAATTGCTTTCCTATTGGTATTTAATAACTTAATAATTACAACTTACTGATCACTCAATGAAGAAAATAAAAGTGATTAAAAGCAATGCAAAACAAAATAACCAAAAAGCCCACAACTATTTATGTTCAACTACAAAAAGCACAGTTTTAAAACAGAAAGGATGAGAGACACACTGAAAAGTTATTAAAGTTATTTGCCAGGAGCATTTGGCTGGAAGGGATCATAGTACAGGTTGTGCCACTTGCACAACTAGGCAATTCCCACTTATGGTTACCTACATACTTCTTACTGAGGGGTGAAGATATGAGGAGAGGCTAGGGAGGTATAAGAAAAGGGCCACAGGAGACAAGCATCCACACAGAAAGACAAAATACAGTGGTAGGAGAGACTGAGATCTCACTGGCTGGAACAGCTCTTTTATCATTTTCCTTAGCTTCTGCTCTTCCTCCCACTCTCAAGTTGGTAAAGGGAACATATGCAAGCAGACTGCCAGTGCTGCTTGGCTTCGCTCCAAAGCTGCTTGGAATGCTCTCCTCACTCCCAAACAGCATGTGTTTGCTTTGTCACATCTTCCCTCATGACTGCAGCTTACTACTCACTGCTTCCATGCACTGGCTTTCATGATAGATTAGCCATCCTTGTAAAGGTAGCATTTGTGGCAGTGTGTGGCTGCATCCACACCTGTCACATCTCTTTAGACAGAAGGGGAAAATTACTACTGTTCTAGACAAATAAATAGGTCTTCTTCTAGCAGGAGTAACTTTCACTGCATGATTACATCCTGCTGTTTTGGCCAGGGCCAGTGATTGCTGGGTTCTTACCTTTACTGTCTGTGGGATGGGAAACAGGCAGACAAGATCAGTCAGGGGGAAGAATGAAGACACCTCGTTAGTGACAGTTATAATGTGCCCACACATTCCTAAAAATACAGGCAATCCCTGTCATGGGAGAGGGCTCTACTCCTTACATGAAGACAAGCAACTGCTCCACAGGTCCACTGGGAAAAAAATAGAGGGAAGGATGTTTTGCCAATGATTTACTTTTTGCCCCAGAATCGATGGACCACAATAGAACTAAAGGGAATAAGAAGAGCAGCATCATCTAATGGCTCCTCTGAGAACAGCTTTTACTTTTCATATACCTTTCATATACCTTTGTTTCAAATACCATGACACTGAGCAATGTCGTTCTAAGTCAGCAAAAGTGATTCTTTATTGAAGCCAAGACTGGCATGAGTTTGTTAACACACCACATGCCCTTACAGCACCTGGACATCAGGGAAATCAGTTACTTTGAGAAGCAAATACCAGAAGTTAGCTCTGTACTGTAAATTAAAGTTCTGTTCTGATCCTCCAGAGGGGCATGAGGAACAGTGTCGGGATTCATGTGTTCTTACCTCAGTGTGAGTCTGGGGTGGCATACAGGGCAGCAACAGCCACAGCAAGAGTGGTGTAGAGCATGCAGGGCACAAGAACCCTGGCAGCACCAGGCTGGCTTTTAGTAAAATGACCACAGTCTGGCTGTGCAATCCTTGCCTGTTCCCTTCTGCAAATCAGCTCTTGCCCTGGAAATTCTTCTTCTTCTCCCAAGGAGGTGAGCTCTTTACAGAAGAATTCCAAATATCCCGTCACAACTCTGGAACACAGTGAGAAAATCTAAGCTTTAGAAAGTAGTCAGGGTTCTCATAAGAAGGGCAAGGTGTTCACCAGCTTGTGAGCATTCACTGTTGTCCTTGTTAGGTGACTCCAGGGGCAGGACGTGGTTATGCATGTTCTGTAAGTTGGCTAAGCTGGTTCTGCTCAGAAAAGAGCAGAACTTCTGACAGTAGAACTGGCAAAGCTGCCCCACTCGCAGAAAAGAACTAACGCTACAACTTCAGACTATTAAAACAAGGTTATATCAGCTCAACACTCTGTATCCTGGAAACAAAGAGATTTTGATACAGTCATCGGCACAGTGAAACTGAAATTCCTAACTTGTGGAATCAGGGCTTCACTGATTATAGAAACATGAGGTGAAATGGAAGTCTGCATGTATAGTTTGCCTGTTACTATGATTTCTGACCTTTCTCCTATATTTTTTCCATGCATTTTTTCTTTTAAATTGATGTAAAAGATGTTGAGAAATAATGCAGGTCATGATCTTCAAGTATTACATTGAAATTCCTGTTTATCACACTTATGTTCCCTCCCCTAAAGTTAAAATATTTCCAAAATTTTGCAAGAAAATTTTCAAAAATATTTCCAAAATTTTGCAAATCTTTGCTGTAAAGCCTAGAAAAATTATCTTGCTATTTCAAATTGTTCCAGGAGCTACTAATGAATAACTCTTTAGTTAAAGTTTTACCTGACAGACTAGGTGTCTTCTGCCTAAACTTTTCCAAGACTTTACAACTGGTATCTGCATATGATCTAATTTGAAATTGTAACTTTTACTTATATTACCAGAGATCTACTCCTTGTTTCTACTGTGTGAGTGTCTAGCAGTCATCCAGTCTTCCCATGCCAGTAATTCTGCCCAGCTTCTGTAGTCTTAGCTATGTGCTCATGTGGCACACAGACATTCATCATCCCCACTTTCTTCTAACCATCATGCTTGCATTTGATGCTGGAAAGATTGCTCCACCTTATAATAGGAAACACTCTTTAAAATAGTTAACATTAAAGAGTTAAAGGCCTTTGTTACAGCTTGGTTTTATTGTTTGAAGGTCCATTCTCTGTAAAACTGTGATTATTTCATTGGAGCAGACTACTGATCAAGACAGACCACTTGATGGTCTTCTCAGCACTTGAACATTTTAGACTGAAAAAAACTGACGGATTTTCTTGTCAGATAATCTGAGCATTGCTCACCACCATCTGAGTTTGGCATAAACATTGCAAATCCCAAGAGTCATAGAAAATGGAGAGAACCAGGATTTGAAAGAATAATATGAAGCCAGGTCCTTACACGAGACTTCATAAACACAAGTATCCAAGTACAGCAATCACAGAAGCAGCTTGAACTCCCCTTTCTGAGGAAAAAGTCAATTCAAATTAAGATAGTTTTGTTTGCTAAGAAAGCCTCTGGTTCAGATTTATTGAAAAGCACTGAATTAAACCAGTTCCAGAAGGTTGGAGAATTTTCGGTTAAGAAAGACATTTTTATCTAAAGTAATTCACCTATTCTCTACTAAGAGTTATTTTTTTAATAAACTTACTAACATTTTATAAATCAGAATGATGGATTTATGAGCTATTTCTTGTAACAGAATTAAAAACAATTAACTGCAAGTAGGTTATTAAAAAAAATTTACATTCTACCATTTGGAAAGCATAGTGTCAAGAGGGGTTTTTTGAGGGTGGACATCCTTGGCTAATCATGCACTTTTTCTAACTCAGACTTTGCAAACTGTATATAGTTGATTTGAAACCAAGAAAGCATCATTCCCCATACCTTTTCTTCTCAAGCTTTTTCACTTGTGGAAGGAAGATGAGGAAAATGACAATGTCAACCCTCAGCATCAAATGATGACCAATTATTTATCCATGTGGTTTATGTATATTACAAACGACTTAATTAGCTGGATAGATAAATTAATTTTCATTTTCAATTTGCTTTCAGTCAGTAGGTACATCCCAAAGTTAACACCTATAGTAGAATGGCAGAACTTGCGGTAGAATTTGGTAGAACCTACCTAAAAGTTCTTTTAATCATAGAATCATAGAACACTCTCATTTGGAAAAGACCTACAAAGACCATCAAAGCCCAACTTTTGGCCCTATGCAGGACACTGAAAAAGTCACACCACGCACTTGAGAGCATTTTCCAAACACTTCTTGAACTCTGTCAGGCTGTGACCACTTCCCTGGGGGGCCTGATCCAGTGCCCAACTGTCGCAGTCGCTGATATGTGGCAGTTGACATTGACACTGCACTCAAGGTGCTTCATTAGAATCATCAGAAGGCTTCACATATCTGTATCTTGTTATTCAAACAGTCTCCCATATCTTTCTTCTGTATCCTCTAAGAGCAGCTCCAGCTCTGTTTCTCTTCTTCAGTTCTGGGTCTGGCTCCTTCCTGTCCCTAGCACGGCCGCCTAGCCCTGTCTATCCTATGTACAGTATCTTACCTTTTCTGGCCCTTGCACGACCTCCTGTCCCCAGGTCTTTACAGCACAGCGAGCAGACCCCAACTGAACTCTATACCAGTTAACTCACCCTTTATCATGCCCATGGCTGTGAGGGCAAGGCTGTTTCTACTCTAAGATAATTAACACAGCTGTAACCTATCAGAGGGGAGACTGCCTTCTGCAGCATCTCTTTTTGTGTCACCACACCCAACCACTCCCTGTGTGAAGAACCTTCTCCTGGTATCCAGCCTAAACATCCCCTGACTCAGCCTCATGCTGTTACCTTGAGTCCTGTCACTGATCACAATAAAAAAGCGACCAGTGTCTGCCCCTTCTCTTCCCCTCATATGAAGTTGCAGACAGCAATGAGGTCTCCCTTTAGTCTCCTCCAGGCCGAAAGACCAAGTGACCTCAGCCTCTCCTCAGCTTTCCCTCCAGACCCCTCACCATTTGCATTGCCCTCCTCTGGACACTCTCCAACAGCTTCTTGTCTCTCTTGTACTGTGGCACCCAGAACTGGCCCCAGCACTGGAGGTGAGGCTGCCCCAGTGCAGAGCAGAGCAGGACAATCCCCTCCCTTGCCCAGCTGATGTTGTCCCTGATGCCCCCAGGACACGGGTGGCCCTCCTGGCTGCCAGGGCACTAGTGACTCATCTTCATCTTGCCACAGACCAGGGCCCCCAGGTCCCTTTTCACAGTGCCACTCTCCGTCCTCTCATTCCTCAGTCTGTCTGTACATCCAGGGCTGCCCCATCCCAGTGCAGAATCCAGCACCCGTCCTTGTTAAACTTTACATGGCTGGTGATTGTCCATCTAATTTGTCAAGATCTCTCTGCAGAGCCTCTCTGCCCTACAAGGAGTCAACAGCTCCTCCCAGTTTAATGTTGTCAGCAAACTCAGTACTCCTTCGAATCCTGTGTCCAGGTGAACAAGTATGTTGAAGAGGATAGAGCCCCGAGGAACCCCACTAGTTGACTGGATGCTAGCCTGATGTTTTTGTAAAATACATCCTATTCTTCCCAAAGAAAACATCCCACTGCCGTTTCATAATTGCCTTGAAAGGCATATGAGAGGTTATTCCTCTGTAACTGTGCACAAATTACTGTCAGAGAAATGTCACAATGCCTAATGTGTGATTTGAAGCACCAGCAACCATACAGGAAAATATTTTCTTTTCAGCCAAACTTTCATTCATTCATGTAAGCATGCATTCATTCATGTTTAGCTCAAAGAGAGGCAAATGCACAGTTGTCAGTGCACACAGCATTTGGACTATCAACATATACTGAGCCATGATATATATAGACATGGGTGAATCTTGGAAAACAACATGAATTTGTGTGCTGTCACCATAACTTAGTTATATGTATGATTGGGACTAATACTGTAACATACTTTTGTTGATTGTGCAACAGCTGCCTTTCAATTTTTTAAAAGTATTTCACACTTCATAGCAACCAAGAAATTGAAAGTGTTTTGTTTAGAAGCTATGCTTTTAAGATTTGTCCCATTTCCATACCATTTTATGTCTGACAGTACTTCACCAAAACTGAGAAACTTCTGCATAAATCAGGGCAGATCTTGAAGCAAGTATTGCTTTTTCTACAGATCCATGCAAAATCATTTCTCAAGTACATATGGAATTCTTCCTGTCCTGTTGACAGAACAGCCCAATTGTAATGACTGTCAGCAGTAAAGATCGAGTGAATGATACATGTAGGGATATTAAAAATCACAGAAGTGCTAACACTAGTGTGCCTCACAGTCTAGATTATTATATGGGGAAAAGAAACCACATATTTGAATAGCAAAAAAGAACAGGTTTAATGTCGTAACAATTTTGTCTGACCTGCCTCAAACCTCTTTTTTTTTTTTTGGATTTAAATGGAAGTTCAAAGTAATTTCTTTAGAAAGCATGTAAGGAAATTCAGGATTTGCTGGTTTTGGTAGTGTTGCATCCATGTTTTGGTAGCACTGAATTTCACATTTCAACCATAGTTCTGAACCAAAGGTGCTCCTTTGCATTTATTTGCATCTTTTGGACCAGGTTGTTCGAACTGCACTGTCAGCATTTCTGAGGAAGTAAAGAGTGTTTTGAAGTGTTGGAAACGCTTGAGTACTTCCAAGAGGCCTTTTTAATGCTTCCTCCCAGGAAGCGGGATTTTGTGACCGTGGTTCAAAACCATCCCTTCTTCCGTCCTCGTAGAACCTTTGTACAAGTCACCTGAGCAGCCACGATCCGGGTAAACTATTTACCATGCCAACAAGAGGCGGGAACGAGAGAGTAAATTCGTTTTTTACCAAGTAAGGCTTTCCGAGTACCTTGGCACGTCCACCTAACTCCCCGAACCAGTCCGGCCGTCCCCGCCCCGCCCGGTGCGGGCTGCGGGAGCGGCGGGGAGGCTGCACGGGCTGGGCTGGGGCCGGGACACGCGGGTGCACACCCGGCAAGGGCCAGGCCGCTCCTGCCCGCCCAGCTGCCCCGCCGGGGAGCCCCGAGCCTCCTTCCCCTCGGCTCCCAGCCGGCGCTAGCTACCGAAAGCGCCGCAGCTCCCATTGCCCCACAGGAGGAGCTGCCAACACGGGGACGGCCCCTGACTACGGGCCCTCCCACCAACAGCTTATGCCCAGCCCTCAGCCAGCCCGGGAACCGGCTCTTCTCGCACTCCTCGCTCCTCTCGCCCCGCCCACGCCCCGGGAGCGGCCCGTCTCGGACACGAGCTCTGCTCCGGCCCGCCCCGGGAGCAGCCGCTCCGCCTTCATCCCTTTCTCCCTCACAGGACCATCCCACCCGGAGCTTCACTTCCGGGGCGGCCATTTTGGGCGGTCCGTGGCTGGTCGGTGCGGCGGGGCGGGCTCGGCCCGGGCCGCGGGGCCGTGACAGGAGCTGTGACAGGGACTGTGACAGCGGCCGTGACAGGGGCTGTGACAGCGCCGAGAGGGACACCTGCGCCGGGCACTGTTGGGGCGCCGCCGCAGGGGCAGAGCCGCCGCCCAGGGACCGCAGCGCCCGCCTGCCCCCGCCATGTCGGACTTCGACAGCAACCCCTTCGCCGACCCGGACCTCAACAACCCCTTCAAGGTGAGAGGGCCGTGAGGTTTCCTCGGTGTCGGTCTGCGCCGAGCCTCGGGCTTCCCGCGAGAGGAAGCAAGCAAGCAAGGAAGGAAAGGGGGAGGGGAATAAGGCAGGACGGGGGAGAGGGCCCCGGGGGAGCTGCGGGCCGGGGTCTCTGCCCTCAGCGGGCTGCGGAGGCCCGGAGTGGGCGTGGGGGCAGGCTGCGGAGGATAAGCGGCGTTTCACAACTTCAGGAGTCCTTGTTTCCTTCCGTAGCTAAAATAACACAAGTCATATTTCAGATACGTTATTTCGATGGGGAAAAAAAAGAGAAAAGTTTGTTTGTTTGTTTGTTTTATTTTGACCCTGCGTCTGTGCTAGGGATAACACTACTACGGTCTTTTTGCCTTTCATCTGGTTGAGCCAAATAGTTGAAGTAAATGAATTAGTGAATTTACGCTCTTCTTCTCTAGCTTCCTCCCACCCCCTTAAAGCTTACTGGTTCCCTCACCTTATGTCTGAAGTAATCAGGGTACCAGTGGCTGGATATGAGTTCTGTGCTGCATCTCAAACTGCTTTGTTGTAATGTACTAGAAAGCCTTTAGGTTTTGCACTGCCGACTTGCCATACATCTGTGAATTCTTTCTTCACTTGCTGGTTTCAGCTGTCAAAACGAACTGACCTCCCTGGATACTTCCCCTTCTGTTTTTTTCTTTGTTGTTTGAATCTGAAGCTTTCTACTTCGATACTACTACTGAACTTCTTGTAGGCACTTTAAAGCACACAGATAGTATATGGCACTGAGTTTAGAATGTTAGCTGGAATAATTAAGCTTTTTAAAAATCGAGCTGTCACATTTCAAGCCAAGCATACTTCCGTCCACATAGATGCTGGAAGCATAGTGTTCCTAACGTTTGTTCATTGGAGTCTGAATCATTAGTTTCATTTTTGTGGTCATGAGACATAGGCAGTAGTATTCATTAGGCTAGAATTCCTTAGGCTAAGATCTGTTTTCACTTGTTGTGTGCAGTGCAGTGACCTTCCAGGTGAACACAAGTCCTGGTGCTGAGTCTGCTGCCAGCAATATTTTGGGCTGGTACCAGCGTCAGTGAGCACTGTTCTTTTTGGCACCAAGCACTGAAAAGGAGTAGTCCTAGGATGTGTCTTCAGCAGCAGAAATACACGATGCTCTTCCTCCTACTTCCATCCTTCCTGTAGTTAATCAAGTAACGTCTAGCAAAATCCAGGGCAGTAGAAGGGGTGTGAGACGCAAAACAGCTGCCTCTGCAGTGCTCATCAGGCCGTGTGACTGGTGCTGTGAGACCTAAACCAGGCACACACCTGAATTATACTTCCAGTTGGAAGGTACTGCTTACAGTGCAAAAGGTTATTCCATTTCTCTTTAGGGAAATACTTCTGTTGGCACTGGTGGGCAGCATCCATGCTCTGCTTCTCATCTGCAGTGCATCATGATAAAAGGACTTTTTAACAGCTTCCCTGTAACTCGAAGCTCTCTGTTTGGATTTCTTTATTTGCAGAAGATGGTTCAGGAAAGCTGTGTACTTTTCCTTTGTCAGGGGCTTTTTTCTCTTCCTTCAGTCTATGCTAGTTCCATCACTTTCTACTGCCAATAAAAGATAATCTTGCATCCCTTTACTTATCCCGTGCATTTAACTCGAAGGGGCAAAAGGCCTCATATATAAGGTAAAGCTTGATGGCCATCTTGTTGGCAGAACAGCTTTGAAATTAGTGGGTAGTAATGCATGTATGTATTTAAGTTTTGTCTATGTGTTTTAAAATACTTTATACACAGAACCAGTATTTCCAGATGGACCCTGACAGCCTAAGTCATGTTGTCTAAACACTCTATCCTTATTTGTCTTTGCTTGATATTTTTATGTATGATGTGATTAGTTGTTGTCCTTGCCTTGGAAGCTGCTTCCTGTGCTAATGTAAAAAAAAAAATCACAATATGGTGTGGCAGAGAAGGGGTGGGAAGGCATCAGGTGGAAGAGTTGTTGCCAAGGTCTAAAGATAGGTCCTTTTTTTCCTTAAATGTTTTGGTTTTACTAGCTGTCTGTGATCAACATGGGAAGTTTCCTGTGACTGTTCCTAGGCCTTTTAATAAAAAAATTAGAGCAGATGTTGAATCAAATAAAAGCATTCTCTGGAAAGATAAAGGTAGAACATAAACATCTAGTGTTCAGTATTTTGGGTAGTTAATACTTTTGGAAGTCTAAAAATAAATTACCTGCTGAAATTAGCTTACCTGGTTTGATCATGAAGTGCTGTGGATTTTGAGACAAGTGGCTACCTAACCTTTGCATTTTTTTTTATTCTTTGTTGCTTTAAAAAAAGCAACAAACTGGAACTGAATCCAGACTCAGATATGCTTTTGAAGTCATATTTTTCTGTCCAAATAAATGCCCTCTGAATGCTATACCATCAAAGCCAAAAGATGGATTTTTTTGAAAGACAGGGTACTGAAACAAACAGATAAGTGACATGCTAGCATTTACAAGCTTTAGATTTAGATAACATTAAAGTTGTTCAGAAGAAAATGCATTAATGTACCATACAAATGAAGATGTGAGAATCCTTTTATAATATGATGAATCAGTAATGTGAAGAAGTACACAGTTGGTGTGACCTCAGGTATTGTGATTGGAAGCAGGTTAGTAATGACATCTATTAATTTTGTTTACTAAGAAGCACCAGTGGTAACTGCATTCAGTGCTGGGCACATCTATAGAGAGGAGGCAGATCTGAGCCCAGGTTAGAAAGCCACGCCAGGGTCAGGATCACGTCCAGTGAAAGTAAACAGGATCAGCCAACAGTCCTCTGGTGACCAGGTAAGGTGTTAGTAAGGAATGGGGGTCTGACCACTTAAGAGAAATTTGGGAATCCTCGAGGTCCTGACAGTCTGTCTTAAATAGGGTAAAGCAGCATGAAATAAATTTTGTATGACAAAACAAAGGCACATTTGTAACGTAGCTGTCTCCCAGTGTTCTTTTTTTTTTTTATGTCATAGGATAGGAGGTAGTTGTAGTCTTCTGTCTTGGAAGGTGATACAGTTACAAAGGTTCTGAAATAGCAGTCTCAAAATTCAGTGTAAGTATCATTTACTCTGAAACAATCAGCAGTTCATCCACAATAAAAATTGTAGGTTCTGTGTTCTTGGTTTGATTTTTTTTCCTAAGTGAACAGTCCTACTACTCAGAGAGGCTTTTATCAAGTAGAGCTATGAATTTCATAGGCCTTTGGATCTTGGCTGACAGACGACAAAAGGTTTGAAAACTGACTGTGAATTATCCAAACATATGAAACGGTTATTTTTTGGTGGCTGTAGAATGAGAACTATAAAGACTGAGTTATGCAATAAATTCTCGTGGGTCAGTTCATCTGATGTGTTTAACTCTGAGCAGATTCATGTATTTGACACCATAGAAATTGTGATAGGCCTGAAAACCAAGATACATTTCTGTTCAAATGTGAATGGTGACCTTCAGGGAAAAGCCAAGTGATTTGGCTTTTCCCTGAAGGGAATCAATTTTTCTTTCCACAATCATTTTTTTTTTTTCTTGATCGGATTTAGTGTGGGAGGGCACAATCAGAGCAGACCTCAAATGCATGTAATATTAAGTATTTGAGTAGTTTCTTTGAGTCGGATTAGGGATCCAGACTGTGATTACCTTTGAGTTGTTGCTCCAAAGAGACACAGATCTCACATAGTTCTGTCATGACTGACATTCTTGTTTGGATGGCTGAGGTACTCTGCAATACCCAAAAATGGCACTGAATTACTCCCACTGAGTTCACAAATTACTTGATGCATAAAAGTAATTCCAGTTATAAGTTGGATATTACGCTTTATTTTAACTCACGTGAGCGCAAATTAATCTCCTGTCTGGTTTGGTGGGAAATACAGCCTGGAGGTTTGATACTGAAAGTGGTTGTGCAAATGACTGCTACCCTCTGTGGCAGCAGAATCTATACTGTTTATACTGTGATTGCTGAAGTGAAGCTAAAGTGATAGAAACTTAGAGGAAGAAAGAGAAATCCTGATTTATTTTTTTTTTTTTAAGAATTGGGACCCTTATTACATAAAATGTTTGTGCAGCTTTAGAACGAAGCAGTTTTGTTGCATGCCTATATGCATAACTGAGTTTTAATTCCTGTATCTGACTATAAAGTACGCTGATTTAAGTTGTCTGTCTTAAAGTTAGTAAAGGACCTGAGGTATTTTTCCTGACTTTTACTGTCTGGTTTCTCTTCATGTCTTCAAAAATTATGAATACTCCTATATCTTGCATAATTTAATGCTGAACATCGTGGTACTGGATTGTCCTTTAGCTGTCCTGCATGGAAGTTGGCTTTCAAGAGTACACTTCACCAGTGCTGTAACTGCACTATGATCTGTTAAAAATGTGAAGTGTTTTAGTAGTTATTCAGTATCTTATAGCTGTGTTTTTCCCTCTAGATTTTCACTGATGTGTTAGCACTTTAGCACGTGCCTAGTGTTATTATTGCACTGTGTACTGAGATTCAACATTGTAAAGAGGAACATACACATATCAGAGCTGAGAAAGGAGAATGATTTAAGATCAGCTTTGAGATGGAGGTGATGCTTTGTTAGGCATCCAGTACTCCATTGCAAGATGAGATAGGTGCAAACTTTAGGACAAATTTGGCCTTGTCAGCCTCTGAAGTTCTTTTAGGTTTCAGAGGTGGGGACCTTACCTTGCCCAGTGGCTCAGGACCCTCCACAGCTCTGCTTTCATGTGGTGAATGTGACATATAACAGGCAGCATTCAAAAGACAAGTATAAGAAAACTGCTACTTTTGCAGTATCCTGTTTAATAATTATGTTCAGGCAGAGTGGGAAAGAAGGCTATTTGAACATCATTGCATGAGGGGGTTGGGAAAATAAGTGCTGATAAGTGATCAATGTGTTAAATTTGAAAAACTTGGAATTATGAGAGAACTGTTATGTAGCTACTTGGGTATTTTTATTATTTTTTAGTCTAGAAATTTTTACCAAATGTTTATTCAGCACGTGTGAATTGCAATTTAATCCAACAGTCTTATGGGACTGAGAAACGCTCCAGAACCCGTTTATGAAAAGTGATGGATAATTTTCTCTTTGGTCAGGAAATCAAAAAAGTCAGACCAGTTTCAGGCAGTTTCAGGCATTTTGTGTTGCATTTTTGCTTAATTTTCTGACCTGGTGCTGTTATCTTAGGGAGTACTTCACAGACAGCAGGAGTACAACTGTTGCTATTACTATAATCTCTTCCCACCCCCAAAATCAAAATCCACAAAACTTCAGGATGAATTCTTACTTAAATCTTACTTCCAGCTATATTTTACATTTTGTGTAGCTTAAGTGATTTTTATTTGAAATTGTTTTCAGTTGCTGAAGTGTTGTAAAAGCATTATAATCTCTAGCCAAATCAGTATTTAGTGTTTATAAACCCCATTTCCCGACCTCTGCAATAAAATACTGCTTTTACTTCCCTGCTAGTCCTTGGGACTAAACTGAGAAAATGTTCTGTGCAGAAAATGCTTTTGTCTATTTGGTAGAAGAGTAGGTATCCCTCAATGTGAAAAGTTTTTTCAGCAACATGAACAACAGTTTGGAGGGGCTGATTCCTAGTTCACTATATTCCCTTCACTTAAATCAAAATCACAACTAACAGTGTAAGCTTAGCTGATGGTGTTTTTCAGATTATTACTACATTATGTATTTTATAGAAGTATTTTACTGGTGATGGAACAATTCTGGACCCATATCCAGTGAACAATATTACCGAGCATTGTTACAGATGTATTTACTTCTTCAGTCATTAATTTGGTATTGTCTTCTGTGGTAGTGAAACTGGTAGCTGATGAGTGGTTTTGGTCTCCTAGACAACAGAGGTCTATTCCCTTTAATTTTGTTTTTTAAAAAGCTGGAAAAGCTCACGTAGAATGGATTATTCTGCTCTGTTTTAAACATTCTCGTTTGTAGTTAATTGTATTTGTATGCTCTCTGTGATAACTGGGAATTCAGTTAATTTTGTCTATATCTGAGTGATGTGAGCATAATTTGTTAGCTTGGCACAGAAGGTGTTTTTAATAGTTCTATAGGTGCTCTTGCCAGTATGAAATATGAATGTGTTGTTTTTTCTGTGTTTGTTTTGTCAGTTTTTGTTACTGTTTGTTGGGGTGTTTTTTCTGACTTTTCCATTCTTAGCATAAAAAATAGGTTGCTGCTTGTAGGTGTCTCGTTGGGATTTAAAGGGTGTTAATATTTCCTTTTGAGATTGACTTTACAGGAGAGAGACTGCAAGAAGCAGGTAAAAGGAAAGATTTAGGTGGAAAATGGTTAAATTAATTGTGCTAATTTCAGTCTCCTAAACTAATTCATATCTTGAAAATGTCATCTGAAATGACTGTGTGACTTAAATGCCCAAATAGCTAAAATAGCCGGATATGAAAAATAGTCTGTTTTTAATTATGTGATTGGATAACTAATAAATAAAAGGATCAGAAGCTCCAGGTTTGAACTGGCGGGAGTTTGGGTGAGATAAGGCTGGATGGAGTATCAGATATGGGAAATAAATTATTGCAGCATAGATTCACTTATTTCTGTGGAATATTAGTTTTTACTGGTTTTAACCAGTAGAATGTGCATGTCATGCAACATAGCAATTTGATAGCATTCATTTAAATACCACTTCTGAGTACGTCATCCTGCACAACATTTATTGTCTGTATTCATTATTCAAACCCTGAACAATTTCTAAATTAAATGTTTTTTTAAATTCTGTAGCAGTGAATATAAGTGTTTCACAGTTTTAATCACTGTGTTTAGCTGAGTTGGCATTTGCTCCATTTTTAAAATGAGATGCAGTGAGTGTAAGGTAAATGATTCAAAACAATTCTTTGTGTTTTGTGGGATATTAGGTCTAATCTCTTCAGAAATATTTTAAGTAGTGATTTGAAATAGGAAGTGTGTTGTCATCAGTCATTTGATGCACTGTAGGTGTTCAGAACAGTTAGAGTAGCACCTAAACCTGGGGGCCCTGACTGTGGAGAGCTGAGGATCGTTCTAGCAATGAATGAGTTATAGGATAGATATGAATTTCTAGGCTGGTACTTGCCTCCTTCAGCTTTGACGTTCCTCTTTTCCTGTGATGACTGGTTTACTTTTCCTTGAGTCTTCTGTGTCACGAACTTCCATTGAGGTCCATACTCTGTAATTCAAGTTTTCTGAATGCAGAATTTGAATGCTACTTGCAGTGGTGGAGTTCAATTTGTGTATTTCAATACAAACAGTAATTTTCTTCCTTTACTGGGTAATGAAACTTTACTTGAATAGAGCTATTATTGAATGTCCTCTGGGTCATTCAGGTTTTTTTTAGAGCTGCTCCTTTAGCAAACAATAGCAATATTTGGCAGAGGTGTAGCAGTTGTTAATTCAAAATGGAAATGGACTTCTAATAAAGGGCTTCTTGCTCTTATCACCGCATGTATTTAAGTATTAAACTTATTTTGGAGTGCTAAGACTGTTGCTCTAGTACACCTGGTTGTCTCAGCATATATTTTCTTTCATTTGTCAGTGTTGGAATGTCACAGTAGATGTACAAAGAAATCTGAGGAGTTTTTGACCCTGGTCTTTAAAACATTGAGAAAAAAAAGGTTTTCTTTCATCAGATACTTATTTTTATTTGTATGTTGCATTTCTGAATATAGGTTGCTCTTCTGAATTTGACTTGACCACTCTTCCATACTTTTTTGATATGGCTGCTGTTCAGTGGGTGTCTCATGAGTCTGATATTGTAGTTATTCAAATAACTGAGTTTCTGGTCTGAGGGCACAGTTTGTTAGTAGTGCACTCTTCAAACAGAAGTTCAATGTTGAAATATACTTCTAAGCAGCTAATTCAACCTAAAATCATAAGTGCTATTCAAGTAATAGTAATAGTAATTAGGCCTACTGTTTCACTGTGTGGCTGAAGGTTAGCAGTCACAAATTGCACGTGTCTGCACTTGAACATTTTTCTGTGAAGGGTAGTTACATGAGTGCATTTTTGAAAGGGGTATCATACTGAAAGCATGAACAAAGTGTTTTATGCTCTGCTAATTGACATTGACATGTGAATACTGCAGTAAGTGTACTAGGTCTGACTAGGATGTAGTTAATTTTTTTCATAGCAGTCCGTTGTGCTGTGTTTCAGATTTGTGACCGGAGCGATGCTGGAAAGGCACTGATGTGCTTGCACGTTGCTGTGCAGTGCTCGCACAGCACCAAGACCACCTTTGTTGCACACTCTTGCTTCCCCTCGGGGAATAGACTTGGGCAAGAGGCTGGGAGGGGACACGGGCGGGACCCCGGACCCCGCTGACCAGAGGGATGTTGCGTGCTGCGTGGCACCGTGCTTGGCAGCAGCGCTGGAGGTGGTGCTGGCAGTGCGGGGAGCTGTTGCCAGCAGCCATTGCTCAGAAGCTGGATTGGGCTTGTGAGTGTTGGTGGGAGGTGGTGAGCAATTGCCTTTGCGTGACTTGTGGCGTTTTGTTGTCTTTTTTCTTTTTTCGCCTCTACCTTCCGCTCTCCCCTCCCACCTTTAAATGGTCTTTTTTCTTAACAACCACAAATTTTATTTGCTTTTCCTTTTCGGTTCTCCCGTATCCCACTGGAGAGAGCAGTGAGTGAGCAACTAGTCTGGGGGCTTTGCTGCTGGCTATAGTAGACATGCCACAGTAAAATAAAAGTTTTAAACTGTAAATAGCTTTTTAGTATTCTCTATATTGAGTTATGAAATTGTTTTATTTATATTAACTTCATTTTGACTTTGTCTTTTTTTATCTTGTACTGATGAGTCTAGTAAACCAAAGTGTAATTAAAATATTATATTTAATTATTCCCATTTTTAATGTCCTTTTCTATTCAACATTTCAAGTAATTTCTGGTTGAATTTTGACAAGAAATATACTCACCACACCATATTTTCCCTCTTTTTTGTTATTTATCTGCACAGTATTTTGTGATAGCTGTTTTAGCAAAGAACATGGTAAAAATTAATTAGTTTACCAGTTTATGCAAGACCTGATGATATTTTAGTTCTAAAAATGTTTTTGAGTCTGGCATGGTAACTATGGCAGGCTTGTGAGGGAGACTCACCAGCACGGCTATTTTGAAACAACTGATTAAAGATGAGTCAAATATAAGAAGGCTGATGTTGAATTGCATTTAACATTGTTTTGTATACATCTTTAGAAAAGGTGTTTCTTGTTCAGTGACTATTGAAATACTGCTTTGCAACTAAGTATACGCTTTAATGAAAAGTGGTTTGTGACTAGAGGGTGTTTTAACTATGCTTCTGTGCATGAATTTGTTTAAAATATACAACATATAATTTTTTCATTTTAGAGGCAGTGATTTTTCTTGAGCTTTGTTGTTGAGAACTTTTAAAATTGCTTCCTATGAACAATTTTGTGAGTATAGCTATTGGAAAAAAACAGACTTGTTCTCATTTGCTGTGTCCCTTAAGATTTTAGAACTGATAGGTGTTCTGCCCTGTTTTTTTCCTAGCTGTAAGTAAGTTGACTGCAGCCATTAAGAAGGTCCTGTTCCTGCATCTGCAGATAAAGTTCCTGCTAACAAGACTACGCTAAGGCCATAACAGTGCTGATTCTAAGCAAGCAGATTCTGCATTTAAATGTGATTCTTGTTTAGCTTGATAATTTCTGTATTTACTTAAGTGTAGATAAGTCACTTACTGTATTTTTTTTAAATTATATTTATGTAATAGAATCATAGAACAGCTTGGGTTGGAAGGGACCTTAAAGATCATCTAGTTCCATGCCTCAAGCCATAGGTGGGGATACCTTCCACTAGACCAGGTTGCCCAGAGCTCCATCCAGCCTGCCCTTGAACACTTCCAGGGATTGGGTATCCACAACTTCTTGAGCAACCTGTTCCAGTGTCTCACCAGTCTCAAAGTAAAGAATTCCTTTGCAGTACCTAATCTAAACTTACTCTCTTTCAGTTTGAACCTATGCACCTATTCCTGTCACTGCATCTCTTGTAAAAAGTCTCTCTCTGTCTTTCTTGTATGTTCTCTTCAGAAGGCCACAATTAGGTCACCCCTAAGCCTTTTCTAGGCTGAAAACCCCCAGTCTCTCAGCCTGTCTTCTTAGGGAGGTGCTCCATCCCTCTGACTATCTTTGTGGCCTCCTCTGGACTCACCCCAGCAGGTCCATGTCCTTCCTGTGCTGGGACCCAGAGCTGATGCAGCCCTGCAGGTGGGGTCCCAGCAGAGCAGAGCAGAGGGGCAGAATCCCCTCCCTGGCCCTGCTGCCCACCCTGCTCTGGATGCAGCCCAGGACACGTTTGGCTCTCTGGGCTGTCAGTGCCCATGGCTGGGTCATGTCCAGCCTCTCACCCTGCAGCACCCCCAGGTCCTTCTGGGCAGGGCTGCTGTGATCTGTCCATCCCCAGCCTGTGCTGATACCAGGGTTGCTCTGACCCAGGTGCAGCATCAGCACTTGGTCTTGTTAAACCTCGGAGATTCCCATGTGCCCTCTCTTAGAGCTTGTCCATGTGCCTCTGGATGGCATCCTGCCCCTCAGGTGTGTCAGCTGCACCACTCAGCGTGGGGTCATTTGCAGATTTGCTGAGAATGCACTCAATCTGTCTATGTCATTAATGAAGATATTGAGTAACACTGCCCCCAATACAGATCCTTGAGGGACACTAGTTACCAGTGTCCTCAATCACTTGCCTGTCCACCGTGTGCCTTAGCACAGCTTCTGGGAGGATCTGTTCCATCATCTTCCTAGGCACAGAAGCAGACTGACAGGTCAGTAGTTCCCAGGATCATCCTTTCTACTCTTCTTAAAAATGGCTACCATGTTTCCGCTTTTCCAGTCACCTGGAACTTGCCCTGAGTGCAGCGACTTCAAATGTCATGGAGAGTGGCTTGGCAACTACATCAGCCAATTCCCTCAGGACTCTGGGATGCATCTTGTCAGGTCCAGCAGATTTAGGTAAATTCCAGTTCCTTAGGTGGTCATGAACCTGATCTCTTACAGTGGCTAGTACTTCATTCTCCCAGTTCTCTTGTCATCCATCCACTTCAGAGGTGCGGGAAGAGAGGCTGCCTGTGAAGACTGAGGCAAAAATACCTCAGCCTTCTCTTCCTTCATTGTTACCAGTTTTCCATTGTTACCAGCTGCATTATCAGGGATGAACTTCTTTGAAGGCATGCTCCTGCCTTTTCTGCTTAACAAACCTGTAGAAGCCCTTCTTGTTATTCTTTACGTTGCATGTAAAATGCATTTAAATGTATCTTTCTTTAAAGGGAATATGAATGTAAATATATATAAATATATATTTATTTTCTTCTTAGTCCTTATCAACTCCAGTTTGTTTTCTAATGTTAAACTAGACTGTTGGAAATGGGAAAATATCTATATCTAAATATAATAGTTATAAAATAAGTAAATAGTATACGTATAGCTCTTTTTTGTGTTTGATATACATATAAAATATTGTACGTTTATGTAACCAGCAGTATTCAATAAATGGATTGACTAATTTTCAAGAAAGCCTACCTTTAATGCATCGTTTTATTCTGAAAATTCAAAAACTTTAAGGCACAGAAACAATGTGGTAGAACCAGGTGTCACATGGAATAAGCACAGGTTTTTTTCAAACTAAGTTGGTGAGGTCCATTGTGATGGGCACTTCTGTTCTTCTGCAGAACAAAGCCTGCTTGTCTATAGCACAGAAGCATATTTCATTCCTGAAGTCATCTTCTCAAGCTAAATCCCAAGCAGTCTTGCTGTACAATTTATTGAGGTGGAAAAAATTAAGTTTTTTTGCTTAGTTTTACTAGTTCAGGTAGAAGCTGAATCAGGAGTGCTTTTGGCATTATGGGACCCCGTTTCTTCAGCTTGGTTTTTATGAAGTGCTTTCTCTGTTCTTGATGTGGTTGGGTGTACTTCTAGATAGGGAAGTTCAAGGGTTACAGAAAACCCTTTTCTTCCCTTGTGCTTTTCAGATGTATTGGCATGGAGTCCATGCCTTGTCAACATAGCAGGATAGAGTTTTTTCCCTTCTCTGATCAGAGCTTTTCTCCTTATAAATGAAATGTATGACAGAAGGGGTTTCTGTTACACTGTGTTAAGAGTATATATATATATATATATAAAATCTAGGTTTATAAGAAGCTCAGAATGAAATGTTAATTTGGAGATAAAGAGCTGGATGTTTACAGACTTCTTTAGTGAAAACAAACCTTTTTACCTTTGAAAGAAAATCTGACTTTTATATCATATAATGATGTGGCTGTTGACTTTTTGATTATATGCATGTGCACAGATTTACACAACTGTTTCCTCTTCTAGGATCCTTCTGTTACACAAGTGACAAGAAATGTTCCTCCAGGGCTTGATGAGTACAATCCGTTCTCTGATTCAAGAACAGTAAGCACATTTATTTCTTAATCATGCTGTTCATCTTTGATTTGTGAGGTTTTACCTTCAAAATTGGGACTGATGTTGTAGAATGTATAATGGGCTAGCTACAGGTAGTGGACGATGTGTAAGAATAGACAGTTCCATTAAGTATTTGGAGGATGCATTGGCAAGGTTGATTTCAGAGAGCTTTGACTTGTTAAGGAAGACTGGCCCTCTGAAAGAGGACCAAAACAGAACTGAGGGGTTTTTTTACTAACTTCTTTTTCCTGTTTTTACAGACTTCTGATAGTCTGTCCTTGTGGTTTTCTGCATTTCATTAGCTTTGAAGCCTATGAGTGTGGCACACTCATCCAGGATTTTGCTTTTGATTTCTATTTCACTTAATGAAAATGCTGCTCAGAATAAGGAAAACATTGTGCTTAAATAACAGTCTACAGGCTTTGAATAGTGGTGCGATAGTGAAAGGAAAAATGTATATGAAGTAAACAGTTGTTTTACGCCTCTAATTTATATAGTTTCAATATACTTTGTGCTTTTTCTTCCATTGTGGGGAGAAATACAAGAAATAGGAGAGTCAATTCATACTGTAACTGCATTTTTCAGTGCCTGCTTTTGGTAGTGCAAGATTATCAAAATGTGTGGCCAGTTATTATCTGTCAATATAATTTATGTATTTTTAAAATGCAGTCTTATTTTTTATGACAAATCTGGTAGTGCTGTTAGGGAGTGTTCATATTTAAGTATTGCAATGCCGTGGATAAAGCAACAGAATTCACTGGTGAGAGAGAAGGCACTTATGTTAATTGATATAAACCAGCATTTTAACAAAGTTGGATAGCAACTGCAAGGTTTGGTAGCAAAGTGGTTTAACAAGATTTGATGGCAAGGTACATTTGATTACTGCTAGAGGACATGGTCAGAAAAAGCCGTCAAGAAGGCCCTCCTGTTTAGTCATGAGGTTTGGAAAGGGCCCCACTGCATTCTGGACTCCTTCCTGAGGGGTGTTTTGGTATGTGTGGATCCAGATTTTGTCAACGATACACATCTAAAGGACTACATGTACACAATCAGCCCTTTCTATCTTAGCTAACTTAGCTAAGATTTCAAAGTTTAGTGTCACTGACTGAAAATCTGTTGTGGAAAGGAATTTCTCTGCCTCGAGGAGCAACCCTGAGATGTGTCCCTTCTCAAAGAGAGGTCCTGGTGTGCAACCCATTGCTGTGTGACAGAGCTCAAGGGGCCCTGCGATGTGCACTATTTTTGAAGTAAGATGATTGATTTATGGTCATATTTACATACTGATTACAGAAGGTGGTTTCTTCCAAACTTGGCTTGAGTCAAATCTTTATTAGCACTATGGTTAGGTTGGGTGCGTTGCTCAGATCAGCCCTTGGGTACTGTTCTCTGTCTCCGACAAAACCTACTTAAGAGCTGGATGCAGTGGTCCTGACCAGATGGGTCCATTACAACTGTCACTGGTTAGAACTTGAGCACGATTGTGGGAAATAGCAGGGAGAGCAGACTCTCATAGCAATGAAACAGTAAGGTTTCATACCATTTTAAAATTCTATGTGGAGGAAGCTTGGTTTTGGGTATGCCTTAGATCAGCTGTTTAAGGCAGAATATTTACAGCTAGCAACAATGTTAACTTAGTAAGTCGCCAAAATAATTTTCTCCTAGGTCACAATATCAGGAATTATGTTAGACTTAGTTTTATGGAGCTTGAAGGCTTCCAAAATTGCTTTGTATTGACCATAAGTCATAAAGAAAGTAGATCTTATTAAAAAAAAAATGTGATCGTGAGCTACTGTGACTTTTTAATTACTTCTGTACTTACTTTAACATGCAGCTTTGTGGGAAAAGGAGAAGGGAAGCCTATGGCTAAGATTATCTGGCTTTGAACAATCAGATGTGCTTGGATAGAAAATTCTAATTGTTCATTAGAGATGTCACTCAAAAAGCTGGGAGGATGGAGGAAGTCTAAGTCAATGGTCAGATCTATGATGCACTGTGATTCAGTTAGTAATCTATGGCACGTTTACAAATTAATAAAAATTGTCCACTGAATGAACACTTCTCTGCAGAGGTAAAGAACTTCCACAGGTTTTCTTAACAAGAGAAAGACTAAAAAGTAAAGCTGAGAGTGCAGTAATAATGAACCTTTACATGTTACTCCCTTTCTGTCTATCTTGTGGATGCCGAACGTGTGATTATTTGTTCTGTAATTATATGCATTTGCAGGAGTCTACTGAGGATATACTCACAATTCCAAGCACTCTTTTTTCCTGACAGCTTTGTATGCAAGAGGAGAGAATATTATGTGTGTGCTCACATACATAGTCAGATACTGTGGATGTGTCACACATAAAAAGAAAGGTATGCAAGAAGTAATGGAAAAGACAGTGGAAGCGAATGCCTTTGTAAGATTGGATGAACAGAGGTAGAAGCAGGGTGTGTGAATTTTAGGCTTGGGGAAATAGCCAAGTGTCTGTCAGTATCCCTGTATGATGTCCATCAGTTAGGGATAGAAATCACTCTGTGTTTTGTGTGCTGCTCAGAGCAAAAGCATCCAAGAAGTTTTAGTGGGAGTTAATTTCCAGATTTGTAGTGGTTGTAGCAAGATGGTATCTTGCAGTCTCTGGAATTAACACAGCGTTCAGTTTTGATCTTTGCTGTGCAAAAAAGATGTGGACTGGCTGGAGAGGGTCCAGAGAAGGACCACAAAGACAATCAAAGGCCTGGGAAGCCTGTCATGTGAGGAGCAACTAAGGAAGCTGTTTGTTCAGATTTGAGAAATTAAGTCTTAGGGAAGACCTTAATTCCATGTTCCAGCCTCTAAAAGTTAGCTACAGAGAAGATGGGGACTCCATTTTTACAAAAAGTCATGTGCAAAAGATGAGAGGTGATGGGTAAAAATTACTGCTGGGGACATTCCATTGAACACAAGCGGAATATGTTTCACAGTGAGAACAACCTGATAAACAACTTGCCTAGATTGATTTCCTCAGGGAAGTGTTGGATTCTGCAGCATTCAGGTTGAGCTGGACAGAGTGCTAGGCCATCTTGTTTAGACTGTGCTTTTGCTGAGAAAGGTTGGATTAGATGGTTCTTGAGGTCTCTTCCAGCCTGGTGTTAGTGATTCATTTCCCATTCTCTCCAAATGGAGGCTTAATGAAGTATGCTAGAGTGCAAAAATATTTCTCCATTTCAAATGCTGACTGGATTTCAATGGATGTTTATTCTGAGAAAGTGATTTCAAACTGAGTGCTAATATTGGTTACATTGTCTCGGTTGTGCTCCCTTTGTCAGGTGAGGTGCTTCCTACCAGTCTTTTTTGGGTACAGGATGGGACAGGGAAAAAAAAAAAAAAGTAAATCCTACCTTTTCTTAGTATTCCTCATTTTGTTTACTTACTTCTGGTATTTCTGTGCCTTGATTTTTTTTAATCTTTTGCCTTCAGTGGTAGGAGGGTAACATATAAGACATATGGAGAAGAGCAAGTAGGCATGGGAGATTTTAGGTTGCATGTGTCACCACCTTAGAACCTCACATGAGAAATCAGGAGTCTAGTTGGGTTTTTTTTTCTTTTTTGTTTATCAAATTTCAAAATCTGTCTTACTTTTGATGGTTAAACAAACAAACAAAAAAAAAAATTAGGGAATGATGTAAATGTCAGATGAAATACCCTTGGCTGATCTTCCGTGGTTTTGTCTCCAGCTCCAGCAGTCACCATGGAGATTACATTGTATCTTTTGTCATGTTTCTGAATATAAGCAGTGAAAATTAGATTTTACAATTAGTATTTCTGCTTCATCATTTAATGAAATTATGTTAAAGAAAGCTTTTAATCTCTTCCTGCTTCTAAGTTTTGAAATTCTCTGAGCACTCTGTGTATATAGACAAGCCTATATACCCATATATACCTATGCATAATAATGCATATAGCAGCTAATTTCAAATTGCTGCATTAAAAATCTGGGAAGAAATCATTAGTGGAGTTGGGTTTTCTGTTGTCATTTCAAGAGATGTATTTCAATGGACTTTTTTTTTGTCCAGCAAATTCCTGGGTAGCTTCCTATCCTTCCATCTTGTATCTAAACACAGCAGAAAAACAGAGAAGTCTGTAAGAAACCAAAGTGGTCATCCGCTCCTGGCTTCTTCTGGAAGTTTTAACCTGTCCCCAATAAATAAATAATAATTTTCTCACCTGTGTGAGGAAATCAATTCAAGAGAGAACTTCTTTTGAATATCTATCTCCAGTCAGCTGTTGAAAACAAGTTTAGTTTTAAAAAAAATAAAATTAAAACTGTGTTCTGATTATTTTTAAACTGACTATTGCTGAAATCTTAGGCTGCAAACTACAAAATTCCACCTTGGAAAGCTGAACTATTCTTTAACTGTTACTTAATTTTTGAAGGGAGCCTCTAAGACAGGTGCAAACCTGAAAGATTAAGAATCTGCAACTGTCAACTGAAGCAGCAATCTGTCCAGATAAAAAGAGCTACACATAAAGAATTGTATAAAGAACTAGTAGACCCCGCATCAAAAATCTTGTGGGACCAAAAGGCATATGCAGGGTGCATTAAAAGCATGTGGAGAATGAGTTCCTAGGTTGTGAAGGTATAAAAGACTTCTTTGTTCTAAGGTCTGTCTCAGGAGGCACCCAGCTCAAGCTGTCTTTCAGGTACTGGAAGGTGCTGTAACGTCTCCCCAGAGCCTTCCCTTCTCCAGGCTGAACAAATCCAACTCTCTCAGCCTGTCCTCACAGGAGAGGTGCCCCATTCCTCTGATCATCTTGGTGTCCTTCCTCTGAACTCACTGTGTCCGTGGTCGTCTTAGACTGGGGGCTGGATGCAGTAATCCAGTTGGGTGTCACCAGAGCAGAGAGGGAGGGGCAGAATTGCTTCCCCTGACATGGGCTGCTTCTGGTTAAGCTGCTTGGGGTGCAGCCCAAGTTGTGAGCACAATGCTAGAGCTTGAGAGTGTACTGATACAACTTCAGTACTTCTCACTTCCGGGAAAATCCCAAACTGCAGCTATGTTTTGCAGGGTTTTTTGTTGAGCATTATTTTGGGAGCTAAATTATTTTCCAAGGCATTTGAATACTTCTGTTTGCTTCATTGTAAGTAGCTGTGGTATTCTTTTTGCTTCTCAGCTTTGATGAGGGTTAGAAAAATAAGTACTTTAATTTGACAGGAAGTCTTAGAGCAAACTGAGTTTAAAAAGCATGGTGGTAATTTTTTAAAGAGCCATCTTTTAAGAACTCAAGAGCAAGCAATTTCAAAGTACTGTAGTTCAAGGAAATGAGGCAGAAGGCCAACTTGGCTGAGCAGAGATCTTTTCCTCAGAGCTCAAATAAAAATGGGAGGTGTTTGGACATTAAAAGCGAGGACAGATGACACAGGAGGGCTGCAGCGATGTTGTTTGATACTGCAGGGAGGAGACTTGTGTGGTTGAAGCTTGTTGAGTATCCAAGCTGGACAGCACTGGTGGACAACAAAATGGCTTTTTAAAAAGGTCAGCAGCAAAAGGATGTTCAGAGATAATATTAGTCCATTACTTGATGAGGTGAGTCACCTCACAGTTAGGGATGTGGACAGAGCAGAAACGTTTAATGCCTTTTTTTACCTCTATCTATACCAGCACTGATGGTCCCAGGGACTCCTGTAGTCCTGTGACTTGAAGGCTTTGCAAACTCTGAAGTTGTTCAAGATTTACTGCTCCAGCTGAGTGCACATAAGTCAATGGGGCCAGATGGGATTCAGCTCAGTGTACTGAAAGAGCTACCTGATCATATCATGGGTCCTCTCCTTGTTATTTTTCAATGGTTTTGGGACTCTGGAAAGGTATCAGTTGACTAGAAGCTGGCAAATGTTGTCCCAGTTTTCAAGAAGACTAAGAAGGAAGATTTTGGTAATTACAGGCCAGTAAATTTCACTCCAGTGCCTAGTAAAATTATGGAGAAGATTATTCTGTGAGCAATGGGAAAATACTTGAGAGGCAATGCAGTCATTGTCAGAGCCAGAACTGGTCCATGAGGGAAAGTCCTGCTTAAGCTGGGAGTTGGACTCCATGATGCTTATAGGTCCCTTTCAACTTGAAATGCTCCATGATCATGATGATCTTCACTAGATTAATCTATTGTAGATGATTTATAATACTTGTGCCTATTGTGCATTGCTGTAATCTTTGAATAGTAACCTGGAAAAACACATTACAGCCATATTGAACTTCCAGCATTTAAGATCATTTTGGTCACTACAACTTTGTTTCCCTGTGCACACATTATGAAGCTAAGTAAGTATGAAAACACAGTAGTATCAAAAACATGCACTTTTTTCTGTACTTAATGAAAGTAGTACTACTATATTTCAGCAACAGACTATATTCTCTGAATACAATGGCTGAAATTCAGCTTTTGCTGGGATTATATTCTTAACACATATATCAACCTAGCAGACATTCTGGAGTGATACCTAACAAAAATTGGTGAAATGGTCAAGAAATAGATTATGGATCCTGAATTTAAAAGTTTCATATGGTACATTACTTCTCTAGTTAGCCAGGTGATAAAAGCTCTTGTTAAGTAGAAGGCTCTGGAAGACATTATTAATAAATTACATTGTGTTTCAGAGTATGAATAGGTGACTCTTAAATGTTGCAATTTCTGAAACAGTAACTGGCTGTATTAATATGTTCATGTCTGAACAAAATTAAAATTCCATTTACTTTTACTGAACTCCTAAAATTCTTTGAGTGTTAAATGAAAGTAGTGCAAGATAAGCTGCACTACAGAACTCAGTTGATATCTTTCTTTGAAGATGGTAAATATTGCAAGCAGAATATCAAGTTTTCAATTTATATCAGTAACACTTCCTTTAAAACATCTAAATTGGTTCTTAACATTTACTGAAAAGAAGTTTGTTAGAATAGGATAATATTTCCATATAATTCTCTTTTGTTTTCTTAGCCTCCTCCAGGAAATGTGAAAATGCCTAATGTACCCAGTACCCAGCCAGCAATAATGAAACCAACAGAAGAACCATCTTCCTACACACAAATAGCAAAGGTTTGTCTGCAACTTTTAGATGCTAGGTTCCTTTTAATAATAATTATTTAAATATACTTCTGGAATAATGCATTTTGTAAGTAAGCATTGGTTTCCTAATTAAAATTAATTCTGCCTTTAAGTAGTTGGTAATATGTGAATTTGTGCTATATTGGGTCAGTTTTCATAAATGGAGATGCCTAATTATAGTGAAAAGACTTGGAATATTTATGCCATATTCATATTTTTTGTCAATATCTGGTGATTTCTTTTGTTCAGGAGCATGCCTTGGCCCAGGCAGAACTGCTAAAGCGTCAAGAAGAACTGGAAAGAAAAGCAGCTGAACTAGATCGCAGAGAAAGGGAAATGCAGAGTCTCAATCAGCAAGGGGGTATGCATGAAAAATATACTTTAAAGTTCAGAAATGTCACTTTTTCTTAGAAAAATTTAATTTTACAGTGACATTGTGAAGCAGATTGAAGAAGGATTTTTGTAAGGTCTTCAGGAAAAGGAAGTTTATTTCCCTTGAGAAGATGCATACAGTGAATAAACTGGGCTGTCCTTTCAGATTTTCACTGAAAAAAATTTAAATGTGGCCTCTGTAGCATGTTATTCTCTTCTATCTATTATTCTCTTCTATTTTTATTCTAGATTAGTATCTGAGTAATACTACTGAATAGAAATGGAGCATTTTGAGATGAAGTAAAACTAACTTTCTAAAGTAACATCTCTTTGATTTCTGATCTGTCAGTATTTATAGCTGTAGGAGAACTTCTCTGAATTGAAACATTTCATTTCATTTGCTGTGTTACAAACATAATATTCTACACAAATAGCAGAAAGATCTATTATTAATCTTTTATTAGTTTTTTTGTATGCCACAAACTCTGTGCTGTGCAAAGTGAACTTTTTTTTTACAGCAGTTTCACAAGTGTGAGAAGATTTATGTCCTCTTAACTGAAGATGCTTTGCTACAAGTACATCTGTTGGAATATTCCTTCCCAAAAGGAAGAACTTCAGACCGAAGTTCAAAAAAACCCCCAAACCCAACAAAGCAAACCACTGTGTGTGAGGTTCTCTTTATCTGGTCATTTGACTTTTATCTACAGTTCTGTTTTATTTTCACACATGCTGGTCTTTTTATCAATATGCAGTGTTACAATTACAGATTGCATAATTCCTTAGTAATTCAAGTTGTCAGGGAATTCTGTAGAATAGAATAAAATATTTTTCAGTTGGAAGGGACATAGAATATTTTCAGTTGGAAGCGATATAAAATGACTTACAGAAGAGTGATTGGAGTAAAGTTGGAAGGGGACTCTAGAGATCATCTCATCTAAAACAAGGTCACCTGGAGGAGGTGATACAGGAACAGGAATGCATCCAGGTGGGTTTTGAAGGTCTCCGAAAGGGACACTCCACAAAGCCCATTCCAGTGCTCTGCCACCCTCGATGTAAAGAAGTTCTTCCATGAACTTCTTGTGTTTTAGTTTATTGCCATTGCTTCTTGTCTAGTATCTGGGCACCACTGGAAAGTCTGGCATCATCCTCTTGGCACCCACCTTTGAGATACTTACATGCATTGATGAGATCCTCTCTCAGTCTTTTCTAAACAGGCCCAGCTCCCTCAGTCTCTCCTCGTAAGAGAGATGCTCCAGAGCCCTCATCATCTTTGTGGCCCTTTGCTGGACACTCTCCAGAAGCTCCATTTCTGTCCTCTTGAGGAGCCCAGAACTGGACACAGCACTCCAGATGTGGCCTCACCAGGGCCCAGCAGAGGGGGAGGATCAGCTCCCTTGTTCTGCTGGCCACACTCTTCCCAGTGCAGCCCAGGATCCCACTGGGCCTCCTGGCCACAAGGGCACACTGCTGGCTCATTGTCACCTTGAGATCCACCAAGACTCCCAGGTCCTTCTCTGCAGAGCTGCTCTTCAGTGGGGCAGCCTCAGCCTGTGCTGGTCCTTGGGGTTGTTCCTCCCCAGGTGCAGGACCCTGCACTCGGCCTTGTTGAACCTCATTAGGGTTCTCTCTGTCCAACTCTCCAGCCTACCAAGGTCCAGCTGAAAGGCAGCAGAGCCTTCAGGTTTATCAGCCACTCTCCCAGTTTGTATCATCAGCAAACCTGCTGAGGTACCTTGGTTCCCTTCATCCAGGTCAGTGATAAACAAACTGAGTGAGACTGGACCCAGTGTTGATCCCTGGGGAACACCACTGACTGCAGGCCTCCAGCTGCCAGAGTTCTACTGCCCTGACCCTGACCCTCTGAGCTCTGCCGTTCAGCCAGTCCGTGGTCCACCCCACTGTTCATTCATCTAAACATTTCCTGTGCTTACCTATGAGGATGTTATCGGAGATGGTGTCCAAAGCCTTGCTGAAGTGGAGGCAGACAACAACCACTGCACAACCACCCACAACGGTATCACCCATATTAGCTTGTCCCTTAATTCTCACCCATGAACTGTCAGTGCATTTGTCTGCCCCTGAATAGAGCTTGATACAGTCCAGTTGCTTTCTCATATGAAGAACAACTCCACCACCTTGCCTCTCTGACCTGTCCTTTCTAAAAAATTCACAGCCATGCATGACATTATTCCAGTCATGTGAGCTATCTATCCTACCATATCTCTGTAATTGCAATGAGATGATGGCCTTGTGACTGCTCACAGGTTTCCAGTTCTTCTTGTTTATTCCTCATGCTTATTCCTTATTCCTCGTGTGTTTGTGTACAGGCACTTCAGAGAGGTGATCAAGCATCCAGATTCCCTAGATGGAGTGTAAGAGGATTCATTATAACCGTGAACACCCTTGATGTCATTAGCCCTGCGATTTTCATCTTGAGAAGCAGTCAAGGAGCATCTGCACTGGTTGACATGACCTCCTCCCTAGAAGGAAGCAGTAGAATGATCATAGCCACTTTGGACTCACCCCGAGTCCCACAGTCTAAAGTCCATCTCACCAAATTGGCCAGCATGCTGCCAAAGAATTTCTTGCCGTTTTTTAAACAGATGGATCCCATTCCTCCCTAACAGGCTACAATCATTTAAGCACAATCCATTGTTATATAAGCTAAAACCTTGATGGCAGCCAGGAAGCCAGATGTTGATCTGCACAGTGTGGCTGTTTCTGGCTGTCCCTGTTTCTCTGACCAGGAAGATAGATGATAGGATGACTTGGGCACCAGTGTTTGTCACTTGTCTTGCCAGCACTTTATAGTCTCCCTTGGTTCTGCCTATTTTTTGGCTTGTGGTATAATTTGTACCCACGTGAGACAATAATAGCAGGTACTGGTCTGTGATCGTGACAAGTTGGGCTACCCTCTTGGCAGCATCACAGATCTTAGTCCCTGGTAGGCAGCATTACCTCTTGTGACTATCGGTCACAGGCTGGTAGGTGGTGTCTCAGTGACCCTAAGAGAGCCACCACTGCAGTTACTCAGTGTTTCTTCTTATAGTAATGACTATGGTGCTGTTGGTCCAGATGTTCCTTGTTGCACTTGCTAATGGACGTCTAAAGCCTTTAAAGCATCCTATCTGTTTTGGTGTGCAAGTTGCAGGGTAGAGGTTGGACTTGAGCTCTCTATTTGTGGGTCACCAGGATCCAAGGTGTCTCACACTCAGTGATGCCCATTGTAGGTAAGGTTTGGAAGCCATTTCTCTATCTCCCTTCAGTCCCTCTAACACTGCACAGCCTGTTGCAATTTGTCCACCTTCTGCAACAGTTTGTCAAACTATGCATGTTTCATGCAGGTACAAACCTTTTGTCTAGGAGAAGTATCAGTGCATCCATTGCAGGCTACCACCTGCACTCATATCTCTTTCCTTACCAGTTCCCTCAGTGGATGTCAGTCAGACATCTCTGGGGCTGTCTCAGCAGACACACTTGTTATGACTCTGCCCACCATTATGGCAGAGACCTAGAGCATTTAGCACTTACCTGAGGCATGCACCTACCTGCAGATTGCAGCAACCTCCCTGCTCCCCCTCCTGCATAAATGGCCACACCACATCTTTTTGATGCACCATGTCCTGGTCACTCATGCTCCCTAAAGCCGATTAAATCTTCCACATGGCTCCTGGTAATGCTCATTCCACGCCTGACAGGTTAGTGGCAGATTCTGGGTCCTGATAGGGCTTTGGCCTGCTGCCCAGGTGTCCCTAAGCTCAAGAAACCTCTGGACAGCTTGATCTAACCCTCTCCCCCAAAATTACTTTGGTTGCTGCTGCTGCCCTCCTGACTGACAGTGGCCATATAGTCCAACTGCCTGCCCACTTCAGTACCAGTAAGTTAAAGCATGTTGTTAAGGGCATTGTTCATATGCCCTGAAACACTGACAGGCTCAGGACATTGACCACTCCTCTAGGAAACCCATTCTAGTGTTGACCATTTTCTTGGTAAAGAAATGCTTCCTGATGTCCATTGTGAACCTGCTCTGGCACAACTTCGAATTACTCCATGTATTGCATTTCTGGATCCCAGGGACCCATGCACTAATTTGGATTCCTTTGAAAACACCGTAGAGTGGTCTTGATTGGAGAACAGAGTCTCTTGCAATTCTCTAGCTATTTGCATTCATTTGCCTTAAGATGCTGGCTGCACATCTAGGGCACCGTTGTCATATGTCGTCTTAATTTACTACAGTGAAAGATCTTCAAGCTGGTAGGTCACCTCAGCCTGATGCCTTTAGCCTTCTCTGCTCAGGTTCTGTGCAGCATTGTGTTCGAGCTAATGAAAGTGTACTGCTTCCTATTTCAACTAATTCATTTGGTCAAATGATGATTAATACATATTTTGCCTTCGGAGTTCGACATGCTGTGGCAGAGATTTGTTGCAGTGATTGTCTCAGTTGAATCTCTGGGTCTATGCTTGGTATGACTTGTGTTCAGCAGAATGTTCACTCTAGTCTATGATCAGATAAGCATACAGGAAATCCAAGTGTCTGATTCTGTGTCCTTTGCAGCGTCCTCACTCTGTCACACAACTGTATCAAAATACAGCGATGCTGTAGAGCATGCTCTTGTTAGAGAAAGATACTTAAAGACCCATTTCAGTAATTATCTTTCTTGAGACTTCCTCTCTTTTAGGTAAGTTTTGACAGGAAACCATATTGGAAACTAGAAATACTTTGACACTAAAAATATCAGGATTCTGAAAATGAAGAATGCTTTTCAGTCCCTTATCTTTGTGTTCAACAGACTGTATCAATATGGTGGGACTTTAGGGAAATACTCATTTAAAAGTCAAGGTATTCTCAGAAATCGTTTTTCTGTCCATATCTTGTTTTGTGAAAAATTCTCTTACTTTTTAGGAAATGTCAGATGCCTGCTCAGTCTTTTATGTAGATAAAATACTGTTATTTCCTTGACCTGGCTACACTTAATTGTATTTCATTCTGAAATTTATGTTGAGGGTTGCTCTTAAAATTCTTGGGGTTTGGTAGCCCAAGTTATCCACCCACTTGAGAAACTCATGCATTAAACAGTTCAGACAAGTTCAAATGTATATCTCTTTCAAGTATACAGAGATTGAAATTACATTATAAAGGCCTTTTTTTCCCTTTATTTTCTGTTTTGCAGGTAGAAAAAATAACTGGCCACCTCTTCCTGAGAATTTTCCTGTAGGTCCTTGTTTTTACCAGGATTTTTCAGTAGACATTCCTGTAGAATTCCAGAAGACAGTAAAGATTATGTACTATTTGTGGATGTGTAAGTATTTTCTTTTTAAGAAAAATAAAGTGCCTGTTAAAAGTTGGTAATACATACCTGCTACTTTGGCTTTTGGAACATCTGTAATGAAAAATTATTTTAAATCCAGAAGCCAAACGTAGAAGCAAAATTTTATGTTAATAAAATTCTAAAAGTATAGAATTATGTCATAAGAGCTTCCACGAAAAAAAGGAGGATTATCCTAGAGCAGTTTGGTTCTAATTTATTGCAATTGTCTGGTTTAAGTTTCTCCAGTTGTAAAATGAACTTTGACCATTTAGAAACTTAGAAATAATTTTACTGTTTTTAAAATCAGCTTCTATGTTAAGGAATAAATCTCACAATTAATGTTAATAGACTGTTGAGTTCAAGATGTATAATACCCATTTGCTTTAATATACATAGCTTTATATAGCTTAATATGGTTTTAATCTATAGAAAAGGCTTAATATAATTTTACCCTATTTTAAGAAATAGTGTCAATTAGCTGAAAAATCAGTCCATGTTAAAACTATCCTTTGTAGGCAAAGAATGCTCTGCACCATCTTAGTAGGATTAATTTTGCCCTCTGGGGGCTGTGTTTTGACTGGAGAAATGCTGGAATAAACAAGTGTGCAGATGCCACACTAGTTTCTTCTGCCTCGTCTGCTGTGATTGATAAAAGCCTAATATGCTTTGACTTTGAAGAAATTGCAAGATTTAGATACTTTGATACCTTTAATATATTTTTAGCCTTCAAAGAAAATGTGGATTTCAGATGTTTTCTGTACTTTTTTTCATAGCTTAAGATGTAGTTAGGAGATCTCCATGATTTTACACGTTACTCTGGTGATTTATTGCTGTGATTGAACCACGTAATTGAAACACATGAAATGAACAGACAGCATTGAATCAAATCATTCCCACTTCATCATAATCTGCAGCTTTCTATATTCATTGCTAGATCGTTCGTCTTCAAATAAGCAACTGTAGAGCGTGTGACTGGTCACTCTCATAAAGTTGACAGATAATTTAGATATATGTGAAATCTAAGGTGAAATACTCAGAATTTTAGGATGGTTACCAATTCTGGCCATTTGCAGGGCTGAGTTCTGAAAGTGTGTATGTTTAAAATATGAGGTGAAGTTAGGCAGTTAGAATTGGAATATTAATACTGTTGTTAATTTTCCTTCTTACAGCAAGAAGTAAAGGAAGAAGCAATATTATTTCAAAATATATAGGAGCTGTGCTTTTGTATTGACATGACAGCTAATCTTCTAGGTAGACTGAGGTTTCAGCCAAGTCTTCTTGCACTCTTTGTTCTTCAGTGGTAGTACTCTCTGACATATATTACTCAAGAATGCAGGATCAGGGCATAATAAAGGAAAAGAAAAACAAAATTTATTTCACAGTTAAAAAAATAAAAACCCCCCCCCCCGATTGGGTATAGAACCCCATCCCTTAGAGTTGGCTGTTGAATCAGTGAATCAGTCCTTGGGACTTTTCTTTCCTAGGATTGCATCTATATCGTTTGGCTAATTTCTCTTGGACTATTTTTCCTCTGGGGGAGGTACTTATTCCCATAGACCTTCTTCCTGCTTGCTACTCTACATTTTATTTCCTCTTCCAGAACTTCCTATGTCTTTTAAGGTCTAGGGATCTGTGAACATAATCACATTTGAATAGATCTAGTACTGCATTCTCAGCACTTTATAAAGTAGGTCCTTTTCCTTTGCAGTAGCTCTGGGAACAAACTTTCTAGTTTAGTTTTCCGTGTTTCCACAGTTAGTATTAATTTTATATCATCATTTTTTGTTTTTATATCTCTGAGGAAACTTCTTTACTTCAGATTCATATACTCTTCCTTTCGTGACAAAACAACTCTCTATCCCTATATCATTAACTCATTCCTGTTTTCTCCTTTTGTATCAAAAGTCAGAGTTTTCTAATTCTTTGATGTGGTTTTATCTTTGCACATTTTTTTTCTGGGGGAGAGACTTTTTTTTTTAACAGATTTAGTGCTCAAATGTTTTTGCGAACTATAACAATCAATTAGCAGTGACTTCTCACTGTTGCCATTGGAATGTTTCTGTCTTGGCTTTGTGGCCGTTAGTACTTTAAGGGCTTGCACATGAAAATGACAGTTTTCCTAGCTCATTAGCACTGAGCACTGATTTTTTTGATCTTTTTGTTCTTTATTATTGTGTCCAGTGTCAAGTATTACATCTCTTGATTTGTGCCAAAAGTCAAAAACAGCCTCAAAAGCATGTTCTCCAGCTACTTTCCCCACAGGGTGATAGCATGTGCCAAATAAACACCACTGATTTTCAAATAATATTTCTTTTTTGAAGTTATAAACTGAAGAGATTCTGGTAGAGAAATAATATCCCAAAGTGCCAACTTTTCTTCTTTTTCTCTTTAGGAGAGTTTAATCTCATCCTCTGACTGAGGATGAGGTAGATGGTGTATATATGTGTGTGTGTGTGTATATATATCCACACATCAGACCATATAGATGTTTGTTCTGCCTGTCCATGAGAACCTCTGATGATAGACACTTCACAAACTCCCTCCCAGCCTGTTCTAATGGGTTGCTGTCTTTTAGAATTAGAAGATGTTTCTTGGTATATTAATTTAATTCTCCCCTCCTGTGTTTGATCTTTCCCGTTCTATCCACTGTTGTTATGGAAAACGCTTTTATCTCCATTAGTCATCTCCTTTTACTTAGCATAGTTCACTCAGCCTTCCTTTGGGTGATGTTTTCTCGAGGTTTGACTGTTTGGTGTCATACAGATTCACTCTTGGTCCCCTCCATATTATTATGTGGGTTTTTTTAGTGTGTAGCATCAGGAGATTTTTAAAAAGTACTTTCACATTTTAGATAGCACATGTTTATGTGCTGATTCAAGACTGTTAATGCTTATGTTTTCTAAGTCTGTTTTAGAATCTGTTTTTTCCCTATGGAATTTCTTTCTCTTTTTGTAAAGCATGTTAGCATATCTCTCCCAGGCAAGCAGAATAGACTAGGAACAAAAGCGTAAACAACATCTGAAGCTTCTTGGTGCTCCAGGGTTATGTGTGATCAAACGTCACTAGCCCAGTCCTCACTTGTGAGTTCCTTGTGGCTTCAAAATTCTCCATTCTATAGGCATTCCATTTGCCTTTAGGCAGTTCCAATCCTGGGTGACAGTCATGTGTCCTAATGTAGACTTAGGTTTCCTGGGAATATAATCAATGAAATGAAACATTACTGAAATAAAACTTAAACCAAAAATTTGTTTTCATACCATCTCAAATGAAATAGCAAAATCATCTCAATAATAGCAAAACCATCTCATTATTTGGCAATATCTTCAGTACAATTTGTGGTCTTTATCTACAACTCACTTTCAGACAGTTATGGACGATAAAGTGTAGTTAATTAAGTCAAGGAGTATATCTAAGGAGAATTCTTCTGTTCAGGAAAGTTTATACCCAAAAAAAGAAGTAAAATATTAATATTTATTAAACTAATGCAATTTCCCACTGTTGAGTCTTATTCTGGCAGGATGACTTTTTATTTCAACTTCAGCTGCTTCCACACCCAAACTACGAGAAAGCTTTCTTCAATCACCACTACTCTATTGTTATAGCTGTGGGGTTGTCAAACAGAAATTGCATGCTGCAGACTTCTGCCAAAGCCCTTGGTGATTTCAGCCCCCAGGTGGTCATTATTTTCTAATAGCTTGTATTATGTTTTAATTTGCTGAGGCAAGTACTTAAAACTGTTACCCTGAACCTATAAGCACATCTGTTCATAGAGCTAAGCTTGCCTAGATCCCTTAGTGAAGGTGTTGGCTCAAAGGATAAATTATTCTCTGTACCTTGCAGCAAGCAGGCAGAGTGAAGGGCAAGCACAGTGAAGTGAGAATTGTCAGTCAAGTCTGCTCTCTTCCTCTATAGCTTGCTAATACTTGTTTTGTACAGCTGAGACTCTCTGTTACAGTAGTGAAGCTGACCCCTGTGTTTCTGGTTTTAGTATCAGTAGTGGGTGTGATGGTTCACCCTTTTCTGCACTGATTGTACTCTTCTAAAACTTGACCTGTTACCATAATTGCAGTTATATATTAAAGTAATTTTGGAAAGTTTAAGCTCCACCAGAATTCAAATGTTTCAAGTAACATAGGGTTCTCCATGTATTGATAGAAAAAGACAGAATACCCCTTTCTTGTACTTATCAAAGAAAGGCAGAAACGGGGATTTGTATAGTTTCTTTTGCTTTATGAGGCATAAACACACAATCCTGAAATGAGTTGTTTTGCCGATTCCTTTGGGCAGTGCTAAGATCTGTATATGCAATAATTGACTTTTATTTAAAAGAACTAAGTGTTTTGATTCTGACGACTCTTACTGGAAAATATGATCTACTTATCTGAGGAAAATGTTTTAAGTTTCATCAGTCTTCCATGCAATAATATGTGCATCTTGCTTTTAAGAGTCCTTTCCCACCGTGTTGAATTATAGTTCAAGTCGTAATTAAGACAGCAGCAAAGTTTTTCAGGATTCTCTTCAGAATCTTTAGTATCTTGCCTGCTCTGTTAACCTTGCCATCAGTAGAATGACTAAAATGTTGCTCTGAAGTTAAATAAAAATCATTGCTGTCAGGAGCAGTTTGTGCAGTTATAAATACCCTACTTTATCCTGATCCACAAGGAAAGAAATTGTTCTTTGAGGCAGCAAAATCCCTCCTGAATCACTGGTTATTGCTGAACAAAGAGAGAAATTCATGTTCATCTTTGAAGTCTAGCAGAACTAACTTCTCTGCCAGATAGCATGAATGTAGTAGTTGTAATGTTTCTTAATATTGCCTTATTCTGTTCTAAGAAGTGAACTTAATTGAAATAAAATGTGAAGCCATAATTCAAATGCATTTCCTTTAGTAGAAATTGAATAGTTAATGTATAACAACATCTGCAAATGAGAAAATTATAGTATTGAGCTAACCACAGACCACCAAAAGGTAGATGCTCTAAGAAAGTATTCTAAAAAATATTTGAATATACAGAGTATATTACAGCATCTACATCAGCTTCTTGCAGACCATGTTTTACTGAGGAAAATCCTTAGTAAGTGGGGTTTTTTGTTTTATTATATGGAAGACAAAGAACTTTCTGTTGAAAGATTACTTGGGAAATTTTTCTTTTTAAATTTGAATGTGTACAGTGCTTATTTTGTGATGCAATTTATGTTTTTTTAAGCTTTCTCTCAAAAAATATTCAGTAGTCTCATAAATATTTGTATTCAGTTATTACTGTAGAAAAAAATTCTTGCAGCTGTAGAAACCTCTTTTTTTTAATTTAATGTTTGAAAGTGTCTTATTTTGGTGACAGGATATTTTCTATTGCCAGGTAGCTGATGGTACTTGAATTTTCATCTAGAGTGCTCTCACTTGTGAATACAGGGTTTACCTGAAATTTAGAAAACTATAACAATCAATTTATTACAAAAGGCTTTGAGATGGTATTGGTATTGTCAGCATGCCGATGTTTTGTTTAAAATGCTGTTTTGTTTAAATGTTTAAAATGTTTATAAGTTCAGGTATAACTTTAGCAGTCGTAGTAATTTATGTTTTGTTTAAACATAAATTAAATAAGACTGTTTTGTTTTTGCTTCTACAGTCCATACAGTGACACTGTTTCTTAATATCTTTGGATGTTTGGCCTGGTTTTACGTTGATGCTACACGAGGGGTTGATTTTGGATTGAGTATTCTCTGGTTCTTGCTTTTTACTCCTTGTTCTTTTGTCTGCTGGTACAGACCACTTTATGGAGCTTTCAGGTAACAACTTCAGCTTGACTTAGGACATTTAAAAACTTGTCAAAAATGCATTAACATTCCAGAATTTGCCTGATTATCATGATGATACTCCTTTGAAGTGCTTTCATTAAAAACAGAGAGTATGTTTGGCGTTAATCCAGTTGTTGAATTTGAAACACAGATGCCAATAGTTAGTAGTATTATGGAATATCCTTTAAAATATTTATAATTTTTGCTACAGACGAAATATTTGTTGGAAATACTTAACTTGGTTAAAGTTAATAAGGGCTGGTAACAGTTGGAAAGAACATTTCCATTAAATCTCTGTCTCTTCATACCAAGAATTTGAGTAGGTTAGTGGTATATAGGGTCAAATTTTTTGCTTCCTGAATGAGCTTTGTAAATAGCTAACCTTAAAATCTTGTGGTTTTAAGGTTATCTTGTACAGTATCTGTAATGAAAATAGCCTGAGATTCTTAAGAATTAATGGAACAAGTATACAATAAACTAGTACTTTTCCTAGTCTTAGTAATCTTTGCAAACTTCAGCAACATGAGGTGTGTCATTGAGAATAGAATGGTGTATTTGCATGCAAAATCAAACTTACTCTTAGTGAAGATCAGCATGTAGAGATTTCCTACAGTTTGGGTTTTTTTTTACATTGAAGTGATTCAGGATGTTCTCAGTTAAAATACCCCTGTTCTTGAATTAAAAGGTTGATGGCCAGAAGTTGCAATTAACTGTAACACTTAGACTACAGGAAGTGGTTTTTTTTGTTAACCAAGGAGGTATTGCTATACCCACAAATCCTTGAGGAATCGTATAGTTTAATGTGCATTTCTTGTCTAGTAAATCCATAGCTTTTCTTAGAGAAAATTGGTTGGTTGAGGAACTACTACTTGCATATTCAATTTCCAGTCAGTTGCTAAGCTGAAAATGAAATAGTAGACTGAACTGGTTGTATAGAAATTATAAACTCCCTTCTGCAGGAAGAGGTGTTAAGGGCAAAATCTGTTTCTGTAACTTAACTAAATGATTTCTACTTTCTTAAGAACTCTAGTAGCAAGCATACCATATAATCAATAGTTTCAATAGTAGCAAGTTGAAACTTCGTTGAAATTTTGCCTGTACATTTATATTTGGCTGGTTTTTTAATTTTTTTATTTTCAGTCTTCGGCATTTTAGTAATATAAACAGCAAATGTATTCTGTACATTTTACTTTAAAATAACAGCTGCTTCAGTATTTTGGTGCGCCCTGCTGTTTCAGTAATTCCATATAAGATTTTATTTCCTTTCACAAGTTAAATATTCTCTTCCTGTCTTGCCATCACTGTGAACTTCACTCTGAAAGTGGAGCAGAATTCTTTATGCAAACTTAAATGGTTAGTTGAAGATGCTCTGCTTTGGGCTGAACAGAACTATTCTCACCTTTCTTAGAGATGCAGGTGGCAAAATCTCTTTATTAAAGAAGAAAGAGCAGCTCTTGTAAAGAAACACTCTAAAAAACCACAGAATTGCTGATATTTCAGGTCACTTGATAAATGAAAGTACTTTTCCTCTAGTTAATGCTGAAAAAAGTTAGATTGATACTACTGAATATGAATAAAAGTAATTAATTTTCTGGCTGCTTTAATCTTTTTCCCCCCACCTCTTTCAGGAGTGACAGTTCATTCAGGTTCTTTGTGTTCTTCTTTGTATATATCTGTCAGTTTGCTGTACATGTACTTCAAGCTGCAGGATTTCAAAGATGGGGAAACTGGTGAGTATTCTGTTTGCTGTAGTATTGTACTGTCTCTAAGACAAACACTCATATTTGAAGTAACAAATGCAATACAGTCTATGTTTTCAAAGGAATAATTTTGTGTTCACTGGAATGTTACATTTAACTCTGAAAAAAAAGCATTATTGAAGTGCTCTTAACTGTAAGTGGGTGAAATATATCCAAAGAATGTGAGGTGTACTTCTGTTACTAGGCTGGTCAAAATCTTATCCTTCAATTTAAACCACTTCGAACTTACTCTTTCATACACTACCTCCTCTATTTTGGTGGTGGAAGGAGTTCTATATTTAAGGTAAAGGAAAGCAAAAATGTAGACATCAATAATATATTGTTTGCTTATATTTTGTATTGTTAGGTATTTCTAATAATATTAATGCACTTCCTACTTATTGAGAAAATTTTGGCTAAAATTTGTAGAATGAGTTAACGACATTTTGGTGAATATAGTAGTATATCTTTGATATTATTTGAAAAGTTCATTTGTCTGAGTCACATCCTTATTCTGTAATAAGTTAATCTTTCTTTTAAATGTTTGCAAATCTATAAGCTTTTACACAATGCTTATATATTATCTTTTATTTGAGACTTTGAGGTGTAATATTGAGGTTTTACAAGGAGAAACTATGGGGAATCACTCACTGTCCTTGAAATAAAGAAATTAACTAAAAAGAAGGTTGTAGTAGCCAGCTGGTAACATGAAGAGTGGCAGTGCTGTAGTTGGGTAATGACACATCCCTCTATCAGTGCTTTTTTCTGCAAACCCCAAAACATATGCAGGGCAGACAAAACAGTATTGCTTTAGAATTGTTACATAAGGGAAGATCCTGGTTTATTATTTTTGGTCTGGAATCCTCTATTGCTTATTCATCCACGTCTAGGAAGTGTGCTTTTAAGTATACTTGGGGAAGGAGTGTTGAGAGTAGCCAGATCATTAGAGAATCCTAATTACAGTTTGGATTTTGGGGTTTTGTAGTAGATTACAGTGGGATATAGTGGATATCAAAGTGGTGTGAAGCAGGTAGGGAAAAGTTTTAAGGTTTGGATTTACATAATTTTTTGCCTTTTTTTTTAATAACACGGAAAAACCTTCCCATTTTAATGCGCATGGTTTTGTTCTTAAGGCAACCTGCTTTTTTAATTGTCTGGTTTGAAACTCTTTTGGTGTCTGTTGGTGTTTCGATTTTAAAGAACGGGGAAATGATTGAAGTAGATACTTACACAGCATTTTCTATTAGTTCATCTGATGCTCTCTACTTAAAAAAATATATTAACCTCAGTTGAGAAAGCATCACTATGTGGATACAATTAAATATGTTTTCACATAGAAGCTGTGTATCTGTGGTATTTTCCTGTTCTGTTAGAAACTATCTTTTAAGGGATATTTTCTCATCTATGATTTCATGTAGTCTTGAATCAATCTGAAATGACAGTATAACAAAAAAACCTCAAGAAGTTGAGAAGCAGCTCTCTAATTTCTCCACAATTTTGCTCAAGGATAATAATACTAAGAACAATTTTCATATAGTGTCACTGTATTTTCTGTGAAAAAAACAGAAATTAAGCTTTAAAAGCATATCATAGAACCAAAATATGCTTAGGTAAGATTCCTATGACTTTTCTTCAAAAATACTCAAAATGGTTCAGAACCAAGAGGTTATAAACTTCTCTTTGGTGAAGGTATCTTTGATTAAATGGTTCATGTGCTGTACTAATAAAATTTGTTCTTTCTCCTTCCTTCAGTGGGTGGATTTCATCTCTTACTGGACTTAATAAGAGCATTCCTGTTGGCATTATGATGATAATCATAGCTGCACTTTTCACAGCATCTGCTGTTATCTCACTAGTTATGTTTAAAAAGGTAAGTTACATATTATTCCCCTTTTTTTTTTTCCTACATTTGATTTGTATTTTGCTTTCTGTCTTGAGAGAGGTATTCTTTCACAAAGTAGTGGGGATTAAATTATATTTTTAAAGGTGAGCCTTACCTATTAACAACGGCACAGTTTTGCTTATACTGTTGTGGAGTTACAAAATGCTGCTTGTACAATGCAGATATTTTCTGCAAATGGAGAGGGATAGCGTTGAATTAAGAGAATCTGAGAGGTAACCAGACCACAAAGGAGTAGGTGAATGCACTGGACACTGTGATTGTAGCTGTAGATGCCAGGTTGTCCATCAGACACAGAGAAGTGTGATTCAAGTGATGGCTAACTTTCACCTCTTACCACTGTCATTCCCATTAAAATCAATAGAAGAGAGAGATGCTCAGCACCTCATAAAAGGATTTTTCTCTGTCTCTATTTTTTAATATTTTATTGCCACCTAATGATGAAGGAGCATGAAAACTCAAAGAAATAAATTCTTTTTCTGTGGTTACTTTCAGTGAATTTGCACCCAGAAGATCTAAGTATGGATACAGGTGCACTAGTAAGTCATTGAGATAAATGTAACTGAGAATTCTAAACATCATGTGCTGGCTGAATTCTAGTAATTCAACCTCTGTTACAGTTAGGTTTAAAGATTTTACACATACACAAATTCTTTTGACTTGTTCCCAGTAAACTAGAAATTTTAAGTGTGTGCCTAGAGATGTCCTTTCTTGTCTCCTATAGAAATACTCTATAAATGAGAAGGAACAAGTAAGAAAAATGTATGGTGAAATACGTTTTACAGTTTTCTTACTGTATGCATCCAGATTATTTCAAAAATCTGCATATTAATACATGACTTGGTATATCTTTATGGATGAGAAATAGTCTTATTTGTAACAGAGATAAAAGTTACATTAATTTTCCTGCTACACTGGAACGAAAATGTCTTTGTAATATTATTTGACAACCTCTTTGTGACTTAACTGAGTCACAAGTAGCATTTGAATTTTGATACTCAGGTAATTGAAGTTCATCAGGATTTTTTGCCTTTTTTTGTTGGTTTTTATTTTGTTATACACCATCCTGTTAAGAGTGTTTATCAGTCATATTGTTTATTCTTCTGGTTATTATGCAGATCTGTTGGTCATCACACTAGTTTTGCAAATGTGTACCTGTGTAATTAGAATATTTTGAAATTTTTAATATTCAGTCAGAGTGTAGCTTGTAACCAGGAGAGTAACTAAAATGTTTCTAAATACTGCTGTAGAGAAAAATTTATCAAATATACATCACACATTTTTGTAGACACGATGAGACCCCCTCTGAACTTGCAGGTCATTACTGTGATCATTACGCAGTCAAACTGTGTGTGTGACAGGACAGTGAGAAATACAAAAGTTTGTGGGAAAAAATTCCATGTTCTCATCTCTGGGTTCTCTCGAACACATTAACAAATCACGTTTCCCCCCTCACGGCTCCGCCTCGTGTTTGAGACTTTGCTGTGGGTGTTCTGGGAAATGGGACGCGCGGCAGCATTTCCTCAGTGCTTTTCCCCTCCGTAGGTGCACGGGCTGTACCGCACCACTGGCGCCAGCTTTGAGAAGGCGCAGCAGGAGTTTGCCACGGGAGTGATGTCCAACAAAACTGTACAAACTGCTGCGGCCAACGCCGCCTCGACAGCGGCCACCAGCGCGGCTCAGAACGCCTTCAAGGGTAACCGGATGTAGAGGGACAAAGTCACCGCGGTTCTCTTCGACTGCTCTCGATTTTACAGCCACTTACTGTATTCCCTAAATGCCTAGATCGAAATTCACCCAGCATGTTTGTCTCTTCTGCAGCTGTGCATGGGTTAAATGGGAAATGTTTGGTTTATTTTAGTATAAATTCATTCATTTTAAGAAGAAAACCATTTTTTCACTTCTTTAACATGTTGAATTTTGCAATGTAAAGCTTTCCGTATTTTATGGGGGATAAATAATTTAAACAATTGGCCTGAGAGTGAACTGTGGTATATAACGATAAAATCAATGTATCTGGTAAGCTTTTTAGCAGTTCACTCCGTATTTTTTTTGAAGTTCAGGAAAGCACTTTGGATTATTTTTCTTTGCAAGAACTGATTTCCCTATTTCTGCCATAAGAAATGGGGTAGACTGAGATGTAGTTAGGTTTGACTACCGCTTTTGCAATTTCAACAGCTGCTGGGGATCAAATACAAGTAAGGCAGAGAGTATAAATTCTTTTCTTGTTTGTTTTTTTTTAGGTAAGTCTTTTGATATAAACCTGTAAGTTTGCATGAATACTGTTGAGTTACCTAATCTTGTTTAAGTAGTGTTTTGGTCCAGAATTTACCTACGCCACTTTATAGCATTTGTTTGTATCTATTTCCATGGAGTATTCTCTACTTGTGAGAAATTACTGTGGGGCATAAACATTCTCTGTAATAGAATAGTTCAGTTTAAGGAAGTTAACTGGTGATTTAGTTAAATGATTATATATTTGCTATTTTTAACTTCAGTATTCACATATCCCCTGTCCCTCTTCTATGTGCAGTGGTATTTTTGTTTTATTTGGGATTTTTTTGGTTAGTTTTTTGTTTGGGTTTTTTTTCAAGTATAGATTTATGTTTAACAGTGGTACTAAATCTCTAGCCTGGACAGTCACTCTGTTTACTGACTGTCCAAAACACTATATATATATGATATTTAATTTTCTAACAGGAATATTGTCTAAAACCAGGCTCTTTAAGAAATGTCATTTAATGATACTTGAATTAATTTTAATATTAACTCAGCCATCTCTGTGATGTGATTTAAGCTATGGGAAAAATCTTTTAAACTATTTTGATTCAGCAAAGGGAGAAATGTTTACCTTTAACAAAGTTAAATTTTAACTCATTGAATTGGAGCCTAAGAGGTTAGATTGGTTCTGCAAAACTTAACAATCCATAATGGTACATACTATCACAATATTCTAGAATGTAGTATTATCAGGACTTTAGTATAGTTTATATAATAGTTTTCTCTCCTTTGAAGACCTTATATTCTTGGATTGCCTCATGAGACTTACATACAATACTTAGGCAGTTTTTCTTCCAGAAAATGGAAAGATGACATCCCACAGCCTGTGTAAAGTACACACTGTGGCTGAAATTAATTCCGCTCTTAAGGTGAATCATCTTTAATAACACAGTATAAACTTCTGAGGCCCCTCACGTTCTGAAAGTGGATTGAATTTCATAGAGTCTGTTTCAGTACACTGTATTCGTCATAACAGAAGCTCATTTAAAAAAATACTCCCCTAGCTTAATCCTTGAATCAGTAATATACTGTTAGCATGAATTCTTCTATTAGTCTCCTTTTGTTTACTAATTTCTTTAAACCAGACTTGAATTTGAAAAAAAAGATAGTTTCACCTACGCTGAAGTTCACATTAATGAATATACTTGCTTAAATATTCTATCTAACAAGGCTGTTAAAATGTCATAATAGTGGACATGCTAACATTGAACTTAAATTTGCGTGGAATGTTTTTAAAGCTTTTCAGATGAAAGTCACTGTTCTCTGTTGAGATTGGGGATCATCATTCTAGAAGCTATATATCAAGATTGTGCTTTTCATATTTTAAACTTAACTTGAGGGTTGTATCTAGGAGCTCTGCTATGGATTACTTTTAAATCTAAATTTAGGGAATTCGCTTGGTATCTCTTGGATGGGAATCCTAGGGACATCATCCTTACAATTTAACTGAAGTTCAGGATTGCATAATAGCATAGATTACCGGAAAAAAAACCCAAACACATTAGGAATAAAACCTGAATTTGACAGGTAGAGTTTTTTCTTAAATGTCTGAAGGTTTTTTGAGAAAACATATGTAATGTTCTGTGTATAAGAATTGTTGACTTGTAATATCATGGGTTGAATGTACAGATTTAAGCCTTCTGAGTGAAATTCAGGGTTGCGTCACATACGAATTCTCCAAACCAGAAACCTGTGACACTATTGCAGCCCAGAAGGGAGGGGAAAGTTTGGTTAGCTTTGACAACAGAAGGCTCAGATTTGTTAAAGTATTTTGTACCTAACAAAAATTAGATTTTACAATCTCTTATTAATCAGAGTATGGCGCCCACTTGAGTTGTCTTTTTGTAGTATTGTGACAGAGTAAAAGGTATGAAGTTTAAACACTGGAATGTCAGTAGTCATTGATCTGTAATTTAGGAGTTGTTTTTATTTATCTGAGGATGTTTGTATATTTTGTAAATTACTAACAATGTTCTGCCATCCTGGTAAATGTCATGGTTCTGTACAAATGCACTTCTTCTGTCCCTCTGTTGCATGTCTGGGTAGTTCAGAAGTTTTGTATATTTATTGTATTAACACAGTGTCATAGAATTAAAAAAAAAGACTTTTTTCCTAGGTGTTCACTCTGCATAGTTTTGACCAATAATGGGGATTTTTCTTCTAACAGTCAGGGTGATGTGCAGGGAGGATGATCTATGTAAAAGTCTGATTTGCTTTTTATAATTCTGTATATAGATGCTGTATTTCTGCTGAAATGGTGAAGCAAAATGTCCACTATCAATAAATCTGGTTAAAGAGAATTAGTCTACTCAACTGTTAAGAAATACTTGCAGCTTATCTTCTTGTGCTGTGAATTCAGAAGGGTTAAAATTAAACATGCTCTGTCATGACTGAATGGAATTCTACAAGTATTAAGTGACTCTTAAAACATTATTGAAAGTAAAATGAAGTTGCTGAAAAAAGCTTTGCTTTGGTAGTATTTATTTTCCTAACTTCTGCCAGTGAATCAGCATTTCTGAGTCACTGCTGTCCTGCTTTTTTTTCTTTTTTTTTTTTGGTCGCTATCACAGTCTTGATATTTTTTCATGTAATGTCAGTTCCAGCACCTGCTCTCTAGTACACATCTTACTACTGGGTTTCCTCTGAAGGGCTGCATGACTTCATCTAGAGACTGTGATGTAGGTAAATTCGCAAATAGATGATGCATGTTCATGCAATGATACAGCAGACTGCTGTGAGGTAAAATCAGGATTATTTTGGGAGATGGCAGACGTGTGGTTTTGAAGACGCTTTCACATGCATGCATCAATCAGTATTGAAATTCTTCACCCACTTGATCTTTCTTTGTAATTTACAGATCTAGGATGGCAGTGTCAGCAGACTAAAGGAAGTGGTTTTGTACTTTCTTGTAAATGTAAGCATGGTTGTGCCATATGATCCAGTCATGTTTTATGTTTAGAATTATTACACAGTTTTAGTGCTCTTCATGGAAGATAATTCCTGTGGTTTGCTCAGGTTACTTTCGTCAAGAAGTTCTAAGCATAGAGTTAGAAAAGCATGCACACACTGAGAGAAAAACATGGGTTAAGAGAACTGTAATTAAAAATACCCAGTGATACTTCTGGAAAGGTACTTCTGTCAAGGAAAAGGTACACACCTGGAACATTCTGCTTATGAATCCATAGTAGGGCACAGTAGGTTAGATAACTAATTAGGTTTGACTCGGTTACAGTAAAATATGTGGATTAGTTTGTCCTTTTTTTTCTACAGAATAATTCTATGTTTGCAAGTAGCTTTTATTACCATAATTAGAAGAATCAGGAAGAACAACAAAGGAAGTAGTGCAGATCTAGCTCAGCAGCAAAAGCCAGTGAAACTTTATACAAGGATTAAACTAGATACAGTGTCACATGATACTGAGGGGAAAAGAAAAAAGGCATTGATAAGGACATACAACTTGTGTCTCATGCTGCCATACATTTTGTTCTGGAAAAAATTTAATTTTCAGCAGTTTAATGGAAGTATATGCAGCTCAATTAAAATGTGCTTTTTGTTGGGTGAAAGTGATTACATTGAACAGTTGTCATTTCAATACATTTGTTTTATTGTGTCTCAATACACTTGGAGCTTTCTATTGACTAAGTAATGTGTGTATGTGTGTATATATATAAATATACATAAAATATACATATATAACATACATATTATATATAAATATATATATATTCTATATATAATATATATATGCATACTGTCCTGCTTTTAGTTAGTGCTCCTTCATGTTCCTGTTGCATTACACTCAGACTCGAAGGAAAATACTTCAAGACAGTGGAGCTGCTCTTTATAGAGTGTTGAGGGTATCAGGTTTTACTTCTTTATATCCATGACTTGGGAAGGGAAACTTCCAGCTGGAGAGATGGGACATGTTTGGGACTGATTTTTATTGATAAGAAGGCTGTATTATGAAAACAGGGCTGGTGCAGGCCTGGAAGACAGGCTGGCCTCAGTTACTTGTGGCCCTGCATTCAGGTTTTCTGCTCTGCGACCGTAGGGCTGGAGTTGGGTAGGCAACACTGGCTGGAGCCCAGACCACTGCACAGAACAGCTGCCTCTGACCACTGGTCCCTCTGTGGCACCAGCTGCTCTGCCACTGCTCCAGCTGACAATGCTGCTGATAGATTTTATCCTGTTTATAGCCTAGTTAAAGAATTGTGTATGTCTGAGCTGTAGTCATTGCACACATGACAAAGCATGGTTGCTGTTTGTCAGTGCAGAACTGTTGTCTTTGTTGTGCCTGTATTTTTTTAGAGGAATGCATGATGTTCTTTTTAGAGGAGTGCATGATGCTTTAAAACAAAAAAATACATAATCTGGATTGGGCACTGGGGTGACAGTTTTTTGTCCAAGGTAAGAGAAAACCTGGAGTAGTCTGGAATACAGAATCACAGAATCCATAAACACTCCTGAGATCATTGACTCCAGCCTAAGACCCATGTGATTAAATCTGGCAATCTTTCTCCTTTACCTTGATCAGACCAAGTTACTGATCCCACCACATCTGAGTGATACCTAAAGTCAGTTGTTGATTCCTCCACTCTCAGAATTTCACCAATATGAAGATACTCCAAATAAAAGGCATTTGTTTGAAAACAAGCTTTCAGTGAATTGCAGAACAAGACAACATTTTTATATTCCTGTCACTCTAACACTGATAATAGACATCCACTTTGTGATTGCTCCACTATTCTAAAGCCAGCTGGAACTTGGAGAACAAGTTTCAAGAATACAGAAAGCTGTAACAATGCACACAATTGGACAGTTGAACTCTGTGCTATTGCCAGCTCCATTAACTTTACTGAAAAAGGAAGGTAATATTTTTAGCTGTTCAAATCAGTACTTCATAATTTCTTTAGGCAGTATTTTATATTTGGAGAATAAGTGCTCTACCTTCTCTGAAATTCATAAATTGACTGTGGTAGTGGTGCATTCAGTGGCATCTGTCCCCTAACTTCTGGACTATAGGTTTCTAAATGTTCTGAGTTGTAACCAAGAGCTACTTCTCTGAAGTTTAGGAACTGTTAGAAGTGTAATTAAACAATATGTTAGTTATTAAATATAAATTTAATAGAAGTGGACCATTGCAACTGACAAATAAGTGACATGCTGACTTTCTTTAAACTACTGAAGGCCTTGTTCCTGGTTCTGCTACAGACTGGCTTTGTAACCTTTCTCTAGTGTTTGTCACATCACAGCTGAAAGCTAAAACACACTGTGGCTTTAAAAACACCATTTTTAAAATCTGTGTATGATGAAGCAATATTTGTTTCACAACTGTTATTGTCCTTTTTCATGAGAAAGGAAATGCAGTGCTTTAGTTGCAAAATGAAACACGTTTTGACAGAGCTATATTCAATTAGAAAGTCTCTTTAATGCAACTGTATTGTATAACACATAGTTACAATTTCAGATCACATACTTCTGATCAGTAAGCAGTAATAAGTGTTTAAGTCAGATGGGAATCTGAAATACATCATTGGACCGGGATCTTAAATGCTATTAAAGCTACAATCGAAGCTCGGCTTGGCTCAACTTGTCCAATATGCTTGTATTAAGGCAGTCAGACTCCTGTTAAAAGTTCAGAAACTCACATTTAAGTGAAATTTAGATTAAAAAGAAGACATTAGGTACATCATTCATGCTAACAAAGGTACATAGTGGTGAGTCAAGAACAGAAAAACAGTACCACAAATAAACCATGGCTCAAAACCTACTCTAGCTGGATCGCTGCAGCCGCTCTTCCTATACCGAGGAGCTGTGTATGCGTTGCTGCCGTGCTCTGCTTTAGCTGGACTCTGCCCTTCCTTGAGGTGTAAGCACCAGTGCCCATGGCTTTCAAGGAAGGCCTGAACTCCTCTCCATTTACCACTAGGATGTGGGAAACTTCACTGGGGGGGGGGGGTAACAATGCAAAATGGAAATTATTTGGCTGGAAAAAAAAAAAATCTCAGAATCGAGAGAACTTTATTGAGTAAAATAGATACATAGGTGATATAGACGACCCAGAAATAGCTCAGTAGCAATGTTTTTCTGCAGTGCCACATTACAAATAAAGCACACTAAGAAACCTTGCTGAGCCTTTTCAGCTTTTAGAGTGTTAATGGCCAGAGGTGGACACAGCTTCACACTGGAAGTGTCCGTATTCTGAGTAATTCAAATCAATCTAGAGATATTTTTGTTAAATCTTCAAGCTGCTATTACTACGGTTGTATTGATCTTCAACATCAGTGATTTTGTTGCGTTACTCTATATCCACACCACCAAACTCCAGCCACTTCTTCTCTGGGAAGTCCCTTTTTAAATCACTTGTTTAAAAGCAAAAACTAAAGTTAAAAACAAAAACAAAAAACCCAAACAAGAAAACAATCAAAAAAAACCCCACAAAACCCATTCCTTGTATTGCACATCTCACACAAGTCTGTGTATATATATATATATATATATTTAAATATGCTACAATTCAAAAAAAGGTCTATGGCACTTTATTGAATATAAGTTTAAGAAGCTGATGAAACCACAGATGTTTGAAGAAATCTTCAATACCACAAAACAAGTTAAACTGAACTAATTGGCACACAGGTTTTAAAGAATCCACAGCAAATTCCTCTAGATCCTATGCAGTGCATGTACATTAAGAAGCAGTTACACTCTGCAGCCCCCTCATGAAATCAATTAAATTAGCTTTAAGCTGATTTTACTTTTTTTTCTTTCCCAAAGTGCCTTTGAAAGCTACTACTGAGGTGAACTTCAGGAGCAATTTAAACAGCTGTTAAAATTAATGAGTGCATCCCACACCTGAAAACCTCATCCAGGAAATAACAAATTGCAATATATACCACCTTATCACTTGCTAGAAAAACAGAACCCTGAGAAAAGAAATTCCAATTATTTCTCCTCTGTATTTCTTCCCAGCCTGTCTTCTATCTATGCTATGTGATGAACATGGATATTCTTGCAAGTTAGCTAATTATGCTGTTGCAGAGCAAGCTGATAATATACCAGCAACAAGCAGAAAAGCTGGTTCTTCTTGGTTACTAATGCAAACAAAAGGAAAATGTGCCACTGAAAATCTCTCGTTTGTACTTAAAAACACCAAACTCAAAACAAATGTAATATTGAAATTTTTTTAAGCGTCATGTGGATCACAGCAGAGGTCAGCTAGTAACGTGAAAGAAGGTTGTTCATTGTTTACTTCTCAGCCAGAGCAGAGTATACCCTCTCGACCTTTGTAAGAACTGACCTGATTCTGACTAATCAAGAACTTAAGCCAAAGCAGCATTTTTCACCTGTGTCAAGACTTGTTGGCAGTGGTGACCTGGACATTGGATTGCTACCCACCTAAGGAAGCTAAACCTGTACATCTACTTAGTAGTTCACTTTTAGCTGGTTGATATGGTACTCACACAACTGCTTGCCCCCTCTTTCCCAACTGCCCCCTCTTTCCCGAGGGCAGGGCAGAGCTGAGCTGGTGGCCCAGGTCCAGTGTATGCTCCAGCAGGGGCTCAGGAGGGATGCCTGCAGGAAGCCTTGCTGGACCCTAGGTACAAGCCCAGTGCATGTCCTTCAGGTGTGTGGGGTGTGTGTGGGGCAAAGCCAACGAGACAAACACAGGTGTGGACAGGGTGTGTGGGCTGTGATTTTCACCCCCGGGCACCATTTTGTGCTGGTAATTTTGCTTTATTAAAATCTTAATTTGTGCAGGCATTTGGTCCCAGACCACAGCTCTTGGAGGGGATTTAAATTCGGTATTTAAAAGAACAGTGAGTTCTTTACCTGTTAAACAATTACCTGTTTTAAAGCAGAAGATGGTGGATGTGAATGCAAGAAGAGGCCAGGTTAAAACCATCCCTGTTTGAATACAGGCAGAAGCGGACCTTGTTGCACTGCATCTCGGAGGTCACCTGTGTCTGCCCAGCAGGCAGGCTGCAGGTGCCATGGGCAGAGGCACAGGCTCTGTGTGTCTGTGGTGGGCAGCAGGTGCTGTGTGGGGACCCTGCGACTCTTCACCTGTCCCCAGGCTGCCCCGGCCCGCCCTCGGGACTGCTGAACAGCTCTTGTGTTGCATGTCAGCTGTGCCTCAAAAGCAGCCACCTGCCTGGGCACTAACAATGACTTTTTAATAACTAATGGCACGGTTTAAGGGACTGACCAGGCAAAACCGAGAATCTCTGCTCTGTGTAATAGTGAAGCAACACTGTCACTGGATGATGTTAAACTACCGAGAAATAAGAAAAGGAATCTAAACTTCACCTCGTGTTTCGTTAGAACTACTTCTCGGATGAATTATCCCCAATGCTCCTATGGCACAGTTTCATCACTCCTTTGTTTGGTATCAGAAGTAGTTCTAGTAAGTGAAGCAACACCACAAATAACACAACCAGCTGGCTTCGAGGAAAGAAAATGGCATTTGTGGCAAGTTCTGTTTAATTTCTGCTGATTTAGTAGGAAGAAGGTCTACTAGTACACACACATACAAAAAAAAAAAAAAAAATCTTCCCAGCCACATAGAATTCGTCAAGGCTTCCTGCAAAATTTAAATTTCCTAAAGACTCACATGCGTCTGGGTCATCAGACAGACTGATCTGTAGACTGGGAATGATGTTTCCCTGACGAGAGGAAAAAGTAACACTGTTGAAGTGCAATGTGAAACAGCTGTAGGAGAGGCTGCAGCCCAGGTAAAGGCTGGTGCTGTGGGGAGCTGTTGTCTGCTTGGGATAGCAGAAGTTTTAATAAAGGCTGCAGAAATATTTCAGTTTTATCTGAAATCAGGTGAGAGCCAGTCTAACAACAGCTTCTCTGTCTAGTCAGTGGAAACAATGTGCTAAGTAACAAGTTGCGCACACCTTGCACTCTAAGTTGCAAGAGAGAGAAACCTGGCAGGGACTTGACTTTCTAAATGCCTAAGGATTGGTGTAAACGTCAGCTTTGCTCTCTCCAACACAGAGTTAATATCCAAGAAGGCACTGTACTTTCTAGGAAGTTCAGTACCAAAAAGCACCTCCATGAAAACGGTACCAAACCAGGTGATGGTGAAGAAATATTCACCAGTGAGGGGAGCCCTTGGAAACAAAGCCTCATTAAAAACAGGCTTCTCTTCTGCTTAAGGAAAGAAAATGTGCTGGCTTTTATTATCTTAAACCCAAATTCTTCAAAGTGACCAAGGTGGGTTAGGCAATCGGATCAATCAGAATTTGTCAGTTTTAACAACATTCCTGTTATATACATGTGATTACTCACATCCCCAGTCAGATTAATGTATTCCACCGTGTCCTGATCACAGAATGAAACTAAAAATATCCCCAAGTATTTACATTCTGCTTTCTTGGGATCCTTTCTCTGATCCTCATTGCCCAGCAAAGAAGAAAGACCCTTTCAGTAGTTCAGGGCTGGAATGCATGGGGCTCAATCACACAAGTGGTAAAAACAGGTAAATGGATCTGCTTGTCCAGTCAATGGAAAGCAGATAAAAGATCCAGGTGCTGGTGTTTTTTCCCTACTGGAGTTAAAGGAGGCAGATAAGGTTTTTTCCTTCTTCTATTTCTTCTTGCACTTTGTCACTGGATGTGGCTATTTCAGCTTGTGCCGAGAAGACTGCACAGATGAAGGTCAGAACAGTGCCGCCAATCGCTGTGTAGAAAGCCCAGCCCAAGGAGCAGTCTCCGAGTTTGTAAGCAGAAGCATAAGGTCCACAATAGCTTATCGCCTTCTGGCATCCCCAACCTGCAGGGTAAAGTATCAAGCCTAAGATAAGGAAGAGCCCTAAAAATAAAAAAGAGAAAGGAGATTAACAATCAGTTTAACACCAAATGTAGCACATCTAGCAATGGTTATTATAGTCACTTAAACTTGTAATTTACCAGGATTAGGAGAAAACTGCCATCTCATCCATCCAACCTTCCTTTTCTGACTGTTCCCTAGGATATGCCATGCTGTCTTTTAACTGAATTTGAAGCTATCCTGTATTTATGTTGTGAAAGGCTTATTTTTTATGATAATGGCCTAGTTCCTTATTTTAATCTCTGTATTCCTCCTACATCCTTTGCTCTCACACACTATTGCTACAAATACAGAGCATGCAAATTTTTCAAGCATCCCCACCTACTGCTTATGCTTGCACTTGTCAAAAATGTAGGAATACTTTCATCCACTTTTGATTTTGTATTTAGCTAGCCCTCATTCAGCTTTATTTAGCCATTCACCATAAACGTGTTTGCTTTTTTTTCCTCTGGATTTTGCCTACATTGATCTTCTTGCCTGGAAAAAAAACCCAAAAAACAAACAAACAAAACTAAACAAAAAACCCAACAGCCAAAAAACCCAACACCAAAACAAACAAAAAAAACCAAACAAAAAACCCACTCCAAACCAAAAAACCAAACCAAACCAAACCCTACCAAATCCTCTCACTTCTGCTTTTTTGGCCACATTAGGACATAGCAGAAAAATAACACTGCCAGTTCACTAAGCTGCTCTCATAACAGAAGGATTCTGGAGTCAGCCTCAAACAAACAAAGCCAAGTACCACAGCCAGTGCATACGTAATCCTGGGATCCTCCAAACAGGCGACTGACTACTTCAGAAGGAAAGCATTTTCCTACTGATGGCAGGGCCAAAAGCCTCAACTCCCCATCCTGCAAAACAGCCCAAACACTCTGGTGTGCCTCAGGCTGGGAGTGACAAGCTGAGAGTGGTTGTTTTGCCCATGTGATTGTCTGTCGTATTCACAGGTTTCTCTGTGAAAGCCACCTAAGCAGTGAAGGGCTTCATTAGGGAAACTGGAAGTCACATTAGTGTCCCTTCACACATGTGTCTTTGCACAAAGAAAGGAGATTTCATCAAAATGTCTAATATGCTAGTGGCTACAGTGGTTTCCTATGGGCACTAAAAAAATAAGAATTAATTAAATACATACCTCCCTCCTACAAGGAATGTAGGAAGGAGCTAAACGTAAGAACAGCTCACAGTATCAAGATTTGCTTTCTGTTTACCTTAAAAATTTACTTAACAGGAAAATTGTGAAAACCAGTTTTTGTTTAAATATAACCAGTTTATCCAGAAAATTAATATAGCCTTCCAAATCCCATAAATATTTTTGATTAACCTTTCCTGCACTTTAAAGCCCTTTATTTAACCCGGTATCCTGATGAAAGTGTTGTCACCTTCTAAAAGTAGGCTAAAAGTTGTTCACTAAAACCAGCCTCTTTTTTTGTTTCCTGTAACCAGGAGATTACAAAGAACAGGTTTGAAGACTTGTTTACCTCTTCTCCATTCAGTGAAACTAGCAGTTAGACTTCCCTGCAGTATATTAGGGTTCCTTGTTTGTTCAAAGAAATTCATCCGGATGCATGAAATTTTCCTGCCCAACAATAAAAAGGTGGGCCCTAGCTAGCAAGCAGTTAATTTACACAAAACGCAAAAACCATCATCCAACTGTCTAAAATTAATGTCTGCGAATGCCAGACATTTCACAAAAGAAAGTCCTTCCTCCAGCGTTTTTCTAACGATGACACAACACCATGGGCATGAATGACCTAAATGTCATTACCCTTTGGGGCGGCAAAATCCATTAGCGAGTGATATCCGTTCTCTGTGGAGGGATTTCATCACTGCTTACATTTAAGAACCAATGACAAATTTTATGCAGTGTTTCCTGGCTGGTTGGCCAAATACATTAAGTATGAAGTATTGCTTTATCTTGGACAGACCTGGATAAGCCGTGCATTCATCCTGCTGAGCCCTGCAGCCATTTCAGACTAAACACCAGCAGTTCCTTCTCCTCTATTCATCACTAGTTTCCTGTTCTGCACAACCGGTATGACCATGCTATGTGTCTTTCTGACTGCACATTGGTATGGGCCAGTTGCTGTTCCCTCTAACAATCACAAGCCCTTTGGTAGGTAAAAATCACCATCACTGAGTCAAGAAGCTGGATCTGAAATGCCAGCATAGCTGCTGCCAGCACGGAAGTTTTTTAAGTTTACCACTCCATCACTCACAAACCTAGACAGCCTGTGCTTAACAGCAAACCTGGCTCACGGTTAAATGTCACAAGCAGGACCAAGAAGACACATCCATCACTTTTTATCAAAACTAGAGCACTGAGCAACTTCTGAAAGCTACTGGTTCATGGAATGTATGCCCCAAGCTGAAAAGCCATTACCCAAAACTCAGGCTGTCAAAGGGCACAGCACTGCTGCCAAATGTTTACAGACTTAAGACTTTTTTTCAAGAGTACAGAAGATCCCTTGATATATAAATCTAATAAATACTACAAAAGGTCCTAATATGATAAACTTCAGCTATTTTCTCACAGGTGAAAACAAAAGCTGGAGGAAAGCCTTAACTACAGATTTGAATACAGTCAGAGTATGTACCTGATTTCAGACAGCTAACTTTGTAACTCCTATACTGGACCAGCATAATAATACTAAAAAAAAAAAAAAAAAAAAAAAAAAAAAAACAAAAAGGTAGTATTTTTACTACCAAATCTCCTTTATAATACTCCATTTCAGTGCAGACAGAAAGCGCCTCATAAGCCTCTTAGCACTGTCTCTCATATTTATCACAATTTCATATTTCATTAATAACTGGTTCCTTCTTGACAGGAAAAGTAAATAAAGATGATTCCATTAAGTCAATTCAAAATACCCACAGGAGAAAGGCACTCCTTTGGCTCATGCTAACAGCAAGTGGAGAGGCACAGGCCCCTCATCACTTATTCAGCTCAAAGCTCCAACATCCAGAGCAATGGCTGAGCTGGGCAGGGTCCTTTCCTGACTGTCCCGATCCACCCAGAAAGGAGTGTACAATTAAAGAGGAGCTTGCCTCCTGCTACCCAGGATCTCAGAAGAGACAGTCACAGAGCCCATCTCAAGGACTCCTAGAGTCTGAACAAAACAGGCAGATGATGCTCCACCACCCACTAATAGTGGTAATTGCCACTAAATTGCCTAAAATAGAAGACAGCAAAACAAAGCACGTTAACTGCTCAACTACTGCAGCCAGACACCCCTCAAAAAGAAACACCCCTCTGCTCCTGAGAACATGGATGCACAGGGTTGGGGAGGAAAAAGCTATCTTCTGGTGTCAGTTTGCCTTGAGACATATCCAGCAGGAGGACAGTAAATGTTAATTATAGAGGGGTTTTTTTTCTTAATAAATCAGTTTTTGTTCGTCCCTGTGTCTCTGAAGAGTAGCCAATGCTCAAGAAAAAGAAGAGAATAAAATTTGAGTGCTCTGTCTGAACAAGTTTTCTACAATGAATCTTTTCAGTTCTTCGTGCTGCTGTACAATAAATGTTTTTTAATTCATAGCCAACCTACCTGTGGAATTATTGCTGTTTGTTCACCCTGCTGGGAGAAGCAAATTCACTGTGAAACGTTAGAAGCTGTTTTCCACTGTGCTCCTCTTCAGGCTCACAGAGCTCATGCTTGCACTGTTCTAGATTTAACCCCTCTCAGGGCACAGCTGCACTGCTGAAACTGCAGCTTCTGCTGTACACATATTGTTCTTCCTACTTTTTAACAGCACAATCCCACTTCTTGAAATCAGTACGATGATTTTTCAAAATTTCTTTTGTGTTAGTTGTTGCCAGTTCTCAGTTACCTGTCCTCTTAGGAATCCCCAAAACAGAGGTATGAAAGAATGTCACACAATGCTGCCAGATGCCTAGCTATGACAAAAGAAAACTATTCAAATTACATTTTTACCAAGAGGTGTCACCTATAACTCTTTGGTTTAAGTTCTGTCAGCAGAGAACAGTTTTACATCTTTCACTGAAGGCAATTTGGCCACATAGCCTTTTATTATCAGGCCCTAATTACTTGCTCTCAAAAAGATGCCTTTATGAGATTTAGATTTTCATGTTATTATTAGATTACTATATATCTCCTGATTACAACAGCCTATTAAATGTCAGGCATTCTGTACTTAAATGGTGTAAAAGCCAGTCCTTTCTCCTGAAACACCAAAGCAAAACCTTACAGCACACTGAGAACATCACTATCAACATAGCACGCTGCACCACTGTGCAAAAATAGTTCAGAAGACAGTTCATTGATGCTTTTCCTATAGGAGAAGCATTTTTGTATTTGTGCACCAAGAACTTCTCCCCTTCTAAAGGCCTGCAGCTGCAGCAAGGTATCGCTCCTCCTGGTTTTTGCACACTGCAGCAGTGCTGCCAGGTCAACCTTGTGGAAAACCAACAGACCAGCCTTTCATCCTGGGCATTTTTATGTCACATTATGAGCTGGGGTCAGATCTGAGGAAAACGTTTCCTCTTCCCTGGAAGCAACCCTTGAGACAGGAGGTAGGACAGAGCCTTGTTTAAAATGAAGGCATGCTGTTTAGTTCTGACAGTCTCCTGTGCAGCTGCTGTTGTGCCATATTAAACAAGAGCATATACTAACAAAGCCACTTTCCATTGCAAAGCCTGAAACTACTAATTTCCTAGCAAAACACTAAAAAAAAAGCTTTTAAATACTGCTGAAGAAACAGGAAATTAAGCAGCTGTGATCAATGAGGTGGCACTGCAACAGGCTCCTATGGAGCAGCACGACTGAGCAGCAACATTTCAAGAGAGGAAAAGAAAATGGCTAAAAAGGGTCAAAGCAGGGAGGGACTAGCTTTGCAGTGCAGTGCAGGTGGGCTGCATCCCCAGTGGAACTCATCCTGATCGTTTTCATCTTCTGCAAAACCACAGGAGATTAAGCATCAGTCCAAGGACACTGCATCAGCCAGGCACCCTGCCTTTATTGCTCACACGTGTCAATGTGCTACCTGAACCATTTCATGTGTTAAATATCTGTACAAAGGTACAGGTGTAGCTTAAGCCAAGGAAGCTTTCCCATATGCAAATTTTTCCTGACAAACCCAGCAGGGATGCTACCAGGTTACCACTCATGCAGGTGTGATCCCTTTGTCCTCTGAAGGTGGAGGGACAGCCTCCTACCTGGCAGCTGCACAACAGACACCTTCCCCCTGTGAAGTGATTCAGTAATGCCATTTTAATCAGATGAGAGCTCAAGAGGTGGGCTCAGGCCTGCTGGCACGGTGCTTCTAGAACCCCACACTGGCTGTATGAAAAGTGTGAGATGCTGAATGGAGCACTGCTTACACTACCCACAGCACAAAGCACCAGAACTGCCTCTGCAGTTGCTCTTCAGCCCCCTGGGTGGCTGCCAGACCCACCAAATGCAAGCAGCTGACCAGAGGCAAGTAGGTCTCTGTCCAGAAAGAAAGGGGAGACTTCACATGCCCCAGTGCCTTGGAAAAGGCCTCTGGCCCACTCGTAAATGCTGCATGAGAAACAAAAGAAAAATTCACAGCATTATGAAGATCAATGCTTTAAAAAGCCTACCTGGGCACCACAGTTGGTGCAGGCTAACACAAGCAGATGTGTTTTGGAAGCATGGCTGATGGGGGGGGCGGGCTGCCAGCAGGCAGTGCACTGAGGCAAGTGCACACCTTCATACCTTCACTCATGCAGATGACTGCTCACACATACAGATTTCAGTGTACCTGGGATACCCTAAGCTGAGGAGGAGAATTAGTAGTTTAATTCTACAACCAGGTGATGGCTCAAAACCCACATGGATTTTTCTTTTCCCCTTTGAAATTGTCTCATGGTACTATAAGGGCATGAACTTTTCTTCACACTAGAAGAAAAAAAAAATCCCTAACCACTGCCTTCTTCAAGCTGAGGAAGAAGATAAAGTTCCTACTCTTATGTTTCTTTTCCCATGTATTATGCAAATCAGGGATATTTACTCATAACCAAACCTATGCAAACATCTGATGACATTAGTGCTGTTGCAATCTGGAAACAGAGATAGAAATACAGTGCAGGGGATCACTGGTGGGACGCTCAACCATTATGTTTTACTATCCCCCCAAAAAATGCCACAAAATAACTCAGTTTATTAACTCAATGTGAGGAATTTGGGGGTTGTTTATTATATTGGTATGATCTTACTGCTTACTTACTTCTAAAGTGAAGTGTAAGTCTGCAGACTTACTGTTTTTAAGAGAGGAGAGAGTAAATTCACCCTTAATTTTTAATGATTTTTATGTATGTGGTGAGAGTGCCCATTAGTTGGGAGGAAAGAAAATGTGTGGACCCCAAGTAAAATCAGTCCCAAGCCCTGAAATGACACTGCTGCCTCTTTGCTGGCTGTCAGCAGTGTAAAGTCTCCACACTCTGAGGGCTCCCATGTGGTGGCTGTCAACCCAGCCATTAAGTCAAGATAAAGCAACTTACAGGGGAAAAGCCAAATGTTTACAAGTTTTCAGCAGCACAGGGGTAAACAAAGACTCTCCACTCATCAGGCTATAGCTCAGGCACAGTCACCTCTCACATTTTACCTTAAAGCCCAATAAAGCGCTGAGTGTTTTTAATCTAGGACTACCCAATAAAAGGCTCAGTCAATGCTCCTAAGGGAGAAATTCAGCTGTGGGTGGTAAAATCAGGAGGTTCACGAATCAGGGAAGGGAAGGCCACGTCAAATATTCTGTTCCTGAGAGAAGCAGAAGCAAAGACCCAGTCTATTTCCTACCTTTCACCATAACCTCTCCCACTGCTCTTCAACCAGTGAGTGCCACTGCCTCCAAACCACCTTTGATTGCTCATGCTGGGTTAGCAGAAAGGGAATGAAATATGACTATAGCTCAGTGGGGGAGGACAAACAGCCACCTCCCTTAGCTTAAACAGAGGTATAAGGGCTGCAGGTCACCTTTTTCATGGCCTTACATTTCCTCAATAGTGATCCCGTAGTACAAACAAAACCTCAGTCTGGGGGTGGGGGAGAGGAGCTGCAGAGGAACCAGGACTCAGCCTGAAGGGAAAGGCAAATGGAGATGCAGGAAGGGGAGAATTTCCTGTGGCTTCATGAGCTATGCAGCAGCAGAGTGCAGGGCATCTGTACTGGGTAAGAAAGCAAAACTCAAATCCACTTATTTCCTCACCACCACATCAGGAACAAAGACAGGAGCTAAGCAAAAGTTAGCCCCCTTTCTTGAAAGGGCTCCTTTCATCTTTTTTTTCTTGTGTTTGAGTGAAAACACAGCATTTGCTAAGTTTAAATATTTTCCTTGTGTTTGCATTCTATATACAAATAGCAGCATCTGTCTTGGCTCTGAAGCCTAGAACCAAAAATCTGACAGAAACAAGCGCCCTTGTGCCCTCCTGATGTCCCCACGGCCTCTTGGGGTCACCAGCACTCTTTCCTACATCACCAGGGCAGAGGTGTAAAGAAGTGCTCAGCATTTCACCTATGCTGGTAGAAGTAAGAGACCTCAGTGTGCACATGTGCCACAGTAAAATGTTTCTCCGTGGGTAAGCATGGGAGTCTCTCTCAGACTAAGTGCTGTTTGTTGGAAGAGATTTATTCTTGCCAAGATAATCAACTGCCAAACTTCATCATTGAAAACCTGAAATATTTATTTTTCTATTCATTTTAATATGCTGTGTGTTTGCTGGTTTCCAAGTGCCCACCTTGATGGTGCAGGAGATGAGTCGACCTCTGAATCTAACAAAACACTGAAGTCCTCATTTTATTTCTTTGAAGTTACTAAGGGTCTCCCCTCAGGCTCAACAGCAATTTAGCATTTGAACTTACTTTTCCTTCCCTGGCATATTCCAAGACAGCAGTCCCCTTTGCTTGAACTTTCAGCAGCCAAGTGTGTATTAGATATCCTGTTGGCATTGGGCCATATAGGTTACAGGAAGCTCTATACCGCAGACAGCAAAAGCAGTTCAGACTGTCAGGATTTCCATCAGAAATCCCTCTCCCCTCCCTTTTTTTCTTTCTTCCCACCCCAAGAATTCAGAATTCTGGCATCAGAATAGAAAAACTCTGAGCTGAATCCAAAGAGGAAATATGCTTTTTGAAAAATGCATGCTCTGCGTTTTAGAAAGACAAACAAGAAGCTTCCTTGCCTTCGAGGGCAAAACCACTCCTGCTCTGCTCTCCTACTGCTTGGGCTCCCTGGCTGTGCAACAGCTTCTGTTGCCTGAAGGTAACTCAGCTCACAAAGTGCTTTCTTCCTTATTCACCAGTTTGTCTATTTCTCAGACAAAATACAGCGTGATGCCACAGATAAACAAATACCCCAAACCACGCTGCAACTACTGTAACCTTTTCTGTTATGGTTTGAATATGAAAGAGCTCTAGAAGCCTCATGCCCCTTCTACCACAGCTTGTGTCTCCTGCTTTTCCTCCTCTCTATGATGAAAGGCCTGGCTGACCTCCCACTTCCTCCCCAGCTTCCTCCTCCACAACTCCCACCGGCCTCCTCAACCTCCAGCAGCCCCAAGCCTGCAGTCGCACGGCTGCACACACCACAAGCCCACCCTCTGTGCCTGGATCCTGCTTCAGCCACCCCCACAAGCAGCTCCAGATCCTCATCCCCTTCAGATGGTTCCTATCACACTCTGCTCAGGACATCTTCCTAATCACCCAGCCTCCCAAAACTAGAACAGTGCCAAGTAAGTGTAACAGGCTGGACAATTTCTCAGCTCAAGAGATGTAAAACAAACTCTTTCAGCAGCAAAGACAGACTGTTACACACACAGCTGGTTTCAAACTGAATTTCATCTCTTCATTTTAGAAAGCTGCAGAGAATTTCCTTGCATTTGAGGGTAAAGTTGTACCCCTGGAATTGAACTATTGCCAAGGTACTGCAGCAGCTCCTGATGGAGGAACCCCCCAAGATACCAAGAAGGGAAAAGGAGAAGACATGAACAGTCACAGAGAGAAATCATGAAGAGGTCAGAAGAAAGAATACAGAAGAGCTCTTGAGATACCTGAGAAGAGAAAATACCATGGAACAGCTATCATTGCTTGGGACTGAGCAGGGCAAGTGTCAGGGGAAGAAACAAACCTCTCAGACCTTGGAAAAGAAGCAGCTGAGTCATTCCCCAGCAATGCTGGAGGAGAAACTGCTGGGGTGACAGAGAGAGACCCAAAGCTGCAGCATCTGGGCCCAAACAGACAGACTTCAACTAGGCATCCAAGGGAACTTAATGCTCTCTGGCCAGCCTGCAGCAGCCTTTGAAAACACAAACCTCTGTTCTGGCTGCCTGGACATCTACTTGTTAAAAATGCAACTGCCAGTGGCAGGGCCAGCTAAGCCACACGACAGCAAAATGCAGCCATGCATTCACCTGAATAAACCAGAGACACCCCTTGCTGTGCACCTGGGACACAGCTAGTCTTCTGACTGATGCAACCCAATTTTAACATGCTTTTTTTCTGCTTGCAGAAGAAGCAAGGCCCCGTTAGAGCTAGGAGACAATGGGCTGTGAACAGAGGAAGAGATGAGAAGGGGTGACTCATGAGAGGCCTCCCAGATGAAGCCAGCAGCACCCTAGAAAGATTTTAGAGAAGAGGAACCATTTTTATCTTCTTTTGGTAAATGCTCCTGGCAAGGCAGCCCTGCTCCAGCACAGTAAAATAGTACTAAAAGAAACAGAACTCCTAAACCCATCAGCCTTCCTGACATGTCAGCTTCATTTCCCCACAGCTCTCCTCAAAGCCTTTGCAGGCACATGATGTTGAGGTCCCCAGAAAAAACCACAGGGGCTTGCTCAAATTCTGTGGTTGATAGAATATTGGTGCAGCTAATGTAGCTTCCTCCCCCTGGTGTGCAGGCAGGGTGCTGCTGGGGCATTATGGCTCAGCTGCCAGTCAGGCAGACACTGGCTGTGGGGAAGGGGTTGTATCTGCCCAGCCATGGCAGGGCAGAGGCCAGAAAGGGAAGCCAAGTTGTTAACTATGAACTTCATAAAGGAAACTATCAGAGATGAAAGCCAAGCTTGGTTTAGGCTCTGTCCGAAGCTCTCCCCACCCTCTCTGAGGCTAGGTTATGTTTATTTTACATTACTCAGCAAGAAAGTGAAGTACACAAGCCCAAATAAGACCTGTGAATATGCATGCAACTACACTATAGAGATACCAAGGTATGTCAGTATGGGAATCACCAATTATTTACTTCCTATAGTTAGATGATTACTGTGAAATTTTACTTTGAATTGATTCTTGTCAGTTAGCATGTAATAATATCCTTCCTCCTCCAGCCTCTGCATTTCAAGTGATTCACAGACTAAAAGCAGAATACTTTCCCTAAAAAGACACACAAATGAAAGTCTCCCTGGTCTTCTTGCTGGATAGTAATTATCTATTCAATTACATGTTTCAATTCTCTGCACTCTTTAACGCAGAGAACAGGTGCTTACCCAGAAGAAACAATCCTCAAACACCTCCAAACCCAGGGCTATTGATTACTGTTTCTACAGCTGCAGAATGAAAGGTACTGCAGTCTGAAAGTAAAGTGGTAAAAGTTCTTGCTCTATAACAAAGGAATTACAGGAGTTTAAGCAAGAGCCATATTTTCTGCTTTTATGGCCTTGTATTTCTCATTTTCTGCCACAAAAACAATAATAAAAAAATCCCTATAGTCCAGATATGTGCATGGTTTCCTCCTGTTGATCTAAATGACAGTTTGCACATTTGTCCAAGGGCCATAACAGAAGAGCTGTTGCTTTCTGTTCTGTAATTTCACCGTAGGCATCATCCACAACCAATCTTGCTAGACTGGAAAGATATATCCGGTGTCTGTTATGTTTTGTCATGATGAATTCCAGGAATAAATTAGGTTGTTGCATGTTTTTAATTATATTAAATCTCTACTGCAAAAATATAGAGACTTTAAATGAGATTAAGTCTGCAAGATCCTGAGTTCCTGCAGATGACTCTACCATGTGTGCATCTCATGTTTGAAAAGGAGATGTTTGACATACTGGCAAATATTGTACTGATATGGGCTGATTAACAAAATTATTCTTCTCATATGCTTGTTAAAAACATAGTTGTTCACATTAGAAAGAATGATGCTATGCTTCAAATGATTAAGGCAGGGTTATATCTTGTTCTCTGGTCAGGGCATTAGTTTATCTACCACAATCCCTGTTTGAACTAGCCATGCTGACAACTGTCCCTCTTGAGCAAATTGCTTAAGCATTTTTTTTTCAAAACTCAGGAACTGAGAAAGTTTAAATTAGCAGTTATCATTAATCTTAAGGAAAATAATTGCAACTAAGTAAGCAGATGCTGTTAATACTACTGGCACAAAAATAGCAGTGGTCCCAATAAAACAAATCTTGAGAAAAAGAGCTGTGAGCCACAAAATGCCTCCTGTAAATACTGGCAGGCCTACTTCTCACAGCAACGTTTCAGTAAGGTGACCTTTCTCTTGCCCAGTTTCATGCTGTGTCATTTATCTGAATTGTGAGAAGGGAAGTGCTTCTATGCTCAGTACAGGTCAAGAAGGACTGATCTTTGCCCTAACACATAAGAAATGCTTTGTCAACTATCCTGTTCAATGTATTAGGCTTCAATTCCCATTATGTACAGCTGGATTGATAATAAAACATAAAACTGTCTCAGTATGCATTTTCTTACAAATGGATGGTCTCCAGAACACTATTCTAAGATACAAGTACCTTCTACCTGCTAATCTTAGGTGATAGACTAGGTATTTTGAGATGGTATCAGAGTAGTAAGTAAAGTTATCTTTTCAAAAGACCCAAACCTGACATGACAAAGACCTATTTGGGCTGCTAAGCAATCTTTCCCATACAAACACCCCTCCAAAAGAAAACAAGCAATAATTGCATCTCCTGGAAAAACAGTCATGGATTATTTCTGAAGTAGAGAGTAAGAAAGCAAGAAACGAACAACTTGCCCTGGCTTAATCTGCACTGCCAAGCTACTCCCTGGCAAATTGGTCACACTGCTTCTGGCAAATTCTGTACACCAGGAGTGACTACCGCAAAACCTGTCACGTTCACCTGAAGGACCTGATATGCTAATTGTATATCAATTTTATATTGCCACCAGATGAACAGAAGCATCTTTAGCCAATCCAGGGATATAATTCTGCTCCAGAAGCACAAACCTTACATTATGGGTGACAGGAAGTAAGTGTTATACCAGTATATGTCAGTATCTTCTATACTGAAGATGAATGAAGCAGCCAACAGTGAGAACACTGTGGTAGTGCTCCAGGAGCCAGCATCATCCAGTCCCTGGCATGTAACGCTGGCTCTGGAGGGTTGCAGCAGGCAGTAAAGTCAATTTTCACCTACTTCCCCATGGGTGTTTAGAATAAGATTATGTTAAGTCTCAGCTAAGCAAATGAAACCATCCAGCTTCAGATAAACGTCTGAAGATCTATCATGATGTCTCCTGTTTAGGTATCACAGACATGCTTGGCCACCTCAGTGGAGGTGAGAAGGGGGGAAGCTGGATTCACATTTCGAGCAAAACAAGTTAAAACCTAAAATTTTTGTTGTGATTAAATAATTTTGTCAATTGAAAACATCTGCTTAAGAGCCCCACTGAGATGGAAAGAGGAGGTGGCCCTGCTCATTCCCTCTCTCCTCACAGGTCTCTGAGGCTGCCAGAGGCAGGGCAGAAGACCACTCTCCTCCTCCAGATGACCACACACACACAGAGCACAAAAGATGAAAATCTGTGTACAAGACAGGTTTTCCCCCACTTGATCAGTGGCAAGTACAGAAACATGAATACCTCTCTAACTAAGGCTGTCCAGGGTTGGTTTACTAACAGTCATTTAATCTCTGTAAAATCTATGGGTTTAAGCAGAAACAAATCTCTAGAACAAATTCATCTTTTCAGGCAAAGCACAGCTGATCCTTGAAGAGTGAAAAGACAAGCTCACTGGGCTGTGTAACTGCAGCTGAACAATAAGCTGGCTAAAGGAAAGGTTTATCTCAAGGTATCACTTGTCAAGCTCACAGCTTTGAAGGAGGCTGCTTAGCACGAAATGCTGGAGGAACTGGGTGTGCGACTACAACCAGTTCTTAGCCCTGGGGTGGTATTTACTCTCACCACAGTCACGAAGCCTTTGAGACACTGGGGGAACTGCCTACAGTCTATGGAAAAATTACTAAAGTAGCAAGAGGGAGATAGACTGCTTTAATATGAGTATTAACTTTGTTCTCTGCTGGTAGCAAAGAGAGAAAGTTTTTGTAACTGAAAGAAATTCAAACAGGGGGGGAAAAAAATGAACAGCAAACAAAAGCAACACTGGTCAGTTCATTTTGGCACGCATCAGGCTGCAATTCTGCTGCCAATGTCAATGTATTACATGCTGTGTAGCTATAAATTTCAGTTATGTTTGAATAAACACCAGCATATAGAATCACACTGGGTCTGCCTAATGCAGCCTGCCTGCAGGCAGGCCAGAACTGCTGTTTCCTCATCTGAATCACCCCAAAATTAAAAGTTTAGTTGCCCTCAAAGCGCACGTACCTGCAATCCCTTGTAGCAGCCCACAGACATTAAAAATGCTTTTCTTCATAATACTCTGCACGCACATGGTAAAGACAGACACGAACGCCACGGTGCAGAGGATCATGATTCCCATGGCTAGGAAAATAGCGGTTGCCTGCCAGAACCCACTGGCAATCTCGCTGAAGTTTTCGGCGTAGGGCCCGCAGAGCGTGTCCCGCCTGGAGAACTGCATGTGGGAGATCCTGGTGCAGCGCCCGTAGATGCCCAGCGTGGGACGGTAGGGCTCCTGGGGCCACCCTGTCCTGTTGTCCAGCTCCTCGGGGCTGGAGGGCTTTGCCCTGCCCACCAGCCAGTCGGCACTCATGAAGGCAATGAGCTCTGCGAAAGCCACCACGATGCTCAGGAGGGTCCACAGCATCGACCGGCACGTCACAATGACATGACACATATTGCTGGTCCAGTGCTCCTGATCAGTGCAGTACGCTTAAAGTCCGGATACCAGGGAGGAAATATTAAATTAAAAAACACAAAAAAAAAGGAAAAAAAGGACCCTAAGAAAGTCACTGTGGCTGCTCTGCCTGCTTTCTCGACTCCCTCGCAAGATGAAGCTTCTCAGGAGAAAAAGTTAACAGCCCCAAGTTTTGCAAGCAGTGCAGTCATTTGTTCTCTCTGTTTAGTTCCTCCTTTTTTCTTTCTGGGATGCTGAGCTCTGAAGTATGCTTTTCTTTCTCAATATTCATACTGGCACATGACACTGAAGGCTGGTGGGGGAGGCTACAAGGACTGCCCACTGTTTGACATCACACACCTACAAGAAAAGAGAAAACACATCAGCAACGAGAAAAAAAGTCATTTCCACCCCCACAACAAACCAAGACCTGGCAGAGATTCACATCAACATACAAAGCTCTAACAAGGGCTGGTCAAACAGAGCCTGCTGGAAACCTCTCTGATTTGTTGCAGGGGAGTAATTAATCTCCCCCCCACTGCTGCCAATACTTACAATATCTGCTGTGCCCTAACCCATGGTGGGTGTTTGTCAAGCACTCGGCAAGCAAAGGTCTCAGTAACACCCAGCGGTCCCACCCACTCCTACCACCACACCCCCATCATCTTCTTCTGGTCCAAATTACCAAGGGTGCTGGCAGCCACCCAGCAAAATGTTTGGACACGCTTAAGCAGTTTCACAGATGTGCAGCTCCTGCCTTCACTTTGGGGAGGCAGCACAGCCCGCCTTCAGGACAGAGGCTGAGCACAGCTCCACATGCCACGGGCACCTAGGTGCGAGGGGCAATGAAGGAACCTTGTTCCAGCCTTCTGGGTTTCTGCTGACTGCAGCTGAGCCAACCCCGCCTCAAGAAGAGGTGAACAAGACTGCAGTTGCAGACAGCACACCCTGTGATGTGGTGACTCCTTTGAAGCCTGGATTTTCCAAGGAGCGGTGCCTCCTTGGGTTCGGGATTGAGGTTTGCACCCGTGTTTCAGGAAAACAATCTGCCTGCAGGTATGTCACACACCTCATCTTGAACTGCTGCCAGCACTGGCAGCCTCTGCTGACTTATGCCATTGTAAAGAGGAATCTGTGGAAAAGCGCCCCAGTCACTGCCAAGGGGCCAAAACCCCCAGTCAGAGGGGTTGCCAGTCAGCCTTGCGCTTCCTAACTCCCCTCAAATCCCCTTTTCCACAGCCCTGTGTGTGCTGAGACTGCAGCAAAATGTTCCCCAGGGCTTTCCCCAAGCCACTATACTGCCTTTCAGCAGTGGCTGATGACATTCCCAGAGTTACACTTATCTTAGTACAAGAGGCAGAGATCACCATACTTCCAACTCCTATCCAAATATCGGCCTCAAAATAACAAACAGGTCATCCCACACGCCTCTGCTCTTGAAGCGAAACAGCGTTGCCTGAAAGCAAGGGTGGGAGCAGGAAATGCCCTCGTGTTACCCCCTTGCATGATGAGAATGCAGCACTTCCAAGTTTTCCTCACCAAACCCCAAATCATGACATTGAACTGGAGGCAAGAGGAAAGAACCAGATCTGGACCTGACTGTTGTGCTGCTGCAGTCAACAGATGCCAGAAAAACAGGCATCACCAATACTTTTTGTAGGCTTGTCATGGGGTTGGTATTTAATTTCTTAGGAGTTCTGAATGCAAAATGAAACATACACATGCAACTTCACACATTCAAAATTTCATCCAGCATTTTCTATTTCCGCCCCCCCCGCCATAGTAGCTGTAGTGAATTATCTAGATCTACAGATTCCTTTGGTGTAAGTGGCTTGAAGCTGATGTGCCAATAACAGAATTTGTCTCCTCCAGTTCAGTGTCATGGCATTGCCCTAAAAATGGGATTTTAGACATAGTGAGAAAACAGTTCCGCTCATTTTCCGTTTTGGAGGGGAGGAGAGCATTAAGTTTGCAAGCAACCTGACATACTAATGACTCGAATACACCCTTTGTAATAACAGAGAGCTGAAGTATCAGCCTGCCAAGAAAAGTTAATTTGCTCAGTATTTCCACTTTAAATAATGATTGGAATGTAGGAAATGTCCACTACAAATCTATATTCTTCTGATGTTATCTGCATGAATAAAGAGAATTTAATTGAAAATGCCTTTTTTTTAAAAGATGCTCTGAAAAGCTCTAAAATCTGTATTTTTCTGCAAGAACTGCACCCATATGAATTACTCATCTTTGTAATTCCAGGATTTTCAATGAGGTGGAAGGGACATAAGAGCTGAACACCCATAATGGCTGTTACTGTTGACTCTGTACCACTGGATATAAAACACTGTTTATTGAACACAGATGAAAACAAAGTTCATATTTACTTAGGTAGGTGGAAATTCTAGATGAGTACCGGCAGCCATAAAAATATGTCACTGATACCAAACATAGGATGCTATACTAGGAGAAAAGACCAAATCATGGGGTTCTTTCCCAACTGAAATGGAAGCGCAATAAATTGCAGCAAAATTTTGAGACAGTATCTCCAGAAAAGTCACTACAGGAACAAAATAGCCTGTGTAAAGCTGACCTGGAGGTCATGTCAAATTTCAGGAGTTCACTTCCCTGTTCTGCAACTAAAGGAAACTTTGCAGCATCTAAAAGTGAGGTAGTAGATGTCATTGAGAACTAAAATTCCATTGAAAACACTTTGTTTTTGAATAAAACCTGTATACAATTTGGCTCTTCCTAGGTAATGAGTACTTTATTCTGGTGAAAAACATACCAAGAGCCAATACACTTACCAACGTACCCTTATCCATGGGAGAGCTTCAGCAAAAGCTTTTTCTTGCATAAGTGACATGCTGAAAGGAGAGCACCACTCACCTACAAGTCCTTTTTGTCAGACAGACAAAACATATAAAGTAGGATGGCAAGCACAGAGGAGGGGCAGAGGCATTTCCTTCTGAGACTCAGTAAGGAAAGACTGCAGATGAAGTACTGAAGACAAGTTCCAGCTCAGTCACGTTTATGTAGTTAACCTCTTCCTCCCAACAAGGTCTTCCCCTTTTTCCTTCCAACAACCTCCTCCCCACTTTGGCTTTCCCAAAGAACCCAACCATCTCTCATGTGAATCCAACAATATGTTTGTGCCATACATGGAAGCCTTTCCAGTTACAGGCTTTGCTAAATAACTGTGCTTCATGAAAGTTTCACTCTGCTCACCCCCTGCGTTTTTTTTCCTCCACTTTTGCTCAGCAGAAACTCAAACCAGGCCCTTGCAAGGCTGAAAACTAGCTGTTTATTCTTCCTCTCAGTTTCCCATCCCTCAACAAGTTTTTTTTCCATGACAGAACCGTATGTTCTTCACAGCACGCCACTCAGCATCCACTTCTGACCGACTGTCAAAATATTTGCTTTGACAACCCAAATTCAAAATACACAACGGCCCTTTAACCCTTCTTGTGTTAACTCATTCAAAGCAGTTCTCGCTGAAAAAGCAGATTACAAGAAGTAGCCTTACCCCTTAGCCATTTGGGCCTCCCCCTATTTTTACTACTGCATTCAATCTTCCACTGGGGAAGGAGGAAGGGGAAGGAGGCCATCCATGCTGGGAAACAGCCCTGCACAACGAGTTCCCACATAAGCCACACACCACAGCACCATGAGGGTCTTGGCAGTGCCATTCTGGCCCACCATATAACCCACATTCTGGCCCACCATATAACCCACATTCCTTGTCTGGACAGCACAGCTCTTGGATGGGTCAAAACTAAACCTTCAGCCTCATTCACCTTGGCTACCAGAACCACGTTCATAGTCATGCTCTGCATTAAATGAAGTTTAACACAGTGAAAAGATGTCAATGAGAACATCAGATCCTCAGAGCATCCAAAGAGAGTAAGAGTTCTCAAATGCAAAATTGTTTTGGTTGTTGAAATCTGACAAATCAAGCCAACTTAAAACATTGCTAAAACTTTCTTTCTCTTCAGATTCAATTTTGACAACTAGACACACTGCCTCCAGTCATACTTTCACATCTCTAGCTAGGACTATTCAACTGTTGCCTTTTACTATACAATATGTCTATGTTCAAAGTATATAAACAACATCTATTTTTCTGAACTAGATAAAGAAACAAAATTGCCTCCATTTTACTTACACTGCCAAAAACAGAAAGTGAGAAGCTTATCCAAATTCCAATATTTGAATTAAGGTTTTGATTTTGAAGATGCTGAGCTGCAGGGTTTTGCTCTGGCATACCAGGCAGATAGAAAGTAAGAGATGTAAAGTTCAAATCTGAGTCAATCACATACCATGGCTGTTTATTTTAAAAAGGTGTCTGACAAGCAGTGTACAAGAGAAACACAAGTACCTTGCAGAACAACGTTATGGCCAGTCCTTCATGCTCCCATTATGATTTGACTGAAGTCAGAGGCTTAGACTATGATTTAGCTTTTGCCCTTTCCAGCCCGGTTTTGTCAGCTCAAGAGTGAGAATAAATCATCTTTAGATAAGTGGCTTTTGGCTTGGCTTAAGCAAACATCTGAATGGAAGGCCACACAGACTGCTGAAGCCATCCCAGTTTATAAAATAAATCCAAGCACAGTTAGACATTTTCTTCTAAAGTTTGCTGGGGTACAAAGTACAACTACATAGAGGAGTTTCTAAATCTCGTTTACCCTACACAAGCTTGAACACCTCATAACCCAAAATGTGCAAATCTTGGAAGCCTGGGTTCTGCTTTCTCTGGAATGTTGTTCATTAGCAGTTATAAACTCCCTGGATATGCTTTGAACTACGAGAGTGGAAGTGGCTCCTATTTGTGTTGATGTTGACTCACTATTTAAAACAAATAGAAAGAGGCTCACACACTCAATTACCTCAAGCTGACCCCCACCCAGGTTGACATGAGCTCCCACTTTAAAAAAGCTTCCATCCTTAGGTGTTACTGGACAAGCAAACTATTCAACTGTGAGCTCACCCTGCCTGGCAGAGTGAGGCAGCCATCAAACCACTGAGGTAAGAGGGACTGCACTTAGGACAATGTGGTATGAGCACTAGAGATTGTTCATTTTCTGGATAAGTGATAAATGTTGGTAAATAAACTTCTCCTCCCACTCGGTCCCCTCAGCATTCTTACAGGAACCGCTGTTGAGAAGATGTCAGGTTTCTGCCAACCTCCCTGCAGTCTTAAAAGCAGCAGAGCGGACACCAAGCAGCATTTCTCAGGAAGTGCTGTCTAAACTTCTGTCTCTCAGGGGACAGAAAGGTGCACCTCTGCATTTCTACCCCGCACACTTAGAGGCGACTTGCAAATGTAAGAAGAAGTACATTCATCACACTCCCCTGTCACGAGAGAGCAGCGACAAGGATTAGTACTTCAGGAAAGACCCAAATGGTTTGGTGCAGGCTCTCTCTGCAGACCACAAGGAGCTCTGCTGGCCCTGGTCTCTGATAAGCACTGCATGTTCACCACAGGAAGCACCTGGCCCAAGAAGAGGGAAGGACACTTCATTGTGCTTTTGTTTTGTTTTCTAAATGTAACGCATTTCAAAGTGATCAGAAATACTCAGTGTCAGATAAGAAAATGGAGAAGGTGCTTTAAAGCTGAAGTGGTTGCACAGCTTCAGAAAAATAGCTGAGAATAAGCAAAGCATTCACCTACGTATTCTCATCAAATTATTGCTAACCTTAACAGCATTCCAAAACAGAACTTTTTACTTGAAGAACAAAGAGCAGTTTTGATTAGTCTTCACTTGTGAATTAAAGAGAGTAAATATTTGCATATATCATGAATATTTAACCATTATAAACCTGCACAGGCATATTAATGAGTGCATTATTATGACAGGTGGTTGAAAACACATCAGACTAAACAGAAGAATTTCACTGGTAATGGAAGGAATGTAGAATTATGATGCATCATGTCTTGTTCCTGCTGGCACAATGTAAGATATGAAATGGAAAATGAAAATATTTTTCAAAATAGTCAAAACTCACTGAAGTATCCTAATTAAAATCCTATTTCCCTGTCTTTCCTTTGAATTACCCTGTTTACTTCAGCCTCTCCCTACCAAAGGAATGTAGATACAAAATTTAAATTAAACTATCCCTCATGTGCCCAAATATTATGTACACCAAATGAAAAATAAGTGCATAAAACAAAAGAAAATGATTCTGACAGTGACTGTTGATCTCTTGAAGGTGGACACGATGTTTATTCCACTCCATCCTGCAAATGCTATGGAATATGCCATCTAATTACAGGTGGATTTGCTTCTAGAATATATCACTGTAAAAGAAACAAATATAAAACTTCTTTCCAACTTAAAAAAAAAAAAAAGGCAGTTGAAATGTACTATTCTTTTTCTGACCTCATTAAAAGCCATGGCAAAACTCCCACTGACTTTAATGGGGCCAATACATCACTGAAAAATCACTAGAAGAATGAAAGTTTCCAAATTTTCAGACCAACTGCAGGGGAGGTTTAAACACAGAATTCATTTCCCTCTTCCCTCATCCAGACAAAACTTTGCTTATTGCCCCCCCACTAAGAGGAGATCAAGCTAACTCAGATTTCCAGCATTGCCTGTGAAGCACAAATTCTCAAGCTGGAGATTTGTTCCATTGCTCTGTATTTATTGACTTTACAAAATTTCTTAAATCTGCAGCCATTATGTTGTGTTTTGAAAATTTACTTGGGATCTTTTGTAATTCCAAAATTTATTAAAGCCTACAATGTTAAGAAAAGCTAATGTGTGGTATTTCTATTGTTGCTTCTCAGGAGAAAATTACACATCACATCAAAAATCATCACTAGGGGAGCAATCTTGGCTACAATTAGTGATAGCCTAACTGCTCAGGAATTCACTAACTGGGAGCAGAATCATGTCTTTCCTTTCCTGGTTTGATTCCTCAGCAGCTCACTGAAGTCTCAATCTTCAAAAGTCTCATCTGAAGCCCCCTTTTTTGGTTACCTGCATTATCATATATGCAAGCAGGTTCAAATATTCATTGTGTTGTGATTACTTCTTACAGCTCTTTAACTGGAGCTCCTAAAGGAGTCTGATCAGAAAAAAAAGGAGGTTAGGAGAAAAATGGGAAGTCAGAAGGAAAGAACTACTAATATTTGGTAGTAACAAATCCTTACTATTTTTATACTAAGGATTTTTACTTTAAAAGGAAGCCAGACTATGTCTATTTAAATAGTTAATAGTGTGTGCATAAGCTAGAGAATCAGACCAAAACCACATGGAATCTGTGCTTATTGTAAAAAAACAGTTCACTCCCATGAGTTCATTGTGACAGATTTGGAACTACTCTTAATAATTTATTAATATTGTACTAAGATATTTATTATACTAATACATTGGTTATTGTTTAATATGAGACTAGTGAGAAAAACAGGCAGGAAAGGAAAGAATGACTCAGTTGTGACACTTCTCAGCAAACTAGGGAATTGCTTACTAAAAAGACAATACTAGCTCAGGAAAAGCCTCACAAACACAGCAGATCAAAGACCTGAGGACCGTTTAGGAAGGAACAATCTTTCAAACTGGAGGGAAGAGAATCTGTTTTAGACAAACAGGCTTAAGAGAAAGGCACCTATGGGATGTGCCTATTGAAGTTAGGCCAACATGGCATACCACACAGGGCTCCTCATCTGCCCTTAGACAAAGTAGACAGCCCTGCAAGCAGCCCTGGTTCCTTGAATGAAGGAAGCACCACTTCAGTTAAACCCCAAAAGGAAACCACGGCAGCGTCTCCTTTCGCACTTGCGGCTCTGTCAGCAGAGCAACCACAAAGGTTATGGCTCTCCAGCCTGTCTGAACAGCCAGGGGTGGGTCATGCTTCTGCTGAGACAAGATCTCAGGCTGTAGGCCCAAGGACTGGCCCCTGTGAGCAGGAAGGACCCAGGGGTGTTTGCACTGTTACTCACTGCAAAGGCCTGCAAACAATCCTGTACGTCAGTCTGTCCAGATTGCCGCCACCTGGAAAGACACCTCACGGGTATCGACTGCTCCCCAGGTTCATGGCATGTGACACTCCCACAGCAAGGAAAAGGACACACTCTTGGCACAGCAGGATCTCTGCACTTTGGATCCGAGACACATGGCTCAAGCAAACCACCTGCTACAACAGCAGTGACTGATGAGATGGAGAACCTGTCCTGTCACAAAACGTGTGTGATCGCTCTTGTTCCTCTTAATTCAAACTGAAAGTGAAACATTCTTCAAAAAACAATCAATACAGACAAGCAGTTCAGCACAGTAATGCATAAAACATGTGTGCATTACAGGAACACCTTTACTGTGACTTTTGATTGCACTTGAACTGAGGAGGAGCAGCAGTGGCTCCAGCAAGTTAAAAGGGCTGTGATGGAGCAGAGCTGCCATGTTTCTGTACTGGCAAGGATGTCTGAAGTATCTGGGCATCACATACAACAGTGAACTTGAAAAGAGTGCATGAGAAACCTTTTATCCAGGAAAAGGCAAAGTACTCAGACTGGCATATCTCTGTGCACATCAACTAAATGTGAGCTATAGTTGTTACTAATGGTTACCCTGTTGACTGTGGCCAGAGAGAAGAACTGAAATACTTTCAATACTGAGTATTTCATTCATCAATAAGTACAGAAATGCTGGTTTCAGTTGGGATCTCTAAAATGGAAGCTCACTGCAAAGAGCTTGGAAAAATCTGGACTAATAGCTGGAATTGTGGAAACCCCATTTTAGAGCAAGAAGCAAAAATAAACAGATTATTTATTTTAGCAACCAGATTAACTCTAAAGCCAAGATTGAAGATACTTCTGCAAGTTGCACCATGTGCAAAATTCTGGCTTGTTTTAAAGCAGTTTGACTTGCTAAACTAGATAATGCTAGTAGTCCTTTTCTGTCCTTAAAATGCATACAACCACAAACATTAATAACTAATGAATATTAGTAAAAACTGAAAAGGGCTAGAGGGGGGAAAAACTGCATCTTTCTCAGCTTCACCTTCTCCAAAAATGCTGTCATGCCTCTGTCTCTGATGTGATGTGGTTTATGTCACAGAAATACTCAATGGTGCAAACAAAAACTGGACCAGTGTGGAGGTATGCACATAGGTCTGGTAATGATGCACCTTACTGCCATATAAATACAAAGGCAAAGCAAAAGGAAGAAAGCATAAAAAACCATCCCAGTCCTCTGGATGAGATGTTCCTCACTCACGTAATGAAGTCTGTAGCAATACTGTGAACTGAACCTAAATGCTGCCACTAGAAACCCTAAAACTTTGGGGATTTAATGTACCCTGCAGTGTCTTGCACTGTGCTAAACACTTTTCTTTTCATCCTTTGAACACAAACCTCAGCTGCTCCTGTGTCGCTTTGAATCTCCAGCCCTGACACACCACATGCAGATGTACCTTTCCTTCTCCCCAAAGGAGCACTGTGGACATGGTCACATCTCCAATAGTGACTTTGATTTTCAGCTCTCTGAGAAATGGTTTAGGTATTAAACTGAAGGGTTTTTTTTTTTTCCTACAGTTATCCACTGCTGAAGTATGTCACAACAGCTGCAAAGAAATTCACTTGTAAAGAAACGAGCTTACCTCTATGACTAGCTTTCTCCACTTGTGCTTTGGAGAGGAACATAAACATAACATAAACATAAACTTGTAACCTCTGTAGCAGATGATTTCCCAAACGTGGAAAATCCTCTTCATCCCATTGAAGAGGATGAAGCTACAGATATTCATGGGTTCCAGTAGGTTGTAGGGAGTGGACTTACTTCATGACAGACCACCTTTTTATATACTAGTTTCTTTCAAAAGGACATTAATCCTTTTGAAGGCAAATGCAGTCTACAGACTGGTGGGAGGGTAACATCTGATTGTACTGTTGCCAAAAGGTGGAAAGTTCTTGATTATGTCTTTCCCATTGGGAAATGCAAATGAATCAAAATGCATATCTGAAGATCTCCCAAGGAATAGACAGATAATTATTACTCAGATAAAGGTCCCTGCATACTACAAGCTTTACGGAAATCTGTCTGCTCTGTAAGTTTCAAACATTTAACTGAATTCTGAAGATTATCTTTAAATATAAGATTAATTATAATCTAATTACAGATTAGATCTCCTCATTGCATTTCAAGTTCTATGCAAGCATAGAATTTCATAGCAAAATTGAAAATGTGGTACAAGAAACAATTTCACTGACTGTCCATCATGGAAGTTGCTGTTTCAAACCCATTCTAAACAGTGCACTCATTGCATTCTGTATGTTGATATTGACTATTACTTCCATTAATTGGTTCTTTAAAATACATGGTTGTAAACTGTAAGTTTTATCTTCTGTTTCCTAATAAATGCTCTCCTAAAAACCAACTCATTTCATCAGAGGCAAAATTAATTAGATTTGGATAAATCATTAATAGCATGTATAAAACTGAAAAAAAGGTCATTCAGACCAGACATGTACTCAAACTTCTCAGAATTTTACTCAGAATTTTGTACCATGACTCCCTGATCTGGGCCAAACATCCCAGTTTATGCAGCTGCATATTCACCTTTATCTCAGGTGAATAGGACATGCTCTTTTGCCAGTTTTTTCTGTTTGTTTATGGTAGGATTGCAGAATTAAAAGTTCAGATAATGCAGTCAAATAAGCAAAACCATTTCAGCCTAAACCAGAATACAGTGAACAAACCATATTTTCTCTGGGTTTTGGTTTGTTTGGTTTTTTAAAGATGCTTAGCCTAATGTTCTCTCACTTTTGAGCAACAGAGTTATTAGACGTCCAAAGCATCAAGGGAGAGAAAATAAAGAAAACAAATCAAAATAGACTACTCAAATATAGAGAGGACAAAAACACGCAGGTAGAAAGACCAACATTACACTCTCTAAAACAGGCTTGGCGATGGGGGCTTGAATTTTTTTCCCAATGAAGCACTGCCTAATGTCCTGAAATGTTTTCCAGTAACTGCTACCCATTTTTAAGCTCCAGATCTCTGACAATGTGTAAAATTTTGCTATCTGACACAGCTGAAGTTTTGTCTTGTGTACATGTGTGTGTATATATATATAGTACAAAAAGCTTGGAAACATTCTATCCTTACAAGATAATATTACATTCTTCCTGAATGAAAGTTGAATCAGGAGATCTATTTTGACAGATAAAAGATTAAAGGCACTGAAATCCTTATTTTATTTAACCAGCAGAAATACTTCTATAAAAGTAAAACTTCAAAAATTATCATCTCAAAGCTTTAAGAAAAAAACATAAACTGTAACAAATTCCACAATCCACTGAATAAATCAAACATGAAGAAAAACAGCTTCTGATGCATACCCAGTACCCTGACAGTGTCCTAGCACTGCTGGATAAATGGTGTCTACAACACTTGCAGATCACCAATTTGGCATCTCTTGTGCCAAAATGGCACAACAGGCTCCCCTTTTTATCTTTATGCCAGGGAATACAATTCTACAGGAAACTGGAAATGAAATTCATTAATCCGTGTTCAGTGAATGCCATCTTTAGAAAAAGTGAAAAACAAAGGGATTCTTTTGGAATATTGCTTATCTTTTACAATTTAATTCATTATCTGGAGTAAGAGCTGACAGATCCATCTGGTGTTTTGCATAGCATAAATTCCAAGAATACACTGGTTGGTGTACACTGCATTTACTTCACTAGGGTAAACCAGAATTTACCAAGGTAAAAACCAAAACCCAAACGGGTCGAATGAATCATTTGAGTCCTTGCTTCTGTAATCATTTTTTCCCTGAGCTGTCATGATGGCAGGAGTAACAGAAAAGAAGCTCTCAAAGCTTTTTGGTGCAGCCTGGTCTATTTGCAGCACAGCCAGAACAAAAGATTTAACTGGACTGACTCACCATTTGGATAATGATCTCATCTGAACTGAGCTGTGAAAATACCAATTTGCTTGAGATGACATAACTGCTGTTGCAAAATCTAGATTCCTCAGTAGCTCTCCTAGAAAGAGGGCTTTGTTGCAAGACAGAAGTGAGAGGTTCTTGAAGCAGATGGTCCTGGGGTTGTGCCCAAAGGCCAGTTGGTACATGTGCACAGCCAGGTCAGAGCTGCCAGGAGCGCTGCGGCAGCCCCCTGGCAGCAGGCTGTCTTCTCACAGCTGCAGTTTGTGCTCTGTGCCCTTGCAGGTTCTGCCCTTGTGTGGCTGAGCTCCACATCAAATGCTTGCCTTTGTACTTGGGAAAACTCAGCATGCACCAGGCTTTGATGGTGAAGCCGTCACCACTGGCTTCGTTGCTGGTGTCAGCTGGCACTGCAGGTGATGCCTGTTTTACAGCATCATTTTAAGATGCTGCCTGAGTAATTCTGCATAGAGCACAAGAGAAAACAGCTTATCTTTCACCAAAATTCACATAAAATCCCATTTTCCCTGGGCTGGAAGAGACATACACAGATTAGTGCAGGAGATGCCACAATTGGTGGCAATTGTGTTCCTCTGTGTTCAAGGTGTGTGTCATTGACTTCAAAAACATTCACATTTGTTTACTGTGCATGTTTTTCCCAAGAAAAGGAAGAAGTACTTTGTTTTTGTGTGGTTTGTTTTTTCTTTTTTTCTACAATCAAAATCTGCTATCCTATTTAGGGAAGAGAACATAGAAAGTAGAAGATACTAGATGGCAAAGTTATTCTTTTTTATTTTTCTTTCTTAGTATGGTGCTGCTAAACGCTTATTTTTGTACAGTTTCAAAGCCAGACTTAGGGTAATTCCTGTCCTATAAGGAATATCTGTATTTGCTCAAGATGACCATGACCTTGGCAGTGTGATTTAAGACTTCTGAGTCCTTGCAGCTGTACTGAACTCTCCAATGCTTTTACAAAATACAAGCATTACAAAAGAAGAGCACCAGTATTCACTGCAGAGTGTTTAACAAATTATCAGAAAAATTCTAAAGCATTTAGGAGAGTCCTTGTCCTTTTACCCAGGATATGCCCAGCAGCTTGTCTCCCAACTGCAGGGTGAAATAAGAAACTGCAGAAATTGTACAGTAGCATTGTACTGGAGCCAAATACTGCTTGCAGCATGTGCACACCTCAATCCTCTGTATTCCACAAACACTGTCTTGTGTGCAAGAGGGCTTAAAAACAGTCAAAACTGCAACAAAATATGCTGAAAGAATAAGAATGCTCCTTTCCCCAAATGTGGAAAAACTCCTGTGTACTAGATTTCAGCTTTTTTATTACAACAAGATCATATACAAATGGTCTAGTTGGTTAGTTTGTAAACAAACAAACAGGACAGGTTAGGTTAGATGAGACACGTGTGTCTGAAATATAAAATCAGCATGCTGGTCACAGTCATACCCAGTAAAACAATCCTCTCCCTTGTTTTCAAACTCGTAGTTTTGTTTAAGGGTATTTTTTTTTTCACAGGAAGCTATAAAAAGAAACAATAAGCAGAAAGTACTTACACCACAAGCAAATGCAAGGAAGAGATAAGGTGAAATACTAAAAATAAAACTGGAGCAGTTACAAGCTGGTGAGGAAGCAAAGTAACAGTAAAACATCCATGTCTTTATGCAAATACAGTTAAAAAGAAAATAAATAAATAGGAACCAGCTGGTGAGAGGAAGAGCACGGTGGAACAAAGCACACTATGGGAATGAAAACACAGGCTGTTATAATAACCTGTACAGGAAAGCTGCATGCATAAAAGAAGGTCAGTGCAGTATTACTGTAATCAGAGACAATAGAAGTGTGCTAAGATATGAAGAGGAACAATAGGAATGTTGGGCATTCTGCTGTACCTGTGTGGAGACTGCTGGCTCGTTCACACTCCAAGAGCCTGGCTGCTGGCAGCCAACTCAGAAAGCCTGTGCCATTCATCCCACAAGAAAACCCAGCAGGTCATGCCAGCAGCACCACTACTTCTTGACAAACACTGCAGCAAAAAACAGTCTGACTGACCTGGGGAAGGTCTGACACAAGAAGGTGTCCTGGCACCTTACAGATTCTTTTCAACACTCACCAGTACAAAAAGTGGCATTGCCAGAAGTCTTATAATACAGATGTTAAATGATTGTGTAGGAAAAGCGACACTGAATTTTATAAGAAACTGTGAAAGAATGGCAGATAATTTAAACGTGTGCAGAAGAATGGTCAGTCACTGTTTAACCTTTGGAAGTTCTTGGGGAATTTGTAAAAAGAAATTTAATATAAAAGACTGAAATTTATCAAACAGCAGTAACATTTCAATATTGAAGAATGCAGCGCTGGAGGGTAAAAAAATTAACCCATACTCAACTAAGACCAAGAAACAGGAAACCTATGAACTCCTATAAGCAATTCCCTTAAATCCATAAAGAATATGAGATTATGGAAGTAAATCTAATGTTTTAATGTTTTAGAATGACATGCTAAAAGCTTAAAATACTATTTCTTTGGGAGGAGAAGACCAAGAAGGGTCTTCAAGCAGGCAGTGACCCCTCTGTGCAATTTAAATTATATTTTGTCTCCTGAAAATACTATGAAAAAAATGCACAGAAGAATGCTGCTGAAGACAACTTAAATCATACTAAATCTGGATACATCATCCCATTTTCAAAGTTCAAATAATCCAGTTTCCTAAGGATAGGCTACCACTGAAAATCTTCTAACTGAGGGATCACAGCCTTCAAGAGCTCTACATAGCTGTTAAGATTAACAGAAGTTTCCCTTCACTCTGCAGAGTCATGCTCTGAAGATCATGATGAGCAAATACTAACATTGCTCAGAAAGCTGGAATTACCCTAACCTTGTTTTGAAACCATCCAAAAACAAGTGCCAAGCAGCACTGCACTAAGAAAAATAATGTTGACTTGTCCATTCCCTCATTTCACAGAATCATTAGGTTGGAAGAAACCTTCAAGATCATTGAGTCCAACCCAGCCCTAACACCTCAACTAAACCATGGCACCAATTTACTTTCTGAGACAGCAGAGGAAAAAAAAAAAAAAAAAAAAAAGGCATTCATAAAAAAGCATTCATTTAGGTTTGTTGGCAGTGTACTTCTGTACACTTATCACTCACAAGTAAGCAATTCCTTTATAAGACAAATGAGGGATGCAAACAATTAACAGAGAAAGCCCCAGTTTGCCTTTTCCCCCTCCCTGTCTTGGTAGACATAAGTTGTATTTGCATTAATAATGAAAAACTGGGGCTACTGCAAATTTTTGAAAAGCATGTGAGTGTAAGAATATACTGTTCCTTGGTTGGTTAAGCGAGGTAGCATACAAAAGAACACAGTTTTAAATAAATATTCATACTTAACTTCATAAAATTAGCATTAGCATAGAGCAGATTTTTAAGTCTGACAATATCCAAAGTCATGCTCCACCACAGTTTCACAGGCAGAAACTGTTATTCCAATACACATAAACTCTTATGGATGCTGTCAAACTGATGCTTTGTAAAAAACTAGACAGAGAGAACACAGAAAATACATCTCACCCACTTTTTCCCCCTGCCATGAAAGCAAGAAATTGAGGCCCATTTTTTTCCAATAACAAAATTCAGGCAATGCTCCATGAGGTGGAGTGATGGGGATGTGTATTTTGTTCTACTTTGAAAAAAAATTTGTTAGATATATTCTGCAGATGTATAGATATATCCATGCATAATATTATTTACCTCCTAGTTAAAATTGTGGCTTAAAGCACAAAACAAATACAGACTATGATACTGATCTCTGAGCTGGTAAAATGCTTTCATGTACCCACCAGAATATTAAGACACAAATCCCTCTGGTTAGTGACATTGTCTGAATTCAGTTCCCAGAAGAAAGTAATACAGAACACCAAGGCTGTAGACAGATCAGACTTCTCAACTACAGTAAAGCTTTTGAAACAGTAAATAAGTTTTCACAGATTTTTTTTTTTTTCTCCTGCAGAGAAAGATTTCACAGGATATTTTAAATGTTTGGTATAATTTAAAATTTATAACTTAATTGCCAACAGTTTATGAACTCATCATTTCCATGAGGCTTGCCTTGCTATTTGATCGCAGGAATAAAAGCTTCTTTGGACACAAATACATCTACAACTGTAATCTTAGAAACAAAATAACAAAGTGACTCAGTTACTGTGTTTTCACTCAGATCGGCTGGCATTCAGGAAGTGAGACTCTGATTACTAATCATCTGAGCGAGCCCTTGAAATGATGAGTGACCTTTCAAAAGTTTAGAAGAATAAACATGCAACCCGAAATCACTGGGAAACAGCTTCTTAAAGAAAACAGGTAATGGAGAAACTTAGCTGGGAATGAATGCACATCTGACAAATCCTGACTTCAGTGTTTTGAACCTAACAAGGGTCAGCACCTGCCCTCTCCAAAAAGCAAGGGCTGCTTGTTATTTCTCTTCACAATTAAAGCCATGCTTACATTATATTCACATTGCCCACATAGGCTGCTAGCATTAGAAGACTACCTGTGTCAAAAAAAAATAATTCTTGTGCTGTGTTGCCATATTGTGAGCTCAGACAGCAGTTTACACTAAGTTTATCAGAAAATACAAGCAATTTGGGATTTTCCAAAACTGCATTTGGAAAAGACAGTAAAAAAATAGAGTATGCTAGAACTGATTAAATCAAAGGTAATCCTTACAACGTTTCACTGTATGCAGACATATATCTTTAGTAGAGAAATTCAAGAGGCATTCATGTAGAGGAATTCAATTTATTGAAATAGAAGTCAGTAATTGGATCTGCCTAGAGTAATTGCATATCATAAACACAATGAACTTGAAGCCTTGGTGTATACCAAAGGCTGTGAATTAACTAACACCAACGAGATTAACTGAGAAAAAGAAAAGGGCTAATAGGATACTGATGCACTTTGAAACAGCTATATTGCTTTCTCAGCTAGAAATAATGCATGAGGAGATAATCTTTTGCTATATCTCAAGAATGTATGTATGTGCTCAGATGTCCAGAGAACTGCAGATGGAGAGATCTGGAATGTTTCTGGCAATGGGAAAAAAAGAAGGGGATGGGGATGGGGTGGGAAGGGGGGTCTGACAGGAGGATGGGATCAGAATGAACTCTACATCAAAATTGTTCCATTTTCTCCCTGTCAGAATGGGGATGGTGAATGAGGCTTTGTTTTTAATTTTTAAAAACAATTGAAGCCTCCAGGAATCTGGATACAGCAGAATTCCAGTGTTTCCTGAAAGTACAACATAAACTAGCGTGAAATCAATAAAGACAACATTCAATGAGGGCAAGTAGCAAGAAAGAGAAGTATATAAATACAGACTGAACAACAGCTAACAGCACTATAGAAAAGGAAGTGAATGTAAAATGGGTCACAAGTGAGTAGGAGTCAGAAGAATAAGAGGACAAAAGCAAAATTAAAATGTTCTAATTCAGAGATGTGTTAGTACTCCCACCAAAACACAGAAAACAGTGATTACATGCACTTTCAAAGCATCCAGCCTCTTGCTTAATATTTCAGCAAAACATGTAGAGATTGGAAGAGAGATCAGAGGACAGCAACAATGGCCAGAGGTCTTAAAAATGTGACAGGAGGGAAGATACAAGGAGCCTGAATTCATATGAAAGAGTAGGCATGATATTAACTGAAGTGGTATAGCTAGGATCCTGGAAACAGAGTTCTGGTTCACAATCAGTCCATAGACCCTTCACAGATTAATGTTTTGTCCAACAAACAATTTTGACCTTAAACAGAAAACAGAAGCCTATATGGGTATGCAGTTGTAAAAACAACTGCAACACTGAATGGAGCCATAAGAAAACATAAAGGAACAGAAAAAAAAATCTGTGTAGGGTTACCATTAAAAAAAAAAAAAAACCTGTATAAAGATTTTCTCTACCTTTCTTCCAGTTTCAAGTTTCAGCAAGAGCTATGAATGCAGCTGTGGCTGTGGTAAGCTTGAATGGCTGGACAGAAATGTGGTAAGAATTTCAGGGTGAACTGAAAAGAGCTTTCTTTTACAGTGCAATCAGTCAAACTTGAGATTCATGCCCTTCACATGGCCAGTCTCTAAATTACAGGACAATAAATCAACCAAATCAAAACAGGATGTGCAGGGCAGTTGCTGTGTTTCTTGAACACCTCCTCTGGGATGCAGATGCAGGACACCAGAGGGGGTTTGCAGTAACTTCCAGCCCAGGTGATGGATATGCTCAAAATGGCCCGGAACTAATTATAGAACTAGATCCCATAATAAAATCTGCTGCCTGTCTTCCTGTTGATATTTACAGTGTGCTGCAGGAACCTGCAAGAACACCTTTGTATGCCATCACAATCCAGGGTTGTTTTTTCCTCAAGTTTTAGTTACGTTAGCCCAGAGCTTCTCCACATTCCCTTTGTTAACAGCTAAGGCTGCATAAAGTAAGTGTAATAATGTAAGTGCTAGAAAAGTGTTCAATTGATACAGTTGTTTGATGGAGAATTTCAATTTGGGTAAGGGCATCCCCTTACAGGAAAGTGGAATGGAAGTTGTTGCAGTTGAGCCTCAAACTCCATCACAGGTTCCCTTTATCCACCAAAATATAAGTTCTGCCTTAGTACAGAGATTGTTCAACACTTTCCACTCTTAAAATGCATTTTCATTGCTTACAACTTTGCCAAAATACCAGTTTGGGCTGAAACTTTCCAAACCAGATGCCTTCCTGAGGCCAAATTTTTTTTTGCACAAGTTTCAGCCAAACAGTTTAGATGTTCTAGAAAATGAAGATACATTTTTCACAATTAAAAGCTTCTGGTGACCTTTTCTTCAAGAAAGAAAGCTTTGTAAGAGCAGATAAAATCTTCTACTCTATCAGATGGTTCATGACACTGAGGGGTGCACATCTTCCCTGGTTTGGCAGCTGGAGGACTTTTGTAAGTTTGCCCAGTGGCTTGAACCTCCATAGTCTGCATCCTCAATTTGCACACCTTTCTGTCAAGCTGGAGTCCTGACCAGACCAGCAGAGCAGTCACCCTCCCTGGGGGACAACATGTGATTTCAATCAGCCATGGACCATGTCAGATCAGGGCTGAAATCAAAGCTCAGTTCAGAGCATGCTTTTCCCTCTCCTGCCAGTGACTGAGCTATGCAAAGGGCCGTGCTGGGGGGCTGCTTTAGAAGGAAACAGTGAAAGAACTTTAAAAACTAACCCCAAAAACCCAACCCACCAAAACACCATATCTGGAGATAAAAAATAACAACCACAACCTGGAGACTGGGTGGGTTGAAGGAACAAAGTGAGCTGGAAGAAGATGGAGAGCCTGGATCAGTGAGACAGAGTTTGCTAATGAAGAAACAGGTAAGGTTTCTCCAGGAGGCTCCTCAACCAACTTACCCAGGGATGGCAAATGGATGTTAACAGTAATAGATGAAAAGCACCTAGAAGTGTACAAAACTTATTTTGCACAAGTACCCTCAAGTCTGGCATTGCCTTACATTTTAAAACTCCACATGACAGCATTCTTAAAAGTCCCCTGTTCTGCATCTGAATCACTACTTTACAATGTCCACACACACACTGTGAAGAGTGGAATTAGATGCTGCAGTGGAGCCAGCCTAGCAGGGACTCCTTGGAGACCAAACATGATCCTTTTCTTCCCATTACTTCACACATTTTCCTCCTTCCTTTTACTGTTCTGATAGCCACTGGATTCCTCCATGAGGTGACTGCATCTGACAACCCAGCAAACGGTTGATCCAGAAGAGAAGGGTAGGAAAGAAAACCTAGGTTTCTTTCCTAAAGAAAGGGTAGGAATGAAGCACACAGGCATTTTCTCAGAGAAAAGTTGAACTGGCTCCCAGTGAAGATGAGAAGCACCCCAGCTGGCAGTAGGAAGGTGGCAGGACCACACCCCAGGGAGCAGGGGGGAGGAAAGCAAGGCCTTCCCCTTCTTTTCAGATAAAGACCTCCACCATGACAAGTTGAAGGATATTATTACAAAAGTTACAGTGTGACATAACAATTGCTTAAATCTCTCCACTGATTGGGGCTCCTAGAAAAAGAAGCTCCTTCCAGAGAACATGTCAAAACTATTGATGTTTCTTCATTCACAGTCACAAGTCAAGTCACATGCTGGAATTATTTCACTTTAGCAATGCTTCAGTGACTCACAGGCTGTATCTTACCCACAAAGAAATCATCTATTTATTTAAACTCATTTGTTGTTTAGCTCATATCTATGTGGCAAACAATATGGTTTTATGCAGTCACTCTTATTTTTCTGTAGTTCAGTCACACTGGTCCAACTGTATCCAGGGGCAGCCCACCCACTTCAAGATTAAAACTAGAAAAATAATTCTTCTGTTTTCATTAAAAGCTCTTCTTCCTTTACCCACATTACAACTGTACCCATACTCAAACAATACACTCCAGACAAAGTTCTAAAGAGCTCTCTATTTTTCATACCTAACAGCCTGCTGACCCCACCACAACACCAAATCCTGGCAACCCTTGCAGTTAAAATAAATAAATAAGCACTTAAACCTACCTCAAAAAACAGGAATTGGGTGATCCAGCTCCAAACTGCAACACTTGTGTTTGAAAATTGCTGCAGTGAGTGGCCTGAGGAGTAGCACTTCTGTCCCTGCACTGAACAGCCCAGGCTTTCTTTGGCTCTGACACTGAGCAGGTGGGCTGCTGTGACTAGAGTGAGTCACACAAGAAACCTGTGGTCCCCCAATACGTGTTGGAGAGTGCTAGGCAAGACCCCCCAAAGTTTCAGAGAGACCTGGGGAGAACAGCTTTCCTGATGCCAAGGGCTCAGAGCAAGGATGCTACTTGCAACGGTGAAGCTGAATGAATGGTTATCCTGAGCATGCAGAAAGACATGCACGACTCAGCTTTCCAAATGATTCCCTGCAGGTCAATACCTACTGCACAGACAGACAGATCTGGCTGTGGCCTCGCCCCTCAGTCCTTCTGGACAGAGCTGGGCCTGCATCACAGATCTGCACATCCCACCAAGTGTCCTGAGGCGGGGAAGGGCTTGCCACACCACTCTCCAGCTACAGACTAGCACCATTCATCACACCAGCTGACAGGTTGGACTTGTGCACTTGGGGAAAAAAAAAAAAAGGGAAAAGCAACAAAACCCCCACCACACACCGAGCAGTCTGCAGCAAGAATCAAAGATTATTGCATCACATTCTTGTGCTGCATTCAGGGCTTTTTTGGCCTGAGCTCTCTTCCTGACCTCATCTACCATGACTATCCTCCAAGTTCTGTCTCAGAGCTCATTTCCTCATGGGAGCTCAACAGTCAGAACTACAGCTACACATGCACATTAAATAAACTAAATATGCACACACTGTCCAAGTAAGCTCTCAAAGAACAAACTTCCAGTTGGTTTACTCATCTAGTTCCAGCAATCTGCTTTTTTTCCAGCCTGTTGTTCTTATCTTCAATATATTGATTTTATTGTAAATCAGAATATCAGATATGGCTTCCCAACAAAGGATTAGTCACAGGAGGCCTCTGGTGGAGGCTTCTTTGGGCTCCTGGAAGGTGGAATATTTTTTTTTGAGAAACTTCATCTCTTTCTAGATGTCAAGTGCTGAGTGCTTTTAATATTACATGCTTAATTGAAAACACCTTTACACTCACTCATGTCAGTTGGCTATACTAATCCTGAACACAAAATGTGTCCTCTCAGAGTTTTAAATAATCAGTGTTAACATTTATATTTAAACATTCCGACTGCAATAAATACTTAGTTCAAAAACTGTTGCAAGTGTGTATCACACGGAAAGATAAAGTACATCTGTAAGGACACACAGTAAAGAAAGCAGCAAGACTCAGATTCCATCATCAACAAATTTATATTAAAAAAAATCACATTTTCCTTTTTCCCTTCAGGAAGAGCGGATACTAACTTCAGTAATTTGGTTTCCAGATAACAGACAGGAAAGAATTTCTCTGAGACAGATGAAAGGATTTAGGTAACACTGTATATACAATTAGAATTCCCAAATGTTTGTATCACTGGAAGTTCCTGTGGGCACTGGGGAAAGATTAGGCTTGATTAAATTGCAGACTGTGCAAGTTTATTTATAAACTCAGTCGTGAAACACACAATAAAAATCTATTTGGGACAAATCTCAGAGTTTGTTATAAAACATCTGAACTAAGTTTCCCAGTTATTTTCAACGTAAAACTCCATTGTGTTAATGTGAGCTGAGAAATAAATGAAGTCCCTTGAAAGTGTTAGATGGAGAAATAAGGGGAAGAGAAAAAATTACTTCAGTTCAAGATTCTGAAGTAGGTATTTCACTGCCTATTTGGACAAAACAGAGATTTCAGATGTGTCTGCCACATGGTAATGATCTGTTCAGTTCAACTGCCATTTATTTTCAGCAGTAATTACTCATAAGCAGATGCATTTTGTCATGACAAGATATTACTATTGTGAAATTATTTCCTGGGTAGTTGGGAAGTCCTACCATATTCTAAACTATATGTCCAGAAGGCTAATCAAAAATTGAAATTCTAAGGAAACAACCCCCCCAGCAATGAATTTCAACAAAGAAATCAGAGATTACAGAGGGAAGGACACCTAAGTTTAGCAGAAGGTTCCTTTTGGTCCAGGCTTTTCTTGAAAAATGTCCAGGTCAATCAGACAACCAAGTATTCCTATTCTTCATGGGGAAAATTAAGGTTCTTATGACTGACAAAATAGGTTATACACCTAATCTAACAATACTGAATATGGATTTGAAAGTTGTGTAACAGTTTACAGTCAGTCCTGAAGAAGCTGAATTTAACCTGTTCAACCCACTTCCCAGAATACTTTATAGGGAGGAGTAAATTCAGCCATTTTTTAGATTTCAAGCCTGTCAAAGAAGTATTTGACATGTACTTGGGTTTAACCCACTAGCTACACCATGCTGCTGAGAGAAGAAAGTAGATTATGTTCCTAGAAGAGTTCAGACAGTCCATAAGCAAGCATTTCTTTCCAGGAACTTGGATTTGGACACATTACACAAGATCCTCAAAATGTAGGTAAAAGAATAGCAAGCTTTTGCTTCTAACTTGGCATGTGAAAACGCCAAAAACCCCAAAACAATTAAAATTACAAGTCAGAGCATGAAATATTCCCTCCTTTGATTTTTTTCTTTTTCATTGTCTCATTTTGCCTAGGCTTTGAAAATGTCCTACATTGCCTGTGTGCCAGAGAAATTGCCTTTTCAATCCACAACTCTAAGCACTTGTTTATGTGAAATACAGTGCTGAGTTAGCCTTCACCCCTCAGGTCTAATCATAAATTATACTGCCAGGCAGATTTTGTAAATCAGTTAGCACTGATTTAGCCATGGAGATTGAAAATAGAATACCACAATGGAAAAATGCAGTTATTGATGGAATATTCTCTTACTTAAGCCACATGTTAAGGTTCTCTAACACAAATCCTGTTTCAGTCACCTAGGCAAAAGACAAAACTCAGCCCTTCAGGGCTTTTCACAGTGTAACAGAGGCTGAAGAATTGAATTAGCAAAAACACCTTGAAAGCAATAAAGGGGCTTGTGTAGGGTAGAGCTAACTGGCAAGAAATGTGCATAGTAAATGCCAGTATGGGAAATGCTCTGAGGTGGGTTAAGCTGCCATTTGATGCCCAAAGTCCCAGGTTAATGTATTAGCATGCCCAAACAGAGTAAGATCCTAAGTGAAAGTCAAAATTTTCACAGTCTGTTTGGGATATTTTCTCAGCCAGCCACCTCACTCTCCTTATCAAAAGCTTCTCACAGCAAAGAAAGTAAAGCATCTTTCCTTACTTCATTTTCATAATGCAAAGGTCATTCACATAGTGGACTATAAGAATATGCTTCTTTTTAATTCTCCTTACTTACATAATAAATATACAAATGGCCCGGGGTTTTTGTCTAGAGCAATCAATCCCTGTTTTGCAGGATTAAAGATTACAGTGGGGTACTTAAGAAAAAAAAACAATAAACCCCCCCCCCCCCAAAAACAAAACAAAACAAAACAAAAAAAAAAAAACCACCAAAAAACCCAAAAAAACCCAAAAAAAACACCAAAAAAACCCCCACCCAAACAAACAAAAAACCAAACAAAAAACCAAACCAAACAAACAAAACACACAAACCCAAACAAAACAAAAACCCCTCCCCAAAAAACCAAAACAAAACAAAACAAAAAAACAAAACAACAACCACAAAAACAAACCAAACAATCAAACAAAAAAAGCCCCCCACAACCAAAAACAAACTACCCTTTTGAGAGAAAAGGTGCTTCTTGCTATGAGGAGCTCGCTGCAAGTTAGATTTCAATGCTTGTAACATCCACTTTCTGAAAAACACCATTCACAAAGCTGAAAACAATCCATTACTCTTCAACTGCAACCATCAGCTAGAGCTGACAAATGTCTGAAACAAATCTAAAAAAAATTCAAAATGTATCCAATTCTGAGAGTACTGCACTACTTACATTAGAACGTACAGAGAAAATGTACTCTCTACTCCCATTGAGTTAAAATCACATATGAAAAATATGTACTGCAGTTTGAAAAGAATGCCTTCTCTAGTGTAGTAAATTGTATTCAGCTATGAGACACCTTGCTAATTGAAAATAACCTTTTAATGACCTTTAAGTTCAACTCTGTTGGTAGCTGTCTTCCCCCCCCAAAAAAATTAAGCTTCTCAGGTGTGGGTTGAACTGATTTTCCTGTTCTGTTTCATTGTCACTTTAATTAATTTAAATTTTTGACTAGGTTCTTTCTATAGAGTTAATATTACATTTGGCAAAGAAAAAAGGAAGGATACTTGTATTTAACTCCCCCTCCCCTGTCACTCACCTCTCCCCCATGAAGTGCAATCTACAGGCTCTCCATTTGTCCTTCTTGCTATTATCCCAAGTGCAAGGGAAAACTTTTTATATCTTCTAAGGCAATCTTTTGGCAAGTCAAAGGTAAGTCCTTACACAAGAAGCCTGAAGTCAGAATTCTGTTTGAAGTAGAAAGCTTTTATATAAGTAGGAAGGATGCAATCTTAATTTAAATTTTCCTTATGCCGTTTCATGAGTTGATGAAAATTGCATTTAAAGCCCAGAAGTCAGTCCTGACAAAAATCAGTCGGTCCTGATTGGCCATGCTCATCAAATCTTTAAATTGCCTCCTTCAATAGCTAGTATGAGAACATTTTAACAAATAATTAAAGCAGAATAATGCAGATCCAGTTCAGAGGTCCTTAAAAACAACAAGACCAGACAAGTTATCATATGCTTCTGTAGGGGTGTATTGGACCTTGGTCTACCAGTATAATCATAAAATGGACCACTGAACCTCAATGGTAGCAAGACAAAGCAAGTAGCTAATGTTTTGCTAGTCCATGCTCTTAACATTTTGTGTCACAGATACCCATCTGTCTCACTTTCAACCCATCTCCAGGAAGAAATAAACTTCCCCTGCACTCTCTCCTCTGTCAAAGAGATCCTGCATTAACTTCCAGAAAATCAGCGATGAACTTTCTCAATCTCTATGCAAAGGTGTCAGTTCTTCGCAATCATCTACCTTATCCTGCAAAGAAAAGTTCTGCTGCTACTGGCAGGCCTGGCCTTTTGCAAAACTGGCTGCATGAATGCTGCCAGACTGGAGCACCTGCAGAAGCTCACCCTCTCACTCAGCCTGCCTGTCCTGTTGGCTGTTCTTCCCTTCCACTGTTGAGATTCATAACATTTAACTGCAAATAAAAGAAACAAATATCTGCATTTTGGCTGGCATTGGAAGAACAAAGGAAAATTATGACAAACTAATGAGTAAAACAAGAAAAATTGAGGAGACATGTTATGCTTTATCTGAAGATGGGAGAATGTATGGCGAAAACAAAAAGGATTCAAGTGGATGAAATACTGGAATACAAAGACATTAATGGCGTAAAAATGATCATGAAGATAGCATATGTAATAATCTAGACTTACAAAATTTTCAAGCTTTTTTTTTTTTAAAGAAAGATAATCAGTGTCATTCTATGTTTGGGACTCACAACCTTACTGAATAATGCTTTGCATAATTGTTTTTCTCCTGTGCAAATATTTACATTGTAGTAGTGGAAGAGAAACCCATACCCTTCCATCCCTGGATTAAAGCATCACCACCAAGTTACACAAGAAGTCATGGCTAACTGGAAACAGCTGCTAAGCCACTTGCATCTCTGTTGTTTTGTAATACCCACCAGTAACTCAGAAGGTTCATATCTTACATCTGCTTCTCTTCACTTCTACATCAAAGTCTTAATAGATAGCTTGTAAGAGAAGTTGTCATTGAAGCTAGGTCTTGAGGAGAGGCACAGAAAGTCGTGCTGCAGCTGCTACAGATGTTCCTCTGTATGTTTACTAATAGCTGCCTGCTGAGTTTTAACATATTTGGAGCCAGGATTTCCAGATGTCTCCTCCAAAATTAATATAATCAACCAGGAAGTTTACAGGAGTAAGATGATCTAAAAATTTCTCTTTTCTCACAATTTTATTTCTGATTTCTGCAGAGGAGCTGTACACCACAAAACAGATTTGCTGGCCAAACATAAATATGCACAACAGCATGCCAAATTAAAGTGCTGCAGAAGATCCCAGGTCATAAATCACCACTTTCATGTACCAGAGACAGTCCTTGATGCTCAGCAGCACTGCTCAAGCCACTGCATTGCCTCCTCCCAGTGTTGTTCATGTGTTATCAGCACAGCAAAATGGGAGTTAAGGGCTTGGCCTGACGTTAATGCCCATCACCTTTGAGGAGACATCCATAAAGTCTGACAGTATAAATGAAATACAGACTCAATACACTAAAATCTAATGAAAATTTCACAACAGCATGAATTTAAAACATTCTTCTGTCCATCCAATCCTACACTGCCTTCAAGCAAACTCATCTAGTTTGTTTTCCAAAAAAGTTATTTAAAAAAAATAGAGAAACTAAGATATGTTTCACACCCCCAAACTTCCAAGCCATGTTTTGTTATAAGATGAAACCCTGCCAAGTTCCTTTATCAAATTTATCAAGTATTTTCCCACTCCTATTGAAGAAGTAATGTGCAACCACTCCTTCTTTTTAAAAAATTAATTAAAATAAAACCAAACAAAACAGACTGTACTGAGGAATCCAGCTTCAGTGTATGCTGCATCTTATTCAAGGACTCAGGCTGTTGAGTTTGAGCCAGCAACCCACAACGGCCTCTGATTGTGATAGAACAGGCACTTATATTTCAGTGAAAATTTTGCAAAGAGGTACACACACAAAACAGGTGTGTGTATTTACAGACTTTCTTACCTCCTGCCAGAAATTTTTCTTTAAACAAAGAACTACCGCTCTTCCTGACAGAATGAACATTTCTAAAGCCCTGGAAATCTAGCTCCAATTAGACAACATAAATCAAACCACAGTAATGAAACACACAGATGACCCAGTTTTCTAACCAACACAGCAAGAAGGGTTTTTCAAAGTACTTGTAGTGATTTTTAGCTTTAGTATGCAATGTATTTTTGTCTGTTAAACAGTTATTGTCCCTTCCTGGAATTTTTTTTTATTCTACTTTGGGGGGGAAAAAATGCCTCCAAACCAAAACCCAACATGGCAGTATGTAAAACAAAGCAAAACAAACAAGAAAACACTTATGCACTACAGCAAAAAGACATAGTGGGGAAGAGAAAAAAGACATATATGGGGAAGAGAAATCATTCAAACTTTCCTCCATCACAAGAATTAATTACATCAAACACAGGCAAGACTTGCAAAATCTTCACCTAGAATGAGTGAACAAGGACACAGCTTAGGACTTCTGGATGAAATGCGTCCAGCTTTGTTTGCTGTTTCAGAGGAAACTAATCTGTCTAGTTTGTGCCAACAATTCCATTCTTGTCACAGTTTGTAATACAGACCTATGAAAAAATACTGACTTCATAAAGTATAAAGTTTTAAGTTTCAGGTTTTAAGAAGGTTCACAGAAAATTCTTCATCAGCTTGTTATCAGGCAGCATCAACTGGTAAATGGCAAGCTGAAACAATTGAAAACTATTCTGGAGAACACTCCACCAAGTTAGAAAGAGATTTGATAAAAGCACATTTCAAAACAGTCTTGGCTCAATAACCTTTTTCAAACAAGCACAGTGTACTTGCTATTGACCAACATTCAAACTGTTGCTACAGGAGCTTATCCATCAGCCTTCCATCTGCTCTGCACCTCTCTATTTTCTTTCCCTTTCTGAGCTGAAAGTCATCTTGAAAATGTGAGGAGGATGGCAGTAAGACTTTGAACCTGAGAACAGACAGACTCTGCAAAGAACTAGTGTTTTCTTATATCCTGGGATAAGACAAACCAACAAAACCATCACTCACTTTCAGGAAGACCATCTTGTAACTTACAAACTTCACTGTCCCCACTTTGGTGGTACATCACCACAACCAAAATTGTTGCTCTCACTAAAGGTACAGCAGCACCCTCTTTTTAGATAAGGAATTACAAATTGTCTCTCAGACCTAAAACTATTGCTTGAATACTAATTGTTTTTTATAACATGTAAATGTCAGCTTAGAACAACAAAGAACTGTATGAAGCAACTCTGCATTTCAAAAGTGGCAGCTATGGGTAAACAAAATACTGTGCTAGAATACTGCAGTGACAGAAGCTACATAATTTATAGTTTCTACAGCACTGCAAACTCTGGAGTATATTCCTACAGCAGCTGAAAAGAAGCAGAAGTTAAGCAGTACAGAAGGGTTTTCTCTGAATATAGCTGTAGGAAAGCTTTCCACTCAGCAAAGAAAGGACTGGAATCTGCCCTTGATTCACTAATATTCAGTATAATGCACACAACTTACCAAATGTCTGTGTGATTTGGCATCTCAAGTTTTTCTTTTTTCCTTCTGCAAAATTATAGCTCCCCTTGACCTTTTCTGCTTTAGAAAGGACAAATCACCCACCAAGAACTGCTCTGTACCAAAAGCTGAGCTCTGCCTTGAAACAAAGGAGCAGAGTTCAATTTACCTTTCAAAAGTAGCAAGTTATAGCTGTTCAGCTACAATTAACAGATCTATAACTACTATCCAGTAGTAAGTAGCACTAATGCTAACATTTAAGAACTACAGGTAGTAAAAATGGTCTGGGACAATGCCTCTTATTTTATGAAAATTATAAAAGCAGTATGTTAATCAGTACAGCTGCTGTCAACCCTTATTGTGTTGGCCATCGTGCACAAGTCAGAAAAATGCTTTAGCAACTGGAAAACTCTGTCTAGTTCTTTATCAAGAGCTGATCAGAATAATAAGATCACAAAGACTTGTGCATCCATTTAATTAAAATAATATGTTTCTTACTGCAGCATGTACTTCATCACACTTCAGCAAACCAAGTCTATTCCATTACTGTTTAAATAACTTTTCCATGGCAACAACATCTATTCTGTTATATAATAAATTTAGATCAAATGATAAGTGTTTTACTCAACAGACTTTGTTCTAGACTATGTCATAGAAATATCAGACTGTTAAGGCTTTGAGAGACAGAGTTCAGTCTGACTAAGTCTTTTTCTCAATCCTCAAATCAAAAAATTTAAACAAATTAAGCTGTGAGTTGCAAACTATTTATAAATTAGAAAGTAGGAGAATATGAGCCATTTGTAAAAGATTCAACAGATTTTTCCATCTCAATACACTCATGTCCCAAAAACGAACACTGCTTTTGTTCCAAAAATAATTAGGGCAATGATAAAAGGTCCAGTGTTTTATCTACTGTTCTCTATCTCTTGCTCTCCTCAAAGCCTTCTGAAACATCCACAGCTATTATCTGCAGCATTTCTCTCTGAGCCTCTTTTAACCCTGTGATTTATAGACTCCAGAAGTGAAAAAAAAAAGTCTCAAACATAATGAGATAGAATAAATAAAGCTACTTAATAGTGTTCTAGGAACAACCTTTTGCAGGATTTTACAAATAACATGCCAAATTCTGTGAAGTTCTGAAAGGTTGTTTTAGCATGAGGTATGTTTTAACATATACACCACTGTTAAAGGTGAAGTAGCTCTCACTGAAGCCAACTGGAGTTTTACACCTACCTTCAGAGAACACTGGACAGATGTGTACCTGTGGTACTACAGATATGGAGATACCCTTCCTCGTTCAAACACAGTTGCATGCACACAAACAGCACATGAGCAGCTCTTGAAAAAGCCACAGCTGTTTCTCACTTCAAGGATTAAACCCAGGTGGATCATGTAACATCTCTTACAGTTGCGCTGATTATTCCAAGTTTGAACATTGCCAACATTTTAAAAATGTCTAAAAAAATTGGATGGATTAGGCCACCCTGGTTGGAAAATCTGACAAAATACATAACTTCATAAAATTCTCACTGATTTAGGCATGCTGCAAATTGCTGGACCTATACAATAGACACTGCATCATTGCACTCTTTGCCAGTTAGGAAATGGGACTAACATACACAAACAGCTGAGAATATGGAACTGATCTATAGACTAAACTCAAGTGGAAAATGGTCTCATTTTCTCTTCACCCAAGAGTCTGCTATTCTGACTCCTGTTTCTGTTGGATAAGATTGTAAATATTATTAATAGGAATACTGAAACTCCAGCTTTATGGACCTATTTTGGAAAGCGATCCTGTTATTAAATACATTATGTTTTATAATACATTAGCCTCCAATGAATCAAACTGTAAAGTTCTGTGTCACACTATTTAATATATAATGTTTTGTGAATATGAAGTCAAACTTATATAGTCCCTTTGTGAAGCATGGGTATAATTACTTAAATCAATACTTATTATTTCATCAGCTGGCACAGAAAACAAAGTTCCATCCTCAAAGTACCACTGCACAGTTTCCAGTGTTATTAATTTCCTTTTTATTAGCATGGATAATACCACAAAAATATGCTGCTAGCTGAGCCTACAAGCATGATCCTGTAAAGAAATGTGCAACTAGAGCCGATACCTATCGAAACCAAGTGAGCTCAAATGATTTCCAGCTCTTGTGTTTTTATCATGAGTCATATCTAGTGTTTTCCTTGAGTCACGCTTTTAGGAGCCTCAACCATGGTGCCCATAATTACATTTTACAATTTCATTACTGTGGTGAGACAGAGAGGAATCTGTCAGTTTACATATATGCATCAAGACACTAAGCATGCAGGCTACACCCTTGGTCACATGCCAAGCTATTTCATATCAAATTTTGGTGAAACAAAACCAAGACATAGTTACAAAAGTGCTTTTCATCTGCTAATGGTAATTTCTGAGTGAATGTGCAACAGGATCCACACACGTGAATCCCAACGTGTCGTCTTTGCTGCGTAAAAATTTCACAAATGAAAGAACTCTCATTTTTTTCCTCACAGAGAAAAACAAGTATTTAACTTACTGGACAGATTTTGATAGCAATGGTATGCCATTCCACCCACATATAAGACGGAACAAGCCAAAAACTGCAGGGACATAGATGAAGTTAAATCTTATGGTTGGGTTATTTTTTCCTCTACCAACCAAATAAAATTAATGAGGAGTAGTAGTAGGTAAACATCACTCACTGAGCCTTTGTTGTTAAAAGTTCTTATTCTGTTATATGATTTCAAAACCATTCAAATGCTTTTCGAGGTGCAAGTGGGCATGTAAGAATCAACATTTTATAAATCAGAAAGTGAGAGAGAAAACATACAAGTGAAGACATATATATTTTAAAATTCAGCTCCTCTGAACACCCTTGAAACTCTTACTAAGTTTTTGAAAAGCCATAAACATATTGCCTTTCAATATCCACATAAACATCTGTAAACCTGAACCATTGCTGAGAGCAGATCCTGCTACTGCAGCACTGACCAAAACAATTTAAGTCAGCAGAGGAACAAGAAAAATAACTTCTCCTGCCCTCATTTCTAAGACCAAAAGGACTAAAACTTTCTCTCAGGTTGCACCCAGCAGGAAGCAATTCTGAATCAGCAAGGGATTAAGTAGATGAACTAACAGATCTCTGCCACATCAAATTGTAACAGTATTTCATATTTTAACTAACTTGCCATTTAATATGGAAAACCAAAAAGATCCCCAAATAAACTCTCTCCACAAGACACATTCAAGCAAGCTTGAACATAAGGGTTCAACAGACCTTAATGCAGTATGGGAAATTTGCAAGAAAACCAAGGATGAGCTTCTAGAATATGCTGTCATTGGCTAAAATAAGTAAGAATGTGCTCTGGCTGCTATTCTTACAAACATCCCCATCTGGCCTCAGCAAACAGGAGAAAAGTGATGCAATTTTCATGGCACCCACAGCCTCAAACCCAGACACTCATCACCTAGGTGTTAGCAAGCCCTTACACAAGGCTTCTCAAATTACTGCTTCCCACCAAGACCTGAAACTGGCTCTCTTTAACATCTGTTAATCTAATTGGTTCCTGTGAGCCCGTAACAATTAAACCTGCTGTTGCAAGGAGCAACAGGGGAAGGGGATTTTATATATCCACAGCTGGGCTGTTAGCAGAACAAATGGACTGCATCTTACTCCAGGGCTCCCACCAAAATACAGTCACTAAACTGTGAGAACAAGAACAAGCCTCAGATGAAGCTGATGGCCCCAGTACTGATCAGCTGCTCTATCACAGCTGCAGTTACAAGGGGGGACAAAGGCTGCCCCATTTCTCTGGGCATCAAGTACAACAAAGTTAGTGAAAGGGATGACTAGCCATGGCAAAGATGGATTGAAGAACTCATCCAAAGAGTAAATACGATTTTTGCATAATCTATTAGGAAGCTGTCAAGTTTTGGTTAGCCTGTAATAAGAAGGGAAAGTAATGGAATCAAAGTCCCTGTTTAGATGAAAAATATTTTTTTAAAGAGGGAAGTAATGCAACAGGTGAAGAAGCTGAGCTCTTTACTCATGCAAAACACTTCAGTGTATTTCAAGTAGAAATAACTTTTTTTTTTTTTCCTGAGAAGAAGTGAAAATGGAACAAAGCAATATCCAGCTCAGTGTGAGCCCTGGTCCCTTTTCCAGACACTTAAGACACATTTCTGTATACTCACAGCAGAGTGTCACCCTCAAAAGGAATTTTCATACATCTAAGCAATGTGAAAAAAGACTTGAAGAGCAGGAGCTATAATTTACTCAGTATCATTAACCTACAGAAGAAAGGGAATAAAAACTTTGTCATAAGTTTTGCAGATGTCTAAGCACAAACATGCTAGACTCTGAGAAAGCAAGTGAGCCCTGAGGTTTTCTTGCAATGCACAAGATTAATAAAATTTATTTCTTGTGCTTTCTACAATCTAGTTTTAAAATGACTCAACAAAACCCTTCCCCAAAGTGTTTTTGCTCTGGGCTCTCTGCTATACTTTCTACCCTAGTGTTAAGCCCAAAGAAGCTGGATACTGAATTCATGCTGAATTGAGGTGACACCATCACAACCCTTAGAAGTTCTTCAGAAGCTCCTGCAACAGTCTAACATTTTATGTGCCTCACACTTGAACACTTGAAAGTTTACTAGCTCCCATCTTAGGGTGTGGGAAGAACAACTGTTGTTTACTTTGTGGGAGACAGAGAATTAAGCTTTCAACCTTTGTTTCTTTGCTCTCTAGCCACTGGCTTTTATTTTTTTAAGTCTTTTGCTTGCTATTCATCCCTTTCTTAATCTGTTCCTCTCATTTTCATCAACCTTTGTGAAACTCCACAAAGTCAACTTTTAAAAACAAAAATGCTTTTAACAGAGAAGTTGAGACTTGGTACTCAGAAGTGAATGCAGAAACTTTTCACTTTTCCAGAGTATTATTGAATAAGATCTATGTATCTGAAACCCCCATTTTTTCCCCCCTTTCTGGATGTTTTCTTAGACCATCACAACTACAGATAACTACTACATTCCATAACCTCAGCCAAGAAACAATTTCCTCTCTCTGATGATTGCAATACACTTCAAACACATAACAATTTAGTCATTTTGAATTGAATTCAGGCAACATTAGAAAATTGCTCATGGTATGTAGAGTTATTTGATGCTGTAACAGGTAAAATTATTAAAAGTGTGCCAATGTAACCAGATGACTTCTAAGGATACTCAAATACCTGGAAACACACAAACTTTCTGACAGGCTTTCCGTAGGTTTAATGTTTTGAGCTGTGCCTCCAAACACATTTGGAAAAAAGAACATAGCAGTCTTTCAGACTGTCACAAAACATGTTAAAAATATGATGGTGCACAGCTAATCCTAATTCTTATCACCGTTAGTTGAGCACTGTCCAAAACCAGAAGTGAATGAATTTCTGAAATAATTTGCTGAAATGTAGCACAAATCATTGTGCTATTACTGTTCATGGATTTTCTTTAATAAGAAGGAGCTATACACATAGATGGGTGATTACAAGAAGCAGAAATAAATGGGATAAAGACTTCCCAACTGAGAGTCATGGCATCTGGTCCATTTTCTTCTGATCCACTTGGAATATTTCACACACAGACAAAGCAGCATCCCCTCTACATTACACAGCTTTAGTACACTAGTAGTAATTCTGAGGTAGAGTCCCTCCAGATGCCAGGAAAACAATAATTTAAAAAAGAAAAATACAGTAACAAATAAAAAGAACCTGATAAACATCCATGAGAATGCTGGGGAGGCAGACCTAGAAAATGCATCAATTGCATTAAATATAATGTTGTCTTTACATATGCCCATGCAAGAGCATTTTATTTTCATATTTCTAATGGATTTGACAGTTTCAGGAGGAAATATGAATAATAGTAGCCAATTTCAAGAGAGAAATATGCTCAACACAATCTGGAAAACTAGTTGTGTTTCAAGGGATGTTTTCAACCTCCCCAGTATAGAATTTCTTTTTGTTCTTCTCAGATTTAACTTTTCCAATACATGAAAAAAAAAATTATCTGCAGGGAAAGATTTTTCCCCTCATTTAATAAAATCCATAAATCTTTAGAGATTATAATTTTTTTCACTGTCTACTGCATTAAACTTTACCCCCAAAAGAATCTTTATGAAAATATTTATCTTCCTGCATGATTTCTGTAAGAAATGGATGAAAAAAGCATCTGGTTAAGGACAATGGCAACCTTCTACAAGCAGACAAAACTATTTTGCTTTAGGGAAAAATCAGATTTACAGAGATATAAAAAAGTGCAAAATCAAAGAAAATAATCACCCCACAGTTGATACAGAATGTTTTTTCAATTACAGCAATATAGAATTTTACCAGGCTTTTTAATTATATCTCACCAGAATAGCATTTAATATTTAGAAACAATAAAATACTTATTTTAAAGGCAGTTTTCATGGGCATCTTGAAGTATTTTAGTATCTTGAGGCATATATAGCATAAGATTGACCCATCTTTGGGCCAAGTATGTTACCTCACCTCCTCCCATCCACTCCTCTTATCCATTCCATGGCACTGGAAGTTGGTAATATTCTCTCATTGTTGTACAGTCTTTGTCTCAAGCCCTTCTGCACTACCTAGCAGGGATCTGTGACTACTGCTCTGAGGGAAGCACTGCCCCTAAGAAGAACTGCAGCAGCAGGATCAGACCACAGCACTCAGCTGCCAGGGACACCTTACTATATATACTAGTAGACATCCTTGATTAAGTCATATGTTTATTATCTCATGCTGATTTAAAAGTCAGTGAAGGAATTCTGGTGGTTCCCTGGTATTCAGAACAAGTTCAGCCAGCAACCTTTGCTCATCAGGCTGGCCAGTTCTCAGTTTGTAACTATCATTGAATGTTTTTTTTTCCATGGTCTGCCTCTATAAATTATTGGGGGAAAATATATTGTATTCTTATGCTTCAATTCCACAATTTTAGATGCACAAATTTGAACTGCCATCAACAGATTATTTTCAAGCTTGCTTAGAGGCTGTAATACCTTCCTCCATTTAATAGCTTTGGTAAGTAATCTAACAGCTCCAATAGCTTAAGCTAGAAAGGGCCAGAAGGGTGTAAGAGAATTCCTCTAAGGGACATTGAAGAAAAATGGTAAGACAGCCTCAAGAAATGCAAAAGGAATTATTTATTTCAAGCAGCTCAGTTCTAGTTGGTAATAAAGAACTTGGCTCCACCATTGAGTTCTGTGCACTCACTTTCTTCCTAAAGTAAGTCTAGTCAGCCAGGGTGGAAAGCAGGTTTCAATGAAAATGTTGGTGAGTCCTGACACAACGTATATAGATTTCTCCTTTCACTGACAGTTTCTTCTTAAGAATATCTTTTTTTCCCAGACTCTCTGATGGCCCTGTTTTTTTTTTTTTAAATCATTTGCATGCACAAGGGTAACACATCTGCTTATCTTCAGACACATGTTAAGCATGCAACTCACAGATCCTGCACTTTGGAAACAAGTCAGTGTGCTGCAGTATGTGGCAGAAGAAAGGGGGACGGGGGGGAGGGAAGAAAGTAGTCTACTTAGCACATCTGAAAATGAGCTCAAGCTCTTTCTAGTTCCAGCAGCTGCCTATAATGGAAAAAATGAAGACTGGCCGTTGCCAAAGAAGTGGGCAGTAAGAAATAACAGATGTGAAATTTCAGCAACATCATTGGCTAGGTCAGCCTCACAGACAGCTTGAGAGCCAGGGTCCCCGTTGGGCTGCAGCATTCTCAGGGGCACACTTGCCTTTTTTCCCCTCCTGAACTGTTGTTCCTCCTGCTTAGCTGAATTCACTCGGCAACCTCACCCATGAATGCAACTGATGGGAAACACTCATGTCCTCACAAGCATGTGTAAAGGCTCCTCGATTAAAGTTAGTCACTACATTTTCCAAAATCACATTATTTCATGTCTCTCTTCCTCAGTCCTGTTCACCCCTTTTTTTGTTTCATGGAAACTTATAGTGAGTGGGGAAGAAAAGACAGGTCTTCAACACAATATCTTATTACATAAGGCTCACAAAGAAAGAAAGATCAAAGAAACCAATCTAATCTGTTGTATACATTTTTAAGAGAAAGGACAGTGAGTGAAAAATGCCCTTCAAAGAGTCAACTCCAATTACACAAGTAATCTTCAAGGACAAATCAAGGTTCTTGACAGAGTTTAAAAGGAAAATTATGAATATAAGGTCTACAGAAACTATCACATCAAGAGCAGTCCCTGTCACCCAATTTGCAAGGTTAAGTGGACTTCAGTTTAAATTAAAATTAAATAAAAGGTTATATTTAGGCACCAGAAATATGAAATTGTAATAAAAAATAATAATATAAAAGGTAACTGTTACTTTAGGAAGAAAATAATTTTAAAAGTTGTATTAGAAAAAAATATGCCCAGTGAAAAACACCTAGCATCAGCAACTAACATCATTAGAACTGGAGCTGGGCTGTCACATCCATTGCAAGACACTCCTCTGTTGTGCTCAAAATATGGTTGTAAAACACAGCTCTTAATAAGCCTAGGTTTCCATGCTATGCCTCATCTGGTATATTTATTACCTGTTGCTGAAAGAAATGGTATCACTCTCCCCACGTGCTTATTGTGTCTTTTCCCTTTTATTGCATCTAGTAATTTCTCATCCACAGGACAAGCCAGGCCAGCAGAGTTTCCTGATTTAGTTTTCCTTCCCAGGCAGTTAGGGTTTAGTTTTTTGGTTTTTTTCTGAATTAGCTGCTTACCTTGAACTCACCTTGGGACTGGGAGCTGATGCAAGAGAGGGAAAGAATAGGCTGAAGTATCCCTTTTGGCATCAGCCTGCAGTTGCACAAGACCAAATGCAATATTAAACCATGCTCTGGAAAGTATTACTAGCTTTCTTCTTGTAGAATAAATATTCAAGTGTCTTCAGGATTCCACATAATACAATGAGTTTCTGAGAGCTAATGGGAAACTCTGCAAGGAAAAATCGTAGTACCATAGCAAATGAGGGACTCCACAGGGCACCAAAAGGACAGTGACATGAACTGAGGGTCAATATATGGACGAAAGGCCTTGCAATCTAAGTCAACAAGAGAAGTGAGAAATTCATTACCTTTCCTAATGTCACTTAGCGTGTTAATAACAGAGGCAGAAGTTAAATGCAGGAGTTGGGACAGGCAACTCGATGCACTACATCACACTTCTCCCTGTAGCAGCAATTGCTATTTACTCACTGCCTGTGGTATGGCATCTCCATGTCAAGAACCACTCTAGGTTCCAGAAATAATAACATGAAAATGAACCATTGTATTTGCTACTCCATAAGCAAATTATCAGTTCAATGTGGTTTACACCATCTGAAAGTTCCCAGTGCCTTCCGAAGGAAAGAACTTGAAACCATAATATTTTCCTGACTCAGTAACAACGTCCTTTCTCCCCTCTAGTGACAGACAAAAGGAAAGAAAATTGAAAAGAAATTCCACTATTATTTTTGTTTCTATTAAATGGAAGTGAGGTGCAGCTTGGGATTAGTACTTTCAGATAATCCTAAAGTTCTCCAAAGAAGAAGTAAATGAACCAAAATGAACTATATGAAAAATAAAAAAGAAAAGGCAAAGCACAGACACAGAAAGGAGATGGTTCAAAGAGGAAAAGCAGTATAGCTTCTAAAACTATATATTAATCTGGCTATTAATAAATCCAACTAAATACAGTAACACTGGTCACATCTCTATTTTTTGCTTCTAAAAGTAAAAACCCACTCTGTCTCTGTGCTGTTATGTACATAGTGCAAAACTGTATTGATAGAAACAGAACCATATACCCCAAACCAAACCCAAATCCCCAAAATCAATTACCTCTCCCCATGTCTGTTCTGCTGTTAACTACATGGATTTAAGACACACAGAGAGATCCTTTAGTCACTTCAAAATTATCTACAGGTTTTCTATTTCAGGCTTGAGATGTGGCAGGACCTTATCAGAAACACAAAATGTAATTCCTGAAGACACAAAATACCATCACACAGCAAACTTCAGCACACAGATGACAGTTAGAACATCTTGAGCAAACCACAGCTTTTCTTCCTCTGATAGTTATCACATCACAAGGCAAGACCTGAAGAAAGACACTCCTTGCTTTCCTTCATCTTGATTTCTCCCAGTTGTTCCCAAGGCAAAAGCCCACCAAGGATCCTATCTAGGAAAGTTAGGTAAGTGTATTACCTGAAGAGGAACAAGAATATCTACTCAAAACATTTATTTTCATGTAACATAGAAGAATACATGTCACATCAGCTGGCAGGTTCCGGAGTAGCTGCCATGACAGAAGACCATGGTCCAAGAACTGCACCTTTGTATCAACCTCTCTCAAAAATACCAGCAAGTGGCTGGTGAAACTTCAGCTATCAGAAGAGAGGATCAAACCTTCACATCTTCACTGTTTTGAGGCTAACACTTCCCAAGCACATTAACACCTGCTGTTTCACAGAGATGTCCAGCACCAACATCTAGCACAGCACCTACTTTTACTGAGTCACCTCACTGGAGTGTGGGTTACCATCAGCTGCGATGTGAGGTCCTGGAAGGATCTTAGCACCCCTGCACTAAGCAATCACTTCTTTGCTAATATTATTCGGAAAACAAAAATAGCTGGTGATTTCTTGCATAATACAGTTTCAGAATCTGTCCATCACATTTATTAGAAAAGGCATTATAAGCTTCTCTCCTACTTAAATGGCACACAAAAGGAGCACACACAAGGAACTGCGTGAATGCTCGAAAGAGTAAGCAAAATATCAAAAATTTTATTAAGAGATTAGCAGAAGGTAATTTGATATTTTAAAGTTTTATCTTTGTTGTTTATTTATTGCTTCCAGTTACAATCCTATTAATTATTTTGCTACAACTGAAGGTTTTTATGCAAGTAAGTGCTTAACTATTTTCAAATACTTCCCCAAGACAAATCATGCAATGCCTTTGAATAAAATGCAGACAACTTGACTTTGCTGTGCTCTAGAGAGAGACAATATTATTTACATATTTTGTTATGAAGGAAAAATTATAATTTCAATTTTCTTTTTAACATATTAGATCCTCACAGAGCTAATCTTATCAACTGTGCAATTTTATCATCACCACTACATTTAACCCTGTACACTGGCTCCCAACTGGCTCCAACAACCGCTCAAGTTGTTTTTTAATTTTGGTTATTAATGCACATGCTAGTGTTTCTGTTCTGTTGTTAAGTGTAACAGAACTTCCTCCTGAGCTGCTCTGAGGCACATTATTATAAAGTAAGTTATATTTTCTGTAACACTACTCAAAAAGCAATTCTAATTTAATAAGAGTTAATTCTTAAGTATCACGTTCTAAAACAGCATAAAACTCGAAAAAAAGAATAATTCTTTTTTGTTGAATAAAAAAATATGAACTGTCTATAATGCTTTTATTTCATCTATGCACTGATGATAACATGGATACAGCAATTCAGTCCTGATAATTGTCAAGAGTGGAGGACAGGAGCACAGGGGCAGATTGAAATGTAGGCAAAAAGAATTATCCAGAACTAACTGACAAACTTTAAATTCACTTATCTACTTCTACTAAAATGCTAGCAGAAATAGAGAGGACATAGTAAATACAGACCTACATAAATGCAAATATTCTAAATTGATAAATTCCTTCAAAGTTGTAACTAAATGCTAATTTTTGAAATGAAGAAACATACTCTTCAGAGGCCTTTAAAGCAAAGAATAATAAAAAAGCAAGGCAAAGGTTTCTCATTGCATTGGTCACCAAAGAACAAAATACATGGGTTCTAAACATTTGCTGCCAACAGCATTGAAATCAAACAAAATCCCTTGAATATGGAATATTTCACGTAAATTGGCTCTGCCATGGAAACCAGAGAACTAGAGAGATTACATTATTCCAAATAACTATCTCTTGGCAAGAAAAGGCAGTTGCTTTTTGGGAGTATTGTTTTACTCTTCTTCCACTGGCCATCTTCCATTTTCCCAGGCAGCCAGTGATAGGACAAGAGGAAATGGCTTCAAATTGCACCAAGGGAAGGTTCAGGTTGGACATCAGGAAGGAATTTTTCACTTAAAAAGGTGGTTGAGTATTGGAACGGGTTCCACAGGGATGTGGTAGTGTCACCATCCCTGCATGTGTTCAAGAAACAACTGGATGTGGCACTTTGTGTCCTTAGCTGATATGGTGGCATTTGGTCACAGGTTGGACTCAATGATCTTGGAGGTTCTTTCCAACCTTTTCCAAATGATTCTATGATTCTCTTCTGTTCTACCATTATCAAGTACAAGTAACACTGATTTTATCTGTGAGTTTATAAGGTTGTCTTTGACAGCCTACACCTACAGACAGGGAAGTGAAAATAATATATCTATAAAAAAGATTATAAAACTCACTTTTTTAAGTATTTGAATTTTTCAAAGTTCCCCCTTAGATCCTTCTTGCACTTTTCTCTAGTCAAAATTATAAGTATTTGGCAGACATAATGCAAAGAACCCAGCAATAAGCATAGGTGATCAGGAAAATAATTTAACTTCACTAAGGATGCCACAGTTTGCAGAGGTGAAGTTAAAAATTACAAAAAAAAAGTTTGCAGTTTAAAGAAAGGAAAATGAGATCTCATTTTATAATTGCTAAATGTATAAAATTGCATTATTCTGAAAAGCCAATTCAGGCACCATTATTTTAATATGATGAGTCAAGTAACCACTTCAGTAAGTACAGGTTGAACTGTTACTTGAAAGTTTTTCCAAAGTCAGGGTGATATGAGGAGAGGCTTCACTTAGCAAGAGCAGCCAATGAGACTACCTCCTCCTCTCCTTCTTAAAATCTCTGCTTAAAAAAGTTGTCTGAAGGCTCTGGACAGGAACTTGGTACTCAGAAGAAAATATTCAAGAGACATAAACTACTGAACATCTTTCATTCTTCATACAGTAGTAAAACTTCAGAGTCAGACAGCATGTGAAAACACGGAAAATATAATCGGAATTTCATTTACTCACCACTGTTCCAAGTCCTTAGGTCTTAGTCAACCACTTCAGATGCCTGGCAATGCCTAGAGAAATAATTGATGTAAAATGTAAGAAAGGTGCAGAGCCAAAAACATCAAAACAATATTCACGACTAGTATTGGTGGCTAGAATGGTAAAAACATTGCTTGTAAGAGATCATATGCACACAGGTAAAATTTTACTACCAGGCCACTTCTGCTTGGCTAGAAACACAGCATTCTAGACATCACTTCCAACCATGAAGCCACTAAGACCAAGCACAAACCCTGATTTTCAGGAGAGTAGACTTCAGACTCTTCAGTGATCTGTTTGGTGAAGCAACCATGGAATAAAGCCCTAGATGGGAGAAAGGCCCAAGAAAACTCACACGTAATATTCAAGGATCACCTCCTCCAAGCTCAGGGACGATGCACATCCCAACAATAAGGAAGTCAGGCAGAAATGCCAGGCCTGAATGGATGAACAAGGAGCTCGTGGATAGACATAAACCAAAGGGCAGAAGCAAGGACAGATAGCCTGGGAGGAATACAGAGAGAATGTCTGAGAAACCAGGGATAAGGCTAGGAAAGCTAAAGCCCTGATAGAATTAAACCTCACCAGAGACATCAAGGACAACATGAAAAGCTTCTACAGGTATGTTGGTGATAAAAGCAAGACGGGAAAATGTGGTCCTTCTCTGGAAGGAAACAGGAGATGTGATCATCCAGGACATGCAGAAGGCTGAGGTACTCTCTGACTTTTTTGCCTTGGTTTTCACTGGCAAGTGCTCCAGCTACACTGCTTGAATTGCAGAAGGCCAAGAAAGACATGGAACTACTGGAGAGAGTCCAGTGAAGGACTATGAAGATCATCACAGGATCACAGAGTATCCTGAGTTGGAAGAAACCCACAAGTAGAGTCCAACTCCTGGCTCTGCACAGGATAATCCCCAAAACACTCCATATGCCTGAGAGCATTCTTCTAACACTTGTTGAACTTTGCCAGGGTTGGTGCTGTGACCACTTCTCTGGGGAGCCTGTTCCAGTGCCCAACCACCCTCAGAGTGAAGAATCTTTTCCTGATATCCAGGAAACACAGCTTCATGCTGGTTTCCCCTGTCATATCACTGCTCAGCAGAGAAAAGAGATCAACACTTCAACTTGTGAGGAAGCTGTAAACTACAGGGTTGTGGTTAGGGGGCTGTGTATTTTTCTTCTGAGGAAAGGCTGAGAGATAAATCACTCACTGTAGGGCAAAATCAGGTTTGCAACCATCCTAAGGAACTGAAGGTGCATAAGTCTATGGGACCTAATGGTGTTGAAGTCCCTGACTGATGAGATGCATTCTGAGGAAACAGGCCACTGTACACCACATTTGAGAAGTTGTGGCAGTCTGGTGAAGTTCCCATTGACTGGAAAAGGGGAATTATAACCTCCATTAAAAAAAAAGCGGGGGGGAAGAAGAGTAAGACCACAGGCCAGTCATTCTCACCTCTGTGCCCACCAAGACAATTGAGCAGATCTTCCTGGAAACTGTGCTGAGGCACATGGAAAATAAGAAGGTGACTGGTGACAGCCAACATGGCTTCACAAAGGGCAAATTATGCCTGATGAATCTGGCCTTCTATGATGGGATTACAGTGTCATAGATGAGAGAAGGGCAAGTGATTTCATGTACTTGGCTTTATGCAAAAAATCTGACATGGTCCTTGTCTCTAGATTGAGTGACATGTATTTGACAGATGGACCACTCAGTGGATAAGGAATTGGCTGGATGGGTGCAGTCAAAGAGTTACAGTCAACAAATTACATTCAAGTGGAGACCAGTGCTGGTGGTGTTCCCAGATGTTGGTTTTGGGACCACTACTGTCTCACATCTTTGTCAGGGACATGGACGGTGGGACTGAGCACACCCTCAGCAAGTTTGGTGATGACAGCAGGCTGTGTGAGGCCAAGACAGTGGAGGGAAGAGATGACATCCAGAGGGAACTTGACAGGTTTGAGAGGGAGGCCTGTGCAAAAGTCATCAAGCTCAACAAGGCTAAGTGCAAAGGTCTTGTACACAGGTCAGGGCAATCCCAAGCACAAGTATAGTCTGAGTGAAGAGTGGATTGGGAGAAGTCCCCAGAAGAATGAACTGGGGCTGTTGGTGGGCTTTGTAAGAACTGGCACTTGAAGCCCAGAAAGCCAGTCGTATCCTGGACTGCATCCCAAGCACTGTGGCCAGAAGAGGGAAGTGATACTCCCTATCTGCTCTGTTCTTGTGAAACCCCACCTGCACTGCTGCATCCAGCTCTGGTGCCCCCAGCACCAGAAGGACATGGCCCTGCTGAGCTGAGTCCAGAGGAGGGCAGGAGCACATTTACTGTGAGGACAGGCTGAGTAAGTTGGAGCTCTTCAGCCTGGAGAAGAGAAGACTCCGGGGTGTTTCCTGCAGCCACCTGATCATGAGGAGGAAGAAAATGAGGCCTTCTACAGACAGCTGGAAACAGCCTCAAAGCCACAGGCCCTGGCTCTTGTGGAGTACTTTAACTAACCTGACAACTGCTGGAGAAGCATCACAGCAAAGCACAAAACAGTCCAGGAGACTCCTGGAAAGCAATGATGACAAGTGCCTGTCACAGGTAGTGGGGCACTAGGAATTCCCGTCACAAGGAATGGTGTGCCACTCAGTCTCACACTAACAGGTAGGGAAGGCCTTGTAGCAGGTTGTGAAGGCTGGGGATGACCTTGGCTGCAGTGACAATGAGATTGTGAAGTTCAGTACCCAGCAAGGCGGGAGCAAGCTAGCAAGTACGATTGTAACCATGGACTTTGGGAATCTTACTGGGAGAATCCCATGGAAACAGGTTTTGCAGGAAATAGGGGTCAATGAATCCTGATGAGAAAGAACTTGGGCAAATGGGACTCAGTGATCTTGAAGGTCTCTCCCAACCTATAAATTCTGTGATTCTGTGACTCTGTAATAGCAAATCCTGCATTTTTATACATTCATGTGGACAAGACATATGAAGAACCTTACATAAATAAAAAGAGTAAGTCAGAAGGTCAGTTCACTTTTACAAAGGGAGATAATCTGGCCTTGGTGAAGGAGGTTTAACAACACAAAAGCTGGTGTAGAACTTCCAACAAAGTGTGCTTCTGAGGATAAAGGAAAGTGTGCTAGGAGCACTGCAAAGTCAAGCAGGCCTCTGAATTCCTGGCACATAGAATATTCCTTCAGAAAAAAAAAAAAAAAAAAAAGGAAGCAACACCAAAAAAACACCAACTGACTGGACTAAGCAGCTGTGACTACTTCAACTTTTCTGTCTCAAAAACAGTTAGCATGGCAATGAAAATACAGCAGTGTTGGCAGAGACTATTTTCAAGAACAAAAAGGGCCAAATTGTTTTCCTTAAACTCAAGTACCAAAAAATGCAGAATCAATTTTAAGTACATGTAAACAAACTTAATTGTCTGAATAATCAATCAGGTGATGCTTTTAAGGAAAATTTCCTTGCTTGGAGTCTGAGCCCCCTAAAAAAGAGTAGTATAGGCAGGGTGAGATAGGATCAGCCCACAGAGGAAGCTGTAGAAAAGCCTCACTCTCACAGAGCCATCCATCTGCCAGAGTCACAGCAGTGTTCTTCCTCACGTGCACACAAAAACTAGAAAAAAACTAAAACTTTGAAAGAAGAGGAAAGTAATTATTATATTTTAAAATATAATAAATATCCTTTTTGTCACCACATTTGTGACAAAGCTAACAAGAAGAAAGTCTACACGCCTTCCAGTATCCCAATCACCACACAGGCACTTCCCTTATGCTTCAAAAGGCTAAATCCTTCCAAACAAATCAAAATGAGAAAAACACATGTATGTTCTCATTCTTTCTCTCAGGAGCTCTTACAAGTTTTGCAATAGCTCAGACAGATTTCTAGAACAGTTGGCAAAAATACATAAAATCTGTTTATTCCTTTCTAGTCAGCTAGCCGTAAGTTTGGTTGCATCAACTCCACTCCTCCAAAAATGGGGAAAACACTACATTCTTCATTTTTAGCTCCTTTCTCATTTGCAAGGGTTAAACACCTTAGCACAACTAAGGGAGAAAGAGTTTCTACAACAAGCAGAACGACTGATTCAAAGTTCTCTTATGTACAGTCAACAGGAGAATCAAATAGACTGGACACTGCTAAGAGAACACAATGGGTTTGACAACATTCCCATGTCACATGCCCTGTCTTTGTACACAGTAGGAAGTGGGTATACTTAGGCTCCCCAGCACAAATACAATAAAAAAAAAGAATACAGATATATCTTCTGTATCTTAAAACATCCTTTTCAAGTAGCTTTTTCTTCAGATACACTACTGTGTGATACTTCCATGTATTATATAATGGCAAGTACTGAAATCAAAGAAATATTTGCTTACTTCAAGGAGGTTTGTATGACCAATTATGTCACTATGAATAGAAATAATAGATTCAATGGGTCCTTTGTCTTTTGCTATCAATGCAGAACAACATAAAATGAAATAATAAAAATAAGTGGTGATTTCATGGGCGTCATTAAGCCTATCTTCAAAAATAACAGCAAAACAAGAAGGACAAAGTATGTTTTTTAGGGATACTTTGATAATAGGTAAAAAAAAACCCTCACAAATAAAACCTCCCTCTAAATTAATGAGAATGCTAAACACCATAGGAAGCTAACAGCTCAAGTTATACAACAGATTTTTTTAACATTTCTTCTCAGGCTCATTTTTTTATCTTTCACACAAACCTACAAAAGAAAAAAATTCCAGTTTTCCTTTTTGCATTATCTACCTAACCTGTTCAATCTAGAAGATCATTCAACATATCTACATGTATGTAATTTAAAACAAATTCAAAAGCCATATAGAGCAGCTTAATTTAGAAGCTGTTTTAAAGGGAACAGAATAAAAAAAAAAATCCTTTCTCATACTACAAAAATATTTTCCCCAAATGCACCTGTCCTGAAGTTTACACTTAATAAAAGCCAGATGTACTTCTAATACACTGATCCCTGCTCTTTATGCCAGTTTTCCCACTACTCCACCTTAACCAAGAAAGCAGCACAGCATAGTTTTATATGTCACTAAAATGTTTAAACCAAATAATACATTTTTATAACCCTAGCAATTCTCACAAAACTAAGCAGAATAAATGCAGAAACAATAAGAGACCTGCACTGCAGATGAGAAATCCCTTTTACTTAATACAATAACAGTTAGTAGTAAATGAATCAAATTACACTTCTTAAGCCAGCCATTACCAACTAAAGAAAAACATGCAAATTTGGCTTTAGTAAAGTTATTATCTAAGATTTGTTCTGGCTTCTAAAACTTGTTTTAGCTAAGCATAAACCCTTATTTGAAGTTAGTAATATAGAACATCAGCCATGAGCCCGATCCCACATTCACTGCAATCAGTGGGAGCTCTTATCTTTAGCGTTACCCACAAGGATAAAAGGACATAAACTGTTTATTTTAAAGGCAATGCAAAAGCACTTAACAAGTTCACTTTACAACATGCTTCTTGAGTTGCATCTGTGAGTCACAGGGACTACAAAGCAAAATGGCAAGTGCCCCTTCCACAGCCCCACCACAGCCATGCTTCGGTCCTGCTCAGTACAACGCTACCAACTCAAGGCAGCCTAAGCTTTGCAGCAGTGTAATCTTGGTATCTATCTACTCAGTACATCTACAGCCCATAAAACTGTTCCTCGGCTCTGTTTTGGCCATAACGCTGCTCTAGGTGGCCACCAGAGAGATGAACCAGACATGAAGTGATTCAGAAAGCAACTCTGCCCTGGGGCCAGCACTGCCTGACAACCTGTTGCCTTCATAGAATCACAGAATTTCTAGGTTGGAAGAGACCTCCAAGATCATCAAGTCCAACCCACCCCTAACACCTCAACTAGACCATGGCACCAAGTGCCACATCCAGTCTTTTTTTAAACACATCCGGGGATGGTGACTCTACCACCTCCCCAGGCAGGCCATTCCAATACTTTATCACTCTTTCTGTGAAAAATGTTTTCCTAATATCCAACCTATACTTCCCTTGGTGCAGCTTAAGACTGTGTCTTGTTCTGTCAGTTGCTGCCTGGAGAAAGAGACCAACCCCCAGCTGACTACAGCCACCCTTCAGGAAGTTGTAGAGAGTGATAAGGTCACCTCTGAGTTTCCTCTTCTCCAGGCTGAACAACCCCAGCTCCCTCAGTCGTTCCTCACAGGGTTTGTGCTCCAAGCCCCTCACCAGCCTCATTGCCCTCCCTCTGGACATGCTCAAGCATCTCAATGTCCTTCCTAAACTGAGGGGCCAGAGCTGGACACAATACTCAAGGTACGGCCTAGACCAGTGCCAAGTACAGGGGAAGAATGACCTCCCTGCTCCTGCTGCTCCTTCGTGCAGATGATGAGAGAGAACAGGTCCCACCGGCAGCCCAGTGACCACTGGACACAGGTAGGCTCCAGGGCAACACCACAGCAGTGAGCGACTGGAACTGGCACTGTTGCATCATGCTATTGTGTGTCCCTGAGAGTGACCTGTGCCTCGGGGCCCAGAGCACTCTGCTAATAAAGAGCTGACAAAAAGGTGAGGAGATGGAGTCCCATTTGGAAATCCCTGCGCTGTTTATTGTGGGTGCATGCACCATGGTCAGCCTCAAATGCTTTCCAGGAACAAGAGCTGAAAGAGGTACGAGGGCACAGGGTTATAAACGGGACAGCTAGCATGGGTCTTGAGGTCAGGGTCCAATTAGAACAGGAAAAAAAAACAGGTGCAAAGGGGTAAATGTAAACTAAGGGGACTAATAGGATCACAGGGGTGTAACACTGTGGCAAATTTAACTCACTGGGGTTCGAGGGATGGAAGAACATTCTGGCATGTGTGCATATATGGTAACAGGGTGACATAAACTTAACAAACCAATAGAACAATAGAAACCTAAGAAATATTAACATGTGGCTGCAAAGCCCCATGGGAGGAAAGTTTTCCTCACCATGACCTAAAAGGGTATCATTCCCCATTTGCCTTGGTCCCTCCAGGGTTGAGGCATAGCCACCTCGGGGATAAGCCCCTGGGCCTCCACAGGCACACTGGCAACACAGCTCCAACGTGGACTGAAGGCACCAGGCTGGGCTGAAACACACTTCTGGGCCCCCAGCTAAGAGCATGGGCAGGACCCAGAGGCAGCTGAGGCACATGAGTGCCCTGGAACCCTGACATGAGGTTGCTGATCAAATGCTCTAACCAGTGGCATGCTCCACAGCAATGAGCTAGAATCACTTGGCAAGCTCGGGCTATTCTTCCTAAATGTCAGCTGGCTTAATAAGTAACAACTTTTGATGAGTATTTATTAGCATTTGAATTATTGCTCCCAGATTACCACACGCTGGCCTGCAAAATCCTAAATTTACAAACAAAGCTGTCTTCTGGCAGAAGTGGAAGAGAATGTCTCCAAGGGAGACGAGTCAGTTATCTTTTCCCGAAGGTCTGGAGATGGCAACTGTGGAGTTTTGTTATGTCATGAGCAATTAACGAATTCTTTTATTTAATCTGTACCACACACGCTCTTTAAAGCAACAGCTGCAGGGTTTCTTTGGTTTTCAATCCCACACCTCCTTCTCCAGCCAAAGTTATAGTCAGAGTATCATCACAGGGATGTGACTATTACAAATCAATGAAACAATCATTAGGCTGCCCAAATTGCCTGGTAACATTCCTGCATTTTCCAGCCCTGGAAAACACCCTGCAGTTTCTGCAGACCTCCGAAAGTCCTGAGCCATCCCCACCCAGAATGCTTTTCCAGCTGGAGCTTAGAAACCCACAAAGAGGCACTCCTCTGATGCTAACCCAGGGAAGAGGAAGTGAGCTAGCCACTGCTTGGTAAGCGTTAAAGAGCATATTTAATTTGCAGATGGAAGAATTAACTAGCCCTGGGGATGGTGGGAATTGAAGAACAACTAAAAAATACATTAATTGTGCTTTTGTATACCACAGTGATGCTTTTTTATGCCTTTTAAATTTTTGTCATTTTAAGGTTTTTCTGAAGCAAGTTTACTTAAACACTGCTAGAGAAACAGTCTTTTCAGAAATGTTCTGGCAATACAAACAGAAAATATATTGTCAGTTTTTTTCCTGAAGTCAATAACATCCTCTTTAATGACCATCACAGTACACATTTTGTACAAAGTTATAAATATCCTTTAAACTCCTCATAATATTTTAAAAATTATTATTTAACATCCATTTCTGAGTAAAACCAAGATATAAGTTCTTGACCATCTGAAAGAGCAGGATTTTGACAACCTTTCAAGAAAAAGAGCAGAGATCAGAAAGCTCTCTATTTCTATGTCAGAGGCTGATGACATGATGAAACAAATACACAAAACTAACAAAATTAACCAATTAATGAAACATTATATGGGGAACAACACAAGCATAACAAGGGAACAAACTCCCTTGCTAAAGGCCCTCTCATTCAAAGATCTTTTTTTAAGTATATTAGCATACCTCCCACTCACCTCTCAGCAAAAACATAAAACAGCTTGAAGCTATCCCAAACCCTCTGTTAAAACCAAGAAATGGAATCTAAACCCATTTAAAATATTCTCAAAGTATTACTCATCAAAAATGCTGGTTCTCGTCTGAATTCTACTAGCACCATACAGACCTATTATCTGTAACACAGGCTTTTGATTATTAAAGGCAGAAGACAACTGCATTTATTTGGTCTTGATAATGCCCACATTGACCACATTCACAAAGTCATGTTTAAAGAACATGAAATACTTAGCCATTTATTTCATTCTAGACAAAGGCTAAAAAACAAGATATGGGGGTATAAGGATGTTTATTTTGAATGTTATTATCTCTTTTTTCCCTCTGCAAACTGTATAAACAAAATAATAACCATGAAAGAAAGTTATTTTGAAAGAAAACATGAAAATTTAAGGTCAAGCAGACCTCCCCAAAAACAAAGAAAAGAAAGGAATTGGTTACTTCACAAAGCACAAGCAAAACAGCCCTAGGAAATCCATATGAAAGATTTGTTTAAAGAATATATAAACTCTGGTCTAAGATTCACAGATCTCCCTGAAAGCCAAACTAAGAGACAACATGTCTCTGGAACATAACAAACATTTCTGAAAGTTCCTTCTGTTCTCTCCATCTCTCAAAACACTGTGTTTTGCTATCTTAGTAGGAATTAACATTTTAATTGGCTTTGCCCATTTGCTTACTACCAGAATAAACATAATGATGAAGACGAAGGTGAGAAGTTAAGGAACAGCCAATGGGGCAGTTAGGCAGAGAACTCTGTGGGAGGCAGGAAAAGGCATCATTACTAATCTCTTTGTGCCCCATTTCAAGGTTTGGGGGCAACTCTGCTATTTTCAAGCCAAAAACCACACACAGCTGAGTTCACAGCTTTTTAACCTTTCAGTATAATATAAGGCTTAACATCTAAGGGAGTTTAAAAGCTTTCAAGGAACTGCTATAAACCCTGAAATATGACATAACCTTGTCTTCTTAATCAAGTACATCAGATTGAAGAAGCAATAAATTCATTAGGTTCTCTCTTCACACCCCCACTCCCTTTTTTATTATGAAGGTTCAGGAAGGCAAATTATTTCCAGGCTACACAGGATCAAGTAACTGAAAATAATCACATACGTGTAAGCTACTCCTTTTAACAACAGATTCAATTTGACAGCAGCAGTTCCTAGGAGGAGATACAATTTTTCTAAACCTATACATACTTCAAAGAGGGCAATCACACAAGCAACAAGTATCAGTAGCTCTTTTTCCATGAGTTTTCTTATCAAGTAGGGGAAAAAAAATATTTCCAAGAACAAAATCCAACAATTCCTTAGGTCTTACTGACCTTCTAATGCTCTGATCCATAATAAGAACCCTGTAAAGCTGAAGCTCTGAGTTCCAGAGTCCCCAAATAGTGATCCTTTCTCCCCCAAAATTAGTTTTCTGAAGTAGTTGTATGAGCTGTCTTTTTAAGTGATTTTTCCAATGAATTCTAAGGTTTAGAACATAACATGAGTAGGTTTTCTGACGTAATTGCTTTCTTATGGTTTTCCAGCAATTGAACATTGACTTTAAATCTGTTACAGGCAAAGCTCAACTGGTTTAAGTAATTGTTTTTGAAAGCACAAAAATGATATGCAGCTACTCCTCAGTATCCTTTACAGCATCAAAAGAGCTCTCAAATAAATGAAAATATCACATACATACACAATCTCTCTTCTGTATTCATCTACATAATATAGTCCAGCTCCATTCAGGTGGTCCCCTAAGGTTTTGGCTCTCTAGAAAGAGTTAAATATCTGAAACAGACCCTTGTCTTGTTCATATATTAGTACTGTTTTCAAAGGGCTGTTCAGAGAATGAAGACTGAGAACAATGCAAATTCTCCACTCCATGCTCAACTAACAAAGCATCCAATCAGTTCCCACCGAGTTCCAGTTCATTTCGTGTCCAGATGTAAGTGATTAACAGTACATTGTTTGAAACTTAATTCCACATCTGTTCTTCTGTGGGACTTGGAAAACAGATGAAGTTTTCTGACAATTGTTTGCAGAGTAGATAATCGCAAGCATGTGTAATAGTATCCTGAAGTGCAAAACACCATCAGTCTAAGAAGCCTTTTTTGCTGAATGTTTTTCTTGCTTTTTTAAGTAAGATAAAAAAAAAAATAAGATGCTCTTGAATGGAAATGATTAATACATGCTTAAGAAGTCATCCTCTACAACCAAAAAGGTGAAGCAAAATCCAGACTTTCTTCCTAAGGGTCATCATTTGACATCCCAGTATTTTACCCAGGCAGCAAAAATTCATTTTATGGCCTATCAGGTAATTTTTAAAAGTTATGCAGAAGTGGCAAATTCCCTCACAACTACAACACACAAAATACGTTATTTTGACATGGAGCACAGTAGTAGTGTGAGAATGTTCTAGGCTGTAACAGTATGAGATGTCAGCATCTTTTGAACAGATCACAGATTTAAGTGATATGGGTGTATTTTCTTTTGATCCTTAGAAAATGTGGATAAGCACAGAAAGGAAGACTAGATAGCAACTCTTCCCTGTATTTGCCAAAACAAGTGCAGACAGCAACAAAGTGTATTGGGAAATGTTAGGCTCAAGAAAGTACTTTTTCTAGGCAAGACACAGTTACATTGAGGAAATCTGCCACGGTTTGCTCTGGATGCTTAATTTCATATTTGCTCAAGAAATGATGAAACAAATCACAAAATAAATGATCCACAGATAGCCATTAAATATAACAACTGCTTCCTCCAGTAAGTCCTCAAGACAAAGAGAAGTAGAAACTATGAAAACATCAGTCAAATTCCCTTTGTATTTTAGGCAACTGGCTATTACCAGATACTTCTAACTACTGTATTTTCTAACTACTTTATTTATGATATCACCTTGGACCTTCATCTGACCTCCACATACAACAAGTGCAAGAGTTACATGATCTACACTGACTGAGAAAAATTCACAGGGAGGGGTCAGAGCCAATGAAACACACTGGGTTTTTTTGGTTTTTTTTTTGTTTTTTTTTTTTTTTTAATTGTTCTAATTTATTCTGGGATTAAAGTAAACTGCTGAGATTAGCTCATTCACTGAAGAGTTGGGCTTCATGATCCTTGTGGGCACCCTTGCAACTCAGAATATTCTGTGATTCTGTGAACTATTAGTTAGCTACATATAAGAATGCCTCAGAGAAGGGCCAAAATTTCAGTCACACACAAAGAAACCAGATATTGCTGCCAAGGGCTACCACGATACTGTGAACTTCCAAATGCTTGGTGTTTTCTTAAAAGGGTGCATGTCTGAGATATGGAATTACCTCACATTGGAAAATGTGTTTTTAAACTTTTCTATACAATCATTAAAATTAAAAAATATGGACAAAAACAGAAGCCCAAAAAAACCCCAAAACCCCAACCCAAACAACCAAACTAAATCATAACATTTTATTTGTAAAATCAGAAGCGTCATTATTTTTAGTTCTGTTGCACACTCGTGTATGCACACACATACTCCCCAGTGAGAGGGGAAACCAGGTTAAACCTGGGTGGTTTCATGTGGCCAGTGTGTCACAGTGGATGAAGCAGATGAAGAACAAGAATGAGAAACAGAGAAACTTCCTAAAATGAAAACACATTTCTGCAAGAGATGCAGAAGAAATCTAGTTCAAATAACAGAATTCATACAATTTATGTAAAATGAAGCTATTCAGATAAAGAAAAAAATGGTTGGTCTTCTACAGGGCAGTGAGGGATTCTAAAAGGATTCTGCTCAACACAATTGCTGACACTACTTAATTAGGACAGCCATTTAAAACATGTACAATAACCAATTCCATAAATTAGAAGGCACAAAGAGGATGCACTGGGTATTATAATTGTAAATTTTCATTATGTAACTTAGAGAGTATCAGAAAGGCAAGATTTATAATGTAGACCATGTGATCAGACAGCATTATGCTTTCAAAGAAATATTGCTAACAAATCTGAATTAAAGTCACAACAACATCAAAAGGATAAGCAATATGGCTTGGCTAGAGATTAAAATACAACAAATATCCTTATTTATACAGAAAAAGTAGGCAGGTCATGCAGATACCACTTCTTATCAACAAACTGCAAACAATAAAGACTTTGAGTTTTATTCTATGATTTTAAATGTCTTTATGTAAAGAATCACTGAAGGGTTTCTGAGGCTAGTGAAGATCAGACAAGTCATTAACTGTCTGCAGAGAGTATCAGGTGAGCAAACAAAATTCCCTGCTACACATACAATCCTGCTGATGTCAGGGCAGCACCAAAGCTAAGCCTCCATGCTGCTGAGTTATGCACCAGTCCCATGCAAGTCCACTTCCTTCAGCAGTTGGGAAATGTCCTAAGGAAGGGTCTTGACTCTTCCATGTGTTATGGGCACTGAAAGAGAGGCACTTCTATTTCTTTTTAGCTTGAGTACCCTCTACCAACACCATTTCCTAAAATACTACAGTATACATATAACATATATACATACATATGTAAAAAAAAAAAAAAAGAAAAAAAAAGGCACCACATCCCCATATTTATACACAAAAGCCTACAAGCATATCTACTTTAAAGACTGCTATAGGACTTTTCTCCATTGTGACCAAAAAGCTAAATGAAATTCAATACACATACGAGTCCCATGGGTCTCTTCCACTTTGTCCTTCTGTAATTGTACTAAAAGCTTGTCTGGAGTTTCTCCCTCAGGCATCTGGAGTTGACACTTCTCCTATTTATCTAGCTAAAGAAAGGTCCCCTGCTTCTTCCCTGCCAATACCATGAAGAATTTAATGTATCAGCAGGGACTCGAAGCTTGAAACTCGATCCCGTATTTTCATAAAACGATTCACAGACTTGCACTGAGTTTTTTGACTTCAGAGCAAAGGGTTTCCATTCAGCAATTTGGGGCTAGATTAAACCACTCATGTTTCCATCAGTGGGGGAGGGAAGAAGAGCACCACAACATGCAGCCACCAAATTGATTTTAACATCCTGAGACAGAGAAGAAATTCCTATTAAAGTCCCTTCATACCTTCTTAAAAAATCGCAGCAGCTATTTAATGACTCCTAAGAAGTAAGAAGGAAGAACACAAAGCAATAAAGAGCAAATTGAGGACATAAAATAAAATGGAAACGAAGAAAAAAAAAGGGTTTTTTTACTTTACAGGAGGGAAGTGGTTTGGTACTTAATTTTACTCCATATGAATATCTGGATAACAATGGATAACAATGAAGAAAAATCAATGGAGAATTTGTATGAAAGAAGCATTCATGTGCAAAGCTGAACCAACTCCCCTTCTCATATCTACACAAGATGACAGGAACTCAACACAGAAGGACATGCTATTCTATCACATACACTGAGGAACTTGTCAAATGCTCAAGTTCCACCCTCACTTCTATTATAGTTACAAGTAAACTGAGCAACAGCAAGGCTAGTTACTCTAATTTTCTTTTTTCTTTATTCTTTTTTTTTTGAGAATGGACTACTACTTTGACTTCGAAAAACTGCTTGCTTGTGCAAATGGCATCTGCAGTTTCTCTGAAACTCCAAATGTCCTTCATTAATAGATCAGCCAAACAGTTTCACTAACAGGAAGCATGTCATAGGCAGGATAGTCTTCACAAACACTGAGTGCCCAGAAAGGATACCAAAATGCTAGAATAAACACCGCCAAGTTTCTGCAACTTTCCCCCATTTTCTGGAAACAAAGTTCATCCAGATAAGGCCACTTAACATTCTCCATTCAGGTGCAGTGTTCAAGCTTCCAAAATTGCAAGTCATCTTGCAATTGAAATGCTACTTTAAAAAAGCCAGTCATTTAACAGTATCTGTCCTTTCTTTAACTTCTGAATACTTGTAATACTATACTTCTATACTATACTTCTATATACTTGTAATACTATCGTATATTTGCAATATTTCAGGACTTATGAGGGGCTTATAAAAGAGAGGGAGAGTGACTTTTTACACAGGCACATGGTGATGGGGCAAGGGGAATGGTTTTAAATTAGAAGTTTATATTAGATGTTAGACAGAAATTCTTTCCTGTGAAGGTGGTGAGGCTCTGGAAAAGGCTGCCCAGAGAGGTTGTGAAAGTCCCGTTTCTGGAAGTGTTCAGGGATGGCACTTTCAGCAACCTGATCTAGTAGAAAGTGTCCCTGACCATGGTAGGGGGGTTGGAAATAGATTCTTTTTAAAGGACCCTACCAACTCAAACTATTCTATGATATTCCTGTTAAAAACACTTTAAATGCTAAAAGTGGTTTTAGAGAGAGACTAGTCAAAAGCACATTGATGAAAGATTATATTTAACTCAAAATTCAACTTAACTTTAAAAAGTTTAATTGCCACAGCAATTAAAACCTGTTAATTTCTAGGCACTGGTAACATTCCTCTCAGATATTCATGTGAATTAATATCTCTTACATCAGGTTGCATATAGTACATCTCTGCAACACATGTTCTTCTAAAAGACTGTATTGCATGTGTAAAAAGAGTGTTTCATCTGTTTGTGGGGTTTTTGTTTATTTGTTTGTTTTTTACTCTTACAGCCTAAACAGTTTGCTTTTAATGAAAGACAAGTAGTTTTGGATGAAATGACAGCATACATTGCTATTAAGCTTGGCTCTCAAATCTTTGTGCCTAATATAATGGCTTCCCACAGACTCAATCAGGAGCATCCTGCTCCTGAAACAAGTATTTTTTAATGACTAGAGATTAAAGATTAATTAACTAAACACCACTTCATTTTCTCTAATCATCAACATTATTGTCTTTCTAAATAACACACAATGTTTGTGTGATCACATTATAAACAAGCTCCAAGGATATTTATATTTGATTTTAAAAGCCTAATCAGGGAAGGTTCTTCCTGATCACTTTGGATTCCTCAATCATTCCTTCTCACAATATTAAAGGTCCATTAAAACAGACCACGGACATAATCACACCTATCCTTTAGTCGTATCTGGGGTTTTTTTCATACTTGGAATAATATTAAGATGCATATCACATCTGGCTTGTTAAAATTTATTGCTTAGAATTATCAGCTAGCAAGAATGAAATCCAGAGGCAGCTGTTACTACTGAACAAGGAAAACAGAAACCTCCTATTCCTGCATCAAAATCAGAAGCTTTGTGGAGGGAGCTTTTGTAAAATTGTATTTATTTCAAATAATAATGTTAGGCTACAAAAGGAAGGTTCTTCATTAAAGTAAGTATTTGCAATTTTCAGGTTTATCATAGCATTGCAGCCAAAATTCCTTTTATTGAATTCTAGCTCATTTAAAGCTTTAATTTAACTAATAGTATTAACTACCTACCACTGAGCTGTTAGGTTACTAGCATTCAAGACTCTGGTGTGCTTTTTTTGGTCAAAGACAGTATTGCAGCACCATGGACTGCCTGAAAGGCAAAGCCCTGCTTCCTGAGAATTTTTCAGAGTTTTGTTTAATGTCTGCTCACATTCAAAGGAGCGAATTGCCAAGACAATAAACTGCTGAAGAGTGAAAACAATGAACAGCCAATAGGTGCTGTCTGATGATGATTCCAGAAGATACTCTGGGTCTTCAGACCTGTGATTCTGTGATCCAACAGTAAGCGGGCAAGACTTAAGGAGCTTCTTAAGAGCAATGAACTGGTTGGATACAAATGCAAAAATGCCTTTCAGGCAGGTTAAATCTAATCTGCAGTACTAAAGAGCCTGTGGCCCAACAACTCACCTCTCTACCATAGACAAAAATTCTGTTTATTTTTCTTTCAGCTCTATGGAAAGCATCCGTTTCTTTGGGAATCTAGATTGATAGGCTACTCCCATCTTTCTATCTGTATGAAAAGATAACCTTGTTCAAAAATTCTTTTAAACTTTAACTTTTGATTAATATTTTTCAATTTGTGGCACAGATTATGTAAAGTGGATATGAAATAAGGTTATCTAGCATTTAGAAAATTATTTTTAAAAAATAGAATGGGAAGGAAAAATACAGTAATAGAATGTGTTTTAATTACTTATAAAGGTAAAGACAAGTAACAATCCTTCTCTTTAATCATCCATTTTGTGACTATCTCTATAAAACAAATGGAATGCTTTTTTCTAGATTATAAAACGAAAGTCTTTGTTACAAAACTCAGCACAAGAAGACAAATATGCTTAACACTTCCAGTAGAAAAACGGAATAACTTTGAGAAAAAGTTGTGAGATCAACCATGGAGCCGAAAGAAATTTCTAATATTCCTACAAAACAAACAAAAAAGCTTCCATGGCATCTTGCTATGCCATATTTATGTAGCAGTCAAGTATGTCTTTTAAGCCAAAATTAACATAAGTAATAAATAGTAAGAATTGATAGTTAAAGCTATTGCCTGAGAGTAAGAAAACATGAAATTGCTACTGGTATTTTTTCACATAGAAGAATACAGCTGTTTAGTAATGAGGCTGCGTGCAGTAAAGACATGAAAGACATTCATCATGAGGAAGGACAAATAAACCCCTTTAGTGCCTTGCAGTTTATACTGATTATTGCATACATAGGTTGTGTAAATTACTAATACTTAAAGCAAAACACTAATTCCTAGGAAAGCAGGAAGGACACATTTCCTTCATTGAAGTGTTTTAGGTAATATGCTTATGCTGTCCCAAACAATTTTTAAATTAAGTATTTCTACTGCCTTTTACAAAACAAATAAATTCCTGTACTCAGTCAAAACAGTATCTGTAAATTAAGAGTCTTTTCCTGGTTCAACACAATGTCAATGGGATTTCCACTTGTTTCCTGCTTGAATTTTAAGGAAGAGTTTTTCTGATAAATGCATCTTTGTTACTTCTTAGCATTACAGCAAAAAAAAGTTAAGGATTTCTTTTTGCCAGACTCTCAGCCAGGTGAGTGACAGCAACTCTATTCACATACTTAACACCATGAAAATCCACCTAGCTGAGATGTTCTGATGTGCATATAGCTCATTTTATAAGCTCTGCAGTTTAACTTCACACCCAATTATTTTCATTTTCTTTCTTCCTAAATTCAGACAAAAACTATACTGCAGCCACCAAAACCAATCGCAACCAGCTGCCACAGTGATCTCAAACATGTACTTTGCCCTGGGAAACTAGGCTAGCAGAGTAAAACTGGTCTAATAACAGTAAGCTAATGCATATCCTTTCATGGACACACATACCAGGTTAAATTGGTGATTCTAGGTCAGCTTGCAGCAATTTCCTGTCCCACATCCCCCTCAATACAAACACAAAAAGCAAATGTTTAAGTCAAGATGAGATCCACGGAGAGGTTTGCCACTGCTCAGTGTTTAAGGCTGTAAGAACAGTGTCTGCAAGAGAGAGGAGATCTCCACTGTGTTCTTCTTCAGTGCTAGTACTGCCACCAGGGCCTTCCCCACCACACAGAGAGGGCTGAGCTCCCAGCTGGGCACTGGCACAGCTTCAGCAGGACCAGAGGGAGTGGCCACATGCCAGCTCCAGCCCCTCTGGCCAGGAGAGGTGGGACAGTTTGAACCACCTCGAAGCAAGGACAGAAACACATCTTCACAGCCAAGTCCCCCAACGATTTGTTTACCACACAGGTGGAGAGCAGAACAGCATCTTAATACTCAAGTGATGCTTTCTTTTTTTTTTCCTTTGCAAAACAATAATGCAGTAATTTCTTTTTCAAGAAAGGGTTACAGTTTTTCTGGCTTCCCTTCCAAGCCAGTAAAGTGTGAGATCATGGGGAAAAGGTTTCTTCCCCCTCAACATCCTTGTCATGGACCATTTACTCCTCAAGGAGACGCAGAGGCTGAAACACACCTATGCAATTTCCACCAGCATTTTAACATCTTTGTTTTCTGAGGAAAGGAAGAGACAGATTACATTTTAAAAAGTTACTTTAAAAGGAATACAAACACATTCTATTTTCACAGAAATATTATTATGTTGCCTCTGGTTCCTACATACCTGAATGTACCTGGTGACCAGATCAAGAAATTAATGTACAGCCAAGATGTCTCACATGCAAGCACTGCTTGCTTTTTAGAAGCTTTCATTCTGCAACCAGCCTCCTTCAGCTGTCTTTGGCCCCTCAGCTACAATATCTCTGCTCCTTTCAACAGCTGTTCTCTCTCCACTCTGGCAACTCACCCTCCGTGACCCATTCCACCACAGTTTTTAAAGGGCTGTATCAATGGCTCTTATCTTCGTTCCCTTTCCTGTGGAAACTAAAATTTCTGGAAACTTTGTGCCTCCAAACAGCAACAAAGGAAACTGGTTTTATCCAGTGTGCAAATTCTTCCTTTGCTCTGCCCATCAGGAACCACTGGATTCAGGAAGTCACCCACTTGCAGACAGATGGGCCAGCTCTTCCACCCCAGTCAATTCACAGAATAAATATACAGAAAGGGGAGGTAAAAATAGTTGCAAAGATACAAAGAGCTTTTAAAACCATAAGAGTTTTCTATCATAATTTTCAGGTTGCACATAGCACACAGCTTAATCATTTCAAGATTACAATAAAGAGAGGGAGCATATGTGTTGCTCTTTTTACTTTCATTACATAGTTTTAACCTCTGTTCTGATGTATGTTCAGAAAACAAAGGGCTTAGCTAAAGCATACATTTTCTGAAGAATTATTTTTAGCTTGCTTAACATTGAAGGAATTCACTAGAAGCTCTCCACAGCATTGAACACACGTTCCCACCAGTCTCTCTGTTACAAATTAATGAAAAGCTCATTCCCTGCCTAAAGGCATCTACCACGCACCATAAATTTCAGTCATGGGCACAGAGGAGCAGATCAGGGTACAACCTTACCCAAACAGTCCAAAGGAAGCTCTCCACACTTATTGCAGCAAGATGATACCTTAAGCCCTCTACACAATTAGTTTTCATGTACTCTCCTCTTTCTCTCATTACCAGGTTTCTCCAAAAGCATCAAGTGTTCAGAAAAAAATTGACAGGCTCTCTGATCCTCTTTAAAGCACAGCATGCAGGACAAGCTATGTATTTTTAACAGCCAACTCCACTGCTGAAATGTCATGATGAGTTTGAAGGAAAGAATAAGCATCAAGTATTTGCAATATTTCATCAAAAAAACACAGCAGTGATCTTTCCATTAAAAGCCCTGCTCTAAACAAAATCTATGAAGTATTTTAGCTGTGTACTTTGGACCAATGCCTAGAAACAAGGCTACAAAGATCCCCCCAACCAAACCATTGCTTTTTGACTGGTATTTATCAACAGCAAAACAAGTATAAAATTTTAATATGAAATCACTTGGCTACACAAAAAATAACCCAACCTCTGAAGTAACAATAAAAATACAAGTGACATAAGTAAAAGTGCTAAATACTGCTTTAATTCAACTGCTCCTGCTTATGTGTAAATAACTTTAGGCTATTACTGGCTACTAGAGAATGACTTAATTTTGAAACACAAAGAAGATTTAAATACTAAACTAAATTCAAGGCTTATAAGCCTTGTCAGTCAGAATCCTCTGTTTCCAAAATGAAGGAAAGGAATATATTACAATTTAAAACAGAGAAGAGCCAATGGATTGTAATACTTGAACACAGTGTGAATTATTAGATAATAGTACAACCTATTTACTAAAAAAATTCTCACAGTTTAGCTCATCATTTATGATCACTGGGCTGGGAAGCATTAGCATACCTGCCAAAACTCGTCATTTGCTTTTGGCTTCTGTAACTCAAAACACTGATAAATGTGCAGAAGAAAGACCCATAAAACATTTTTCCTTGATTTTAAGTTCAGTTTTTCACAGCAGGTCACATATTTGTCCCACCTTTTGCCTGCCAACCTGGCCTATTCTGCATTCTGGCAGTCTTTCTTCAAGGTACACAGCTTCAAGTTTACACATTATAGACCACCACAGGGTCAGCACAAACTTGGAACTTCTAGCTTGGAGTTGCAAACTGCACAATAGACAGTATCTTTCATGCAACCTAGCAAGGACAGATGAGTCACCTCTCCAATCCTTCTCTCCACTAAGGCTCCTAATACAATATATGAAGAAGTCACACAAAACAGAGAGAGCTATTTCATAGAATTTTAGAGGAGTGGAGTCTGAATTATTTTAGTTAAAATTTATAGTGTTTGCCTGCTAATGGAAAACTTGCATCTGAAATAAACCCTTATACGGCAAAGATTTCCCCAGCTATGGAAAGCTAATTAAAGCAAGCAGATCCATGAGCTCTGCTACTAATGCAACTTACTGTTGTCAGATTTGTGCTTCACAGTTGATCAAGCTTTGAGAAGTCTGCCTTTCTGCTGATGCCTGAAATCATTTAACTGAACAAAAAAAATCACACAGAGAAAGAAGCACCTACAGATCCCAGCCCAGAAACCGAAACCCAGGACAATGCCTTGCATCAGGGCTGCACAAGCTACACTGGCAGGAAGGCCTCTGTGCTATGCACGCTCCTTTTCCCCTAACACCACAGAATTACACGGTTTCCTTCTAAGCCAGAAGTGAAGAGGACTAAATCACTTTGCCACCACGTCCCAACAGCCTCTCTGCTGAATCTCCTCCCAGCACCCACCACCCCATGCTCAACAGACTAAAATTCAGCAGGGCTGCAATGTCCAGCCCTTCCCACTGCCCCCTGTTCCGTAATCCTCTGCACTGCATGGTGCCAACGCACGAACTAAAGCTAAGATACTAAGAATCACACAGAATCACAGAATTTCTAGGTTGGGAGAGACCTTCAAGATCATCAAGTCCAACCCACTCCTAGCACCTCAACTAGACCATGGCACCAAGTGCCACATCCAGTCTTTCTTTAAACACATCCAGGGATGGTGGCTCTACCACTTCCCCGGGTAGGCCATTCCAATACTTTATCACTCTTTCTGTAAAAAATGTTTTCCTAATATCCAACCTATTCTTCCCTTGACACAGCTTAAGACTGTGTCCTCTCGTTCTGTCCATTGTTGCCTGGAGAAAGAGACCAACCTGACTACAGCCACCCTTCAGGAAGTTGTAGAGAGTGATAAGGTCACCTCTGAGTCTCCTTTTCTCCAGGCTAAACAACCCCAGCTCCCTCAGTCGTTCCTCAAGAAATAACAAACACCCACAGCTCCCTTTCCACCACTGCAGGCCAAATACACTCCCTCCATGCAAGGCCTCAAAGGTGCAGCACTGCTGGACAAGGAGTAGAACAGGGCATTTGATAAACCACAGACAGGCCCATGTGCTGGCCAACAGGGAAAACAATAGGCACAACTGGACAGCCAGGACACCTGGAGAAAGATCTTTTAAAGACTCAACAGACTGGTCACAGTTCAGATCCAGTTAATGATCAGGTAAATGGATGGTTTTCTTTGGAATGAAAAGCAAGTGTTTGGTGTTTCTTTAATTCTAGAGTAATTTTGCTCCTATTTAAATGAAATTTATCTAACTCAATTTGTATCTCAGCCTCGACAGCTGTCTGTCAACATGCTTTTCAAATAAAGTAAGATGCTATAATAAGATTGCCTTCATTATTCTCAAATTTTTACATAAAAATAAAGGGAGAAACCATAAAGACACAGTTGTTACAAGTGCTTTTGGCACTGAAAAAATGCCTGTGGAAGTAACTTTCATCAAATAACAGCAGCCACTCTTAGTGACTATGTACATCATACAAAGGCAGAAACTTCAGTACTATACTACTTGTGGAAATTATCATAATTTTCAGATCTACAATCTCATTCCTTCTTAATTTATATATGTCATCCAACCCCTAATTCATAGAATCTTAGTTAATTAAAGAAATCTTCACTCAGTTTTACTGATAGCAAAGTAAACAATTTAAGTGCTTTGGCCACCAAGTGGCCAAATATCACAATGCTGTGATACTGACTCTTTCATCAAAACACTGTCAAATCTTCCAAGCCCAAAGTGACTGAAGTCTTCAGCAAGGAAAAATCACCAAGGAGAAGCGTACAAGAGGTTGACAGAATGACTGATGCATAGAAAAGTCAACAAGGATCCATTTCTCACAATAAAATCAAGTGGGCAGGTTACAATAATGATAGATCTGTAATAAACTAGGATGTGTTTTTTCTTCACAATGTACACCTGAATTATGGAATCACTACAGCAAGACACTGGACACATATAAAGCACAAATAGACTCAAAAATATAACTAAATTCTTGAATGACAGACCCACTGCTGGTTACTGAAAACAAAAATGCCTGTGGTTCAACCTTTAGAGCTAAGGAAGCTCCTAAACCACTAATTAAAGGACCTAACCATGGGAAAGAATTACTACATATACTTCATGCATTTCTTACATTTTTCTCCCTAAGAAAATGTACTAGCTGCCTTTGGAAAGAGTATGAAACTAAATGGACACTTGGCCTGACTGGAACATGCCTAGTTGTCTGTTCTCATGAAATACAGGAAAATATGCCAAATACCAGATGAAGGCAGACAAACCAACAGGCACAGAATGTATGCAGACATTAGACTCTTAATTCTCTCCCAGTTTACAAACAGCATTAATCACAATTTCTGTGAACAGCATGATATAATGTAAGACACCACAGATTTAGACAGTTATGTATAATTATTGTGAGAAACAAAAATTGCAAATAAGAAAAATTATTTTGCCTGTCTCATAAGTGTGGTTTTATTTGCTGCTGGGAAGCAAGCCATGATCCATAGCCAACTCTTAAACAGGAAAACAAATTAGGTACAACCATTTTCAAAGCCAAGGCTCTATTCTACAAAGAGGTTAAATTCTGGTCCACTTTTAGAAAGCTTTTTTAATTCAGTGGAAATTAAGCCTGACCAGGAGGACCTTGCACCTGAGGAATGCCCCAGCACAAGACAGAGATCCCAGTATAAGGAGAAAGAAGTCCTTTAGGCCAACTTCTGTTCCCTTTGTGTATTAAATGTCGCTTTTAATCTGGTTAACTACTAAACTTCCATGAGGGCCAACAGTCCCTTCAGATTCATCTGAACATTGGTAAACTGGCCAGTCGAGTCCAGTTACATGGCTATGGAGTGGATTTGCAGGTGTTTTAGGGGTCTGTTTAGTGGTAGGGTTATTTATTATGTGAGAGGTAAAGCAAGAAGAATCAAGTACAGAGGAACTTTTCAAAACTTCTTCTAAAGTTGAGGCTAAATCTGGTATCTTTTCTACTGGGGAAGACAACACACCATCTAGATTTAATTTTGTCATCACCTGTTTATAATGAAATAGGATTTTGTTCTTTTGGACAGAGTTTGCTGTCCAGATTCCATTCACTGCTATGCTCAATAGCCATCAGAAATGACAATAACACTTCAGCCTGGAAAACCAGCATGACTCAGACACCTACTGTCACTGAGACTCCCTATCTCCAGTGATATGTTGACATGTGTGAGAACCTGTCCCTTCTAATAAACAAAAGGAAACCAGTTACTGAGAATATGTAAATGGATAAATCACACAGACACCAGGTATTAGGCAGCTGCCACAAAAAATGGTGTATCTAAGACAGTTCTTACTTTTCTATTACCCATCCAAAATTATACTGCTATTTTTTTCTGCCCTCCTCATAAAGGAAGACAAAATGTCCTATAAAGACTTTCACTTTTTTTGAGAGGTCTCCCACAGCTCTCGGGTTTTGCTGGTTTTTTTTTTTCCTGTGAGGCTAAACAGTCACTCCCTTCAAAATCTTAGTACAGGTCATAGTATTAAAGCACTTTATTACAGCTGTTGTGTGCAGTATTCTATGTAAGACCTCATCAGTGCTAAACAGAAAATAACAGCTATGTCCCCTTACCTGCAGCATTCCTTATTTACATATCTCAGATGTACAAACAGGTCTATATGTCCTTCAACCATAAACTCCAGGTTTTCACTGGCTAGACTACTTTAAGTTTTTATTTCTCTTCCAGCAAGTATGCAAAACATAGGAAATTGTGCTCACCTTTTGGAATTTCAACTCATTGCGTTTGCACTGTCTCTCCAAATTGTCAAACCAACTGCTTTACAGACCTCCTTTTTCTCGTGTGAGATCCATCTGAATTTTCCAGCTGAGACACAGGACCCTATATAGTGAATTTGGGTCGTCTGCTTCTGTTACTTGGATGTCATGACTCCTTATATGCAACAAGTGGATTCACAGTGACTGTTTGATAACCATTTACCATATTCCCTGTGTTCTACTAGCCAGGTACCCAAACAAAACCAGAAGATATACTGGACCCATCTGAAATACCTTCTCAGTAGTCAGTAAACCATTAATGGCACTTAGAGACTGTTGGAACCCTGGTCACTGAGAATTTTAGACTTTCTGTGCTGACAAGCACTGACCCCCAAGAAAACACTGCCTTTGACCTAAGGCCATGGAGAAGGCTTCCAAAATTGAATGACAGAACTGTGATTATGAGTGTGTAGTTTGAATAGAAGTGTGTAATATCACATGGTGGAAAACTTAAGAGTTTAAGGTTTTAGAATATCGTAATATATATATATATAAAGCAAGATGCAGGTTTTAGGGTGTAGGCTGAGTCCTTCTCTTGCACCTTCTTCTTCATGAGTCTGGGTGGTATTTTGTAATTGGACAGAAAAGTCCACATTGCAGGCCATGGCTCTTTGGTTATTGGGTTAAAAGTAAAAATAATTTAGGTGTCATTTCTTAATTGGACAGTTTATCCTTTATAGGCCTTGTAGAGAGATAGATACAGGGCGATTTTTACTTTGTTAGCTAGAAGTGCTGTAGAACTCTCAACTTGTGAGACTGTAATATAGATAAGAATTAATAAATATCTCAGTCTGAACAAGAAATACTGTCTTGAGCATTTAATCCCGACTCTGGCAAATAGAAGATAAAAGCAACAGGAGACCTTTTCTCAACCACTTGCATGTTCAATTTCACAATGATTTCATGTGGAGTTCCCCACCTTTTTCTATGAGTGATGTGTGAGGTAGTCAGGAATACCACTCACAGTCACTGAATGAAAAAAATAATTAAGTCAAGATACCTCATCTATCTACCACTCATCTTCTATCTGCTAGGTTAGCTATACTACCAAGGAAGGAAATTAAAATTGCCTGACACAGTTGGCTCTTTATAAATCTATACTGGTTGCTTATCAATTTTATTATTCCAGAAGTGCTTATAAAGCAACTGTTTAATAACTTGTTAAAAAAACGTGTAGGGATTAAGATTTCATTGACCAGCTTGTAATTCCTTTCTTCTTTCAGGTTTTATTGACTGGCTTACAATTTCCTTCATATTCCCCAGTACCTTTTATATATATATATATATATTTATATTTAAAAAAAAAGACAAAAAGAGGGAGCATAGGTTCACTTTTGCCCTTATCCAGTCTTCTGAAGACTCTCCTGTTCTTTCAGAGACTCTCTGAATATTTGGAATAGCACCTGACAAAGAGGTAAATTATAATATTGAGTTTTCAGTTTAGCAATCTTCCAGCTCTTACCTGAGCATGGTAAACTATTAAAGAAAAGCATAGGTTGATCACACAAGACCTTAATTGGGAAAGAAGGAAAAATGATGAGAAGTGGACTTCAGTAAGAGTCACTCCTAACCATGTAGATTTAAAAAAACCCGAAATCTAAAAAAAACCACCGCTAATAAACAAACAAACCCCAACAACAAATCACTAGTTTGAAGCACTGATAGCCCCTCAGGCAGTAAGTGTTTGAGGTTGGTTGTTTGGGGTTTTTTTCTTCCAATTAAGATAGTAAAAAAGGTAGAATAAGTCACTAACCTTATTGCTTAGCTTCAAAAGCCTGTTGAGGGGCAACAAAACAGGGTCATTCAACAGAAGTTTAACAAAACCCCTGCGAAAAACTCAGTAAACCCCTTCAGGCAGGTTTGGCAAGTGAATCTACTCAGGTATTGCCTTCAGCTACGCTGCTGGAGAACTGCAGGAAGCGGGTGTCTCCACTGTTGTGGTGCCAGGTACTCCTTACTGCCCTAGTAGGATTCCTCCTAGGGTATTGTGCTAATGGAAACCCCTGTTGGCACTCAGCTGCAGTCAGCACTGTCACTTCCCCGTCAAGTTTTCCCCAAAATATGAGTGCAGCCTGCCAAGACACAGGGAATGCAGCAGAAAGCGCAAGAAGGCAATTTTCCTTTCTGTACCTCCTTGGAGTAAACAGAAATGTCAAGTTACCTAGCAGGTAGGCTACACAGTGTACTCAGCACACAAAAACATCACTGCACTAATTTGTGTTGTCACACACCCATCAGTTAAAGTGACCGCCTGGTACTGCCAGAAACCACCCTGTTATGGGTGCACTTACTTAAATAATTTAATTTTAAAAGGTCACACTAACATAGGCATGTCAAAAAGGTGTTCTCTCCCTCTTCCCCTCTTTTAAGAAAAAAATAAAGAGAAAGAAGGTTTATTTTAAAGAAGAATAAAACCAAGAGCAAGAGATACCAATAAAAAAGTGTCTTGGGTTATGGAACCAAAAATGTGTATTCTATTTCATCTGTTGAAAGCAGTTGGGGCAGATGTTTTTCTTTATCTCTTGTAACTCTGGGGGGAGGGGGGCAGGTGCCTTCTGATAATGGGCCAGCTGTTCAAACCAGGTGAGGCAGTGTTTCTTATCCCTTTCACCATCCGTCCTCCCTCCAGGGGATATCTCCTGCTAATGGGCCATGAAGGCTCACCAAGGACAGGACACATTCCATTATCCCATTGTGAGATGCTCCACCCAGTGGGGGGAGCCAACCATTCCTACCTGGATAAAAACTGAGATGTAGGAACACCAGGGATCTGGTTCCACTGGATTCCTGGAGGAAGACTGGACCCTTCTCACCATCACTGGACTCTTTCCTCTCAGGATCATCTCTACCCCAACAAAACCACATCTGCCACTCCAGGAGGACTTACTGTGGACTGCTTCCAACACTCTGACCAACAAGGTGTCAGGTTGTAGCTCTGACTCTGTCAGGGTTTCTAGGATTGTTGTTTGTTTGCTTGCTTGTTTGTTTGGGGTTTTTTTACTACTACATTTGTATTGTTAATATTCCTAGTAAAGAACTGTTATTCCTATTCCCAAATCTTTGCCTGAAAGCCCTTAATTGCAAAATTATAATCATTTGGAGGGGGTGAGGGAAAGTTCCAAGGGAAACTCCAGCTTTCCCTGGCAGATACCTGTGTTTCCAAACCAAGACAAGGTCCTGACTGGCTGACTCTGAGTGACCCTTTGTTCAGGAGCAACAGAGTTGCACTGATGGACCCCAGGGTGTCCCTGGAAGAGATGGTACATGTCACACTGCCTCATCCCGGCCTGTCCAGCTCCTTTAACTATCCTGTAAGGAACTAAAGGTAACAGAAAGGTGAGCTGTAACATACCCATGCCTGAAGTACAGCACGAGGAGAGGCAAGCCAAATAATTAAATAAATTGTCATCTTTCTACTGCTTTAAAAGTATGCACTTTCTATTCACATCACAACAAAACACCCTGGAAAAGGAAAAACTATGTTGATCCACAGCCCATTCCATGTTTTCCCCTCCTACAGTATATAGTTAGTTCTTCACTGTGTATTTCTTTGCACAGGACTTAAATTAAGCCCTTCAGTCTATAAGGATGGTTTATAGCTCCCAGTTTAAACAATTACAGTGGTGCATACTTGGTTATTGGATTGTCTTAGCAGACCTTAACAATTCACAAACATTGCAGAGCAAACATCACAAAAGCAAAAATGCCAGTGTTTCCATTAAACAATGGCAAACTTAAGAGTAAGCATCAGCATGTAGTTTTACACTAACACTGACACAAATTAATTCAGTCGTGTTTTACCAACAGATGTCTCAAAACCAGTGGTAATTCCATCTCCTTTTTTTTAACTCTGGGATCATTTATTTCAAGACAAAAACATATTTACCTGAGCTGAACAGAGATGTGTGTTTTTAATAAGACTTTGTCAGACAAACCATTTTCAGAAAATACATTTATTACCCAATTAACATACATTTATGCTACACATTAAGACAAACTCATGTAATTGGAAAACTAATTAACATGTTTGTAATGACATGTTAATTCATGTCATTAGAAAACAAAACATGTATCTCTGAATTGGACACCATGCCCTCCATACATCTCAACCAATTTAGCCTCCTTCATCATTGCTCTTTTCAGATTCCATGTGTTTGTACTGGTTGTTTATGTGAAAAGCCAGAAAAGCCCCATAACTTGTTTTATCTGAGGCAAAGAAAAATATATATACACATATGCATCAGATATGTTACATCCTTACAAAAATAAAGCAAAGGCTGATAGCTCCCATTCAGAAAAACAACTTATCTGCCTTCAAAAAGAAGAAAGGAATTTACTTTTCATGATTTCACAATACAGCCTGGCACCATATGTTTCGTTTGGATTTTTTTCTGTTTTTGTTTTTCTTCCCTCTTGAAGGACTATAGCAAAGCTTTATTATGCATGGATTCAGAAACTACGAGTCAGCCAAAAGTCGCAGATCTCTCAGGATAGACATGTCCATCTGTCATTTCACAGCAGGAGAACAATAGGAGCTTCAGTATAGACACAACAAGCTCACACAATCCTTACACAGCCAGACAGAAAATCTGCCATGGCTGATAGCAAGCTGCCTTTGAAACTCCAGACAGATGTTCCTGTGTAACACCAGGATCAATTGCTGCTTTCTTGTTTCTGTATTTTCAAATTCCTCATTTTTTTTTTCATAGCAACCAAGAAACAGTCACTGTACTACTTGTAACCTCTCCAGAGCCCTGGGAAAATCACACTTCAGAAGCAATAGAACCTAAGACATAGAAACATATTCTTTAATCTGCAATTTTTCTGCTCTTGGGGCCTATTTTAAAAGTAGGTTATCCATAAAGCTTGACAAAGACTGTGCTTGTATTGTATAATGATTTTCTAAAGCTTTGCTTAACAGCCTTCAATTATCTTCTCCATGAATCTGTTTAACAGCATACTGCATTGCTTCTTGACTGTTGAAAAAAAATCCATTTTGATTTTTTAAAATTATTTATTTCATATCTGTAGATCTTGAAGACAAAATTTATAGACAAAAAAACTATTTTTAGAACACTCTAATTTAATCTTTGAGTGGCTATGCAGAAAAAACTGACAAAACATTGGTTGCAGTTCAAGTAAGAAAAAAGTGTTACTCATAACGTTCAACCAATTTACATGTCTAAAAATAATCTCAGTAGGCCCATCTGCTAAACTTTTGTTTCAGTAGTATATGGTGGAGGTTTTTTCCTGATGAGTCTCATTGGGTTTTGATTATAGCAGATTTGCAACACTGGCTCCTTCACAGTTCTCACATTTTCCAGAAGTAAACAAATGAGTTTTAAACAACGGGACAGCGCCTGCATCTTGCTGTGAAGTTTGCTTCATGGAGAATGAGCTTCTAAAATGCTGGACTTCTAGTTACTGAGGGCCCACTGAAAACACACCTTGGCATACCTTTAGAAAGCCATGCTGGGATTTGAAATTAAGCAAACCCAAAATTAAGCAAAAGATCCTCAAAAGTTATGTAACTTGACAAGATGAAGGCTGACATGTTACACCGTACTAGCTCATCAAGTTTTTGTTCAAGAACAGTACCATCTGCACTTCTTCTTTAAGGACCTCACAGACAGGAAAAGGTAACAGCCCAGGAAAGGAAGGAAAAATAAAGAAGCTCGAGAAGGAGCAAGAATAAAATACTCAAAAGATGAAGCTAGAAGGGATGCATGTGATTCAAAGAAAGTATGCATTTTGGAACATCTGAATTTCAAGGTTTCACATCAAAAATTTAGCTGTGTCTCTCAAATATTTCTGGAAATTTTACAGGCACTGGATGTAAAGTTCTTCTTAGCAAAATCAATATGCTTTTTAGACTCCTTTTCTTGTACCTTTAATAAAGATCTCTCAAATATCAAGACAGATTATGTATGTCTCAGCAGGGAAAAAAAAACCTGCAAGGAAAACTCTTTCAGACAGGCTTTGTTTTAGTTTAGTTTTTGGATGGCAGTGGTTGTTTGCTCTCTTATCTGTATTGAAGCTTGGAATAGCTGGAGGCAATGAACAGCACAAATTAAGGAGGAGTAAGAGTGCAGCTGGAAAAGTCAAAAGGTAACATCAAATTGAATTCCTCACCATTAAGCAATAAAACAACTGCTACACCCGGCACAAAGGTAAATTAAATCTGAAATACCTGTTTTTCACTTGTATCCAAATCTGTTAACATGGTTGGTCTTTTTCTTTGTACATCACTTTTTGTGAAGCTGTGTTATATAGTACATAACCCTTGTATTTTCCATTAAGTGGTGGTTTCCTAAATAACAGATTGCTTTAAGCATGCATCAATTAATTTCTCATTCTGCAGAAGAGGCTATGTTCTACATATCCAAACTCTAAAATGTCAGTTTCCATTTCTTAGTAAGATCCATTAAACTGACTTAGTTGATGCAAAGTTAGTCTGCAACGAAAATAAAGTTTCTGGTAAACATTAAAACTTTCCCTTTTTTCCTTGCATCAGGTCCACAGATCCATTAGAATGGGACATGTGCCTCCAGGAAGCAGACCAGAGTCAGGAAGAGTCTTGCTTCTCCAGGAAGCAGAGCAGAGCAGGGTGTTCCAGCCTGGATACACAGCACACTGTAAATGAGCATCTATCTCCCCTCTGCTTTTCTCACACTGTTGTGTTCCCTCAGGTATTTTAGATATATCAGTAACATCTGCAGTCAACAAGGACCAAGGCTGAAAAGTAAAAGCACATGATAATTAACTATCAATTGACAGACAACTAGATCCTTACTTGGGGTATACAACTGTTCAGGGTTGAAAATTACTAAGGAAATACAATGAAGGAGGAACAGTTTTCAAATTACACAAGAGAGTGAATGGCCACGAGAGTTACAGGAAATGGTTTAATGAAAAAGAAACAATTCTTTTTCCTAGGAAAGTTCTTAAATTCAAACAAAATCTCACAGTGGAGATTCAACAAACATCATGATACAGCAAGACATTTTAATATAGTGTTGGGAGAAATTAAGTCACAATCTATAAATTGCAGGGTGGGAATAAAACTTGTACCTTAAGGATCCATTTAATGCTGGGATCCTCGCAGAGAATACTTCTCCTGTGTGTGTTAATATCATCAATATAATACCATCATACTTTTGTCCTAAACTCTCATAAAAAGCCATTAAAGGTTATGCTTCACATGGTTAACATTGTATTTAACTGCTGGACTTTACATACACCAGTACCACACTTGTTGACATCTTTCTGGAGCCTAGCTCAGCAATGTACTACATCATCAAAACACTCTTTTTAAACCCACACAAATGCAGATGGAAGCCTGCTATTCACCATGAAACTCCCTCTGCCAAGATGCATTTGCAAAGCCTCTGAGTTTTGTTAAACAAACCCAAGAGCAAGCAGTTCTCCAGACAGAAAAGTATAAAAAACAGTGTCAGGAACACTCTCCCACCCCTACTTTTTGTTCCATTACAGATGATCACTGAATTTTTTAAGAAATGCAGCCTTAAAACATACACACAAAAAGGCAAAACAACCCCAACAGTTGTCCTCACGTACTGGCTGGCAGAATGGGATTATTACTAGTAGTTTCCAGATGTAAAGAGCCTGATCACAAACTCATTGGCAGGACTCTGCTATGTACTTTTTCCCAGCTGTGAGCTGCTCTGCCTGCCAGAACTGTCACAAGAGCACTGGTCCATCTTCCTTCACCTAAACACAAGAAGTGCATGGACAGTTCACATAGCAATGGGAAACTGATTCCCCCAAAACAGGGGGATGGCTCTGCAGGCCAGGCACAACTGCAGCTTTCACAGCAAGCACAGATGAATCCACTGGCACATTCCTGCTATTCCTGCAGGCAGGAGCACTGTGACACCTCAGTGAGCAGCACATAAATGAGGCAGACTCTTAAATGCCCTTTGCCTCAGAAGACCCCTTCAAAAAATTCAGAAATTGCTCTTTACAGCCTACAGATGCAGAAGTGCATGATCCCAGTAGGATGAGGGCCCAGAAGGAAGACATCTAGAGAATGGCAAATAACTCAACCTCAACCAGTCCGTCTCTGCAAGTCTCTCTCTGGTATTTTGATGGATCTCAGGATGATTAGGCTTTGTTTCTGTGATATCACTTAACTCCTCACTGCTGACAACTGTCCTCCATTAATGTTTTTCTAGGGCACTACCTTGTAGCTGGAAACATTCATCTTGGCACGGCCACTGCCACGTCTGCCCGTCACTCCTCAATCCAGAGTACCACCTACAAGGGCCACAGCACCACGTCTCTCCTCCTTGCATAAAGCACCACTTAGATTTCCAGGAACAGACCAGTTTATTTTCCTCTTTCCAAAACTAACACTACTGCTACTGTAATCCTGGAAAAAGAGATGCCCAGGGGAGAATCAAACAGCAATAACAGAAGTTGTGAAAACAAAATGGCTTCCTTCCATCTGTGAAACACCACCACCGGGGAGGGAAAAGGCAAAATGCTTTGAACAGGAATCTCTGCAACAAGAGTTTATTTAGATGTGTCAGACAGACAGTGTCCTGCTGTGCTTGTCCCCAATTATCTGGAATTAGAATTGAGATGGGGAGAAGATTGCAAAGCTTTGATCTGAAGCAGAACAACGCCAGTTTCATGGTATCAGTCATGTCATACCCTTAGAGGCAGCCAAGCCTGAGATCTGTTCCTGAAACTCTCATACATCTTATCCTGTATCCACTGACCTCCTTTGATCCAAATGATGAGTTGCCTCTTTTGCACACAAAATGAAAGCATCTTGTAGAAGAAGGAGACCTGCCTGTAACCCCATGGCTGCAGCTTCAGGAGCGGCTGAACTAGTTTGAAGTTTTTTTGCCAACCAAAAAGGAACATGAGAGAGGGCTTCCCCTCCTCCCCTCCCTTCACTCTGACCCTATACCTGGCCAGTAAGTACCATCTCTTTCCCTCCTTTACATCAGCATGACAGACCACCCTAAGCCTGGGTTCTTTTTGTCTTGAGTTAGTGAAGTTTGGGAGAGGGAGAGAGCAGGGCTGGTCAGGAGCAGAGCAAGGCAACGCCCTCCCTCAGTTCTGGGGAATCAACACATTGGTCACCCCCAGTACTGCCCCCCTTGATACCACTGGAAAGGCTGCACATCTGTGGGACTTTGGAACACCTCTAATTTGGCTACCCATAATGTTTTTTAATATCATTTGACTGGAGTCAGGCCCACACATTATTTTTTTCTGATTACTCCAGACAGCTCTGCTTTCTATTAGGACTGCAGAACTGCACAAGCACCCAGACTCAGTAACTGCTCATGTTAAAGCTTTCTGCCATCATGGCAGAAGATAAACAGAAACTCAGATTTAGGAGAGACATACCTAAAAATGTTATTAGCTAGCTGGTTTATTTTAACTGACTGAAGGGCACAATCCTTTAACATAAATGAAACCATTTTCTTACTGAGTAACACAAATATGGTTAAGTTCATAGGACACATTTCATTAAAATAAACATCTGTTAATTAAGTAACAGGGCATTGTGAGTCCTAAGTATTTTAACACAAACATAGTCACAGGATTTTGTGTAGTAATGTACAAATGCATGTACTTTACAAATGTATGCATAATTGTCCAACTTCAGGGACAAATGCACATTTCACAGTTCAGTTAGAAATTATGGCTCTTCCACAGAATAAAATATCCAGTGCCTGACACCTATCTTCACTTATTTGAGATAACTGAGTTTAAAGTATAACTGCTACTAATATACTGACCTCCCTTTTTAAGTACACTTAATGTCACAACAAAACACAAACCTTCATCTTTCACTTCCACCAGGAAAGCATCTGAGATCTCCTAGATCCTACATGTACTTTAAACAGAGGTTTAGAATTAAAAACTTAATTAAAGAACAGGAACTGAAATGGCCTAAACTTATTCGTCAGCTAAAAAACAAATCTATGTGACCATATTTGAACACACATCTGATCACTTGAAGTGTGACAAGACTTCCTACAACACTTTCCTCCTGTGATTTTTAAATCTAGAGAGACAGTGAACTTAAAAAAATTTGTCCAAGCACCACTGTTTTGAGAATCAGCAAAGGTTTTCAATGACCAGCTGACCAAAAAAGCAAACAAAAAAGTTATCTGTCATCTGAAAAAAATATATATCATTTGAAGACTCCTACTTTAAAAGAGAGTGTTAAAATAATGTTAGGATAAACTTCATACCCAAGCTTCACTACTTGCAAGGGTGAATACCTGCTGAAGCTAAACTGTTTCCTAAAAAAAACCACAAACAAACCATCAAGAGCTGGACATTACTGAAAAACAACCTTTATCTTTCTAAGTGGTAACAGAGTAAATTGTGACACAGGAGGAATCTCCTGTTCCAATCTAGATAAAGAAGTCTTCTTTCAGACAAGATTTCATTTGCAGCTGTCTTAGGCAGCAGAAGAATTGGCAAGCTCATCTCTTAAGATGGTCAAGATGTTGGAAAAAAACCCCCAAAGAACTTAAATGAACAAAACCCTCTACCCTTTAATAGAGAATTTCCAAGCTTCCAAGAACAGCACCCAGTTATCACAAATTTAGTGCAAGCTAGTCATGGAGATAGAATGGTCCTTCTAACAGATGAGCTAAAGACACAACAATTCCTGCAATTCTAGGAGTGACAAAAATGTATGCAGAGAAAAACAGGCCTATTAAAGCATTCTGTTCAGCAGTGTACATGCCATGAGCAAAGCATTGGCCACAGCTTATCAAAAACAGGTCATTGGCTCTTTGTTGACTACATCAAGCTTCCTGAAATCTGCCCACACTGAGTCCTTTAGGAAATGATGGGATGTTTTAGTTCACTTGGTCAGAAGGCACCTTTTATTTGACCAATACCCCAAATAAAAGGGAAAAAAAATGAGGAAGAAAAGGCCATTCTCTATGTCTTTAGTGCAGCCCCACTTCTTTGCTCCTACCCAACCAAAGCAGGACTTACCCTTCCAGAAAAAAATGTTTATTTTTTCTTTCTTTTCTTGATACAGCTAGCCTCAAAAAAAAAAAAAAAAAAATAGGGAAGAGGGCAAGGAGAAGTGAAAATTTTAAAGTCCAAATTTTAAACCCATTCACGAATGAGCTGGCCTGAATTCAAATGAATGCACTTCCAAGACATATGCATTTGTGTGTCTGTGCATCTATCATCTATATCTCTAGTAAGCAAAGCTCCACAGATGTTTAGTTACCTGCATTGGTAACTTAGAATATTTTTAGTGTTTTTCAAAGTAAAAAAAACAAACAAAACAAAACAACAACAACAACAACAACAACAACAAAAACCACAACCACACAACACTTCTCTGACAACAACATGAAAGAAAATTAGATCCTACTGTATTTCAGAAAAAATTCTGTTAAACCCAAGAGTTCAGTCAATAAACATTAGCCCTTTACATCAAATGCAGCTTATTAAGATTAAGCTTTAACAATCCCACTCCACTCTAGTAGGTCAGATAAAATCTGCTGCTTCTTAATTGGCAAAATATTTAACTAGTCTGACTAATCACTTAAGAGACGTTAACCCCTTGATTCCATGTGTTTAAAGATTAACATTTACAGTGTTCAGAAAGTATAAGCCAGTTACTTTAAAAAACCCAATTTGCAGCTCATTTCCTTTGATCTGATAATACATACAATAACTACTAGCCAACAACAACTCTAGACAGAAGTAACTTTTTTTAAGATTTACATTAATTATAACTAACAACCTGGTGGTCTGAATTCTATTTCTGATTATTTATGATCCAAGAAACTAATTTAAACTAATTTTCTCAACTAAAGTCTTTACAATCATACTTAACAAAAAGAATCTCTGAAAAAATCACCTGGTCAAATATGCGAACTCTACTACTGGAAAAATCTCATTTTCTCAACAAGCAGAAAGCAAAGGCTTTGCTTATATTTCTTCAACAGAGGAATACCAATTCTAGAAAGCAAAACTTTAGAAAAAAAAATTAATTTCTGAAAATCTCTTTGGAAAAACTAACATTTGGAGCTTAACACAGCTCCAAAAAGCTTTGGTGCTTTTTAAGCAAGCACCAAAAGCAAAAGATATGCTGAATTTTACCTTTAATCCTTTAAGGATGTTAAAAAAACCCCAAGTTTTTTCCCCTTTGATCTATAATAAGAAGCAGTCAGGTATAGCAAGCAGGACATCTTCCATTGCTTTTTACTGGAGCCATTGGTTTTCGGCTCCCTGGAGATAATCAAGCCTTGAATATGAAGAATGCATCACAGTGATAAACAAGGGATGCATCACATGACACACTTCCAAAATATTCTAGCAAATAACACTCAATTCCCTTCTTCTGGTGATCCTGTGAGTGAAATTTCTAACACAGCTGATAATTCAGCGTGCAAAGTTAACATCAAATTGCTCATGCTGTAGAACTGGGAAGAAGCTGGTTTCTGAAATACACACCTGATCAGACAATGGTGCAGCAGCCAGCCAGCCTGCCTGCCCCACAGCCCTGACAGCTCAGCAGTCAGCTCTTGGTTGGGCTGGAGACTTTCTTTCACTGGTGCCAAAACATGGGCACTTCTAACATGCATTTTTTTTCTGTATGAGAGACCTAGCACCAGCCATCATCACTAGTCACAGGTAAAAAAAACATGTTCTGATTAAAGGTGAGATGGCTGTCCTGCCTCACATCCCCCAGACTCTCTGAAGTTTCATGTATTTTTCATATATTTAAGAAGTTACCTAAAACCAGTCACGCTCCTAAGCAGAGGGATCAGAAATGGCAATTCCCAACTCCTAACTGCAGGCACCAGCTAAAAGTCTCACAAAGTCAGGTTCTTTCAAGCATTTTCTCTGTCCTCCTGGCTCTCTTTACTCTCGAGTGGGTCAGCTTTCAGTAAGATGGGGAAATCCTCCAACTCCTCTCCTTCTGGCAATTCTGTGACCTGGTGGTGAGGACACCTGCAGGTGGAGACTACAGGTGGCTTCCCCAGCCTGCAGAGAGATGGGAACAGAGGTCATCTGTTTTCAGAGGAAGCACCCCACTGGCAGGCAAAGGGTGGCTATGGGACCACCTCTGAAATCCCTGCACTGTGGGACTACAGGGCAGGCACAGCTCCTTCACCTACATATCCTCAGGGGAGGATCCCGTGGTGGCAGGGATGCCCAGCACACACCTGCCAGGCCAAAAGCAGGCAGGAGATGAGCAGCAAACCACGGACAAACCTGGGCAGGATCAGCCCCTAGCTAAGGGAATCCTCGGGCTAATCCTGCCCAAGGACTCACCATTCCCTTGGAGAGCTCTGGCGCTTTCTACTGACTCTACAAACATTGCAGGCTCTAAGATCAGGTAATCAGGTGGCAAATTTTTCAGCACTACACGGGATTCAAACATGGAATTGCTTTGAAGCAGCACCCAGCACTTTTATGACTGAATACAATTGTATATCAATTTCTGGCAGAATCTTAAAGCATGCCATTCTGAAAGTAAATTAATGGAAGAAAAATGAGTCAAGGGAAGATTCAGCTTCCTTTACATGCATGACTCATTTTAATTATCATCCTGCAGGCAAATCAGTTAATTGCTAGAAAGAACTGATTATTTACTCCTTTTCTCATTAGGTAAGAGCCATTGCACACTCAGACTGAAAAATCACAACATGAACTAAAACCAGACCTTGCTTTATGTTTCTAGCATTTTTACTTCCTTTTATATTTTAACCTTATTTTCAAACAATATATTTTTTAAATACTGGTGAATCTACTTTGCTAAGGCATATTTTTCTTTTTTTAACATCTGAACTCAGTTGTAAAGCTACTATGAAGCTAATAAAGCATTATAGTATCTATTTTTTAAACTAAGTATCCAGATGCCTCTAGAAGTTTATGTTTAAATCAGTGAATTAGGAACGCTATTTCACAGGATAACTCTGTACACAGGATTTTCTTCAAAGCACTTATCAGATGAAGGTCTGTTTTTATTTTACTATGCTATAAGGGATATCAAACTAATTTTTCAGGGAAGGGAAAAAAGGAGAAAAAATTTAACTGTTTTTTTGGGTTGTATGATATGCTTCAGGGTTTTTTTTATGGAACGGCAGAAGTCATGCTAGAAAGAGAAGACAAAAATCGTATCAAGCCCTGGTGACATGACAAGTGCTCAGCTAATGAAATCATGCCAGAACTAGCACCTATAATTAACATACAATGGAAGGGCAATGATGAAAGGTCAAAAAAAGTTATCTGTCATTCTGTCTGAAGGAGCTGTGTACTGTGGGTGGGAAGATATCTTTTTTTCTCTAAAGAAATCAGACACATATGTTGGTATTTCAGCCTGGAAATAAGACATGACAGGGATAAATAATGCAGTCCCCTAGCTGCCATGATTTATTATTGAAGAGTAATATATCTAGAGAAATTATTTGGATTTATGAACATCCTCACTTATGCTGAGAATCTTCCAAGATCGCATTATTTCAAGAACGTATTATTTCACACAGGAGATGCCTCCAAAAAGCAATCAAACTTGTGAGTGGGCAGAAACCCTAGGCCACTGGTTTCTGGCAAGGTAGGCACTGGTAGGGTCCATCCGGCCAGATAAACGTGGCAATAAATGCATTGGTGGGGAGGTCACTGCACTGCAGGAAGGACCATACCACAAGAAAACAAGGGTAGAAAGTAAAGCCAGGTAGAAAGCGCAGGTGATCCTGGCTGACATAGCAGCAGTGTTGTGTTTTAACCTCCTCTCCTCTCTCTCCTCTCCTCTCCTCTCCTCTCCTCTCCTCTCCTCTCCTCTCCTCTCCTCTCCTCTCCTCTCTCTCTCTCTCCTCTCCTCTCCTCTCCTCTCCTCTCTCTCTCTCTCCTCTCCTCTCCTCTCCTCTCCTCTCCTCTCCTCTCCTCTCTTCTCCTCTCTTCTCCTCTCTTCTCCTCTCTTCTCCTCTCTTCTCCTCTCTTCTCCTCTCCTCTCCGAAATCCACTGGTTTCTGGTCTCTATGCAAATACACACAGCTAGAAACATAACTAATCTTCTGACCAACAAGTAAAATGGTTCCTGCACCTCAATCAGGGTATCAACACAGTCTGGGGGATGTACAGGTTGAGAGGAGCCCTGCCCAGAAGGACCTGGGGGTATCAGTGGATGAAAAGCTGGACATGATCAGGCAATGTGTACTCACAGCCCAGAATGTGAACCATTTGGCTGCATCCAGAGCAGGGTGGGCAGCAGGGCCAGGGAGGGGATTCTGCCCCTCTGCTCTGCTCTGCTGAGACCCCACCTGCAGTGCTGCATCAGCTCTGGGTCCCAGCACAGGAAGGACATGGACCTGCTGGGGTGAGTCCAGAGGAGGCCACAAAGATGCTCAGAGGGATGGAGCACCTCTCCTAAGAGGACAGGTGAGAGATCAGGGTTTTTCAGCCAAGAGATGAAAAGGCTCCAGGGTGCTCCTCTTCACAGCACCTTCCAGTATCTAAAGTGGTCTACCAGAAAGCTAGAGAGGGACTTTTACAAGGGCACGTAGTGACAAGACAAGGGACAATGGCTTTAAACTAAAAAAAGGGCAAATTCAGGTTAGACAGAAGGAAGAAGGTTTTTACAATGAGGGTGGTGGAACACTGGAGCAGGTTGCCCAGAGACATGATGGGTTCCCTACTTCTGGAAGCAAATAATATCAGGTTGGATCAATCTCTGAGCAACCTGATCCAGTTGAAGGTGTCCCTGCCCATTGTAGGGGGGTTGGATGAGATGACCTTTAAAAGTAACTTCCAACTCCAAGTATTCTGTGATTCTATTACATTGATCCACGCCTCATCAAACTAGAAAGGCAGAACTGCTACTTAACTTGAGCCATGTAACTTCCCTGAAATAATTCAGTGTTGAACTACAGTTTGTTTTTCAGGTGGGGAGAAAGGTAGCAGGGGAGGGAACTGTAATCTTGGTTCTAGCACTGACCTTAACTTTCTTACTGACACTCTATCTAAGTCCACTACAGATTTTTATGGCTCTTCTCTGGTAACAGTCAACATAATTTTTGACATATAGATATTAGCAGGTTATTCCAGTAGTAATTGTACCAGTGCCAAATACATAATATAAACTCTATTCCTAGGCAGAGCACATAATTTTTATTCTGTGGAATTGTGACAGGTCTTTCCTCTTATCCTTGGGGTTTTCCCTCTATGTTGACAACTTATGTTGAGCTGATTATCTGCTGTGACCCTCTTTTCAGAGCTGCCACATTTCCACATGATATGCCCATAGTGTTATTCATATTTCTCATCAGGATGACTTTGACTTCAGAATTTCCAACCTGTCCACATCACCATCTCTTCCTGTTATTTTTCATTCCACCACCTGCTGTATGCTACTGGCACAGAAAGCATTGACTTTTTCCATCACTGATGATTTTTAAATGCTCTTTTTATGATGCAGGTTGAACAAGAATTAATCCAGAAATACATAATGCCTCCAGTGCCCTGAAAGTCAGGCTGCCTGACCACAGGTGTCCTTTAGGGCCTTGCAAGCCCTGGTTTTGTGACTCTCCAGAGGCTCACATGGGTAACATAATTTTTGTCACCAATAAAATGATCAGTGAAGAGACAGCAGCTTATCTACAGATCCAGCTAAACAAGAACAACTCCATATTTACATTTACATTAGGCACCTGTCAGCCAGGTCAAAGGTGATACTTTGATTTTGCTTTGGCTAAATTTGTGAAAAAAAAACCCAAAAAACATGGTTGTTGAAAGGTTAAGTACTTCACCTAAGCCTATTACACATCTTTATCCATCAAATGAACTTGTCACTTCACATAAAAAGCAATCTAGAAATTTTCATCAGATGAATCTTCCACAAGCCTGTAACAGCATTAGTACATTATTTTTATACACTTATTCTACTGCCTGTTAACCCAGTCCCACCAAAGACAGCCCAATGTCATACACAAAGCCTGCTTTTTCCAGCATTACTATCCAGTCCACCCTGCACCCTTTCCCTGGAGGAAGAAGAGTGTGGTTTTCAAGGTAGTGCCCACTGCCTGAGGAGTGAAATTGCTGCCTCCCACAGCTTGATGCAGAAGGTCAGGGCTGAAACTACCAACGATGGGACCCAGGGACCATTCCCAGTGTATCACTGCCTGCTACCTTCAATCTGCTCTCACCTCCTCAAGCAGCAAAGGGCACTCTGACTACTCAGGGCTGACAGCACAGTCCACTCACACAGCTGCACATTCAGCTGTCTTCCTTACCTCCCCTCCCCAGCAGCCCATAACAAAACACAGACCCAGCCCATAAGTCCATTGTACAACATTAAGTCATCACATGTAATCTAATAAACTAGAGACAGAACACTTATGTCATGCTCTAGTCCCTGAAATGTCTCCAGAAGGAAAAAAAAAAAAAAAAATTGGTGGGAAAGGTGGAGAGGATGGGGGTGTAAATAGCATTAACAGAACAGAGAACTTAACTGCTCAGCTTTTCCAAATCTTCTGAATGCACTTTCTTTGGCCTTGGTGATTTTAATGGATTCTGTTTATGGCTGTAGTTATTGGACTGGAGCCTGTTTTGTTACAGATTTGTGGTAAGAGCTACAGTGTCTCATCCAAATATTGAACAACCCTAATTATAAATATCTTGTTGGTTTTGCTCTCTCATTTAAAGTTATGCCATTCATATTAATGCACAAAGCAGCATTAAATGCAGAAAAGTAGTTTTTTTCAATTCTAGATCAACAGATTTACCTAAACTTGAAAAACAAATATATAGCTAAAGGCTGTCTACAGTTACTCTTAGTTATTAAAATTTCCAGCACCAGTTCATGTTATGATTGATGTTGATATTTTCCTAAAGTGCCAGTAAGCAGAGTTTTACAAAGGAAAGGAAGATTACATCTCATAAGTGTCAGTCAGCTTCTGAGATAACTTTAAAAACACCCAAAACTCTCATTGGCAGGAGCATTATGGGCCTCCATTCAACTCCATACATCTCTGGACAACATTAAACAGTAATCCCTCCTGAAGAATAAGAGAAGTAGATAGAATGCTCATAGTGTTATTTAACATACTCCAGTCCCTTTTTGTTTTTTTAAAACCCAAAATGAAAACTGTGTCCTGTCACCATAACAACTACAGCTCCCCTGAAAACATCTGAAAGTGTATCTCAGACAGTTCACGGTGTATCTGTTATACAGGCTTACCATGTTATAAGAACTGGAATTTGTGTCTTCAGTGGTATATTAAACAAGTAAGTAAGTTAGTTAAATGAACAGAATTAGACTTTTCTAAGTGACTGAAATATATGCCCTGTTCACCTGGTACCTCAAGACAACCTCCTTGTACAGGACACCCTCTCCAAAGCTGCTGACATGCAGACTCAGAACATTCCTCTTCTATCAAAGTCAAATCAACCATAAAAAAACCCAAACAAACAAACAAAACCCACCAAAAAACCAAAACAAACAAACCCCCAACCACCCCCCCCAAAAGCCCCTGAAACAAAAAGCAAACAACAAAACCCCCAAAACAAAACATTTTTTAAAACCCCAAACACAAAAAAAAACCTAAAAAAAAAGCCCCAAACAAGAACAGATCTCTTAAGTAAATCTCTCTCTCCTTTCACTATTATCTACAGCCATTTCTTTCTCAAATGCTTAACATAAGCTTTATTAGTTTACTAAAAGAATAATAAATACAGGCTTTGAGGGACTGACAGGAGTAGGAGATAAAAAAATTCAAGATACTAAAGTGAACATGCACTTTTTTGAAGCAATTATCTTCATTTCAGCTGAAACAAGACAGATGCTCCATTTAACAGGCATAAGTTCAATATAAAAATCAATACTTGAAATTTTATCAAGAAACTGATCACTCGATTCTCTGCTATTCTATTCCTATCAAAGGAAGATAAAACAAAGTCCAAAACAAAGTCCAATTTAAAATCTAATTTTGCATCATCCATTATAAGAGGAAAGCAAAGATATCACTGCAGTCTGTTTCAGAATAAAACTGTTAGTTCAAAGAATGTGCTTTAAATTTTCATGTTAAAACAATCCCTAGCTATAAATGAAAGACCAACTGATCCAGTACATGTTTTCCTAATTGCAAAACAATGTCCCTCAGTAATGTTTCAGAATACTGAGGTTTCTTAAAAGCACTTTTTCTCAATAGCAGCCACGCCAGAATATGGACAAGTTGAGGAATTGGTTGCTCTTTTAAAAGTCAACCCATTCAGACCATCCATGCAATTAAAAACCCTAATAATCAACAATGCAACGAATAAAGTAACTGTAAAAAGGGATGAGCTAACTTTGCTTTTACAAACTTTTAATTGTGTCCATTTTTTGGGCAACATTCACCTTTCTAAAGTATCAATTGTAAATGCACAAACTATAAAGGAAAGCAGACAGAACCACAGAAAGCTTCCTCAAATTACGAAGTAAACGGGTGCCTAACTTCAAAATTTGTGTTTACCAGGGATAATTAATTTAATAAACCACATTTCCTGGCAGTGTGCCAACCCACCTCTTAAGGAAACACCAGAAGACTGCATAACTACAAATGCAGTTTGTCACTGAGCTATCTGAGAAGTACATTGTGAGCAGTACTCATTAAGTCATAAGAATGATACAGTTATGAGGTTTTGGAAGAGGAATAGAAATACCTCAGCTATTCCTTCTGTTCAAAAAAAATTCGCATTAACACTTCCCCATCTTTTTAAAGCAGAGATCATATTTGTTTCTTTTGCTTGATCTAGTTAATTGCCTATTGGTTACGTTTAAAATTTCCAGTGCATGATTACATGAACCATCTGACATCACACATGAAAGTTTCCCAGACATGGAGAATGAAAGGGATTACCTATAAACTTACACATCTAAGTATTGCCATGTAGATTCTGCTTATTAAAAATCAATATTCAGCAAATATTTCCACTACAACCTCTAACACAAGTTCAAGAACCAGTAAACTTTAGCACTAAATGAAGCTAAAATTCATCTAAAAACAACACAATCCCTACAAACGGTTTTCAGAAATTGGAGATAGGGAACAGTCAGCCTGTTCAGTCTATGTCAATGCAAGACTGCTCATTACAGCACTGCTTTCTGAACAATGCAACCCGTTTAATTTTATTGTGTCTGACTAATGCAATTTTGGTAGTTGATGGGAAAGAGTTCCAGAGAAAATTATTTCAATACAAAAAGTAACACTGACACACAGCCCACATTTTCTTAATTTCATTATCACCTTGTTTCTTTGACCTAATTTCACCACTGTTCAAAAAGGCCATTAAGAGTAGTTTTGTTTTCCTCATAAATCATCCCACCAACCCTTTGATCCTTTTGACACCTTCTTCTTAATTCCTGTGAGTCCATCAACAACTTTTAATAACAGGTACCTTGAAATACCTGCAATTCAAACAAATGTAAATCTACTCTGGGACAAAGAAGTGTTTATGAAACAGGAAAGAAACACTTTTTCTTTTCTCCCCTTTGTTGGTCCCTTGAATATTTTTGCATGCAATTGGAACTCATCTTTTTTCATTTCTACCTCAAACTCAGATCTTATAGATTTTCCTAGCTCTTTAATAGTTTTTAGGTTTCTCAGACCCATTTTCTTTTTAGTTTAAACTGCATAGCTGCATAGTATTAAATAATGTTTTCTAGATAAAACTCAATCAGTTTCTTCCTCTTACTTAATTTGGAAGGATTGATGCTGAATGAAGGATGACACTACGATGTCTGTACCTGATGATATTTTCTTCACAGATTTCTGTCCTGAAAAACCATATATTAGTTGTTCTGCATGCCAATTATGGTCAAACACTACTTTTTTCACGTGTCCAATCAATCAAAATCAGGACTGTGGTTTTCTGTGAGATTCAAAATACATCTCAAAGATTACCAATGTAACAATATTATAAATAATAAATATCATAAAATCTGCAACACACAACCATTTGCTTTTGTAATATTTTCCAGACAGTACACATTTTAAAAATTTAACTATTCACATATCCAAACAGCTATCTATCTTATCCTGGAACAAACCAATGCGTAGGTGGTGAATCTTCCAGCTGAGCTATGCAAAAACATTAGTACACAGAAAAATAAGTGAAAGGGAGCCAAAATATCTCCCCTCCACAGGCAGAAACTCATTTAAGCATATGAAAAAGCACAGTCATTAGGGAAAATAGTTTATCTTCTGTTTCTGAAAGGATATAATAAATAACAGACACAACTACAGTGTGGGCCATGTTCAGGAAATCTGTGAGGTCTCTTGAACCACACACACCCTCCAGAAAGTCACACATATTAGTGATGAAGCAACTCACCCACCCAGGGCAGTGCTCAGATCACTAACATATGGCTGGAAAAGGAGACAGAGGCATTCACCAAATGGTTACCAGCACCAAGAACCACCACCACTGCCAGACTCAACACCAGCTGTCCCAGTGGCATTTGAGGATGCAGGAATAGCTACAGGGCCTCTTCACAGACTTGACCTCCCCAAAAATCCAATGCAAAAAGGACAAGCAAAACGATTTTTAGGTCAAGCCTTCTGTTGACTGCTTCATTTACTTTTTAAAACTTCAAGATGTAAAAGCCCTCAGAACTACAAAGGTCTCTGAGCCACAGTCAGCAACCACAAAACTCATCATGTTGGATGATATTGTACCAGCCAACAGTGCAAAGGAAACCTACATGCAAAGGAAAGGAAAACAAACTACTTCCTGATCATGTTAAATTACAGAAGAAGGAATATGAAATTTTTCATTCAACAGCTGCTTCTCCTCCAACTGGCTGACAGGTTAGGTATGTCTGCCCTCTCCGAAAAAAAATGCACCCTATCTTCAAAATAAGATAGATTACATAGGAGCCATTCAAAAACTTGGCTCTCAACACATCCATAATCCAGGGGGATGGACCAACTACTGAATCATTTATTCCACTGTCAGGAATAGATGTCCCTTCTGCAGCATATGGACAGTTTTATGCTGACTACAGCCATACACAGTAGTCTTCTGCTTTGAATCTTTATCTCAGTCAAATGAGAACACACACACACAAATAAAAACAACTAAAATAAATTATGCATGGGAAAATTAAGATTCAAAGCTTAAAATCAGCCTCACTCACTAATGACAATGCTGAGCAGCAACATTTATTCCTCTCCTGGTTCATAGACAAAGACTGTACGACATTATTAAACCATTTGTGGCATGCACATGTTAAAACAACAGAAACACACAATTCAAACTAGTTAAATTCAAGAGCTACAAGGACATATAACTCATCCAGGATCAAATAACTAATTTAGAGTTATATGCAAAACCAGAGCAGTGGTGTACAGCAGAGACTTTGTCAAGTTGCCATTTGTGAGCAGCAGGCAGAAGAGGCAGGTGGACCTATTTATTGTTCCTTATGCAGGACACCAGCTTCACTGCAAGACCAACACAAAGACTATTTCTATCATCAGGTAATGAGATAAATGCAAATTAAGAGATACACTCTTTGCTTCTCTCAAGCAAAACCAAGATGCCTGTGGCTATCCAAAGACAACAGAATGCTCCCTGTCCTGAGCAAAGAAGCTCACAAACCAGGGCCACTGGGGCAAGAGATCTGCAGGTTTTGCCAGGAGGAGCCCTGATTTTGGAGTCTGTTGAGCCCTAACATCCTCCCTTGCACTGTCACTTGGACCTTCTGCCTTCTCCTCTTTCTGACCACAGTGCCCCATGCACAGGACTCTGCAAGACATCTCTGTATATTAAGCCCTATTAAATGCTTATTTGTTCCTATTTAATGTAATGTGTTTTTTGTTATTCTTACAAATCACAGTTCCTTTAGTGAAAACGAATGTTTGACCATACCTGCTTCCTCTTTAAATAAGAAGATACATAGTGATTTCCAAGCTTCTGAGGCTAGGCAGAAAACCACAGGAACCAAACTTAAAAACAAGCTTCTGCTTTCTAAAAAAGAAACTTTGTATTTCTGAAAATTTGACTGAGGAAGGACTCATAATGGTCTAAGTCAGCCCACAAAGAGTAAGTAGCAGATATTTTTTTTTCCCCCCCAGACTGCAAACCACTTCACCACACACTGGGACTGTAAGTGCTCATTCCTCAATTATCAACTCCCTCCTATGAGCTGTAACATCTGAAGACCTCTGGAGAGAATGTAGAGTATATTACACTTTTGCAAAGATGGCTATACATACACTGCTCTCTTCAATTGCTAAATGATGCCTCAGGCCAAACAGACACAAGACTGATGTACCAGATTTTAATTAACCGGTGCTTCTAATTAGCATTTCACATTATCAGATACAGAAGAACACAAGAGAGTAATGATAGCACTGATACTGGTCAGGTTTTGTTCAGTCCTTCCAGTAAAGGAAGGCACATTGGAAAGACAGATATTTGTTTTCCAAATATTTGGTTTGTTTGACTCAAATCTGAACTTTTCATCCTGACTGTGTGAGGATTACTCAACGAATATCTGAGGTCAATGAGCAATCAATTGTGATAGCTATCTAGATACAAGCCACTTTTTTCTTGTTTTTTTTTTTTTTTCCAGCATAACTCAATAGCAAAAGGCTAAAAGGAGCAAAACCATTATAAAGATTATTTTTTGTTTACTGTTCTCACAGATCACATCTAAAGTATGAGCCTCTCTGACACATTCCCTGAATCTTTCTGGCAAAGAACCTTGCACTATTCTTCAGCTAAAAGATAGTTAAATATCTAAACAGTAGCTTCATGTTACCTGGCACACTTGTAAGTATAATCAGTTAAAGACAGCTCAATCTTTCTCTGTCCATACAGGAGAGGTGTTTTAGTCCAACAAAAGAGCTGGAAAATTTTACTGCCTAAACAGAATAGTTTCCTTTATCAATTCCAAAATTCCCAGCTGTGATGCTGTTGACTGTGACTAACTGAATTTGGCACAGCTTTAATAATCCTTCTGAGAAGAGAGTTCTGTTTGCTATATGCAAATACACCATTAGTTCAAATATTTGCAGGTATCAAATGATGATATTTGAACAGAAGAATCCTTCTAGGATTTCCTACGGTCTTAAAGTAGTCAGAAAACAATTTTGCTGTACTAACATTAATTAATGTTCACTCAGTGTGCAGAGATCAAAGCAGTTACTATATACAAATACCCTGACAATAACAGAACAGCACTCACAGTTATTTACAACAAACTTCAACAGCCTCACCTACACAAACCAAAAGGTTGCCTTTCCGTTCCCACCTCCAAAGCCACACACTTCAAATAAAGCCCACTCTGGTATGTGAAGCAAAGTGTATGGAGTTAAAGTATGATCAATTCACCCCAACAGCAGGTGTAGTTAAAGACTACAGAGGCTCAGGAAGGAACTTCCCAATACCTGCATGATCCCTGCCTGTTCAACCCAGACTGGAGTAGCACAGGATAAATCTGGGAACCCAACCACCAGTAACACAGAACAGCCTAATTAATACCTGGTATAAAACACCCTCACTGCCAGAATGATCACTGCACAGACTTCCCACCTCCTGGCAAAATTGCTTTTCCTCACGCCCCAAACCACTGAGAGGGGGAACATAAAATTGTTTATTTAGTATTACAAGAACAGAGGAAACATTTATGGGGTAAAACATGAAGCAGCCTACAGACAGAGTCTGGAGGGAAAACATTGTTAACTTAACCCCCATACTCACTTTGGAAAACCCAGCCAAGACGTGTTAAACATATTAATACATGACAGAAGAGTAAAGGAGGCGTGTGCAGCACATGGCTGTGTCTTCATTAATGCCAGATTACCATTTGGTACATTACTATTTTGCATGATCACTATGCAATACAAATCTATGCCCAAGCAAGGGCAGACATAAGCACACTTCTGTCAAGTTTGCCTGACTGCAGGATGCTGCATTCAAGCCAACTTCACATCAGCTGAAAAAGTACAAAACAGTTATCTGTTTAGGTATTGTCAGAGTCATAGACAGAAAACCTACTAGTATAAGGTTAACATTAAAACCGGGGATGAAAAGTTATATTTACATGAGATATTTGCATCATGTGGTTATGGGTTTTGATCAGCTCACAAGTGCCCTAAAAATGTACCATTGAACCAACAATCTAAATCAAGCCAGTAAATCAGTGTCTGTAGGGTAAAGAGTAACACAGCATCCCCTTTCCTCTATTCTGTTCTGTCCCCGTCAGATATGTAAAGGCTTTCAGTCTTTTCTCCAGCTCTGCAGGGAATCTCATGTAGCATGTGTTCATGTAAGCAGTTAAAATGTATCTACAGTAGAAGAGAGATGGGCAAAAAACCAAAAAACTTTCATATTAAATACAATTTCACACACACGTAGGAGAAAATAAATCAGAAAAGCCAAGTTAGGATTACAGACATAGCTGCTTAGATTGCCTAAATGAGACAATATGTATTATCTCATCTGGCAGTTTAGCATGACTGAAATGAAACATAATTTGCAGTTGACGCCAACTGGCAGGAGACAAATGCTCATGGTAATCTTTGTGTTTTATTAAGAAAGTTCTTCTGTCTTAAATTACACGGAAAATGGATTGGAGGCTTTTGCTCTAAAAAGTACAAGGGTTGCAGATGCTACCCTGAGCTGTTAACTCATAGAAAAATGTGTCTTGAGTTTTTACAATTTAAAAGGACAAATGTAAAATTATGCCAGGTCAAATCTTCTACCCTGTACCTCTGTCTCCAAGAGCAGCCAAAAGCAGATGTCTGGGGAAGAGCATGAGAATAGTGTAATCGTTTAGTCATACTTTCCCCAAATATGCTTGTCTCCAATAATTTGCAGCTCAGGGACTTTCAAAGCCAGAGGTCATGCTTCTATGTTTAATAATCCTTTACAGACTCATTTTTCCATTAATTTTTTTGAAATTAATTCAGAAATTTCCAGTTTCACTTCAAATTGGTGAAAATTTTCAGTATCCACAACATCCCGTGGAGTTACACAACCTAAAACGTGCATGACAAAGTTCCTCTTTTTGCTATTCCAAACCCAACACCTGCTAGTTTCATTTTCATGCTTATTAGTTCTTGTACTGGGAGAGAAAATGAACAACTTGTCCCTGAGCAGCTCACCACGCCGTTCATGTTTTTATGAAAGTATCATCACATGCCAGTTGTCTCTTCTCACCAATTTAACCACTGAAAAGGTCACAGTGCTGAAAAGAAGATCCTCATTGTGTCAGTAAGTATGAAGAGGATACCACTCTGTTTTATTCTACATCATTAGAGCCTCAAGACAAATATATTCTTAACTGGACAAACAAAAACAGATGTGAAGTAATGACAGGTAACCCAAAGAAAAGCAACAAAAATAACGCGTACAAAATGCAGAAACTGTGAGGTGAAAAAAAGCAGGCTATTTTAGATAAAAAAACCTACAATACACAAAAAATAATTATTTGCTTTGTCCTAGACACATGTAGAATGAGCAACTGTGGTATTAAGCTACTACAGGAAAGGTATGAATTGGATAACACACAAAGAAAATTTTCACGTCATGGTGATGTAAGAGAGACCACTGAGTTCCTTAGAACAAGTCACAGATGCCAGATACAGATGATCCTAATCTGAGGCAGAAGAATGGCAAGAAGATGATCCTAATCTGAGGCAGACCATAATGTCTCTCCTAGTCCTATCTTTGTATAATCTTGGGATGTCAGGTGAAATCTCTTCCTCTCAGTGATTGAACAACAATAAAATAAAAAAGGGGGGGTTAAAGGGAGCTACAGGGTTGATTGCCCTGGAAAAAAAGAAGTTACAACCTGCTCACAAATAAATTATTTATTGAGACCCTTTCCTTGCCCAACTCCAAGGAGCCTGTGGAAAGAATGAGGGACCACCAGCCAAGAGCTGGAGACATCTTGCTGAAAATATGGACTTCTATTCTCTGACCTTGCCTGGACATTCTTTAAATCTGGCTGGGTAGCAGAGGCACACTACACAGAGTACAGTGCACATGAGTATGTGAGACAGTCCTGATGCACTCTTAAGGGTTGTTTACCTACTGTGCAATGCATGCAGTGAGCAACAGGAAAAAAAAAGGTAAACTGTTGATCCAGGCTGGTGAAGCACCAAAATATTATAATATTCCTAAAGCTCTGTTTTATACAGGACTTTCACTCCTTCACGTTAACGTGTACCATTCTTGCAGCGACCAGGCTCAAGAAAAGCTGGATGTTTCTGTGCTCCAAATTGGGCTGCGATAAAAGGCAAGCTCTAATTGGAGCTGTCAGGGCTGCCGTGGAATGCTGGTCTGGGCCACTTGGATGTAAAGATTGGTCGAAGGTAACTGCGCTGATTTTATGCAGTCATGATCATGACTAATGATTGAATAAACATGTATACACAACACAAACCTCATCCACGTTTCTGCAAAGGGGGTACCTCTAAATGATCTACCATCTCAGCAGTGCATGGAACATCTTAACATGCCAGCTACCATGCCCTATGTCTATCAGTATCTTTAAAAGCCCTAAAACAGAGAAAAATGAAACCTTTGTTAACTCCTTAAAGGTAAACCATATCAGAGAAAAACTGCCTGGAGAAAAATCAGTGGGCACAGAGAGAGAAAGAGAGTGAAGAGATGTAAGAATGCATGAAACTTTTATTATTATGCCGAATAATAGTAGAAGTCCCACCTTTTATGTTGAACTTAAAACAATTTTCTAAGAGCACGGAAGTATATCCACAAATATGACAGAATATAAAATTAAAATATATGTTACTATTTCCAACGTGCAGAATAAAAGAACGCATTGCAATATTTAAACTAGAACTTACATTTAAAATTTTCATGTAAACTTTAAATTGCGCAGACCTGCCTCAGCAGAATGATATTCAGGTTTTATCAGGTGGCTATTTTGAAATAGAGTTACAATTGCCTAAATTGTCATGATAACCATGTATACCTACTGCCTTATTTTCTGGAAAAAGTTTCATAGAAGGGTGCAAGAACTAGAATATTTGCACATGATATTCTCCAATATTTATTTGTATTTCAAGCATAATTCAGTATGTAATATTCATCAGTACTAAACAGTTGTGCAGAAAGATGCTGCCATTCTTTGCACACAAAGAACTCTGTCAAGACATTCTGTACAAATACTGCTTTAGTTGTCATGACTGTGACTCCCTCTCCTTTGTGTGGATGGGGAAAAGAATCAGAAGAGGGAAAATGATAAAACTTATGGCACTTTATTAGGTAAAGCAAAAGCCATGCACGAAAGCAAAGCAAAACAGGGAATTCAATCAGTGCTTCACATGGGCAGGCCAGTGTTCATCCATCACCAGTGGGGCACAGGTAACAGTGACTTGGGAAGACAAATACCATCACTGCAATCCCTTTCTTCTTTTTTCCCCAGATTTATTGCTGAGCACAGTGCCACTTGGTGTGAAACATTCCTGGGGTCAGCTGTGGTCAGCTACCCTGGCTATGTCTCCTTCACTTCTTGTTCACCCCAGTCTACTTGCTATCAGAGCATGAGAAGCTGAAAAGTCCTTGACTTGGTGTGACTACAGCTACAGCTCAGCCACAACAAAAACACCACTGTGGTATCAACACTGGTTTCACACTCAACCCAAAACATAGGACTGTATCAGCTATTATGAAGGAAAACAACTCAGCTGAAACCAGAACATCAGTAGACTCCTAATATCTGACAGAGTATGTACTCTTATCTGTAGCACCTTCTGTTCTACAGATACTTTAACTGCAGGAATAATAACGGTATTTACAACACTATATACATATATATATATGTGTATGTGTGTGACTTAACAAACACTAAATAAAAAATCCCACCCCTTTATATGAAAGTTTTTTTGGCACAGCCTTCCCTCCACACACTTACTATTTGCAGATGATGTATTGAAGTAATATGCACATGCTAAGAGACAAAACAAGAGTACATAACCATTGCAGACAAATGTATCTACTAACATATAATACTGGTGTGTTATCACCATCACACACTTTAGTGATGAGGTCAGGTTTAGATAAATGAAAGTTCAATGAAAAGTCTGAAAAACCTGTTTACAGTGATCCCAGACACAAGCCTTGCAAGCTGCAATTCACTGACCTATGTAAACTGATTTGGCTTTCAGATAATCTCCCAGTGAATACTATTGCAAAATCTATAAACACAGATGGCACCAACTGGCACCCAATCTGCAATCTCAGCAGAAGATCAAATAAATATAGGGCCTGAATTTATCTTCCCACATCACAGGTGATTCTTTCCAAACAGGTTTAAGGGATTATCATTGAAAGCTGAACCAAGAAAGTTTTGTCACAGCTAGCCAAGTCTCAACCACCCTGAGAAGTCACACTGCTCAAATGAAGCAGATTTAAAAACTGTATGGCTTTTAATAAAGTAATGCAACATTCAGTTCAGACCAAGCTCTCATCATAATTGCTACAATGACCATATTGACCATTTCCATTAGCAGTAAACTCACAGGATTTTCTCCTAAAGCACCCTTACAGAAATATCTACTTGGGATCAAAAGGAACGAAAAAGCTGACAAGCTACACTCAAAGTTTAAGGTAAGTATTAATTGTACTATTAAAGGATAGTATATTGTTTTATATACAAAACTTACTGCTATTAATCTGGAACGGAATGACAGCATTAATACTTACTGCCAAATTTCAGAAATCATGTACAAGAAGGCATACAACATATGCAATGCCAGGTGTCAGCAGACATGAAGATCAGCTTATTCAACTCTAAAGGCACTACTGTGTGTGTAATTAAAATCCAGGGCATAATCATCAGTAAGATGTAAGATACCACACAGAAGACACCAGTTCAAAAGTACCTTCACCATCTTTAGGACGACGCTATTAAGACAAAGAAATCTGAAATAGAGCAGTGACACCAAGGACCAAGGAGACTGTACAGCTCCTTCAGCAATGTTGTATCCTTTATTGTTTCTCAGCACTGGAAGCTGTTAAAGGTGAAAGAATCAACTAAAATAAGCCTTCCTTGTGCGTCTGGGGTCATTTATCATAGTACTCTCACTGGCTGCAATATAAAACTATGCTTTCTCCAAGACATTTTTTTTGCTCTTTTTCATTCTCATGGTTGATCATTTAGTTCCTGTGCTTTCACCATGGGCTTCAGAGAAACCCTTAAAGAAACCCCAACCAACAACATCTAAACCAAAATACATAAGAAATATTTTAGGGAACAAATTGCTGCAGCATTCCTCTCATGCATCAATGTCTTAAATATTCTGGATTCTCCTTTGAAGAGCCCACATCTAACTTAACTGCAGAGCTCCAAGCTGAAAAAGACAGCATGATTATGTGAACCAGAAGACAATGAGAACTGGAGAAATTAATCTTTAGCAACAGACCATGCTTTTGTTTGTTTGTTTTGTTTGCTTTTTTTTTTCAATTACATTAGTGAATCAGAAACTGGAACCTATTGATTATGTGAATAATCAGACAACAATCTCTAAATATCTTTTGCTGTGATTTATTTATACTCAGTCATGGATAGTGTAACTGTCTAGATAAATATTGCCACAGTTCAGAATTTCAGATACATTCCCGGTCCACTCACACAGATCAGGTACATTTGCAGTCAGGTTGCAGCATATTTATAATTTAATTACTTTTCCACTGTGCATTTAGTGTTCTTTGGAATTACCTTCCTTAAAAATGCCTTTTAGGAATATACTTCTAGGAAAATTGATTACTCTCTGATTAGCTGATGTCGAAATACTTACTCTCAATTGCTAGAGTTGTAAGGAGAAACAAAAGCAATTTATTTTTTTCCAAAATGCATCACTTTCTGTCAGCAGTATAACATGAAAATATCACTTCACTTACAAGATAGTAAAATAGTACTTGTGTAGACAGCTTTCATGGTATCTGGCCACATCTCCTGAGCAATTTTAAAAGGCAAGCAGTAACAATACTATTTTTTTAATCCAGACTTTACAAATGCCCTACATTCAGCTTTATTCCAATTCATCTGTATGTAGGACAGTGATTTTGGAAGACTACATCCTGTTAGTTCCACTCTCCCAGAGCAGATTTTCGGCACAACAGCTCAGGAGAATCCTGCCAACTTTCAAGAAAGCTGGAAAGCCAGAAGGGAGAAACAATCTAAGCAAAAGTCTTTGGTATTATTTTAACAGACATGTCAACTACGATCACATCAGCAATTGTCTTTGCATCAAAAAAGGGCTCTGAGGATCAGTAACACCTTCCAGCTGCTTGCCACCTCTACCCTGGTTCCCAAATGAGTTTAAAATGCCCAAAATGATTTATCCTGTAGGCAGAGAGAAGAGAAATGGGAACCCTTGAGAGGGAACGGAGGCACTGAAAACACAGAGGAAAGCAGGACAGAGGAAGGCACAGAAAGCCCTTGTCCACAGGGAAGGAATGGGGACATCAAACAGCTCCTCTTATTGCCAGCAGCAGTTAGAAGCTGAGCACTGCTCCCCTCCCCACAGGCTGGATGGTGTGAAGCACACACCAGAGGAGCTGTGTGTGCCTGTGCCTGGGCATGAACACACGCGTGTGCGTGGGAGGCGAGGACAGTCGGGGGCAGCGGAGCAGCCATCCCCACCCTCCCACTCCAAGCTTTAACAAACAGCTCCAGGGCAAAGAGCAGCTTCACCAGGGGCTGTTCCTGCGTGAAGAGACTCTTTCCTTTTCGTCTTGAAACAAGCTGGGTTTAAGATGCTGAGGGTAAAATTCCTAGAAACTGTTTTCTCGCCTGTAGTTGGTAACTGGAAATCTTACATTAGCTAGGAGCTGCCATCCTGTGTTCAACACACCCCCTTGTTGCAACCAGCACTTCTCTTTTACTGGGGAGCCCTCCAATGGGTACTCAATGTCTAACAGAGGAGAATCTTCTGGAAACACAAATTATGATGAATAATAATTCTGCTCTCCAAAACACTCAGGAAAATAATGAATCCTCCTTTTCATGTAATTATTGAAACAGCAATGTCTACACCATCTGCAAAATAAAACACCAGGTTTCTTGCCTAGTTGCCAGCTATACAGTCACCTGCAGCTCGCTCAGGTTCTGCTGATGCAATAACATGTAGCAGTTAATAAGTCATTGTCCTACAGAACACCACAAGCAATCTTCACAGCTACAAGCTGGAACACGAAAAAGGATCATGGCAATTATTGGCTTCCTTTCAGTCTTTGCCAGCAGTACCTCTGATCCTAACTTACCAGCCCAGCAGAAGCAAGAGTGTCCTAGAAGATGTGGAGGAACTATGCTTTGATTAAATAAGTAACCAAAGTAACTGTAACATTCTTACACAGCAATGCTGCATCCATTCCCAGAGATTTACAGTCTTAAAAGAAAATGACACACTACTACTACTACTTGCCTGACGTGTGGGTACATCATCACACAAACATTTCCCAGAATGCTTAATAAAAACAGATGATTAACTAAAAAAAAAAAAAAAAAAAAAAAAAAAAAAAAAAAAAAAAAAAAAAAGATAAAGTGGGCAATTTCCTACGTACTGATTAAACCCATAAATCCATGACTCAGAGGGAGAAACCCTGTGAAGAAAGCAACGATGTGATTAAAGCTGGAGTGGCTGCAACTAGCGTATGGAATGAAAAACTAGGCAAAGGTCCCATGAAACTGAGATAAAGCCCTGTCATTAACAACTGCCTTAACAGTCTGCCTATACCCTGACCTAACCAACGCATGAACACAGATAAAATACTCAAGAACGTCCCAGAGACTGGTTTGGATTATATTTCTGTAGTATGTTTTATTCAGAAAAATAAAATGGAAAGTCACTGACATTTCCCAATTAACCACTCCTTGTGCACAGCACAAATTTAAGTCTCTATGAATTATTATAAGGACCATAGGGTTTCTGTGACCAAAGCAAACCCATGAAAACAACAGGGCCCCTTGCAGGTATGGGCTTGAGCAGTCAGATCCCACTGCGGGACTGGGACCAAGCCGACATCTTCATTAAGGGATCCGTAATTGTGCCTAAAAAAAAGTTTCCCTAAGAAAGCCAAACCTTGTAATTAACATATATTTTCTTCTGGATGAGGTCAGCTGGAGCTTTGTAATTGTGCTCATTTATTCCTACTAACACATTTCTCATTAGGATGCACACTCGCAGCGTCTCGTCTGCTCAGTTCTGGCTTGGTGCAAACTTAGAACGACTTGGTGCAACGCTGCTGCTCTGCCACCAGGTACGGGGAGCCGTGTGCACTTGCCTGGACATGGCACTGCCAGCCCATGCTGCTCTACTTGAGGCTGCTCCAGCGCACCCACAACTTCTGAATTGTGGGATCCAACCTCACCGGCGTGTTACTGAGTGCCTCTGGAGCGACACTTTAACCACCAAAAAAAAAAAAAAAAAACCAAAAAAACCAAAAAAAACCCCAAAAAACGCGCACCCGTAACCTGTGTCACCTGTTTCCTGCCCTTCCCTGAAGGGCCGTAAAAACCAAAATACACACACATACAGAACGCATACACACATACAGAACACATACACACACACAGAACACATGCACGCACACATCCCTCCTTCAAAAACTGGTCCCAAGAAACACGACGGGTGTGAAGAGCTAGTCAGAGATGTGAAGGTACCCAGGTGAGCTTTGAACCCTGGCTCCCCGAGGCAGCTCGAGGCGAGCCCAGCAGCTCCCGTGCCCCCGGGGCGAGGCTGCAGGTGTCCCGGCCAGGGGCAGCCCGCCTCCCGCTGCCCGTCCCGCACGAAGCCGATACCGGGGCCCCTCGACGGGCGGTGCCCTCCGCTCCTCTCCCCGCTCCCCCCGGCGCGGAGGGAGCGCGGCCGCCCCGCGGGGCCGGACGGACGGAGCGGGGCCGGGCGCCGCCGACCCCCGCCCGCTGGCCGGAGAGAGCCGCGTCCCGCCGGGAGCGCCCGCTCGGCAGGGAGGGAGGGAGGGAGGGGAGGGAGGGGGAAGGAGGGAGCGAGGGAAGGAGGCAGCCTGGCGGCGGCGGGCGCCTCGCCGGGTCGCGCCCTGGGTCTCCGCCGAGCAAGCGCCCGGCTGCCCTCCCGCTCCGCCGCTGCCCCGGCGGGCGCCACAGCCCCGTCCCTGCCGCCCCCTCCACGCCGTGCCCCGTCCCGCCGCCGCTGCTCCCCGGCCCGTGCCTCAGGCTACAGCCCCGGCCCGGGAGGAGCGGCAGCCCGGCCGCCGCCCGGGCAATGAATGGAAGCGCAGCCAGCGGTCCCCGTCCTCCCCCTCCCGTCCTCCCCAGCCCGCACAACTTCAGCGGTGCCGCTGCCTCACCTCCGCCGGGCAGAGGCGCCTCCTCCGCGCTGGGGCTCCGCTCTCTCCGCCGCCTCCGGCCCGCGCCCCGCCGGGCTCGCCCTCCTCCGCTCCCGCCGCGACCATGCACCGAGGGAGGAGGAATGGGATCCCGGCGAGGGCCGGCCCGGCCGCCCCCAGCCGGAGGGAGGGAGGGAGGGAGCGGCGGCGAGGGGCGGGGAGGGCCGGGCCTTGGGCGCCCTGCCCTGCCCAGGACCGGCCCCCTCAGCCTGACGTCCCCGCTCCCACAGCGCGGGGCAGCGCCCGCGGCGGGGCCGGGCGGGAGCAGCGCCCGGGCACGGCGGTACCGCGGCCATGGGCCCCGGCCGCTGCCACAGCCGGCAGAAATAGCCCGAATATCCGCTGCCCCGCCAGCCTGGCGTTTGAACAACCGCGGGTTCTCCATCTAGCCCTTCCGACAGACGGGCTGAGGAACGGGCTGAGCAGCACGGCGGGCACTGTGGGGCCCGGTATTGCCTATTGCACTTGGCGTCATCACAGCCTGCCCTGGCCGGACCCAGCCATGGTGGATGCGGTGAATGGAAAGCAGGAATGGTGAACAGCAACTCCTCCCTGTCTCCGAAAGTTCCTCTTGGTGTAGGTTTTCGGAAATAAAATTTACATTGCAAGAGAATGTCTAAAAAGTCTACAATGCTTCTGGTTTCGAACTTCTTCCCCTTAGAACAAATAATTTCCCACCGATACCCCTTTAAAATCATATTTAACACTCTTCCAGTTTCAAAGCAACACTCTGATGACCCAGGCTTTTCCAGAAACTTGTAATTTTTGAAGTATCTTGAGATGTCTAATGCCAAGCACATACGTGTCTACAAGCAGTAACACTCATTTAAAGCATCTGCAGGGAAAATTAAAATTTAGGCTTGGACATGTCTCTGCATGCCTGTGCTATCCCCTACTGTTGCACCCTGGTGTAATAGGCTGCTCGTTTTAAGTGGATGACAGGTGTCTAACTTCATACAGCTCATCTCAGTGTCAGCTTCACTTGCTAGATTGGAACTGGCTGTTGCAACAGATAAAACCAGCTGCTAAGCTGGTCAATAAAATAAATCACTCTGGGTATCTCAGAGACACAAATGAAGTGCTACACCTGGGCAAAACTTGATTGGTGCAGCCAAAGCCATCCTCCTGGGAAAAAGTAAGGAGTTCTCTTTTCACTGCTATCAGAAGAGTATCTTTCACAAACACTGCATTTACTTGAAGCTATGGCTTTTGACTAAATTATCCTTTTACTGCCATGACACAGAGGAATCAATGCAGGCTGATCCTGACTGCTTGGGACTCCAAAGTCTTCAACTCTGCAAGGGCACATTCCATCTGACTGGACCCAGTTGTTGGATCTCTGCATTTTTAAGTGGTGTCTGCTGCTCAGGAAACCAAAAGTCAGTAAATGTTTTCCCAAGTACATCAGTTGAGGAAGAAAAAACAAATACAAAGCTACAAGAATTAGGTTCCTATGGCAGAAACAATAAAAACATACACAACTCTCTACACTTACTGAAAACAAGAGCATATGCTTCCATGTCTGATTATTGTCCAAACTTTAAGTGTCCTTATATTACTTTTCCTCTTTCTGGACAAGTCATCAAATAAAACATTCTAAAAAAAGTTTTATTAGAGGCATTTTTGAAAGTTCCGATTAGAGAGTCTGAAAATTCATTTTCTACAAAATAAGGGTGTCTTTGTAGAGCTGAACTCCCTGTGACCTTTGAGAGCAGCTAATTTAACATACAATAGGAGACAACTCAATAGGTCTGTACAAAAATAAACATCTCTTTAAAGAATATTTTAACCCTAGAGACTTCACACAAATAGCGCACTGAGGACTTTATTTGATAACACAAAATTAACACAGCAGTCATACCAGTTTTAAAAACCTATGAGGCCTTTTGCATTCCAGTTTTGGAGTGCACTTTGAGCTAATATCCACAATACACAGGTCTGCTGCTTTTGGGTAGGTTTTTTTCTGAAATAGATACATACTCCATGCTGTTTCAAAAAGATAGAACTGTGATACTACAACAATAATGTGAACCCATGAAGTATAAAGTCTGCATTGCAAAAATGCACGTAGCAGAACATCAGTCTTGTCACTATTAACTTATCTATTAACTCTTAAAAAGATGAAGTAAAATGCTAATTGATTTCATAAAGCTTACCTAGAGTGAAGGGAAATAATTATTAAAGCATTCCCACTCTCTTATTTATGAAGTCAGCTTTGAAACATAGACACTCACATGTGTTCAAATCTCAGGTAAGTCTCACAGCAATTAATAGATTGGATATAAAGAGTGATGTTGTGATGGTTGCTGCAGCAGTGGATCCAGTTGCAGCAGCATCTTTTTTCTTCCTCTGCTATTAATTGTTTAAAAATTAAGCTTGCTATTTAAAAATACACAGTAGGAGCAATTACACAGTGCTGCTATCAGTTAGTGGTAAGGTGCAGGCTTAGCCACTGGATAAAGTAATTAAGAATGGGAAAGATGACACCTGATAATAAGCAAATTATAACCCACAGAACACTATGATAAAGTTTTTAAGAAACTTGTTACTGACTTAGAGCACTGCATGTAACACAAAGGGCAACCACGGCTTAGAACATTTTAATTGGGGCTAACAGTCTGACCCCACTGGATCCTGTCTGGTCCACAGCACATATTGTTACAGGTACTTTTTAGCACACTACCTGGAGGCAGAAACTTGTGTGGCAAGCTCAGTGCATTAGGTTGTGGGGCTGAACAAGTCTGTGGCTTAGAAAAACAGCCACGAGCAGGCAGTTTTCACAAGGAGGTAGGAAGCAGCACACTGAAATCCCCTGATGCAGTCTGAAGGCCAAGGATTGTGACCCTGGCAGATCTAAGCATAGCATATAATTTTCTTAATTTGAGCACTTCTTTATTTGAAATTGGTGTGAGGAACTTGGTATTTCCTTCTATCTAAGTAGCAGGGGTTTAATGCTAACTAATTACTATATTGGCTTTGATGTGCAGCTCTAAACATTTTTATTTAGCTTATCTTAAGCCCGACTGCACAAACAAATAACTCATCACCAGAACTTAGCAAATACACATTATCCAAACAGGAAACAGAGACGTCAAACAAGCACACTTTGGATTAAGTAATATATGAGATGAAAAAGATGATACAATGTTTTTTCCTCTTGCTCATAGATCTTTCCAAGTATTAATTTCATTGGCATTAATTTGTTTAGACAGTTCTCCCCAAATATATGTTTACTTACAACCCCAGATAGTAAAAACTGATCTCATTTTGATTGATCGATTAGAATTCTCCATGGACTGTTAGAATGAAGGATTATTTTACCCTGAAATTTCCTGAAGTTCACCTGAACAAATACAGCCTTGGACGTGGCCCAGAAAACATTCTCTGAAGGCTGTAAGAATAGAATATAGACAGGGCAGACAAAACAGGATAGCAGAAAGTACAACCAAAGAGGCTGTGACATCCAAATAACTAGCAAATAACATACAGGTTGGAAAGAAGAACAGACACTATTTGGCACAAAATTATGTTCTCACTTAGCCTGTGAATAGTCACTGGAAACTATTAAAAATATTGGAGAAGATACAAAAATTTATATATAGAGCCTACAAAAAGCTAAAAATGAACAAAGTGAATATCATATGTGCATACTGAATTAGTAGCTGGACAAAAGAGCAAATCAATCTCAATTTTTTAAGCTTCAGATATATTAATACTAGATTTGTTCCCTCATTGCACTTACTTTTCTGTTGCTTTTTGTTGTTGGTATTTTGGTTTCATTTTTTAAGTGGCTGCTTTTCCAAAATCTTCTCACTGTGAAGTAATGGAATAAATTTTAATATTCTATTCAAATGAATTATCTGACTACAGAAACACACAGGGAAGATTTTTTTTTTTTTTTTTAGTAAAATAATGTTAAAGAAAATGCTGCATTTGGAATTTGTCCCAAGAACTCCAAGGAAAATGGAAAAAGAGGAGTTAGGGAGGCAGAAGATGGTGGGAAAGATAAAAGGGAGGACAGCTCTGGAAGAGTGAGGAAATTGAGTTGGGGCATGGGTGTTATTTTATTGTGGGTTTTTTGTTCTTCTACCCAAAAGAAAATAAGATGTAAATCATCAGATGAAATAAATCAAGAGAATGTGTCTTTCTCAAGTAACACTTGGTTTTGTTTGCAGCTTCAGAAATTTCAGTTTTTGTATGACACTTAAGTATGACATTTAATTTTTTATTAAAAGTTCATTGCTCTAGTGCCAACCAGTATCTGGTGTGACAGAAAAGAATTTGATCTCTCTAGTGTATAGCTAGTGACACTAGGGACAAAAAAAAAAAAAAAAAAAGAAAGAAAAAAAAAGACATTTGAAGAATGGGGAAAACCCATCTGTTCATACTGGAGACTTCAAGAGCAAATGAGAAATGAGAAGAGGCTGTGGTTAAGCTAAAAAGGTCATTCAAAATTAGCACCCTATGTGGTAGATAACAAAAAAGGTGCAAGGGCATCCAGAGTGGATAACAGCAATACTATATTGAACTGATAGATTTCAGAGGAAAGGAATTTTATAGCTCAGGTCAAAAATAAAGTTTGTGTGAGAATTGTAGCCACAGATAAAGAAAAATGGTTGTTATGTTGCTGTGTACAGAAGCAATGTACAGTATCTAGACTTACCTGCATGTGGTGACTCAGGGAAAGACCAGTGGTGAGTTGCAGAAAGCACAGAGAAAGTCTGCAGAGAGAAAGGAAATAGGGAGAAGCTTTGGAAGGAAAAGTCTGGGAGCTGTCTCAAATCATACTGAATTTTAATTGATTACTTAATTTCAGTATATCCGGAGACATATCTTGAGATTTTCATCTCGACAGGAGAAAGAAGTCGAGGGCGACTGAGGGTGGCTGGTTTAATAACCTACTTAGATACAAGGAATAACTGAGAGGCACAAAGGACAGGGCTGCTTGAGTTTCCGTGGGAAAGCGGTGAAGAAAGCACTCTTCCAGACATACAGACCAATGCAAGGCAGCAGCAGGCATTCATCAAAATAAAAACAAATTGAAAAAATAAGGTCAGTTAAAACAGTGTCTCAGAGTCTGAGACCTCTTTAAAAAGAAAGCAACATGAGAAGAGACAAAGGCCTGTGGTGGGTGTCAAGAGATATCTGTTGACCCTGGCTGAGCACTCTGAGGTCTCACATTCCATCTCTGAACCAAGCCTGGTGTTTTGGGGACACTAATTGTTAAACTAATTTGGGACTCTGCCAGTATGGTACAATAGAAGAATCTACCACTGTATTTTAAGAAGGCCTTAATTGAATGCAGACACTCAGGCTCACTGAAGGGATCCAGATTTATCACTGTGTCTAATCTCTATTTCTGAAACACATATTATTGTAACTAGTATGCAAAAAAAAAGCTGTCTAGCCAAATAAATGCTGCCTGACACAACAGCAGTAACAGCTGGTTTATCTCCTTTCCCATAATTTGGCACTCTAGGACAGAGAATATTTTAAAGTGCACTTTGATGCAGTAATTAATGGGAATTTAAATTAACAGTATCCTTTCAACTGAACAAACCAAGACATCCATTAGGTATAAATAATTAAAGAGGCTGGGTTTTAAATAAGATACTCACCTATTGAAATTCCCACATTAATAAACAGCTATGCCAATCTGTTTCTCTTCTAATGTCCTCAGGAGTGCTAAGAGAAAATATATACATTCAAATGACTGAGCAGGCTACTATGCATAAAACATTTGATATTACTCTATCAACTCATATATCCAGCTAAAAAAAAAGCAACTCTGATACCTTCTTCAACTACTAGCTTATTCATCCACAAATGAGGCATTTTCTAGGACTTCTTCCAAAATATCCTACAGTTCTACTGGCTGGGTTACAAATTATAAAAGGAAATAGCCTAGTGCTATTTCTAGGAATTATATATCTCAATAATGTTTAATGTTTCATTCATCAGTGTTAACATCATTAGAGATAAATCTCAAAGACTGTAACATTGCCAAGTTTTTCAAAGCAATTTAAAACTTGAAGAAATTGCTTAAGAATTGGGAAGATTCACCCAAACTCTCCAAAGAAATTCAGTGAAACAGTCTTGTTACTCCATATTCCCAGTTCTGTCATAGCTTCTTGAAACATTTTTCAAAATTTAAATGGGCATTCCTAGGAATTCTGACTTAGGAATAATGCAGCCATGATCACAGTTAAGTTTCCTAGGCACCACAGCATGTCAGTGAGAACCAGAGCAGCACAAATCAGAGCAGTTATAGACACCCACTGCTCCTGCTGGCAGTTTGTGCTGGTTTTCAGCTAATTTCCACACATTCCCCACATTCAAGGATAGGATGTGGATTCCTAACATATTTTATGCTTATCTGGGTGCTCAGGATTTTACACACTGACCATGGCTTTGCCAGGATCCAAAAGAAGGAACAAACAATGCAGATTGTTTTTTTCGTTGGATTTCCCTTTGTTTTGGTCTGGTTTGGTTTTTGTTGGATTCCCCTTTCCCTTTGTTTATCTTGTAGACTATTGCATTTCCACACCTTGCAACCCCATAAAACTGTCCTTGCAGAAATTATACTTACACCCTTCAGGCCAGGAGTCTGAATTACTGGTTTATCTTTGTCATCTTGTCAGCCATCTGTAATACAGTATTTTAGAATGTTTTTGAAATCCTTTCCCTGTCTTGTCTCTAGTTTCACTGTTTTTCTTTGCTGCTCCTATCACAGATGTAGTGAAACTCGTCCTACTTCTAATATGGATATTATGAAATTATCACATCCATCTCCAAAATAGGTTAAATGAGCTTTCTATTTCCAGACAGTGTAAAAGAAGGATGGAATTCTCAGGGTAAACCATGCTGTCTTGAATCACACTTTCCACCTTGATTATTGTTTCTCCCTGAGAAGCCTTTACTTTGTGTTTTGAGGCTTATTGATTGTAAAGCCAAATTGGAAACGATGCAGCCTAGCACTTTTGCCAGCACTATATATTTTGGTTTATCCAGAGCTCTGAAAATAAATTAAAAACCAAAACAGAATACAAAAGGAGTTGTTCTATGTTTAAATTTAAGCTTCCTGAGAAGTAACTTTTTCCATCTGCTTGGACCTTGCCACAAGCTATTCCAATACAGTCAAAATTTAAAAAGCCCCTAACCTTTGGAGGGCATATTGTACAGCAACATCTTCATTAGGATAATGTATTTAATTTTTCCAGAAGGTAGTTAGCACATCATATATATTTTTAAAATAAAAGAATAAGAGACAGTTTTAGCTATAGAATACCTGAAATACTCATCAAATATGATTTTTAAATTATAATCTTACAAGTCAGACATACTCTCTCTGAAAAAAAAAGCCTCCAGCAGCTTTAACACGTCCTGTGGGGTTACATTATGTTTATGTTTATGGCCTCACAAGAGCACTAATCTGACATGTGACAGATTAAAGAGATTCAGATGTCCTAAGAAGCCTGGGGGCACACAATTTCATGTCTCTTCCAAAGAACAAAAGATACACATGTACATACTGACAATAACTTGGAGATGATTTTTTTAATGTGGAGGATCACATACAGTCTACGTAACCTGGGGAAACCTGGATCTTGCTGAAAGAAAAGATTTCTGAATTGGAAAAATGCTTTCTAAGGTTGAAGCATTTTTGAAAGGGCCTACATACTGACTGACACCAGCAGGCTTGTCTTTGTCAATCACTAATCACAATTATGTACTAACAATTACAATGTAGCAATTTCCTTACAACTGGGCAAACTACAGAGTGTTATGTTAACTTCCTCAGCACAAGGCCCTGTGTCCTGAATTTAAATGTACACGTACAAAGATGTTTAACTGCAATTCTTTAAAAACTCCAACACTTTTGAAATCAGATTTCATTGCTCATTGCAGCACACAACACTAAACTTAAGTGAGCCTTAATATTAGATGCTTTCAAAGAATATATATACTGAATAAATGATGAAGAGTGACTCTCTACTGGCTTAAAACCAGCAAACGAACTGGCTAATCTTACCCTACTTAGAAGAAAACACATAACCTTAGAACTTGTTCAGAACTGAAAAAGGAATCTATTAAGAAACCCCAAATTTGTGTTAGCACACTTGCTCCAGTACCTGAAGCTCTTAATGACACAGTAATGAAATTCTTTTTTGGATAAGACTGTAAAGCCAAACAAATGCAATAAACCCTTCCTTTTCACATAATCCACTAAAGCATCTTCAGAAAAATCACAGTTTTGCATGAAGCTTCTTTGAAAATACTGTGCCTTTTCATTATAAAATGGCACTTCTGTGAATACTCTGACTTGATATTTCAGTTTAGTAATAGCTTGTATGTATTATTAAGCCACAAAAAGTTAATCTAGTGTTTTGGCTTTAAATTCTGTGTAATTGAGTTTACAAGGATTCATCAGGAAAGACTTGTGTTGACCAAAACACTGTCTAAAAAAAACTTTAAAAATAAATTTAACGACAGAAAAAAACCTGGCTGAAGGAGCCTAATAATTAGGATTTATGCTATTTTCCTGTAGGAAGAATTGTCTTTTTCTAATTATTCACTGAAACCTGAATCAATCACTTTGTTTGATATGGTATCTCTACATCAACTTTAAAAAAAATGTGAAAATCAGCCCCAATATAAATTGACAAGACCTATTTAGGAGCTTTTGCTAAAAAGGCTTTTGCTAGAGTTTGAGGATTCTGGACAACAGGCTGCTGAATTTCTTCAGGGATCCAGAGACCTATGCTAAAACACATTTCTCACTAGTCTTAGCTTTCCTTTAAATTAAAGACTGGCATTTTCATAACAATTCCTTTCACCTTACTGCTCATTTACCCTTTAGGTCCTTATCTGCATGTTAGCATGAGAGATTTGCTGGGGTCCCTCACTCAGGATTCCACTGGTCACATCATCAAAAACTCAGAATCTGAATCCCTGTCTTTAAACGGGTTGATGGCCCTCCTGGAAAAGGACATTGCATTTTCACAGCTCTTAAAGTTATCTACACTGCAAACACTGCACCATCTTGCTCTAGGGTGTGTAAATTTCTCTTCTATGCCATTGGTTTGTGTAATGTTCAGTGATAACCCTGTCTTCTGATGAGTCAATTGCCCTGCCTCTCTGCAAAATAATCAAATAATCTTACTCCTGATAATGGTCAGTTCTGACTGCAGCATAAAACTTGTTTCCACAGTATCTATCCTTGTTAAAGGATATCTGTTAAATAAATATCTGTCTGTTAAATCAAGATGCCTTGGATCACACACTTAGAAGCACGACAGCAAAGGTTCTCTCACACATTAAGTTACACTTCATCTTTAACTGTGTTGTGTGTAAGAAACTTTAAATTGCATTTTTATGTTTTTGTCTCTGAAAGAAGTAAATTAGCTGCCTAAGAAGTGATGAATGATCTATATTAAAACACAAATTAAAATAATTAGCTGGAGATAACATTAATGAAACACTACAGTGATTAGTCCTAAGAATTCATGCTTTCCTTATTTGAACAGATAAGATGAAATGAAAACAATAGCTTGGAAACAAACTATTTGCATTTAGATGCAGATGATACTGATATTGCAAGGACACTGCAAATATTGAGAATAAGGAGGAAAAAGAAATAAGAGCTGAGAATTAAAATACCACAACTGATTAAAAGTAAACATTGTTAATGATGATAATTATAGGGCTACTTAAGAGAAGAGGAAAGAGAAAGGAAGAAATTAATTATGGGGAAAAAATAAGGCACATATTGACCAAGAGTATTACATAGTTAATAATGCATGCTTTTCCTGCAGTAGCAAAATATCCACAAAGAGGCAGTGAATAAAGAAAATTCCAACTTCCAAAGCAGAAATAATAGAAATTTCTATTTCAGTGTATAAGATCTTACTGAGCTATTGCCTATACCTTAGAGCTTGGTATCATAGCCATCCACATTGAATAATTATACGGTACATCAACAGGAGTTCACAAAATAATACTGAATACAGAAAATAAACATGGTGGCCACCATGTCTATTTTGAATAAGCAATAAGCAACAAGGCTGTCTATCCCACAGAAACCTTTAAAAGATGGGGTTTTGCTAGGTGAGTACATTTTAACAAAATTATGAATTTCAACTAGTACTGTTTCTCTTAAGATTTTTTTTTTTTTTTTTGCCTTTTCTTATGTGATATTCAGGGGATGGTTACACAAGAAATTGGTGGGTAGATTTGCAAAGTCACTGAATGATAAGCAAGCACAGGTCATGTCTTAGCATCAAAATTAATTCAGCTGATGATCTTTCCTGGGAGTCACATTTCATTACAAATTGTTGCCAACAATTGGAGCACTCGGAGAAAATCCTAAAGGAGAAAATTGTTAAGTATAATTTAGTAAACTAAGAAGAATTACACCTCTTTGTTTCAATGGAGTGATGCATCATGTTCTGTCAAGGAATTCACAGCGTGTCCAGGACACAGCACAGAGTCAATTCTAGTGCTGCAGGAAGAAAAGAAAGGTGCAAAGTCATTAAGAAATGGTTCCATGAAGCAGTTTCTGTCCAAGTTCTGACACTGAAAATTAGGATTGAAGTCACTGTTAATATGCAGAATATATATTCTGGCCTTGAAACATCAAACAAAAAACCCCAGCCTTGTACAGCAAGGTGCTCATGGTTTCCCAGTGATGTAATAGCAGCAAAATTAATAAAACCCAAAGCTGAGGGTATATCAGGAGCTTTTATGTGTGTCCTCTACTTACTGTGTGTATGCCAGTCTTCTGGATTCACACTTTTGGAACAGTCACCGTTTCTAGCAAGTTAAGATTCTTGTGGTTTTGGCTATCTGATTTCAATCAAAACATGTGACTCAGAGCCAAATCATAGTATTTTCTAAAGTGATTGTAGGCCAAGTGGTCTTCAGGAAGCACAGAGTACTTGCAGTTAAAACAAATAAGGAGCACCTTTTTATCTCTCATCTGTCACATTAATTAAAGAATGATAGTGGCCCTGAACCTCCATTAGTGCTATTCTAAACATAATAAGTGAATCACTCTCTCTTTAAAAAACATCCAGAGAGGAAACACTATTTTATTCTTCATAGTCTAGTCATAAAAAATAAAATCCAGTGAATAAGTATTTTGCAAGTCATGGGTCTATTAGATAATTTAAATTACAGGTGTCTTACTTTTCTCATGTAAACACAGAGAAAGAAGAAATGTGGAGTAACTCACAAGAATAAAAATCTTGTTTTTACCCCTATACTTGGGGAAACCATATTTATTACCAGAGAAGTGGACGGTCTGTACCAGAATTTGAACAAGTGATAACAATGGCTTGAGGTGCAGATACAAAAACTGAATAAATATAAGGAGGTTACACATGTAGTGAATCATCTGCAATGTCCTTAGCCCCAAAAATTAGTTTTCAGTCAAATTACTCTGCATTTAGAACCTGTTAAAGAAAAGCAAACATATTATAGTGTTCAGCTAAAATAACTTGTAAATAATTGGATGTGTAAATCCAAGACTTGAGTTAACATGGTTGTACAGTAAGTTGAACTACACTCAGCATCTTTATATTGCTTTATTTTTCTCATAATGTTCAAACATATTATTTATGTTAAAAAACTTGAACTATAACATTAAAATTCAGTGTCACTGATCATAATTCATCGTGCTAGCAATTTTAACTGTGTAATTAGGATTTCCTGTTGGTTTTCCCCTGGATTACACTATTTCTTTGTTTAAATACAGCGGGCATTTATGTCTCCAACATCTTCCAGAACTGCACAAAAAAACTCCACACCAGAGACAGCAAAGAATGCATAAATGAATGACCCCTCGACTCCTAAGTCAGTGGAGAAAGTTGGTATCACCCTCAGCAAAAACACATTCTGTCAAGTTGTGCTGAAGTTGCCAATATCATCACATTTACGATAAGACGCAATTATGGCTGGAAGATTCCCACAGTCCTGCCAGATTCCTCAAGGTTATTAGCACTTGTCTGATTGCAGTACACAACAAAGACATTGTTAAAATATCAGTGCATCAATCAGGAGGAATTTGGAGACTTTGAAGTTTAAAAAAAATAAAACAGTGTGGGAAAGGGAAGCAGCTACAAGAGTTAGGTGCAGTTATGTTTGTCGGGATTAGTTAAATGACACGCTCTTGGATAAGTGTTTTATTCTTAATTTGTCAGAAACATATGTAGAAATAACTTTTCTTTTAAAAAGAAATTCATTAATATCAATAGCTATTTGAAAGTACTTAAGCTTTATGTGATCTTTTCCCACAAGGAAGAACTAGCAAAATGGAACGGAACATTAATCACCATTAACCATGAGTCTCAGGCTTCTAATTAAGGGAGTGCAGAGCCTGAGACTGCACTTCCTTAACACTGCTGCCAGTGTTCCTTCCTCCCAGCAGCTAATTTCAAAAGGGTGTGCAGAAAGTCTGAAGTGTTGGATCTATGAGGAACAGGGTGTAGTAAATGTAGTAAATCTTTTAAATCCCTCTCTGCTTTGCAGGCAATGACATAAACTTCAGAGGTGCACAATTCACTAAGAGGGACGATGAAAAATAGCCACATCATATCCTAGGAGCACAAAATCATTGTGCTGGAATTTACTGTTGCAACCTCCTTACAGTAAACACATGGAAATGTACAGGCTTTTATTTTTCTAATTTACAGTAATAGTTTCTGTCACTGTTTCGGTATGGATCCAAGCTAAAAGTCATACACCAGACGAGTCAGCTATAGGGATGTACTCAAACTCAAAGTGCAGAATTCACCAAAACCTTGCTATTATTTACCCAGAAATTTGTACTAGCTGCAGGAGTGGACTTCTCAGAATTTCTTCTGAAAGTCCAGCAAATATCATAGTTTTAAGAAATGTTCCAAAAATACTTATCTCCTCAAAAGGATCTTTAACAGATTAGTCACTTAAGTGACTAAGGAGCTTCAATATATGCAGATAAAGTGCAGAACATATATTGAAAGCACAGAGAAGAACCACCAGAGATTTCCTAACTGTACTCCTTACTACGTTTGCTCCTACTACAAACAAGCCTTACGGAAGTTTACACAGTTCCAACTGAATTTGCAGTTTGTATCATGCTTGAAAATAACCTCTTTTTTTTTCCAAATAGCACTGAGGTCTTCCAATGAAGTCAGAGGGCATGCTGACACCAGCATGAACTTGAACAAATCCTTAATGAGAACAAGAAGCCAAAGCAACTAGATAATTTTCCTGGTCCAGAGTCCAGAGACTTTGCAATTACTGTTGTTAAAAGATATATCCAACACAGAAGGATAAATTAACAGAGATGATAGCAGCAAGTAAAACTGTGTGTCAAGACGTTTGTTCTGTCAAGTGTCTTACAGCCATATTCTACAACTGATGCAGCCATGGTCATTGGATGAGTAGGCTTATGCACTGCTAGGACAGAAGTGTGCTTGAACAGACGTACTGTGCTTACAGAAAAATTGTGTTTTAAAATTGTGCAGCTGCCCTTAACCATAACCATACCATCGGCAGAGAAATAACGAGCCTGTCAGAAAGAAATTACAGACTGACTAGAATTGAGTTACTCATTCTGAGCATGAAAAGACCCAATTGTTACCACTGCATACATATGCAGAAGCATGCCACCACCACATGCGTGCTAGAGACCAGATACTGAAAAACACAAAAAGGGGACTAATACCTTTCTAATCACTGCACACTTATTGGTACGAACTAGCACAGCTCCATTGGCTACAGTCAAGTTGTATCAGCCACCTAATATGAAGATCTTGGCTCTTCTGCGACTTTTTATTCCTCATGAGTTTGGAACAATAGGGCTGAAATCGGAGAAATGCAAAAACATGAATTCTCAGTGAAACGTGCATAACTAGACAATGTGATGAGAGCAGGAACTGACAAGAGAAAGGCCAGGTCATGAAGCTTTCAGTTCGTACATGCCAACAAATCATTAAATGTGCGTGAGGCTTTACAAATGCTACATGATCTGAAAATCTGTTCTGCCTTTAAGTTTTTGGTTTACTGCCTTTGAGAGGAGAGGAATGAAGAGTGTCAGATTACAAAGTGGAATTCCTACTGCTGACCAGAAAACATTGGATTTCCTTGTTCGGACCCTAAGGGAAAGAACAGTAGCCACTGTTACGGCTTTTTGGAAGTCAATTCCTAGGCTGTAATGCAAAGTTAAATATGGGCCCATTTAAAAAGTACAGAAATCTACCAGATTTACTGGGCTCTCTGTCTCTATGGGCTTTACTATGGGTTTACCAAAAGAAAATTCTATCTTGAACGTATTTCTTTATAGGGTTTATAGCTGTAATTTATTATTTCTTTAAAAACTTCCATTTCCAGGAGCAGAAAGATGAGAAGATGGAGAATGTAACATTTTCAATGCAGTAAATTTTATTAATGATAGCTCCTAGGGTCTGTTTTGCAGGTCTGTTTAGAGACTGAAGTCCAATGAATAAGTTTATGTTTGCTAACTTTCTCTGGAGTCATATCTAGATAACTTTTATTTTAAAGATAAACACACAATTAAAAAAAACTAAAACAATATTAAGTGAGACTAGAATGTTTGCAATATGCATAGATTTAAAAACTGAGAGTTATTAGCTGAGAGTGTAACTTTATCCTCTTCCAGCAGTGATATAGATAACACTTGCCATCTTATAATATTTTCAGATTAATGTTCAAAATAAGCCTATTCCACTACAAATACAACTTAATCAGAGAACAATAATTAAAGAGTTTTCCCTGAACTAAGACAATGATTCCAGTATACATGGTAAACAGGAGTATTTAATTCTGCTCTACAGCTTGACTGGGCCAGTTTATAAAACAAACTGGAACCATGACTGCACTGGGGCTGAGTGACCAACACCCCAAACACGAGCACAGACCTGTCTGTATTCCTCACAGCACCCTGTCCTCTCCATCTTTTCACATGGGCAGCTAAGGCACATGGATGTTAATGAATCATTAATTAGTTCAGAACCCTCTGACTGCAGCTCGTGGGCAAAGACCATTCATGAGCACTGCATTCACTTGGGGCTGTGGCCTTGAGTGGAATTTCTCAGACTTTCACTTTGACCACACAGAGAGATCTACGCAGTAATCAGGAGTGGAAGGAAATGATGCTTCAAGTGCACTGCAGTTGTGTGTGCATTTGGGGCTGACAGTTATGGACCTAAGCAGTGCCAGATCTCTGCTACATCTAGAACTTTGATGATTATCAGCGTATTACAGTCACTCATTACCTGGATAATATTTAGGATGAAACCAAGCGTTTTTAAATCTTTTCATTTGTATTTTCATGCATCAGCAGTACATTTATGACAAGCACAGTAAACTGTAGATAAAACCATCATTTGCATTTAAAAAGAGGCCATTACTTGATTTGAACATGTCATCAAACAAATGTCATTAAATAATATTAAATAAAAGGATAGATAGTGGCTGTCATTAAAAAGTCTGCTTTTGCTTGCAGCTTATGATGCTTACACTGCTGTAGACTCTGAAAAGAATTATTAAACAGTGTTGTGATTGCAGGGTCTCATCATCCTCACTGCTTCTGAAAAAAAAAATAGATACTAAGTAATTTAATATTGGTATTTAGAACTACAGACTCAAAATGTAAAATTTAGAAGTACTACAAAATTAGACAACATAGGAGCTTGCTTTGTTTTGATTAGGGGTTTGGTTTAGGTCCACACATTTAATGCATATTTTGTCACAAGTTAAATCTAAAATGCATAATTCACTGCATTGTACAAAAATTCTCAATGATATTTGGGGCTTAATAATTATACTTGCCTCTTAACACTATACTCAGTCTTTATAGCCATGAAGATGGATTCTTGCAATTGTATTTAATGCTATAAATAGAATAGATATTTTTGTAAGAAAATTCTCTCCATTTTATAATGTTGCAAAATTAATTTTTTAATAATGCCTTTTAAAATTTCTTTTCCATATACTGTGGCCTTTTCTTTATCACAAAGTAAACACAGAAAAAAGTGAATTCTAAAAAGTTCTCCACATAAAGCAATGTACATTAAGTTCTTGTGTACTGTGGGCAGAAATAATTACCAAAAAAATCCTGTTGTTAACAAGCAATTATAACTCAAAGGAATTTCAGACATCTTATACCTGCTGCCTCTAAGAGACAATCTCTCAATCATTCACATTCCTAAATGTTTCTTCACAGTGGGCTACTTTCTAGGGCAAATATAAACAGAAATGCAATTGTTCTGCTCTATTCCCTCCTGCATTTTTCAAAATCCAGCTGGGGTATTTTCGTAAGTTTCCTTTGATATTATAAATATGTCTATTTTTTACTCAGTCAAAGGCTATGCCATTTCAGCTGTTCTGGACTTTTTTTCTAATGCTGAATTTATGGCAAGAGAAAACTGACAATAAATTCCTAGCCAGGCTTCTCCACTATATTGGGTTTAGAGCTTTAGTTAAAACAGAGTGATGGTAATGTATATGTTGCTCTTATCCAGTTGTTTAATATACCATGACCATGCTCTCTTCATTACAGAGTAAAGTCAAAACAGAACTGAAAAGGCAGGAGAAGGACTTTGTTTCTACAACATGTCACTGCTGGGGCTGCAGGGTATGACTAGACCAGACTAATAGCCACTCTGGGATTATTTCAGACAGTGCTTTATCCATCAAGTATGACTTGTAAAACAGAATATTTGAAAACAAAGCAAAAAGGACCAGAATTAAAGTGAAAATCCAGTACATCTATAGGGGCCACCAACAGGGCAGCAGTGCTTTCATGGCTCTTGGGCTGGCAGTTACAATGTTCAGAGCCTTTTTAAAAAGGCTCCTCTTACCACACACACAAGGGAAGAGGGGAAAAAACTATGATCCTCCAGGAACTGACTGTATAACTGCACACTGATGAGTAACATCAATAAAACAGTTTGGAATCACAGAATTGCCCTGACTATAGATAAAAAAACCCAAACTATTTGTTACTGTGAGTTAAGTACAGTTAATCTGGAACTGAAAGTATGTTTGCTAGCCCATCCTCTGACTCAATGCTCTCAACATTCATCTTTTCATTGTCCAGACAGACTCATTAAAGTTTTTTCCCAGTGAAGCAGGATAAATGTGAAGGGTAAACTTAAGGGCTCAGATGTCCTTGAATAAGCCATTTCTGACTTTTCTATCCAATAAAAATCAATGACTCCTACTTCATGAGTGTGCTTGGACAATGTACACAATCAAGAAAGACTTCAACATCCCTGGTTAATAGGGCCATTGAGTGATGTTTCTGGCAGATTTGCAGGTCCCATGAAATGATTTGGGCAGGCTACAGATGTCCTGATCAAAGTTTTGCATTCATTACCATGGGCTCTATGCCCAAAATTACTCAATAAGCATTGCTGAATACCAAACACAGCTTACTTTGTTTGTACGTGTATTCACTGTGTTCTGACTCCTTGTTTGCTTGAAGAAATAGCAAGAATGCATAGCTGAAAAGAAAGACAGGGCTTTTTTTTTATTTTTATCGCTGTCCTGAATGCCAAAATCTGGCAGCCCAGAACTGTGGCTTTGGTGCAGTACCTTGTTGTGGCTTTTGAAGATTCGTCCAAATAAACACTGCATTCCTCAGATCCAAATCTAGCTGTTGGGGCTATACTTTTTTTCCTAACTATAGTCCTGCAGACAAAATATAACTGCCTTTATTGCTATTGAGTTTAGCCAGGATTTAGGGGATCAGCATCCGGAAGCTGCTTTGATGATGGCAGCCGGCAGTCCCTCCTCTGGAACTTGGCAGCAGACACGTCGCCGACCTTCCCGGTATCTCTGCGCCCCACCCCGCAAGAACAACACTCTCAGGAGGGAACAGTGACACCACAAGAAGCACTGCATCATCCTCTCTGCCCCTGGTAACCACGATGGGCAATTATCACAGGGGCCGTCACTGATCCCCCCCGCGGCTGGATGGCTGACTCATTCCGGTTGCTCTGTGCCAAAGGAAAGTTTTTACTGTTCCTTTCTGCTGGATGCAGATGAGCTCATACAGGAATTGTAAGGCACTGGAAGGAGACGGGGGAGCACCAGAAGCAGCAGCTTGGGACCCCAGGGAAATCTTTACACCGTATATTCAACCAGCATCTTCCCACATAGTAATCCAGCTTGAAACAAAATTGAGCCCACTGCCTGCAGCTGACAGAGACAGTAAGCTGAAAGAGTTAAAACATCCAGCTGGAAACCCGCTGGTAAAAAATACTGCTTAACCTCCTCAAACTTAGAATTGGCAGGTTTTTTTTTTCCCCTTCTCTTAGCAAAAGCACTACTTCTCCATGACAAACCTCAGCTTATTTATAGTTAGAGAGACATGAAACCTATGGGCCTGCTTGGGGTGGGGATCCAAAGGGACTGCCAAGAGAAGGGCTGGGCTGGAGAAATGGTCCTCTGACCCCTCCATCATGCCAGAGCTAAGGTTAGTGTTATGAGAGAGACAGCCTTGGGGTCCAGCTGGAGTGGGGCCTCTGGTGGGCTGCCAAAGGAGCAGGTAGGCAGGAAAACAAATCCTTCCTTAATAACTGCTACCTCTTGGAAGTGTTTTGGTGTTCCTACATTTAGGCCAGCCCTAACCTGTGGTTAGATTCTGGATCCCCTGGCAGTGATTGACATGGTATGTTTTTTATGCATCAAGTAATCTTTCATTTTGACTTTGTTTTTGTGATTCAGTTGCCTCTTTGTCATTTGGGTGTCCTTGCCCCTAGGATTACAAACGTGGCTACACATATGGAGTGCCTGTCCCTGTGTGCCAAACTCCACCATACACGGATAGGAGCCCTATTCATTGGCTCTGTCACCATCAGCCCTTCCATCAGGACCCTTTGGTAAGTCTGCAATAGGTTTAACAGGATTCTCTGTGTAGCTTCATGCTCATTTACTGTTTGTTAAAGAAAGCAAAAAAAAAAAAACAGTTTGGGGTTCTATTCCTAGTAGTCTTTCTACCATTAAACCACTTTGTCACAAAGTAAGATGAGAGGCAAATTCACAGAGAGCAACAGGGACTGACAGTGGAACTTCAAATCCATACAGACCACAATTGTTTAAACTCTGGGTTCTTCTGTTCAGAGATTCTGAAGTGGATTCAACCCAGGTCTTTATCCAAGACCCATTTATCAACCTTAGGAAAGCTGGACAAATTATTTTCTGGCTGAATATAGGACCTTTGACTCAAGAAAAGATCCAGATCTTCTGTTTTGCCTATAAAATCATCCACTCCTTGACTCTGTACATCTTTTTTACAAATAAGCAATGCAAAATGAGTAGCCAGTGTCAGCATTCTTCCTAAACTTGGTTACTTTTCTGAACCTTAAATAATTTCTAAAGCATAAAGATTAAGACTTTCAAATTCACAATGCTCAGATGTTTGCTAGATTAAGAATGAATCTTAAATTGGAAAAGGATGAAATGAAGTTTTATTTAGAGTTCAAAATATTCACATTTTTCAATGTTACTCAAGTAACCACAAAACATATAAAGAATTCTCTATTTCCCAATTTGAAACAACTTAACAGTATACAACTCTTTGCAGATGCCAATCTAAACGTGTCAGCCAGATGTTTATTTTCCCTAACACAGTTCAATTAAAATGTTTTATGAAGGACCACCCATGGAAAATAATTAGAAAATTAAAAAAAAAAAAAAGTCTACTGTAGTTGGGAAAATAATGAATCTTTGGATTTTAAAATATAATGAGAGGAAACAGAGAGGTGAATTGAATACCTGTGTGAGACAATGATACGTCACTGTCACTTCCTGGTAAATTAAATATATAAATTAGAATATCAGCAAGACATTAAAATGCAGATTGTGGGACACAGAGAAAAGAGAACATATAAAAGCCTGCTTACCTCTGGAATTAAAATAAGAATTTTTTAAATCTTTTTGAACTTTAGCCAAGAAGCTGACATTGATGGGAGTCAATGCTATTAATTACTTGAGCTTTTACAATTTAGGTAATTTTTGTTTTCCATGAAACTAGGTATCAGCATAAAAAACCCAGTTAAAAATATTATTAACAGAAGTTTCCACTTCTGTGGGTAAGACAACACCTTTCCTCATGTAATACAAGTGCTGAATGCTGAAGGACACACAGGAATGTAGGGCAGAAATTTCCCCCACCCCCAAGTCCAGTCCCTTGTTGTTGTGAAAACCAAATCTTGTAATGACTATTATAAACTAAAATGTTACATGTGACATTATTGACTGACAACAGTCAGCTTCCTAATCTTACATGTCTGCATGTGCACATAGGGCACTAAATAAATATGTACCACGAAAAAGGAGTGAGGATAACACAAATTCCTTGAATCTACTTGCCCTGCATACTGGGGAATGGCTCTCAACATCTCCATTTGATTGCACAAATAAACTATACCAAAACATTCTGGGTGAATAACTAATGAAACTTCTGCTCTTTGGATGATTTATCTCAAAAAGACATTTGAAGGACAACATGTATCATTATGACACATACAAAAATAGTAAATCTAAAGGTCACAAAAGGTAATTTAACACCTATCTACTCTTTTAGAATCCCATACTTGAAACCATGTCACTAACTGTATGCTATAATTAAATATGGAACTTACAGTTGCACTAAACAGATAAATTATAAAGTAACATAAATCATTGTATCAGTATAAAATAACCTGACTGCAACAGTTAGAAAAGGGTTATTAAGGTTTTTCTGGGGTTTCTGAAGGAAGATGCAAACTTTGTCAACGTGATGCAATAGCTTACAAAAAGGTTTTGCTGCTTACATTTTCCTTTCCTTGGTGTGATCAGCAAATAACAGAGCCTATGTCATAAAGAATCTTCAAAAGCTCGAAAGTGAAATGCTGCTGTGCTCTGAAGCTAAGATTGTCATAGTCCAATTGGATCTCTCTCATTTACAGGACAACATGGTCTGTAAATTATTTTATGAGCTCATTAGGAAAGGAAACAAACTTGCACATCAAACAAAGGCTCAATCCCCTTCATACAAACAAGACTAACACAGGAATTCACTAATTCATTCCTTAATTCATGAGGTTTTTAACTCACAAGTTGTCTAAGTCATAACTTACGATTTATAAGCAAAATAATCTCAGAGCTGCTGATGAGAGTGCTCATCCTTTCTCCTCTGTCACAGTGCATGTATCCCAGGCCTCCCATGTATCCCATCAGGAAGCATGAAAACCTCAGCAGACTGGCTGATGCTGGAGATGCTTCAGAGGTGTTTTTGGGCAAGCTGTCATATTTACAACTTCCAGCTTTAAAGTTTGGTCTATATGATTGCCATAAGTTAGTGGATTCGGAAGGAACTGACAATCAGTAGGAAGGATTATGTCTGCAGCAGACAAGTAATGGCTTCATGATGACCTGAGCAATTTCTGTGTGAGCTGTGTGGTAGCTAAAACCTGAGCAGGAACTTGGTGAAGAGCCACATGACAGAAAGAAAAGCCTAAATGTGCTTCATGAAATGTAAGGAGATATCATCAGATACCATTTTGGAGACTACTTCGATGGAACATAGAATATCTTTTTAATTAAGTATTTTAAATATATTAGTTCATATGAAAGTTGCTAACTGTAGTATTGTAGGAGCTTCTGTCACAGCAGGTATGTTTTACTAATGAAAACAGAAATTACCTGGAGACAGGTAACAATCAGATGATTCTCCTAGTGTCTAGATAAGCTGTGGAAACAGATGATTGTGTGGATACCAACAGTTTAGGAAGGATTGTGAGGCTGGGCATTATGCCCAAGAGCCCCAATGGAAAGGCTGGTGAAACCTAATGGAAAAGAAACTAGTCTTTGAGGCTCTGAGCCATTGTTTAGAAGGTGAGGAACAATCTGGAGAGCTTGCCCAGTCATATCCTGCTGCAACCATTTGCTTTCATCCACTGATGGATGAATGGAGAAGGAATGTGAAATTTGGTCTGAAACAGGATTCCATAGGAATATATCCAATTAAACCACAGAGAAAATATATTGTCTATGATATGAGAATTACTTTATCTGAAACTACTTTTCTTTCCTCCTTGTCTTCAAAGCTAAAGATAGTGAATGAAATGGAATAGAAAAAAAGATTGACATAAAGGATCAGAAATGACAAGGGAGCGAGAGAAACATAAAGCTCTTTGGGAGAAAGATAAAAAGCTGAACAGGCTTCTGGAGAGCTTTAGCTTCACTTCTCATAGGAAAAACATCAAAGGTAGAAAAGACAAGCATTTAAGATTAGATTTAAGACAGTGCAGTGGAGAATCAGCTATGCATGTGCATTTTCAGTTTTCTTGTCTCACCTTTTTTTCAGACTTTTTTATTTTTTTAAATGCACAGATTTTGTCAAGCCTTTCTCTTCATTAATCTGTTTGCTAACAATTAGCACAAGTCTCCCAAGAGAAAACTGGGAAGTTGTGCAAAATCTTAGTGCAATTTATATGAGTTGGTCCTGCAGCCAGGAAAAAGGCAATTAGACTCCTGCTTTCTGGAGATGATGACAGATTGAGCTCTGCATCCTGAGAACTTAGCCAAGGACACTGAGAAGCAGCACCAGAACTCAGGGTTTGAGACACTAATAGAGAGCTGGCAGGTTATCTTGCATCAATTTGATGAGTAACTGAGAAATGTTTCTTGGCTTGGTTTCTTCATGGCTCAGAGCCCACTTCAGGATGAAAACAGACTCCATTATGGTAATAAAGACAGGGTACTTACCAGGCAGGTAATAAAAGCAGGGTTTTGTTCATCACAGAATCATTGTGTAATTCTGCAGAAAGGGGCCTTTGGAGGTCACTGGTTGTTCCTCACCACCTCTACCAAACCAGGTCAACTTCAAATTTGATCCAGCTTCAGGGACAGAATTGTTCAGAATCTTCTCCAGCCAAAGACTGAATATCCCCAGAATAAGGGTTGCCATAGTCTCACATTTCCCATATTTAAACTCATGGTGCATTTTTTTCCTTTCCTTATATTGCACTGGAACTCCACATGTTCCCTGTGTGCTTTTCATCTTTGTGCATCTCTGAAAGAGTCTGGCTTCCTCTTCTCTATGCTCTCACATCAGGTAGCTGAAGATAGCTCTCACCTTTTTCTCACCAGCATAAACTAACCCATTTCTTTATCCTCCCATGATCATACTCATAGCTCTCCACGGAACCAACTCCAACTGGTCAATACTTTTCCTGAATAGGGAAGCTCAAAATGTGATGCTATACTCTAGTGCTGATAGAAGGGAATTCAGACTTTCCCTAGCTGCTGGCTACATTCTCGCTTATAGGGAACAACATGTAGCTGGTTTTCTTCACCCACAGAGGAAATGGCAGCTCTTGTCCTAATTATTGTCCAGAAGGATGCCTAGATTTTTTTCCCCCATGAAAATGCCTTCCATCTGGTCATGGCCTAGCTTGTACTCCTGAATGCAGCTGTTCCACCCCAAGTGGAGGATTCTGCAATTGTAAAAATTCATTAAATCTTTATTCACCCATTTTTTCAGCCTGTCAAGAGCCTTCCACCTGACAGCCCTGCACTCCAGTTGATCATCACTCTCTGCTCTGGTTTGATACATTAAGAGCCAACAAGATATAGAGATTTTGTTGTATTTCTGAGGTTTTCTTTTTTTACTCTTCCTTTTTCTGGATAGAAGTACATGTTAAAGGCAAAAATTTTTATGCCAATACAGATATACAATACCTTTCAGTAGAATTTGCCTTCTGGACAAGCATGAAACCAGAATTCAGTATACTCCACAAGACTGATTAGTTTTAGATGTCCCTGCTGCCATGACTCCTAACAAGGAATTAAATTCCTTTTAATTTCTTTCAAGGAAGGAGGCAATGCTTATCTTCTGCACTAGAAGTATATTCCAGACAAAGAATAATAATAATAAAAAATATAATTTTACTAACATTTCACGTACAATTTTTGGGAATGAGAGAGTGGGAAAAGACTGAAATAAGATCCCCAACAGATCAAAAATAAGAAATACTGAATTATTCAAGGAATAAGCTCACAATTAGCAACAGCTCATTAAAGAAGGTACAAAATACATGGCTGGGACTCTTAGTCCATAAACCAGACTCTCCACAAACCAAACAGCCTTTTTTTGGAGCATGGGATGCAATGTGTGCACTATGCCCAAGGACCCCAAGCCCCAGTTGCTGCTGGATCACAGTGGGGATCCTCGTCAGGGTAGAACACAGGCACAGAACGTTTGTGATAATACTGAAGCCGTGAGAGCAGTTTTTCCACCACATGAGGGTATTTTTCAGACAGATCCTTTTTCTCCTCAGGATCCTGGACAACATCAAACAGCCAAAGCCTCTTTGTTGACGGGTCAGACGACTGAATCTGTGACTCATTGAACAAAGACGGTGGAGGGAACCAGTGGCTGCAGCCTGCAGGAACAGGAACAGACCAAGGGTCAATTCTGAGATGCAGAGCAGCATCATGCAGACACAGAGTTTTGCTGTAATTGATGAGTTCACCAGGTCTCTCGACAAGCCCCTGCTCAGTGACTGTTGCTGCACACCTTAACTCAAAGTCTCTTGTCTTGGTTTGGAAAGACAGGTATCTGCCAGGGAAAGCTGGAGCTACCCTTGGAATGGAGAATGTAAACCCCTCACCCCCTCCAAATTATAATTTTGCAATTAAGGGCTTTCAGGCAAAGATTTGGGAATAGGAATAACAGTTCTTTACTAGGAATATTAACAATACAGATGTAGTAGAAAACAAAACCAACCAACTAAACAAGCAAACAAACAAACAACAATCTTGGAAAACCCTGACAGAGTCAGAGCACATCTCTCTATCCAGGGCTACCTAAATAGGAGTCTCATTTATGCAAAAAATGCCATTGCACCACTGAGATTCAAAATTCCATGTAACTTTATTTTGTATCAAATGATTTAATGGACCTTCTTCTTGGATTCTATGATCCTTATAGGCCCCTTCCAACTTGAGATACTCTGTGACTGTTTTTTGCCTACAATTCAAGTAAGTTGCATACAAAATATTTGGAAAATTCAAAAAAAATTACATTGTTTGGATTTTAGAAGTGCTCATTCTAGATCTTTGCATGTGTCAAAAACCTAAGAAGTCAGCAGAATTACTAAAATAAATTAAAGTACATTAAACCAAATTAAACCGTGTTCATGGTGGTTGGGAGATAGGATGCACTGTACAAAAAGGAGTAATTTTGTTACCTGGATATCCAGTTAGTAACTTCCATTTTCCATGTCTTATTGCTGCATGTATGGATATATTGAAAAGCGTATCATCCCATGGAGAAGAATTGCTCTGTGGTAAAGATGTCCTCTTGTCAATGCCAAGACCTTAATCAAACAGTAAACTAAGTTAGGTACATTGCATATTCACGAGGTAGTTTTTAGAACTCTGTTGGAAAACAATTCAGTTTGTTGTCACCCATTTATTTTTCCCTACTGGATAAACAGTTTGTTGTATATATGTGCAAAGATCTGTGCTATGATTCAATAGATGTATTTAACATCCATTGAACTTGAACTGCATTTTAAAAACTTACCAGTGGAAAATGTCACAGCTGAGTCCAGACAACTGGACTCATTTTGTACACAGATATTATATGTGCATCTCATATACCTGTATTAAGAATACTCAAGAACAGAATTGCTGAATTTGGCCATACCAGTGCCTGTGTCTTTTGCCAGGTAGGAATATAGGATCGAAAGATCTCCTGAGTCAATGTTAATTCTGTTTATTCTGTTAATTACTGTTAATTCTCTTAGGTCACCACAGGAAACAAGTCCCAGGTTCTGACCTGTATCCACAACAGCAGGCTCTCTCTCTGGGCTTGTTCACAAAAACCCACATCTGGTCAGCAAGCTGCTTCTGTGGCAGATGTACTGTCTGTGTATGATGTGGCCCCCACATTCAGATGCTATTGAAAATTGAAATGTCAGCTATGCATGCATTCCCTCTTCAAAGGAAACCTGAAGCTCCTTATAGGAGGGAGCTCAGGAAAAAGGATTAAAATGCATTGACCAGGGATGATTAGGAGACCTCTTTGTTTTTTGAAACCAATAGGGAGGAAGTGAGTCAGACAGACAGACCAGGAGCATCCAAACCAACTTCCATTTCAGCTTTCATAAATAAAATAGGAGTTCAACACATAAAATCTAGAAATCTTATATTAACTGTATCAGCTGATAATAGTTTACCAATGACTACCAGAAGGCAATTTTAATCAGACTAGAAGACACCTTAGAAGATGGAGAGAAACCAATGTTGTTTATCTAGCTTCTTTCCAAAAGAGATGGCTTTTAATTAGTTCAGGGAACCTGAAGGACTCAGATGACAGACTTTGGATGAGAAGCCATGAAATGTACAACGATCATGTAAGAGCCAATAGGAAGCAGAACTAGGTATTTCTAAAAGAGTGAATTCAGCCCAACAAAGTGAGGCAAATACACATCTAACAGAAAGAAGAGCAGAAAGTTGGGAAAGAAAATGCTAGGACACAATTACTCTATTTTTTTTATGAAGGACTTGCAAAGTTTCTATTTTCTTACCGGATTTTACACTTCGAGTTTATTTTCCTTAATAAACAGATCTGTGCATACCAAAGTTCCTGTCTACATCAGACTTGTATAATGTTCCCAGATTAAAAAGGACATAAAATGGGCTACTTGTTTGGAATATGCATACACAGACCGGGAAGGACTCAGCTCATCTTAGATCAAGAAGCACCGAAGCTGATCTAAAAAAGAAAATAAACCTCAAACCCCTGTGAAAACAAGGTAAACCTCATAAGTAACCCCAGAAGAATCTCTTCTGGAAGACAAATCCTCACACAGCCACGTGATCTCCATGGAACATGGTTTAAAGATTAATACTGCTTACTTTTCAACATCATTGTATTACATGTTATTCTGTCATTTGCTTTGCTACTCCTCCTTGACTACTCCTCTTTGACATCTACTTTCTGAAGCATCATAAAAGACATTCATCAGGTCAAAAAAGAGAATCATGCTTTTTAAACCTTATGTCTCAAAACTACAATTTCAGGGCTTGGTCTAAAGATAAAATTATGTATTTTATGACTTTATTTGCATTTCTGATTTTAAAGTTTAGCATAAAGAATATGCTTCTGCTTGCTGAGCTACATACAGTATGTGGAACCATAACATTACACAAGAGAAACTATTTAAAATACTCCAAATAAATGGTATGAAGGATAATATTTTTAGATATACTTTGCAAAATAGCCTTAGAATGCCATGCATGAGACTTAAAATAAGATTCAAGAAGATAAAATAGTTTTTAAACACTCTGATTTGGTCCAGGTAACAAAACTGGACTCCTAAATGAAAAAATGCTTTTACCAGAGATGAAGTTGAAATTATCTTTCAGCAAAATTTCTTGAAGAGAAATGGTTATACTCCCTCATGTTGAGCTGTTATAAACAGAACTCTGTCAGTCATGTTAATTCACCCATTGCAAGCACTTGTTTTGTGCCAAAGAAATGTACTGTCTATTATTCAGGGAAGTGCATTGCCTTCCAGACAGTACAAGCCAACTTTCATCAGACATACTGGTCATGGAAAACAGACTGATGCTTGTTAGAATGCTCTCTACAAGGATACTTACAGGACTGTCAGTTTATTACATTACATAAGCACCACATACAGAACTATTTTAAATAAAAATTTTGCTTGATACAAATTCTTTTCTTCCCATCCTATGGCTTACAGCTCAAACTCAGATATCCCTCCTGCTGCATTTACCCATCTTTGTCCTTCTCTTCAGCCCAGCTGGTAAGTTTCTACCTCTGCCTTCAGCTTTTGCTGCTGCAGGTGAAATGCAAAATGCCTGGGCTGTCTTCTCCCTTGCTGTATGAATTTTACAGGGATCCCTCTTCTGATTTTGCAGAGTGAAGAAGTCATATTGGCTTTGTGTCCTTTTCAAGACAAAATGTTCACTCCCATAGCATCTAAGCAGCTTTTTTTTCTGCATTTGTTCTATGTTGTGGGGGAGATTTTTATTTACTTTTTGCTATTGTGGTTGACAGTAACAACAGCCCTGTGGATTAATTCAGCAGTCAAAGGACAGATGCCTTTTACTAAGCTTTGTAATCAAGCCAGCCTTCGTAGGTCTGCATACTCTCCTTATAGACTTCTATATAAAAAATGTGATGCTTTTGTTGTGTAGAGGCTAAAACCTTTTTTCTTTTTCTTTTCTTTTTTTTTTTTTTCTGTTGGATCAGTCTATCAGTGGCTAATGAAATAGGGCTTTGTTTTTACCTTGGAAGAAAGCCCCACAGCCTTCACATGAATTTTATTATTGTCAAACAGAAGCCACTGTTTCCTGAAGCTGAACTTTGGAGCCTCACCACTAGCTGTATTTCTTTTTTAAGTAGTCTCTTGGGAAATGATAAAACTTGTATTAATTAAGAAAAGCAGTGACCTTTCACTCAGATATTTATTTTCAAATATTTAATGCTAAAATAAATTTGTCTAAAGGTTTTAGAGTTTTGGTTGGAGTTCTAGGTCACCAATTAATATTCAAATAGCTTTTATATCTCTATAGTAAAAGCTAGGTCCCTCAGAAGTTGCCCTTGGTAAGTGATTTTGGAGTTTATAGAGTATTTCAAGAAATCCTTTGTATTGACAGACCTAAAAATGGTTTCAGGATCAGATTTTTAAAGAATTGAGGTGGCCAGCTCTCACTACCCACAAAAGTAAATACTTCAGAAGTCTGGCCCTTTGCCCCTTATGGAAACTTCAGCTTAGTTCTTTTAATTTTGTCTTACATTGCTTCTATACAAACACATATTCCAAATTAGGATGAAAAATCCCATGTAATTGTCAATGGCTATTCTGCACCTTCAAGGAACCTGATTTTTCCAAAGGCCAATGTCATTAACTCTGAAAAATCTACACACCATGCCCAGAAAACATCAGTCAAAACATTGGCCACATTTGCAAAAATAATTGCCATTTTAGTAATTTGAATATTCCATAGCATACTCTTCAGGTAGGATGTTGGAAAACTTACTACTGGATAAGTACACAAGTAATATCCTGACTGTTGACCAGAGAATATCCTGGACTTTTCTGGAGAAGTGAACAGTCTTGCAGTGCACCAAGTCTTGCTAATGCACAAATTTAAGTACAACAAAAGGGAAAGTAAAGAGCACGGCGGGGAAAAGTCAGCACTCCACGTACACAACAGAATGTGCTCTGACCTAGCTACTGCTATTTAGGGAAGTGTTTGTGAAGTTTTAAGGAACGAGTATTGTCCAGAGGCTGTCCAGAAAAGCAATCCCAATACTAAAATTGGCAACACACAGGACACTACGCCACCACTGAGGTCCTTCTTGTGCCTCACATGGTGCACTGTGCAGTTTTGGTTCCCATGCTAAAATACAGACACAGGAAAGATACAAACACCCAAGACAAGGAAGATTAAAGCTATGGAACAACTTCTGTGTGAAGAATGACTAAGTAAATAGGACTCTTTATCTTCAAAAATGGACAACTGGCGAGAGAAAGGACATATGTCTAAGAAATTGTGTGGCCACGGGAAATTGAGTAAGGAACAACAAGTCTTTTCCAAGGAAGGACATTGAATAAATTAAGATGTCATGTATTGAAAATAAATGATAGCATATATTTCCTTATTACTAACCAAACTCAAGTGTGGAATTCCCTTTACATGGAGTGCTGTGGGTGCCAGAATTTTATGCAGGCTGAGCAATAAAAGGATTCACAAAGTGGAAGAAAAATCCCTCAAGAATTCTTATATCCAAAATCACAACCTAAAAATTAGGAGCAGGCTGTGGGGGCCACACAAGAGAAGTGTATTTATATGCTTGCTCTCATGTACTCTGTCCTACACAACTACTACTCTCAGAACAATAAACTGGACAGATTTTTGGTGGGGTAACACATCTTACACAAGATGTGTTACCAAATCACTTTCAGTTCAGGAGAGGCAAAAAAATTTACAAAATAAAGTGCTATATTGAAATAGATTTATACAACTTCTATTATATTAATCCCTGTATGTGCTGATCTGAAAGGGTCAAAACTTCCACAAAAACTAAGCAGAGAATCACAGCACCATAGCTTATCTCAACTAGGAAATGACTCACGTGGATCATGGTCTCCCACTCTCTGCTCCTCACAGGACTATCCCAAACTAAACCATATGACCAAGATGGTTGTGCAGATGCTCCATGAGCTCTGACACGCGTGGAGCTGTGACACTCCCTGGGGAGTCCCAGTTTCAGTGAAGAACCTTTTTGTAATGCCCAGTGTGAACTTCTCCTGATGCCATTTCATGCCATCTCCCCTGTCAGCAGCCCCAGAGAGAGGGGATCAGCACCAGCCCCTCTGCTTTCCTCCTTCAGGAAGCTGCAGGCTGCCCTGAGGTCACCCCTCAGCCTCCCCCAAGCTGAGCAAACCCAGTGACCTCAGCCACTCATCCCAAGTCTTGCACTTGAAGTCTTCCACCTCTTTAATTGCTCTCCTCTCTATGTATATATGGTTCAGATTCAGATTTAACTAGGATTTCACAAATCCATGGAACACTCTAAGTAATTTCTAGCATATCCTCTAGTTTACTTCAAGTGCTATTTTTTAAAGGAGGGGTAGAATAAAGCAGTGGTAATATTTGTTTGTACTAGTAATGACTTCCAGTGCACAGATCAGTGTGTGCAGATAGGTCAGTTATGTCCTCAGGGCTGTTTTTTCACTTACAACAGAACATAAATCAAGAGGACAGCAATTGAAGTAATGGATTCACATTGAAATCAGAATCTGACATCTACATTATTTCCTGCTTTAGTCATACAATTTTAAATTTTAGAAAAGCCCGTACAATTTACAGAAATGTTATAAGATGACGGGTTTTGCCATACTGAAGTGTGTCTCAAGACACAGTTACAAACAGAAGAGTCAACTTAAAAGAGAAAAGATAACCCAAAACTTCTTACTTTGTCCAGCAATCTGTTCTTTCACTTCACTTCCTATGCCTAGGGAAGATCATAAAAAAATGCTGCAATGTGCTCAGCCCTCTTTTATTCCTCCTTGCCTTTCAAAAAAGCTCTCTGACCTCATTCAGTATCCCATGTGTACTCCTGATTTAAAACATCATTTATGTTGGGAGGGTAGCTTTTCCAGAAAAAAAAAAAAGTCTTCCTACATATTTTTGCATAAACTTATAGCAGCCTTCTGCTTAACTCATTAGTTCATCTATCCAACTGGGCAATGATTTCTGGAGGTGGAAAATAGGAAGCAAAATTTTTTCACATTTCTACCCTGCTGATGAATGTACGCTTGAGAATCAATCATCTGTTCCTTGGTTCATACAATCCGAGTTACCTACCAGAAACTTACCTAAATTAAAAAATACTAAATTATCTGACTACCATGAAAACCACAAAAATGTCTGAAAATCCATTTATTTTCTGTACAACTCAAAACCTTTTAAATTCTTCTACTACTACTGCAAACCAAAACAACTTCATGATCCTTTGATGCCTGCAATGCTACACTGCAAGAGAGGAAAAGAAGGGTTGATCCAGTTTTACTGCATTTTATAGCTTTAGATGCCTATCAAAAGCTCTTATCTTCCTGTATGGAGACTATAAATCCACTTTGTTTATCTGTATAAGTCAGGTTCCAAGATTTTCACTGATAATCTCTAAAATATTTAATATTCAACCAAGAGCAAATAATTGGGAAAAAAGTGTTCACAATGCAACCAAAATCAAAAATAGAACAGACAGTAGCAAAAGGCCACTACAACACCTGTAGAAAGGCTGGAAAATTCAGATCTGTAAGCTCCTTTGCAAATATTTCCTATGATCCATTTCAATCCCTTGCTTTTTACTTTGCAAAGCAAATAGTCCAAGTACCACGTAACCATTATTCGCAAAAAAAGGTTAAGGACAGTCCACACCCACACTGTGCAAATTTGCAAATTAAAGAAAATAAAAGGTACAATCTGAACCTGCTTTTTGAAGAAAGGCTTGCTCTTTGAATTAATCTAAAAGACAAATTTATTTTGTTAAATATACTAGTTTCATAAGAGTATACTCATTTAAACATTAATGTTTAAACGATTTTTAACTGTCAGAAGGAAAAAGATAAACTAAATAAAGTGCAGATCTTCAGCTGTGATTTAAAAGAAGGACTATAGATATTCTATATCAATATTCATGGTATTTTGCAGATGTAATAAACATAGATCAATTACTCTTCTCATTCCTCTAGCTTTCCTTCTTTCACTCACTGAGACCAGCTCAAGCAATTGGTAGAAACTTAAAAGTGTAGCAACATAAATAGACAGTACATCTAAAAATAAAACATTCTGCCTTCAGTGTATGATTAAGATGATGAAAATGACCACTGTTGAGAACAAGTTTTCTTGGCTGGTAAGAGATCAAAGAGCACACAGTTCTCTCTAACATGCCACTTAGCAAGGTCCTGACCACAAAACTTGGAGTGCCCAAAACGATGTTGCTTGAAGCATGCTGTATTTCTGTGCACTGTGGTCTACAATACAAGCATGTGGGGAGACAACATTGGGTCCTGAGGAACAATTTTGGAGAAGGACAAAGGACCGTAAATTTATTATTTATTTGGGAGACGGAGCCCTGGCCAAAGAGCAATCTGAACAGCTAAGTGAATATCAGAGTAGCTATGCCTACAATTTTCAATATCCTACACAGTAACAAAAACATTCTTTTATAAGCAGCTGCATATAATCAGTGTCCTTTAAGGAAAACAGAAACTTCTACCGTTGTTTCTTCATCTGCAAAACAAGGATGTTAAAAGTTATCTATGTTTTCAGCATATTTCTCACAGGAAAAAATGAAAAAATATCAGCATTCTCTATAGTTAAACTTCTATTTCTGATAACATAATGTAGCAGCCATATGACAAGGAAAATATAATCACAAAAAGCTCCAAGCTTAATTGCAACCTGCTTGACAGAAAAGACTGAAAAGTCTGTATTAAGAAAAGCCACAAAACCCAGGGTCAATTAAGAGTTTTAGATGGCTCACACTCTTTGCAGTCCAAATAAAAAAAAAAAAAAACACATCTGAACAAATAGTAAACAGGTGCTACTGCTTTGGAGGTGTAGAGCACATTCAAGAGCATTCAGCTCAAGCAGGAATATCACCAGCATTTCCTGTGACACAAGTGTGTTAGACATATTACACTGGATGTCTCAATAGTTTGAAACCTTGCAGTGTGTAGTGTATACTGCACAAAGAGGCTCCCTAGATATTTTCTTATTAACTAATTTTTTTCTCTATAGTTCTCAAGACTTGTATTTCAGTATAAATTTTGTCTGGCTATGCAACACCCCCTCTGACTTCTCTACTTACTCCACTCCAGTACTTAAATAACAGATAACAGAATCTGCATGGAACAGAAGTTTACTTCTCATACCAAATGGCCATGTAGGTCAAGAAACTAAGCAACAACAGGAAAAGATAGAAAGAACCTCACATGGACAGAAAAGCATCTAAAAAATAGGAAAAAACCTCAGTTTTGATTTCATCACTGGAGGGGCCACCACTGGATCCAAAAGGAATTTGTGCTGGGACCTATACCATTGAACATATTCCAAATGACTGGGAAGGAATGAACAGTGAGATGACAGAGACTGTGAATGATGACAAGTTATCTAAAGCTGGCTGCAGAGAATGACAGAAGGCCTGTATGAGGCTGGGTAGTAGGCATTAAAATAGTCAATGATATTTAACATAGATGCAGGTAAAGTGATGCATGTGTGAAAAAAGACCTGAAATTCATATACACATATAAAATGATGGCCTATGTGACACTCATATCCAAGAGTGAAACCCTAGAATCACAACAGATTGAGCTGACACTTTTTCAGAATTAAGTCAGCATTGTACAAAAAGAGAACTGAATGAAAGGAATGATTAGAAAAGGACTGGAGACAAAGCAAAAAGCCCCATGCAACTGGAAAACTGTAGTTTTGGTCTTCCCAAAAACAAGGCTGAGGAATAGTTCAGAAACCAGTTGCAAGGCTAGGTGAATATCTCTTTGTGAATATCTCCTCTGCTTGATGTACACTCTACTTAATTAAATTTGCATTTCCTATGGAACTCCAGGGACCAGGTAGTTCTCGCTCCCTCCATCCTGTGTGACATTGGCCAAATGCAATCATATAATCAAAACTTTATTGTTTTAAATGACAGGGGACATAGCATTTAAATATGCAGGCCAAATACTTCAAGTACTTTGAATTAACTACACACACCTGATGAAGTATCTTGAGTGAAATTCCATGACCTAGGCAGTTTCTGGTACTTTTCAGAGTGACTGAAATGCGGAGAGGCATTACTGCACACCGTGTAGCCACAACGAGAAAAACTCAAACATGCTGAAACACTGAGTGAGATATAAATTAGGAAATCCATTGTCTGCTTTGGCTAGGAATGGCCATGTCCCAATGGGACTAGACTACGTTTTCTGAACAAATCAAGTGGCGTTTTCTTTTTTGAACCATACCAGAGATGTTTTAAAGAAAATCTCTATGTTATTCTATCACTTCTTAAAATCTTTTAATCACATCTCAACTATCAGAATAGCTAGGACAACTCTCTCAGCTGCCAGTCCCTTAACATCCTTAACCTCAGGTTGTAAAGGTGATGAAAGATTGTGTTTTATCAGTAAGCAAAATTGTGACTCAGACAGCAATGTAACTAAGTCCTGCTTGTATTCAGAGACTCTTGGGAGGATCACTGCAAGTGCTCATGTTTTCAGACTTCTCTCTGCTAACAGAGGCTGAAGGAACAGACACAGAGCTACAGGTGTGACAGAAGCACCCATCATGGGTTTCTGTTAGACACGGCCTCAGGGTAAGGGACACAGCCATTGCAAGACTGCACCACACAGCAGACAGCAAGAAAATACTGACCTGCAGAAACCAGTGCTTGCTGGGAGGCAGCTTTAGGGAATGAAGTGGCACTAGATGCTGTAAATAATTTAAAATAGCTCAATCTGGTGCGTACTGGCTGCCAGCTCACTGAAGACTCTCACCCTTAACAGACAAGATTTCAAAAGGCAGTGTCACCTGGCAATGGTAAGTCTCAAGGGGATAAATTATGTTCAAATTCTGCTGAGAGTATACTCTTAGACATTTCAAAAGTTTCCTTGTTTTGCAAAAACATTTCTTGTTAGAGAGAAGTGAACAAACTCCATATATGTTGCAGAGTACAATTCTGCTCAATAGTTGAACCAAACCATGCACACTACTTCCACTAGGACTTAAAACCAACAAGCAGTAACGAGTATTATTTTCATAGTAAGGTGATGCATATGCTTCCCTGCCTCTTGTGATCTGATTAGTAGTCTATAAAAACCACAGAGGAGATCCCCAGACAGAAGTCTGGGACTGGTAAACCAAAACCCACTTATATAGGAAACCCAAACAGAAAGAGAGTATTTTTCTAGTATTTTCATTATAATCTTTAAAATCAACATACTATTTTAATAATCCAGTAAATTCCTATTGTATTCACCATTTTGTATTGCCAGAAAAATGGTAATTGAATCATTCTCCTACTGCTTCCACTAAAATAAAAGCTTCTGTTCTTTGCTAAGTTATTTGATGCTATTATCAAGATTTAAAATTTTTATTTACATGTTGCCCAGTAAAGAGAAAAAAGAAAACCCAAGCAGTTAAAAAAATCATGAGTGATTACTTTCCTAACAACAGCCAATGCAAACTCCTTATAATCATCTTGCCCCATTTCTGTGCTACAACAGCAGAAGCGTAGGGAAAAAAAAAATCAAAAACTTTCTTAAATATTATGAAATTCCACATAAAAATTGCCCTCATGACAGCAGTCTTCAGCCTCCCAGAAATCTCACCACATGCACACACTCAAATCCTGCATGATTGGCAGGCTTCCTGTGCCTTACTAATGCTCAACTGAGGAACAGCAGGAAGTCTGTTAGGGCTTGAAAAAATCTACCCTGAAACAAATGGAAACATTTTCATTAATTCCAGTGGGCTCTGGTTCAGACTGGTTAAGCATCAGCAGTAACAAACAAGGAATTTACACCCTACCAACTCCTCTTAATCAAACAAATGAAGCTAAATTCCCCTTTTCCCATACAGTTGAGTAGACACAATGTGTTTCCTACAAAACCCTCATATGAAAGGCCTCCCCATTTGCATTTACAGCAATCACTTCTGGCAACAACACACAAGCTTTAATCAACTCCTCAAATAAAAGTGGTTCTGAAATCAAAACAAAAGTGCCAATACATGATTTACCAATTCTCAAAAGAAGGAGTTTAAGAAAATAAGAACACACAACGCCAGTTTTTATACCAAAAACTGTGCCTTATGGATGAGCAGATGAAAATTAATTCCAGAGTAATTTTCCCTGCTCCAAAACCCGTGTCACCACACTCTGAAGTTCTAGAAAATTGAAAAAGTGTTTACTTAAACATATTTCCCTGCAGCACTGAAACAGCAGAATGAAGGCAGACTCCAGGTAACAGGTAACCAAACACTCAATCCTTTACAGGAGCATGGAGCTACACACGGGTACACCAAGTCAAGAAATGAACCTTAACTTCACTGCAGTAAAACTCAGGAAGCCACCCAGTAACTCTTCTTTGTGGTCAGCGCTGCTTCCCACAACCACATCTTCTGAACTTTCCTCCAGCAGCTTTTTTCCAACTGTCCAATAGTTTCCTCCCTGAGGAAATTCTCAGGCCACACCAAAAGCACGAACCAGCTGAGTTATTCTGTTTGTTACAAACAGCTTTGAACAGTCACCTCCCATCTTCCAGGAGAGATTTCTCCCCAGCTCTGTGGAAGGCTGTACTTTGCATTTCACATCATGTAATTACATACAAATATTTTGAATGACAACATAGAAAATAAGTGATGGGATATCCACATGGGTTTGGGTTATTTTGATTTCACTAACACCAATTTTGTACATAAAACTTTCAATTTATATAAGAAAGTAAGGAAAGTTAGTGGGTACACCATTTGTAATAAATTCTGTACATTCTACTATTCTGTAAATCTTACTTCAATGATACATGTGTTCTTCTAGCATTCAGGATGCAAAATATTCTGTAGGCACAGTGTGTTTTTCATTTGCAAGTGATTTGGCCTACAGTTTGACTTGCAGACAGGCTACAAATACATTAAATCCCAGGTCTATACATTACACCATAAAAACCAGAATGGTACATGAAAAAAACCCCCAGATTTCCTTTGGTATTTCCCAGTTTTTAAGTACCTGGATCTGGGGAAAACAGAAAAGGTTGCGGGAAGTTTAATGAGGGAGCATAAGAACAGAGAAATAGGTTTCAGAATACACCATTTCTAGTGGAAGCCATTTCAGTAATTAAAAAATGTACTATCTACATTGTTCATCTGCACACAGAATAAAAGTAGTGTGGATCTACAGACTGGGTCAGAAATGCCAATGGATTTTCATTCTGTTTGAATTTCTTCGCTTTATGTTTTTGATGAAGCACCAACACGCTTTACTTGAACATGAGATTCTTTTTCCTTCTAAATTTCAGTAAATAATATATTGAACATGATAGAAGGGGTTTTTTTTACTATACACCCCATCCCACAATGGTTGGAGTATTGAGAGCAGTGCAAGTACTAAATTTTTCATTTTCACTTATAAATATTAAATCAAGTCTCTTACTTACACTGAAAATATGGACTGCTCTACTGTAGTAATATAAATTATTACTAAGAACCCCTAAAATCCTAAACCACTCAGAGGTATCACCTGGAAGATAAGACTATATTTTCAAAGAAAATTTTATTGAGAAATAAAAAAGCTAAAGGACAAAGGTTACAGTTAATATTTTTTACAGTTAGAAGATACACTTGGACTTCATATATCTTTTAATTATAAACGTAAGGTCTTTTAAAATGCCACATTTGTTTGTTATCAGCATGGAAACACGTGACTGTTCTCCACAGATTTATAACTCTCCATTTATAACTTTCTCTCTCCTATAGCTACAGAAGCAGAAAAATTCTTCAATACAAGTAGAGAAGGATTCCCCAAGCAAAATTCCCACTTGAGCATGAACGGAAAACTTTGCACTATGTTTCACTTGGACGAACTATGAATTTGTTGGTGCTATACTGTAAGTTTATTTTTAGCATTTTATACAATGGAAACTTCACTACAAGAATTACCTTTTGCTAGACTTGATTCTGTGGAGCAGCCTGTCGCTTTGTTTTCATCAAGAAATGCACAAGACAAAGCAAACTCCAGAAGGAGTTTTAAGAATTTCTCCCTATTGCTTTGGCAAAGAGCATACTGTTAGCTTGTCATGAATACAATTCATATTCCTCCAGCAACTGATTCAGCTCTCGAATTCAGCTCCCCTCCAGCAGACAGCTCAGTCAACTGAATGTGTAATCAGCTCTGGTTAAAAATGATCTCACTATGGTCTGTTTGATACTCTGCAAATTATCTTAAGGTCTTTATTGATAACGGCTGAACTTCAGCAAATCTCAGTCAATGAACTGCAAAAATGAAATTAGAGTAACTTTCACAAAAAAATGCAGCAATTGTTTTTAGTTTTGTGATTATAATGGATAAGGTTACAGATGTATAGACTGTTGCTTCTAAGGCTATATCCTTTCATAGGATATGATTTGAACAAACTTCATTGTATTGTCTCTGAATTAACTCTTACTTACATGAGTAAAATCTAGGGAAGAGATGGAGAAATGGTAAGAGATGGAGAAACAGGCAGGAAAAAAATGTTATAGATATCTATCTTAACATTAACAGTTAACATTCACCATCATCCAAATAAAGCCAAAATTTAGAGCTTACTGAATATTTCAGAAAATACATGTACTTTAGAGTATTCATAAATACAGTGGAAAAGTTAAATGTCAAAGCCCCAGCAGGTCATTTACACGTTTTAAAGAAAGTATATATAAGAGTATCTTATTTGGGAACAGACTGTTTTTGTGTAGACATTACTTGTTGTACATTAACAAACCTTTAATCATAATATTATTTAGTGCTTCTTAGACTTTTGCCTTCTTATGAAGCATCAAAGACAAAAAAAATCATAGAAATCAAAGCTCAAACTTACAAGGTAGCTTTGAATAGCACTGTCTAATTAGCATTTTCCCTCTTCATAATAAAAACCAAATATTACCAATGTGAGAGCTGAACGAGTTCTCCACGGCCATTTCCTGGCCTGCTGCAGTGCTGTGGATTGCTGGTTTAGGTGACTCTCTCTACTACAGCAGACAGACAACTCTCCTCACCAGAAACAAAGTCTTGCACATTTTTTGAAAAGGCTTTCAAGTGACACAAGGCACCTTCTTTCATCAACACTTATGTCTTTACCCAGACAAAGTCAATTTTTTTTTTTTTTGCTTTTCTGCTCATTCTTCTAAAGCCAACATTTTTTTCCTTCACTTTTACAGTGAATAAAATACATATTCTACAGTGTTTTCTGAAAGATAGCTCATGGACAGTAGAAAAGTGATTTTTGTATTTCAGTTATAGAAATAGAACTTTTATGTTGGCTTATCCCATTTATAAGGTACATTTCTGAAACTGCACAGTTATTTGTAGCTCTGATGCCTTACTTAATGTGAAAGTTCATGAAAATATTTCCAGAAGAAAGAACAACCTTGGAACAGCCACTTTGAAATGCAGATTGGTCTGTAAGCTTACAAGGCCTTTGCATATATGTGCTTTGTACTTATTCCTCTTTTTTTTTTTTTTTTTTAGGTGTAATGTGTAGAGCAATTATTTCACCTCAACAAGGAAACTCTGGAAATGTCAAGGGCTCTTCCAACCTACACTGTGACAATGAATTACAGAAGAAATAAGGGGCTTTGCTACTTCACTGAGAAAAGACATTTTCTGACCTTTTGCTGCTTTATGGCAATAATGAGTTTTCTACAAAACTCTGAGTCTTTCTCTTATTTTATTAAAATAAAAGCATTTGAGGAATAGCCTTGACCTTAACCTTGGGAGAATGAACAGAATACTGATCTTAAGAAGTGGATGAGCCCTGAGGCACTGTAACTTCCTGCCATCAAGTTGACAAGGTGTAGAGCTGTACCCAAACTTAAACAGTGAAGCTCACCTATCTTAATTCACTTAGCTAAATTCTATGAACATCCAGATCTAGTATTATTCCTTCTAATGTTAGTTTATCATAGCAATGTTTGATTCCAAAGGAAAGATTTATACTAGAATACCATATTCAGTCTCTTACCTTTCAAAATATGTACTCTACTTAATTCCAACAAGAGTAGACATTTGAAGCATTCACCTTCTTTTTACATGTTATTTCTTTTCAAAAACACCACAGCACACAAACAATTGAGTTAAATCCAGAATCACTGAGGGCAGCAAAAAATCCTAGTGCATATCAGGTTACTGCATTCTTAGACAACTACAGAATAAAAAAAAGCTGAAGTTATCCTATATAAGAACAAACAGTATTACAGCCTACAATATTAAATATCAAAAAAAGAGAGACACCAAAAGTAAATGTTAAACTTTCACTTCCAGTAGGAAAACAAGGAAAACAAAAATCAAAATCTTACTTTTTCCAGGAAACAAGTTTTAACTGATTGTATGGAACTTCTGAATTATTGAAGCTATGTCCTGTTGTGGTGGCCTTTTATGTGCAACATCCAAACCCCATCTGCATCACTGTACAGATGCTGTGTTGAAGGTAAAGAGCAGCAACTCTAACAACCTGTGCTCTGTTAAAATTTTTCAGGTTTTTGGCTTGGAGATATTTCATTTGAAAAATGTTATCTACCATTTACATCAAGATCGTCATAAAAAATATAAAATGCTAGCACTATGTTCAAATAATTATAGAATGCAATGAAGCATAAAAAAGCAGTATGGAGGGATTTCTGGATTCCCGTCATACTTGCATTACACACTTAATCAAGTGACGTAACATTTCTAAATTCTAGGAGATTACCTACATCCCAAAGGAAACATGGGGATTAGTATTTATGAGGCTCACCAAGCATGCAATTCTCTAGTATTAAACACTGCAGGGATGGATAGTTCACACTGAGATGCAGATGGGGCTAAGAGCCAAGGCAAGGCACAACCACAGCCCAAACTTCCTGACAGCAAGAGCTACACCCCAGAAACTCATATAGTTCATGTAACTGACAGCCAAAAGAAAAACACCACTTATCTCTGATGTGAATGGCAGCAGAGGTAGCTGGAACAGCAGCCTCCCATTAAGGAGTGGAGCTGAGCTCTGCCCAAAAGTGCCAGGTCAGCACAACACGCACTGCATGAAGTGGCAGAGGGATCCAGGGTCCTGTGTTGGCAGCTCCTGCCTTACAAACCTACAGGGGGCCACTACAATTTATGATTTTCTTGAAGTGGGAAGACGACAGAGTAAAAATGGTCGGCATGCCTATGTATAATTTTGCAGAAAAATGGTAATCTGGAGAAGCAAAGAACATATCTGTGATTTTCTCCATTCTTGACCACTCTCCAATGGTCAGTCAGCTGACCATACTGGCCAATTTTTTGCCAGTTTTGGCTCGAGAGTAGATTCTGGGTCTTAAGCCTGTGACAGACATGGAGTATATTTATCCCATTCAACGCCCACCCAGCACACTCATCCACGCATCTTCTGCTGCTATGGATTAACTCCATTATAACAAATTTTTTCCCTTTTTCTTTTTTTTTTTTTTTTACCTTTTTTTTTAAATACTTCTAAACAAGCTAGATCATCAGGAAAAGAACTGGGGAAGAACTAATTTTTGTCCTAGAAAGTCTCAGGAATCATCTTGTACCTAGGCAAAATAAGTAATAAATGGGACATAGAGGAGCCTGGAGTGTCTATTCCTTAATCAAGATGAATAATTTTGGTATATGTACGGACATAATATATAATGCTACAGCCATTATAATGCAATTTTAATGTCCACAAATGACACATCAGTCCCAGAACAGAAAAGATTTCTCTGTAGTAATACATTATATGTTCATTCAGCATATAGCAGATCTAGCTCTTTACAAGCAATCATTTATTTTGGCAATTAATAGTGCAATATATGAGGTAATGCCTTCTTTGAAATGTCAAGAGAGCAATGTAAAAATTGATTAATTTTGCTCTAGGCAAATAAAGGTTTGGAGGAAAAACACAAAATGTTTTTACAAGTTCTCTGTCTTGGATGTCTCCCTCTGAATAGATATATCTTCCAAAAAATTTACTACAATTAGTAATCTACACTGTTATTATGCCTTTGAAGTTCTAGTTTATGGTTGAGTCTGGAATCTTAAATGAAGGTAAAAGTTTTTTCAGCTTAAGCCAGCACCACCCAAACCATATTTATTTATCTTTCTAATTTAAAGAAATTTGAGCTCTTTTTGAAGAGAAAGTGATGCTACACATGTAGTCTACAAGATTTTGTGAAGTCACCAAATTTATTAATAAATTTAGCAAGTCAGATTAAAGCTAATGCAGTGTGTACTGACAGATTCTGATTAACAACTCTGAATTAAAGGGTACATTTCCTTTCAGCATGTCATTTAGTTCTGATTCTCAAAATAAAGTTGCCTTCTGTGGGATATAAAGTTTCAATGCTGCTTCAAGACAGGCTATCTAGCAATGAATGTGGTCAGAAATAAGTTTGGTTTAGCAGTTAGGGGAATTGAGACTTGAAACCAGTTGGGTCTTAATTTAGCTGAATCACCAAAACTTGATGAAATGCCATAAGGCTGTTTAAAAGACAGGAGATCTTTCACAATGGAAGAGCTGATGTCATCCACACAGCTGCCAAACCATTAACAACTTGGCTGATTTTTATTTTTAAAGACAAATTCACAAAAATGGGGCAAAACAGTTTTGTTACTTTTTTCTGCAAGTGTATGTAAATCTGGTTTTTTACATATGCATTTTTTAAGTTACTTTATGCATTTTATTTGTGCTTTCTTAACCTATACATTACAGAGAAAATTATACTCTCAACATAATTTTAGCTTTCTGTTTTAAATTTTCTTATTTTACTACTGAATCCTTAAAGCTAGCAGGAAATGTGGATGTTCCAGACCCAAACCTGAAAGACAGTAGATTTTTCACAGCAAATTTACGTAATTGTAAACTCTCTAATAAACTACAAATCTACACTGAGATCAGGCAGTTGAGACATACATTGATCACTTCTGAAAACAATCAACAGTGTGATGAAGAAACAACCAGAAAGACAAAAGCAATGGCTTTTAGCAAGGAGGGAGAGGAATGATCACCTTTGAGGCATGTGGGTCCAGCTCCATATGCAGAGCTCACCAGACTGGTTTAGCACAGCAAGGCTCAACCAGAAGATGTGGTTTCTCACTCCTTCCCCACAGGGTTCTGGTTCCAGAAGCAGCCAGACAGCGCTAGGAGGGTTGCCTCTCCCTCTGCCTCCCCTCTTCCAACCACACACCCTCCTTGCCCCCGCCTTGGGTTGACACTGGCATCCATCAGCCCCTGCAATGTGCAGATTCAACCCACATGACCGAGGAAAACCAGGCTAGCAAGTTGGATCAGTTCACAGAGGTATCCAAGAAGTGCCAAAATGAACGCAAAATAAGCACCAGGAACGTGTGGCTAGGAAAGGGGAGGGAGAAAGTAAAGCACATCCCCAGCAGAAACCTGTTGGATGACTTAGTGATGTATCATGAAACAGAAACCTCAGGGTTTAATTTCAGAGCCAAAAGAATCAGTCTCACCTGTCCCCCAAAACTACTCCTAGTCCCAGTCTTTGTGCCAAAATGAGCACTTGGCTATCCAGCATACACCCAAAGGGGCGGAGGGTGAGGCCTATTGAAATCTGAACCAGTATCCTGACCTGGCTCATAGCTCAGCTCTGTGAGTAGTTTTGGTGACCCATGAGAAAGGGGAGCAGTGGTGAGGCACTGTGGGAGTGCAGGATACTGCAGGATATCCTCTGTGGTAGCAGCAGCAGCCTCCTAGCTTAAACTCCATGAAACTGCTGCCTCTGGCTGAGATTCCCAGCATGGTCAGAGCTGATCTTGGCTAGCCAGTCCTGTGGCCAGACCCTCCGTCTGCTACCAACCACACACTGATCCCCTGCTCCCAGTCACACAGCTACAGGACAGGTTAATTCAGCTCACTGATGTGGTTCCTCCTCTTCTGCCTGGCTACCCAAAACAAACTGAAAGCTGATCTGGCAGAACAATCGTCTTTGTCACCATGTGACTTCTACATCTAACACAAGTGAAGGAGGAAGGATAGAGGAAGGAGAGGACAGGCTGCCCATCTTGGCAAATAGCTCACCACCAGACTGGCTTTGCAACCCCCAAAGACCACAACCCACCCCATCCTCATCCTAGTTTTGGAGATCCCACCCTACCTTTTCATTCCACTGTCTGCTCTCACGTGAGTGCAGTAGTTGTAGGTCTGCACCACAAACCAGATCAGTTTGTTAAGAGAAAAGCTTGTTTTTAACCCCAACCACTCCACTGGGCTGCCACAAGTCAGAGGGAGGCTACAGGCAAGGTCTGTGGCCAGGGAGAAGAACACTCTTTTTATCACAAAAGACAAAAAACAAAGAACTACAGTTTACAGTACTGCCCATGTGTGTCAGACCACAGGAAAGGTTTGTATTTTAATGAAGGAAGTCTGCCTTCTGAGAGAGAAGACGATTTACTTGAAGCAATCAGTGAAACAAGATCTGAGCATTTTTTTGTAAAATGGAACTGCAGGCAGATTATTTTACAGAGTTTTCCCTCTTGTGCTCTTTACTATTAACAATAGGAGAAGTGCAGCACTTGATACAAGACTACTGCAGGGCTGCAGTTTGCCACTGGACATCAGGTCCTGTAAAAAGGTAAGCAGATGCTGATCAGCAGATTCATCAGATCTGCTGGAGTAACCCTGGCTGATGTCCAGAGATCAGAAACCAGCACTCAGTCTGAGCAGTTGTAAAGTTCTACATTGCTACCCCACAAGTGGTAAATAAACACACAGCCCAAGGTCAGTTCTAACAGACCACAGCAGCAGAGATTACTTTAACTTAACATTTTGTGGCTGTAACAGTTGATTTGTCACTAAACTAATTAATGTCTTTCGCACAAATTCTTCCCTGAAGGAGTGCTTATTTTGGTGTAAAAGATCTGAACAGAACAAAGCTCAGCTTTCCTGTTTCAGTAAAAAAACCTATTAATTACATGAGACATACCATCATTCATGCTACTAAATATATATACATAATCAGTTTCTTCTGATAGAGATGAGGATAAATGCAACCATTAAATAAAAATATATTATGGTGAAAGAATGTGTACATTATAGGCAAAACCACTCAAGAGTTCAGGAACACTGAACCTGCACTGAGTGCAGGTAAAACAGTAACTTATTGCTCTACATGTGCCCAACTACAATGCACTGTTTTCTCACCTGATTAACCACAACAACCTTTTTTGGTTTCATTTAACAGAATCTTGATATTTAATTGCCTATTTTCTGTTCTACAGTACTCTGCAAACCCGAAGGTTTGGCTAATCTTATCTTCCAGTTATTATTTCACTTTCTAAATCAAATTTCTATAAAAAAGGAAGTGTTAGTATAATAGGAATACTTCATCTGACACCAAGTGATTTAGGTGATGTGATTTTTCAAAGTGGACTAGGACAAGAGCAAAATATGCATAAAGAAGGTGAAAGGTGGTACAGGAGTTTAGAAAGAACCCAGCAAAACCTGCAAACATGTATTTTAGCACCATAGGCAAAAGAATACTGCTGAGTCAAGACAGTTAGGAAACAATAAACAATCAAGAAAAGAGCAATACTCCAGAGTGACACAGTTTATCATCTTGGTGACAAGAAGAGTGCACAGACAGTTTAAGATGCATTAAAAAAAAAAAAAAAAAAGGAAACCAACAAAACATGAAGAGAGCCATGATTGCTGAAAATCTGAAAGTGCTTGTATATTCCAAGTTTTGTGTCTCACCAACCTATCCATAACAGAGACATCAGCATAATTTTTCTAGATATTAATTCTAAACTTATTACTCAGTTTCAATAAATGAAAAACAGAGAGTAAGTAAAAATCTGCTGACTTACATAAATATACAGTTACTCCTAATAACTCACGCTGATAAATAGATATTTTAATCTTTATATGACAAAGCATAATTTCACTAGGAGGCACAAAGTAATTTGCCAAAAGAATAGGCCTTTGCTGAGAAGAGACAGGGAAACTCTGCATGGTGCATAAGAACATGCTGGTGAAGAGTTCTGTTTTTGTTCTTAATTGCTGCAGTTTTGAAAGGCATGTAAATTGTAAATTTGCAGGTATGCATACAACTTCCTCCGTTCACAATTCTTAAAAACCACATCTCACCCAGCACAGGAGTTGCACCTACTGCAGCTTCTCACCCCCAGCCCCACCTCCTGCCCACACTTCAGGCAATGCACACAAGGAAGGACACAAGGTACGCAGCAAACAGTGAACCATCACCAGAGCATGGCATCATGGAACCAGTTTGGGGCCATATTTCCTAACAGCTCAGGTTCCTGAAAACCTCCTTTGCTTGTCCCCCTTCTGCTTACTCCAGGAATTTGTCTACTCAAACACCTCAATCACAGACCGTTCCCACAAGGAAAAGATGGGCTGAGAATACCTCAACAGAGCATAACATTGTACAGGGATGCTATGATTCACTGAGCATTTTTTGAAGGGAAATTGGAGTAGCTACACCTTAATTCAACCAGTACGTAGGAATTATCTGCAGGCAGTGCTGCCCAGTCAGCATTAGATAGGCACAAGGTTGCTCCTTCTCAGAAGAGCACCACAGAACCAGATGTGCATTGCAAAAGGCAAACGTACCCATTTCCATCCAGCTATTGCAGCACAACCTGTATTTGTCTTGCAGGCAACAGATCACTGTCTCCATTGCACTACTATTGCACTACTTTTTCTCTGCCTGGATTTACTTCTTTATATAATGAAATACAGAAATGCTATAAAAACACTGGAAAGGACCTGTTCCAATGTTCTCTATGAAAAAAAAAAAGTCTGCCTGAAAAGCTTGTAGTCCTTAGCAAACTGGTAATGTTGAATCATAAAACAGATGGTGCTTAAAAAGAGCTATAGAATTAGCAAACTTCAGCTCCAATTCATGTGATTGTGGCATTAAGGATTCGACCCACACGATTATGGAAGAAAAGCAATCACACAGCCTGGAACTTCTCAGCTCCTCACAAACTCAGGCTTTCCATTTGGAAGGTCATACTATACAGCTGTATCAAGATGCATTACGGCGAGCAGCTCATTTGGAACTCTGGAGAGAGGGTTTGGAAAGGGTTGCTGGCAGCGTGCCTCACTGTGCACCTCAGGCACACAGCTGCTCCTCAACATTTCCATGTCCCAAAGTACTTTATCCATTACTCAGCAGTGCTCAGAGCTCTCTGAAATAGGAAGCCCATGCTGATCACGTCGAAGTATTTACACCAGCCAGGGGATGATGTTTCTGTATTTTAAAGCTGTTTGCTTAAAAGCAAAAGGCATCCTCCTGTATTTTGTTTCACCTGGAAGAAAATACTTAACTTGCAGAAGACAAGAAGTATTCAGAAGGTAAACTGTATTTTTAATAAATCTTGAGCATACTCACATGGGAAGTCATCCACAAACATGGGGTCTATGTTATGGAGCAGTTCCACTCTGGGAGAAGGTCTTCCTTCACTAAGAGAGATTTCAAAAAGAAATGTTAATTACCTTCTATAGCTCATTAGGATTCTGCATCCCTTATTTTAAGACTTTTTGTAATCTTAATAGAGAGGGAGCTCATAACTTTAAATTGATTGCAATCAACTTTAATCTGAATGCTCCTTTCTGGCTGAGCAGCAATAACTTTTGCCTCTACAAGTCTTCCCTAACTACAGTGGTGTTTAATTAGATTATTCATAAGTTTACAGAGTTTACAGAACTGGCCCTACCTAAGCAGGGTTTTACAACAATCAATGTTAAGAGTCAAATTTCACAGCATAAGCTGGCATAGCACTTGCTGTGCTCTCTGCATACCTGAAAAGTGCTGGAGGCATTATGGCTGGGTGCTTCAAAAAAACAAAAAACCAAAAAAAAAAAAACGACCTTTGATTTCTAATTGAGGTCATAAGGATTATTTAGATACTTAGAATGTTGTTGTGTAAAAACAAAACAAAAAATCATCCTTCTTTTTCTAGCCATTCAGTACACCGAGATGGTGGGGAATAAGCCTCTGAACTTACCCATAAACTAGTTAGCCAAGTAAATCCCAGACCTAAAAATTCAGTAAACGAAATTTACTCCTTATAAAGGGCAACATGAGTAGGAAGACATAATTAGAAAGAACCTTGGCTACATGAAGACACAATAATTTATTATTTGATAGTGCATCCTTTCAGAAATTTTCAAACAATTTAAATTGTTTTTTTCTTTCATTGAGGAGCTTAACTTAAGACACAAAAATTCAACCAGGTTCCCTAAGCTTCTTGACATTACGAAAAAAAACCTCAGGTAAATATAAACATCAGTGGAGACATAAAAAATTACAGTCATTTTAATATATAGAATATATAATTAAATAATAATTTCATTATAATTTAAAATTTTCTAACAAACAATTAAAATAGTATTTTTTCTATTACATTTCTAAAACCATTTCTGGATGATACATTTTGAGTGAATACAAAACTAACAAGAAGAACTAAAAGATTAAATGTGTTCAGGAAATATAGTATTGTAATTAATACAGAGGAATTAATTAAGCTACAGTGCTAATAATTCAATGTATAGAAACTGCCACAAAAATGTTTTTCCCAAAATGTGGGTGAAAGGTTAATTGCCCCCCCCCCAGTAGTCACACCCTTAATTAAAGAATGCTTGGCCTTATTTAAACAAATTTTATCTTAGATTTAATAAACCCTGTCTCTATGTGCTCCATTGACAACTGTGTTCAAGAGTGCCTTTCACCATCTGTTCATAGGTAACAGTAACAAGAACCAGTTAGCAGAAGTTAAACTTGGATTCAAATTTATAGCCTGTGATTGACTCTGCAATAACTGCCTGGGAAGGTTTTCTTTCCATTTCTGAGCTGATATTTTCCAGAATATTTTAAAAGAAAGAAACCACCAGAGTTATGCTAAGTAATCCAGTATCTTCCACCAGAGTCAAAACACAGAAGAATTAAGTAACTTACTCCTATTTACTTCTCCTCTTTGTAGATTCAATATTCATACAGTGCCACTCACACAGTGCTGAGTGACCAGCAGGGCCAGGGAGGGGATTCTGCCCCTCTGCTCTGCTCTGCTGAGACCCCACCTGCAGGGCTGCATCAGCTCTGGCTCCCAGCACAGGAAGGACATGGACCTGCTGGGGTGAGTCCAGAGGAGGCCACAAAGATGCTCAGAGGGATGGAGCACCTCCCTTTTTGGACAGGCTGGAAGTTGGTTTGTTCAGCCTGGAGAAGAGAAGCTCTGGGCAGCCCCCACAGCAGCCTTTAGTACTTAGTGGGGGCCTACAAGAAAGATGGGACAGACTTTTCAGTAGGGCCTGTTGTGACAGGACAACTGGTGATGGTTTTACACTGATGGACAATTGATTTGGATTGGATATAATAAAGAATATTTTGATGAGATTGGTGAAACACTGGTACAAGTTGCCCAAAGGGGCACCACTTGATCCATCCCTGGAAACATTCAAGGTCAAATGAACAGGGCTTAGAGCAACCTGACCTAGTTGAAGAAGTCCCTGTCTAAGGCACAAGGGTTGGCCTAGATGACTTTAAAGGTTCCTTACAGCCAGCCTATTCTATGATTCCATCTGAGTCTATGATTATACCAAGTGTATTCATAATGTTCAAGCAGACTGAAGGTAACTTCTTTATAAATTTTAACTTGGACAGTGGATATTATATACTAAACATGGCTATTTACATTACAGCTGATAGAACACAAAAAATAAAGATTATATTTGTATTAATGTAAGTTTTCATGCAGCAGTTGACATTATTATTGAATCCATTCTTGTTCTGGGACAGAATACTGCTATTAGTACCTTGGATGTAATTTATATGTAATTGTGAGATATACTCCCTGAAGCTTATGGCATCACTGCATTAAGCTCCCTAGAGCTATTACATGGTACAGCACTGCTTTTCAGTTTGAGTGTTGCTCCAGTAATTGTTATTGCACAGAGCATGGATGTTCATAACCAGCACATATCACAAAACAATAGCCAAAGAATTTGGCACCGAATGTTGAAGAAACCACCTGTCTCGCAGCAAAAAACATCAGGAAAACATTCTGGGGACAACAAATAAGAAATTTAAACCTGTAACAGAGATCTGTTTCCCTAGAAGTGACTTAACTCTGACCTCCTTCCCATTTACAAAACTCCACAGAGACACAGACTCAACCACAGATTCACCTTGGCAGATGTGCTGCAAGGGTATTTTGCATCAGGAATATAGTCTAGCCAGGAGAGCTACAATAACAAAAACAATAATATTCTCTAGGGAAATCTGCCTTTGTATTTCAGTAACTGCCTGTGCAATCACATCTTACAATGCTCTAATTTTAGAATATTTATTTTTAGACTTCAATATCCTAATACGTCATCCCTCCCCCTAAATGTAAGGAACTTTTTTATATTTTCTGGTAATTATTCTACCCTGTCAGATGGTAGAACCATTAAGATATGTCTTAATTATTAAATTAAGCAATTAAAATCTTCTGTTTTTCAAAACAGTCCTCCATGTAAGAACAGCTTGATGAAAGCATGTGGCCTAACTTCAGTGCTGGTATAAGAATCAGTTAGTTCATTCTTCTGATTTGCAAAGTTCTTAAAACATCCAGAAAGCCCCATTATTCCTTAGTGAGCACAAAGATCTACATGCAATCTTTCACTTTTGTTGTTGTTAAACAACCAGAAGGTGTCCTTGGAAAGGAATCCAAGGTTTTTCCACATAAGTATGTTTGTCTTGCACAAAAATATTCTCAGTGTCACTAAGCGAAATCTGAGCCTTTATAACCTTGTCATATTTCTCTGGGTCTTATTTTTAACGTTTTCCTAAAATTATTATATTTCAGATATGCTGGAAATAAACATACTCTCAGCTTTAGACTGCTCATTTTTCTGTGTTAATTTATATCACAACAATGAATTTTTTTTAAACGGGATTGATTCCTAAAACAAACATATCCATTCAGTATGGAAGAATTCAGGTTGATATAACTTCATTTACTACACCCAAGAAGTTACGATATTTCAACATTATAAAAATACAAAAATGAAGCTTGCCCTACAAAAATATATAAATGAAACTTTAAATTCTCTGCTTAAAAATAAGCTTTGACAAAATAATAGTTATTTGTATTGTATTTTATCCTGAATTTCTCAGTGCCTATCACTCTGCTTCATGTGGTCTACCATTCCATTTTTCTCTTAATACAAAATAAAACACTTTCTCTGAGCATAGACACACTAGATATCCAGTGCTGAAAACCAAGATGTATAAAAAAAAAGTATCAACCAAAGAAAAGCTACTTTGCCAAGTGTCTTTATTTCAATGGAGTAGTAAGCATCTGGAGAACAGATGTTTCTTAAAAATGCAACTGCCTTTTGTGATACATGCTTGGAAATATGCAGTACAATTTAGACTCCTTGACTGGTTGCATTTCAGTATTGTTCTTGCTATTCTCAACTGCTATTTTTGTAAAATATATCAGTGATATTATCACTGTATTTTCAGAAACAATTTGTAATGTGTACATGGTTTTAGAACTATATTGTAGTCTTACCCGTGGTCAACTAAGGCAAGAGAAAAGAGAAATCTACTACAAATTTATTTATTTATGAACCTTTATAAAACGTTGGTACCTGAGACTGGAAAGATCTGATGCCATCCAAAAGTGGGTTGACACAGTGATACTATGCTAAGTTATTTTCAAAAAGAAGCTGAAGACATCAAAGAGGAAGATAAATTTCATTTCAAAGGGACTTGGAGGAAAATAAAAATGATGCAGTACTGGTTTAATTATATGCTGCAACAAAACTTTGGACAGAAAAATAGTCCAAGATTGGTACGGATGGAGAAAGACTTGTAAAATCTGCTTGTGGAGATAACATCATGAACACGAGGGCAGGGAAAGGGCTGTTGTAACAGCCCATGTTAATGACAATCCAGACGAGCACGTCAGCAAAGCCCCAGCACATCAGGGGCAGTTCCAGGGGACAGGGACATCTGGAGACAAAGCAGTGATGGCCCTCGGGGACTCACAGGGGTGGTGCAGGACACAGATGCAGCATAAAAAGGACACAAACAGGCATAACTAGAACCAGTGCACAGTTACCAACCTAAGGAGAACGCAGAAGAAGCTTGAAGGACTTCACACCTGGCATCCCTGGACCTCTGCACCACAGCAACAGATGCTGGGCCCAGTATGTGTTCACAGACACCAGGATGCCAGGTGGATAGCTTGAAATCCTCTGCCTCTGTGTCTGGCTGGGCAGACTTCCTAGACACACACACCTCTTGGTGAGTAAAACTGTCAGACTGTGACAGTGTGAGCAAAACCTGCTCTATTTCAGTTTCTATTTTGAATAAAATCACATTCCTCTTTTATTAAGTCTTTCATTGATACACTGTTGAAACAGTAATGGGTCAACAGATGGATGCTTTTGAGTTCAAATCCCTGTCAAAGAGCTTTTAAGTACCATGCAAATTTTTGCCTAAGAGTTCAAACGGTGAGAACACAAACACTGTGCTTCCTCAGTTTCATGCACTGTATGACAGAAACTTAGAGTAAAGCTAACCAAAAAGAATGCAAAAGAAGTTATTTCTGTCTACAAGATGTGTCCTCCTGAGCACCATCTTTTCCTGCTATTTCCTCCTAACCATTAAATGTCTTCTGGTTCTTCAGGCCAGAATCAAGTAGATGAGGTATGAAAGGAACACTTGGCTATGTATGTGACTCCCAGCACTTCTTTGTACTACAAGAACTTAATATTAATTGGTGTCATGTTAATGAGATTCCTAATTTGGACTACCAGTCATTTAAAGTCATGATAGAAAGTTCCTCTTGGTCTAGAATTTCAGAATTTATACTCAGCATTTAAAAATTTATGTTTAATTTCTGTGTATTGTATATATATTCATACTTCTACAGTATATTACATTTATACACTTATTTTCAGTAGTATATGATTTATTATAGATTATTACATTTTATTATTGTATTTTATATTATTACATAAGTATCATATTAAGAACCCATCTTTTAAATACTGATCATTAATAGACAGATATCACTGAAATACATTCAATTTTTTTTTTTTACTTCTGAGAACATATGCACCATCCCATATATTGTTTTGAATATCTGAATCAAGGTTCTAAATTTACGATCTTTTTTCCTTTTGATTACACACATATCAACCAGCAGGCTCAGAATTAGAGTGTCTCCCCCACCAAAAAAAATCACAAGAAGCTTATGCATGTATTTATATTAGACTGTATACTAAAAAAAAAGAAAATATGTAACACAGTGATTAATTTTCTTTATCAAGTGAGTTAGAATATTAGCAAGGTATAATTTCACTCACTATGAGCAATTTGGTCCCAGAAAAACAACACATTTGAACTTTTCATCAGATATCACCAAAAGGGCACTGTGTCTTCATTGTTTGCTATCCAATATTCAAGTGACCTTTTGAATTATGGACATGAAATTTAATACACTCATTTATCCTGATTACATGGGACAATCATGTGAAATTTGACATTTTGGCTGCAAGGTCAACCAATGAATAGCCTAAGAGTTAGAAAACCTGACTTGTTACCCGTCCAGACAGAGGCCCTCTCTTTGACACACCTGAAAACACTGGCAGGCTACCTGTTCCCTGGAAGTGCCAGCAAACATTGCACTCATTCCCTTTACAAAGAGAGAAATGCAAATGTCAGCAGTGTGCTGGCACAGCTGTACCTATCCTGCACAACAACTCTCCTGCTGAAGTAACCAGACCTGAGAACATCAATCCATTGCAAAAATACATGGTTGAAACTGAAACTGAAGTAGGCAGGAATTCTAACGGTAGCTGGAAGAAAAGTCTATGGTTGAGGTGTACCCTGGATCTTGCTGATGCTAAGTTTCCCCCCAGGAACACTGACAAGTAAAACATTTTACTTTTTCTGGCTGGCTGGGAGTCTCCATTCCTTCCTGGCAGTTAATGATCCCCGGCCTCAATTATACATATCGTTATCTCCTTCCACTTGGAATAGAGCCACAGAGTACACCTGGGCACAAGGCCATGAGCCTCCTGTGAACTCCAGCTACTACAGAAAACCACCCCTTAGCTCTTCAGAAACACAGGCAGCACTAAGAATGAAACCAAGCTTACCAGCTTCAAACAGGTAATGCTACAGGTAGTGACAAAACAATTCTGAACTCATCTTAAGATATGTGGCTTACTTCTGGGGAGGTGTACAGGGTTGGGTTTGGTTTTGCTTCTTGCTTTTCACCGCAAGATCCATAGGGATGGATCCATGGATGGGTACATGGGTTCAAGTCCGCCTACTCTAACTCTCTAACCCAGACAGCACTCCTGCTCATGCTTGTTTAGGAATTGCTATTAACTCTCACAATTCAGTCTAGGATCCTAAGACACATACAAAAAAGAAGGGGACAAAAGGTGATGACACACACAATATGGTATAGTCTACCTGCTATAAAAACAGAACACAGGCTACCAAACAAACCTAGATTAGAACACTAATCCTCAACTGAATAGCTGAATAGGAAATATAATTGTTAGTCCTTTTGTTCTGCTTTAGTAGTATTGAACTTTCCATCCTAAATTATTCTTATGTGAATCAAAACTACATTCAAAGATCCACTAAAATAAATACAACTTTTACAAAGACAGACAACAGGATGTAGCCCTATCAATGAATACATTACATGCAGCATAGAAAAGGAAGAAACAAAGGAATTTAAACTAACACAATTTTTGAAAACTAAAGGTTGGTCACAGAACTTTCAAATTCTGCAGAAACTTAGGTTTTAAGGACATTGTGATCCTCTTTAGTGGAATAAAAGAACACTGAAATAATCCAACTGGAGCTATGCTGCCTCTTTTCTCCAGTTATCTAAGCATGTCAGCACTGTGCTTTTGAGTATTTCAGCTTGCTTGAATCAGTCACAACATCATGACCTTCAGGAACCAGGTCAGGTGTATTTTTGCACTTTCCCAGACACTGGACAGGGTGACACGGACCTTTGCAAATGGTTACACTGTGAGCCAGCCTGACAAGTCCCTGACAAGCTAACAAACCATCAGAGTGGAATTCGTGTTCAGTGAGTTTAATGTCTACACAGATTTCCCACATGTTCAATTCCAGATTCACACTGCAGAGACACCTGACTGAGCTCTGAAGAGAGCAGAGTTTGGTCCATAAAATTTACTACCTTACACTCCATGCTGTGCAAAATCATTTAACATACTTCTGGATCACAGAATGTTCTTCAAGAAGTGTACCATGCTTGTGAGCTGTTGTGTTCATACTCAAAAAATACAAAATACCAAGTTAAAGCTGTATGGAGGCTTTGCATCTGCAACCAGGCAACCAGGCTTAATTTGCAACCTGGATAAGTCTCTCATAGACAGCACAGTTAACTGCATTTATACCTTCCCTTTTTTTATGTGAAAGGAACAGGTAATATTTCCCTCCCCGTTCCAGTTCTGTTTTCTGGGTTGATTAAATTCTTCTCATAGCTGAATGATGACTTGGTGATTTGACATGAAAGTTACCTGATAGTGCTCCAAACATCAAAGCCATCCAAAGGTTTAGTGCCATTGGTATGTCCTCCAGCAAGGTGCACCAGCGTTGGCAGCCAGTCAGAGATATGGATGAGTTCATGACTCTCTACACCTTTCTGTTTCAGCAAAGGACTTGCAACAAAGCCAACACCTCTCACTCCTCCTTCCCAGAGGGTCCATTTTCTCCCTCTCAGTGGCCAGTTATTCCCCCCTGCTAAGGTTTGTCCTCCATTATCTGAAAAAAAAAATTAAAAACCAAAAAGAATTCTTGATAAAGAAGAAACAGAACAATCCACAACACCCATTGATCCATTTAAGAAATATTTTCACAATGCAGGTGTGCCATGTGAGTATTTGCATACTGCTGTTAGGTGTCCATATGTCAAATATTCAGGGCAAGTAGCAAACATATGTTACCTTTTAACACCTACAAATTACATCAAAGAGAAGTTATCACTAGGCAGAAATTATACCATAATAGAAGACAATAATTTAGAAAGACTGTGCTAAGAACGACTTCTGACCATGACTCAAAACACCATGAGGTATCCAAAGCTTCTAGAACCAAAGACTTCAAAAATTTAGTTTCAACTAATTTAAAGACCGCAAGAAGAGCTGTTACCAACACCATCATTAGTACTCAGAATACAACAGTTTCCAAAGCAGTATAATACACCTAAAATGGAAACCTGTTACTCCAGTCTCAGGAAATACTTACACACCTAGTTTAAAAGCAGGTTTTTTCCAGATTTTGAGGTGGCCACACTGATATATAAGGTTAGACAAAACAGGGTTTTCTTCTCTTCAGGCAGAATCAGACAGCCCTAACAAACTGAAGTGAAACTGGTTAACGTAACTGAAGTGATTCAGAAATTTAATTTATTGTTTGGTGAGAATAACATATAAAATGGTTACAGAAAAAGCTGAATCACCATGACTATAGAAATATCTACATGAATTAGAGATGGCTCATGGCATGCTTTTTTTTTTTTAATTCTCTCTGACCAAGCTTCCGTGCTTAGGCTAAAATCCAGATCCTTGAAGTTAACAGTAATGATTCTTTGAATTTACTTTCAGTGTTGTTACACAGTTGTTACTGTTCAAACCTATTGTAATGTTCTCAGAAGAGTCATTGCTGGCAATTCTGTTAAGCATAATTTTCCTCTATTTTAATGAGGTTAAAATTATTTCAAACAGTAATTGCTGAACTGACATTCAGTGTAATTTGACAGATTTGTTTTGTATTTTCTGATTAAAACCCACGAATTTGAGATCGAAACTACAAGTTCAACACCTTACAGAAGAATTTTACTGTAACCAGAACAAAATTATCTTTCTGGTTGACATGAGTTCAAGCAGCATTTAGACAAACTCTTGGGCACATGGTGTAATCCTGGGGGATGGTCCTGTGCAGGGCCAGGAGTTGGACTCAATGGTCCCTGTGGGTCTCTTCTAAGCCCCTTTCAACTCAGCTTATTCTGTGACTCTGTGTTTAATTAGGGATCAGTGTAAACTCCCACATCTTTCTACTGCATACAGAATACCAGCTTTGTTCCACAAAGGAATAAACCATGGATAACTGTGAAGACTTTGAAAGGTAGAAGCCTAAGCTAAATGAAGCAATTGGCAAAAAGAGAATTATTTTTAAAGAGTTAAACGTCCTGTGGCCCAACTAGCTTCCAGTTGGGTTGCCCATGTTCCTGCATTTTTGATTAAAAAGAAATTAATTAAGAGCACTACCATTATGTCTCACACAACAATGTTGAGCTCTGAGATCTGAGAACTTAAAGCAGTTGCTGATTACAACAAAAATAATAAAAAAAAAGCTGTGTCAAACCACGACAATCAGTTTCAACAATTCCTTCTACTCAAAATGTAAACAGGAATTCCTGTCAGAGATACTCATGGGACAGAATTTTCAGTAGCTTTTAACCTTTGGTGGCCTTGGAATAAAAGGCTTCTTATCTGTATTAGAGCACAGTTTGGACACAGAGAGGAATCAGAACTTAAATATGTTACATACCTCCTTTGTATCACAGACTGCTCACTCTCCCTATCAGTTTAATAGAAGCACAGGAGAGTTTTTCTAATTCCTGATTATCAGCAACAAACTAGCAAGGAAATTACAGAAGTAGGTGGTATTTCTGAAGAACAGTGAGAGAGAAGTGTGTGCTTCTCAGGTTACAGTCAAATCAAGGATACTTACTTTTTCCTTGCTTTCTGTAAAAACATTCACATTTTTCCAGTTTCACTACACATTAACTTGCCTGATACAAGGAGTCAATCTAACATACACTCTGAAAAAACTTGTGTCTTGTATCAGCATTCAGACACAGTACACCAAGTTTAAAAGGAAAAAAAAATCATATTTTGATAGCTGATGTGATACACAAATGAAAAAAATCTGACATATGAAACAAGACTCATCCCCCACATTTGACTTCTCAATCTCACAGTGCTAGAACATTACTTTTTCCTTCCTCAGGAATTTATGTCTGGTCCTTCCTGCATAATTTCTTGACTGAGTTATCAAGAAGGTCTTGAAGGAGAGAAAAGGATGGTGTCTGTTTTGATTATTAATGTTCGTTTCCTTTCTAGGTAGGCAGAATGTAACTGATGTGTCACCAGTAGCTTGTATGTAAGCACCTTCCGCACAGTCTGAAATGTTATCAAGGACTTTAAATACCTACAAATTGTTAAAGAAGAGTTGGTTACATAACAGTGAAAAACCCTAATGGGATCTGTATCAATAAAATATTAAGTTAACCACTAAATAATAAAGAGAGAGAGGGAATAAACAAGAAGCCACTGATTGCACGGAGTATGGAACTGACACAAAGTCCACTCAGGACTGTAAATGCTGTTCTGGCCCTGGTTTTACCTCCAGGAGTATGTCTGGGCAGCAAGAGACAAGATGGGCACCAGCTGTGTTTGTGTGTGCTCAGGTACATTTCCTCTAAATCAAGAGCTGTGGATGTATATATTGATGCTAAAAGCTTGCATGGGTTCAGAAAGCCACTGAAGAAGCTGACAAAAGTACATAGTTCCTACATGAAAACACATCACCTCAGTGGCAAGGATATCTTCAGTCATGAACTGCTGAAGATTTGCAAGTTTTCACAGAAGTTTCCTAGACATATGCCACCAAGAATTGCCATAGTGAGGGGATGCCTGCCTAGACAGATCCTTCATCTGTGGAAGCCCAACCATTCTCATTTTCTCCTAAATAAGTTATTCCTTACTAACTCCTAATGCTATTTTACCCAAGTATCTCAAACATGGAACAAATTCCAAAGTCTGTGTGGAAACCCAGAGTAGTTTAAAACACACACTTAAAATCCACTGAGGTGTGAGACAAATGGAATCATTGTTCCCTCATGTTCTACACTGGCTTCACATCCAATTTTACATCCATTTCAAAGCAGTATTTCCTGAACTAGTTATCATACATTTTTGTAACTGTTTCTCTCCATGCCTTATCCTATCTTATGTCAGAAGACAGTCTGCAGAGCAAAGCTTTTGGAATCAAGCTACCTACACCTCGTGGCCCTGATTTGTAAGACTGCTTAGTATTAAAGTTGCAGCCTTGCTACTTCAGCTGAAAATACAAGCCTCCCCCAGGCACGATATTTCATTATCTCTTTGCTGGAGAAAGATATTAAATATGATTTTTATTAAAAATACTGAAATAGTGTGGAAAATGTAGTGAGCATATGTTTCTTATCTCTAAGAATAATTTTTGCAATTACGTTACATAATTTACATAATTTAGACTACAGCAGTAACCACGACATACTAGGGGTATTAAAAAATCATAAAACCATCCAGCTCTTGTCCCTAAAGAAAGGATGAAAGGGGAGAGAATAAAGCTGCATCTAGAAATATGCCACTTGGCATAAGCATTATGTGGCCAATTTATGCAGCTTTGTTTGCCTTTTTGAATGGAAGAACCACACATTTTTAAAGAGCTTTATTCCTTGCTTGGTTTGCTTTGAAAGATGTTTAGCCAGCGTTATTTCTCACAGGATTAATCCCACTTATTATGCATTATTTTAAGGAGGGGAGTACCTAGATGCTTTATTTCCATTCTCACAGAATTTTCTTCTACAAGGTGAAATTCGTGCCAACAAAGGAAAATATGGGGAAGAGACAGTCTCACTAATAAAAGAATGGGCTGAGACAGAATTTGTAGCAGGTGCCACACCCAACAATGAAAAAATGCACAGCACATATATGCTGAGTAGATGACAAAACAAGAGAATAAAGGAGAGCAACAGAAGTATCCTGGCCACTTTAAAAGGCAGTTCCCATCAAAGCTCAATCAACACCAGCCTCGATGGAACAAGTTGGAACAACAAATATATGTTGTAAAATACCTCCAGCTCAAAACAATTTGGGTGAATACAGGATATATTTTTGACACAGAAAATCAGAGAATATAACCTATTCCTAAAATGCAGGTGATTGACTTTTGAACTACTGTGGTTCTATTAATCTGTGTCTTATCCAAGACAAGGAAGAGTTATTTTAAGAAATATACTTAATAAAAACCTTTCAACATAAGAAAAATAGATGCAAAGTAATGCTTGTGTGTCTTGAATATACAATACAACTCTAAAAATGAAGGCAAATGTTCTTCTCACCAACATCTGCTTTTGTAATTAATATTCATTGTCATATACATGAGAAAGAGTTTAATTTGCTAAATCTGTAATTTCTAAACTGTAAGAGATGTTTTGCAGGAGTTTTTAAGGGAATCAATAAACAAAACTAAACAGAGAGGCCCTTCTCTTTCTCCCAAATACTTCTCTGAAGAGTTGCCAGCTGCTAAACATTTTGACTAGTGCAGTGTATACATACAGTGATGTGGGATGTGTGTAACTAGTAAGCAGTTCCATGCCTAAGACTTCTTTAAAGAAGAGATGGGCAATAAAAAACAGCAATAAAACAATTCTGAGAGCAATAATTAATGAAGCATGGATTCAAGTCTTTGGATGGTCTCACTTTCTTACAAAATTACCCTGGAACTGAAGCAACAGTCTGCTTTGCACTATGAAGATAAACATTGGAAATAGATGTTCACAATTGTGGGGAAAGCTTCATTTGGGATTTGTACCTCACTAGACAGTAGAAAACCAAAAAAAGGTGAAAGAGTTGATTTAAGAACAAACTCTGACAAAAGGATCATAAAGATCTCTTGCCTGCATGCATTCACTGCCAAGAAAAATCCACAGTAGTTACTGAACTCAGGGGCAATATTAATAGCATGAATAGATTTGTTAAAACTTTAAGCATCAGAGATCACTTCTCTGAGAAGCTCAATTTAGACTGATCAATGGGCTTGAAAGTTATTTTTAGGAAAAGAAATTAAATGGAAACAAGTACTGTAATATTGTGTAAGGCCAACTCTCTAATAAAGCAAGCTTAATCACCCCCAGTTGTTCACATAAAAAAAAATCCATTATTGTCTATGCACTGGAATGAAAAACTTATTAAAAAAGCTATAAAGAGACCTTTATGTTTTACTTTTTGGATAGTGGGCAAAACACTATAATAAGACTTTCCAAAGACCACCTAAGTACAGTATAGGCATCACCCTAGCTTCTCTACCATGTGGACATGTGGTCCAAGCAACTTCCTCCTGTGACTTCCACTGCCTGCACATGATATCTTAGCAACTTTTGATCACAATCCTGCCTCACATTAATGGTTTAGAATTGGGGTACTGTTTCCTCTGCAAATAGGCCAGAAATTAGTCTTCAGTTAAAGATATTCCTTGCTGGGCTTTATGTCAAGTCTTAGACAGGGCTTAAGTGTGTCGATTAAAAATGGTAAATAGTACATGAAAACTTTTTTTACCTTTTTTTTTCCCCAAAAAGAAACCATGTGTCTTCTTGTACAGCTACCTATTTTGTTCAAACAGACCAGGCCTTGTTTCAATTACACTACAGAAAAGTGAATTTTATTTTCCTTCCTAACAGAACATACTTTCTTTGTCTCCCTTGTGACCACTCAGGTTGCTGCATTCTTCTTGCAACCACAACTGAGCTACACCCCACAGTCCCGTTGACGTGTCTGGCAAATTATTCTAGACAAGCTCTTCCGAGAGGGCTTCCTGGAATTTCTCCAAAGATTCATCCAGGACTGCATTTGGTGCTGTTATTAAGCAGTTTTCACTCCAGCATTTCTCTTCAGTTTGCATTTTCTTAGTTCAAGTAATAAAGAGCTACCCATAAGTCTCCTTACAAGGGGGGGGGGGGGGAATCACTCTTGATGACTACTTGAGTCAGACAGTAGGAATGCTTCACAAATATACTCATCATTTACATAAACTGTCTTTAAATTCTATTTATCCGACACCTTCCATTCCACTGAGATGATATAAGTGTGTTTAAGTTTGTGATACATATTATACAACATTGATTACAGTATCAGAACTGTAATTTTAAGTGTATGTCCTAATAATCTTAATTCTCAAGGTAAGTTTAATGGTTTTTGGCATTTGTAGAACAAGTAGTGATATGGAAAATCTTTATGACAATGAGTTTAGAAAATACAATAGTAATTAATTAATTCTTCCAAGAAAAATAAAAATTTTAAAGAATAACAGCATTTGGTGCTGTTATTAAGCAGTTTTCACTCCAGCATTTCTCTTCAGTTTGCATTTTCTTAGTTCAAGTAATAAAGAGCTACCTATAAGTCTCCTTACAAGGGGGGGGGGGGGGAATCACTCTTGATGACTACTTGAGTCAGACAGTAGGAATGCTTCACAAACATACTCATCATTTACATAAACTGTCTTTAAATTCTATTTATCCGACACCTTCCATTCCACTGAGATGATATAAGTGTGTTTAAGTTTGTGATACATATTATACAACATTGATTACAGTATCAGAACTGTAATTTTAAGTGTATGTCCTAATAATCTTAATTCTCAAGGTAAGTTTAATGGTTTTTGGCATTTGTAGAACAAGTAGTGATATGGAAAATCTTTATGACAACGAGTTTAGAAAATACAATAGTAATTAATTAACTCTTCCAAGAAAAATAAAAATTTTAAGGAAAAAAAAGTTCTCTTTCAGCACAGCAATCCATGTTTTTCTCTGTATACCTCAGAGCAGAACAAATACTGCAAAAATAAATTTTAGCAGTAAGTTACAGAAGACCAAAAGTGCTTGATATCACACATACACTCACACACAAAATTAAACACGTTCAATGTTTTATGTTAATGAGGTTTACAAATTTAAATACTTCTTGGATACCTATACTCACTTTTTAAAATAGCAATCCAAAAGTTTAATACATCTGTACTCATATAACTCATATATCCACAGAGCAAAAAATAACCAACCAACATTTAGGATTTGACTGATTAGGAATCAGTCAAAAAAAAAGAAAAAGTAAAAAAGAAAAAAAAAGGGTGAGAGAAATCAAGTGCAATGAAGTGCTGTGCCAAGAAAATCTTTTGACTATGAAAACACTTTTCTATCCTATTCAGAACACAGACCAAATAAATTATTTGAAATAATAAATTTGCAAGGGCAAAGAAAGAAGAAAATTTTAAATATCCAGGACTATATAAATACAATTAGATACTATGACTCAATTCAGTATTTGTTTATCATGTACTCATGATAACTTTAACCAACCATTAGGGTCTTTAAACATCTAGTATAACATTTCTGGCTCCTGGTTACCAACACCCAGATCTCCTTTTTCCTGAAAACAGTTACAAAACACTTGCCAAATAGTCCTTATGCACCTACAGTACTTTTCAAATCCAACATCAGCATATCCCAGCTCTTTTTTTCTGTTTTCCACCTGTACTTTACCTCCTAGACTTATCTGAATTGATGAATTTCTCTGAAGCTGCAATAGAAAACTCCCATGCTCTTTGATTTCTCCTCAAGGGCCCCTGCAGTAAGCTGATCTAGCACACATCTGTCTGATATGTAAACCGTGCCAAGCTCTGTTTGAAAGCCTTGTCTAAAGCCACACAATATTTTTGAAGTGAGTACAGACCAGAAGAAAAAAACAACTTCAATTTATTTTATAATGCAGGATATTTCAATACGTTATCAAATTAAAGAATCTCCAAAAGAGGGAGGAAAAAAGACCCTTTTAAGTTTCTGCTACTCCTGAAACTAAAGGCTGCTAACATGCTAAAGCCATCCAAACTATATTTAACCTAGTATGAAATACATGCATAAAAAGTTTGAAGGGGAAATCTGGTCAATAATAACTCCTGTTCCAGTTTCTTGCTTCTGATTAATACATTAATGGCTTTGTGAAGATAAGAGTGAAACTAAGGTGGTTTCTCTTTGCTAAATGGAACAGAATCCTTCCTATATGCTCCCTCGTTGCATTTAAAATAAATAATTGTTGTAACTCAGAAGGATGTTTAGTTTCCAAGTGCATCTCCATCTCTCCCTACCAAACAGAAGAGATATGTCCATATGGTAGACAGACAATAATAAAAGGAGGACAGGATAGGGCTGACATATGACCAAAACCATGCTGGGAAGCACTGAATTTCACACATTAAATTTTCTAAGTGCAGAGACTGTCCAATAGCTGGCAGCACCTAGGTGTTTTTACTTAGTAAAAGCATTCAGAAGTTTATTTTGAATACATTTCCTCTGCTTCTGGAAGCAATATTACTCTCTCAGAACAAGCATAGTGCTATTATCAAAATAATATTATGGATCTAATTAGGAGGCATATTTATAGCAGCTTTTGGAAGAAAAAAAGCAGGAAGTAGGGCTGATGTTACTGTGCTTGCAGACACTCTTTATAAGCAGTAAAAACCACACCTTCAGACGTACAGAAAGATCTGACCTCAGACCTGCTACATTTGTACTTTAGGCTGCAAGCTGTAAGGTAAGAAAAGAGGATGCTACCACAACTGTGAAGACAGGAGCTGGGGAAAACTACTTTTACATTTATTGCTGATCAGAACCATATAAAAGAAAAGAGGTCACTGACTTCACATGAAGCAGAGGCACTGAGGTGCACATGGCCCACAGGGAGGCTGATAACCTTAGGGGAGCATTATTTCACTTTTCTCCAGTGTCATTTGATGGGGAGAGAAGAAATGACTATGACCAAACTTTTTGTTTTCTTTTAAAAAGAAAAAAAAAAGAAAAACCAAAAAAGAAAACAACCTTTTTGTTTTCTTTTAAAAAGAAAAAAGAAAAACCAAAAAGAAAACCCAAAAACTCACTTCCAGGGATATGAAGCTGCCAAAACTTAGAATTAAAACGCAAACAGCAGAGACCTAATCTAATATACAGGCATTAAAGCCTCAGGGTTCTTCCCAGAACCCATATTTTCCATCCTAATATCCTGTACCCCTTCTTTCTTGGAGTTTATTTGAGAGGAAGCTGCTCTGATCGCCGTCTGTCACTCCTCTGGCACACAATAAATAGAGCAATCTGGAGTTAATTTAAGCACTTTAGCACATCAGGATACAGCTGGGAAAGGTTTTGGGAGAAAGGCTGGGGAGGAAGAATAGGGCTGCACATGGTCCAATCCTAGCCTGTAGACAGGAAGGTGGTGCAGAGGGGCACCTTCCAACACCACTGCCCCCAGACAGAGGAAACTGCCCCATGGTGAAACTCTCCAATCAGCCCAGGAACAACAGAAACCTCAGTGCAAGGGATGTAGAAGTCCATTCCTAAAAGCAGGAGTGGCAGGGCCACTGCTTCGTGTAAGGAGCACTACAGCTGATCCTTGGTCAACCAGTAGTAACACAACCCCTCCTGCGTGTCTACCACTTTTATATTTCACCCTCTATAAGCCAAATGTCTTTTTTTCTTCTTAAGTTTAGACACATGCATTGGTTTTACACTGTGCAAACGATGACTTGATTCCGGCCATTGGACAGATTTACATCTGTTTTTTACATCACTTTTGTTTGAGTTCTTAATCTCTTGGGGCTCTAGCTATACCCAGAATACATTGACTGAGTTCATTACCAGAAAGAAACACATACATGCTGGCAAAAAAAATATAAAAATGAAACAAAAGTCTTTAGTTATTCCTTACCACAGGGGACATTTTTAAAAAGTGCAGCATGCACCTTAGGAAGAAGCATGTGTCCATAAGCTAATCCTCACACCAAGCACATAAACCACAAAAGCTGAAATTCTTTACTCCAAAGAGTGAAGAAAATAACGTTATTTATAACACTGGTCTTACAGTGGGGATGGAAAAGGCTAATTAATTGTTCTGTGAGCAGTTGTAACTGTTTTGCTTGAGGTAGGCTGTCATTCTCTGAGAGATTATGATGAAAAGAAACAGGTAAGTTAATTGAACAAAATGAAAATGCAACAGTCTCACATAGCCAACATTGTCTAAGGCTCTCCCAACAGCCACCTCAGCTTTTGCTGAATGCAACCAAGAATGCAGGGGAGGGAAGGCTTTTTATAAGGAAGAACTTTTGTAAGTTAATACAGTGATAGAGAAACCCAAGTAATGGAGAAAAATGTAAGTTTACATAAATAATATCTGTTCCCTCTAATGATCTAAGTAGTGTGTTTAACCAGTTTTCATAAATCCATTCTTCAGCAATGGGTTATGTTTTCCAGGCAGGGAAATGGCAGGCAACCTATTTGCTGAATGAGTGTTTCAGAATACGTTTTGATGGTTATTCCTTTCTTTAACATCTTTGCTTGGTTACAAGTAACAATGCCTGAATAATATACTGCTGAATCTAAAAAAAAAAAAAAAGGATGTTATGCTGGAGAAAACTGAATCTATGGTCTCCAAAAATCAGAAAAAAACTAGCATTTACAGCTGTGCCTAATACTCTCCTTCATTTTGTCACATCAATGCTACATTCAAGTGAGTGACAAGAAGGAACATTGATATTCAAAATTTTCAACCTATTAATGATTATTTTATTCCAACTTTGTGATTTTTTTCCCCCCAGCTACATGCCAAAACACGCCCTCTTTAATTACTCCCATGTTTGAATCTCTGCAATCTGCCTGCACCATGCTAGTTCAGTAAGGTCACCAGCAATTTCCTCTTGGCAAGGTCCAACCTTTCTCCAATATCATCATCCTTGAACTTTCTGCCACTTTTGATCATATTTCCTGAATCCTGAAGTTGTGAAATCTCTCCTCTTGGCAACATCTAGCTGTACAGACCACATTCAGTCCCCAAATACACACTATAACTTTCAGAGATTTTTAAAGGGAGTTGTTCATATTCACAACAGAAATAACTGTAGACTTCAAAGGAATAGTCAAATTGCATATTTTGCTCTTTCTGGGCATTATAGTTTCAATGGGTTTGTGCCTAATGATCATTCCCTAGAACACTTACCCTGGAAACCCTATCCTTTACAGGGTAATTTTTTTCCTTTTCCTTTCCCAAAAGTGGGAAAGAAGCAGGAAAGTCCAAAATGAACTAACAGATGCCTCTGCTCAAAGACAATAACTCATTATAAACAGAGCTTTAGCCTTGGATGGTCAAATGATTCACAGTACATCCATACTCCAGAAATAGGCTAGTCCTACCATTTTCAGAAGACATCTTGCCTTCTTTTCTCTGCAAATTTCTTATCTAATGCAGTGATATTAAAGCCATAAAGCACATCTGCTTTGTGATCCAACCTATGCTTGCCAAATTAATTTCTCCATTATTGCTTGACCTCCCTGATGCCACCAACAGAATTTATTATGTCATTTATATCATTGACCAAACCACTCACAAGATCCTTCCTCAGCCTGCTCAATCCAACCCTGCATTAAGAAGTATCAAGTCACAGGGGTAGGCCACTGCAAACGAGGGGTGACCAGAGATGATGGTGGCATCTCAAGTGGTGAGCTCCCCTAATCTCCACATTTACAACTGCAGCCTCATCTTCCTTGCAAATGACTCCTGCCCTCATGAATAACCACTACCTGACTCATATGTTAGTGAGTCCAGAAGCCACATTTTCCCTCTACTCCACCTACAGCAAGGGAGTTTTACTAAATCCTACTTCAGATTTCTCTCAGGATTATGGAATACCTGACCCATTAAATTAGGCAAGGTCTTCAGGTCCATGTGTTTCCAAAGGCTATCTCCTCAATTGCCTTAGGCTGTAGGAAGGCTCTGACTGAACTAATTTAAAGAACAGAGGTAATTAAAACCTCTCAGATCACAGAAGAGGTCAACAATCCCTAAAAAAGGCTGGTATGATTGTAAGCATGCTTACTCTTCACACAGTTTTGTCAAAATTATCTAGATTAATAAATAGAAACCACTGCAGCTATTTAAAATGTTCAAGGTCACTTGGAGAGAATCACAGGAAGCCACATGCATGCCCTGTGCAGCTGAGAGACCTCAGGGGCAATTGCCTGTGAAAGGAGGCACCTGTGGGCAGAAAAAGCCCCTAACCTTAGCCCCACACATCAGCACCTCTGTCTACACAGCCATTCTTCCACCTGAGGCATGCATTTTTCCTTTTAGGTATATTTTTGGTTGTTTTTTTTATTTATTATTGTTTTTGTTGTTGGGGGATTTTTTTGCCATTGTAATCCTTCTGGTACCTTTGACTTTCTAATGAACTGTAACAGATGGTCAGCAATAGTTTCCCTCTCCTAGTCAATGCAAACCATTTGTGGCCAGTAAAATCTAGCTATTAAATTGTTTTAAACAAAGGCCTCACTTTTTCAATCCTTTGGAATCAGTGGAACACAGCTTGATGGCAGCAGAATGTGTGATGCCTTCAAGTAGGTAGATATCAATTTATATCCTCTGCAGTCAGAACTGCAATTATGTACAACATTAGAGAGAAAAGTAATGGAATGCACCTTTTGTTTTTTTTAACCCCCATAAGTAACAAAAACAGTGTTGAAAAAATTTGGACTTAACCAAAAAGAAATCATGCAGAGGATGTCTTTTTTTATATCCACTTCTTACAAATGCTTATTTGATTGTAAAATGTGTTACAATACTTCAGTGCAAATAGAAAGTAGACTTAAAGCAGACTTAAAGAGATACAACTATTAAAATTCTCATTAAGTTCTGCATACCAGATGTCAGCATACGCTATTTCATTGTAGATTTGATAAGGCATACCCTTTCAAGTTATCAGAAGCAGTACAATGCTTCAACACATCCAGTTCTCTGCAGTGATCAGTAACAATCTTCTGCATAGACTAAACATGGAGATCATCTACAATACAAAAAGTCAGTAATGAAAAACCTGCACTACATTTGCTGCATTATCTGGTTTTATGTGTTGTAGGTTGGAGCCATTTACTCTAAAATATAAATGAAATTACTGCTGCAGACCTCTGATTCTTCCCAACCAGTTCAAGGCTACTCTGGAATCTTAATACAGGGTCAGCTCACTTCAATGTACACAAAGCTCTGGCTGTATTTTAACTTGAGAAAACACAATTGGAGGTCAAATGTAAGAGCAGGCACAGGCAGCATTCCACACAGCAGCAGTGCTCAGAGTTCAGATAAAAGTGGGGGTGTTTCTTCCTGCTTAAAGAGAAATGTAAAGATAGATGCTGTATTGTCAGAGACAGATACTCCAGTCATAGGAGGCACATGAAGGTGTCTAGAAACACAGAGATTTCAAAAGGGCATGAAGAGGTATAGAGAAAGCAGAGGAATGGTGAAGACCAAGCTGTAATGAACTGAAAAAAAACCAAACAAGGAACCTTCCAAAAGGAGGGGAAATCAGCTTATTAGTTTCAGTGTTAGGACAAAGGAAAAAAAAACTGCAGTGAACGCTGCAGTAAGAGCTCTCCAAGACATTTTCACATCAGACATTCACATGGTCTGATACACTCACCTATGGCCAATCTTTGCATCCACTGCCTAGTAACTAACATGCTCATGGACTTCAGTGTTTCTTCTGGTATTTTTAACTCAAAAATCCGTAAAATGTATGGCTTCCTTTGGATTCAGTACATCTATATTCTGACCATCTAAGTAAACTCTGCTGGTTTTACTCTCCCATAAATTAAGGCAGAGAGGCAAAATCTTAATCTTTTAATGCACACTAATGTGATATTGCCCACAAATATTGATCCACTACACTCTCTGCATGAGAATAACATGAAATAATGAAAAGTGAAAGAAGGAACAGTTGTGCAGAGCTTTTATTTGGAAGTTCTTAGATTCTTCTGTGGAGTTTAGCCTAACAGCATACTTTAGTTCTGGAATATTCATAAATATATGAAACAGATGTACTAACCAACTCATAGTTTATATGGACATACATGAAAAAAAAAAGAAAAAGCAGGGAAGGAAAACAGATCCAGAACATCTCAGCAGGGATTCAAATAACCTTTTTCAGATACTACTCATTTGACCAAGGCCATCTTACAACACCTGCAACTTCTTCCAAATTCTTAACCCAGACCAGACAACATTGCATGCTTCTTTCCCAAGTGAATCAGTGATTGATTTTCCCTGTGTTTCTACAGGGCTGTCACTGATTGACAAAGTAAGTCCCTTGGAGAAGCAATAAAGCTTTGTGTCAGACAGTTCTGGGTTGTTTCAAACAATATTTATCAGTTAAAAAGGAAACCTAAAAATGTATGTATATAAAATATAAAACTTTGCTTTAGTTCTATTAAGCAATTATTGAAAAAATACTGAAAAAATTGTTAAAAACTAAGAAATTCCATTTTGATAATTTTGAATGGCTTTCTATAATATAATGTACTGGTAGAGTTCTCAGTCCTGAGAGACATGGGCCAGGTAAAGACAGGACCCTGAATTTTAGGAAAGCAAACGTCCAGCTCTTCAAGAAGCTAGTCAATAGGACCTCCTGAGAAAGTGCCCTTGAGGACAAGGGAGCAGAACAGATCTTTAAGGACATGGAGGGCAAAAGCTCTTGTACCCCAGGCATAAGAAATCAGGGAAGGAGGGCAATGGCAGAGTCAACCTGCTGGTAAAACTAAGGGGCAAGAAGAAAATGCACAGGCAATGCATTCCACAATGTGGAAGTACGAAGAGGTATTCTAGGAAGAGTACAGGAATTAGGTCCAAGGCATGTATCAGGGTATGGTAGGAGCTGTGCATCCCTTGCTAAGGGAAGCAAGAAACAACAAGGGCTTTAAAGCCAGGATAGGAAGGTCAGGGGAAGTGTACCCCACAACAGAGATGACTAACAAACTGGAAAGAAAGAATGAGGAGAAGGCTGAGGTACTCAACAACTTATTTGCCTCAGTCTTCACTGACAGTCTCTTTTCTCACACCTTGAGTGGATGAACCACAAGAGCAACTGTAAGAGGAGATCAGGTTCATGACTACCTGAGGAGTTTACATAAATCTACAGGACCTGACAAAATGCATTCCAGTTCCATTGCTGAAACTGATCGTGTTGCCATTCCACTCTCCATGATATTTAAAAAGTCATGGGAGTCAGGGCAAGTCCCAGGTGACTGGAAAAGGGGAAACATGGTACCCATCTTTAAGGAGGGTGGAAAGGTGGACCCTGGGAACTACTGACCTGTCAGCCTTGGATCTGTGCCTGGGAAGCTGATGGAACAGATCCTCCCAGAGGCTGTGCTAAGGCACATGGAGGACAGGCAGGTGATTTGGGGCAGCCAGCAGGGCTGCACCAAGGGCAAGTCCTGTCTGATCAGCCCAATGGCCTTCTAAAACCAAGTGACTAGATCAGTGGACAAGGGAAGAGTTAGGGATGCTCTTTATCTGGACTTCCGTAAAGCCTTTGACACAGTCCCTCCAAACATCCTTCCCTCCAAATTGGAGGGATGGATTTGATGGGTGAGACACTCACAGCATAATGATGTGGCTGGATGGTCACATTCAGAGAACCAGTCAACCTCTCAATGTCTGGATGTAGATCAGTGATGAGTGGAGTCCCTCAGGGTCTGTATGGAGAACAGTACTGATGAATATCTTCACCAAGGACACAGACAGCGGGACCAAGTGCAGCCTTGGCAAATTTGCAGACATCACTCAGCTGAGAGGTGCAGCTGACATGCCTGAGGGACAGGATCTCTGGACAAGCTCTAGGAGAGGGCCCATGGGAATTTCCTGATGTTTAACAAGACCAAGTGCTAATGCTGGTGCTGCACCTGGGTCAGAGCAACCCTGGTATCAACTCAGGCTGGGGATGGACAGATCACAGCAGCCCTGCCCAGAAGGACCTGGGGGTGCTGGAGGGTGAGAGGCTGGACATGACCCAGCCATGGGCACTGACAGCCCAGAGAGCCAAACGTGTCCTGGGCTGCATCCAGAGCAGGGTGGGCAGCAGGGCCAGGGAGGGGATTCTGCCCCTCTGCTCTGCTCTGCTGAGAGCCCACCTGCAGGGCTGCATCAGCTCTGGGTCCCAGCACAGGAAGGACATGGACCTGCTGGGGTGAGTCCAGAGGAGGCCACAAAGATGGTCAGAGGGATGGAGCACCTCTCCTATGGGGACAGACCTAAAGACTTGGGATTGTTCACCATGGAGAAGAGAAGGCTCCATGGAGACCTTATAGCACCTTCCAGTACTTTATGGAGGTTTGTAAGGAAGATGGAGACAGACATTTTACCATGGTCTGTTGTGGCAGGACAAGGGGTGATAATTTTAAAACTAAAAGAGGGTAGATTTAGATTGGATATAAGGAAGACATTTTTCATAATGAGGTTGGTGAAACAGGTTGCCCAGAGAGGTGGTGGATGTCCCACCCATGTAAATATTCAAGGCCAGACTGGAGCTGAGGTTCTGAGCAACCTGATCTAGTTGAAGATGTCTCTGCTCCCTGCAGGGACACACTCCTAGGTCTAATTAGAAGACACTCTATTTCCCACAGGAAGTGAAAGACATTTCATGATTTGGATACCAAAGATGGGCAATCAGGGAAATGGACAGAAACACATACTCACTAGGCCCCAGTAAAATAAGCAAGAGCAAGTTCTTAATTGCAAAAAACTAATTTCCTCCTTTCCTCTCCTCACACTTCTGATATATTTCCACTCTGCAACATGTGAGCTCGGAATGATGAAAGTTTAAAAAGAAACTCAAACTCCCATGAATTCGGGATGTTTTCCCCCTTCTCTTGTGCTAAAGCATTAAGAGATTTTACAAGTTGTAAACAGCAACAACAAAGACACACTTCTAACCCTCAATCTTACAGCATCTACAGCAATCCTTCCCCTGTACCACTGTCAGCCAGGTAGCAAAACTCCCTTAACAGAGGATGAATCACAATGGATGATGGATTGAGAACAGGTTTTTTAACCATCTTTGTCTCACTGTTCCAAAAGAGTACAAGCCACTAAACTGGACAACAGATGAGGCTGCTTCCTTCTCTCCTCAATGTAATTCTGGCTTTGTTTTCCAGTACTGAGATTTTTAATTTTCTCTCTGATATTGTAATACTGCACTTTAAAAATCAAACTGAACTCAGCCTTGAATACTAGCAACCATGTAGGTTCCCTTAATTTACAACTAAACAATAACGAGTGTAACAAATAGAGAAAAGGAGGGTAGAAATAAAATAGCATATTCAATTCATCCACAGTTTAGTTCTGTAAACATTTCTTACATGTTATGTATCTAATGCTCCTTTACAGGGCTGGGGCTTTAGGAGCAATCATGTTCTTAAACTTAATCAGAACCACATGGAGGTCAGTGTGAGGGTCCATACAACCAAAGCAGAACTGGAAAGTATATTAAAAGTTAACTACAAAATTATTTCATATGTAACTTACGGAGTTTAAAAAGCCATTTTAACAATGTTAGTGTCTTGGTACTAATGAAAACAGAGCATGTCAATGAAATGAATCAGGCTGTGCTTCAATATTTCTACAAATCAGATTTCTGAACTTCGCAACTAAAAATAAACAAAAGGTGTAACATGCAAACAACCTCAGACAAGTGAAAAAGATAGAAAGTAGGACAAAACCTCTATTCCTATGCCTTTCCTCCTGTTGCCTATTTCTGATGGGGAGACTACAGAAGAGCCAAACCCCTGCACTTTCGTTTACATTAAGCGTTGACGTCTCTATTCCATAATGCGAATCTGGACTTAGTAGAATTTTGTTTTAAACACTATTGAAATTACAGAGGCAGTAAATAGTTCACATTAGTAAAGAGGAAAGAATGGGAACCACAAGTAAGGGCGATTCAACAATTTAAAGCCCTTACAGGTATTTAGCAGACATGATACCACCACATATTATTTAATGTGTATAATGTAATTTAAAAATGAAGTGATGTATATAAGCAGGAGACAAGTCCAGGTGTCTACTAATAGGTCATGCCTAATCATCGTACACAATTTTGAATGAAAACTACAATCAGTTGCCTATATCAGCAAAACAAACAGGCAGCTAGTGCTTGGTTTGGTTGGGCTTTTATTAGCTTTTTGTGTGATTTTTGCATACTTGAAAGGGAATTAAATAGCACTTACTACTGCCAGACACAATATAAGCAAACATTAGACAGCATCAATGTACAGCTCTGTACATGCATCTCATTTTTGACCTCCAACATTCTTGCTGAAAGTCTAGGTCACAGAACAGGACTTCAGAGCCCTTTGTATGTGTGATTTAAGCTCATGGTTGTGAATCACAGTTAAACAGAGAGCACTGCCAATAATACTGCTAAAGGATCACATTGGGGGAAAAATTCTCCCCTCTGATCCTTACAGCATAAATAATGCTTACTCTGTACAAGTTCCAAGTGCAGAACTCCCATTGAGGTTTCATTAAAAGCAAGAGTACAGAATACACAACAGAGACCTACACTGTAGATAGGAGATTTGCAGCATGAATTGGAGAATAACTTTGCCCTTAATTTGAACTCATGTTCTTCCCTGCTTCCCCACATTGCATCTGAAAGACCCATGTGTAGCTGCATTTTTCAGTCATGCTGCAAGTATGACGGAAGAGCAATCACACCCTGTCTCACACTGATGACTCATATGAAACACGTATTTCCAACAAAATGAACCAAAATCATTCAGTAAGACCAGCTGATGAAAGAACATCTGTTGTGTACTTCAGTCTGATAATGTTTACTCACAGTGGGAAGAATAACCTTGAAGGTTCAGTTTTCAATAGCAGAAATGCCACTTTTTTTTGAGAGTGCTGACATATTACTGTATTTCCAGTGCTTGATACAGATTTATTTGTGTATGTGTGATGGAAGCACTATTGAAAGCCTTTCAATTAGAGGGACAATAGAAAACTATACCTTCTAATACAAAATTCTGCTAATGTAATTCTTGTTATGCTTTAAATACAACCACAGGGGGTTTTATTTTCCATCAAGGGAATATACTAGCTTTCCTGCATCAGAGCACCATTTGCTGGACAACTTTACTGAGCATTTTCAAAGTAACTCATATAAATCAACCTCTGTGGTTTTTTGCAATTCACCTAAACTGTCTCTTTATTCTCCTGACTTTTCCAAAGCTGGGAAAAAAAAAAATTGATCTCATGGGAAAAGAAACTGATGTACACAAGCTTCCACTAGTTACAGACTTAGCCCTACAAAAGCTGCATGAACAATGCCTTTCTCCATCCTGTTGAATTTTTTTTTTTTTTTTTTTTTTTTTTTTTTTTTTTTTTTTTTTTTTTTTTTTTTTGCTTCTCAGTAGAGCTTTTATGATAGCAATCCTAGCAAAGACAGTTTCAGTTCAGTGCTTTCATTGTGAGCAGTCTCAGTAATTACAGAGGTCTCAGTAGTCACAGGCCCTGCTGTGTCAAGGTCTACACCATCACACACCATCACTAGACAGGACAGAAACATGGAAGGAAATTTTAACACAAAACCAACAGGAATAACCTGACAGACTGTTCATGTGTCTGCAGTGGGCAAGATAGACAAGACACTGTCAGGAAAACTGTGGATTTGTCCCACTGACAGGAGAAGTGAGCTTTACCACTTTTTGGATGTAGAAAATTCTGACACAAAGAATAAAGGCTTCTCAAACACTACAATGGAGAACAAAACTAGTATAGATTAATAGTAATCGTAATTTAAGGCAACTTTTTGGGAGCTGTTGGAAATTATTAAACATTGTTGTTAATACACAAAATGAGCTGTTTTCAGCATCCATCCCATTCTGAGAAAAAAAATTACTAGCATAGCTATTAACATGCTTAAGTCAAAGCTTTACAAAAAACTGGCCCATTTGCAAAATTCTGGGCAAAGTTCACTTCTAAGTTTCATTTATAAATGAACTTCACTTCAAGCACTGGCATTCACTAAAAACAGGAAGAAAAATTCAAGATTCAACTTATGATGGAGTTTTTAACCATGAAGACAAAAAAAGAATCTACTATCTCTGGCATGAGGTTACTCTCTGTTCAGGAACTTGGCTTTGGAGTGTTAGGTTTTGCATGGAAAAAGCTGGGTGGGTGGGGAGGGATTAATGCTAGATGGAACAGAAGATAAACAAACATTTCCTCCAAAATATTCTGGGTTTTCATAGGATTTTAAAAGGGGGAGGAGGGAGTCAATATATTGTCTATCAACATCTTTCAGTACCGATTTTAAATCCATTCCTACCATAACATATCCACCTTTGCTAACATAGTCTTCAAAATGTAATCTCATTATTATAATCTGCATCATATGACAGAGAATGTATTTTTTAACTTCTAAATTATCATTCATACTTTAATACGGAAAAAGCCTGAAAACAAAACAGAAGCCAGCACTGGAGTACAAAACACAGACCACATGCACCATTCACTGTCACTGACATGTAAGAATTCTAACTAATACAAGTACAGTGATCTGTCAGAAGATTTGCCCGTATAAAAATAGAAAAATAATATTTTGGAATAGATGAGCTCAAATAACTAGTGTGATTGAAGGTGCTTGCAGCTAAGGCACCTGTGGTTATTTCCACTTAGGAAGCAACAGGTGCTCAGGCAATAAATGCCCGGGCATCTTCCACACTGGCAACAAACCTCTCAGAAACCTCTGAAATACCAATTAAAATAAGTCTTCAGAGCTGTAATAAAGAAGTCTGAGAGCACAATCTTCAAAATTAGCACCTCAGACATCACAGAGAGAGAATAACTGCTTCAGTCAGTTGGCTTGGCCAATCTGCACTTAGATGGCTCTCTGAAGTACCTTACAAGCAAAAGTGAAGGAGTTCATTTTTGAAGAAATATATCAAGAAGATAAAAAAATGCCCTTAAGGAATCAGTGGAAGTCAAATTCGTAGTCTAAAAGAAGGCACTGGAAATAGGAAAAAGAAAATCCCAGTATTTCATTAGCCAAAAGCCACAATATGCTGGCTGGAATGAGAGAAAAAAAAAAATAGAAAGAAAAAGGGTAATATGAAATTTTGTGGGGGGAAAAAACCTAGGTGTATGATTGAGACTGTATAAACACCAGTAAGTATGTCCAAAGCAATCTGTGCTCTTATTAATCATAATTCTACAATGATAAAAAGACCATCTTTTGGAGTGAAAACAGTCATCACTGTCACATGCTCCATTATGGAAAGGATTTATGTGGTTTCCTCTTAGCAATGTAAACCAAGGCTTGAAAAGTTCCACGTGTTTTGCTTTTCAAAGCCCTCTTATGGCAACTACTGGGCATTACAGCAATAATCCACATTTAAAACCAGCAAGAAACACTGGAAGAAAGGAGTGTTGCTCCACACTGTTTTAGTGTAACAAAAAGCTGAAAGTTAAATAAAGCAAAGGACAGTAGCTTTAACACAGAACTGAAATTAGGGGTCATAGTCCTTTGCTTTAATATTGGCAAGTTTACAACAAAATTTCTTGTAACACCTTGCAGAAACTATAATCACATCATAGTCTGAGCAAATCCCCACTTCTTACCTCAAATCACAGTTCTGTATTTGAAGCCAAATTTGGACTCCAAGCCAATGTTAATAGTTCCGAGCCAAATTAGTACCATTTTAATGCTTTTTATGACCTTTATTTTAAATCAAGGCCCTCCTCAGGGACATTGGTAGTTACAGTCTTCCATGATTGCTAAAAGGAAAAATATGCCCTATCTTTCATTCTCTTTGATTTCAAGTGGATAAAATGCCATGGGTACCCACCAATGCTGCATTCATTTTCATCTGTTTTGCTTAAACAAGAAATTACTTAATTTTCATCTATGATCTCATTAGCACAGACTTACTCATATCTGCAGGGTAAAAAATGGTCCATAAAAGCAAATTCTGTTTCATATCAAATCAGTCAAGACTTTTCAAGCTACTACTGGATATACAAATATACCACACACCATTGAACCTGCTCACCTTTCTCTTTACTTGTAGAAATAGCCAGTCTATCTGTTCAAAAAGACACCAGAGGGTTGATTTACAGCACATACTGATGGAGTGAAACTGTGCTAATGACCAAACATAATGAAGTTGCATTTTTATCCTGGTATCTCCATCAGGCCAATCTAAAGAGGAGCTGTAGGTCTTCTACACATTTCACACAACTCTTTCAAAATGTGCAGTATTTCCATTTGTCAACTGGCATGTTGTCAAGGCAATCCCTCTTGAGCCATAACAAATAGGAAGAAACATGAAAGAGTATAATAAAAAAAAAATAAACCCTACCACAAGATCAAAGATGGTTTTTAAATATGTACCCACTCAAAAGGGATCTACAGTTTGAGGTCAACTCTTCACAGGGAAGTAGTCAGAAGAATATGGTTGTTGCAATATTACTTGCTACAGCACAAAATATGAAAAGACCACCTGTAAATTATTCTTTGGACAGGACTTTAAAAGCATGGAGAGATACAAACATGAAAGTGTGAATTTTGGCCTCAACAAAAAAGGAAATAGTAAAGAATCTAGTAAAATGTTCCATAAAAGTAGGGCCTTCTTTTTCCTCTACAGACTTTCAACAACACCTTTATCAAACCCCACAGCTAACAAAACAGAGAGTGCTTTTCTCATAGAATGGTTTGGGTTTGAAAGGACCTTTAAAAGTCAACTAGTCCAACCCCCCTACAATCAGCAGACTTCTTTAACTACATCAGCTTATTCAGTGACTCATCCAACCTGACCTTGAATGTTTCCAGGGATGGGACATCCACCACCTCTCTGTGCAACCTGCTCCAGTGTTTCACCAACCTCATTATGAAAAACGTCTTCCTTATATTTAGTCTGAATCTGTTCTACTTCTGTTTAAAACCATCACCCCTTGTCCTATCACAACAGGTCCTGTTAAAAACTGCCCTCATATTTTTTATAAGCCTACTTTAAGTACTGAAAGGCTGCACTATGGTATCTTCAGAGTCTTCTCTTCTCCTGGCTGAACAACCCCAACTCTCTGCCCCAACAATGAAGGTGCTCCACCTCTCTGATAATTTCTGTGGCCCTACCCTGGGCTTGCTCCAAGAGTTCCCTGTCCTTCCTGTGCTGGGACCCAGAGCTGATGCAGCACTGCAGGTGGGCTCTCAGCAGAGCAGAGCAGAGGGGCAGAATCCCCTCCCTGGCCCTGCTGCCCACCCTGCTCTGGATGCAGCCCAGGACACGTTTGGCTCTCTGGGCTGTCAGTGCCCATGGCTGGGTCATGTCCAGCCTCTCACCCTGCAGCAACCCCAAATGCCTCTGGGCAAGTGTGATGATTTTGTGTCTTCTACAATGCTCATTAAACTTAGGGATAAACTTCATCATTCCCTAGATTCTCCCTTTCAGTCTTCACTGAAATCCTTAAATTGATTCTTAATTCATGAAATGGGAAGAACTTTCTTGGAGAGAGTTTTTGATCACAAAGAAAAGTGTGTGTCCCCTGCTGTGTCCCACCAAGCAAAACAAGGTTCTCCCAGTGCCAGAACAGCACTTGAGGCAGGGAGAGGCACTTCATCAAGCAGATATGTCCTCAAGAGATGAAGGTAAGTCATACTATAATCATATGCTCATATTATAGCTACCAGTGCACTCCAGGACTCCCAGTTCCAAAGGACCTGGAAGCTGTGCAGGGAGATCTGACACAGCACAGCTCTCTGCACAAGATGCTCAGCTGCAGACTCTTGTGTGTTTCCTTTCAACCATGTTCTAATGTCCATTCTGAAACACATCACCTGCAAAAGCACTAAAAAAAATACAGAAAAACTGAATAATTTGATACTTTTTTCCTTTTTTGGTCTTTTTAAAATGTTTTATGGTTATAATACTTGGTCTTTGAAGCTGTGTCCTTATTGCATGCAATGTTTCAGCAAATCCAGGGTATTATTGCATGCCTGTAAAGAGTAACTGTGTGAAGTAAAGAGAAAACACTGAAAAAACCCCAAATCACTGGCCCCTGCTTAAATCCTGCCTGATTTACGTCCAGTTTCCATGCATTTTAATCATATTAAATTTAACTCCTGGAAGTTTAAACTGTGAACTAGCACAAAATAAGTTCCATTAGATAGGGTAGACATTTGATTCTCCTCATTGTTTGACTCTTGTTGAAACATACCTGCAAAATGACCACTGTTAAAGCACAAGGTAGACTGTCACCATTCAGAAAAGCAAATGCTTCATAAATGAAAAAAACAAATCTGTCTTTTTAATTCACACGTACCTTGTGATTCTAGCTCAGATGTATTTAGTTTTATTCCACAATGCACTGAACAAACATTACTGAAATAACTCTACCAAGCCCCATCAACAAAGACTGGATTTTTTCCATGTGGAATAAATACTGGTATCGTTTTCCATATGTCTTTGCTTACACTCAGTTCTAAATATAAAAACACTGCAAACAGAAACAGGCATAGAAGAGTTATCAAATCCTGCTAGAGCCAAAACCTGGACACAAATGTAACATCATAAGGGAAACAGGTTTGGACTCAAAATGAAATTCCAACATTCTGAGTTGCTAAACTCAAAACACATCATCATCAGTGCATTTTCATCAAACTTCAGTTGGTTCTTTTCTTGTTTTGCTTGTCTGTTTGTTTTAGTTGTTGGTTTTGTTTTGTTTTGGGGTTGGTTTTTTTTTTGTATTTGAAGTGTTCACAGAAAATTAATCTGCCATTTTGACAGCCCTAATAGGTGAAGTGTGGACAAAAGAACAACTGTATGCATTGAAAGGCTACTTCCCACTTCCAACCAAACAAGAGCAAATATGTTCCTGAAACCCAGCCAAGCAGCTGTATTTCAAAAAGGTTCTCCTTCATTCTTAATTTAGAAACAAAGGAGACTGCTTTGCAATATATTATTTGCATTACTCTAAAAATCTAGAAACCAGATCATGTGCCTGTACATACAAAAACTTAGGTTGTAATTTGGCTGACTAGACTGCTCATCGTATTTTCAGCTGTTTTATTAATAGACCTTCGTTTCATGGGAGCAGGATGTCAGTGAAATACTTCAAGAAAGACACAAAAACTACGTGTCACCTTGAAGTTAGGGAAAAACAATTCTGGCTTCAAACTGCTTGCTGTCTGGCTGTTTGTGCTTCATGCAACACATGGCAATTCACAGACAGGACAGACTGCTTCAGAAGAAATAGATTTGTAGACAGCCCTCAGTAAGGATTCAATTCTGACAGATCCTCAGTAAGTGCAGTGTCAAGTAGGATGCTTCTAACTCCACTGCACTCCTCAGATTTTACAAAGGTATTTTTACGCCACCAGGAGCATCTCCCATTTGCAGAGACACTCCTTCAGAGCTGTTTTTGTCAAGCTTGAGAAAGCCCTAAGAGAAGGGAGAGAAACCAGTGTTTCCCTTAAAGTCCTGCTCAACTTCCATCACTCTTCTGCTGTCAGAAAATATCCAAAGGAAAGACAGAGGGGCCAGATGCCTCTGTAGTCAGCTTGTCAGACACTGTAGCAAAGTTACTACTGAAAGAAAACTCAGAGGAACTTACCAGTAGAGAAAACAAAAACAGTGTTGTCCCAAAGACCGTATGTTTTCAGAGCATCAGTCAGATTTCCCACCGCTTCATCCATGAGAGTCACCATTCCTGCATAATGGCGCCTCTTCACATCTTTTATGGAAGAATATGGCTTCACATACTCCTCAGGGACCTCGAGAGGTTCATGCACAGACTGAAAGGCGAGATAGAGAAAGAGGGGCTGGGGTGCAAGGGATGGAATGGAAATTAGTTGGACAGAAAAAGTACTAAGGGCAAAAGTTACTGCAGCAAAAGCAGACCTGATTTATCAACAGTGCAGGTAGTCTGTTTTTATTTCTTCCACAACTTCTGCATCTTCTAATCCCTGCACAAAAACTAAGAAAGCTTTGAAAAATTACTTCTGAAAAGCTGTGGAAAAACACCAGGTGTATCTTTTCTTCATAACATAATTGTTAAAAATTTCCTTCTATTCTCACCTTAAACTTCCCTTCTCTTTTTAGAAGTGCAAACTACTCGCTAAACCATTTCTAAAAATTTATTAATTGTGCTTTAATAAAGGAAATGGAGAAGGGTAGCAGGCCAGGCCATGCAGGACCACGCAGACAAAGCTGATTTTGGCAGCAGACGAGTTTTACCAGTGCTACATCTAGCTCTATGCAACTACTGAATGGCCCTGAATTACAGCTCAAACACAGCTCTCTCTATTAATATCCCATTAACTTTTTTAAAAAATATTCTTTGATGCTGAAGTTATCAGAACAGCAGCTGTTGCCCGTACCTTCTCAGTTTTGTGGCTGGCTATAAGATCTATAGCTCTTTCTGTGAACAGATTTGTGGAGTACACATTTTTAAATCCAGTTGCAACTTCCTCTCCGTCTCGGAAGTCCAGAGCGCAGCGCGTCACATTCTTTGCCTTGATGAGGACGCAGCGGTCGTGAGTATAATAATCCTCACTGCCCAGGAGATAGCCTACAACAGGAAAGGACGCCAAATGAGCAGGCCAACTTCGTGTCACATAAGCACATACATCAGGAGTAGGAAAAAAGTCAAGCAGAAATGTCAAAACATTAGTGGTTTTTGAGCTGAAACACTAATTCAACCCCGGACCACCTACTGTGATACCCCTGACACATCTGAGTCGCTGGACATTTAATACCTCAGAGGCTTTTCACTGCAGGTCATAAATTCAAAAGAAATTAAACATTTTTAAAGCAGTTCAACGACTCCTTATTTATACTTAGATGTCCATGAGCATTAAACTAATGCACTGAGAGCCAAGGCAGTGTTCTAGCCATGAACTAGTCTGATTTTTGGTGGCATGATTTTCTATATTTGCATTTTGATATAAGGCTTCCACCCCTATTGGAATTTATAAAACCATTTATTCAAAAACACCCAAGTATGAATTATCTCTTATGTCTGCTGTAATGTAATTTCTGATCCACTGCTGACACCAGCTGGTGAAGAAAAGACACTATAATTTAGAGATATCCAAAAGAAATTAAGAAAAAAAATTCCACATGTATAGATTTGCTCCTACCTAGGGCTAGTCTGTTAGGCATGGAGAGCCCTTGCATTTTAGCAGTCACAAATAAAGCTTTCCAAAATGACTTGACTCTCAAAAATTACATTTGAAATGAGATTTTAGATTTCTCCCCCAATATCCTGAAAAAAAATGGGTGAATCTGAAAAAAATACGGTCTCATGTTCTTTGAAAAAAGAACTTGGGACAAAAATCCAAGACAGAAGAAATTTGCTTGAACATTTTTTTCAGCAGCTGCAGCTAGTAATTTCTGCAAAAACAAATGTACAGAAAAAGTTAAGTTATCTTAAATACAATATAAATGTCTACTATATTTTTAGGAGGAAAAATAGGTAATCTTTCAAAAGATAAAGTGATTTTATAGGCAGACTGTTTACATCAATGTACTCAGAGGCACATGTTGCATTTTTTCCATTTTGAATGCCCACTGGGGGAGACTGCATCAAGTGTGCCACAGAATCAAAAACCCCTAAATCATAATCGATGGCTACTGGAATCACATGAGCATTGCAGGATATTAAACCACTATATCCTCTGAAAAATAATGTCATATTGGGCACCCAAATACCATACCCAGAGCCAGTCTGCCCTCAGGCTCCTGCATTAAAAGCCTGCTCAGTCCCAGGGTGAGATTTCACAAGGAACAGCAGCCTATCTACACCTATGCCATCAAAAAGATCCCAAGCTCCTGCAAAGGGATGGGAGAAAGCACAAATGTTTAAGCAATGAGCCATTATATTCCAATCCACATATATTAGCTCAATTCCATTGTGAAACCATGGCCCTGAGCCCCCTGAAGAACAAAAAGAAGTAAATTGTCTAAGGGAACAGTTTTTCCCACCCAATGTTTGGACTAACACAGTTTATAAAAGGCACACACACAGCACAGTCACACTCTTGTCATTTAAGGCTCAGGTTAGACAAGAGCAATGCAGGCTTCTGCACTGAAATGAATTTGAAATTCATTGTTCAAGGAAGGTGTCTTAAGAACAACTAAGTGGAGAGGGATCTCCCTGAGTTCAGTGCTGTGCAGAACGAGATGTACAGCCGACAGCTCAAGTTACATAACATCCATGACTCTTGTGCAAAACTAAATGTATGTGGAATTGGTACTGGGACAGGAGCACAAACCACACTTGGAACAATAAACAATGGGTAGCTACAAGTTGGACTGCAAGTAATGGACAATCTATTGTTTAGTCTGAGAGTTTCACTTCCTAACTTGTGATTTTTTGGATACTACTTTAATAGAGGCTTTCACACCATCTCACTACCAGCTCTGGAAATCCAAAGCTACACAAACTGGCTGTAACCCCCATTCCCTATTCCCCTGAGCTGCTGTAGGTAGGAGACAGAGAATTTGGAGCAAAAAGTTAACTCTGGGAAGGAGGGAAGGGTGAGGGAAAATGGTATGAGAGAAATACCTTACTTGGAGCCACACAGTAATTCTGATACTTTCTTCAATAAGTTGTAAAGCTTCAGCATACATTTAAGGCATTATAATTTTTTAAGCAGTGATATTTCCATATTTTGGAAATATGCATACCCAGGTATGGCTTTACTTATAAATCAACAGTACATCAGCTGTTGTTACAAGAATGGGGCAGCCCCTCATCCTTTTCAATGCTGCATTTATTGCCCGTGTCAAATCAAACCATTACCAAAGTAAGTGTCAAATCCTCTGCGGGTTGGAAGGCACTCTTTTCTGTACATCCCCAGATGCCACTTCCCCACCATGTGAGTAACATATCCCGCCTCTTGAAGTAACTCTGGGAGGAGTTTCTCATCCAGTGGCAGACAGCTGGGCTGGCATGGCCAGATTATCTGGTGTTGCAAACCTGTGTGGATCTAGCAGAGAAAAGAAGCGTGAGGGATCATTCACAGTGCAGCCCATGGGTTAATTTATAAGCAGGCCCTAAAAGAAGCACAGCTGCATTAGAGATCAGCATTAGTTTTAGGGGCTCTTCATTTTACCAGTGTAGCACTGAAGATGATGAGGAAGCTGCAGGTGCAGAGCAGGGGTTGTATGGAGGAATACAAAAAAAAAAAAAATAGCATTGCAAGAGTTAACATCTTCCCAGGCATAAATCAGGCACAATTAAAAAAAAACCCAAACAAACAAACACAAAGCCTTTTATGCTCTACCTAGAAACCTAACAGGTAAGAATTACCACTATGATCTGTTTGAAGACATCTCAAGACAGAGTGAGAGATTTTAAGTGGGATTGAAATGGGCAAAAATGCAGATGGCAGGTGAAGCTATCAAGCTTTTGCCTGTATCAGTCACTGGAAGAAAGGTCAATAAAAGAAAACTACTTTTCTATTACTCTTCTAAATGGATATTATATATACACACTTGCATACTTATTTGCATGCTTTAAATGAGCACAAGCACTATTGAAAGCATTTGGATATGAGGATGACACAAGCTTTACACTGACTAGATCTGATATTTAATAGTTCTACTGAAGTTCTAGATATTTGACTAGATCTGATACTTAATAGTTCTACTTTACAGTCTCCCTAAGTGGTGCATTTTGTATTTCTTTACAAAACCATCACTGACAACAATACTTTGAGTAGTATATCACCCTTGATATAAAGAACCTCCTCAGCTACTGATACTATAAGCTGGCTTTCGTCAACTTCTCTGTCTTCTCCACAATCAAAAAAGGCACTACCCTCAACCTAGGCCTGTAAAAATATGTATACAAGTATATATATCTTGTTCATATCTTAAACATTTCCAGCAATCTGTGTGTGTCAAAGCACAAAGCCTCCAACATCCCCTGGAGCAGATTACACCAGATCTTATGACTCCACTAAGCACACCAGTGTAGCAAGCTGCAGGATCAACTTGCAAAGTATTTGAAATTTAGCAACTCTCTGAACTGACTTTTAAAACAAATAAGCCCTGATCTTAGGCAAGTGGGTAAAGCCCTTTTCTAAAGGGCCTACTCATTTTCTTTGAGTACGAAAATGAGGGCTTCCTCATTTTCTTTGAACAAGGAGGTTTCAAAACTTAAATTATAGTATAAAATTTATATTATAGATTAAAAATATTTCAAATATTTTAAAATGCCGTGTTACAGAAAATGTTAACATACAGAATGACACAAACTAGAAAAGCATTGTAATTTCTTGCACAGTATCTGGAAAATGAGAAAAAGGAGGCAATAACAAAAAAAAGTCTACAGCTATCTTAGATCAATACCATGGCTTTTCCTTCATATAGATTGAAAAGTGACTACCAAAATTTCAGCTCTGGAGAGGGCCAGATTTAGATTACTTTCTCAAGTTGCTAAGCAACTGTTAATCATATCCGTGGGTAAAACAATTGAAAAAAAGATCTCACTTATCTGCTCCATAATATAATTATTTGCTGCATAATTACTGCTGCACAGAATGTCTCCTCTATTAAAAAAAAAAATTACTTCTATTTTCTAATATTGTTTTACTCAGTTGCAACAAGGTCAACACAAAGATTATTAAATTATCAAGCCAGACGTACGGGATGAATTTAAATCCAGACTGAACTATATGTATTTTCAATGTCCACTTCTAAGATGTGATGCAGCAGTGGCCTCTTTCTTGGAAAGCACGTTCAGAGTATGAAATGTAGAGTATTAAAACTAGTCACTATGAAAAAATATTTTAGGCTATTTAATAGAACAGGTTATTTAAAAGGTTGGTAAAGATAATGTAAATTGCTTTTTCCTATTCATTATTATTCATTCCTGGAATTTCCAGGAACAGGACAAACGTTGTTTGGAAAGAGCATCACCTAGAACAACCTTCCTGCAACAAGAGATAGCATCCACTAATACAGGACGACATTTATTTTCTTTCATTCAGAGCAGTTTATTTGGCAACCACTATGGTTAACATGGATGTGCAGGACTTCTCGAGACAGAGGGGAAGTTTCTGAAACACCCTTAACCCTTTCTGAGTTTCTTCCTTCTGTCCATGCTGTGTGCCTATACTTTTTTTTCCCCGCTCCCCGCATTTCTGCCAAAATTGCAAAAGGGTTGGGAAAGGGTAGAATGATATGGGTGTTATAAAGCCCATATCTTACACCCGTACAACTAGGGAAAGATAAATATAATAAAATAAAACAAAATAAAATAAAATAAAACAAAATAAAATAATCAGGATAATAACTACAAACTATTCGGACACCCAGACTAATGACCACTCTGTGTGCACTCCTTGATGGAGTTCAGAGCACCTACTCCTCTTGTACCAGGTGAAGGTGAGCGTACAGCTTGTGACGCTTTTGGGCGCTGCACTAGAAAACATGTTGCAAAAACTGAACAAGTGGTGCTGATCTGCTTCTGTCTGCGCCTCCACCGTCTGCCTGTCCAGCGGAAAAACATCCAAGAGTCAGACAGGGCAGGGCAGGGATATCACCCACGACAGGCTGCCGTGCCTGAAGCACAGAGAGCACCTCGGCTTCTCTGGGACAGAACAATTCGCACTGACTCCGTCTCTCGCTTACTCCGGGGCTCGCAAGGCAAAGTGAAGTTTGCCTTCCAGAGCAGCCGGTTTCCGCAGCGCAGCCCTCTCCCCGCACAGACCCCGCCAGCCCCAGCGGCACGGGGGCTGCCAGAAGCGAGCCGGGAGCACCCGCGGCAGCGGTGCCAGCGCCCGCCCTACCTGGTAGCGGCCCGAGAGGAGCTGGCTGCGGGACGGCGTGCACAGCGGCTGGGTGTAGTAGCGCTCCAGCCGCACGCCGCCCGCCCCCAGCGCGTCCAGCCGCGGCGTGCGGATGGCAGAGCCGTGCCAGCCCACGTCGCCCCAGCCCAGGTCATCGGCCAGCACCAGCACCAGGTGCGGGGCGGGCGGGCGCGCCGCCGCCGGGCGCAGCAGGCATAGGGGCAGGCACAGGGGCAGGCACAGGCACAGCAGCCGGCTGAAGCACGGGCACAGCCCGCCCGGCCGCCGCGCCATCCCCGCCACCAGGAACTGGGCCGCGGTGGCCGCCCCGAGCCGGGACCGCCCCGAGCCGAGCTCCGCCCGCCGAGCGAACGGCGCGGCCCCTGAGGCGGGGCCGGGCGGGGCCGGGCAGGGCTGAGGCGCCGCTGAGGCCCGGGCAGGGTTGGGCGGCCGCTGAGGGCCGGCCGGAGTGGTTCTGCGGCCCGGCCGGGGTGGCCGTGCTCTGGGACGTGTCGAGGGTAGGAACAGTGCAGCTTTACGCCGATAGGTTTTTGTATTAGCTTACAAAAGAAATTGTAAAGGTGTTGTCGGTGTCGGCAAGGTATGCAACCCGCTGATGCTGGCGGTCCCTTCCAGTGTTGTCTTGCTTCAACTCCTGCGTTAAGCACCCGGTTCAAACCTTGGAGCCTTTCCCAGGGGAACCGGGGAACTGTGTGCCAGCTTGTGCCTCAAGTCGTCTGTGGTTTTAAGGAAGTCAGCACAACATTATGAGGACAGGACAGAGTGCATTCTTGTAAAATTATCTGGACTGTTCCTTCTGCCTTCATCCATCTTTAATACTGCCTACAGAGCTTATTCTGTGTGTAAGCACAGTGAGGCAGCTGCAACACGCACACGGCCAATGTGCAGGACAGCCTGTGAGAAACAAATTGCAACCACCGCTGAAGATGAGGCAGTGAGGCAGCGATTATTCCTGTTGGAGAAACTGTCCTGCCAGCATCAGCTTCTAGTGCATGCACACACACAAGCACAAGAGAGACCCATGTGTCTTCCCTCCCCCTTCAACCCCCAACACCTTGCAAAATCATAAGCAGCCTAGTGCTTTTTTTTCTCTCCTTTTTGTCCATTCGGAGGAGAAGCCTAGATCGAGGTCTGGCTGTAAGATGACGCTGGTGACTTTTGCAGTGTAGGAAGGAAGTGAAGTAACACAGAAGCAGAAACAGCAGCAATGTCAAGGGGCTGTTTCTTCAAACCATGTAATCATCTAAAGCAATATTACAAACAACCACTACCTTAGTTATAACCCTGATGTAAAATCTAAGAGAGTGAAAGGACAAAAATAGCTGTCAGCGCTGGTCAATTTTGTTCATCCACAGAATACATATAAATTTCAGTGTCCAGAGGAAGATCAAACAATCATATATTTCCAATTTAGCTGGAATGGTAAATACGTGTGTTCCCAAGTTTATATAGTCATTTGGTAACAGGTGAAAGAGCAGTCCACATTAAAATTTGTTTTTCTTGGTTAGAAAGCCAAATATTTAGTATACCAGACTCCTGACTATTTCCTGACAAGTCTCTGTAGAAATAGAGTTCTCGCTTGTATTAATGAAGTCTAGTGTACAAGCCTATGAAGCTACCAGGTTGGGTTTTTTAAAATCCCACAGGTTTCCCTGCTGGTTTGAAAACAACAGCTATGAGGAGTGATGTCAGCCTTTTTTCTACAATGAGAAGGTACTACAATCTACAGTCAGTACTGGAACAAGAAGCAACAGTACTGTCCTAAAGTCAGTTTTCTGTGAGGTAAATTCCAGGATCATTGACAAACTGGTGTGTGACTATGAGTAGTATTTTCTTTCTTAAAGAAATGTGATTCATACTGTTCAAAAACTGCAAAGTTCCGATTTCTCTTGTTTGTAGTTCAGATCCCATGGCCAGTCTCAAATGTCTCACTGAACTGTTCATTTTTCTAATTTCTTCCATGTCGTTATTACAGGTGAAGTTTCATTCAAATGTTAGGACATTCCCATTTATTCTCTGAAAGTAAGTACTTCGAAAATCCGCACAGTGCTGGTGAAACAGGAAATTTTGAAACAAAATTCATAATTTCTATTCACTTTTCACATTTCCAAAGTTATCATGGTGTTCAAATATAGCTGAATTCCTATTTCCTTGTAGAGAAGTGTGAAAAGTTATGTACTGGTTGTCCTATTCCACTAGAACTATAACCTGGTTGCCTGAAGTTAAAACATTACATTGAACTGTCTTAAATATATACTGCAGATACTGCACAGTCACAGTTTGGATGTTGCTGCCTGTCATATTTTCTAATTTTTTAAATTTTTTAATTTATTTTATTACTAGTTGAAGGAATTGGAATCTCAAAAAAAAAAAAAAGGCACAACAACAAAACCCAACAAAAAAAAAAAAACAAACAAACAAAAAAAAAAAAACAAAAACCCCAACAACCCTGTTTCTCTCAGACTAATCACTTGAATCAAAAGAATAAATCCAGGAAATGGTCTATGTTCAGTCTCTGATGTTTCAGTTTATCTTTTCTGAATTTGGAGTTGAATAATTTGGATGTTGTTTTGGGATCAGTGATTAAAGAAGTCATTAGAGTGACACACAAGGTTACAGTGTGGACTTATCATGCCATACAAAGCATGAACTGGGCACTTTTTGCCATAGCACATGGAAACTTGGAACAAAAATAGTAACATCTACTCTGGTGTGCGAAAACTCTGGAGATGGGAAAATATAGGAAAATGGCAAACAAAAGTGTCTAAGAAAACTGCTTTTTACCTATCCTGGTTTGAGTATTTCAGAAAATTTCTTAGATGACCAACTGTCAATTTTTTCACCTCACTGCAGATGTGTCTCCTCTGTTAGCTGATGAGGTTGAGAAAGACTCTAAAGAAGTCCCTACCAGTCTTTCTACACTGGTATTTCTGTTTAATTGGTTAGAAGGCCTCTTAAAACTCAATACTTCAACATTCTTCCTCTTATTCACTTCCTCTTGCTGTGTCTTGGCACAAGCTTAGGCAACACTATATCTCAATCTGTAACAAAAAGAAGTGTCAGGAAACTACAACCGCTGCTGAACACTTCCCCCACCTCATTTCTTCAGGCTTATGTACCTTTTTTTTTTTTTCTTTTTTTTTAAATAAGTTTAAAGGATTGGCTTACGTATGTGAACCTGTATGTGAGCATGATTTGTAAAGCGTTGTCTTGATAGGTTTCATTTATCTGTGCTGTGCAGAATGCAATGTTGAGCTGTTGCGATGAACATTCAGTAAGCTGACTTGGGTATCAGAGCAGTAAAAAGAAGCCAAATCAACTAGGAAGCACTTTCAAACATGCTCAGCTATGCTTGCTTAAAAGTACTTCTGAGGTCTCTGCTCCTGAATTCATTACTAAAGAGAAAGCACAGCTACTCTTAAGAAGTAATAGCAACGAGATATTCCATTTGCCTTACATGTGGTCAGTGATGAACAGGAAGTTGTTTTAGTCTTGCAAGTTGGCTGCAACAAAGAAACTATATTGCCTTGACCCAGAAACATCATGACACATTGTTAGCTTGCCTAAATCTTGAAGTTAAATGAAACTTAGAACCATGGAATATGCTGAATTGGAAAGGACCTGCAAGGCTCATTGAGTGCAGCTGCTAGCCTTTCACAGGACAACCCCAAGAATCACACAGTGTGCCTGAAAGCATTGTCCAAACACACCTTGAACTCTTGACAAATTTGGTGCCATGACTATTCCCCTGGGGAACCTGGTCCAGCGCCTAAAAACCCTGTGGGTGAAGAACCTTTTCATAGCATCCAACCTAAACCTCCCCCAGCTAGGTTTCAGGCCATTCCCTTGGGTTCTGTCACTGGTCACCACAGAGAAAACATCAGTGTCTGTCCCTCACAATGAAGTTGTGACCTCAGCCACTCCTCATACAGCTTCCACTAATTGGCCAAGGCTTGGTCCTGGTGAGACATGGGTGACAAGAGCTGTCAGTGAGAAACCCCCAAAGAAATCAGTGTCTGGGCTGGTATAACACTACTTTGTAAAATGAGAGAAGTCTGCATCAGCTACACAGAGAAATTAGGGGTTGGGAGGTTACAGCTCAAAATGCAAGTAAAAGCTGCCAAAGGGTATAGGTTTTGAGTTCACCTGACTGTAGGAATTGTATCTGTTACTCTTTGTACTCTTTGCTCAGGCTGCAGGAAGCCTGTCCCTTCTGCAGTCAGATTGATCCAGCTGACGTATTAATCTTTCTTCTGAGTCAGAAAAGGAGTTACAAACCTGATTCTAACTGTCAGGCTGGGGTATGGAGGCATTGTTGAAACACTTTTGGCATAGCACAGCTGATTGGGAAAGTGTAGGTGAATCTGTTTCAGAGTAAGTGTTACATTAGACTCCAGTATGTGGTGCCTAGGGAATTTGCATAATCTTGGGAAATACTGAAATTCAAAACTATGTTCCTAAACTTTGCTCTTTTCCTCCATAGTCTAAATAAAACCATATAGCATTGTGTTCTACTTCAGATTTCTAAAACACTTACAAAGTCACAGTGGTTAAGTGCCTCATTACAAATGATGTTATCTTTAGAAAAGTAACATTTTGATGATTCAGCAAAATAGCACAGAGTCACTTATGGAAGTATAGCAGAGAATAATTTCTGATTGGATTTTTCACTTGAGATAGTATTACATGCAAACCTGGCGAAGCTTGTATATTTAATTTTGACCTGCTTTGTAGGAGATAGTTAAAACAGCACAACATAACGTCAGCTTACTTTATCAAGAGTGAGTGCTCACTATGCAAATTGTGTTTCTCCTGGTATATACTATTTATATATTTGCTTCTTTGCTGAAGATTTAGAGGCACCAATTCCCTTTAAGAAAGTGCATTTTGGACACGATTCATACATACTTTGAAAACATTTCTCTGTAGCTAAAGAACAGCATTACTAAGTTGGAAATTTTAGCATTGTTATTTAAAAGGATTGTTGAATTCTTTTGAATTGAGTTTTTTATTAATTTAGTGTGTTCCCATCATATTCGAATGCTGGTTACTTGGGTTATTGAATATTTAACACTCAATAAAGCTCCTTTACTATGAATTTAATTACATTTTTTCATTGCTAATATTTCTGTGTAATAATATATGGCTCTTACTGTTGCCTCAAACTATAATTAACTGTAAGAAAAAGCTGACCATCTTTGGCCAGTCAGTGATTCAGATTTAATACAGTAAATCTGTAATTTAAGCTTTGTTCAGAAATTAAACAATAACATACCATTTATTATGCTAGAGTCAAACTACATTTTGGTCCTCTATAAGAATTTCTGCCAGGCTAACAGAAAAAATGTCAAGAGTTCAGTTTACCTTTAAAAATGCCTTTATTATTTTAATGGTTAATGGGATGTTTTCAATTCTTTATGAAGCATTCTGTGCAGAACTAGTGACATGATATTATGGTAAGCTTGATATTGATGTGCAAAGAGGGCAGGATAAGCTACCTTACCTGAAGGGCAGGCAAAGGAGGAACTGTGCGTGGGAGGGGGAGGAATTTGCTGTTGGACAGAATCAAGAGCAATTTATTGTATGGATTAACGCAGATCTGCCAGCCAAGGTGGGAGCAAGCTGAGTCAATGATGTACTCATTCCTTGCCACTTTCTGCTCACACGTGCACTGGGAAGCAGAACACACGGCGGCTCATCAACTCCGCTCAGCTCTCTAATGTTAACAGTGCACACAGGGATGTAGGAAGCAACGCTGTTGGATTTTCACTCATTATGGCAGTGAAGGTCTTGTGTTTAGTGATTAGAAAATCTGGGTAGTTTAATTCTCCTAATTTTATGCATAATCATGGTACTATTTCCTAGTGCACAGTTTGCTGTATCCTCATCTGTGTTTACATTTTGGGACTTTCACCCTTTTTCTGAAGGCGCATTCTTGTTGGTTCAGTCAGCACCAGTGGCTCCTGTATAATGGTTGCTGGATAATTTTTACCTAGGAGTTCAACTTCCAATTTCTGTCCAACTTTGCTGAGTTCCATAGGAACATATGCAAAAGCTAGACTCTGCTGAGCTCCATAACTGAAACATCCAGATGTGGTATTGCCAATAACCTGAAAAAAAAAGACCAAATAATTTTATTTATTTTCAAGATGCAGTGAGATTTTCTGCAAGAAAAACCCCAGCCAACATCCCAGACAACTAGACATCTCACATTTTGGTTTATACACTTCAGACTTCATGCAAGTAAGTGTGTCATGCAGTTCATAATATTCTCAACAGAGAGTACCACCTGAAAATGGGAAGGTTTTGCTTTTTGAAAAAGTACCCCATTCTTACTATGTTTAATTACATTTTCACTGGAACATATAAAATACACATGCATATGTTTGTTATCTATAACAATTTAACTGCTAGTGAGTATTGCAACACATAATCTGTGCTGAAGTGTGGAGCCCCAAATTTTGCTGTTGCTTCATTTCTTTTGAGTAGCAAAAGTGTTCTCTTAGGACACCAGTGAACTTGCAGAAGAGAATGGATGACAATACTTTAGTCTATTCAAACCTCGTTTCAGTGACTTGACAGCATTTCACACCTTCCCTGTAGGTATTTAGTTAGTTTTTACTTCTTGCTTGAAGATTAGAGTGTTTATCATAGCTTCAAATCGGTCTGTGCCAGTAAAATAGAAGTAATGCATTCACACTTGAAACACAAAGATTCTGTTCATGGAGAATTAAGACTGATTTTTTGCAACATGAACTATAGTTCTTGCCTTGCCATTGTGCCACACGCTCTCATTTCCCTCTGGATCAACATTATCTGTGTCCAGGGTGAGATATACCAGTCGTCGTTTGAGCCCCTTTTCTTTAATCTGCTTCAGTGCTTGTTTTCCTGTGAAGTCTGCTGCCTGAAAAAATACAAGATAATGATGATATATGTTTATTTGGATCCTCCAACATGTTTAGAGATATAAACATTTTAATGTATCTTAATGTGTTTGCCTGTCACAGAAGTATTTTGTACAAAATATAGATGAAACCAAATCTTTGGCAGATAATATATCTTGTATCTTGGTGTTTTTATACTGGTATATTATACCTTGGTACCTTTATTCTGTATATTCATTTTCATAGGTCTCAGTCTTTAATACCAGTAATTCCAATGTAGTAGTGTAGAAACACATACACAGTGAGCTGTGTTATAAGACTTCCTGCTCAGTTAAAGTTGTAAGCCACAAGACTGTACATCATTTCAGTGTCTATGACAAGAAGTGAATTCCAATATACCCAGATCCTAAAGTCTGGGCCTTGCTCTGTTGACAAGTTTCCTTTTGAAGCGATCACTAATTTATGACAGAAACCTGTCAGCATTCCACTTTGATGTCTCTGCCAGGCTGCACAGCTGGCACTTTATTCCATATTCTTTTTTTTAGGGTAGGTATGTTTTTTTCCCCCATCTACCATTTTATGGGATAATGCAGCATGTTTTGTGAAGAATACTGCTATTGTCTGGAGTTCCCTTTTTCAGCCTCCTTAGAAAGATACAAGGAGATTCTCATATTTCCAGAAAAAGACTGCACAAACATTTAACAAGTATGGGGGTAGTCACTGGCAAGTCTCAGAATCCTCAAGGCTATATAGGACAGTATTGCCTGATCACATTGAGCTGATTCCACTAGCCTGATTCTATCACAGAATCATTTAGGTAGGAAGGGGCCTCTAAGCTCATTGAATGCAATCTTTCACCAATCACTGCCTTATCAGCTACAGCATTGCACAAAGTGTCATGTCCAGTTGTTTCTTGAACATCTCCAGGGACGGTGACTCCAGCACCTCTCTGGACAGTCCTTTCCAATGCTAAACATCCCTTCCATGAAGAAATTCTTCATGATGTCCATTTTTTCTCCTATGGCATAGATCAGACAGAACAAAAGAATTGTATTCAAACTAAATTGCCAAATACACAAAAGCCTGCCCCATGGGCAGAAATATAAGAGCAGTTACAAAGTCCTCTAAGCTTTCCTTTTCTTCACTAGCAATGAAAGACATTTTAAGGCAGTTGATTTTAGGTCTGAAGCAGGAATTATATTAATTTGATGAGTGTTTAAGGGAAAAGAAATGAAAGATTGTTGAAGTCTTAAAAATACTATTTTTGATAATGTTCTTTAATTTCAGTAGAGAATTATTGCACTGTCAGAATTACAAGCAACATGTATGTGGAATAGATATTATAGTTAGTCCATGTGTTCTTGTTTTTCTTGAGGTCCACATAAATCCATGTGTAGGCTCAGAAGAAATTATTTAAGTGATGAAGAGTTTTTGCACTATGAAAGGCTAGGCTCAGCAAGCAGTTGTGGAAAACAGCTTATGAACCAGTTAAGGAGCAGTTAGTCTGAAAATCAAGTGATTCAGCTGAGGATAAAGCAGACACTGCACATAAAGATCAGAGCTGGCACCCTTTGGGGAAAAAAAAAGCATGAAATACAGCTCAGATCAGAAAAAAAGACTGTGAGGATTCATTTTAAATATAATGTCAAGATGCTGCTGCAAAATATAAAGCAAAAATCTCACACCAGAGCATAACCAGCTACTGGTAGTTCCCTCTCACTTTCCTGCTACATGGTAGGTGCAACTGTAGGAAACCCCTACAACTAGAAATGCAAATGAGACTGTGTACCATAGCATGACTCACAGACTAAAACACTCTGCATAACAAAGAGAAATACCAAGAAGTAAACATTCTACAGGGATACTTAGCATTGAATGAATTCCCTCCTATCCATACTAATGTAATATCAGGTATTCAGTCACATGGAATGTAACTGTGGAACTAAACACAAGTATTCAAACGCAATGTTATATGCCCTAGGTATGGAAACTACTAGAAGAAGCAGCTAGCAGGCTTTAGAATCATTTTTTGCCTCTTGCTTGCAGATACAAAATCATTTCCCAATTAATTTTAACTGGGCCAAGATCTTGGCCACCTCGAATAAACCACTACATAGCTATTATGCTAACTGAAGATGCATATGGGAGATTTCATGTAAAGGGCTTTTTCTTTGCTATTTTCTGTTCATTGAAGGTGGAGAATATTCCAGTCTTTTTAGATTGATGGCTTGGAAAAATAACCAGGATGTAACCTAGAATTCAAACTCTAAAAAATACACATATCTCATATATATATACACACACTGCAAAAATGTGTGTATCTACCTATATGGATGTATACATACATGCATTCTTGAACACTACATGAACATACATGTAGTGCATACATATATACAAAAATGTATGTGTGAAATTACCTCTGTATATGTAACGCGCAACTCGAAAGTCTATATACACTTTTAAATATTTAAAGCACTTTCTTAAATTCCAGTTGTAGAAATTCAACTAGTTCAGTTTGCTTCTTTTACAGTTCTTGGGTACTACTAATGTAGTCCCACCATTATTGATTTTTTCCTTTTTAAATATATGTGCATGGGATTGTTCATTCCAATACAGAATTTGGAAGCTGATGCACTCAACCTCAGTCTGGCTATTTTTGGTAACAAATGCTTCCTCTTTCTAGGAGAGAAATACTCGGTTTGCATACAGCTTCTATTTGTTTTATTTTGTCATAAAAAATATAACGGAAAAAAAATCCTATTTAAACTGGCATAATCCAATAAATCAATATTAAAAAAACCCAAACCCAACAAAACAGAAGAAAAAGAACAGAAACAAATGAAAGCACTAAACAATTCCAACCTTGAATAAATACCAAATTTAAAGCTGCTTTTCACTAAGTTAAAAAAAAAAGTAAATTACTCAACATGTACAAACAATGTGAAATGTTTATACTATTTGATGTGAAGATAGTCCTAAAAAGCTAAGCTTAAAATACAGAAGACTTTCCATTACTTTGGCACAAATTCCCAAAGCATTAAGCTTTGGCAGATGTAATGGTTTTCACATAAAATAAACACACTTCTTAGACACCGAAGATAAAGACAATATCTACTGCTTAGCTTCATTTAATTTGAGTGCAGTTCACCAGGTAAAAAGATGGACTGGTCCTTTTTACTTGTGTGTTAGATAAGTTTAGATAAAATTAAAATGAAAAATCATATCACAAAGACAAATTAGCCAAATTTTTAAAATAGCACATAGCTAAAGGGATACCATGGATTAGTTCATATATTAACATACTGTCTATATGCATTTGCCTTATTTTTCTTATCAGGCTTTTACTTTGTGTCAGTTGCCATGTGTTTGATAGCACAAGATAAACCCACTGTTTTTTAGAAAGTTTATGAGACAATAACCAATGTGATTTTTTATGCACAGTGAGATACCTCGAAGAGTTTGACATACAGTGTTTCAAATGTACCTGGCTTTCAACGGCACCCCAATCCTAATTCTAACCCTCTGTAAAAACCTCTTCTAGTTTAAGGGAAGCAAAGGAATAAAAATTATCTATAAGCCTTTCAAAACCTTTTCTTTTTTGTTGTTTCTCAGACTGTGCAGTTATAAGAATAAAGTCAAAGTGTCTAAAAAGAAATATGCTATATCTGTTCAACAGTTGCAGCAAAGACAATTCTCTCAACAAGGAACTGCTGTTAATTTATTCAGTATATCATTTAGGACTGTGGGCATAGAGCCAAATTATGAACACAAAGTCACCCAACTGAGTAAGGCAGCACCAACAGCTGCTGTCATCTACTATAACCATAATGTTACAACACTCTGGAGGCAGCCTCTGTACAGTATTTTGAAATTTTTCGTAGCTAGATGCTCTTTAATTATTTCAGGGTAACACTCCAAACGGTATCTGCCTCACCAGTCTGATAAATGAAGACAATTTTTCTTCTCAGAGAGGAAATATTTGATGAGTTTCTTTTTCTGTAGCAAAACAAAGCTACAACTTACACTACATAATAGTTTTGCAAGGGAGGTGGCCACTCAGTATGTATGGCACCTGCACCAATGAATCTTTGATTCAATCCACCTAAGCCCTTCTTGTATGCAGTCAGCTGTAGGAAATTGATATGATAGAAACAGCTGATGAATTACTGAATTATTTTGGCTCAAATCCCTATCTTAGTGGGTACTTATTCCTTTACATGGCCAAACAAACACACAGGGAGTCACCTAGATGTGCATTTTATACAGATAACAAAATCTTTGCAGATTCTTTCTAACATGTTTCCTAACCTGTATAAATTTATGGAGCAAGCCCTCTGTTTTCTGACCCTCTGGACAGCAAATGAAGTAATGATAGAATACAGTTCCACTCACTCCTGAACTTCAATTTGAGTGGGGATAGGACTTAGGTGGAATATGTTAGAGGCATAATAAACGAAAAGGGGGCAAGGGGGAAGAAGTACCATGCCCCATCTCAAATTTCCTATCCACCACTCCATCCTTTTCTCCTGTCCCCAGGCTCCTTAGCCCTTCTTCACTAAAACCTCTGCTCTTTCTTCTTCCTCCTCTTCCCTTGTGTGGAATAAAGCTGGCATGGAACACAATCTTATTCCAGATTATGGAGTGGGGTCAGTGACCACTATTGTAGTCATTCCTCTCAGAACAAAAGGGATGCAAGGGATGGAGATGTGAAGCAAAGGCAGACAATGGCAATCAGGGGGAGATGCAGGACTTCTTGAAGCTCAGGTTGTTCTACACCAAGACCATGGGAACACAAACTGGACTGAAACAACTGAGGGCCGGTTTTGGCAAGTGGCCAGGACAGAAACAAATTACTAGAAAGAGGAGGGAGTAAAACTGTATATCTAAGCCTGGCAACAAAGGAATAAAAGGGTGGAGGCACATGCTTAGAACTGCTTGTCCTAGTTTCCTGAGAGATAACATCTTATGTATTGTTATGCTGGAGGTTAGGTCAATACTCAAGGACTGGATCTTGTCATCCACTTACCTATATGATGGGTGTGACAAAACTTCTATTCGTAATGCATACCAAAGCAATTAAATACTCGTGTCTAACAGGTGTGATAATAAAAACCACCAAAAGGCAAAGTGAGAAAAAGAGATAGCACTTGTAGCCTGAGAGAAGCTCTTTGACAAGGACATTCAAGTGGTCACTGAGCAGGGATGGAGGAGATGAAATGCAGTAAGTGATAAGCAGACAAGAAAAAAAGCAAGAATCAAAGGAGAAGGTTTTAGGTTGGTAGTAAAAAGGGAAAAAAAAAAAAGGCATAAAAAAGAGCTGCTAGAATAGACCTAAGAAAAAAAAATAAGAGATTCTGGATATAGAAAAATCTGGAAAGAAGTTTGGAATTGAGGAAAAAAACCTGCCCCAGTAAATAAAGAGGGCTGAGGCAAAGAAACACTGCCTCCAAAACCAGTAGTTTCTCCTAGTGGAGAGAGATGAAATATGAGGTAAGCACTTGGATCCTGACCTATAAAAGCACACTAGAGCAGAGTTTCCAAATGGTTTCCAAATGGAGTTTCATCTACTGCACTCCCTTCCCAGGTCTGTGTCTGCAGCGAGCGCGACCAGGAGATGGCAGCCTTGGATACAGCAACACAAGCACAAACCCACCGACAGCCACCTGCCGGCTTTGAGCTCTGAAAAACCCTTCTGAAAGAATTAAGTTCCGTGAGCTGGTATGAAGGTTTTTCACTCTAACACCAAGTTTCATAGGGATTTCTGGTCCATTACAGTCAGGAGAAAAATAAGGCTATTTTAAGCATTCAGAGGTGATATACTGTATCTTTGAGCACTTGAAAACCTGAGCAAGTGCAAATGTATGGAACAGCATTCTTGGATGTGGACCAAAAAGAATTGCAGATTTTCTTCCTTAAAGATAATATGTGTATTTCCTGGCACAGTGACTAACATTAGGACTCTACTGAATATTTAGTAGCAGAGTGCTTATTAATAATATGAAGCTATCTAACAACTACCTAACTTAATAAATGTAATTGAACAGCCAAAAGAAAGACAACAGGTATTAAAACAAACCCCATCTCTAAACTGGATATAATTTTGTTGTGAAGTTGTGAAAGCATTTCATACTCTAAATTATAAACTAATCCTGTTAGTGTCCCTCCACTTTAGTTAAATTGCAGCCCATCCTGCTCATCTGCACAAGGAAGAAATTAAACACTAACGTTAGTGAAACAGGGATTATCAAGCAGACTCTAGGGGAAACCACCTAGAACAATGCCTCAGACTTACTGACAAAATGAAAGTTGCAACAGAAACCCTGTGGAAATTGGTTTACTTATTGCCATCTTATAATTTAATATCTTGTGAGGAAGAAGGAAGCTTCAGCTTTGAAGAGTTTTTCCTATTATTCATCACAAAAAAAATTGCTAGTCTGTCTGTACATGAAGATGATGTGTACACTAAATTTTCTAAACACAGAGACTATGAGGATTTTATGGGGACTTTATATCTCTTTGTATATATTCCCCAGATATTTATATGTCCTCTTGTAGAACTTGAAATTCTTTTTGATTGTATTACCTTCACTGGCATCTGGCTCTTCACTCATTTTAATCTGTTTAGAGACTGTTTTCATTTTCCATGATACACCACTCAAGATTTGCTTATGCTGAAGTCTTTTCACAACTGTTTTGTGAGCTATTTCAGCTGCTTGTTGCACAGTAAGAAGCATTCTAGTAATTAACTGAACAGTGCCTTTTGGTTCTAATTTAGACAGAAATCAGCTCTTTCCCCAGCTGGGGGCGCATGCTTAAAGAAATAATCCTTGTGAGCAGCTGAACAGACCAAAATGTCAAAAAGAAGTATTTAAGTATTTTTTGCTTGTAAATTTTATCTCGTTTAACCTTTTTTGAGGGGGAAGTTTCCATAACAATAGAAACAGGTAAGAAAAGACTGTTTTGCTTGTGTTCAGTCACGGCAGCCTGTAAAGAATGGCAAGGTCTGTGCTACGCCAAATGTGCAACAAAACCAGAGGCATGGAACTGGGACTCAAACTGCCAGGAAGCAGAGTAAATAATCTCACACTGCATTTCATGCTACAGTGTTTAGAGTGCTTCCAATAGCAGAATTAGCTCAGGTAGCTCTGAAGTGTCAACATACAGTCACAACTGCCCTCATTTAAGTCAATAAAAGAACATTGATTATTTTCTTTTTCACATTAGTTCAGCAAAACTGGCAAATGTTTCAGGCTTGACACGCTGCATTTCTGCAGGACGTTCATTCATGCCCATCTGTCTACAATGTGAGTACCTTCTCTGGAGAACTGCTCCAGCCCTGCATTTCAACCACGCAGAGAGTGTGCAGAGCAACTAAAGAAACAAGTGCTTCTTGCACATTAATGCCTTCCTATGATCTGCATGGGCATCTTGGCAAGCAACAGCTTTCCCTGCTTATGGCTGCTTTCCTACTCACACTAAAAGAAAGGAAAAAATAAATAAAAAAAGGAAACAAACAGATGTATCAAAAGTAAGTGGAAAGAAAAACAAGTAATAGTAACATTTTTTACTGCCTTCCCTGCAGTTCTGCTAATCTCTCCTCAAAATGGAAAGGCTCAGATTTGTAAATGCAACTTAATCCTAATTTATAAAATTCTGTGTTTCCCTTGCATGTGCCACTTCCTTGGATTAAGGCAAAACTATACTACGCAATGGAGAGAGCTGTAACTCCACTACATGTAAGAACTGCCATTGACACACTGGGAAGCACCCTGCCTCAATCCTGCACAGGATGAAGAACTTTACCTTCTATAGACAGGTTCAACAGTGAGAGGAAAAACACCTTCCTGGGCTTGTTCTGTTATGGTCAGTGAAATTGTCTCATAAATATAAAAGCATTCTTTTATGTTTAACATGCTTCTGTAATTCTTTCCAGTGCAAAGTTTAAGATTTGTTTTTTTTATTAAGAGCTGTTACTTGAAGTTTGGGATTCTTCTTATGAGTTCTACACTGCCTCCACATAGCAGGGCAAAAATATCAAGGACCATCTATAATCTGATTTATTACCATTGCAGGTATAAAGGGAGCATAAATAATAACAGTTTGTTGCTATACCACATTGCATCATTGTCGAGACTGATGTCTTGCAAACATTTTTTCTTCTTGATCTCCCTTATATACTTTAATTTACAAATTAATAATTGAAGCAAAAGATTAAACCAGGAATAACCCATCATTTAGGACACCTCACTTGCAATTTCTAAGACCAGATTTTTCATGTTAGAAACTTCAGATCCATTGTGCAGGTAACTACTCTTTGAGTTGATGGAGTAACTGATACTAGCAGATGGCTTTAGACCTGCATAGGACATGATTTCACCAGATTTCATAGAAAGGTCCTCTATTTGACAGAATTTAGACATTTAGTTTGTGATTCATTTGGACCAGGAAAGAGAATTACAAGCAATTTTTTGTATCTGTTAGATTAAAACAGAATTTTAATTGCTAAAATATTAATACAAAAAAGTGAGGTTGCTAATTAAAGGAGATCAAACAACATTTTTTTTTGCTGTACAGTTAAATTCAACTAGCTCCATTCTCTAACCTTCAAATCAGGTATAAACAAGCTATGAGCAGTGGATCTCTACCGAAATTCCATGAGCAACAAATTATTCTTTTAACCAATGAACTATTTTAACTTGCATTTGATTTATTGCTGTCAGTTGTCCCTAGCAGTTCTAAAACAATTTTTTTTCAGTAATTGCTGTACCAGAGTGGTAGCCAAGGGAAAATATTCTAGAGATATATGCTTTAACAAGAATGAACAAGAATAGAATATTACCACAATGTGAACAGTTTTGTTCAACTTGTGTGTATATATGTGTGCGTGTATCTATATCTACTATATGGTTACAAAAGTACATGGCTAAAATTCCTCTCTGAAAATAAATCTTAAGGAGCTATTTTTCACAAAGACAACATTTAGCATTTGCAACTTCCTGATCTAGTGTACAATTTTGATAGCAAAGAACATGGGGGAGATTTTTTAAACAAGTTGCTACTTGTAAAGTAATTACTATTATTATAGTTGTGTCATTGATTTACTAAATCTATTTTATTTTCCAGCTAATGGCATTTTTCACATTCAAACACTTAAGGAATAATCTTGGACATAATAGAACATTTTGAAAATAGTAAGACATACCTTGTTTAGCTTTACAAAATACTCCAGTCCAGCTTCCAAGGGATTAGTGTCACAGTTCATCTGTTAAAAGATATAAATTCACCATCCATGCATGACGGACCATCATAGCTTTTGGATTGGGTGGTTTATTTATTCATTCTATACATCCTTCTATTTACTCCTGTCTCAAAGTCTTCCACACTGCACATGCACAGTGTCTGTCTGAACACACTGCAAGCTTCCAACAATGGGAATTCAGACAATGTACCAACTAGCACGCCTAACATGACAGACAGATATGTACAGCAGTCATCTAAGTTTCCATATGCAAAGTAAACACTCTTCAGCAAGAAACGGGATTCTTCATCAAAGCAGAATGGACCCTCAGAAGAAAGAAAACTGAGGTATGCACACCATTTGCAAGGCAGCAGAGTGGCTTAGCTGGAGAGGGAAATAAAACACAAAGCCAGTTTCATTCACCACCTTCCCATTAGGTGTAGGGGGAATAATTTCTCAGGCAGCACTTGAAGAAAGAATGAAAATCAGCAGCACAGGGCAAACCAAAAGGACCACTAATTCCCACCATTTCAACCTCCTGAGTTCTTTCATTTCCAAAGGAAAAATTGAAGGTAAAATGAAATTATACTGATTTCCCCCAAATTCTGTAGGTCCTCTGAGTACTTCTGTATTATGAGTGAGCAAATTCTGCAGAAAAAAGGTAATGGAAAATGAAAAAGTTCCAAATACATTATGAAGCAAAAATTATTTGCCTCTCATGACATAGTTATTGGGGAAATAAAACATTTTGAGAACCTGTCAGCCAAACCTTTGATTTTAAAACACTAGAGCTCAGTAAAACCCTCATAATTTTTTTATACACAAGAGGAAAACCATCCATGAATCAAAATAAGTGTTTCTTTGCCAGCAGTGCAATGGAGTATACCAGTGGTTTTTATTTAGAAAATCACCAATAAGAATTATAGTAGCTTTTCCTGCTTAAGGAATTTTTTTTCATGCTAAACTGAGGAAATGGTACAAATAGCAGCTGTGCTAAATATGACTAATAGCTGCATAGTATAACAAAATAAAAAAATGAAATTAAAAAAAACCCACCAACTCAACATCCCCCACCCCACCAAAAAAAAAAACCAAAAAACAACCCCAAACCTTCAGAAAGAATAATAAAGAAGTTGTATTTCCTGACCTCTGCTCCCCAGGCTCGGAAACCCTTTTCCAGCCTCAAAGTATTTAGAGCATATGTTCCAAAGTCGTCAATTCCCTCTTTTTGGCCAGCTTCCATGATTGCATTGTAAAGAGGTACAGAATCTTCTTTTCTATGGTAGAGCTCCCAGCCCAATTCACCTGTTACACAAAAAAGATTAATATCATCATCAGCTCAGTTAAATGATCCTAATATATTCCCATCCTTAGTCAAAAGTGAGGTTCAATGCAGTAAGTGTTAATTCATACTCCAGGGTCAATTCTACCAAGTCTAACTCCCAGCAAGAACTACCAGAGGATTTGTGCCATACATCTTTAACAGTGGGACTATTATTCAAATTTAAAGTGCAAATTGAAACGTGTGGGTAAAAAACCTATCAAAATAACTGACAAGAAAAGGTCACGTAACAAAGTCACAAGGATAAATTAGGGACATTACAAACAGATGATGACTTGGCAAGTGAATAGCAATTGTAACTGAGTGTAAATAAGAATGAGTGTATTTAAAATATTAAGCACAACAGGAAGAGGATATGAATTGCAAGGACTTCGGCTGCCTCAGAATGCTCTCAATTCAGTCTATTCCACTCAAAATGGATAAAATAAATAAAAGTAACTGGGAAAGCCAAATACTAAGCACTACAGCATTACATTTTCAAGGCACATTACAAACACTAATATACGGTAATCCAAAAACAATTCTTGACGTTGGTTTTGCAGCAAATACCAAAGAGGTTATCAGAACTGGCCTTTTGTTCTGCAAAATAAATATTTACACTACAGGGTATTTCTAGAAAAAAAGGTCTTGGAAAAACTCAGCACAGACCCTGACCATATCACATTTGAAAATCAATGTCCTGTGATGCCTCCCAGACTTACGTGTAAAATGTAGCAAACCTACTTCTTATGAACACATGATGAGACTTAAGTTTTCAATGTAATTTTAGTGACATTTATTATTTTATTCATTGTATCTTTCCTTAGGTGTATGTTTTTTCTATTGTTTACCTGTGTAAGATATCCTAATGGCAGTAACAGGAATATTGGAAAGTTTCAGGTGTCTACACTGGAGAAACTTAAACGAAGCATCACTTAGGTCTTCATTTGTCAACTTCTGGAGGACCTGTCGTGCATATGGACCTGCTACACTAAGTACTCCCATCTCATCTGTCACGTTTTCTATTTCAACTTTGTATCCACCTCTTGTTATTTTCTCTTCTATCCATCTGCACATAAGACATAACACCAATGTTACACATCTTACGAAAAAAATTGAATTTAATAAGATCTTACTAGGAGATAATTTTTGTTAGTGTTCATTTCCTCATCAGTCCCACACTCTCAAAACCAACAAAATTATGTGCTACATTAGAAAGACAAATCCATCATTGATAATAAACAGAGTTTTCTGGTGAGATACTGATATAGGAACACAGGCATCTGATACAGCCAGGAAAGGACAGCATTTTAACAGGTAGAACAGTATTTTTAAGATAAGAGAAGGAAGTGATCTCCTACAATGACAACAGATTTGGGGTTAGATCCAGAATGTGTTAATAAAATGTCAACATAAAAGAAGAGTAAGGAATAAACACTATAAACATAAGAAATCTCTAAATAAATTTCTGTGACAACAGAAATGTACAAGCAGGTTTTTTGCTTCCTGAATACAGCATTCCAAGTATTGGCAGGAAATTCAGTTAGGATTTAATTAAAAAAAAAAAAAAAGGCTGCAAATTATCTTTTAGGAAGATCAGAAGATAAATAAAATGGGTATATTTAAAAATCTTATGGAGTACTACATCCTTAAGCAGTATTGTAAGATCTCAGGCCTAGGTGAGTACTAAACAGGACTGCAGAAAATCTGTAGAATTAAGTACTTTAGATCTGGCTCTGCCATTTGGTTTCTGAATGTGACAATGATCCTACTGATTCCTGTGGGGCTGTTATGAAACAGTACATTATTCTTTGCCAGTCAGGGTACTGAATTTCAACCTTAAATGTGTTGATTTGTTTTGATTAACTGACTTGCTAGCAACCAGTAGGAAGAGCACTAGAAATGTCAATTCCAGTGCTCATCTATGAGAAGTAATTTAGTGAAGTCATCCTGCAACTGCTTGCTCGTTCTTCCTCTCCTCTCCTCTCCTCTCCTCTCCTCTCCTCTCCTCTCCTCTCCTCTCCTCTCCTCTCCTCTCCTCTCCTCTCCTCTCCTCTCCTCTCCTCTCCTCTCCTCTCCTCTCCTCTCCTCTCCTCTCCCTCTCCTCCTTTCCTTCTTTCCTTCCACGTTGTGACCCCAGAGCCCAAAGCAGAAGACATTACCACAGCATCAAGACAAGTGCACTGCCTATCAGCATGGGCCAGGTCAGTGCCTCAGGGGTCATCCCTGTTAAGAGCCAATTTTCTTTTTTTGCGTAAGAGAACACACTAGAAAGGAACAGCCATGCTGTGTTACATCATGCAATGCCAAAGACAAACAGGTTCAATAACAAAACAAGAACTACCTCCAATAAAGTATATTACATAACTGTTAGCAAGTTCTCCACCTTTCTACATCAGCAATAATCCAATATCCAACTGTTTATACTTCAGAATTCAAATCAACCAAGCTTCTAAGAAACTAAAATCAATAAATAAGTATAATCCTCGTTAACTTGGTGAAAATTTTGTTGGGTAATAATTGAGAATTTGGAACTTAGTAAAAATGTTTCTGCATTAATGTGACTGTACAGCACTATGCACTTACTGCATTAAAAAATACACTAACCTCAAATCATGGAGTTCTGACCCTGACCCAGTTACAAGCATGAATTCTCCGGGATACAGTTGAGAGACGGTTAGCTCAGCATAAACTTTTCCTCTTGGTGTTAACATGTGGCTGATATTTGTGGAACCCACCTACAGAGTAAAATTTGTGATTATTAAGAATGCAAAATAAAACCTTTGAATTCTGAAACATCATTAAGTACATGGTTATTTGTCTTCATTTGAAAAAACCAAATTTTTTATGTTTGCTCTGCTATGCCATAATAGGAGCGGAGAGATATACAACTGGCCAATCTCAAGCGTTTGAGCAGAAACGTTTTTCCTTTGTAGAAATAAGATAAATCAAGACCTTTATAAATATTTCCTAATTATGCATTACACAAGGCATTCTTAAGCTACAATTGTTTTCATCTAAATAAAAAATTCTCCATGTAATTGATATGAATATTCTTTTCCAATCCTGTGAATAAGGTTTTAGGTCCCAAGAGAATAACATATGCTTTTCCCCTTACTTAAAGAGAGAAATACTGAACTGGCTTATGCTTTTGTAGCCCTGATTTATGAACGCTTCTCTATTTATTTTTTTTTGTAGTTGCTGACTATGAATCTATATCTCTGCACATTTGAATCAGATTCTGCATAGAAACTCAATCCCTAGAGACAAAATTTCAAGTAACAGCTACTTAGCAGTGACCATAAAACACATGCATGTTCCTACATATATCACCCATAGAAACAGAAATGTGAATGTGCCATGACTGTTGTGCTGGCCTGGTTCCAGAGGCAGAATTTAATCTCTCTGCTTTAATAATTCTGCTTTCACTGAACCTTGTCAATAACCCAGTCAGCAGCCAGATTCCATACAATGAGAAAGTAAAAATATTTCAGGTATAAATATTATTTTGCAGGTCTTATTACATCAATTAATTATGCCATTGTTTGGCATATTACAGGCAAACAGTTGAATTTTCAGGCCCTGATGCTGGTTGCTCTCAACCCAACTACAATACAAGTATATCTCTAGTAACTCCACTGGATTATTTTATGATGGAGACAAGCAAGAATGGAACTAAAAATCAGGCAGCTTAAACAACAACAGCTGTGAAAGCTGTATTTTTAAGTGGACTCATAAACTGTACCTTCTGCATTGCCACCTAATTTTCCCCTAGCATCGCTGATTAAACTCAGTAGAAAGCAGATGGTTTGTTCTCATAATTTCCTGTTTAATCTTGATTTCTCTGTACTACATAAATATATTCAGCAAGTATTACCCATGCCCACTGATGACTCAGTGACTCTGCCTCTACCCCAAACTAGACTGAAGACAAATTTCAATTCAAATTTTTATCACAAATACAGTAAAAAATATGACTACATGGCAATTCAAGTTCTTTTTTCTCCTAGGATATCAATCTTGCGCCTTCCCACTGAGTTGACTTTAACCTTTCAGAAGAGCTTATCTGTCTTAAAAACCATAGTCTCAGCTTACTTGCTGTTTCCCTAGGTTTTTTCCCTTTGGTGTCTGAAGCAACAAAAACTGCCAGCTACTGCAGATACTTAATGAAATTGTGTTCTGAAATCACCAACCCAAGTCATCCTGCAACTGCAGGGTCACTTCAGAAAGGAACAATCTGCTTGCCAGAGGTGTGTCTCTGAAATTTAAGACACCACATGAGAGTGTTTGACAAAGTAGGAAATAAAAAGGACTCATGGCAAAATCCTGAAGACCAAGAATAAGAGATCTGGGGTAGTTTGTCACAGTATGCCATTTTTGGGCACAGGATCATATTGAAGACCTGTGAATATCCTTGAGAAGAAGTGATACATGTGAGACAAAAGCGTAATCTCCTGAATACTTGCAGTCCTGCCTGCACCAGGCAGCCAGGTGTGAAGCAGAGTCAGTATGAGCAGAGGAAAACAACGGGTTGCATTTGGAAAAAAAGGGAAAGCTGGTCCCTTGAGAATTCATTCAACTATGGTCAGGCAAGAGCCCCTTCCAGTGTTCTGCTCTGCTGTTCAAACTGCCACTGTAAAGCACAATTTTAGGCAGGCAGCTGCCCAGCTATTCTACTGTAAAAAAATTCCAGATAGGATTCTTTAGGAAAAGATTCGAAACACAGGTGGCTGTCTGAAGATAAGGAAACATTTTTTTACTATTAAGTGGCTAAGCATAGGAACCAGTTGCCCAGTTAACTCAAAAGCCATCTAAACATAATCCTCGGCAACGAGCTCCAGGTGACACTTGTCCAACAGGGGGTTGGACAAGATGATATCCAGAGGTCCCTTCCAATTCCTCATCCATTCTGATTCAATGATCTCTGCCAAAAGGTATTTCTGCGTGGGGCTATAAACTAGTATATGCTCCACTTGTGTGCTTTTAGCTGAGTGCAATACACCTGACACAGAAACTTCTCCAAAGGGTCTGTGTATTTGGTATCCAAGAAATACAGAAATTATATTATGGTTCATTTTCCATATCTCAAACAGAGCTTGTCTAAGTTCGGCATTACAACAGTTACCACTGTCCCATTTACCTTTGGAACAACATTTGCAAATAGATGATCAAGCAGCTTAACAGAATCTGTGCCTTTTAATTTAAACTTGCCAAATGGTGACAGGTCAATCACACCAACTTTTTCCATAACCTGTTTGTACTCACGACCCACAGGTTCAAACCAATTTGTGCGCCGAAAGCTGGGTCTGAAACAGAGCATTTAGACACATAAGACACAATTTAGAAATTTTGTGCTCTTTGCAGCAAAATGTAGTCTTCAGTTTTTTCAGTTTAATAATCACCCAAAAGAGATAGACTTTCCTAATTGTTGGTACCTTACCCAATATTTTCCTTAGTCTAACACAGCTTAATAATTAAAGTCCTTTAACAACACAGAAAGATATGGGTTGATACTATATCAACCACTTCGTATAATAAACTGTGAACTGTTCAAATGTTAGAATAAGTAGTGGTCTGTCATGAGTAGATTTACAGCATACTCTGTTGATGAATCATTTATTTAAGTTTAAGGTGTCTAAGGCTTTATTTCTGAACAACCAAGTGAGTCTCTTTATTCCTTTATGAGCCTCATTTAGATTAGACTCCGACATCCCCACAGAAAATATTTATTTGCTGGAAGCTTCTTGATGCAGGCAGGTAACTCCCTAGGTGAGCAGGCATACAGAAATGGAAGAAAAAAGCAAAGAAGATTGGGCTTCTCCTCTCCAGACACTTACACAGAGAGGAACCAGATTTTTCATGAAAACATTATACTGTGCTGTTGATCAAATAGTAAAAGATGGAGAAAATCACACATTTATAATGAACAAATTGTTTTCCAAGCTCTTCCTTGAGCTAGGTTTGTCCTAGAACAAACCTAGAACAGATACAAGATACCTTGATGTGTGTTTTGAAATGTCTGTATTATCAGAATAAAATGTATTCTAAACTATAGAAATCAAGAATGGAAGATGAATCTAATAGATACCTGTTGCTGAAATGAATGATAAATGCACGCTTCTCACTAAATTTAAATTGCCTGGCTCTTACTATCATGACAATTTTTCAGGGGAGGAAAAAAATTATTATTTCATTTACTTGTATCCAGTCTCATCTCCAGGTTTGTAGAACCAATGAGGTTGCTCCCATCCTGCATGGAATCCCATTGAACACTTTGACTTGAGCAAATTGTACAGCCCACTGGTTCTCTCTGTTGGTCTCCCAGCAAACCTTTCTTCTTTAGGGTAGCCAACTGGAGGGAGGAAGAAAAAAAAAAACCAAACCAAAAGTCACCAAAAGCTATGGCATGCTAAGATCATCATCCAAGACAGAAAACACATCTATAATCGGAGAAATCTAGATACAGGCTTTGCTGGAATCCATCTTCAGAACATAAATGCATCTTTAAAAGTATCTTCTTACCAATGTTATTAAAGCCATAAGATTCTCTTGCTTTGGCTGCTGTGTACTCTGTAGTGGTCCACTTTCCATAGCGGTTTGGATCTACTTCTATCAGGTCAAATGGAGGTTCCCCCTCAAGGATCCAGTCACTGAGGTACTTTCCCATGCCACCAGCATGTATAATGCCATACCTTAAAAACAGGAAAAAGTCCTGCAGTACCAAGTCTTTCTGTTTTGCTTTTAAAATCAGTACTAACATATACTACTAACACAAATCCTACAGTATTTTAACTTTTCCCTCTTTTTTTATTTTTAATTTGTTCCATTTTGTCCTCTTTCAAAGATTAAATTCTGTATTAATGGATATTTCTACAGCTCCAGTTAGCATTACTATCAACATGTCTTCAAAAAAATTGCCAAAATATCTTTCCATCTAGAAGATGTGAAAATTAATTCTTAGTTGTTTGTGAAGTACTCCCATGATCACAACAGAAAAATCCTGGAATAAACAGTAAGTCTGTCCCAAATCATGTTTAGATTAACATGCAGCAATTAAACCATAGGACACTCACGCAGAATAATGAAGTTAAAACCAACTTAAATTGTTGCTCATCAACTTCGCAATCTGAGTTCTATGTCTTCAGCCACTGCAGTGGATGCAGGATGAGTGCTTGTGAACTACAGAAGAGTTAGCTGTTGCTGGTGTTAATTCAATTAAGCAACTTTTAGCTAATATTCATGGGTATAAGCTTGGGTACCCCAAAAGCTTACGATGCCTTCAAGTACAGCTCCAGATTAAATCTTAGCCAGTTTAAGTCTGCCTGCGCCACTCACTGCAGCCAAAAGCAACCGAGAACAGCAAAGGGATTGAGAGTGGTGACAGACCAAACAAAGACTTTTAGCTTCAGCTGAAGACTGCTGAGCTGATGGCAGAGTAATCCCAGGTGCAAGACTGTGCAGGGGAGGCTGCCTGGCTACTACAGGTACAACCCTGCAACTGGACTGAGGTCTCTGCATTCTGCAGTTTTGCTGCACTAACAGCGCAACTCGATGATTTTGGTGCTCTTAGCTGGGCCTGCATTATCAGAGATTTTACATTACACAGGGTGCCCAAATCCCTCTTTATCTCAGATAAGAGGGAGCTGATTGTGTAAATACAACCACTGCAATTCTGCTGCACAAGAATGAAATATGCATTTCAGGGATAGGATATTACAAGTAGCTATGGAGAGTGGTACAGTGTAGGGATCTCAGCCTTCTTATGATGTAGACAAAATTTTTTTTAATGAACGTGAACTTCCAGTTTTTCTTCTCTCCTTCCAATCCCTGACAGATTAACACCCCATTGTGCCTGTCACATTCTTGTGTCTGATTTATGAGTTGTTGTACCTCACATACTTTCTTTCAAGTCATTCTATTCCTATTCCTAGGAAATCTGAGTCTCTGCACACTGTGGTACCTTTTCTAGTGTCTTTGTCCCAGGTTATGGAATGGTTTCACTGCTTTGAATTAAACTTTTCTGAATAAAATCCTAAACTGCTCTTGTTCATATTTTCAAAGCTGTGAGTAACTAAAAATGGGAAGCATTGAGCAACCTTAATAATAAATAGTGCTACAAGCTCTGCTAGCTATACTTAACTTCTTTGCATGTTAAAATGCCTAGCAAGCCTGCTAATTTTAGATAATAAAAATCCTCTAATCTAAAAGCACTAAGTCCTCTGTCACAATGTCCCTGCTAGTTGACTGCAAGATAAGGATTTGCTAATGCACACAAAAAATTACAACACTGGTAGAAACACTGCAGTGACCCAGAAGCATAAAACAGAGAGTCAAAAGTCCCTGAAAAGCAGACGAAGTAGTCCAATGACAGCCACATAATGGTAACCTGTGTCTGAACATTTTGAGATTAATCAAACTCTTGAAATAAGTTGTTTAAAGAAAATTAAACATGTAATGCTAGTCTTCAATTTTTTACATATGGAATTTGATTCTGCTCCCATTGACACCAAAGAAAAACATGCTCCAAAGTCTGGCCACAGAGTAATGAACTTAAACAGTCTTTTTGGTGAACAAGGTCTAGGCAAACTGCTTTTGTAACTATAAGTTCTGCAAATGTTACTGAAAGATAACATTATTTTTTTAAAAAATCCAAGCAGCAAAGGTGAATACCTTTCACAATGACCATTGCAAAATTACCAAGCTCATTTATTTTGAGGGCCTCAGAAAGCATGTTAGTGATACTGCCTTATCTTACGATCTGAGGGTTTGTTTGGTTTGGAACGAAAGAAAACTGGAAAAAGCTGAGCTGGATTTTGAACAGCAAATTAGGCAATTGGAAAAACAATGTAAACAGAATGTGTTCAATAACATCTGCTTGGATTTGTATTTGGTTCATTCTATCCATCTTGAATCAATGGTCAAACTAAGACAATTAAGGAGATGTTGGTGTTTTAACACTGGCTCCAGTGAAGCCATAATAAATAAGATTTAAATCACATTCAAGAAGAACACCATAACGGGGGGGAGAATGACACCAGTATACCACTTATTTCTGTTGTTGCACTGCTCTCTTTTTTTGATTTCCTTCAATATTCAGCAATGTAATTTTTCAGCTCCACTTTCAACACTCAGAAACACTGGATTTGTATCCCTAAAGCAGTCAGTCACACGTTAAACTGGAATGTCTTCTATTTAATACACCTTCAGTTCTTCACAAAGAACTGTATACTGCACATTCATTTTTGTCCAGCTTCAGTGAAACCAGTTTTACACACAACAAACAACTGTAAAATACACTGGAATTCAAAACAAGAAATAATGAACTGGAAAGTATACTTTCAAACCCAGTACTTTTGTGACTTTAAGTTGCTGCACAGACAGTACAAAGTACTACCATTTCTTGTTGCTTCATAAAGTGTCACAGGCATTGGTAACCAGATTAAAAGGAGAAAACAAAAATTACTGAGAGTAATGAATTAAGAGAGAAGGATGATCTTACGTTATTCAAGTTGTAGTTATTTAGACTATTTCAAATTACATTTAACACAAAACATGTGCAAAACAACTTCCAAGCCTCTAAAAATGCACAAAGCTTGAGCTGCTACCATTTTAACAGTATGACAGACAAAAATTGTCACAAAGAACTTACCCGAAACCAATAGCTACCCAGTAATTTCTGACACCCTGATGTGGTCCCACCATAGGAAGAATGTCTGGAGAATATGTGATAGGACCTGAAATTGTGTTTACAATGTCTGCTTTTCTCAAAACGGGGACCATTTCCATGGCAGCCTCAATATGCTCCATTATTCTGTCTAAATCAGACTCAAAAAGTTCTTTTCCAAAACCTGCACAAACAATTGACTCTTATTATATATACTTATTTACACAAAGAACACACATACTTTCAATACAGTTATGGTATCTATTTAAAATATAGGTATCTATACAATAGAGCCATTTACATCAATAGAGCTATTTACATCTACCTATATTTAAACATTTTATGGGAATAATCATGGTGTATGTTCAAGCATTCACCATGCTACATAGGAAAAATGGCGTGCATAAAAACCTAGTTACCTCCAGGAGCAAGTTTATTTGTCACTGCAATTATACTATCCTTTATACATATTTGTTTAACCCTAAGGTCATGCAAATTCAACAATGAAGTAGAAAGGAAGTGAAGACACACGAAACTTTCTTCTACTTTAGTAAGACCTACTTATTTTTCTCAGTATGAGAATAATTTGAGGAGGAGGAAAAAAGATACTTCCTGTATCTGCTTATGATTTCCACAAAATCATACAAATTTTTGTGTACATTTCACCCCTCATTCTGGACTCTAAGCATGGCTGAACATCCTTTTGTAGAGGCACTTGATGCTACTGGAGACAGTAAGTTCAGGAAGCTGTGACAGGGCTATCCAAAACTGAACCATGTCAACTGCCCTTTCTTAGGAAATGTGATTTTAAAACAGCAAAACTAATGACTTCGTATAACTTTCTGTCTGGAAGTGAATGGAAAGCTGGAGCCTAGATACAACACAATAATTTATAATTTTTTTTAGTAAGCAGCTGTATGACATAGGTTATTTTTGCATTCTATACATATCTACAGCTCTCTTGCACTTATATCAAAGCACAGCATTTTGTCTAAGACATTCCTTTCCTGTTCCTACTTGGCAATCACATTATCTCTGGGGTATCAAGAAATATCCAGAATCCTTGTCAGCACGCTGGAGAGAATTGTAACTTAGAAAAATTTCTATTCAGGCAAAAAAAGGCTATATATTGCAGATTTGGTGACTACCTCTAGTCACAACACATAAGCACCTCTTCAAGTACCTAAGTAGGGTAAGAGTACATTGTGGTAGACTTTTCTCACGTTGCATTTGTATTTTTGTTCTCTTTTATCATTAGAGTTAGTACTACTCTTTGAAAAAGTTTTTGCATTACAATCATGCATTGCAAATATCTTGTCTTTTCCAGCACATAAGGCAGCATGACAGCCTGGGATTTCTGCACATTGAAATGTTAGTGCTTGTTATGTTTAAAGATTCAGTGTTCTTAATCACCTGGTGGAACTCCATTTGTCACCCATGACTCCTGCAGCTTCATTTTCTCCTCACTTTCATATGGACCAAATAAAAGACCGTCCCTTTCTTGCCTGAGGTAATATGACCCTTCTAAGTCACGAATCACGGGCAATTCTGTTTTTAGGGCTTTCACTTCAGGTATAGTTGATGTTACAACGTACTGATGATGAACAGGTATGAGAGGGTGCTGCAGGCCAATCATCTTGCCTATGTCACGGGCCCAGAAGCCTAGAGAAAAAAAAAAAAAAAAAAACAAACAAAAAAACCCCCAAAAAAACCACAATAAAACTGAAACAGAAATACTCAAACACTAATGGAAAATGACAGCAAAATATTTGCAGTAAACACCGTGCTTTTATGTGTGACAGGTTTTTCCCCCATACTTCTAATTTTCACTTTATTTTTCATATTATCTAGTATAGTTTCCCTCCATAATTCTATGTCTTTTTTTCCTAATTATACTACCATATATTATTATAGTATGCAAATATTAAAAATATAATTAGTAAATTATAAATTAGACTTCTGAAAGTTCAGAAGAGAATTTAATTAACAGTTCCAGAAACCCCACGGCTTATTTTGGTAAAGTAGGTCTGCAATGTACTCCTAGCAAAATTAGAGACACTTAAAAACTAGAATAAATAAACTCACATTGTAAGCATCCACCAAGCCTCTTACTATCAACCAAAGGAGCTAGTAAGCTTTACCAAGACAGTAGTCAAGTCCAAACATTCCAGCAGACTAAGGCAGTATTTTCCAGACAACTGACCTCAAGAATAGGAGTTTCTCTCCTCTTTCACATGCATCATGTGACTTGCATTAATTATATCTCTCACGCAGCAATCAATTCATAATGCTCATATTGGTGAATAGCCAAGTGTGCTCTCCCACAGCCATCAAATTAGAAGTTCTGATACAAACTCGGACCAGAAAATGCAAGCAACCACTTCCCTGCCTCTGAATCTGGCTCAAGATCCTTCATGCATACCGTGAGACAGAAGTTAGAGAAGACATAATTCTCCTGTGTTAAGGTGAGGTTGGTAAGGCACACTCACTTAGCGAGGTACCTGTCTCAGAATGAAGGAGTGGAAGCCACTTAACTGCCAAGCACTAGTTTGGGCTCTGCATCATGGCTTTCATCTGCTGTGAGGCTGGAACATAGCCGACTTGGGAATCAGACAGGTACAACTGACTGGAGTGGCAGCTGCTCTAAGATGCATTGAATATCCCTCAGATAAACTCTCCTGACAGAGAGGAGCAGAGGTCTCAGAAGTGGGAATGAAAGGGGAAAATCCAATGAAATAAGAGTTTCAGGGGAGTCTGGGAGTGAGGGTTGGAGGAAGACAAAATGAAAGACAAACAAGAGGTAGCAGGGCCTTGCAAATAAAAGGCCACGTGCCATATGGCACTGAGTAAGAGAAGGCAACTCAGGCTGGTTCCTGTGTAACCAGCTGACTCCAAACTGCTTAAGACAAAGTATTTCCAGCAAGATTTTCTACCTTACACAGCTGTCCCTTCTCCTGGACATACACTTCATGGTGCCCAGCTTAATGTGCAACTTTTCTTTTTTTTGCTGCTTTCTTTTTTACTTGTCTTAACCAAATTCTCCTACTTCTCTCTTCAATTCTGTACTCTCCGAGATGCTGTCAAAATTTCTCAGTGCCCCAAGGACACCAAAAGGCATGAGCCTGAACAGCTTCACCTGGGACTTCCACCCATACCCATGGGCACAGGAGTCCCACTCCAGGTCAGCTCAGGTCCTTCAGAACCTGTCTGAGCTGGTTTGATTGTGTGCCTGTTTACAGCTCTGTCACAACCATTCCTGTACCTGGCCATGGAACACATTGATCCAGACCCTGATCCGTGGACTACTTCTCAGCTTGACCTCAGCTCAGTCTCAACTCTACAGTTCTGCTTATTGATTAGTGGGCACCATTTGACCTCGGTTACCGTCACCAGGCCTGTTCCTGACCTGTGGTCACATTCCTGGCTTGGCCTCAGTCTGGCTCCATCACCATGGATCTGACTGTGCCTCATCTCCACCAGTCTGTCGCCTGGACCGCGGGCTGACCCCAGCTGGAGGTCCTGGGCCTTCCCTGCTCCGTCCCCCTGTGCCCTGCCGGACAGAGCCCTTGCTGGCTCAGCCAGCCTTGTTACCCTGCTTGGCTCCCTGTCCTGCAGGGAGCAGCCGGCTCACGCCGCTTGCTGACATTAACTGGGAATACATCCTCTCACCTCTGGCATGGCACAGAGCCAGGACAATTAGGAAAGTCGAACTGAGCTCTGCTGGCCTTGTGCCATTCCCCCACGCCAGGAAGGCTGTCAGTCTCTTATTTAATATTACGAACCAGCCTCACGGTCTAATGCCCACAGTTGTAAAAAAATGTGAAGTTTCTGAGGAAAACGTTTTCTGTGGTGATTCACTTAACAAGTACTGACAACCAGATAAGGCAAAACAGGGAAGGAAATCCAGCATCACCTTCAAGAGATCTGTTCAGCTAAAAGCCCCTGCCCAGACAATGCTAGAAACCAACACCTGTTGCAGTTATCATATGTAAGGCTTTTGCTTCTAAATGGCACCTCCTCATCCAGAGGAGACTCATTGCCAGAACACTTGTTATGTCAGTTAAATTGGTTAAGGGATGATTGTGCCATAATCATGTAGAGTGAGGACCCAAAACATCCTTTAAGGCTAATGAAACATGACTTATGTTCTCCTGAACAGAAGACAATGAAAAAAATTGAATAAATCTGCATTTCGAGCACATATGCAAGGGTTCCTTTATTACACACGTCACAAGCAAATGTGGATTTAAGTGGCAGATAACAATCTTTAGGCAATGTCTTTTGATTTGGGCATTTCCATGCCACCTACAAATAAAACTATCTAAAGGTAAGATCAGCTAATGATCCACAGAGGACAGGAATAGTTAAAGCAGCAGAAAGCTAGGTCTTTGAAATAGCTTTGTTTATAATAAGAAATTTCTTAGCAATTAGATTTTCAAAATAACATTACAAACACAGCTAATTTAAAAAATGTTTTTAAGTAAGAGACAAGTAGGTTTGTTTAAAATAAAATTTACAGCACTGTACTTTTAAAAAAGTTACACTTATGATAAGTGTTTTTTAACTGCTTAAAATAACAAAAGGTGACATTTATTAATAGAAAAATATTAGTTTCTTTAAGGTTTTTGAACAAAAACAAATCGCAAAAGGAAGAATATATTCTCTGAACCAAAATTCTAATTGGATGCAGATGTCAAGTCCTATCACACATAGTAGAGATAAATGAAGGCATATATTATATCTCCATGACATTTGTGAGGATTAAATTGTAGACACTGCAAACATCTGATGCTGAAATATTTAGTGGTAGTATTACTTAGCATATGTGCTGAAGTATGTCATCTGACTATTTCTTGGTTTTGAAAAAGACAATCTTCTACCACTATATATAAATAGTTGTATATATAGTGTGTATATGTCTGAAAATACATGCTTATATACACACACCCATGCTGTATGTATAAACAAAATTCACTATTTCTGGAGACTTTAATCAAACATTCCATTTTAAATAGGCTGCAAATATCTTCAGCAGGCTCAGTATAGTTACTTCATGTCAGAGATTATTTACTAGGCATCTGCTTTCCTCTAAAATGGAAATCTCACATAAGGAACAGCTAAAGATTGGTTGGAACTGGTTTGTTCCAGTTCTGCAGCAAATGTCAGTTGCAGGGTGAGGCGGGGAGTGGGAGAGGGAATGTAAAGAGCCTTCTGATGTATTTTTCTCTGCAACATGAGCCTAAAATTATACAAGTCATGATCTGTAGTGGAATGAGGCAAGGCTGAAAAAAAAATGAATGTTATCTGAGAAAACATTTATAAGAGATATGTGTTATACTGTACTGATTTTACATAATTAGCCAGAATGTTAAGCGATATGTGCTTCAAACATTCATTTTGGCTGAACAGTTAACAGTAAACAGGAGAATTAAATAAATATATTGTTGATTAAATAACTTATTTGATAATAAAAAAAAAAAACCTTATGAAAAGCTCACAAAGCTTCATTCTAATACTTGCAAATAAGCTCCAAAAAGCATTTACCAGAAAACTGCCTAGTATCAACTTGATATATTAGCCAAAGAGAGATAACCACACTACAAAAACGTAAGAAAATTACTACATCTGTGATACTTCATCCATATGATGCAGAGCCAGTAAGTAGGAATAATGAGTGTCTAGAACTTTGTGGCCTAAATAAGTCTGATTGCCAAGAGAGCTGCCTTTCTGTTTCATAATCTTGGATCTCTTCCAGACCAATATATCCACACTGTGTAACAAATGACATAAGGATCCTATTTGTAAGAGAGCTTGTGATTTTGTAACCGAGTGCTGTTCCATAGTTCATGCCTGCAAGATATGAACTGTCAGTCAAAAGGCAATCAAATATTGACACCTCTCATTTTCCAAGTGCTTGACTTTGTGATCTATATATTTTTTTTTAATTTGGTTTCCCTGTTGGTGTGGTTGATTGCCTTCTAAAAAGCATGCTGAACTCCTCTAGTCCTTCTTCTCTCCAAAATTCATTATGTGGCACCCACAAGCAATCTTAGAGCCTCCGAGCCTTGTTACTTTAGCAAGCATATAGCAATAGCAGGTGATACCTATGTATAGAAGGCATATATAAGAAAGTGCAGTTTTCAATGGGTTTTCCAGTAGGCCTTTACTGAAAGCCTGGAATGATTTAACACAGACAGGGCTGTCTATATCCCAGACTCTGAAAGAAAGACATAAAGCATGTCCCCTGAGAGTACAGCTGTTAGATCCCACTCTCTCTAAATTTCTCTCTCTTTTTTTTATTGCTGTCTCAAACTCTACTCTTACTCCAGCTCTTACATCCTTCTTCAGCTATTTTCTCACCATGTGCTAGTCAGTCTTCCTCATTTGTCAAGTTCTGTCCCAGCAGCCTTCTTTTCCTTCCAATCCACTCCCATTTACCCTTCCCTTTCTATTACATATAACACCAGTCTTTCATGCTTAAACTGCTCAGTTTTCCACTCAGTTTCACATACAACCATTGTTGGGTATCCTTGCTAACCATTTTGTCCAAAAAGCTCCTAGCTTCAATTTCCTTAATGAAACATATCAGATACCTTCCCACTATCTCTCTGGTGTCATGCCCACTGCTGCCATTCCCTCCCAGTTTGAGCTTCCTTATTCAGCAAGTCCTGTATCATGTAACTGTTCCACTTGCTGCCAGTGCTCCTAAACACCTCCAGAAACCTTTCCAAGACATTTTGCCCTCCCAACCTATTCCCTTTCCAGTCCAATTCCTTCATCGTTCCAATTGCCACCTGTGGTATCCTACCCACCAACAAGAAGTGTCCCTGTCTCACTTAACTTCTTAATTTTATCTGCCTTGCACTAAAAATAAGTGCTTTTATTTCTTTTTTCTGTTCCACTGCAAATACACAGAAAGGAATTATAAAGATGTATTCTTGCTCTCAGTTCATTTGTCCCATCAGAGTAAAGCCAACCTGAGATATCACAGCCTTCCACTGAAGCCTGATTATTCACTGTGATGGGAGGTATGCAGGACTAATGCCCTAAAAATGCAGATAGGATCCAGTTTGAGGCAGAATCAGCAAAACTTTAATCTATATGGTAAATATTCAACGTTTTCAAACAATTGAAAACTGAAAACCTACTAGGAAGCAGAAAGCATGCTTCACATAAGACCTGCCAACTGTTTCATCAGTAAGGTATTTTTCTACACTTGTATAAAGCAGTATAACAATAAGTGAATAAGCTTAAATGGAATACAGTTTTTTAGACTTATTAAGTTGCTTAGGAAAATAAACACAAATCCAAAGGACACTCGTCCAAAAGTTCTTTGAAGCAGAAACATTAGTTTGGCTTCTTTAACACAATGAAGAATAACATTTGCATGTGTAAATACAAGCTCCTTTGAGTTAGGCAATTTTTATGACATACAAGAAATGCACTCTTAAGCCCAGCGCGTTTAAAATACGACTCAAAGGACAACAAAAAAATCTTCCGTTTCAAGGATATGTGATAGAGTTAAATCTATGACAAAGATAATAATGAAACAGGCAAGGTCAAATTCTCAGTCTCTTTGAAGAAACAGTGAAGATATTTCTATTTTGTGTGTACATTCCATCTCCCTTCCTAAGTATGTTTCATTAGATTTTAGAGGACTGTATGGACAGTTCACCTATTGGGCACTGGAACAGGCTCCCCAGAGAAGTGGTCACTGCACCAGCCTGCCACAGTTCAAGAAGCATTTGAACTTAGGGACTCTTAGGGATGTTGCTGGACAGGGCCAGTAGCTGGACTCCATGATCCTTGTGGGTCTTTACCAACTCAGGATATTCTGTGATTCTGTGACTCTAGACATGGACTCCTGCCTACACAACTTACTGTAGACTAGCAAAAGTCTCTTTTGCTACCAAAATCCAACAAGGCAGTCAGATTACTAACTGCTGGAGACAAATCAGGGTAAATATTTTTAATGCCTATTCAAGGGCAATTAATATAGGAACTAAATTTTCACCATACTATGAAGAGATATGTGCAAACCACAAACCAAGTGAATGCTCAAAAACATATATATTCCTTAAACATGCAACCCACACAATTCAGTACAGGTGTTTTGTGTCAGCTAGTACGTAAATCTGAAAAGCACTCAAATGGCTTATATTAAATCCTACCTGCAGTATTCACAATTCTCTTTGCTTGAATTATTCCAAGTGGAGTTTCAACTTCCCATGTCCCATCTGATCGGGGGTTCAGGTTAGTCACTTGCACAGGATAATTCAATTGAGCACCATATTTTCTGGCTCCTGCAGCCAAGGCCATGGTTAGGGAATAAGGATCAATATGACCATCTCCAGGGTTATACAGGCCAGCTAAAACCTAAATGGAGGTAAAACCCCCCAAATGAAAGAAAGTAAAATTTATCAAAATTATATAGCTTTAAAAAAAAAAAAACAACACTTCCCTTCTTGAACACAGTAAACTTTAAGAAATCAGAACCAATTTTCAAAATACGTAATAATATCAGCCTTTACCCAACTTAACAATGAGAGTAAAATTGCTCAGATCCCTCATGCAATCACAGGTTGCAATGCTTTAGTACTATAATATTATAGACATGGTAATAATAGTATGTACTCTAACATACAGTATGCACTAAAATTCACAAATTCTGATTTTAGGCTATGATACATCTTTTTTTCTCATTGAAAAACAAGAATCTGTTGAACAATTTGTATAAAGAAAGGAGACTGTACATGTATATTTCTGATAGACAATACTTAATTGCAATGGAAGTTATAGTTCATAAAACTTGCTTCTTTACCTTATCCATGTTTAATAAGGGAAACAGCTCTTGCACTTTCTCAGGTGTGATTAAATATTGCTCTGTTGGGTGCCAACCAGCACGAGTCATCTGGTACTTGAATTCATCCACCCTAGTAGGGGTTGAAGCAATTCTGATACTGCCAGGCTGATGAAACCCCACAGCCTAAATCAAAGAGAAACAGCAAATTACTAAAAGGACCTTTACTGATTGCCATATATGTATTTTCCTATGCTAAGGAAGTCTACAGGAATTTTTCCACTATCATCACTAAGAAAAATGCAACTAAGTTATGGGCCCTTGAAGGAAGAGGCCTTGGATATAGACTCCTGGAGAAAATAATTTTTCAAGAAGTTATCAACTTAACTTCCTAAGTTAATGCATACTATCTTCAAAACAGTTGAAAGAGGTGTTTATTGAATGTCATGATATATTCACTTTTAGTAACAACTAATTAATATTTGATATATACACTCACAAAACCAGAATCAGGTAAGTCTCAAAACTAAGTATATATGATATACTTAATTTAAAATTCTATCATCTACATGATTTGAATGTAGATGTATTGAATGTATTTAACTAAGCACCTTTATAAACACAATGAAAAACCACTCGCTGGTTTTGTCTTTTTAATAAATTAAACATCCTTACAGAGCTGGACACTGAATGCTTTCTTTTCTTCACCTTTTCTATGTTATCTCACAGGACAATGATAAGGCTGAATAAGCCTTTCACTGGAACTCACAATGATAATCTGATGTGGCAGCTTATCTAGTCGAGTAGCAGAAAGAAGAAAAAAGCATATTATGACAAATATAAAAATATGTGTCAGATATATATATATAACAAATATTTTAAAAATATAAAAGTTGTAGACTAGTACTGTGAGGTTCATTCAATTTCTGCTGCGATCCAAAGCAAGCACAAGTTTAGTAAATGAAATCCATAAGGCTGAGAGATGTCAAATGAAAAAGATGATTGTGTTTTTCCACACATCCATTCCTTAAGCCACTAAATAAAAACACATCTCTGAAAGGGAAAAACTGCAGCATTGTTCTCAAGTGCAGACAGCATAATATGATATGGATTTTTAAGCGGACATATTTAAGGCAGGAATGTAACATAATCAATCTGCTCATTCCAGATTCCTGATACTATTTTAGTTCCTTTATCAAGTTAAAGTTGCTCAAGACTCCCTGCTGTGTCTTGAGATGTTTTATGAGCACCATTTTCCTAACCTGTAGAGGGATCTGGGAAACCAGCTACAGTATGTAGTGACTAGGCATGAAGAAGAATGTATTTCAAAAAAAAGGCATATACTCCTGCTTTGCACCTTTATCAACTACACTTTTTTGTAAGACTATTGCTACAACTGGTATTGCTCTGAATTAACATTTCAAAGGTTAAGGGGATTACCTGTCCAGTCTCTTCTTCCAGCTTCTCATAGAGCTTGATGCTGTAAGCATGGATTTTCTTCAGGTTTATTCCAGGATGAAAATAAGTAGTTAAACCAGCCTCAAATAAGAAATAGGAACAACGTAGATTAGAGATGCAGTGTACTTTCCTTCCTTCCAACTGTCATTTAAAAAGGAACTGCCATGATAACGTAAAGAAAAACAACACATGGATAGAGCCAACAGCTACAAAAATAAAAATAAATCCTTTCTCTATTTACACCATTTCTGTTTTCTGCACGGGTGTTTTTCCATCTGTCTTTTCTCACCAAATTTGCCAACTCATGATACTGTTGCAGTTGTTCTCTCCTATCTGGTATCTCAATTTATATACAATATCATAGTGCACCAGATTACTGAAATGTCCAGATAATCCAACGGAAAACAGTGTAAAATTAATCATTTATCAGTATCACATTTTTCATTGTACCTATATTCTGTTCATAAATTTGACTCTAAGTATGTTTGGCAACATTCATTACCTCAACAATCTGAGTTTAAGAAGGGATCACACAAACCTGTAGGAGGGAGATTCATTTTTAAGGGCCCCATCAAGCACAAAGCAGGCATGTTGGTTTCAGGAGGTCCCTGGGCTAAATTAATAGTCTGGAAAAATTATTCCTTGTTCATTTCTTATTATCATATTGAATGATTAGCATCACACAGGACACAGCTGAAGACTAGATGTTTTACTAAATGTGATTTTTATCTCGTTTGATACATGTGTGTTCATGTTGTGAACACATTTATTTTAATTACCTTAGATTAAACCCCAGGGCTGTTTCACTGCAGAGTTTTTAGCTAAAATTTGTTTGTTTCTCAAAAAATATATTCTAAGGGCCTTCTTTTAGTGTGTATAGAATGAAGAAATAACTTAGGCATTGAAATATTTAAATTTCTTTAGCCATGTACAGTGCCTAAGAGTAACTAATTTATTTCCTACCTGCAAACTTTGTTATCTAGTTTGGTTTTTACTGTATTCTTCCGTTTATGTACACATTTTCTGGCCTTCTGATTTTCTTCCAAATGTAGTAATGCATCTTTCAGATGTAAGGAAATTCCATTTTAGTGGTCATTATTAGTGTAGTCATTTTGAACTAAATGAGTCACAAATCAAGTTAGCTACAAACCCATATGTATTCAAGAGCATTTAATTGCAGAAATTAAATAAATACTTCAATATCTTACACTTTCAAGTGAAGAAAATAAGTTTATATGTACTTGATGCCCTTTGGGTTGAGAGAATAAATGTTTCTGGTTTCAAGAGTGCAGCTGGCAGACAATTATAACCTGATTTCACTATATAAAAATTAAGATAATAAAATCAGAAAATAATTACAATGAAACAAAAAGATTGAACAGGTCCTCAGGAGATTTCTCTTAAATTTCTTATTCAAAGTAGGGTCAGCTACAAGATCAGACCACATTTCTCACGACTTTTTTTCCAGCCTGGCATTTGAGAATCTTCAAAGACAGAGGCTGCTCTACTTTCCTAGCTACATATGGAACTTTGCATTTGGCCTTGTTAAATTCCATAAAACTCTCCTTTCATCTTTGCAGCCTGCCTAGGTCCCTGGCTACCCTGCCCTTGAGTGCATGAACAACTCCTCCCAGTTTGGTGTAAACTTCAAAAGTGGATGAGCAAGTACTTTGTTACCTACTATAAACTACTGATAAAGATACTGAACAGGATGTGTCCTAGGACAGATTCCTGTGACACTCCACTTACTCCCAGGGTTTGGGTAGAGCATGACCCATTCACCAGCACCCTCTAAGCCCAGCCATCCAAAGTGTCTTTTAACTTTCTAGATGTCCAGCCATACAGACTGTAACATCTTCAGTTGAATACATGGCTAGTGTGGGAAAGAGTGTCTAAAGTCTTGCTAAAAGCTAGGTAAGTGACATCCACTGATCTCCCCTTGTCTAAGAAATCAGTAATTTCAAAACAGACAACAATCAGATTTGATCTGATATGATTTATTCTTGGCAAATTTGACTGTTCCAAGTAATATTTTTTCTCCTTTATGGACGTGGGACTCACTTGATGATTTTCTGAAGAACTGAACCACGGCCAGCTGACCTTTAGCTCCTCTGCTCAGTCCTTTGGCTTTTTAGAAAAAGTCATACATATGCTCTTTGCCAAATCTCTGGCACCTCCACCAATTTCAATAGCCTTTCAAATCTGACACATCTGCAGCCTTGTGATGAATCAGCAGCATTACTGGATGCAGCCTGCCTGATGAATCTCTGCACGAGGCCAGCATGTTACTAACCCCACAAAAACTCATCACACTCTGAGGGCTGCCAGCAACCTCCCAGAAATGGCTTAAGAATAATTAGTGAGACAGCTGATCGGAGGTGTTTTGAAAAAGCAAAGAGGTTTAATTAAAGAGAAAATAACAAACTATACAGAACAAAAGTATAAATGCCGTGCACAGCGCAGGGAGGTCCCTTACACCTGTTAACACACCCTGAAAATGCCCTGAGAATCTTCATGCTCTCCCTTAAGTATTCAAGGATCTAGAAGGGAATTTTGGCTTGCTGCCCAATAGAAAATAGCTAACATTCTTTGAGGAGCAGCTCGAGGGTCCAACAGGTGCTTTTGTCTTGGCACTGGGCCAATAGAAGTTTCTGGTTCTTCTTCCTTAAAAGCTCAGGGGTGAGGCTGAAACTCTTTTCCTAATGTGGGAACACCTGCTGGGGTGTAGGGGTGTACTGCAACACCTGTCTGCTCCAACACATGAGCATGTGCCAAATTACTCCAGTAATCTACTGTCAGAAGTTACTCTTCTCCTTTAAACTCGAGGCCTGAGAAACCCTGTCAGAGGAAACTGAGGCAAGAAGGCACTGAGACTTTATTAGTGTACACTGTGACTGAATTACTGCCCTCATTCAGGAACAGTCACTTATTTTCGTTTTTCAGCCTTTTACTACTAATGCAGCAGTAGAAGAAGTTCTTGTTGCTTCTCATGAAATATGGTTGAGGTTACGCTTTCTAACATCCCCTTCACATGCTCAGGTAACTTTTCTAGATTGCCTGATTTGCAGTTTTTCCTGCTCTATCAGCAGTATAATGCATTTTTCTCTGGAACTCAGTCATGAATTCACTCTGGCCCAGCTGGCTTCCCAACACATCTACATGCTTTCCTGATTTTCAGAGCAAACCATTCTTGAAGGAGACTTTCTCCAGGTTTTATTCCATTTTTCTAAGAGACTTCATTATTGCACATAAACATGATCTTGAAAAGTAATTTTAAAAATGGCCACTTTGCTATGAGAATTGATACAAATTTTTTAAAGCATTTTGATAGCTGAAATTTTTAAATGTTGAAACGTTCATGTATCAGTTTTGTTCTATTTCAATCAGTTTCATATTTTATTCTAATGCCATTATTAAATTAGCTTTTTGGAGGAGAATGTTATTAACACTGTTATATACTAAATTCTCTCTTCTTGCAAGTGTGACCAAACTGTAACAAGTTATTATTTGACCTGTGCTGTGCTTTACTGTCAGCAGCAAAATCAATGGCATGTTGCAAAGAAAAGTATAATAGGACACAAAATAACTTGCTCTGTTACATCTTTTCATAGCTGGTAATACAAAAATGTGCACATTTGTTGTGCAGTTTTAATAGTACACATGAAAGTCAGGCAAAGTTATCCCAGACCTGAGAAGTAAAAGCAAGTTTTGGCAGCAACACCAGCTATCTAAATATGAGCTATCTGAAACATGATCCTGAGCTCTGGCAGGACTTCCAGGACAGTGAAAGAGGTAAAATGTGGAATAGTGCAGCCTTGCAGTCAGCCTGAACCAGACTTGCAACATTTGTGGCTGCAGGCAATGTGCTAAGTGCCATTTCACATTTTAACACATATGTGTAATTGTCATCTGTATTTAGTACTGTATCACTGTGAGGAAAACACTGATAAATACTCAGCATCTGGTATAACCAGGAACTCACAGCCACAGTTTTAATCTTCCTACTCATCTGAAACAGACATCACCAACTTTTTCATCTTCAGATGAAGTCTTCTAACACAGAGTTCAATGAGTAGAGACAATGAAGACAATGAAAAAGTATCATGTAGTTATCCAGTTTAACACAGCCCATAACTAGGTGTCTTGCTGTGTTAACTGCATAAAAAATGCTTCTAACAGGTGTCATGAGGCAGTTCTCTCATTTGTGGTAGTGCAGGCATTTTCTCTGCTGAGCTCAGGTCCCTCCTTACCTTTGACACTGACCCTCACTCAGGGCTCCAGTGCTGCATTCACTAAGAAGTGTGGGCAAAGTACTGGAGGAAGGGATGCTTTAACACTATTACGAGCAGTAAGTTAGGGTGAGAGAGTGTAACAACAAGAACAAAGGAAATTTCAGTAACAACACCATTCATGATTTAGGTTCCTTACTGAACTAGGGGATTTTTATTGGTTTTTTACAAACATATTGTTTTGTATATGCATTGGGCAAATAGAATTCAGTCTGTGCCTCACTCCCGTACTTAAGTACTCTTTGAATATTTTGTAGTTATGATTCAATACACAAGATCTGACACTTTGCATGGTGTTGCTCTGTTTGCCAAATTGTTGTATGACTGTCTCAAAGACATGAATGTTGTTTTTTCTTACTACATACAGCGTGTTTTCTTTTGCTTTATTGAAAAGCAAGTAAAAAGACGTACACTACCTATACACGACAGGCAGTGACTTTTTTAAGTTTCATTTTTTACAATTCTTCTCTCAAAAAGTCCCAAAACCATGAAACACCTGCACTAAGATGAAGCATTGCAGACTTCAGACTTCCTCTGGGAGAAGTATGAGAGTACAAATAAAATATAATACATCTGAGTCTTAATTTGTCCTCCTTAATTTGTCCCTGCAAGGTAGATCATTGCATAAATGCTCTATTGTATTAACAGAGTAGATCTAGAGACATCAAACTGTTATGTTTCTGCTCTTTTGTGTTGCTACACACAGAGATAACAATCTCCCAATTTCAGTTAAGAATAGCTGGAAATGAATGGGAAAAGCATCTATTGCTGTATTATTGTGGCAAGCTTTATTTAATTTTGTTACATTATCTACTCCAGATATAGATTCAGAAAATCTGTAATTACATAAATGCACATTGTGAACCAGTACAACCATGTGATTAACATTATTAAAGGAGGTGTTGCTACCCTGGCATCATTACATGTATGTCTTTTTAGTTCTTTTCCTTAGAACACAGACAAATATTTAGGCTTAAAAAACTGACAGTGTACATTTGTTACCTTTGCTCCTCCAAGGTTTTATGTAATGTCAGCAGTGGCAAGAAAGAAAGCAGGGGAATAAAAAGGTAATGAAACTTCCACCACCATTATATACACAGCCTGCTGTTAATTTGAGAGATTAAAAAAACACTCCTTACTGCATGCCAGGTAGATCCTGCAGTGAGCTCAGATTTTTCTAGCAGAACAACATCCTTCAAGCCAGCTTTAGCCAAGTGATAGGCTAGACTCACACCAACACAACCACCTCCGATGATCACTGTGTCTGCTTTGTCTTTCCCTAAGGAAGGAGACGAGGCTTCTCTTCTAAACAAAAAAAAATTTTAAAAAAAAAATTACAGACAGTTAGAAAAAGGCAGTTGGACTTTTCCCCATCTCTTTTGTTTATGGCTTTGACCATAATACATGTGGGTTTCTACTTGGGAGTTTACACACATGGCTTAAAACCTAACCTGTTCACTCATATCCACTATTAAAGTAAATGCCCTGTGAGGGTCTTATAGGTAAATAGTAGTAATAACACAAAACAAAACAAACAAAAAAACAAACCCACAAAACAACAAAACAAGTGTGTTTCCACTTGCAACTTTAAATATTATTTATCCAATATATCTTTATATGTAGATCCTCTTTCTGAAAAAGAAGCTGATGCCTAATATGACAATGTCAAAACCTGACTTTTACAAAGTGCTGCATGTGCAAAAAAAGGCTTTAAAAATATTTACTCAGTAAAGCGCCCTAATAAATTTCTAAAGCCAATGTCAGTAGAATACATCAGTGTACATGTTAATGAAGAATGAACTTGGTACTTACTTTCATGTGATGTCTATTGTTCCGTATTCACACAATATTCTGAGTTGGAAGGTACCCACAACAATCATCAAGGCCAATTTAACTTTTAAGTGAATGGCCCATGCAGAGACTGAATTCACAACCCTGGTGTTATTTGCACCATGCTCTAAACAACTGAGCCATTCCCAGAGTTGACATGTCATACTTTGCTTAAGACAAAACATTGTAGAAACAGGTTTTGGTCAATGGCCCACACCTGCTACTCCACACTACTTTCACAACTGCTTGAGTCCAGCATAAACCAGAACTGCTGCCATAGGCAGCCCTATTCTTCTGCAAGTCAACTGATCCTCATCTCTACTGCCTCATCCACAGACAGCCAAGCCAAGCAGCAAGCTACATGTGGAAATTTATCAAAATTTTTAAGAAGTAATTTTTTTGGATGTGAGACAAGGTAGGACACATTATTACAGTAGCAGTGCAGACTACCACCAAACCACAGTATCCTTCCCTTCAGGACAGTTAATCAATACTCAATTTTATCTCTCCTCTCCTCGTACACTTTCAACTTCTCTGGCAACAGACTTTCTAATGTATAACTAGTCTTCTACCTCTTCCACACAGAAATAAAAGCTACTAGTTTTATGTCTTATGAATGGAGACATTATAACATTTTAAATCCAACTGCAAGAGGAATATGCACCATGCTCATACACTAGGAGGTGGAGAACGAAAAGTAAAATAAGTGGGAGCACAGGACACCACAGGTGTTCTGGTGCACCACACGCATGTACGGGTTCTTTTTTCTGATTACATATTAATTTTTGAAAGTTAACAGTAAGCTGTTTAACAGCCAAATGTGCGACACACCACCTCCATTAGTGAATTTTGAGGCACCTGGTAATCAAGGCCAAGCACAAAGACTTTTCTCATTGTTCTTCTTTGTCGTGGATTTCAGATCTCCTCAAGTGCCTTTCAGCTTTTTTCAAACCCTTGCCCAGGAGCCTGGCAAGAATTCGGGGTTCACCTTCCCGGTGAACTACAGTTCACGCAGACATTTGATCCTGCCAGTTAAAACCGGTCACTATTTGCTTATCGGTATGGCCCAGAAGACAACAGAAGGGACCTTGCTACACCAGGTCAGCCAGGGCTGGTTCCGGCTTTGGCGCAGCAATGCCAGGCCCCTCCTGGCCTCAGGTGCCCCGGCCGGCCGGCGGTGGAGCGGTGCAGCCCGGCAGCCGGAGCTGGCTCCCGCCACCAGCGCCTTTTCTGGGGCATCCCCGACAGCAGCAGCAGCACGGGGGCCGCTCCTTCGAGCGCCGCGACCGCCCCCGGCCCCTCAGCCCGCGTCCCCGCCCGGCCCGGCCCGCACTCACCGCCCCTGGGCGCCGAGGGGCGCGGGCCGGCGCGGGGGCCGCAGCCGCCGCAGGGCTCCCCGCAGCACCGCGCTCATCCCGCACACAGCAGGGACGGATGGATGGATGGCTAGATAGATGGATGGATGGACAGCGCTGGCTCCGCGCCGCTCTCCGCCGCGTCCCGTCCCGTCCCGTCCCTGCCCCGCCGAGCCCGGCCCTCACGGAGGAGGGCGCCGGACCGCCCCTTGGCGCAGGGGTCAGCCATGGGGGCAGCCGGGCGCCTCCGGACCTCGGGCCGGGCCCGGCCGAACCAGGGCGCCCCGCGGGGTCAGGGGCCGGGCCGGGCGGGGGTACCGCCCGCAGAGCTGCCCACAGCGTCCCGCCTCCTCCTCGGGCTATAAACGTGCGGCCGCAGAGCCCGCTGAGCTGAGCTTCGTGCCGAGCCGTCGGGGCACAGCCGGGCAGCCAGCGTCCCTGGGCGAAGAAGATGCTGCCGATCAGGAAGACCGCGAAGCAGGGCAAAAGGGTAAATCTCCCGTCTCCCTCCCTCGCGCAGACCCGGCCGCTTCTCCCCGAGGGCGCGGGGGCCAAGACCCCTCGGCGGTGCCCTCCGCGGCGGGCGGGCGGGCGGGCGCTGCCCGGGCGGGCCGGGGCGGTGCGGTGCCGGGGAGAGCCCCGCTCCGGGAGCCGGGCACGGGGCAGCGCTCCCGGCCACCCCGCCCGCCCCCGCGGGCCCCTGCCCGCCGGCTCTCCGGGGGAGCCGCTTCCTGGCCCTCGCCGGTTAACCTCCCGCTAAAGGTACTCGGTATCTCTGCAGGTAAGGTGACCTCGTGGAAAGCTAAAATAAAGCCGTAATAATTGTACCTGTTCAGCGTTGAGGCGTAAAAGATATCTGGACGTCGTTATGAGAGAGATAAATTAGATTGATCTTAACGCAGTCACAGCCCAAAGGATCTTTGTTTCTCTGAACACAGAGCGAAGCCGCCAGAGTACAAAACAATTTAGCATAGTATTGTTTGATACACAAATTAAGCAGGACTTACAACACACTGCAAATTAAAACCGTAAATATTTTAAGGATAAACTGTCATTGGTTGAGATTTCTGTCTCCAGCATCCTGCCAGGTCTATTTAAAAGGTCCAGATTTCTTGATATGACTGGTGTTTATAATATCAATCCAGACTCCTATGTATGCACCCACTGCTCCCCCATTTAGCTAAAGAAATAAGTAGATGTAAAAAGTTATCCAGGCACTAGCCATTCAGCCCATTAAGGCACAACTATGAGCAATATCTAAGTCAAACTCTCTGACATAACATTGGAACTGATACCTTGGACTGCTGCCTGAGAAGGTCAGCAGGATCACGTATTCTGTCTTTTGTTTAAAGGATGCTATTGCCATTAATAGGGCATCTTTGACATCTTTGTCAGAATGGGTTTTACTCATTTTATGTGTAGAGCAAAAGACAGAAAGATATGGGAAGAAGTCTATGAGCTGTACGTCCTACAGGTAGATTGGTTACAAAAGAAGAACGTGAGGGATATTTGTTCTGCTTTTTATATTTTGGCATGTACCACCTAATTTCAACACCTAGCAGAAGAAAATTCCCCCTACAAGCAGTGGACTTCTCTTGAGGACTTGAGATGTGAATTGTTGCTTCAAGATTCATTTTCTCTCCACTGATGAAAGGTGGTTTATAGGTTGACCAAGGAGGCTTTTCACTTACACGGTACAGTTACATGCCTAAAGATGACAGTAGGAATATCTTCACAGGGGCACTTGCACTGCTGCTTTCCATGTATAGGTGTATGGATCATGTGGTGCAACTTCATTCCTAGTAGCAAAATTAAAGCAGCAAAAGACACTCAAAAGAAGCCTTGGATGGCTTTCTACACAAATTGGTTTTTGTAATTTAACACCAGATTTGTCTCCTACCAGATCACCTGACAATTCAGCTTTGATCTGGGTTAGACAGAAGTGCACTGCTGTAGATTTCTGAAAAAAAACAGTGTTTATGCTGGACTTTGGTTAGCTATATGGTGATTAAATAGGTGGTATTTTGCACAGTGTATAAAGTAAAGATGGTGTGAAGAGAAGGTATCAGACCTACAGTAAAGTTTGCAAAAAGGTTGTTTTCATTTGAACCCAGCATGAACTGACAAACTAAGTTTTTATTAAGTATTTTGTGCTTTGTATTAATCTCTCCTGCCATTAGATACTCTGGTGCTAGACTTAATATTTCACAGTATGTTAAGGTGCCATGGTCTATTCAAACGTGGCTTATGTTGCTTCTGTGTGTCAAAAGTGAAGATTTGCACTTTTTAAAGAAACAGAACTGTGAAGAAAACCTGCTGTTAAATACTAGAAGTGACTTGTTAAAAGAAAGTTCTGTTGTAGTACATTTAAATACATACCTAATACAATAATAAATATAATGGCTTTATATGTAATTTTGTGTCTATTACTTAGTGTTCAGTTAAAAAGCAAAGCTGAGGCTTCCTTTATGTTAAAGATTTTTTTTTCTTCTGCACATTAAATTTCTGAAGCAGGCTTTATCTAAAATTTTTTTGGCAGACAGAGGAAGCAGGGGCTCAAGCTTTTGCTGGCCCCATTTGAGGCATTCTGTTACAAATGAAAGTTTGTCGCAAGCACAATCTTTACAAAACCTCCTGAGGTTTACACTGAAATTGTTTCTCCTTGGTTCTGTGGAAACAAAGATAAAAACTTGCACACTTGGTCAATATTTTGGCAAAGTCCATAGTATGCAACGGGATCTGATGCAGAGGTTTGCAGGCCAACACCTGGCAAAGCTCTGCACAGCAGCACTGTACAGACGAGTCCTGCCAATCTGCTGCAATGCCAGTGCCTCAGCCAAAGTAGGGGATGCTCTCAGCCAGCCTTTGTAGCCACCAAGGAGCCTTTCACTGCTGTGCTTGGTGCTGAAGCTGGCACAGCTGGCACAGTGCCCATTGCTGCTGGAAAGGCATACTCTTGTTCTGCCTAAACAGCAGTGCTGGGACGTCATAAGTGTTTGTCTTTGCTGGATATACGGCATGAAATAATTGTATTAATGAAAAGGAAATTATCAGTAAAGGTAATTACTGGTTTGAAAGGTAATTGTTAAAAAACTGTCCGCTCAGCATGAAAATCACACTCAACTCTATGTCCATAAGGCTTTTCTTTTTCCTACTCCCTTGAATTTCTTCTCTTGAAATGCCAGTGCCATCAAGAAAACTATGAATGGAAATTTCAGTCTTACCTTTGATTAATTCTTATCCTGTACCCACTACCTACATATATATGGTCTTCATTCAACTACTTTTTAATATAGACAGAATTAGGGTTGCCATCCTATAGCAGAAATCAATCCTACTCTAATAGCAAGGTACTTTTTAGAAATTTTGACCAAGTAAAAGAAGCAGTGAAAGGGATAAGAATATAATATATTTTAGGAGAAACCAATATTTATTCTCATGTTTTTCAGTTTTACAAAAAAAGCAATTGCCGCTTTCTTTGTGTTAGCGTGGAGCTCAAGGGAGAGGCAAGGTTAATCTTGCATAAGGTTCTGTAAGGTTTCTAATTTGGCACTCTAAAACATTTCAGGGTTTTGCAATACAAACAGGATTTTCTTTCATTTTGTGAGTCTGGGTAAGCAAACCCAGGCCTGTGGAAAGACTGTCAGAAACTGCAAGTCAGTTTTCTGAAATGCATCTTGTTTGGTAGGAAACGGTTGCATTCTTACTTTTCTGTGATGCCTGTTGTGCCATCTGGTGTCACAAGCTGCTTGTGGTAAGGCTCTGTCAAGGTGGCATTGGAAGCTAGAGAGCAAAGGAGCTAATAAAAAGATCAGTAGTACTAGTGATTTATTTTAAGAATTTTTTTTCATGTATTTTGCAGGAGAATTTGAAATGGCAGATTGCTTTCGTAGGAACAGAATTGGACCACTGACTTACAGTTCTGGGAACAATATCTCTGGAACACAACATAACTGACTAATGAGAGGTCTTACACAAAATATATGTGTGCATATTAAAGCCTTATGCTGCAAAGGAACACATCTACCATTTAATTAGAATTTCAGAAAGGAAATTTATTATTTTTTATTATTGTGGCAAAAAATATTTCTGCTAGCTTACAGATATTTATTTCTGCCTTGCAAATATAGAAAACAACCACCAAATTGAAGAACTGTAATTGTTAACCAGCCCTCGTGCTTTCTCCAGGGTATTCTAGAACGCTTGGATGCTGGTGAAATTGTGATCGGAGATGGGGGATTTGTCTTTGCTCTTGAAAAGAGGGGATATGTAAAAGCTGGACCTTGGACTCCTGAAGCAACTGTAGAACACCCTGAAGCAGGTCAGTTTTACTGGGAAATGATATTCCTATAGTGAATGTAAAGTGTAATGGTTGGCTAAATAATAAATATATAGGAATTCTTAGTAGTTTTTAAATAAAAATGTTCCTTGGCACTCTAGAGTTACATTAAGAACAGCCCAAAAACTGCTTGTCTTACCTGTTTTACTTGCTCTAACACTGTCCAAAGGAAGTTGGCTGGGTAAGAATATGAGAAGTGCAAACATCAACTAATGTCTCTTCAGAATGCTCTCCCAGTTTTCAATAGCTTGCATCCCAGGGACTTTTTGATACAGTTGTGGTTATATTTGTGTTTATTAGCATTTAGTGATTCCTCTCTCATGGATGTGTCCAGCTTGTCTTTGCACTGATCATTTAAATGTTGTAATTTAAAATATCTCATGAAAAGGAATTCTGAGTTGACTATCTGTTTTGTTTTGTTTTGTTTTAGTCAGTCATTTATATTTTTAAACTAAAATAGTTTTTGTATTAATTCTTTCAGAGAAATGGCAGTTTTTAATAAACATCATGATAGGAGTATTTAGTGTTTCTGGCTCCACTGTAAAATGGGGAATGATAAACCCGATAGGAACCTAAAAATTGCACTAAACATTTAACAGAGTAACTCTCTTAAAGTGGACAGAGAAAAAATGACAAACCATTCCATGCCTTCTAGTGTAAAGGCTGTAGTGTTTAGCATAAATAGTGCAGAAGCAGATGGTATTATCTATTTATGCATGCTTCATTACAAGAAAGCATTTGCCCTAGTAATATGATGTGCAGTTAATCCCACAAGTCAATTCAGAATATCCCAGGGGAAAAATTTTGTTTTAAGTGTTTTCCATTCCAAATTAGTCTTTTTCTGCTATACAGGAGAAGAAGGAGGAGTAGGAGAGATATCTTAGTTCTCTCTGTTATATCACTATGTATACTTCACATATTTATACAGCCTAATCCTTCTCAGCCTTCAAATGTCAGTTATGTGTCACTTAGCATCCCTAATTTAGGGTTATGGGCAGCTTTAGAGAATGCAGAGCTCCAAGAAAGGTGGTTTAAGAATTGATGACCTAATTTGCTGACTCTCATCTCCCAAAGAGACATTCCATCATCTCTCTATTTCTCTCCACATCTACCTGTGTCTGCCCCTGTTATGTTCCATCGTACAACTCATAGCACTTGTCCCATGCTCTTTATTTCCCCTTTGCTTGTTATTTTTACACCTCAAAAGCCCCCTTCACATGCCTCTTATAAACTATTTGTACCTCCACCCTTCAGGGCAAATGTGTTCATTTCTTTTTGTGCAGTGGGGCTGCTTTCCCTCCATTACTGCTTTTTTGCTCCTGCTCGCTCAAGGGTCATGTTACTTTGAAAGCAGATGTAACAGAACACAAGGAGCAACTGGCAGAGCCGGTGGGTGTAAAAACCATACAGCTACCAGAGCTTCTTGTCCTTATAAGGAAAGGAAAAGGAAGAAAGTTCTGAAAAGTCAGCAAGGAATAAAAGAAAAAAAAAAATTAGTTCAAGGCCATTAACTGTATCACAAAAGAGGAGATTTGCCAGACTGATAATTGTAGAAATTAGGAGATCTAAATTTTTCTTCTGAGACAGATCGTGTATTGCTCTATAGTGAGCCGTATGCATGGGTGCTTATTGCCCCTTTCTCCTTACAGCTAATGTCTGGGTCTTTTATGAAATGTCCAACACATGATGGATTTAAACAAAAAACTGGTGTTACACACCTGACTCCTAAAATGCATTGATTTATTAATAATGGTTTAGCATCATATGTGACTGTAACTCCCATTTCTCAAATGCTGGAGGAAACATGCTGGAAGTCACACAAGTAAACTACAGGGTGGTTTGGGGTTTTGATATTGCATAGTGGTGTGGGTTTGATAAAAACAACAGTGTATTCTACTGGTAAAGCCTATTTGCCTGAGGTTGAATGAGATTCAGGCTGATACTTATAACACTGTTGTTTTTCTCAAAGTGTGTTATTACATGTCTTCTATTCACATACTTGGTGTTTTGAGGTCTGAAGTTCCTTAATCATATGTGTTATATAATATTTCATTTTCCTACTTATGTCACCATCCATATTCACACAAATCCCAGGCATTCTTCTAGAAATGGTCTACTACCAAAATGTAGTTGAGCATTTGTGAAAATATTTGTAGAATTTTTTTTCCTTATTTCCTGACCAGTTTTCATCAATGCTTTCTCATTCACAGGGATTAAAAAAAACCCACTAGAAACGTACAGAGACAGCCCTTTTATTTGGGATCAGTGGCCTATTGTTATGATGTAGGAAAAAGAATACTCCCAGCACTACGAATTTTTGTTTCCTCATAAAGATGTAAAAGTGAAGTTTGATCCCAGGCATTCAGGCAGATTCCAGGAACCTTTTGAACAGTAGCTCTGCTACAGCCTATGTTCCTGGAAAGATTTTTGTGACTGGTGGGCAAAGAAGCACTGTGTAAAATCACCTGTGTAGTAGGAGAATAAGCACTTTGTAGTTACCCAAGGCAGCAACTAGAAATAAAATATTGTACCAGTAGAGAAAGTAGAGAAAAGCAAGGGACGCTACACTACTGATCCTTCATTGAAAGCAGACATGTCTGCATGTATGCAGGTTGATTCTAGCAACACAAAATGCTGTTTGAGCTTCTCTGGTGTAGAAAGCTGTATGTTTGTTGCAGCATACAGGAGTGATTTTATTTTCATCACAAATTTGAATTTTTTTTTAGTGACACAAACTGTGTTTGTAGACAATGAGTTGTGATAAACCAGGACTTCAGGAAAACTTTTCTTACCATCTGCCACAGAAATTGCAGTGTTCTTGTGTGTGTAGATAATAAGTACCTTGTGTACAATATGTAGGGAATTTCTGTATTTGCTTTAAGCTGTTAAGCATTTAACTCTGTTTTACATGATCAGTAACATTCTAGTAATTATTGTAATTATTATTCTGTGGGTATACATATAAAATCAATTGACAGCTCCTGTTCTGTTTCTGCTGTGGCAGGAATTGCTGTGTACTGCTTACAGCCAGAAAGGAACAACTACCATTACAGAGCCTTTTCCCAAAGTCCTAATGTAGGAAATTAGTCTATTAAAAGTAATGGTAACCTTTCCTTTAAAAAGAGTGTTGTCTGTGTAGTAAAATCATTGTATGTGGAGACATATGGGAAGAATTAACTCTGTGCTGTGAGTCACTTTTCTGGAACAACAAATCTTCTTTTAATTAAGGATGTATTTAGCAAAATAGAGCTTTGGGTTTGGCTGAGTAGACTCTTAAAAGCTTATTTGGTGGAGAAAACTCAAAAATGCAAAATAGAGGAGGCAATGAAATACTGTATTCTTCCATGTAATTATCATCTTGTCCCTTAATTTGTTGCTATGATACTTTCTTTTGTTTTCTTCTTCATAGTATAGAAGCTAAGAAAAGACAGCTTTTTCATTTGAAGAACCTTTTGTCTGGCATTCCTTGTTGTGCTTTCATGTTCTTTTGTCAGACATCTGTTATCTCTTCCTAAATCACTATAAAAAAGCTCTATAAAGCTCTATATCTGGGAGATCTGAAGGACTGCAGAAAATAGAGGATAGGCAAGGTGGCAGGCAAAATAGAATCTGCAGCTAAACTATATAGAAATCTTCAGTCATTCTTAGCAGAGAAGGAGAAAAGGAGAAAATTTTCTACCTAATGTTTTGATGGTGAGAAGAAAGAAATTCTGTGCAGACTTGGATATTGCTTCTAATTTCTCAGAATGGGTCTTCTAGTAAACACTTATTTTACAGTAACATTACATCAATAAACATTGGATTTAGGGATGACACAATAATAACTTTGTCTCTTAATTTGCAGTTCGTCAGCTTCACCGAGAATTCCTCAGAGCTGGATCCAATGTTCTGCAGACCTTCACCTTTTATGCCAGTGAGGACAAACTAGAGAACAGGGGCAATTATGTAGCTGAGAAAATAAGTGTGAGTAAAACAGATTTGATGGCAATTCAAAACAGGTTGATCAATTTCAAAAGGCTTGGCAGAGAGATTATCAAGTTTGTCCTAACAGTTTTGGCTATATTTGAGGACCAGAGAATGAGGTGATGGAATTTCAGAGCTTGAAATAGCAAAAAAGGCAAGGTGAAGTGACAAAAAACCCCAAACCAAAACAAAAATAAAACACAAAATGGGGTAAGGGTGAAGAGAAGAAAGAGAATGCCCACATTGGTTTTGTTTTTTTCTGTATTTTTATCTAAGGAGATGGGTTTACTGGAGTTTTGACAAAGATTATAGGGAGTACTAAATGCATAGAGAGCAAAACTAGTGACAAAACAGAAATGTTTTAACATCCAGAGAAATGACTGAACTGTAAAAATGGTGAAGAATATTAGAGAATAATGAGCAGCTAATGAGAACAAATGTTTTCAGAACCACATCTTAATTAAGTAGCAACTAAAAGTATCCAAGCTATATACACTGTAGTCAATATTCCCATTCTCTTGTGTGAAGGTAATTTGTTACATCACCAGAAGCACCATGGCAGTGTTTTCTTACCTCCTACACAGAGGAATTGTAGGATGCTGGATGTGTTTACTAGACACAGGCCCAAGGTCCAGTGGAATTCCTGGCCAAACATTTCTGTATAGTTCCTTTTGGACTAGAAGTTTTGGCACTGAGTGGTTTCTGGGATCTTGTTTGTTCCTACTGTACATTTTATCTTCTGCAAATTAGAGAAAATTCTCCACGGTTCAGGGAGGAAGGAATATCTGTATCTGTGAAAATATCCTCAGTCAGGAATTACAATCTGGACAGTCTGTAAACTAGGGAAACACTTGAGGGTTGAGGTCGTACTAAAATATCATGTGACCAAATGTCTGAAGTGGTAGTCCCAGAAACACAGTACCTCTGGAACAAGCCATGCTTCAATTCTTGCTGACATGCAAAATTATAAAGGCTGGAGAGCAACTAGTATTGGGATTGCATTACATCAAACCTCTCAAAATTTGTTTCTTGTCAGTTCTAGAATCAGGTTCCTCCAGGATTGTACTAATTTATGGTTCCACCTCTCAGAGCCCCCAAAAATGTACCCATGCACAAATGCAAATGGAAGACAATCTGTCAGCAACAGCCTTAGAAATCAGCTGGGCTTTTTGAGGCAGCAATGTAAAGCTTCAGCTGAGAGAATACTGTAGAGATTCTAAATAGTCTATGGACTGCAGAGAAATCTGCTACAATCAACACTTGTTGAATACCACAAATAATGGTTATTTTTCCTAGATATTTTTTTCTCAGTTTAACCTCTTTTTGAAAAGCTGTTCTAGTCACCTCAATTTATGTATAGAAGGAATATGACTTTCAGTCTAGATGATTAATTTGCAATATTTGTCCCTTTATTTAAGTTGAAAAGTTTAACATCACATAATTAAAGATATCTTTTTTAAAAATGTCTTAAATAACGCTGTATGAATATTATATCAAGAGTGGAGGATGTTAATTATCAGAACACTAAAATACATTTTAAAAAATAAAACTTGAAATTCCCATATATTTTGTTTTCCCTCCATAAATTTCAGAATGAAAGCATATGCTTAGATGTAACTAACTCATTTTTCAAGAGGCAAAGAAATTTCCTCTTCACACCAAATACTTGCTTTTTATAGGCTATTTTTGTAAGATCTGTTAAAGGTAATGTATTTTGTAGTATTTGATAATATGATAACTTCGAGGAGGCAAGAAATTAGTTTCCTAATGTTTGTTAGTGTTTGAAAGAATCTTATCTTCCTAATCAATATTACTCTTTAAAATCAATTTTATTTTAATTACACTTCATTTAAATTTAAAAAAAAAGAGAATTATGAAAATATTAAAAGCCATTGTGAGTTTTGGCTATTTTTGTCCTTCTAGGTTTCTGAAATCATATGCATACCTCTGGTAAGATAAAACTAACAGAATCTATATTCACACAGTGCCACAAAGTGAATGAAGCTGCTTGTGACATTGCAAGAGAAGTGGCTAATGAAGGTGATGCTTTAGTGGCTGGAGGAGTCAGTCAAACACCATCTTACTTAAGCTGCAAGGATAAAACAGAGGTTAAAGCAGCCTTTCGAAAGCAGCTGGAAGTTTTTATGAAGAAGAATGTGGACTTCCTAATTGCAGAGGTAAATCTGTAAAAAAAGTGCATGCCTTAAACTGTCACGGTGTTAACTTTTAAGATGTCTCGTTTTGTCCTGTGCTTTTATCCCAGTAGTATCAGGTATTTTTCTAAATGCCCACCACCATCTGCAGGTGTTCTAGAATAGGACCTCAATTTCTACCTCAGTCAAGTAAAATTCTGTACTGATACAAAGAGAAAATGTTGATAGGATCTTGACTAACCCCTTTTTCTTCCAGTATATGGAAAGCAACCTGAGATGACTTTTCTAGTTGTTAATAGTTCTTGGGTTAATCCTTGATTTAGCTCCCCTATGGGCATTCTTATTCTGAAGCAAAAGTATCATTATTTTAAATCTATTTTTACTCACTTTTAAAAATCTTTTTTTAACTGTGTGGCCAGTAAACTCAATTGAATTATGTTTAGCATAAATCAGAAAAGTATCAAATCATTGTATTGATGCTGAATTTGGGGTCTGGATTAATATTTTTATATTTCATTGTTGAGAAACAAAGTAGCCTAGTTTTAATTTCTTTCAGTATTTTGAACATGTTGAAGAGGCTGTCTGGGCTGTTGAAGTTCTGAAAGAATCTGGAAAGCCAGTTGCAGCTACGATGTGCATTGGTCCAGAGGGAGACATGCATGGAGTGCCCCCTGGACAATGTGCTGTTCAGCTGGTAAAGGCTGGTAAGAATCTGTTTAAATGTGTCCTTTAAAAGCATGAAACAAAGAAAAGTCCCCAATTATTGAAATAAAGAGATGTGTATCTTGTATCTACCAAGTAGGTGTCTTCTCAGTTATATCTGATAATAGTTTTGACTCTGTAGAAAAGTTTTTATATTTACTTTACTAGAACAGTCTCGTAAAAACATATAGAAATATAGCTATGAAATCCTTGATAATCAGTATGAAATGGGTGAGAGCAATAGCCATAGACAACTGATACTGAATACAGCAAAATCCTAAACCTGCTCAAATTTCATTGCAGACCTATTCCCAAATTCTAGAATCACAAGCACAAAGCTGCCTTTGATTCTCTGCTCTTGTTTTTGCACACAGTTCAAGCTCAAGATGAGAGAATTAAGAAGATGAAAAAATTAATAATTATGCCTATCAAAGGTTCCTTTCTACAGGACAAGGGGAAGAGGAAAAGAAATTAATCAGGGGCATGGTATCTATTCCAAACTGTTCTTTTCCTTTCACGTTACAGTGGAAATCTAAAGGTAGAACTTGTGTTAGGAACCTGCTAGCTGTTTGCATGTGTGGCTCTATGTAATCAGACTTCACTGATTAAGCACTGTAAGAGAAAACATCTGCAGGAGGGTAGAAGATGTGATTCATCATTAGAAAGGTAAAGAGGAGTGCAGCTGAGATGTAAATGGTGTGATCAGCCTCAGGAGAATTGTGCCTGGCTGTAGCACAGCTGCCTTGTGTTCGTAACAGTGATGTAAGGATGGACAGCACTGCTTCTGGAGTGCTGTGGAACCTTCATCTCCCACTTTCCTGGGGAGCTGTGACTTGAAGTTACTTTCCTCCTCCTAGGTGCTTCTATAGTTGGAGTCAACTGCCATTTTGATCCAGAGACTTGCGTGGAAACCGTGAGGCTGATGAAAGAGGGCTTGCAGGCTGCTAAACTGAAAGCCCACCTGATGTGCCAGCCACTTGCCTTCCATACACCTGATTGTGGAAAACAGGGGTTTATTGATCTTCCAGAATTTCCCTTTGGTAAGACAAGGGTATCTTTTTTGTTGGTGGTGGTTGGTTGGTTTTGCAATATTGGTTGTTCCTGTTTTGTTGTTGGTTTTTAGCTTTTGGGGGTTCTTTTCAGCTTTTAGTACAGCTGAAGCTGCAAGGTGTCCTTTCATTCAATACAATGAGTCCTAGTTATCCTATCTGGCATTTTCCAGACAGATCAAAATGTAATATTGGGATAAAGATCATCCACATAGTGATAATACTTCGGTAGAAACACAGCATGTGACTCAATATGTAATTAGGATGGAAAGAGTTAAAATACCACAATCTAAATTAATTTAAAAAATGTTCTTCCTCATGCTCTGGAACTGTGGACAGCTGTACACTGTCCAAAGAGCAGCAGCAAATGTACAAAACCGCCTGTTTTTCTGGGTTGTGTCTTCTATTCCAGGAGGCCTATGTTTACCAGTGTGAGGATTTAATGTACAGTACAGTACAATGGATATAGGAGCATTACTACTGCACTCATAATAGTTCAGTCTTGTAAGTGTGACTGTCTAATGTACATGACATTAGAGAGACACCAGAAAAGGGACTTTAATATAGCTAAAAAATTAGCAGTTTGGAGAAGAAGTCTGTAACATGTATGGTCAGGAGAAACTCTACAAAAACCGAAAGATTCAGTCATTTAATATTTATATAAGGCTTGCATATTTAGGGCTTATTTTCACGTGAGTAAAAGAGCCCTTTAACATAAGGGCAAAATCAGCTTAAACATTTTAAGAACATTGCGCTTCTGATGAGAAAATTCTTTCATTTTCAGATACCATACACCCCTTTTTTCAAGATCAGAATAAATAGTATTAAAACATTCACAGTTTGAATTTGCAGCAAAATATTGAGAAGTAGATGTGATTTTCAGGAAGCTTGTTGTTTTTCTTTAAATTCCTCTCTTTACATAAATGAAGGAAAGAGAATAAAGCATAAGCCTGAGGCATTCATTAAATGGTAATAACACGTCTGAGTCCTGAAAATATCTAAGATGTTTCAAAGTGTTAGGAACTCATTTGTCCTATTCATTCCTTCGTATAGTTCCTCTGATTGCAAGCAGAAAAAAAAATCAAACACATGCAGTAAGCAATCAAGTGAATGGAAGGATTCACTCTGGCTTGTTATGGTTCTTGGCTTGTGTGCTATAAGCAATCTGTATGAAATCTCAGCATTTAGAATTTTCATGAATAATTAATTGGTGAAGACTGGCTCTGTGAGTGTTTTCAAAACTCAGAAGTAACAATTGATTGCTTGACAGCAGATAATCTGTTTGGCAAATCATTGTTAAACTGACCAAATTACCTGGTTTTCATGAAGGCAATAACAGAGAGATATTTAGATATCTGAAGAGTACATAAACTCTGTACAGGGCAACAACATCCAAGTTTCTAGGAAAGCATTAGGTATGTTATACTGACAAACTCCAGCAATTAGATCCCAGAAGTATTTATTTTTCTCTGGAACTTTTTCAATTTTTCTATGTTTTCTCTTCTGTGTTACTGCAATTTCTCTGAAATGTGACCATTTAAATAAGGACAATGTTTCAGAAAGAAATGATCTGGTCCCTGAAAGCATACCAAATTATCTCAAGGGTAGATATATTGAGGGAGCAAATCTAGAAGCACGTTACAGTTTTTCTCATCAAGAACTGTTATGTTAGAGATATTTAACTCTGAATAAAGCCAAGAAAAGTATTGCACTGACAGACATGGAAAAAATGTTAGTCAATTTTGGGAAGATGTCTCTCTTTAGAGAAAAGGATGTTGTGTGGGACAGTATCAAATGCTTTGCATTTTGAAATCCAGGAAGGTGACATTCATCGCTCTTCCCATCTCCACCAATGCTGTAACCCCATCATAGGAGGCCACCAAATTTGTAGGCACAATTTGCCCCCAGTAAAGCCATGTTGGCTGCCACCAATCACATCCTTATTTTCCATGTGCCTTACTACAGCTTCCAGGGGATTTGATCCAAGGTTTTTCTGGGCATTGTAAGACTGACTGGTCTGTATTTCTCTGCTTTTCATTTTTCTGCCTTTTAAAAAGTGTGGGTTATGTTTCCCCTTCTCCAATCAGTAGGAATTTCACTGGACTGTCACAAGTTCTCAAATATGATGGACAGTGGCTTAGCCACTTCATCTGCTACCAGATGAATTCATCTCATCAGGTCACATGGATTGTGACGGGGTGATTGAGAAGACAGGGGAACAACCTATACTGTTCTCCTGAAGTTTAGTTGCTTATACAGTAATTGAGTGGACATGGACAATGGTGCATTCTTACTGTTGATCATTTGCATAAATTTTGCATTAGCTTTTGAATAATATATGAAAGAAGACAATGCATTTGTGCTTCTGATGCTTTCTATCATATCTGCAGCACTGTACAAAAGCTTGTTTTTATTTGAACAGCTTTCTAAAATGCTAATCTAAGCTTTCCATGCAATTTTAGTTCACCTACTTTTCCTTTGCCCCATCTTTCCCTCTGAGACCAATAATTTTCTGTATGAGAATATTTAATTGTCTCCCTTCTGCTTTTTAATTTGTGAACCTGATTCTTAACTACACAATGGACTTAGAGTATATCTGCTTTGTATCAACTTCTTGCACGTTAGGCATTTTTTTGGACAGGACGTAGGGACATCCTTCAACCCTACCTCTCCTTTGTGCTGCTGGAGCCTTACTACCTCAGCCACAGCTCCTTTGCCCAGCAGTGTGCAGTGCACAGACATGATGCTGCACTTGCTGATAACCGTGCTGGTTCATGTCCCACAGATGTGCATGTGCATTAAGAAGTGAGAGGATTTTTATTCTTTTTATTTCTGTAGTTTTACTCCTTAAAGTTTCTTCTTCAGTCCCCATTCTTTTCTTTCCAGTTATGCCACTTATGCCTCCAGCTCCTTGAGGTGTGCTTTTCTTCGCTCTTTTCAGTTTTTACTCGTTTCCTTCCACAACTCTACTCTCTCAGCTCGTTATTCCATCACAATGCTTAACTTGCAAAAGAGAGAAGGGTTCAAAATAAAGATGGCATTCTAACTTACCTACACACAGAACTTCCACAAGGAATGAGGTATTTTGAGGCAGCAAGCTGCTCATGACTGGGATTATAAATAAGGGGTGGGCTAAGAAATAGCTACAGGTCCCAGCTGAAACACTGGCTGCCAGTATCTGACTGTGGAAAAAAGTACTCCTCTGACTGAGGAGTAATGAGCAGGATTATTCCTATGCCAGTAGGCTGATACCTTCACAGATCAGTTTGTGGTAATCAGTTTTCCCAGGTATTAATTGTTTGTTAGGAAATATAGCAATAACATTGAAAGTATTCCAATTCTTCAGCTAGAACTCTGCAGAATGGGAAACTTGATCAGCCTCAGAAGATAGTAGGTGCTGTTTTGCAAAGCCAAAATGCTTACAAGCACAGGTCAGCAGAGCACTGCAGAATCTGAAAGCTAGCCTTCTGAAAGTTTGAATCACTGATTCTAGGTCAGACAGTTCAAACACATGTCTACATCTACAACCACTTTTGCAAACAGAGTGCAAGTGTTTCAACAACATGATTTCTTACCAAAAAAAATGGATAAAAATTGAATGGACCATGGTGGAAATTTAAGATACTAATATCTTTGCAGGTTTGGAGCCAAGAATTGCCACCAGATGGGACATTCAAAAATATGCAAGAAAGGCCTATGATGTAGGAATTCGTTTCATTGGAGGCTGCTGTGGATTTGAGCCATATCATATCCGAGCAATAGCTGAGGAGTTGGCTCCTGAAAGAGGATTTTTGCCAGAAGCTTCTGAGAAACATGGTACCTGGGGTGATAACCTGAGCATGCATACCAAACCCTGGGTCAGAGCAAGGTATGTATATCTGACCTGGAAACAAATACACCTTTTGTAAAGGTTTACATTGCTCCACAGAGCACACTGGCTTAGCTGATATGGGCGCCTAAATATCATTGCAAACATTCTGTGTTAGAATTATATGTTTAATAATTTGAAAGAATTGAAGCTGACCTAGGAGCAGGGAAAGGGGTGAAGTAGAAGTAGAGGAGCTCCTGTGAATGTAATTTATGACAATGAAAAGGAAAAACTGACAGAGTATTGTAAATCGGCTCCTAACACTGGCTGGCTTACAGTATTCCTTTCAAAGATGGAAAGATACTTTTTAAGCATGTAACATTTAATTGTGTATTTTCATTCATACTTCTATATCTAAATATAATGTCAATCTTTAAAAGTTAGATGATCCTTTTCAATTGTCATTTAAGCCACATTTCCTTCAATATTATGAGGTGCTGGGAAAAAACACTGGATTTATTTTTTTTTATTTAGGGCAAGAAAAGAATACTGGGAGAATCTGAAACCTGCTTCAGGCAGGCCATATTGTCCTTGCATGTCAAAGCCAGATGGCTGGGGAGTGACCAAAGGAGCCAAGGAGTTGATGCAACAGAAAGAAGCAACAACTGAACAACAGCTGAAGGAGCTCTTCCAGAAAAAGAAGTTCTAATCCACTACGGTTGTGTAAATCTTAAAATGATTTACATAGAGACCATCTCAGGCTTCAGAAGAAAATCTGTGAAGATGAGTGCTGTGTCGATTTATCAGTTAAAATGTAATAAAAGAGACAAAATGCAGAAAGAATGTAATTACATAGTAAATATGTCTAATTTTGATAATAAAATCCTTCTCTGGACGAATAGTTTAGAGAATACACAGTCAAAAGTAATTTTGGATTCTCATAATTTAGCTTCTCTTATGTAGGTGTCATTAATTGGGTAGACACAGAAATATCTGGAAAGTAATAATTGGCTCAACTGACCTGTGAAAAAAGAAAAAGCCATCTATAAATACAGTGTCAATGGACTTCAACTCCCAAGTCTGTTTTCAATTTGGTATTATAGAAGCTTCCTCAGACCTCAAGATTTATTGAGAACTAGTGCAGGAAGACACAAACTGCCAATTATTTGTGGTAATTTTCTTGGTTTCAAGAGAATAAAAGTAAACTGAAAAATATATGTCATAATTGTAATCAAAACCTATCTTGCAGGAATTTCTTATATGCAGATAGCTTTTAGAAGACAAAATGGCAAGTAGGTATCTCAGTTTTTATCTTAAGGTACCATGTACACAAAATTACTCTGCAATCTAAAAGAAAGTGAAATAAATTTTAAAATGTAATGAAATAGTATTGTATTATCTTCAGACCTTAAATTGTAAGACCTCAAAAAGAATATTGTATCTCCAGTAAAAAACCCTAATTTTCAAATGATGCAGCTGATTTCTGGAAATCTCACCCAAATTACTTGGCTATCTTAAAACGGCAAAACTCCTGCAGGTTTCTAAGGTATAACTCCTGTTTAAAAGAGTAATACAACATGTTGGGGTTTTTTTGTTTTGTTTTTTTTTTTTTTTTTAGCTGATTAATTCACTCTATAATCTTAGTTTTAACCAATGAAAAACTCTGTTAGGAAATAGATCAATCCATTTAAGAAAACCCATGGAATTTGTACACTGATTTGTTGAGAAGTTTTTCATAGGGAGGATACCACTATATTTGGAACATGTAAAGGACACATTTCCCTCACTTATTTTTGTGCACTACCACAGAACTTCAATTTCTGTCTAGAATGAATTTCCACCCATCCTACATTAAGGCAACTACCTTTATGAAAAAATCTCATTCTCACAGTTAGTGTTGAAAGATTTAGTAAGACTATTTTTATGTATAAGATTATTTTCTTATTTCTATCCATGCTGGTATTCTGCAGTTCAGGAAACACATATGCAACACTTCAATGAGAAACTTCAAGTATCCTTTTCAGACTGTCACTGGTAGACAGGTTTAAGCCTCCCTTTCCCAGGCTTAAAGCATATTAAAATACTTACTAGCTAGAAATTCTGCCTGAAAGACAAAAGCAGACAAATCAAGAAAGTAAATATCGTAAAGTGCAGATTATTTGGAAAGCATCCATATAAGTATATATCCTTTATACGTTTTATAAACTCCCTCCCTCCCTTCCTAAATGCTTTTCAACCTTCCCTCTGCAGAGAGTGGAATATTGCCTCATCTGTAAAACAGGAATGCCAGGTCTTTGATCATCACCAAAATGCATGTAGCTTTAAGGACACATACATGATTAGGTGGCTGAAAACAAAGGCTACAACTGGTACAGAAGTGTTTTGAACAATCATTACCTGTTTAGGGACTTCTTGTGGCACAGAATGCTGCTTCACCACCATACACTATATAAGTAGCTGGACTGATTTTTTGGAAACTGTCATATCATGCAAAAATTTATATTGAAATGAATTACTTCACACTTTATGAGGACATGATTTTGAATTTTTGATACTGAGTTTGAAAAGGATGAATTTTAACACATTACAATGAGAAATACTTAAAGGCCACTTGAAGACATGGAAAATAGAGAGCTGGCCCAAGAGCAGGGTGAAACAAACATTCCCTGTTTAAATCCTATCACAAGCTGGGCTTATAAAGGCATTTCCAGTGGGGTGGAAACAACTTCAGGGTGTTTTATTGATCAGTAAGAAACCCCAATCTCTCAAAAAATCCCAACCTCCACCAAAAAAAATCCAACAGGCCATGCCTCAAAAAAAAAAACCCCAAACCCAAAAAGACAATAACCAGCAAAGCCAACCAAACTACCTAGCTTTTTTTCCTATTTCTTTCTGTGTCACATCTTAGTCATAAGGAAACTGTTAGATTTCCATATGTTCCTAATGCTTAATTACAGGATTTGTTAAAGGAAGTAAGAAAGGCCAACAGCATAGTCCTAGGAAATGTGTTTCCCTGGAAAGCCCTGAAAACTTAAATAGGAAGTGAAAGGTGCTTTAGAAGGCTAGCTCCTGTATTTAGTACCCTAAGGATTATTTATTTGTAGGGCAAGGGGTTTGCTTAACCTGTTTGGACATAAAGCTAATGATGTAGCTTCCATGACAATGCCAGCTTAGTTCAATGTTTACAATCACAGAAACAGAAAGCATTTAGAATTGGAAGGACCCAGAAGCATCATGCCTGGTTACTTCACCCTTAACAAAATTTTCCTAATTTGAATATTCCTTGGTGGAATTTGTTCTCTCTTTATTGTTTTTTATTGTTTTTCTCCACTATTTCTTTACAACCCATTAGAGACATGAAAAAATTCTTCCTTTGCTAAAGTCTGTTATACATTTGAAGATTTACATGCATTCCTTGTTTCTCTCTCAATCAAACAGACCCTGTTCATTCATTCTTCCCTCTGAGTCTGTGATTCATCATATACCCAGAAATCACCTCCATCAGATCTCTATCCAGAGCTTTTTTACCTGTTAGCAGAAGTGAAATGATCTGAACCTCAGAAGCTCAGATTCAGAAGTGAAAATCTAAAGTCTCTGACTTCCCTAAAATCTAAAGAATAAATCTTACTCATGACACTGAATGTCAGGACAAGAGGGACCTGAACAAACCATAAACTTCAGAAACTACTAGCTATCTGCACTACACATGAGGAGATGGCTACATATTTAATCATCTCTAACATTTCCAAGAATTTCATGCAAAAAAAAGGCCTAAAAACCTGCTGTCTAATGATCAGGTGTTGGTCTGATTTATCTGTAAACCACAGAAATGCAAGGAGGGTGTTGTAAAGAAAGAAAATTGGGAGTTAGTAAAAAAACCCACAGTTTTTTGAAGAAAACACAGCTGGTTTTTTTTTTCAAATGTTCTTTCGAAAAGAAAATTTTCTAAGAATCCTACTAAATCTGACATCTTCAGGTACCACAAATTTCTTCCTAAAGCAGTTTGTGGCTTCACCTTATCCTTAAACTTTATTCACAAATGCAATGGCAGGTTCAGTGACATTTTCTAAATCTAAACATCAAAAGAAGTGGATTCAGGTATCTGTCTTTTCTGCTCCATTGACTTAATAAAATATTGAACATAGACTAATCTACTTTAATCCTGCATTTAATTAAGTATAGACACCAGTGAAATAGGGCAGAGTATTACGGTAAAATGCATTGTTTCGGCAGCTTGCTTCATTACAAAGTTCTTAGTTACCTTTTTCTTATGTTCCACTTTATTCAGATAGATGGTATATGACATGAATTTTATGAAGTTATGATACCAAATTTTGTCAGTGTTGTGTAGTTCTTCATGTACAGCTCCTGAGACAGACAGCAACCAATTACATCCCAAAGTTAGGAATCTGAGGATGGACTTTCCATGTATTTTGGTCAACTACACATCAGAGCTTCTGTGTCTAGTAAAGTTGTGTATCTGACAGAAAAACAGATTTGGGTAATAGGACTTGACGCAATCAGAGTGGAGAGTATGAATTTCAAAGCAGATTGAGAAACGTATGTTTGGAATGGGGAGAAGTATGACTTACCTCACAATTAACAAAGGAACAGCAAACATGCATCAATCAAACCAAGCTTTACAAGCATTACCAGTTGTCACTGGGTGGTTCAAGAGTGTTTTGTAGCAGTCATTTGCAAACACTTGCATGTTATGGTTTCTGTGTTGAAGAAAGAGATCAAGTGGCAAGCGTAACATGGGAAGGAATTTCCATGATCCGTTTTTATTTATAATCAGTCAATCAATCAATCAAACAAAAATAGGTCACTTCTACCCAAGAGAAAAAAAAAAGCAAAAACAAAAACAAACAAACAAACAAAAACCCCCTAAACAAAACAATAAAAAGAATCCACCATACTTAAGGTCAAGGAAGCAATGTTTTTCTGCCCCATGCCGGAAATTTTGCATCTTCTTTTCAGTTATGTCAGCTGGTATGCTGGAATACCCTGCTGGCTCTTTATACAAAGGCTTTTGTAGAAAAGCACTTCACAGGAGCATCACACTATTACAGATCCATGGAAAAATCACAGGTGCATCCTATGAAGGCAAAGGATATTATTTTTTAAAATAAAATCATGCTTCCTAATATATATATTTCTTTCTCGATTTTTTCAGCATGATGAAATCTCAGGAAGTCGTGCAAACACTGCCTCCAGGTGGCTCTGTGCACGGCTACAGCATCGGGTGTGGGGGCCCTCTAATGCCTTCTCAGATCTGCATACACGGACAGAAACCAGAGGAGCTGTTAATTCCGATTTAACTTCAGAACAGGCTTAATTACCCCTGCATTTGCTACTTAACAAGGAAGTGTCTTCTTTACGAGAACTGCAAAAGCTAATTAGGTCTCCAGTTGTGCAACATTTTAGTCTTATTTTACTTCCTCTTTTCCTTGAAAATAGCCAGATCTGCTCTCATCTTAAAAAAAAAAAAAAAAAAAAAAAATCAAGTGGCATACAGTATAGACAAGCATTTTAAATTATAGAGCATGAGACAAAGGTCAGAAAGGCTGGAACACGGACAGGACAGAGGCAAAGAGGCACTGTGTGCAATATTAAATGATGTACAGCACTGCACCTACCACACAACCAGGCAGAATTTAGATGGGATAAGCACGAAGAGCCGTGTCCTCTAAAGCCACTGCTTTCTGCAAGGGTAGACCTTGAAAAGCTTCCCTGTGTTATTTTGGCAAGACTGCCTCATAACTGAACAGCAAATTGAGGCTATATTCTTTGAATCTTCTACTGGTTTTCCTAATGCTTCTTTTCATATGAGAATTCTTGTCTCAGACAAATCATTATTATTCCACCCTACTTTCATACTGCTACACCTATGTTTAATGTGACTGGTTCTGCTGGTTCTTCTAGGCAGACAGGACTCTTAAAGATAATTAGTATTTGCACCATTGACCTGAAAGACAATTTGCTGGGGTTTTTTTTCAGACCTGAAGCTGTATATGATCCATTCAGTTCACAGTGATACCAAGGTACAAAGGGGCACAAACAGGATTAGCTGTTTTGCCTAGGAATGGAGCAATCCTTGTGTGTATCATAATGATACACCTGACTCTTACCCATCAGCTTCTTCCCACATGTGGGAATATAAAACTTTGCAAAGGTGTGAGAGTGGGGCCAGGACAGCCTGTACTCCAGTTACCTTTGGCTAGAAAATTAAAATAGCTTATCAGTTTTGTCATGTTAGCCTGTGGAAGAGCAGCTGCTTAGGAGTATGAAAGTAAATAATTAAATTAAAGAATCTGTTCATGCTTTACTTTTATGCTTGACAGAATTGTTACAAACTGTCCAAAGTGTAACAGCATAACAAGTCAGACTTTTGATTTTCACTTGTAATTTCTATCATTCTTAGAGTGCCCTGAGGTATTCCTGAAAAGTGTGTCTGGAAGTTGTCCTCAGCTGAGGACAGAAAGGACAGAGGGTTATGTCCAAATAGTAATTGCTAGCATTTTTCAAAGTGCATGCAGAAAAGCATTTGGCTGGAAAAGGATTTGGTCCTTGGTTCAAATCTTTATGCACAAGCTATGCAGAACTTCTCTGCAAACCTAATTAGCTATTCTGTTCTCGCTATCATATGTAGGGGGAAAAAAATCATGCATCTATATCACTATTTCCTTGGGTTATTAACAATTGGGCAGATCACACAGGTGAGCATCCAATGCTGACAGACAAAAGTGCTTCACTCCAGACCTGTGGGCTGGTGTGAGTCCCTGTAGCACATCTGGGTAGCCAGGACCAAAGCCAAGACACAGTCACATAAGGTAGCTAGCTAAAGCAGAGGTACTAGAAGAATGTACTGCATTCACCACTGGATGTGGCACAAGTCTTTACTGCTCATGGCACAAGATTAATAGTCTGATTAGAACAGGATCTGTTTTATTAGGGTGTCTGGTTAGTTATGTATCTGAAGCATACAGAGATTTCTGATAGCCTATTCCATTAGTCAGTTTGTTAGTTGTAATAAATCTAACTAATGAATCAAAGCTCCTCTCATTCTTTTGTCCTAATATCCTGGCCTCCTTTCTAAAAGTAGTGCCAAAATATGTGCTGTGCACGTGACAGACTTATCCGTTAATTCAATCTTACAGGCACCCCACAGCCATAAACAGGGCTTTGCAGACACTCACAGGATATTCTTCAGGCTTTTTCTACTCAAAAAATCCACAAAGATAAAACACATCAAGATTTCATAAACAAGCAAAAATCACATTCACTTACAGGAGCACACAGTGAAACTGTTGTTATAACTTTCAGTGAGCTGATGCATGGAATTCATTAAAATAATCAAACGTATAACACTCACAGCTCCAGATTTCCTTACACATGAAAGCCGGTTTCCATCTGAAAACCTGCTGCCCCTCAGCGGTTTCTGAAGGAAACAACAGAATGACATCATTGAACATGCAGAGCAAGGACAACCTTCTTAAAATCTGCTCCTGTTGGTTAAGAATAAATTAACATTTAAATATTATAGCTAACTATTTGGTTAATACTAAAGAACAGTCTGATGCTAAGGAATAGTCTGTAAACACTGTCTTGATGATAATGCCAATTTGTTCTGCTTATTTCCTGATCTTACAAGTACCTCTTTCCATCCAAACAATGTCTGTTGTCATTCCTGTAGGGTGACAACAAACTTTGATTTAAATGTTAGCTTTACGTCACAGTAGATCTGGAAAATTTCAAGAGGAAAGATGCTATAGTAGAGAAATTTTGCATTTCAGAAAACTGGCACTGATGTTTAGAAACACCCAGTGTTTGCAACTATGGACTAAATCAATGTGACCCTGCAGTCTGCATGATCCAAAATAAAATGTTGATTAAGCAAAGAAAATTACACAGGGATCCATCATCTGAAATAACATCTAGTCTCTACAACCAATAATAGTATGAATAAACAACAAGGATGTAGCAAAAGGCTACAGTAATGAAAGTGTAATTCATCTGAAGAAGCTTATATAATTAGATTACATTTATATAACCTCCCTTCTTGCAATATCTCAGCGATGCATATATTTTTTAAAGTTTTGGTTTTACTGGAACCCAGTGAGGTAAAAAAAATACTGACCATATCTATTTTACGTCTACAGAATGAACAGGGGGCAACATTCAGACTGGCTCATGCAAGTTTACTTCACTATGACAAACACTTTGTCCACTGGTGCCTCTGGAAGCTGCATCTTCCACTCTTGCATAAACAGTGCTCTGAACTGCTGAGTGGCACACTCTTACAGGTGGGTGCCACAGCAGTTGCAAAACCAAAGGTTTTTACTGACAGCAAGCAGTCTGACTACGGCCCTAAAGAGCTTGTCTGTGGCCATGCTGAGTTTGAAGAACAGAAAGTTGTCATTGGATGCTGCCCAAGCCCTGCAGGTCAGGCAGGAAAAATCTGGGCAAAGTAGGATTTCTGAAAGTAATCCTTTAATGTAGTGTCTGTTTAGGCAAGCCAGAGGAAAGCACAGTGCCCTTACCTAGCTTCATAATGTCCTATGGGAGCTTCTGGCAGATATTCACAAATCCACTTTGCTCTGGGATTTCATTCTCCCAAGATCCACTTAACTCCCTCTCTCTGCCCATTTTTTCCTCCCCTTCCCCCACCCCCTCCATTTTTTTTCCCCTCCTATTTAAGCGACCAAGAGCTTAATTTTCAATTCAAGTGAAAATGATTATAATTGATGTGAATTATGCAAAATCTTTTGTTGCATTTTCCATTCAAAGCCTTGGATCTGAAACACCACCACATATTGCTGTTCCAGGTCTCAAACTACAGAGTGATCCCATTTCCAGTTTCAGAAATCTTTGTCTGGTTGATCATATTAGTAATTATTATTAATAAGAATATAAGTCACTGCATTTAAATTTGGGTCAGTGGATGAATACCATCAGATGAAACTGTCCTTTAGTAAGTCCTTTGAAATCCATAAATAACACTGATGAGAGCATAACAAAGGCCCTTTGTGTTATTGCACAGTGGAGCCAAAAATGTTCTTGAAGCAAAGTTTGTTTTCAATATAATTACATACAGCTCATACATAAAACAGCTTGTTGTGCTGAAGCCAAAAATGTAGTCCTTTAGATGCTATGAAGATCCTCATCTATATTAACAATAGAAACAAATGTATGGCAAGATCATTTATGTTTCCCAGGTTCTTTTTATTCTGTTTGATATATTACTTCTCGTCTGAGGACACAGTCCTGCAAGAATCTTACTGCTGGCACAAATATCTGCCTGTAAACACAGCCTTGAAGCACTGGGGAGCTCAGTAAGAGAATGCAGGGCTGTTTTGCTGTCTTTTGCAGTAGTGCCTGTTGCTGATCCTGACTGAAGACTTAAAAACCTTCAGAAAATGTAGCAAATGCATTTTAAAACAATGCAGAAAAAGTTGAAAGTAAGTACCTAAGGTTGTTTTTTTATATATACTGGGTGTCTAAAGATGCATTCAAACTTTCATGGTTTAGACTTTACTTTAGGAAACTGAGTATGTTCTAAGCCATCTGTCAGCTGATGCATCCTGTCAGGATGGTCCATTTTAAGACTCTTCCACAATTAAATAATCATTCTGAAGTTGGAATGATGGAAACAACTTTGGATCCCCCAAGTATGGTGGGAGAACCAGACAATACTCCCTACAAGGAAGTACTGTATTTCAGCTAGGAAATTTTGTTCCTTAGTCATTTGTCCTCACATCCCTGCACCCTTCTGTTCCACAGTATAATGACTACAGAGCCAATGCCAATAATATCCTAATTCTCCATTGAGTTGACTCACGTATTTCAGCATTTAATCTTTCCTTTTGAGAGCACCAGTGGAAGACAAATTATGATAATCCACAGTGCTGTCTCATTCCTCACTAGTGTATGTTTCTCTGCCACTGCAACATTTGGGTTTGTTGGTTCCAGGAAGAATCTTTTTACAGAAAAATTGTCCCTGTATAGAAATTTATAGTCATTAAAGGGCTGCTATAGTGAGCCATCCCATCTTCATCATTTTTCCTGTTGAAAGGACAGAAGAGATGCTATGCCACAGTGAGAAGTGGAACAGACTGAAGGACAGAGGTAGCTGGAATACTTCAAATAAATGGCACTCTTTTCTACTGGGGACAGGTCAAAACCCTGGAGACCTTAGATCAACATAACCAAGATTTGTGCATACCACAGTTTACTTTGCTAGGAAAGCATGAACCAGACACCACCATTGGGAAATTTCTCTTACTGTTAGAAAAAAAAAAAATCCCTTTCCATCTGAGTTTCTGAGTTCTTTTTGCAACAGGCAAAGGACAATTCTGATCCTGACACAACCTGCACAATAGGAGCAGTATGTAGCTAATATTTCCACCAGAAGAATCACATCATCAGAGAGCAATAGTACTCTGATTTTTCTCTTTTGCTTTCCTGCACTACTCTGGGAAAAAAAAGCATTCTTACAAGTATGCTATTTTACTGTGCCATAACCTGGCACCTCACCAGGGTGGGGCTAAGGCTTGAGCACCACCTCTGTCAGAGAAGCAGGTTGTAATAGAAAGCAATGACTCTACAGGAGGTTTGCAGTACATTATAGGAGCAGGTTTGCTTTACTTTCATTTGCTCATGCTTCACACTCTACTCACTCTGCTGGTAGTAACAACTGGGAGCAACAAAGGCAATCCAAAACCCTTTCTCATTTCCCCCCCACACAAATAGGTCAGACTAGTCCTGTCCTAAATGACAATCTAGGTAAACACAGCCTGGAAACCATAGAATCATTTAGGCTGGAAAAGACCCTTAAGATCATTGAGTCTGTTAACCCAGCACTGCCAAACACACCATTAAACCATGTCCCTAAGTACCACACCTACATATCTTTCAAAGACCTCCAGGGATGGTGACTCAGCCACTTCCCTGGGCAGCCTGGGCAGTTCCAGTGCTTGACAGCCCTGTCAATGAAGAAACTTTTCCTTAATATCCACCTAAACTTCATATAATCAATGACAACACAAAATTGTGACTCAGGGCATAAAACAAATCCCTCACTGCCCCAGAGGTTTCTGGCTTTGATAAAAATATCGGAACTCCAGAATGCATTTTTTTAGTGGCACTCAAAGACAGAACCTAGAAAGAAACAAGATAAAAGTATATATATATTACCTAGGCATATCTGACCTAAAATTTAAAAAATTGCCTGCTCATTACCTTGCGGAAAGCTAAAATGTAAATTCTAAAAGAAATATATTTAAGTGAATAAATACATAAAATATAAGGTCCCTATCCATAATAGATAATATCATTACATGGGGAGTATAGCTTTGCCTTTTCCATGGTAAGTAAAATCACAAGGGAACAGATTATTTTACTGGTATGAATGAAATAGAGGTCATCACCAAAAAGAAGACACGCTCCAATGATTAGTATACATTTTATAGTTACTGCTAAATTTTTGGAAATTAAACAGTTAAATATCTGCTCGTCTAAGCAGTTTCAAGCTATCTTATAACATGCAGTGACAAAAATACTTCTTCATATGAGAGCCAGAGGAAAACATAAATCCAGCCATAAGGAGTGCTCTGTGCTAAGGAAGGAAACTTCCCTATACACAATTCAAATGTGTGTCATATATAAAGGCTGACAGAAAACAGTTCCACAAGAGAAGAACCTACCAAACAGCCTTTTAAAATTCCAGCAGAAAACAAAATTGAAAAGCTAATAGAGTAGATTTTGACTCTTGAAACCTTAAACCACTGTCTTGGTTTGGAAAGACAGGTATCTGCCAGGGAAATCTGAAGTTTCCCTTGGAATGGAGAATGTAAACCCTTCACCCCCTCCAAATTATAATTTTACAATTAAGGGCTTTCAGGCAAAGATATGGGAATAGGAATAACAGTTCTTTACTAGGAATATTAACAATACAAATGTAGTAGAAAACAAAACCACCCAACCAAACACGCAAACAAACAAACAAGCAATCCTGGAAAACCCTGACAGAGTCAGAGCTACAACCTGACACCCCGTTGGTCAGGGTGTTGGGAGCAGTCCAAAAGTGAGTCCTCCTGGAGTGGCAGATGTGGTTCTGTTGGAGCAGAGATGATCCTGAGAGAAAAGGGTCCAGTGATGGTGAGAAGGGTCCAGTCTTCCTCCAGGAATCCAGTGGAACCAGATCCCTGGTGCTCCTGTGTCTCAGTTTTTATCCAGGTAGGAATGAGTGGCTCCCCCACTGGGTGGAGCATCTCACAATGGGATGATGGAATGTGTCCTGTCCTTGGTGAGCCTTAATGGCTCATTAGCAGAAAATATCCCCCTGGAGGGAGGATGGGTGGTGAAAGAGATAAGAAACACTGTCCCACCTGGTTTGAACAGCTGGCCCGTTATCAGAAGGCACCTGCCCCCCTCCCCCCAGAGTTACAAGAGATAAAGAAAAAACATCTCCCCAGCTGCTTTCAACAGATGAAATAGAATACACATTTTTGGTTCCATAACCCAAGACAACCATGGGGACAGCCTACCAAAGTAGAACTACTTGCAGGAAACTTTAAGGTAATGCTGTACTTGGTCTCAACACACTGTGACCATCTATATATATCTGTAAACTGGTAGCACACCAGCAGCCAGGGTCCTAATTCTATCCTTAGGCACTGCCTGTAGTTCAATAAAACTTCAGAATTAAGTAATGAAAATAATTACCAAATACACTAGACACCTAATGGGAAAAATCAGAAAAGCTGACCTGAAATTTTACTATAAAACGTCATTCAAACATGTGGCATTTATTTAGAAAATCCAGTTCTCACTGAAGAGCAAGCCTAGTAGTAGAACTAAACCCCTGTGTTTCACTTGACTTCCTAACACAGGAAATATTCCGTATTCTACCATAAAGAATATTCTGTAGTTCCTCATCAGCTAAGTTCCCAGTGAATGAGTCTTTGATCCGTGGGCAATTGCTTTGATGAAGTTGCTGGCACAACAATTATCTTCCATCCAGCCTATTTCAGGAAACAGTTTGGAGGGACCCTGCTTTCAGCAATGGCTAAAATAGCAGCAAATCTGTCATACAAGGACCAAGCCTTTGAGTGTGGGGCAACCACTGAACTGTGGGGTCCCATGAGACCTCCCCAAATGTGGGAAATGGTTCAGATATACGGAATTGATTTGAATGCAGAACAATGTATATGAGTGTGTGTAGGCATTCACACACGAGTCAACATGTGTTTTTAACAAACATAGCAGTGAAGGGAATCTCTGCAGACACAGACAAACAAGCTAGCAAAAAAAAAAAAAAAAAAAAAAAAAAGGAAGATATAGCCAGGAAAAGAGTGGCAGGAACAGGACTGTGAACAAAATCAAAGCAGCTCTTGGGCTCTCTGTGCTGGAAAAGACTTGGAACTGAGAAAAGAGAAATTTGCTTCTGTTACTTGAGTTCAAATATACTGAGAGAAATATGCTCAACCTCTCTAAAATCCCTGAATTGCATCATAATATACCTTGTTGCATTTAATTTTCCTCTTTTAGTGGAAATACACTGAAATTCTTTCCAAACTTATGAAATATTCATGCCAAAATGGTGAAACAATATTTAGGCAGAACCTTTGGGAAGCCGTGCAGGAAGTGGAACCAAAATTAGATTATCTGGAATATATCTGCAACTAGTTTAATTTCTGGGGTCTGGGTGTTTGTTTTTGAAATTGAAATAAGGAATGCTTTCAACCACTTGACTTTTGAAAGTTGCACAATGCTATGTCTGTACTTTATATAAAACCATTTAATAAAAATTAGGTTGTCATTTAGTTTTGATTTAAACAGACCTTGCTGCTTTCTGTAGCAGCCAAATTGCTTCCTCTAGCATGATGTTTTAGTCTCTCCTGCTCCTCCCTCACCTTGTCTGCCAGAAAGCAAATCGAACACACATCCTTACAGTGTTAATGAGAACAGTAGAAGCTGTTACTGACTGAAATTCTGATACTGGAAAAGAAACTATGCCACATATATACTACAAATGAATTGCAGAATTTTCTTGATTTCCTTTAAAAGCAAGCAAACCAACCAACCAACCAAACCAATCAAAAGTTAAAAAGAAAAAAGAAGTGATATAACAGATGTATTACACCGTATTTCAGAATATCTGTGCTGTTGCAAACACCACTTTGATGCAAACCCAAAGCTATGTACGTGCTGAGTACTGGAGTACACTCAAAATGCTACTTTCCTCCCTTTTAATTGCAAGAGCTTACAGAGGATTGAAATGATGCCCCTCTCACAAAGATGACTCTATAGGAGAATCAAAATGTCTCAGGGGAATTGTAACTAGAAATCAAAAACAACCCCTGTCATGAGCAGTGCCAGTTGCAAAATGGAAGAAAATTGAAGCAAAAAAAAAGCAGAAAAGAGCTCATCAAAGATAAAGGCACAGAGACTATTGCTTTGATTTAAATGTTAGTAATTTTTGAAGGAAGAAGATGAGAATAAAACATTTCTATGATGTATCCAATCAGAAGCCAGTGGGAAGACAGCTTGGAACTATTAATACATAGGGTCAATGTTTGAATTCAATTTTGCCATAAACAAAAAACATTTCAAGCTAAATTACACTGTCTAAGGAAAATGTGGTAGGGAAAATCTTTTTTTTTCAATCCAAAAGTGTAGTTAGATTTTAATTGGGGCACTCAAAGGAGGCCAAGTGACAAATGATGGAGATACACAGCAAAAAAGAAAATAGTAACTAAATTAGGAAGAGAAGGAAAGTAGCACAGGAGGAAGGAGTGAAACCAACTGTTTACCTCTTTCTGCAGCCCCTGAGAGGTTTTGTGTTCCATATCTCTTTCACATTTACTGTGACCTCCCAAGGATCCCTGTGTTCCTCAACTGTAGAGATCATGAAAACACAATTGCATCACAGAGTATCTATTTCTAAACCTTAATTTTTCTTATCTTGCTTCACACCTCCATCATTGACTACAGTCTTCTAAAATTATTTAGAGTGCTTTTCTGAGCCACCAATCTGTCTCCAACCCATTGCCACAGACTCCCACCCAGCAGTCTCCTGCTCCTCTACAACTTCACCTTCCACTTCCCTCAGGCTGCAGCTGCTCTTATTCATAGGGTTCATAAGTGGTAAAATGCATTCAGATGTCTAAATTGGAGAAACTGCTTCTTTCATGGCAGTAGAAAACCTAATTACAAAACAGTCCCTAGCCCATAGTTAGGCACCAATTAATTCCTCTTGGGCCCCAAAACCCTTCTGTCTTCTACATCGAAGGCAGAAGAACTCCCATTGCTTCTTTGCACTTTGCAACTCATAGTATTCCAGCAAAATAAGTTTGAAACTGTTCAGTATTTCACAAGAAAAATGTTTATATTATTTAAAATATTCCAAAACTTTCATTTTCAAAATGAAATAAAAATATTTTCCTCCGACTCTAAGAAAGAAAAGAAACAAAAAGCACAAAACCTATTTTCATTGCATTTCTACATAATGTCACTGAAATATCTTCTATTTCCAGCTGAATGAAAAAAATAACAAAATTGAAAAAAGTCTTGGGTGTTTTTTAAAAATATTTTTGTACCAAATCACCTGGCTTTTCCTACAAACCCAACAGAGTGAAGAGGCTGGGCTCCCCACCAAGGCCCTGGCCTGAGGAGCTAAAACATGTCTCAAGTTGTTCCAAGTACAAAAATCCAGGTCTGTTGAGATGCAGATGATATGCAATCAATGTGATGGGAACTACTTATTAGACTGCAGGATGGGAAATTAAATATATTAAATGTAAGTGAAGAGCACATGTGCTACTGGCTTAAGAGAAATGCAGGGACTGGCATCCTTGTGTCGAAGTCCAGCCAGAGCAACCATTTTGAACACCAGGGAAGAAAAGGAAGGTAGCTACACCATTTGGTCCTAAAAGAGATGCAGCAAAAGAAAACTAAATAAACTCTTATGGGTATTTTGTTTGGTTGTTTTACAGGCAGATTAGTGAGGCACTAGACAGGTTTCCCAGAGAAGCTGTAGATTCCCCATCACTTTAAATGTTTAAGCCAAGGTTGAACGGAACTTCGAGCAACCTGATCTAGAGGAAGGTGTCTGTGTCCACAGCAGAGGGTCAAGATTAGATGGTCTTGAAGGTCCTTTCCAACCCAAACCCCCCAAAACTTTATGTGTTATAAAATTAATGTTTCCTCCAAAGGTAAGGAAGACAATGGTTAATAAGGGCCAGCTGACATTTACCCTGTATCCATTCCAGCTCAAATAAAAGTGTAATGAAAAGTTTGAAGAAAAAACAGTCAGTGGCATGGCAAATCATGGTACTCAAATAGTTATGAGTGGCTCTCAAACTGTAGTAGGAATAGCAGCTCAGATTATCTGATTATCTGATATCCAAAGACATTTGCCTTGAGACAAGCTCAGATAGGGAAATAATAGTCAGGAAACATCAGTGTTCAGCAAACTGTCAAACAGTGTTATCTACACAAGTCAGAGAAGATTAAAGCTAGAAAGATTTCCAGGTACCTGTCCAAGCACCATGAAAAGAATGTGTGGCAAACAGGAACATCCACAGTGACCCCTCTTTTTTCTGTCCTAAGAAACACCCTGACTAGAGCAGTGCCTGGTGTGTGCATGATACCGACTCTTCCTTCAGCATCAGCAAATGCAGCTGCTGGAAGGCAACTTGCATTCCTGCCGTCCTCCTTTTTTCTGGTGCCTCTTTTATTACCCAACATCTTTTCCCATATTTTTAATTCTGGTCTTCTTGCTGTGTCTTCTGCTTACATCTTAGTTGGCTAGGTCACTCTTTTTGGCAGCACTGATGCAAGTCTAAAACAGGCAGAATAAAACAATGCTTTTGAACAGCTCAATGCTCGTAAAAGCCAAATCTTGAAGTCACTGTGTCTGCTCTAACAACAATGCCATAAATGAAAGTCAAAGCAGAAATAGAAGATATATTTTCTAGCTTGGCTTTTTCCCTCCCTTTTCTTCTTTGAGTGTGCATCTCCTAATTCATCATTGAGGAGGCAGATTCAGGCTTTTACCACAAAAGTAATAATATCAACTCCAGCTACTTCTTCATCCAAAAAGAACAGTTACTACCATCTTTAATACCACCTAAGAGGCTGCCAAATACAACAGTTTCCATTATTATAAAATACAAAACAAAATTAACAGCCACTACTGCAGCTATGGAGAAGAGAAGTTAGAGATATCCCTCAGCTGCCTTCCCCGGATTTTTTTGTCTTCTTTGTGGCTAATAAAGGTTTAAACTTCTGGGATTTGGCTGGTCTTTTGGGCTTTTTCTTAAGAGTGGGTGCTTGTTGACAGATGTTTGGGTGTCTCTGAATGACCAGAATTTAATTACTTAGTACATGCAGTGGGTCATATAAATAAATACCTCTGACTTCCTGACTCATTTGTTCCAGTAAAACAGGCTTAAAGTTTGTAATTAATACAGGGTGCCACTATCATGTCTCCATCCCTCAGAGAGGACTCTATAAACAGTGTGCCATCCTTTCTTCATTATTTCCTTCATCCTAGCGCTCTTCCTCTCACAGCTTAGCTGCCAATCCCTGGGTTACCCCCCTATTCTTAGTGCCTGAGGAGCCTCAACCATGCCTGCTCTCCCTAGGCAAGAAGCTGCTCAATCCTGATATCTGTTACTGAAGTGAAAGTCAGCCCTTATGTTAAAACTCAGTGTTCATTTTTGCTTATATAAACCTGAGACAACACAAAATGAGGCCTGAGGGCCTTTTTATAGCTCAGACTGTTCACATTTTTGCCTTCAAGACACTGGTTTACAGCTAAGGTATAATTGTTACACTGCAGCTCTACCCCTCCCTTTTGGCTCCAGCAGTCACTGCAGCATCTCCAATCCTTTACACAGCACCACACTAGGTTGTCCTTTGTGTAGACACTTTCCTTGGAAAGACTCTCTATACATGCCAGGCTCCTAAGCATCCATTCTCTCAGTTTACTACTCCCTATCACAGATTCCAGCCAAATATAGAGCCAAAGCACTTCACCCAGTATTGAAACAGCAGAAGGTATATAAGTCACAGACAAGGAAACATCATCCCACCACAAGGAAAACTCAGTGGTGTAATAGTTCACCTAACCAGATTGAGAAATTTCTGTTGTTGGACACATCAGGAAAGAGATAGCAGGGGCTTCTGGTGAGTTATCAGGTGAGGAGCAAGTGATCTGCAGTGGATTACATTCTGGGAGAATAGATATTCTACAGACCCTTCCAGACATGGTTCCTGATCCTGCAATAAAAGCAGCAATATCTGAGTTCTCTTCAAGCAGCCACTTAAAAGCTGTAGTCAAATTGCACTAGAGCTAAGTGCTGGGTAGTAGTTTAACAAAAGAAGTATGTTGCCATCACCTGTGGCCCAGTTGCAGGTTGCCTTTTCAATACCAGCCTTTTCCCACATCCCTTCCCCTGCTTTGTAGTGCCTGCTATGACTGCAAACATGACAGGAGAAATAGCAGGAATATTTGCCATACCACTTGGAATGGATGATACTCCTTTCAAGTCAGTGAGACAATTCAGAGTAGTGAAGGTAAGGACATAATTTCTGTGAAATATTAGTGTAATAACGATGAAGATTTGAGGGATTGCGGAGACTCACACTTAAATAGATTTAATAAGGAATTACAAATCAACCACATTGAAGGTAAACTTTCGATGAGGGAAATGGCATTGAAGGTTCTGAAGTTGCACGAATTAAAAATAACACCCGTCAGTAAAAAAAAATAATTTTCATTGCCATATAAAATAGATTTGGAAGCATTCAGATTTCTCAGGAAAATTTCAAATGCAATTTGTGAAATTAAAACGAAGGGTGCTAAACAAAAGCACCAAATGGGAAGTTTCCTGTTACTGATGAGATCACCAGGGAAACATTCTTGTTCACAGAAAGAAATGATCAGTATCTCACTGGAGAAAAGGTAAACAAAAGATGAGGTGATAGAAATTCTTGATTCAAGATGTTTAAACTCCCCTGACATATCCAATAAAGTATGCAATGCAGCTGACTTGAATTAGTTGAAACTGCTGAAGTTCTTCAGTTGGTCCATTTCTGCCAGATGGATTCAAAACTTTGAAAATTACCAAAATACAGAATGGTTAAAGTCCATCAAGTCTTACAGAAAACAGGAAGCCACTACAAAAAAAAATGCAGTTGTTAATTACAGAGGAACTAGTCATATTTTAAATAAGCAGAAATAGAGTGATTAATACAGTGCATAAATGAGTTTTCTGTGTTGGTAAATAAGCAAGGAATTACCAAGCAAAATAAACAGGGCCATCTTTCAGTATTCAACAAATAGAAAATTACATAATCAGAAAAAAATCAGTCTGTACTACTCCTGTAGACAGTGTAAAGGGAAAGTAATATAATTTAGCAGCTGCTGATGGTCTCAATCAACAATATTTTTAAAAACCACATTTTTCTCCACCTATATTTGTCTAATAAAAGGCATATCTCACTCATTTTAACTATTGTTAGTCTCATTTTTTATAGCTATGGTTATAACAATCTGAGTATCTCCAAAAGGAATAAACATACAAAATATGGCTTTGATACAATTAAACATAAAAGACTTGCCATGGTATGGTGACAAGAAATTAGCAATAGGAACTTTAATAACAACCCCGAATTCTTTAGATCTTGCATCAACAGCAAAGGATGTTGTGATGTGTTCGTCATATGATGTAATTCTAGGAACAAAGACTGGCTGGAAAAGGTGTCAGCTGGTAATTAATTACAAGCACATGACAAATCTTTAATAAAAGCTATTCCTATGGATGACCAGTTTCCCTGCAAAAGGAAACAAGATCACAGTCATAAAGCAAATATACAATACCATAATAAAAAATTGGGTTTTTATGTAACTCTCTTACGTATGGTAGACCATGTTAAAATACATATGCTATGTTATTATGTTATTACATATGCTATTATGTTAAAAGCAAACTGGTGACTGTTAGAATGTGTAATAACTTACAGTCACTAGGTTTCATTTTAGTAATGTCAGGTATGAAGCAAATTTACTAAACAGATGCTGAAAGTAAGCCTTGGTAATATGAGATGCAGAGCCTGAGTTAGCAACACTGAAATGAGAGTCTTGCACCCCACTGCTGGGTGTCTGAGAAAACAAGGATTACACAATCACCAGCCATTAAATCTCTGTCTCCCTGACACTCCACATATAATAATACTTGAATGGGCTGGCCAATTCTTTCATTTGAATTGCAAAATAATTCATATTGGATGAGTCTAAGTGCTGAAGAATCCAAAGTTAAATTAATTTTAACAATCTGTGTCACGAAATTATTTGGATTGGATAAGATATCAAGAGGTCATCCACTGATGAAGTGTCAGTGGGTAAACGCATTTTTTCAAAGTTTCAAAAAAAATTCCATTAACATACATATTTATAAGTAGAGCTTATGCTTTGTATCAGCTGACTGACCAACTAAGACACATATATCTGTATTAACATAGCTCTAGGTGAGTCATAGCACATACCTATGCTTACACAGATGGGATGGCACTCTGGGGAGTGCTGGATGAGTTAGGACATAGAATTGAGGCTACAGAACATAAATCTGTAAGAAAATAGCTTTGAACATTCTATTGCTCATAGAACTAAATAGTTTGCCTGAGGCATAAAATGTAAGAACTGAAAATAGTAAGACTCATTAAATGAACTACAGAGCAGTAGCATAGCATCTGACATAGGTAACCTCCCAATTTCAGTTTAAAAGGCCATATTTCACTTACTTTATAATGTAATAATATGGACATTGTTTCTGTTCTGAAGGGCCCAGAGTTGGAAGGTGAATTTTTGTGCAGAGTTTGAGATACTGCTTGAGGGGAAAAATATTTATTTCTATTTATTTCTAAAAAGGAAAGCTTCTTATTTGCAAGGTTGACTTTCTTTCAGATAATGCATTCACCAGCAATTACATGAAAGTAATAAAGACTCAAGGAAACAACCACTCCCTACAAATGCTGAACATTATTTAAACTTCTGATCAAGACTCCTTTCCCTCCTTCACCACTTTCATTTAAATCACAAATTATAGCTCTGTACGATCCCTCTCAGACTTTATTACTTTATTACTCTTCCAAATCTGATCATCTGAATTTGAGGGGGGATTTTATCCATCTGTTGGGAAGCATGGAGGCTCCTCAGCAGAAGATCTGTACTTCTTTTTAGCAGGACTGTCCTGCTTTCCAAGGCAGTGGGATCACATGGCAATTTATCTGAAGATGGAACCAGATGAAGATACCATCTGTTTCTTCCGTACTGTGTAACTGGATCAGACTCAAGTATGTAGCAGCTGTGGGTGTAGCTATCTCTATAGACAGCAGCTGATGCTATCCAATACTTCTCCAGAAAAGTTTAATCAGGATGGGAACTTCTCTGGTAAGTCAAGTTAAATGTCAGGCCTTCTACTGCTGCATACAGGAGAACACCTGAGATCTCCTAGATGCAGGTGTCTCATCTTGACATGCTTTGATACGAACACTCGAGAGGAAGTCTTGACTGCAACATCAGCTGCATTGCTGTGACCTTTCCCCCCATAACATGAGTTTGTGCTGGTGTGTGGAGTGTTCCCACAGTAGTCTGGAGAATTTTGTTGCAAGAGTTTCTCACTCGTGTATTTCTTTGCCCAGCAGGCTGTCCTCTGTCTTGAATTGTCTCTAATCTCACTGGATCCCAAAATGCTGGAACACATATCTGCCAAACTATTACTGCTATCAGTAGTTATTTCTGCTGAAAAGCTGGTAAGGTTTAAATTTTACTCTAACCTGCTGACTTGTGTTTTACAAGATGACAGACTTTCCAAATGCCTAGGAAAATAGCTGTGTTTAGTAAGTAACACAGAAGTCGAGTATTTTTTTATAAAGACTGCCAGTACTGGTGTTTACTTTCCATTTCAGCTTCTGTCCCAACTCTGCCTGTTTTAGCATGCTCTGTTGCTCTTGTGGTAACCAAACCCAAATTTTCTAAGACGTTCCTCCTCAAAGGCTTTAAGTATGTCTATACTGCAGTCAGATTTGTGACTGATCCCTGTACAGACTTACACAAGGCAGCTTCAACAGATGCATGTTGAATATTGAGAAGAATAAAGATGAAATAGCAGGGACATTACATACAGGCTGGAGATACTCTGGTTTCTGTGGTGAGGCTAGCAAGTGACATAAAAGGCATTGGACATCCTTGAGAGGGTGAACAAATATTAATTGGTCTCCCCTGACCTGTATGAAAGCTGGGCAGAATGATACACAGCATAATACTTTGGGGGGGAAAAAAAGTGTTCTTATTAAAAAAAATCACAATTCATAATTGATACTACTTAGAATTGTAAACAAAATAAAGGAAGCAATAAAGATTAATGGAACGGGAAAAGACAAATTCCCTGTCATTTCCTTAAGGTATTGCCTTGATTGACATCAAATTCCTCATCTGGTAAGACAGCTTTGAAGTCACAAACATTGCAAACAAATCCTGATGCTTTCTTAGATCAGTGCAGATTTTTGTCATGTTAATACATTAAATTTACCTGGTTTGAGCCAAGATCTCTTGAGTGTTGGCTAGAAATGTCACACCCTGTAAATGTCACACTTACCCCGTAATCATGTAATTGAGGCATTTAGGTCCATTACTCAATATATTCTTGGCATTTTAGAGAAAAGTATTTAGAAATTTTACAATCCAAACTGTGACCCAAGGACAGCATTGGCTGTGCTTACAATAGCCTGTTAGGCTCCTCTCAGCCAACATATATGCAATGACATAAACCCTGCAGAATCCTGCATAGGTCAGATGGCCCGGAAATGTACTGGAAATACAAGTGACTCATCAGTGCTCAATTTTCCTCCCTCACACCAGAGAAAAAAACAGCTTAAACATTTATGGGATATGCCATGGATTAGACATGAGAAAGATAAGAGGCAGCAGTGGGTTGATCTTAGCTGCCAGGTGGCCACCACAGCTGCTCTATCACTGCCCCTCCTCACCTTGATGGAGGGAAGAAAATATGATGAAAGGCTTGTGGGTCAAGATATAGAGAGGGAGAGATCACTCACCCATTACCATTATAGATAAAAAAAAAGACTCAGCTTGGGAAGATTAATTTAATTTATCGTCAAACAGATGATAGCAGGAAATAAGAAATAAGAACAAAACTAACCTCTCCCTCACCTCTCCCTAATTATTTGGGTCAACTTCACTCTGATTTTTTCTGCCTCTTTCCCTTCAGCAGCACAGGGGAACAGGTGATAGGTCTGCAGTCAGTTCAACACATATTGCTTTGCCACTTCTTCTTCCTCACACTGCTCCCCTACTCCAGTGTGGGAGTCCCTCCCATGGGAGAAAGTCCTTCATGAATATTAATCATTCCCACAGGCTGCAGGTCTTAAACTGCCCCAGTGTGGTTCCCTCCCACAGGGTGCAGTACTTCAGGAATCACTGGGTTCTCCATGGCTCCAGCCTGGGCTCTCCCTTGGGCACACAAGTCCTGCCAGCAAGACTGCTCCAGTGCAGGTTCCTCTGTCCATGTGTCAGTAGATTCATCCAGAACCTGCTCCATTGTGGGCTTCCCATAGTGGTTGCAGCCGCCTCTTCTGGGTACCCACACGCTCCAGCATGGGATCCTCCACAGAAAGTAGGTGCATCTCTGATCCACAATGGATCTCATGGGATACAGGGGCACAGCTGTCTCACCATGGTCTTCACCATGGGCTGCAGGGGAATCTCTTCTCTAATGCCTGAAGCACCTCCTGCCCCTTCTTCTTCCCTGGCCTTGGAGTCAGCAGAGCTTTTTCTCTCTCATCTTCTCACTCCTCTCTTGGGCTGCTGTTGCTATTGCGTGGTTTTAGCTTCCTTCTTGAATATATTATTCCAGAGGTACTGCCACTGTCTCTGATGGGCTCAGCCTTGGCCTAAGTCTATCTCAGAGCCACCTTGCACTTGCTCCATCAGGCACAGGGGAAGCTTCTCACTGAGGCCAACCCCTGCAGCACTTCCACTATCAAATCCCATATAAACCCAATACAGAGGCCCAAAAACTAAGTGGTCTTGAACACACTCTTCTAACCCAAAAGACCATCCAGAATTCTTCAGATAAATCTTTTTCCACACATTCAAATCATTTTAGCACAGGGCTGGTATGATCATGCAGATAGAGAGATTGATCTCTCTATCAGTGTATCAGATAGAAAAGATACCTTCAAAACATCTGAACTGTTCTTTTGTCATATGCTCCACTGATCAACCAGAAGGCAGACTGTATTAACTGCCATAGGAGCTATAATTTCCATTTTGTAAGATTTGTGTAGGTATTTTATCTGTTGTAACCCGATGGTTGTTCTGTGGCTTGTGGCTACCCTTCCTAGTTCCGAATGTTCTTGATTGAGTTGAACTGTAGATGTGGCTAAACATATTGCTTCCTCTTTTCTTGAGTAATCTCTTTCAACACTCCACAACAGTCTTGATATTGAGAGAGATCAATACACTGTATTCAGAGCCAAGCAAACATCTTCTTTATAGAGAAATATTTTGAGATTCCTCAGGAATTACTTATGACCGTAGTTTTTCACTCTTGTCCTCTAAGATAAAAAGACTTCTGGAAAATGCTTTGATAAAATGATATTTTTTAATAATGAGATATTAAGCATGACAAAAAGTATTCTTTAATGTCAGAAATATTTCTTTTCTAATATTTCACCTAAGACGAAAGAAAAATTTTCAAAGAAAATTTTGTATTTATCAAAGTTCAAAATTGTTTTTTCTGTCATCAGGATTATTTTCCATATCACCATGTACTTCATAGACCATGTAAGAATAATGCTTCTCTTAAACAAACAAGTTGACAAATTGCTTTGTAAACCACTAGAAGAGCTGCAAGAACCACCACTCCCAAATCATCCAGCTCCAATAAAGGAGTGTTCCAATTTTCTCTCTTGCTGAAAAATGTTTTCTATCTACCACGAAGACTACTCACATCTTTAACGCAATTTAGTAAAGTTCTTGTTAGAGTAAAAACTAGTTAAATGGCATGTTTAAGTTGGTAACTTTGGGTTTTGCATCATCTGATCTTACAAAGAGGCATTCTTGAATATTATCAACATTATATTAAGTTAATTCTGCTTTTTATTTGAACAGACAAACTGACCTTGCCAGTGTACTTATTTGTTTGGCTAGAAGGGAGAAAATTAACTTTCATGAACCATTGTTTTAAAGGAAAGGAATTGATTTATACTTAAACCACTGTGCCCTCTCAGCAGTAAGCAAGCGATTACATTACATGTTCAGTTCATCACACATTTGTAAAGCTTACCATACAGTAATAACTCCACATGTTCTAGAACTGCAATAAGACTTGGTTGCAGAAAGTTCTTTAGTTTTGAGCCAGCATAAATACCCAAAGTATACAGTTGTGCTCCATAAAATGGATGGGCTATCACACACACTGTAGCTTTACTGGTTCTGCTGTACAACGCTGTTCCTTGTCCTTGGAAACTACCTGAAGTGTTTTCTATCAAAGCTGTTAGGGATGGGCACTTCCAGAATCTCAAGTGCAGATACAACTATTAGTAGAAAGTATGCTTTGGGGCGGGTGCTTCATTGCTACTAAGACATCACAAAGCCAACAGTGCAACCATGGTGCAGCCAGTTTCTTGTCTCATTTCACACAAACAGAAACACAGAAAAACTATTAAAACTTTTGCCAGAATGAAAAAAGGACTCCAACCAACAACAAATACATGCTGCTATTTGGCTTGCCCACACTAAAGTTCAAATCATACTATCAACACAAAACTAATAAAAATGCTTGTCCAGCATAGCTATGTTAAGCACAATACTTAGCAGCAATTTCAGGACACCTAAACATATCCTGATGCTACAGTTCTTTGAAGCACATTATTGAATTACCTCCCCCTTTCATCTCAATTGCCAAAAGAAATTGCATTAACTGAGTTAACTGGTTAACTGAGACTCTATAGTCTTGTATTCAGGCAGAAATCACTTTTCCACAGTAGGTGTTTGGAACTCATCAAAGCTTAAACCAAGCTCTCCAGATGAGGCCTGGTTTCTCACGAACATTTTGTACTAAAGCTACTTTATCCAAGGTGTTCAAGGATTCAGATCCAGATGGGTATAATTTCAGTTTAGCCTGCAGCATGCTGCAAGAGTCTCAGACTAGGTGCTGGAATACTTGTATAAACACTTACAAGAATATTTCTATTCCTGTTCACAACATCAGCATGCAAAAGGCAATTTAGGCAGCATCAGGTGAGATGACTTTGCAAGGGTTCAGGTTATTCAATCCTTTTACACCCGACAATTATTAATCTACTTCACACATGTGCCAGTAAATGTATTTGTGCAGTTCCATAGGATTTCATCCCATCACCAGCTAAGTTCTGCATTTATTATGTATGGATCTGCCTAGGCAGGTCACCTTTTCTGCCAGATTTGGACTCTACAGTTTCCATGTTCTCCCAACGCCAGCCTGAACTGAGATCACATTGACAGAACCAGCAAGTAGAGGCTCAGGGAAATGATACTGCTAGGCAGAAAAAGCAGAAAACTCCCGGAAATCTGCAAACCTACCCTTTGCTGGATTACTAGTTCATTATTTTATTAAATATCACTGCTTGGACACTGCCCAGGGACAGCAATGACTCGAAGTACTCCCTGTCTTAAAAGTTCTGGCACTTGACCCACTTCTTACAAAGAAATAGGACATCAGTTGAATTCCTAACTTTGCATTTCAGCTCACTAGCGACAGGACTCTTGTGGCCCTCTGTCATGGTTTGACAGTGGCCGAACACCAGGCACCCAGGAGAGCTGCTCGCTCACCCTCCCCTGCTCCAGTGGGCAGATGAGAGAGAAAAATTTAACAAAGAGTTCATGAGTTGAGATAAGGACCAGGAGAAAACGCTCCAATGGCAAAAAAGGCTCACCTTAGAAGTAGTGAATTTATTGCTAACAAAATCAGAGGAGGATAATGAGAAGTAAAAATAAGCCCTTAAAGAGCACCTTTCCCCCAAACCCCTCCTTCCTTCCCACCAACAGCACAGGGAGACAGGGCCTGGGGGTTTGGGTCAGTTCATCACCCGAGGTTTTCTGCTGCTGCTCAGGGAGAGGAGTCCTTCCCCTGTGAGACCATGGGATCCCTGCCACGGGAGACAGTGCTCTGTGAACTCCCCAGCATGGTTCCAATCTCAGCAGCAGCAGTGCTCCCAAAACTGCTGCAACCTGAGTCCCTCCCACGGGCACACAGCCCTCCCAAAACTGCTGCAGCCTGGGTCACTCTGCCACGGGGTGCAGCCCCCCAAGGACAGGCTGCTCCAGCCTGGGAGCAGGGCCCCCTCTCTCCATCGAGTCTCCCACAGGACCACGGCCTCCTCCTCCAGGCACCCACCTGCTCCAGCATGGGCACCTCCCCTGGGGCTGTGGGTGGATCTCTGCATCCCCATGGATCCCCAGGGGCTGTGGGTGGATCTCTGCATCCCCCATGGATCCCCAGGCACTGTGGGTGGATCTCTGCATCCCCATGGATCCCCAGGGGCTGTGGGTGGATCTCTGCATCCCCCATGGATCCCCAGGGGCTGTGGGTGGATCTCTGCATCCCCCATGGATCCCCAGGGGCTGTGGGTGGATCTCTGCATCCCCCATGGATCCCCAGGGGCTGTGGGTGGATCTCACATCCCCTGTGGATCCCCAGGGGCTGTGGGTGGATCTCTGCATCCCCCATGGATCCCCAGGGGCTGTGGGTGGATCTCTCATCCCTGTGGATCCCCAGGGGCTGTGGGTGGATCTCTGCATCCCCCGTGGATCCCCAGGGGCTGTGGGTGGATCTCTGCATCCCCCGTGGATCCCCACAGGCTGTGGGTGGATCTCTGCATCCCCCATGGATCCCCATGGTCTTCATGGGCACAGCAGCTTCACCATGGCCATCACCATGGCCTGCAGAGGAATCCTGGCTCTAGAGCCTGGAGCAGCTCCTCCCCTCCTTCTCCACTGACCTTGGTGTCTCCATGGTGTTTCCCTCACAGGTTCTCACCTCCTCTTCTCTGGCTAGGAAAAAAACCTTCACATGCCCAACTTTGTTTTGCTTTCTTCTTAAATCTGTTATCACAGAGGTGTTACCACCATCTCTAACTGGCCCAGCCTTGGCCAGCAGCAGGTCCATCCTCAGACCATCAGGGATTGGTTCTGCCAGACAGGGTGGAAGCTTCTGGCAGCTTCTTTTCACAGAAGCCACCTCTGTGGCCCCTCTGCTACCGAAAACCAGGCCCTGCAAAACCAACACACCCTCAAAAAGCTTTGGCTCTATAAACATAATAAGCCAGCTTGTTGCTACTTCCAACAGCCCTCCTGGTAAGGTAACCAGGCCTCTCAGATGTGCAGTTTCGATGACAGTGACAGGATCCCCAGGTGCTGAAGTGTCATGCCCTCAGCAGCAGCACGGTAGCAGGTCCCTTCTCTCCAGAAAGCTTTGCGTTTGTTTCAGAGGCACTTGCCAGTAGTCCTTTCAGTTGCTGCAAACTTGTCATCTTTTTAAGATGTGAATCAACAACTCAGGTAGACTGAGTGCTACCTAAGCCACTTCTTTTTAGTGATGAATGGTCCAGTATTCCCCATCACAAACAGCAGGCAATCTAGGTCTTTAAAATCCAATTTTAATTTTTTCCTGGTTTATTCAGGAACAATCAGTGATATATTTCCTTTAACCACCCTTAAAAACTATTCACTAACATCTGAAAAGACTAGTCTGTATTTTTATGAATGAGGAATTATGGATGTCCCCCGATACAGAAGCTACTATGAAGGCTACTTAATGTTTATGGATAATGTAATTTAATGTAAGGTTGTTATTTCCTTGCAGATCCCTTTCTGTAGGGGTACAATTTTACCAAAGTCTAAAGCAAAGAGCTGATGGTATGGTTTTTCTGTGCCTGAAAAGAGGCCTACAAGAAACTTGATTGTAGCCACATGATTTCAGACTAGTTTTCAGCCAGCTCCTAAATGTTACCTTTACCTAGTCCTTGCTTTAAATCATACCAGTTTTCCCCTCTGCAGCCTGAGAACAGCTGGAAGACCTCAGCTTCTACACTAGTGTACTTAAAATACCAGGACTCTCATCCCTTGTCTAATGAAAAATATTGGATCCATGTTAAATTTTCTTAAACCTGGAGATGTAGGGAGAGATACATATTGCTGCATCTTCACTGTTTTCTCTTTCACACATTAAAAAGACAAAACTGGCCTGCTGATTACATTCCTCTCCAAAGATTTTGTTTAACAGAATAACATAATCACAGAATAGTGAGGGTTGGAAGGGACTTCCGGAGATCACCTAGGCAACCCCCCCTGCCAAGGCAGGGCCACATACAGCAGGTGACAAGCAACACATTCAGGTGAATTTTGAATGTCTCCAGAGTGGGAGACTCCACCACCACCCTGAATACTTAACAGAAAGGTACTGTATTTTCTCCACCAATGTATTCTTTGCTTTTTTGCTCGGCCACTTCTGGATGAGGTATAATCAAATCTTGTTCACATAATTTCACAGGTGCTTTGATCTGATGCCTCCATTTACAGTAATAGGAAAGAATGCTGCAATCTAAGATGTACAGAATATGTCACCCTTAACCTTAAGAACAGAGATATGGTACATCTTCAAGATGCTGAGCCATAATTCCTTCCATTTTTGTAACAGCTAGGACTTTCAGACATAACCTCCATTCTCCTGCACACACGAGGTTGCTTAGGTCCAGAGAATGTCCAGGGAATATCTGGACTGCCAGAGGCTCTTCTCAAATACTTCAGCCTCCAAGGACAGGATGCTAGTCAATACAGTAACTTTAGAAAAAGGTTGTGACTCACTCTGGCTTTCCTGGCAAATTCTAATGAAATTTTTTTATTTCCTCAGTGCTTCCTCTAATTTGGAGCTGGACAATATCACCGATGGGCTGTATTTGGTCTAGCTGAGATGAAGTTACTTTTCCTTACAGCTAGGCCTCACAGAGCTGTGCTTTGCACTGGTAGCTACAGAGGTTTTGATAACACACCAGTGTTTGGCTTCTGCTGTACAGCACTGGCACAGCACCAGCACCGTCTTCCCAACATTCTGCCCCCCCATCAACAGGCTGGGGGTGAGCAAGACCTTGGAAGGGGACACAAATAGGCCAGCTGACCCAAACAGACCGAAGGGGTATTTCATACCATATGATATATAAATATCATAAAACATAAAAGATAGAAAAGCTGGCAAAAGGAGGAGGCACCTGCCTTTTAAAATTGCCTTACAGAGCAATGGCTACTTGTGCTAAAGTCCTGTTTCCCAGGAAATGGCCTAACATCACTTGATGATATGATGTAGTAAATAAAACCTTGGTCTTTTTCCTTGGCTTGTGTGTATGCAACCGTTTGCTTTTGCTTTAGTAAAATGCTCTCAATCCAGAAATTGTCTTCCATGTTATTCTTTGCCCCCTGTCCAGCTGAGGAGGGGGAGTGACAAAGTAGTTGGTGGCTGCCAGATATCCAGCCAAGGTCAAGCCACCACAGTGACACAATGGCAGTTTTATACCACGCATGCTATCATTACAGTGTTTATTAAGTAGCAAGCTCCCCTGCAGGACACTAACTTTGTCAGCTGCTTATCTCTTTATTTTGCGAACTTTAGGGACATGTTAATACAACAGTGACTCTGTGCTTTGCCCTTACGCTGATGGCTTTGCCATGCTGTGAGAGCTATCTTGTGGAGGTGATGAGGGAATACACCTTTCTCTGCCCAGGATTGATGTGGATAGTTTTATTATGTGGATGCAGTCCTTGTTCATCCCTACAGTGAGATGTTTAATACTAATAATTAATACTGCTAGTATATTATGGGATTTGTGTAATCTGGTGTCGTAAGGGAAAAGAGAAGATACAACACTTAGATGTGCTAAAGCCTTGCTACCCAGGAAATGGCCAGACATTAGTTGCTGCTGGTAAGTAAAGAATAAAATCTGTCTTTTTCCTTAGCTTGCATGCAACCTTTTGCTTTGCTTCAGTGAACTACCTCATCTCAACCTACTGGTTGTTTACCATCCCTATTTTTCCATCCCTATATTTCCATCCTACTTTTTCTCCTGTTTTCGGGAGAGTTTTTTTCCTTTTCTCCTTTTTTCTCTCAAAAACTGAAAAGGGGACTGATAAAGTGGCATCCAGCCAAGGTCAACCCACCATATGGGCCAATGCGTATTGTCCACCAATCTTATTTTTGATGCAAATACTTTGGGTTTTAGTTAGAAGTATTTTTGTTCATTTGTACATGAGGAGAAATGGGATATCCCAAAGGGCACCGGGAAAGAGCTTCCCTTGAGCTCAGAGTCACAGGGGATTGATCATTCCTTCCACACAAGCTTTGTGAGAGTTGTCTGTCCAACCTCACTAAAACCTACGTGTTTGGCAGTAAAATTAGCAACCTAGGAAAGCACTGCAGACACTGAAAAATCCCAAGGGCTGGCCAATGTGAGCACAAAAGGCCAGGTCTCAGCGCAGTTTCCTTCAGTTATAAAGTACGCAACTGCCTCAAGACAGCTATTTCGGAACACTCCCTTGTCGCCAGGACTCGTCACACACGCCGCGCTCTTTTGCAGTCTAACCAGGAGTGCAAACTCGTGCTGCACGGCGTGCCGCTAGGCGCTCCTGACAACTAATCTTTTAAGCATTTTCCTTCAATCCACCCTCAGAATTGACACACACAACACCCACGGAGCCACTCCCGCCCCCCGCCACCGCCCTCTGACCGTCCCCGCCCCACGGTCCCCACACAGGGCCCCCCCGCCCCCTCCCCAACCCTGCGCACCGCCCCCTAGCGGCCCCTCCGCGCGGCGCAGCGCGGGGGCGCCCGAACGGCCGCGTCGGGGTTCGGAGGGGAGGGGCGGGGCGTCTCCCTGCCACGCCCACCGAGGGAGAGCGAGCGTGGCGGCTCGGCGGCGCGGCCGGGGCGCGAGGCTCCGCCCGCCTCCCTCCGCCAATGGGAGGAGGCGCCGCGGGGGGCGGGGCTGCCGCAGGCGCGCGCGGGGGGGCGGGGCCGGCGCGGAGTTGCCGCAGCGCCGCCGCTTGTAAACAGATCCCGCCCCACGTGACGCGCGCGGTGCTTGCGCGGGGGCGCCGCGCATTGTCCGCGTTGGTGACCGGCGGGACCCGCGCGGGGAGCGGGAGGAGGCGATTCCCGGCCGCCCTTCCTCCCTCGTCGCTCCGGTGGGGAAGCAGCGCACCCTCCCCCTCGTACCCCGGCCGCTAAGATGGCTGGTGGTGGGCGGTAAGGCGGTGCGGGGCTGCGGAGCAGCTGACGGGACGGGAGCGCGGAGGGCGGGCGGCGTGTGCCCGTGTGCGGAGTCGCGCAGCGCCATGTCCGCCTTCGCCCTGGAGGAGACGCTGGAGGCCGACTGGGTGGCCGTCAGGCCTCACGCCTTCCAGGAGCGGGAGAAACACAAGTTCGCCTTCATCGTGGCCTGGAACGAGATCGAGGGCAAGTTCGCCATCACCTGCCACAACCGCACGGCGCAGCGCCAGCGCAGCGGCTCCCGTGAGCTGCGCCGCGGCGGCCCCGAGGCCGGAGCCGTCCCCAAGGCTGGCGGCCCCGCGGTGCGCAGGGACCCGGGGCCGCCCCGGAGCTGCGCCCATCCCCGGGCCGAGGCGCTGCCTAAGAGCCCGCTGCGCGCCAAGGGCAGCCCGGCCCGGAGGCCTCAGCGCGGCCCGGAGGCGGCAGGTGCCGCCGAGGACATCGAAGTGCTGGAGCTGGGGAAGGAGGACGTGGCCGCCGCGCTGTCGCTGCCGCCCTCGCCGCCGCGGGCGAGCGAGCTGGGCGCTCCCGACGCGGAGCCGGCGGGGGAGGAGTGCAGCTGGGCCGGCCTCTTCTCCTTCCAAGACTTGAGGGCCGTGCACCAGCAGCTGTGCTCGGTGAACTCGGAGCTGGAGCCCTACCTGCCTGCCTTCCCCGAGGAGCCCTCGGGCATGTGGACGGTGCTCTTCGGAGCGCCGGAACTATCCGAGCAGGAGATGGACGCGCTCTGCTACGAGCTGCAAGTTTACTTGGTTCACAGCTTGGATACCTGTGGCTGGAAGATCCTTTCGCAGGTGCTCTTCACCGAGACCGACGACCCCGAAGAGTATTACGAGAGCCTGAGTGAGCTGCGACAGAAGGGGTACGAGGAGGTGCTCCAGAGAGCCCGCAAGCGCATTCAAGAGGTGAGGCTACTGCGTGGTCCAGATGCCCCCACTTTAGTGTCGCATTTAGTTTAATCTGTGACAACTTTTTTAGTCGTTCTTCTTCTTGCTGTCCTGTTCCTTAGTGAGAAAAGGAGGCTTAACCTTTCCAAGGTCCCTAGGGCCAGGATTTAAGGAGATGCCGATTTCCCTACTCATCTGAGTGTGGCACAGTACTTTTTTCCCTGCAATCAAATGTAGATGTTTGTGAATAAATATCCAATGGATTCGGCAAGGTCTTGCTCCCATATTTTTGTTCTTGCATTGCCTTGGACCAGAATGTGTTGGGTCTGAATTTTTTTCAGTTAAATGAGAGTGGTAACGTGTTTATTTTGATAGTACATTTTAGGTGTTTGAGACCAAAAATTCCCGGGTTCATATAGGCTCTGGTTGCTGAATCTGGTATTTATATAGCAAGATTATGTTTTCCAGTGGATTTGGAGTAAGTACAACTTTTGTTCAGCTGAGAAGTTCCTAAAGTTGGAATTTAAAAAAAAAGTAAGCTGTCTGGTCCTAGTGGGTAATTTACTGTGTTGCTGTTGATGTTGTCTGTCAAGACTTGGATGCTTCAGGACACTTCATGTCTTCCTTACACCATATACTGTTCTAGACAGAGTAGCTGAGGATCACTTTCTTGGTCTCCATGGACTGAGTTGTGTGAGGACCCAGACTTCCCCGGTATAAAATGAGAATTTCACACTTGTTTTTGTGCTTCAGTGGCCTTGGTCCAGAATGTACCCGGATCTATCAAGGTGTGACCATGAGTATGAATCAGGTTACACTGTTCTTTATTTTTGCAAACATCATCTTAATTCTGTTGTGGATATAGGTCAAGTTAGGCTGCTTCAGCTACCCACGTACATCCTGCCAATATTCTTTTAAAAAATGTGTGGTGGTGATTGTTTTTTCTTTGGTGGAGTGTGAGCATATCTTCTTGCTCACCAATGGCGTAGTTTTGAGTCTGTAGAATTCAGGCCATGGTTTTCCTTGGTGACTGGAGTTACAGAGTATGAGAAAATTGTAGTATCAATGGTGTTATCCTGGTAAGAACATCCAACTATAGCATTGCCAGGTAAAAGTTTATTTCCATACTGTCATGTTAGGGTATATAATTTTGATTTTTTTAACGTCTATTTAAAGGGCTGAATTAAGTCTTTCTATTTGGTGTACAATTGATAATTAGTCTGAAAAGATTCAGCAGTGGTTTTAGTCCACAGAATATGAAAACATACTGTCTTTCAGTGTTTTTTTTGACTGCATGAATGCTTGGGAGTGTATGCTTAGATTAGATGTAGCCTTCAATTCAGCAGTTTTTACAAGGAGCTGTGCAGGGTAAGAGAAGTTCCCGTTAAACACGTGGAATTTGGGTGCTGGATACCTAACTCGAGGGACGTGGTCTTTTTGAGAAAGTACTAGTTAAAGATTACTGAGCATGAACAATTTGTTTCTTGGAGAATTGCAATTTTTATTTTGTTAGTACCAAAAATAGTACTGGCAAGAAACAAATTGCTTCTCTAAGCTACATCATTTTATTCTGTTGCAATATTCTGAACTTGGTGCAGACAAAATGGCAGAGCCTATGTATGTATTTGACTACAGTATAACCTTCCTTTTCCATGATAACCAGTCTGGTAGTGTACCTAAAGTCAATACAGCTGTACTTCTGTCAGTTGTGTAAGTCGATCCTTCTTTAATTAAAGGTAGTTCATGTTTAAGAAAAGAAACCAATGGAATGACCTGCTCTTTCCCTCTTGGCTCTCAGGTTTCTCTTTTCCTTACCTGTTAGGGTTTACTTGGTCTACAGGAAATGTCTTTCTTTAAGCAAGGATACTGATACTCTTTGTCATTGCAATTTTAAGAAAATGAAGCAGTGGATGATGGGCACTGCTTGGTATTTCTGAAGTAAAGGTTTTTGTACTTTAAAGAAAACCTACTGAATCCATGTTTTATCTCACTTTGGAGATTTACTTTTCCGTCTGTGCTGGAATTCTGTCAGCTGATAGCAGGAATGTTGGATCCAGGCAGTTTAAAACAATTTTGTCTCTTACAAGAATTTTTTGGGAAAAGAGGAAGTGATTGAGAAGCATTGGTAACCAGAATGGTATCTAGGAGGGAGTGTGAAGGTAAGTTGTGCAACTCCCAAGACCTTAATAACAACTTAAAATGTGCCTCTGTGGTTTAGAGTTATTTCATATATCTCTTCTATTTCCCAGGACAAATTCCTCTGTGCAGTTAGACTATTACTTGAGAAATGCTTGCATTTTCTCTTGGTTTGTATTGTTTGAGGTGAAGAAGCAGAGTGAGCAACCAAACCTCACGTTCACTGTTGTAGCATCCCCTGCTTGGACCTTCCTTGCTTTCCATGAATTACACACAAGCCAGTTTATTTTCACGGTAGTTAGTAATTGTTGCTTTTTGTAATACTAATTTTATCTTAGTCTGAATTTTAGGCCTTTAATAAACCATAAGAGTGTTGCAAGTAGAAACAGATCCAAGATGAGTAAGTAAAATAGTTGTAGAGGAACTGTGTGACCTGGTTTTTATTTCTTCTGCCTGATTTGCAGTTTTGAAATAGCACTCCTTTTATTTTTTTCAAATAAAACTATTAATTTTGAAGTAGTTGAGGAGTTTATTTAAAGTAAAAAACCTGTTCATTAAGTTTATACCTGTTGAAAAAATATTTCAGTTACTCAGTTAAAAGATACAAAGCTGTTATTTCAACAGAGAGTATACCATTGGATCTTTATTTGGGATTCCAGCTTCCTGGGCAGTATTTCCAAAATAGTAAGCTTTGTGTCAAGAAGGCAGAAAATGTTTGTACTCTTGGTTCTGCCAGTTTCCTGTTTATGCTCTTCCTATGTCGGGAAGAGTTTTTCTAGGCTAAGTGTATGTAGATAGCTGTAAATTTCTGTGTGTTTAGTAGTATCAATAATGGTGCTGTATCTCTTTGTCCATTCTGTGTTTTCAAAAGGCTGAAGGTAATCATGTTTTCCTGAATAAAAAATGACGTTAGTGTAAACTGTGATCCGGAGGGATGGGTGGCTTAGTCATGCCCTGGACTATTTCATTGTGTGCTCTTGCATAACGAGTTGAGAGTTTGGGAAGCCTATCTGTATGTTACATGTCTACTTCAGCATCTTTGAGTTATCAGACCCTGGGAATGTTCATGTTCCATACAGCTCTTAGTGAACTGAAATTTGGTCTAGCAGCCCAGGTAGATGGAAATTTGGTGGATGGTAGTCTATAGGATCTTGAGTACCAGGTATAAAACTAGTCAGAAGCTTGCTTTGGTTTTCTTTTTGCTTTATAAAAATCCATGAATTCCCGTTTGCAGGTAGACAAAGACGGATTTGTATCCCTGCTCTGTGTGTCTTCTTTTATTTTTTTTTTTAATGTGAAAGTTCAAACACTTTCAAGTGCCTGATTAAATTCTGGAGTAACTCTGAAGGCATCTTTAGTGGCTGACTTTAGACTACCTTGAAGATGAGGACCTACTGCTGTTTTTAATCTCCATCTCCTGTATAGTGATGTATTTGCTGAACGTGAGAATAGTCCTGCCTGGCTTAATTTTCTTTTAATTCAAAGAACTAGAAAGGCTAAGGAAAAACAATCTATTTTGTTACAGTAACAACTTTTATGAGAAGAAAAAGTAGGTTTTTTTGATGGAAAGCTATATGATCACTTTCCTTCCTAATCAGATTTTTTTTTCTAATTTACTTCTGCATGTTTAGTAGGCAAGGGTTTTTTGTTTTGTTTTGAATGAATGAAATATGCTTGTCAAACTAGAGGAAGTGGCAAGGAATTGGTTTAGTTATGTCATGGAATTTCACATTTGTTACTTTCCAACATGTATTGCTTCAATATTGTCCCTCTTTTCTGCTTATATCAAAAAAGGTAAGTAATATGCAGTAATATTTTGTTTTGTCGAAGCTGTTCTAATATTTTAGTAATAAATAATAATCAGATCTGTCTCAGTAACAAGAAGAATTGTATTTCATTGTTTTTGGCCATATGCATTCAGTTCTTAAATAAATGTTTATATGGTAGGTAGTGGGGCACTGTAACAAAAGTGGAAGTTTTCCAAAAGTGACGTGACTGGTTGCTGTTCAGTGATCTGCATCTAGACACAATAAGATTTAAAGAGAGTTTCACATCAGACTCAAAAATAATGCACAAGTAAATATAAAACATTACAAAAAAGTATTCAGTGTTCTAGTAACATGGAAAAAATGTTTGCAGCAGTACTGCTCCATCAAAACCAATGTAGCATCTTTCCATGCAAGAAGAAAGAATAACTGAATATTGTATATGAACTGCAGTGGTTGGGTTTAGAAGATACATAAGGTGTTTCAGGAGGGAACAGAACACTGGTTTGGACTTAGCACTGGGAGCACAGAGGATTAAAATAAGGTACTGTGGAATTTTTTTTCCTATTGACATAAGGTGAGCAGAGTTAGAACAAATGCTGAACGTTTGGGAAGTCCAAGCTCATTTTTTTTGGAATTCTTTTTATTTGTAGAGTTAACGCTTGTTTCCAGTAACACTGTTTGGATTATAAATCCTTTGTAAATAAGCTGTTCAAGAACTGAACTAGTACTCTAAGTTAGTACTAACCAAAATAAAATATGTCAGCAGCTGTAGGGTATGCTGTGTAGAACTTGCAGGTAGTCTGCAAGTTCTTTGGAGACACCTACATGAAATTAATACTCTGGCTAGTATTGGGCTACTGCTAGAACAAGTTGACAATGAGTACTGCAGCTGTACCCAAAAGTCAGAGTGCTTAAAACAATGTACATTTCTTCAAAACATGGGCAACTTATATATACACAAAGAAAACATCATTGACTTGAGAAATTAGATCATTCTTGATAGAATTTAAATCTTAGATGAAAAATAAGAGTACGTTCTGTAGAATACAGCTGTATTAGTTAGTAAGCCTGGACTTAATTTTTAGAAACTGAAGACAGCAGCTTTCAAGGCTTATAATTAATTACCTGGATAGAGAAAAAAATGCAGTATATGGTCTTTTTAACTGCCTAAAGTGGGGTTGGGGGACCACTTGTGATTATTACTTGGGGGTGTATTCTCATGCTGAGATAATTTCATTTGATATTCCCCTTGTTTCCGTAGATGTAGAGATAAATTTTCCTCTGTTTTTTTGTTTAAAATTTTTGGTACTTGTTTGCAGTATTTTCATATGACAGAGTGTTTTGAAGAGGTGTGAACAACCTATGTAATATGTTCTATAATCCATTGTGATACTCAGGATTCACAGTTTCCTTAATTTCTTAGCTCTTAGAGATAATATTGGCTTGTACTTTCTTCGTGCTTACCTTTGTCTTGTGTGCCTTTTCTCATATTTTTCCACTATTATTTTCTTTGTCTTTAGTTGAATGTCCTCCCTTCAAGTAAATGCTGTTTAAAACTGCTTTCTTAAGCCAGCAACATTTTTTTCCTCTCCTTTTTTGGCTGACGTAGTATTATTACCCAGACTGGTGTTGAATTTGAAAGCAGATTCACTCTAATCTTTTTACATTTCCGTAACACGACAAGACGCTGTTTACAAATAGCCAGGGAGGATTGTGTGCTTTACATATGTAAATATGGCTACCACAAAGCTAAAGAAGGCATTGAGAAGCAGAGATTTTTGGAAATTACCACTTTTTTTTTGTTTTTGAAGATGTACTTTTAACATTTCTTTTTTAATATTATTGGAATCATAGCATTGCGATGCATCAGGATATTACTGTTACTGGGGAGAACTTCAGCTGAAGTTAGGGCTCGGTCCACCTAAAGATGTATCTGCCAAACTTTATTTTTGCATGAGATGAAAACCTAGTCATCAGAAATATGCTAGAGAGAGAAAGAAGATAGGACAGGAGGAGAGGGAAAGTGGTATTCTAAGGATACAGAGCATCAGTGTGTTAGTCAATACATTTCTGTATCTGTTTTGGTGAGAAGACAGCATCCCTGGCAAGCCAGGCTTTGGACATGATCATCTGGAGCCATTGACTGTAGATGTAAATAGAACGTGGGTGATGTATTGGCATGGCTCCACCCACCAGTTACAAAATTTTTCCAGATACTGCTTTCAGTTCAAAACCTTTCAGTGGTAAGACTCTATCCCTGGGTTTCCTTTCTACCTATTCTTTCCTGGGTGTGTTGTTTTTGTAGCAATATCAAATGTATGTCTGTGAGGTTTTTTTGCTTACTAATGACAAACATTACCCATTCAGACAAATTTGAACACTTGGTGGACTTTGTTGATATTTGCTTCTGGAAAGCTGTTACACTTCCAGTCATTCAGCAAAATTTTAAATTTTGTTTTAAAGGAACATGAGTACTTTTGATTTCTTAAATGCATAAAACAACCCAAATTTTCCATTATCTACTGTTACAATACTGTTACAAAATGTATTTGTAGGCAAATAGTTCTGTCCTTCTTTTGGAAAAATGCTGTGATATTAGTGTGAGGGAGCTGGATGGATTTGGGTTTTTTTTCTCTGAAAAATGTTATTTAAATAACCAATTAGTATTTGTTTAGGATGACTTGCTGACAATTTGTGTGGGCCATCTAAAATTAAAAGTAGCACGACTTTTCACAAAACAGTATTGCATCATGATTTGTTTGAGCTACTTTAGGGAAAGAGTGTTGTAAAAGTTTTACAGTAACTTAGAATAATAGATTATTATGTTAAAGGAACCTTACTGTGTTTTCTAGTTGAATACCATGCTTAAAATAGAGCTAGTTTTGATTATGGCTTTTATTTTTTTTAAGGAAACCTTACTGTAAAAAACACTGTGTTTTATATCTATTGAAATGAAATTTTAAAAAATGAAGATAAAAAGAAAAAATGAAGAAGATATGACTGTATTAACTAAGTTGTGAAACTTTTGAGGGGGGAAATCTGTCTTTTAGTTCTAGGAGTTTCTAAGTTTGTAATTTTTCTACAGTGCAAATAGCCCTGTGGCTTCAGAGCCCAAATTCTTTAGCCTGCAATAATGTGTTACTTGTTGATGATCATCAGATGTCCAAATTTTAAGTTGTATCATTTTGTCACTTCAGAATAGTATGATTCAGAAAAGAATTCATATATAGGGGGAGGTTAAAAAATCCTAACCTACTTGCAGTATTGGAGGTGTTCTGGAGGAGTTGAATGAATAGGTAAATGGTATGTATAATTTCAAATGTGTTTTATCATGCTGCTTTATCACACATAGGTTTTATTTCCTTTTAACATTTAAAGTGAGTATCCTTTGCCATTCATTTCTCCCTAAGAACAGGAATAAAACCAACTCAAACAATTAGCACCACAAAATGCAAGTCTGTGTTCCCCTGGTGGCAATATAAATTGCTTTTGCCTGAAATACTGTTCTGTTATGAAGGTGATTTAATAGCTTGTGATTTACTGTATTTGCTGTTAAGGTAGGAGAAAAAATGTGCATGATATGGGATCTAAGGGTTTTCTTAGTATCTTATTTAGCCTTTTGTTTATTGTAGTGGTCTGTAAATATGTTCTTTCTACTGGGCTTTTTTTTGGATGTATTCAACTTTTAAATAAAATCCCCATTATTTGAGCTCCAAAACTTTAAAAATTTCATTTAGGGATGCAAAATGATGTTTTCCTACGCCTGCCTTTCCATGATTGCACCATTGTATAAGGTGCTGTAGAGGCTGAACTCTCCCAGCACTGAAAGAATACACAGAGGGCCATTTGAGTTACATCTCATCTGTCACCCAGGCTTAAAGGTGGTTCATCAGCTGTGTTGTTGAGGGGAGCTGAAGAACTGGATCATCAGCTTGCTAGTGTTGACAGGGGAGGGGATGGTATCGCTTTCTGTCCTCCCCCTGTCAGCTTTGTGTTCCTTCCTGTTCTGCTTCTCTGTCCTTGCAGTGTGCTGATTCAACTCAATAAACCTCAGTAAATTACTCCAAGAGAGATCACAAAGTAGTTTTTTTGCCAGATGCTGAGTTAGTTTGTTGAAGGATTTGAGAAATACTAAAGCCAGTGAAGTGAGAAGAGGGCAGCTGAGAGCAGAAGGAAGGTGGAACTGGAGTAGACTGGGAAGAAGAGGGGAGAGCCGATGTGAAGTGGAATCTTCTTTTGATAGGAGCAGGCTATTGGGTCAGCTTTAAAAAGTAAATTCACCTACACAAGTACTTAGAATCTGGTATTGTCGTAATGTTTTACCTGCTTTGAATTAGATTTTTAAAAGTCTTAACAGTGGATTTAGCAGACATTTGAGAATTATCTGCTACCATGCCAAATGCACTGTAAAACTGCTAAGAGTACTAATTCAGTGCTGCTGATCTAATTCTGATGAGCTGACTTCACAGTGAAATTGATTGCACCTCTTTAATTTTTTTTCTTCCCATCAGATATTCTTCTTGGTTTTCATAAAAGAACATTAGCACTTTACTGAAGGTATTTGGCTAGGCCTGTGTCCTGCTGTGGCAAATCTTATGTCAAAGGCTTTAAGACTAGCACTATACCTGCTAACTTAATGTATTTGTTCTATGAAAATATTAGTTTGTTTGGATAATTGTCAGTTTTGATGCTCTTGAGTATATTTTTGTGACTAACACTATAGTTCAGAAGGGTAGAAGAGACAATCTGTGGACCAAAAGTAAAAGTATTTTATGGCACAGCCTGAACGCTTATATAATGTATGTTCTGAGTCTTCCAACCTACAAAAAAAAAAAAAAAATTACTTCGAAGTCATTAGGATACGTGTATAAGTTCTTTGCCAAGCCTTCAGGGTGAGGTGTTGCCTAGAAGACTTTTTGTTCAGAGTTACCGTGTTTCAACCAACCAGTGATTCATTAGTGGCTTTATCTTTTCATTATTGTGCTCCTTTCCGAAGGAGAGGAGTCCCAAAATTCCATAATAACTCTGAAATACAGATATAAACAGATCTATTTCATTCATGAAATTACGTTACAATGTAAATATGTATTTCTGTGTTACTAACAGGAAAAGGAAAACCTAGCACTCCTGAACAAAGAGTGCTCCCATGCAGTTAGCCCTTCTTCGCTATGATTTCTGTAGCTCATCTCTGGCTATCCTACTCTAAGTAATACACTAAGTTCAAACTAATACCTGGTGTTACACACACTCATTTGACATGACAGTCTGACTAAGGAATGGCACAGCCACATCACACAGTAAGGTGAGGTGACCAGACAAGTACCAGTTTATAAAAAAACCCCTCATGGTATTACGTGTTTGTCTTGCTTACAGGGAAGGAGATGCATAGCTTTTAATCGTTGACATCTCCCTCTTGAGCTTTCAGAAGAGATCTAGTGTGCCATATACGTTGTTGTCAGAGCTGGCAGCATTATGCCTGAGCCTTGTGATTTTCCAGCAAGTTATATATGTACATACAGTTCTGCTGAGATTTCTATTTAGAATTTTCATGTAGGAGGAGAGAAGTTGCATTGTTCAGTAATGATGCATACATGGAAGTAATGTTTTGGCTCACTTGGCTGCACTAAAATACTACTTCAGTTTTTCTTACTCAGTTCAGTTCTTTTTCCGTGGAGTTATATTACGGGTAGTGTGTTGAAATGAGGTGCATTTTGATAGGCAGTGTAAAAGAACTAGACAAAGGTAATTGTTACTGTCCAGGAGTTGTTAATCTGAGTGTAAGTGAGGATCACTGATTGGAGTGAGAAGAGGCCAAGTAATCTGTGCTGGTCGTGCGCTTCTGGGGTGTGCTCTTGCAGGGGGTAGGTGTATACCAGGTGCGCACCAGAGCCACTCTGTGACTCCCCTTCTCAGCTGGATAGGGTGAGAAAATGCTCCTCAGCTGGGTAGGGTGAGAAAACGATGGGGCTCATAGGTCGAGATAAGGACAAGAAGAGATCACTCACAGTTACTGTCACAGGTGAAACAGAATCAACTTGGGGAAATTAATTTTATCTGTTGCCGATAAATCAGAGTTTGATAATGAAAAATAAAATCAAATCATAAAACATCCTCATACCACTCCTCCTTTCATCTTGGGCTCAACTTCTCTACTGATTTCTCTACCTCCTCTCCCTGGATGGCATAGGAGGACAGGGAGGGGGGGTTGTAAGTTCATCGTGTGTTTTCTTTACCACTGCTTCCTCTTCATGGTTTTCCCCTGGTCTAACATGGGTACCAACCTACAGGAGACAGACCTCCATTGACTTCTGGCAGTGTAAGTCTATCTCATTGGGTGCAATCCTTGGGGAACAGAGTGCTCCAGTGTCTGTCCTCCATGAGATCATAGCTCCTGTCAGAAAACTTCTCCAGCATAGGCTCGCTTGTCCTTGGGGCCACCGCTTGCCTGGAGCCAGCTCCAGCATTGGCTCTCTATGAAATGGCACTTTACTTCAGGGCCCATCCATCTGCTCCACTCTTGGGTCTTCCACAGGCTGCAGGGGTGTCTCTACACTGGTGCTTGGACAACTTCCCCCAGCTTCTTCTTCACTGACCTTGGTGTGTGCAGAGTTGTTCCTCTCACCTGTTCTTGCTCCTCTCCTGGGCTGCAATTGTGCCAGCACTCTTTCCCCATCTTAAATGCATTATCCCAGAGGTACTATTGTGGTTGCTGATGGATTTGGCCTTTGCCAGTGGTGGGTCTGTCTTGGAGCTCACTGGCTTTAGTTCTCTGGGACATGGGGCACGCTTCTGGCATCTTCTCACAGATGCCACTTCTGTAGTCCCCCAGCACAAAGCCCTCCCTCTCATCCAGAACATCCCTGCACACATGTACTGAGGTACAGGCTGGCTGTGTGCAAGCAAAGGACTGTTTTAAGCAGTGTTTAAAGGGGAATAATGTGGTTCATTTTGTATTAACAGCTCTTCAGAGGCCTAGATGACACATTTTATGGAAGTATTCTTACTTTTTTGTGTTTTAAACACACCGTGTTTGCTTTCCGGTATCTTAGTTGGGTTTTCTTTTGTTTGCTGTTCCTTTTTTTGAATACATGTGAACTTTGAACTTGTTTGTTATGTATGTTTTATCTGTGCTTTTGGTTTAATTAGTTGAATTAGCTCAGCTCTTCTTTAAACAGCCATTTGAAAAAACTCTCCCCAAATCCAGACAATAACCTTGGCAGTGCATCAGCATACACTTCAATCCCCTGTCTTCAGAAGCCTCTTTGAAAAAAACTGGACACTTTTTTGCACTCAGTAGGTGGTCAATTGCTGTGTTGTTTCCAAATAAGTTAGTATGAAATTCACTTGTTTTTATCTTTTTTTAAATCTTAAGAGGTTAGACAGATGTAGTGCTGGATCCAGCACTTCCCATCCTAGTCAGTATTATCTAATTTATTTATAACATCCTCCCTCTCTATCTAGGTTTTGTGTTCTCTTAGATGATTTCTGGCCTAGAAGTAAAATGTGCTTTAGGTCTGTGTGGGAGAGTCAGGCTTTGGTCTGTTACTGCTACAGTAATGCAACTGATCTTTTTTTACCACAAAGGTAAGGATTAATGATGGCAATGCAATCATGCAAACAGCTGGATATCCTGACAAGTTTTAATCTCTTAACTATAATGGGTGACATTTAAGTACAGGACCACATGTTTGTAAGAGTGAGAAAAGCAGTTTGCCTGTAATGAAGATTTCATGTAATTGAGACTTCTGCATATTGTCAGGACATGTGGGAGTGTTACTTGCTTTTAACAATGATTTCTTTTGTTTGTTTAAAGAGAAACAGTTCTAAGCTGTTCTGATGCAAAAAAAAAAAAAAAAAAAAAGTTCAGTTGCTTAAAAAAATTCTGCATAGAGATTTTATGTACTCTCTAGCTTTACTTCTTTATAACTCTTTGTCTGAAGCTCATTGTGGACTATTACCAGTGCATCATCAAGAGGGTTGAGTATTTTACTCAACTCTCAGGACAAAGGATGGAGTATCTAAAACTACTCTGTCTGCAGTACTGTACTTCTCTCTGACAACAGCTATCTGTAGTTTTACCTGTGAAACTGAATATGCTTTAGTTTGAATCTTTAGAACTCTTCTTGGAAATGTCTGGTAATACTGTCAGGCTTCTGACAATCTAAATTTGTAGGAAAATAGTGTGTTCTGTAGTTATTTCAGAAGTATGAAGGAGTTTAAGAAGATACTGAAAAAATATCTTTACGGCTGATTTTATCTAAAAATGGTTATGTGTCATATCACAACATTTTTACAAAGTACACCAAAAAAATAGGAGTAACAGGGAAAGTTTTGGGAGTATTAGCAAAGGAAATGTAAGACTTGACTCTTCTGTGATTAAATCAAGCTTGGATTATGCGCCCAGCTGAGGTCAACCTGCACATAATTACACTGTCTGCTGTAATGCTTTTAAAGCTTTTTGAACAAAATAAAAAAAATACAGAAGACAGAAATAATCTTTGTTATATAGTTCAAATATATGTGCTGTTAAATTAGAAAAAAAAAAAGTGTTTCCTGCTGGTTAGAGTGTATCTGCATAATAGTTGCCTAAAATATATGGATTCATTTAGCTGTGAACAATGCAACATCTGTGAAACATGATTCTTAAAATAAATGCAGCATTCAATGGGTATAGAGCTAGTCAGGCCTGTACAGGATGTTACTCTACTCTCCTCCACCCACTTCTTTAAATAATGTAATTAAAAATTTGTGAAAGTCAAAAATTCATGCTGAGACTGTTGAAGTAAATGAGCAGTAACACTGAATGTCTGTGTTGAGAACTAGTCTTCACTGGGGCATAAAACATGCCACAAAAATTGTTCATGTATTTTATGCCAACACCTTGAAAACTGCGTGTCTTTAATGTTCTGGGTTGGTCTAGACACTTGGCTAGGTACTCATTTAGGTACTGCCTGAGTGAAAATGGGAGCACACAGAATCAAACTACCTGTGAGTCTGTGGAGGGTGTGGTTTCCATTATGACATTAACTCTGTGCTAGTCCCAGCATCCCAAATATCTAGTAGTCTGAATACTATCTGGATGGCAGCCAGCTAAAAAAATGCTTCCGCTAACTTTGATCTGGAACAGGAAAGCTCCATCAGAGCTTTATAATGGGACGGTGCTCTGTGCAGTCAGTTTTGTGCCATCTGTTTCCCGTGCCAGTGCCCCTTCCAGACTGATGGCAGTAAAGCACCTGGACTCTTCATCAGGCTTAAAAGTCTCTGTCTAGAAGTTGAACCAAAGCTAGTTGTCTTCTGTTCGTACCACTTGTTGAAGCCTTGGTGATTGGTATGCATTCCAGTTCCAAAATGTGAGAGAGAATAATTCTGTATTCCTTTAAACCATTTATGTGGAGTAATTTAGGTCAGAAAAGACCTTTAATATCTCCAGGTCCAATCATTAATGTAGTGCTGCCAAGCCCACCAGTAAACTGTGCCCCTAATTTCGACATCTGCACTTTTAAATACCCTCAGGGCCGATGACTGAGCCACTTTGATGTGCAGCCTATTTCAGTGCTTGACAATCCTTTCTGTGAAGAAATTCTTCTGTTATCCAGTCTAAACCTGGCACAATTTGAGGTTATTTCCTCTTGTCCTATCACTTGTTGCTTGGGAGAAGAGACCAATCCCCGCATGGCTACAAGCTTCAGTTAAAAAACCAGTCACCAATAAGACAAACTGGACATATAGTGAAGGAGTAATGCTCCGTTAGGATTAACCAAACTCCACCCTGCATTAGGCAAGATTAGGGAAGAGGGTTGGCAATGGTATTTCCAGGTGCTGTATTAGCTATACTGTCTTACTTCCCTTTGTTTAGTAAACTTAGAGTTGATTTTTATAGTTAGTTCTTATAGTTCAGGTGAACTTCCCTAGAAGCTGATCTACTCATCCTGGAAAGATAGGATATTTGCTTAAATACACTTTTTCAAGTGGATTTTAAGTAAGCTATTGTACCATTTTGAGAAGTGCTGTACCTAGAAATCTTGTTTAGGTTTTCTTAGGTCTTTCCCTCCATCTCTCTTCTCATGGGGAATGACACATTGCAATTGAACATGATAATTTTTCTGCTTCCTGCTTCCCTGGTAGCTGGTAGGGCAGGGCAGCATTTTTTGACCAGAAGGAATCAGATATTTTGATTTATGTAGGCTTATCTTATAAAACTTATTCTCTAGACAATTCACCAGTTCCATGAAAGGCACCTTAGTGCCTTTCTTGTAATGAGGAACCCAAAGCTGAACATTCAAGCTTTATGTCTAGGGTTGATGTTTTTTCTTGAAAATGAGGCCTTGAATAGATGGATGGTTGTAATGAGGCTGTAAGTAACAAGTACTCTCACGCTGGTTTCTTTCCTGTCTGTTTTGAAGAACTGAAGAATAGCCCTATTGAATAGCTCATTGATCTTCACGTTAAAACCAAATAAGATGATACTTTTTGGTTTCTAAGTAGCTTTGCCTGTTTTGTTACATCTTTTTTTTTGAAACTGCAGATTAAATGAAATTTTGTCACAGTTTTCATTCAGAAAACCCTCATTAGTAACAGGAAATGGATTCTGCATGCATCATTGCCTTAGGGATGAAGAGTGGAAGCTTACCTTTTGTTGATAGTTAAAGAATAAATACATATATAATTCTGTACTAATGGGTTATGAATAACCTGCCCTCACTTCTGTGTTTGATCTTTTTATTGAAGATTCAGTATTTTTGATGGAGTTGAGATTTAGGATTTGATTTAGGTTTTGGGTAACCTCAGCAATAGACTAACATAGACAGGACACAGACAGGAGCATGAAGTTAAGCCCATTTACTTACCTTTTGTTATGCACGGGAATGTATTGATAATTCATTATTTTATCCCTACTGTTTTCAGTAATGAACATGATTTTTTCTGAACAGCCAACTAGTTAAGTAGCTACTAGTTTTTAGTGTCCTTAAGTTGTCTTTGTACTATTCTGATAGCCATAAAATGGAATTGGTCCTTCGTTTCTTGGCATGTTCACTCCAGCTTCTGCAAAGTTGTGCCCATCTACCAAAATACCACAGCTACTAAATGGGCCTTTAGAATGGTCTGTGAAAAAAAAGAAAAAAAGTCCTTGCATTGTATTGTTCTGTCCCTGGAATAAATGTACCTAAGATTCTCCTTTAAATGATATTTAAACAATTGAATTTTCTTGAATTGTTGTTTTTTGTTGCCCTCTAGAATTTGTATCCTAGTAGAGTAGTAGCATGTCACGATGAAACAGGTGTAAATTTATTTAATAGTGAGATACTGATAGTCTAAGCAACTAAAAGGAAATTGTCATGTACTGGTAGAATTGCTTCTTTTTGCAATGGGTAGCTTAAGAAGAAAGATTTAGTAGCTCGATGGAGGGATAATTACAGCTTGGGGACTGCAGAGGGATTTCTGATTGTGCCTGGGGAGAGTAGGAGAAAGCTGATAGATGGTAACTCTGCTTTTAGGCCCTAGTCACATGGAAGTGGAGCTGAGGAAGATGGTACATTCTTAGACCAGATGGTTAAAACAAATTGTGAGTTGGAATAATGTGTGAGATTCGTAGGGACTTAAGGCATGAATCCAAGAATATGCGGGTCTCTGTAGTTTCAGGTTGTGTTATGTGTGTCTAAGACTGAAAGTTAATAAAATGCTACTCTTACAGACTGCAACCCAATGGTTGTTTTCTCAGTGAGAACTCAAATGCTGCAAAATACTGTGTGCTACTGTAAGAGTAGAAGAACTTAGGCAATGACTTTGTGATAGGAACGATTTTCTGTGTAAAATTGTTTAGGTAACAAAATAGTTTGCCTTGTGCTGGAGTTTCTTCCTTGTGAGGAGTTCCACATGTGTTTTACATCTCCTCTCCCAGAACTTTCTTCTCTGCTGAACCTTAATAAGGGAAAGCTTTTCCTGTGTTTTCATGGTATCTGACTGTTATTTTAATGCTGAACATGTAAGTAAAGCCACTACAAGCATCTCTGTATTCTGCTCTGCATCCTTTCTCTAACCTCCTTTAGTGCTTCAAAGGTGGAGTTACAGACATGTTCTAAAATAAACTTTCATTATGAAGAAAGACACTTTTTGTACTCATTCTGGTAACTGAAACACAGTTCACTCTATAAAGAGCATTTGACTTAGCATCCAACTTGAATGAACAGATAGAAGGTAGGATATATTTATTCCATAGTGTTCCTAATCTTTGTTAAGTTTATTTAAACTTGGACTGCTTATATGTGCTTTTGAGATGATAATATAAAGGACAAGAGACTTTGACTTAGAAAATTATCTAAGAGGGGAATTAATTTCAGATAATCTTGTCTTTGTAAATACGTTAAGTATTCCACATGTCTGTTTGATTAGTTTTTATTAAACAGCTAAATATTTTTATTAGAAATGGTGAAAGGTTTCCAGCATCATTTGAAGTCTGCTCAGGCAAATGACCAAAAGAGATGCAAAATGAGCATATACAATAATAAAATCATACCTTGGAGCTGGCTTGTACAAATAAGTGAATTTATATGAATTAAAGTAGTTTTATACTAACATGTAAGTACTTTTAAAGATTATAATGCTTAGGCAATTCCTGTTGTAAAAATAAAAGGAATGAAAATTTCATAAATTTTGTGATTGAACTTTCTGTGAAGTTTTGTTTCTCATAGGTTACACTTTGTCTGAGGCCACACTGGTCTAGTGGGAGCTGTGTGGATCTAAAGAACAGACTGACAAAAACCCACAATACCCAAACACCAAAAATTCTCAAAAAATGTAGGAAGTTCAAAATGCGACTTCCCTTTTTGCGTCCTTATCTATCACTCCTTTTCCCCCTGCTCTGATACCCAAAAATGGAAAGTGTCTGTAGTAGCTTACCTGATCACTGCATTATAAATTATTGTGCTAAATTGCTTTTTCTGCTGTCCTTGTGCTCATATTTATTACCTTGCAGACATTTTTGGAAATTAAAAAATGACTCTGAGTGCTGCTCAGTTAAGGTTATCAGAGATGTGCTTATACTTAACTGGCTGAATTGAAGATGTGTTTTGGGGACTAAGATTGTTTTGTTTATTTGTCTGGTGATTTTGTGCAAAGGGGAAGATGATACAAGAGGCTAGGCTAAAAATGTTTTTTAAATTACTTTCGCTTTAGCAGGAGTGTTCCAATATTTTCATTAAAACTTGTACTTCTTCTGCAGCTTTTGGAAAAACATAAGAATACAGAGAGCATGGTAGAGCTCCTTGAACTGTACCAAATGGAAGATGAAGCCTACAGTAATCTTGCAGAAGCGACCACAGAGCTCTATCAGTACTTACTGCAACCATTCCGAGATATGAGGGAACTAGCAATGCTTAGAAGACAGCAGATAAAGGTAAGATAAAGAAAACTGAGATTTTTATTAATTGGAAAGTGCTGCTTTTTAGTTCCTTTTTACTAGTTCTGTTATGCAGTATGTGAAATGATATTTTTGCGCTGGATGCTGACACTATTTTTCTGGGCTCTTCACTCTGATGAGTGCTTTTGAAGAGTGAGAATATCTGACATATGTAGCTAAACACCACCTGTTTATCTTACTGTCTTATCCTTCAAATGCATGACTGAATTAAATAGGTCAAACTTAGAATTTTGTGGTTGCTGGGAATATTGAGTAATACATAAAATACAAAGAGATGTGCAGTATTTATACTATTGTTAATTCTAGAAGATTACATAGAAGTTACTTTTCATTTTCGTTTCCCGAGATAATCTGGTGAACTGTAGAAAGTCAGCAGCTTTTTATCTGATGTTGCAGAAGACTTAAACACATGGAACCATATTAAAATACATAATTTGTTGTAACACTTGGACAGTGTATTTTCCTAAGAGCTAAAAAAGTCATCTGAAGAATACTGCGTTTTGGTAAAACTGTTCCAGAATGAGTATGTTTGTTATATTTGAAAGTAATTCTAATCTTGAATGCTTAGCCAGAACCAACAAATACTTTCTTTATTGCATCTTGGAAGGGCTTTTGATAAAAATTCTAGTTCCTGTGCAGATTATGAAGACTGCAGCCTTCTGATTCTAAGCTAAAATTTTGTTTCATTTAATCTGTATTGTAAATGTCATTTTATCTCAGCTTGACACCTTGTTCGTTAGGCAACATTTTTTTTTTACTGTTTTTTCAGCTTAAAAATAGTGTTCCTCTCTGGATTTGAGAAAGAATAAGGGAGGGAGGCGAAAGGATTTACGATGTACTAGTTTTATTTTGACATATTGCTGTGTGCCTAAAGTAATTTTTCAGAAAAATCAGCAATCTTAAATGAACTCGGTTTTATAATGTGTTGATGTTTGAACTAAAAGTGCTTTTTCTTCTCTTGAATGATAAATGTTGCTGCGCAGAGAATTGGCATGAATATGTTTTTCAGATGTATTATACAGTTGAAACTTATAAACAGTACGTTTATTAAAAAACTTTCTTCAAAGCATGGTGAAATAATTCCCATTTTATTTGAATTTGTAGTAGAGGAAAAGATCATTTTTTTGTTCTTTTGTCAAATAAGAGAAGTAAATATTACAATGAGTAAAAATATGTATTAAGAATTGTGTTGTGTTTTGCTCTGTTTTGATTTTTTTAAACCCCAGTAATCTCTTGAATTCCAGTTTTAAAATGCATCATTTCGTATTCTTGTAACATTGACAAACTTCAGGGGTGTGTTCTGTGGTTGATTATTTTAGTTGTAATTTCTTCTAGTGTACATTATGTTCTCTTCCTAGCTTGGCAATTTTTGAGTTAAAAATCTTGGTCATCTGTATAATGCAGTAGAGAAAGATGCCATCTCTTGTTTTTCCTTTCATCCTTTGAGAGAAAGCAGTACTTGTATCTATGATGACAAAACATATATTATACTGGGTAGCTAGGGTTGAAGAAATGTTTTATAAATAGAACTTGTGCATGAAATGTTTTGTATTAACTTGCTGCATATGTTTTTCTGGCAGGCTTTAATGTTTTAGACCTTTTCTGTATTAGGTATCTGTTTCTGATTGGTGGGGAAGTTGTTTTCATTTGGTGTGGGGTTTTGGGTTTTTTTAAGAATTTAGGAGGTTTTACATGTTTTAATCAGCTTAATTTTGTCAGTTTTCACCCTGAGTTTAGAAGGAAGTTGATTACGTCACCTGTAATCTTCAGCAAGAGTGTTTTCTGCTTTTGGAGCAAGACATAAAAGTTGGAATATATGTCATCTGGTGTTAAATTTCTGCTATTCCTCTGAAATTTTAAGGAAGAGACAAGCCTATAGGAAGCAAGGGAAAAACAAAAACTAAGTTCTGTTTGATCAGTGGAGGATATTAGAGAGGGACATCTGTATTGTATTCAAATTCCTTCTTTGGGAAAAAAACCCCCACCAAGCGGCAAACCACAAACCAAACAACCCAGAATGAAAGTTCATAACAAAGTTAAAAACTGTGTTGAAGCTTGGAAATGTAGATTACCATTGCCTGTTATAGATACGGTAGAATCTTGTATCATTTTGTATTTTGATTTTATGGTAATTTTTCAGGTGTATTTTGCTTCATTTAGTGTAAAGGATGGAACATGTAGCTGTGTGAGGAGTCAAAGTTGTTTGTGGAGTACTTAAATATTTCTGGATTTGAAAAACTGAATGAAAAAGGCATAAGATCATGAAAGGAAAAAAGGGTGGGTTATTATGGAATGAGATGTCACTGTGGAGAAGTTACTTCTAATGGCATTTCTGCTTAATTATGGCCTAATCATCTGACCCGAGAACAATGTGTTCAGTAAGTGATATGCTTCTCTTTTTTTGGGCTTCCAGCATCAGAAACCTGGTTTTGTTTATATGAATCCTCTTTATTTGTAAGTGCTGCTGAAACCCATGGGGACTTCCCTCCAAGCACGTCAAGATGCTTAATAGATACCATGCATTCTTGAAAGTGCTGAGCCCTGCAAGCACAGCTGTGTTTTGAACTTAAATCTTTATATGTTTGATACGGGAACAACCCTGCTTGCCCCAAGGCCTCTATGAGGGACACAGAAATAAAAGCCAACTTGTAATGAATGGTATTATCAGATTGAGGAGTGCCTATCAAAGAAGCAAGTCCCTACTCATTTCAAGATTAGAATATAAGATACCCTTAGTAGACATACTCTGTGTGTTTAGGATTACTGTATTTTGTAAGGTGAATGTGAAAAGTTGTATTGATAAGCCATCTAAACAGTCCATATGTTCACTGAATGCTGGAGAAGGCATAAGAAAGGAATTGAAGACAGTATTATATTTTAAATATACATAAAATACATGTATCTGTACATATATTTTATGTATATATAAAATATAATACTGGGCTGAATTTGAATAGGCATTTTCTGATTTATTTACAGAATGTTGGTGGTTTAGTTGTAATAAATAATACGTGAAGATACTCAAGCAGTGACATTTAGCATGTTAATTTCACTATATGGGTCCTGATTTCGGACTCTCGTGTATTATATAGGCAGGAGGCAAGTGAACCTTGACAGTCAAATGCTGTGTTGGATGTTTTGGGCTGTCTGTATATTCTTCCAAGAACTGGGAAGACAACTGTGAATGTAAAACCACAGGACAAACAATGTTCATAGATTATTTTATCTAGCAGTAATGTTGAATTTTAAATGGAATTTAAGATACTCTTTTTGCTAAGAGTCAGACTACTTGGGAACTAAGAAAAGGTGTTATATTTTTGATTCTAAAAATGTTTCACATTTATGCCCACAAATTTTTCCTTAATCAAAATAAATAATTTCCCCGTGAAAATTTTGCTTATTTTTGTGTGTGCAGAACAAACATTGCCATAGCAGAGAAGTGGGAGGTAGTAGACATCAATAGCTGGAGGAGATAAAAAACCTAAGTGTTTCTGAAATTTCGAGAAATCAGGGTAGATACCTCTGTTCTGGTGCCTTTGATTTCAGACAGTTACATCTAAACTTTGAGATCCTCCATATGTAGTGCTGTGTTCTCCAGAGAGTATGTAAGGGAGCAACCAGTTGGTGGCTGACACTTGGCTATAGAACAACTGGCCAGGTTACTGTCATCAAGTTTTAAGTCCTTTAAAACTAAGACATGAAGGTTTGTTTTACACAGGATACCAAATCTGGTTATTTAGAAAAGAAAAAAAAAAAAAAAAGGTACTTCAAAAAGTAACTTCATGGGCAAAACCGCACAGCCTTTTTTGTCTGTACATCTGTGTTCACCAGTCTTCATACAGACAAAGAAACTACCTTGCTACTTAGAATTTTTATGGCCTTGTAGTTGTGGACAGTACTTCACAGTCATGATGAATAGGCACCGGGTTTGATCAAAGGCCAAGTGAAATCAGTGGGAGGCATTCTCTTTTCATGCTTGAGGGTTTTTTGGATGTCCTTGATACTGGACTAAAGATAAAATGTAACAAATTGCTTCACAACCTACATGTAGATGCCAGCAAAACTTCAAAACATGCATTCTTGTAGGTCTGAGTTGAACTGGTTTTGCTTAGCTGGGAACTCATCTCATTATGGGTGAAAGCCTAGAGCCATCATTATTACATCTCAGCTCATCTCCAGGACATGAGAACATTGAAAACTTACCATATGTTATATGTATTAAATCCACTCATACCTTCATTGCTGATGTGTTAATTATTTTTATTTACATGCTAGTTCACGTGAATGTGAGAAGGGTTTAAGAATTTCAAATACATTAATATTGAGGTCTAGCACTGAAAGCTAGACATTAGAGTAAGCATATATGTTGGTAATTCGTAACATGCTGATTTAAAAATTTTTGGAGTCTTTTATTAGTCTGAAGGTTTACTTCCTTCTCAAGCTCACTTACTCATATTTTGGTATATTAAAAATACAATTCCGGCTCAACTGTATGTGGATTTATTTGTTTAATATATGGTGGTGAATTACAGCAGTGAACTTTATTGCTAATTTAACTTTGATTTATGCAACGTTAAGTACTTAGAAATAAATTACATTGTATTGAACATGTAAAATTTTGGTTAAAAAATAGTTTCATGAAGTATGAAGCAAGTTCAAGGGAGAAGAAATTTAGCAATGGGAACAGCTGGCAAAACTGAGAGAATTACTTCAAAAAGTACTTACAGAATATTTTTAAAAGATCTCCGATCACGTAATGATGTTTTGGAGAAACTGTAAAACTTCAAAGGTTTTTAAACTTTTTTTTTGAAATCTATTTGTAGCTGAAAGTGTATCCTTATGTCATCAGAAATAATACTTAAAGAAATGTAGCTTTTGAAAAAACTGTAGACTGGTGAGGAAATCTGAATATATGGTCAGAAACTTTGTGAAAAATATTGCTAGCTTGTTTGCAATAATGTGATGCAATACGGTGAATTATGCTGATTGTCTTTATAGTTTGATTCAAAAAGGTTGTGTGTCAGTCTCTGTTTACAATTTGAACTATAAATACTCTAGACTATTATATGAACTCAGAACAGAACATTTTGCTGACTTAAAATCAGGACTTTAGAGACTTTCTCAAAAAAAAAAAAAAAAAAAAAAAAAAAAAAAAAAAAAAAGCTGTTCTGAGGAGGCGATCTGATAGAAAGCAGGCTGGTGCCCTAAATCATTTAATGAAACTTAGTTCCTGATAAGAGACTACAAAACTGTGGTATGTATCTGATGGCTTGAATCTGCTTGTCTGCAAAATGAGTAGAGTAAAAAACTCCTCTAGGTGTTCATAAATGTGATTAATAAGACTTGTAGAAAAATTTGATTATGTTTGAACGCTGAAAGGTTTATTGTTTAGTTTTTTAAAAAGTTGCCATACAAAAAGCTAGGCTGGATAACAAAATGGTAGGTGAAATTTCAATAAATAAAAACCAGTGCATGTGCAGAAGGTTGATTACAACCTCCAAAAGCATATATGCGTATTTATGTGCACCTAATTAAGTAGCTACTACTCTTGAGGAAAAATGTGTAAGAGGTATCTTGAGTTTGCTGAAAGTAGCTTGCTATTCAGCATTTTGAAAGAGCAAAGAAAAAGGTTTTGAATTATTAGAGAGATAAAAAAACGAGGGCCAAATAGAAAGCATCACACTTTGGTAGACATCCATGGTATACGTGCATCTTGAATGACACATTTTCAGTTTCTTCCTCTCAAAAATGTACAAAAATGTATCAGTGTAGTGACGGTAGGGAATGTAAGGGTGTTTCCTTGTTAAACATCCTCAGTACTAGACCAGAGTAAAAGAATTGTATTGCCTTAGTTTGGAAAGCATGTGATTCATCAAAGATAAGATCTGTTAATCATAAATGTTAAGGGGTAGAAAGCATAGAAAATAGGGGTACCTCAGTGAACCTGTGGTGCTTTAAATAAAGCAAAAACAAACTCTTAGTACACCTTACATGGTCTGTGGCAATAATTTCCACAGTTTAACTGTGGACACCAAATACGTACGTGTTCAGAAAGGGAGTCATCAGTGGCTGTTAATGATTCAGATGAACCAACAGTTTAGGGGGCCTGAATTTGGGAGTTATCAATGTATCCATACCTTGTCTTCATTTTTTTTTTTTTTTCCTCAAGTGCTAGCAATGGAGGGAATAGTGCAGAGAAATGCTGAATCAGTGTATCCATTCAAAAAGACATCTTGATGGAACTTTGAAAGGCTGGTAAACATGCAGAAAATTCTAAATTATGTGTCCCTGAGGATTAGAGTCAAGGAGGGTGAAACCTAGAAATGTATGATTTTTTCTTTTCCTTTGCTGTGTTGGAGATAGAGAAAGAGGGGAAAAAGAGGGAGGCTTTGAGGAGACTTTGATGTAATGTTATTCAGACTATGGAGGTCAAGGAGAGGGACCAAAGACCTTCAGAGGTTGAAAAATTTGCTGAGAGTCTAAATTTTGCAAAAAGATTTTTAACCTAAATATCTAAGTAGTGTGAAATCTAGTAGGTTTTGGTACTTTTTTTTTTTCAATAGTGCCCTGAAGAAAACCCTTTTTGTAAGCTTTCATCATATTTGCTAACTTCATACAGAAACTGGTTGGGCTTTATTTGCTACCTGTTACAGTTATTTTCAGTATCCATGGCTATTTATATGTCTTTAATCTGATTCCTTCTGGCTAATACTTGTGTCACTATTTCTCTTTTTTCAGTATATCTGTATATAAAAATTGTCAACCATATTTTGATGATCTCTTGGTAGATATGCTGAACATTCTGTCTGTTGTATATAATAAGTTTTTTAACTGAAGATATAAAAATACATCCAATCATTTTCATGCACAAACAGAATCTAGAATGTCTGGAAACACTCAAGCCCACTCGCCTTTGAGTTAACTTGGCTTCAACAACATTTTTGAATAACTAATAGAATGTATCTTCTTTAAAATATGGTTTTTAAAAAATAAAAGCTTCCTTTTTGAAACTGAACTCTCTTTTAGTCTAGGTCTCAGTCAGTAAAGCTGAAATGTATAGAAATATTTTATGCTGTACAGGTGAATAAATAAGGAAGGTGTAATGCAGGGTACACTGTTTAGCTTTAGTTCTGTCAATTGCCAATATAAAATACTGTAATTTAGTGTTTTTAACAGTCTTTACATAAACTCTTGTCTGTCTGGGAAAAAAAACCAGAACAGTTAAATAAACCCAGTCTTTCCTCTTATGCTTGCCCTAACCTGTATTTTCTATGATTTTTCTCTTCTGACTACTTCTTAGTTTTTCAGCATTCTCCATGGTTCTGGAAAATACATTGACCACTGCACTTTGCAGTAGAATGACATTCAGTCTTCTTTCTGTATGTCCTAACATCTTATTAACCTTTCAGTTTGTTGCTTCCTTTACAGTCTTGACTGAATTGTGTATGTTGTTTTAAGTTTTAAGATAATCGAAACTTCTGTGGTTTGTATTTTAGTCCCAGGTGCCAAGTATTTTGAGGAATCTAGACCATGCAAACTAAATGGATTTTTATGTATTAACATTGAGGTCTTATGTCCATATACCGTAGGATATAACTAGTAAAAATGTAAGGCCCTTTTTAAAGCTGAATGCTTTCACTTAATATATTTAGGGGCATATGTACAGAATTACATTTGAGGAAAAAGTGCTGGTTTTGTGTTAACAGCTGGGAGCACAGTTAAATTAAAAACAACAGCAACAAAAAAGTTAAGACTAACTTTGAGAAGGCTCTCACTAGATGAAGCTGAAATGCATGTTTTCTGGCTACAGTGTGTAGCAGACTGTGGTTGGAATTGCTTGTTTGACCTCTTGGAGAGGCAGATAGCTGAGCCTTTGATCTGAAACATGCTTTTATGTATAAAGCCATTTCCATTTTGTGTTTTGCCACTGTCGTCTGCACTACTCACTCAGCTTACTTTTTTTTTGTTCTTATAATTAACTGACCTGCTGTTACATCTCACATTTTTCTCCTTTTCTGCCTCTTACAAGTCCATCCAGGAGAAGGATAACAAAGGAAGCTGGAGAGATGTGACATATCCCTGCCTAAGTTTTTACGTGGCCTGGGCCAAGTCTTATTTCTGTCAGTCTTGTCCATTCTCCAGAAAAAAAACAAACCAACATGTAAAGTATTAAAGAGTTAGTAGATGTATAATGTATGTGAATCCCATAGTTTCAAGCCTGTTGCTCATATTTTCTCTCAATGAGCTTACTTTAGTCTCTTCAGAACTTAACCATAATTTGCAAACTGTTCAAGAGAAGGATGTTTGCAGCACAGCATTGCCTCTGTTGGTCTGTTCTCATTTGCTTATGGACTAGTTTAGGAACCTCCTTTCAGTTTGCTTTCTCTAAAGAATTCATTTGTTCTCCTTCAGAAACATATCAATACAGTGTTGAAACGTGTTCTTTCATGTTCCATTAGTCTGAAGCAATTGCTGATGAAAATAGGTGTTTGTGTGATGTGTTGAAGTTAATGGCTTCTGCTGTTTCTATCCCTTCTTCTGTGTTTTGCGACAACCACTTTTGTGCAAGCTGTCATAATTTTCTTAGCTTCAAAGCATCATTTGAAGTTGTAAAACATGAAAGTCTACAAAAGCAAGTTTCATCATTGGGGGAAAAAATCATAGCAAATTTTACTGTGAAGCTTGGGTTCGTCTCAATGAGAATATAGGAATTTTAAAGGAAGAGCTGCAATGTTTTATTGAGAAAAAGTGATGAATAGAAGAGAAGCTAGATTTGGCTTCTGATCTAGTTGTGAGATGAGAGGGTTTTCTGTTAGACCAGGCTTTCTCCAAAACTTTTGAGTCAAAATGAGCAATTCCAGGCCAAAAGCTCACTTTGAAAAAGTGTTAGGAAACTGAAAAGCCTTTTAGGTTAAGAAGAAACTTTCAACTACATTTGTGTTTCTTCATTTTTAATTAAAAATATTTTAAAATCAAAACTAGATACACAAGTTTACAAGAAATGTCATTAGATGACAGCACTTTTTAGTTATTCTTTGCCTTCTTTTAGTCATATCTAGCATGGACAATAGTAATTTAGAAATTATTTGTTTAGTCTCTAAAATGACATCTGCTCTTTTATGAACTATAAAAACTGAAGATGCTTGCATCATAAAGTTGAGCAAAATAAAGCATACAGAGGTTATGCGTAAATTGCAAACAATAATGGAATGCAGAAGCACATAAGAGCTTCCTTTAATTCCATAATGAGAGTTGCTGTCTTACATCAAGGTGATTAATTATTGAAGGGAGTATAGACAACAAAGTCTTCAAAACTCACAAGCCTGTTCATGTTGATATTTAATGGTCCATGGCTACTCCCTTTTCAAATTCTTAGCTAGGACAAAATGAGGGAGTGGTCACTTCAGTCATGGGGGTGTGTGCAGCTGGGGAGGAAACCTGCCTTTTCATAAGCTACAAGTGCTAGAGGGATGTTCCTGTGTGTGCAGCTGGGGAGGAAACCTGCCTTTCCATAAGCTACAAGTGCTAGAGGGATGTTCCTTATCTTTACTCCCTAACTTGTCCCCCTGTTACAGCTGTGGTCTTCATTTAAGCTATCTAGTTCTCCCCCCACTTTCTTAAAGGCTTACTTTCTATTTTCTGTGATAACAGATGCTATAAATAATTTCTACCTTGTCCATAAATGTACCCCAATTATATTATTTAAATTGAATATTACAATATAATATATATTTGTATAGATTTGCTCTAGTGGCACTTTTTTGGGCTGAGATGTAATGCCCAGACAGCCATTTGGCAAGGGGGACTGCAAATATTTCATCCCCATGTCTCAGTTGTTCATCTCTGGTTTTCTCTGGAGATTGTCTGTCCTGCCCTGAAAGGATGACAAGCATAAATTTAATTAATGACCGGTAGATTATAATAATTCTCTAGCAGGGTTGCACTTGAGAATTGGTAATTCTTCTAAGTTGTTGGTGCTGTCAGTGTTTGCACTCACAGTATGGCTATCTCTTTTTAATGCGTTTTCCCAAAGTGTGCCAGGTCCCTGGCCAGAAATGGCTTTTTGTATGCCTGCTATCTTCTAGTTTGTCATAGTTATTTGGTTTTGATGATAAAGAATGACCGTAATTACCTTCAGAAAGCTTGCAGTCAGTATTTTGTTTTATACTGTGGCTTTTTTATTGTTTCTTTTTAATAACTATTTTTCTTTTTTACTTTTTTTTTTTTTTGATGGAGAAATGGAATCAGGTGGAATAAGGTGACTGGATGGAAAGATACTGGTTTTCCCACAGGGAGCATTGGAGCACCTTCAGGTCAATGGAGTAGCTCTCAGAGGCTGCAGGGCGTGTATGTCAGGCGAACCCAGCAAAGCAAGTTTGAGCAGGAACATCACAAAGGGATGTTCTGAAGTGAGAAGCAGGGAGTAGCAACCAGCTAGCTCTGAGGCACCAAAGGGACTCCTGAAGTTTTCTGCCACTCAGAAAGTCATTGACCTGATGGAAAGACATGTGGGAGCTGTCTTCAAGGAGGCAGTGCAGACTGTATTCATTGCATGCCGTTCTGGAGTCTCCTTCTGACAAGTCTGCTTTTCCTAAAATTAGATCCTGTCTTTCGTGTATCCAAAGAGTAACAAAAATTTCTGTGTCTGAGGATTGTTACTCCAGCCTGGGAGCTTGGTCTTGAACTTTCTCATTTGGAATTTGTCACCTTGAACCTCAGTTCTCTCAGGCTGGCACAGGGGAGGTTGTGGCTGTGGTAGTCCGGTCCAGCTGCTTCAGAAGTGAAGGGAACAAGCATTTCAGTTTAAGGTTCATCTTTAGCTTCTAGCTATTCAACTTTATTAAGAAGGCATGTGGGATATTTCGCCTGTCAAAGACGGTTCCCCACTGGCACCTAGATACTCTCCTCACCTTTAGATTGGATGCTGCCTTTATAATGAGAGCCTCATTCCTTGTCATAGTTTAACCATCATAGTCACCATCAACTAAGCCCCACACAGCTGCTTCCTCACTCTAGCTCAGTGGGGTGGTAGAAAGAGAATCAGAAGAGTAAAACTGAGAGAACTTACGAGTTGAGATAAAGACAGTTTAATAAGAGTTGCGTATGAAGCAAAGCCAAACTGACAAATTCATTCACTGATTCCCATGGGAGGGCAGGTGTTAAGCTTATCTTCAAGAGAGCAGGGTAACAGTGACTTAGAAAGGCAAACACCCATCAGTCTGAACATTACCTACTTCACCCAGCTTTACTGCTGAGCACAGTGCTTTATGTATGGAATGTCTCTGTTGATCAGCTGGGATCAGCCTTCCCACCCGTGTCCCTTTCCAACTTCTTGTGAATCCCCAGTCTCCTCACTAGTGGAGTGGGGTAAGAAGCAGAAAAGGCCTTGGCTCTGTGTCAGCACTGCTTAGCAATAGCTAAAATATCCTTGTATTACTAAGACTGTTTGCAGTGCAATTTTAAAACAGAGCCCATAGCAGCTTATATGGAGAGTATTAATCCAGCCAAAACCAGCACATCCATCCTCCATGATTTTGTGTCTTCAGAGCCAGAAAGTTAACACTGTGTGTGCATCCCTTATCAAAGCCACAGAATGCAAAGTCCAAACATGAACATGAGCTGTACCTTTGATTTTTTGATTGTACTGCAAGACACTTAGGAATCATGTTCTAAGAGTTTGACTACATGGCTAGATGTGTAGGTGTGGGCCAGTGTGAAGACAGGTCAAGCAATGTTGGGGAAATGTTTCTGTCCTTTTTATCTTTCTGGGGCTCCTTTCACAATTTTGTTAAGCATGCCACTGTTCCTGCAGCCTTAAAGCAAGTTGTTGATCTGCTCTTGTTCCTGCAGGTGCTAAAGCCAAGGCTTCTTGGGTTTTCTGTGTTGCTATATGAGTACCTTTAGTGCGAATGATGATATATGGATGAATATTTGGGATTGTGGATAATGAGAAGATGCTTGCCTTTTTTGTTACCTGTAAATACTTGCCCTAGGGAACAAAGGTACAATTGTGTTATGGAATCATGGAAGTCTTTAGCTTGCACCATGCGTGAATAATGTTTTGGCAGACAAAACTTTATGAAAAAATGTTACTTTGAGGCTTACTCTCCTAGAACTCATGCCTAATAAGAATGTTACTCACATTACTCAGTGATCCTGTGTCAGTTCAGTGTCAAGTTACCTCATCTCTACAAGGAGCAGAAAAGGAAGACTTTTAACTGTGTTGATTTTTATCCAGCTTTAAAAATGAATTTGCTGTTCCAGAGTTCTGTGTAAATGGAAAGCATTAATTTCACCGGTGTGTAATTCACTGGTGTGTATATTTATATATGTCTATAGTTCAGTATTTTTTTGGAAACCTGTCTGTCGTCTTCTAAGTATTGCTTGTGGGAAACATGGTATATACATGCTCCATGGAATGATGTGTTACAACATATCTTATAAAAGTGTTACTCACTTACCACTTGCCCAGGTTATACTTCATCTGTTGCCTTTTGAAGAGTTTTGTAAATATATAAGAAGTAGATTCAAATACCTTATCAATGTCCTCTAAGTGTTTTTTAAGAAATGAACAAGTATTTAGAAGGCAGTTATTTGTTTTTATTTGTGAAAATCATCCATCTACAAGATGGGACAGATGGATATGCTGAGGTGTGTCCTGAACAGTCACTTAAAAACCTTTCATTTGCAATTGAACTATAGAGTGGAATGGCTGTTTAGACCAAATTGAAGCTTTTTGATATCAAGATTAATACTTGAGGCATTAGAACTTCAGGTTGAAATATTCAGGGACATACAAGTTTATGAGCACTTTCAGTTTTGTTCAGCTTTGCCTGTACTAGTAAGGTGTCCTCTTGACTGATAGATATGAAAAATATTAATAATTAAGGCTTTGGTATTGCACAAGCAGGCTTAGATTTTTAATTAATATATAAAATATGTAGCCTGTTGTTGTAGTGTGATAGGTTTGTAAAAATTCTTAGATTTGGGAGAGAAGGCTATGTTTTTATTAATTGTAAAACAAAGTCCAAATCTTTTACTGGCTTCAGACAGCTGTGACCTCAGAATAAAATTGCCTTGATCTTGGCAATGAAAGGATGTTTGAGCTACCAGGCACTAGGAAAATATACTTTTTAAAGTCATTTGTAGCAAAGAAAAACTGTGCAAAGAAAAATGTTGATGATCACACATCACAACCATCACAACCCTGGTTGCCAGCTTCTTTCTGATCGAAGAGCATTTATTTACCTCAGAATTAAATAGTCCAGGCTGGAAGAAAGCCTGGGTGAAGCATGAAGCATGCATGTAATCTGCAGGTAATAAGACACATGAAAAAAGATGTGGACAAATTAAACTTATATATGTGGGTTTTTTGCATCCAGTAAGAACAATGATTATGAAAGATGGATGTACTTTTTCAAGAGGAGGAGTGCTTCCAAAGAGCTTTTTCCAAAGAGTTTGTTGAATAGAAATTGTGGTGGTAGTTTTATCTCCTTTTTGTTTTATTTTCTTTCTTAGCCCTGAAACTGTTTGCTGTTGGCAGCACAGCTGCAATTAATTGTGTTTTTAATTATAGGCTGATTTATTTTCAGATCTCAATAGAGAATGACTACCTAGGCCCCAGAAGAATTGAGAGTCTACAAAAAGAAGATGCTGATTGGCAGAAAAAAGCCCACATGGCTGTGCTTTCTATTCAAGATCTTACAGTTAAATATTTTGAAATAACAGCTAAAACGCAAAAAGGTAGTTATTTCCTGTCACGCTACATTATTTAATGTTTACCATGTTCTGCATTGTACTGTGAGCTTTTTCATCAATCCTTCATGAGGAAAATACAGTTGTCATTCTTATATGTTTTTTCTTCTGTGTATATTTGAATCTTTCACCTGAACCTTTTCAGAACATCATCAGAGGTGACCAGAATAGAAATTTTAGATAGAGGTTTTATAGCCACTTTCTCAGTGTAATTGTATTAGCAGTACTCTGTATTTGTAAATGATTTAGGAAGTGTAGAGTCCCTGGTAGGTCCTGGATATGGCAGACCCCCATAGTAAGTGTTAATTGTCTTTCACCTTATTTCCTGTTCTGGTATTCCTTGCCTTACAGTAATTTTTTTTCATAGCTGTAAACATTAAGCAAGAGCTCAGTTTAACTACTCAGTGAAAGCTGCTTCTGTTCTTCAGAAGCCTTCATGGATATAACCTTGGTTTTTCTGTGTTTGAAGAATGTGATGGTCTTAGTAAAAACTGGTGCAGAAAAGCAAGGTCGAATGACTTGGTGTGTACGTACACCCGTGCTCTCCCTGTGTACCATTTTAACTCAGATAACCAGTTTAATTGGGCAAACAGACCTTTTTCTAGTTCACTGACAAAGTTTGTCCTAGTGTCCTCCCCTGCCTGACTGCAGGTCCCTGTTTCTTTCTTTGCCTTGGTGATAGCAATTGTGCTAGACCCACAGGAGAAATCCTTTTTTGATTGGTAGGTTTCTTGTCATCTCTGTACATGACTGCTACATCTGACTCAAGAGATGCAGGCACCGCAAATTTAGTCTGTTCAGTGACAACCCAAGTTAAAGATAATGTTGAAATTTCACCTTATTCTGCCTGGGTGACTTAATAGGTTAAAGCATGTTGGAATTAATTTAATTAGAGCAAATTCTAAATGTACTAATCAGCTTCTCTTATTTTGTAGTATGACAAAGGCAGCCAGTAAGATACACTACTAGTTGATAGTGCATATTTCTAGATATTTACTTGTTTGTGAGGGGTTTTTTTGTTGTTGTTGGTTTTTTTTGTTGTTGTTGTTGTTGTTTTTTGTTGTTGGTTGGTTGGTTTTTGGGGGTTTTTTGTTGTTTTTTTTCTTCCCCACATGATTTTTTTATGTACAGCAGTCAGGATTTGGGGGAAAGCCAGTGGAAAGTGACATGCCTGAAGGCTGATTACAGATATAGACCTTTAATATACAGGTTTTTTTGCCTGGGGTTTTTTTGCCTGGGGTTTTTCTTGGCCTGCTGCTCATCACAGGGTAGTGTTACATACCCAAATATTAACAGATGGCAGAGGAAAAACACATGAGAGCATTAAGGTGTTTCTTATTACCTAAGAACAGCATGTAATAGCATGTGGTGGCTGAATCCCACCCTTTTGATTCCATTACTTTTGTGGCATTTGCTTTGTAAAGCTAAGTACAGTATCACATGACCTATATATTAACAATGGTGAAAATCTTGTGCGTGTCCAGCTAGATGTTATATGGGGCCCAAGAATAGTAAATCAGGGACCTCCTGCATTTTGAGGTAAAAGGTAGATGTTATTTTAATTTCATGCAGTGTTCTTACAGAATTGCACTTGAAGTTAGGCTGAAATCTTAGTTTTAAATAGTAATTTTTTTTACTCTTTAAATTTATTTAAATTTATGACTGTACTATAAATGTCATTAAGGTGAGCTGGAGACTTTAGTAACTGATAGCTGGTGGTTACAGAAGTGGGGAAAATTTGGGGTGCAGTTCAAGACCAAATGGTTGTATTAATGAGATTTTATTAAGTACAAATATGTGCATTTTCTTTGCAGCAGGATCACTAGTGGTGTGAAGAGTAGACTAGTAAGATGCCTGGCTTTTTTTTTTGTTTTCCTTTCTGTAGCTGTGTATGATCGAATGCGAGCGGACCAGAAGAAATTTGGTAAGGCAGCATGGGCAGCAGCAGTGGAACGTATGGAAAAGCTTCAGTATGCAGTTTCTAAGGAGACTTTGCAGTTGATGCGTGCTAAAGAAATCTGTTTGGAGCAGAAGAAACATGCGCTGAAAGAGGAGGTAAGTTTTCACGCCAGCAAGTAGAAAATTAAAGCATATAGAAAGAAGCAGCATTAGACAAACGGTGTTGCAATGTAGGTGTGTTGAGTTTTGTGCCACTTACATATGTTTTCTGTTCACCTTTTCCTGGCTAGTCAACCAGAAAGACACTTTTTGCCCTGAATGTTTACAGCTGTCCACTGGGATGAGTAAAATGAAGAGAAGGGATAGGACAGAAATTGGCTGCTATGTAATCTCTGCAGTTTAGCTCTCAGAGGCATGACCACCTTTTCAGAATAGCTCTGACATTCCAGATGGAAGGCATCTGACCATTAGTAAATATATGAGTAGCTGGATGGTTGTGTTGCACTCTTTCTCTGCTTACCTTAAGTACTAAGGCAATCTTCCAGAGGGACTGTGCTAGCTACAGTTCTCCTGAAGATAGAGTCCATGCATGAAACTGTGTTTAAATGCCTTGGCAGGAAAAAGTCCATTTATTGGGTTTTATGACAACTCCTCAAAACTAACAATGCTATAAATTCTGTTTTAAACTTTGCTGTCATATGGACATTTGGTGCAAAGAACTTTCTGTCACACTAATGTTAATGTGTGTTCTAACAATTAAATGATTGTTTTAAGAGAACTTTTCAAATGTTTCAGCAAAATTTGACTAAACTGATGCTACTGTTACGAAAAGGTTATCCAGAGAGCTCACGACTTCAGCACTGCAAAGGCTGAAGGTTTGTAGGGCTGATAGACTATATGTCTATTTTAGGAGCCTCTGTAGAAGACAGCTTGATCTGCAAGGAAGAGAGAGTACATGCAAGACCCAGAGCACGAAAATAGGTTTACTGCATTTCTGTGCTCTTTAGATTTGGAAATCCAAGAGTTGTCTGAAAACCTGAGTTTGTCAGGCTGTTGTCATCTTTAGCCAAGAGTTGATGAGACAGTCCAGCAGTACTAATTGGAAATTGAATATTTTCACTTAGAGTAAACGTGCATCTTCTTTTCGTGGCACATCTTATTTTTCTCCCTGTGGAGACCTGTGAATTTTTCTTTGAGTGAGTGAGTCTGGTAAAAGAGTGAATGTTTGGTCTGATATGTTAAAAGTACTAGGGGCTGCACTGGAAAAGCAAAGATTCATTGTAGTATACATCAGGATGAAAGTGCTGAGCTGTGAGTTTGGGGCTTTTGGGGACAGAGAAATAAAGAACGTCTAATGGGCATGGTGCCTTGGGATGATGTGTTACAAGGTATAGAGAGCTCTGGGTCTGAATACGGTGATAGGGAGATGTGAGCACCAACCAGCCTCTGCTTTGATACACATTATGTTCTGAGAATGTAAAAGACTTAGGTATACAGAATTGAATGTGTGAAATGTGACTGGGAATCCCATCATGGCAGAGAATGGTGGCAGTCTTATAAAGAAAATACCTCCTGGCAAGCCATTTAGCTACTATATTCTAGAAAATAAAAACAGGGCATTTGTATGAAGAGACTAAAATACTCAAGAAATTAATATATCTGGATTTTAGCTGAGAAGAAAAAGACGATTCAGAACAAAGACAGGATATGACTTTTTTTGAGGACAGTGTTGGTGTTCAACAGGTTGTCTATGGATTTTTGAACAGGTTGCCTATGGATTTAGTCTTGGAAAAGAAAATTTTTGTAAGGACATATTCTGGTAGGAGAAGAGGAAATGGCTTTAAACTGAAAGTGGATGGATTTAAATTACATAATTAGGAAGAAATTCTTTGCTTTGAGAGAGCAGCACTGGAACAGGTTGCCCAGAGAAGTTGTGGATCAGTATCCTGAGAAGTGTTCAAGGCCAGGTTGGATGGAGCTCTGAGCAGCCAGGTCTAGTGAAAGGTGTCCCTGTCCATGGTGGAGCGTTTGGAACTTGATAAGATTTCAGGTCCCTTCCATCCCAAACCTCTCTGATTTGGTGAATGCAACCCCTCTCTGATTGGAATGAATGCAACAACAAAGACTGTAGAGATTAAATTAATTGCTTTCATTGGTGCAGGAAGTTGTGGCATTACAGGAAATTGAACTTGGATCTCCCCAGTTTAAGTTTTTGATTCCACCACTGTGGTGTTTTAACCCCAGCCAGCAACCAAGACTCATGTGGCTGGTTACTTGCTCCCTCACATTTGGATTTAAATTTGGGAACATCTGTTTTTAAGAAAAAAATTGTGAGGGTTGGAGTCAAGTTCACAGTTCATGGAAAAAGTGAAGTTCTTAGGTGTGAGCATGTTTTACCTTAATTTAAAAAGCAAACAGATGTTTCCCACACCCTCTTCCCTCACCACCAAACCCACCAAATTTTGCTGCATTTTTACAGTAAGGAAGTCCTTGAAAAATGCCAAATCCCTTGAAAAATGCCAATATCCTGCCTGAACAATAAACATTATCCCTCTTATATGGAAAAACCAGAGAGTTCAAGAGAACCAGTCCTTTTGTCTTGAAAAGTAGCCTGTAGTTCACTCCAATTACGTCCTTTACCATTCTGGTCAAATTGGTAACTTAATATGGTTGCACAGTTGCACATCCTTTCACATTTTTTTTCCTCAGTTCTGCTTTTACAAGTTTTAACTGTAGCTGTCTAGATGCCTACTTTTAGATTTTTGGGATTGAAGATAGGAGAATTCTAATTTAATTATGTATCTTTAGAGAATCAAATGGTCGAGAGTGAGGGAAGTTTCACACCATATGCTATATGACTTGACACTGGACAGTCACAAAGTATAATTCAGTGCCATGGATTTATTTCACTGCCATGTAGAAAAAATGTCAGATATTAAAGACATCTTAAAGTGTGTGTCTGGTCAGAATGTATCTTAGGAACTTGATGTGTTCAATTTTAACACGTTAGCTTTACTGTACAAGACAGTATCTAGCTGTAATCATAAAATCTGTGGTTTTGTTGTCATCATTATCATGGAGTTGTATGGTGTTTGTTTGTTTGTTTGTTTTCTCTTTTTATTTAGATGCAGAGCCTGAAAGGTGGTACAGAAGCCTTAGCCCATTTGGACCACTTAGAAGCTGATTATTATGATCTACAGCTTCAGTTATATGAAGTGCAGTTTGAGATCTTGAAATGTGAAGAGCTGCTCCTGACAGCACAGCTTGAAAGCATCAGAAGATTGATGTCAGGTGCTTTACTTATTTAAATTAATACATAATCTGTGAAAGATAATTTTCTTCCTGAGAGTCCAGGAAAGCCTGTGGGAATGAAATGAGAACAGATTCTTTGCTGTGTGAAGAGCTGCAAAAGTACTGTTAAATTAAAATTTACACCTGTTTGTAAGGCATATACATACACATACAGAAGTTCTGGTATGGTTCTCATTGCCTGTATTGGGAAGTTTGCATGTAAGATGTGCAAACTATATAAGTTTTGAAGAACTAAGATCAGGGAGGAGGAGGAAACATCTTAATTACCAGGCTTGTCTAACTAAGAATATGCAGTACACGATATTACTCATTTCTTGAAAGTGATTGATTTTTAAAAGCTGAATCTGCAAATTGGATTCCTTTTGTTACACTTGAAGCTCATATTATCATCTCAGGTTTAGAGTTTCAATCCAAACCTTATGCTTCCAGAACCGACTACCCTACTACACCTCACGTACTTACAAACTGTGGAAACACTACCTGTAAATCACAGAGCATTTTTCAATCCAGTTCTGTCCTTTAGACCGTTCCATCTTTAACATTTGTATTTAAGCAAGGTTTGTTTTACTGTTTTTAGAGTGTAGGGCTTGCATAAAAAAAATCTGCTATGGATAGAAAATTGTCCTAAGAAGCTGGATTGTATTGTGAGTAGCTGATGGAAAAGGAGAAAACATAGGATTCATCTCACTGTAACATGAATCTCCACCCTTATGGCTTGTGATGGAAACAACTATAACCATATGTTTGGAACACAAGGATTGGAAACTTTGTAAATTACTTAGAGAAATGTGGCAGCTTTAACTGGGTGCTTCTGTGTAGAATTAATTAGTGGTTTTGAGGTAGATAGATTTTGGGCTGAGAAATTGGGCATGTCGTTTCGGTACTGGAGACATGGTATGGTCTGCTTACTTACGAACTGAAATAAATCCTCTGAACAGGAGAGCAAGAACAAATATGTATCAAAATTCTTTGTCTTCAGTGTAGTGGTAGTAAAACCTCTGGGCCGTCAGACTAAGCTGTAGAAACGTCTTAGGGCAATATGATTTGTCATTAATGTTTTCTCCAGAAATCTCAAAATAACCCTCAACTCACAACCTAATCCAAAATAAAGCCCTCAGTCAGCTAAACCATCACCCTCGTCCTTCCCTCATGGCGACAAAACAGTTCACTGTTCTGGCTTCCTTTTTTTTTTTTTTGAATTTGTAAGATACTGTTTAATAATAAATCCCAAACTATCCCACAGGACAGAAAATGAAAAATACAGTTCCTACATGTGTGGGAATTGTTTAGCACATGAAATTACCTTCTCAGACTTTCGTTAGATGGATAGAACAATTGATGTGAAAAATTATGTGATGTGGAAATGACTATATGTGTTTGAGACTATTCAGCACCGAATCTGAATTCAAGCGCCTAAAACATTTAGTGGTCTTTTAATATGTGTTGTTTCCTATGATGTCAAAAGAAAAGCATGGTCTGTTACACTTTCTTTTTAAAGTGTAGTGATAGTAAAGTAACAGACTTTGATTTTGCACATCTGTATGATTTGAAATTCACGTGTGTAAGCCTAGTAGATGCTGTTGCTTCTCTGTCATCTTTGGCTCTGTTGGTTCTGCAGAGCTAGTTCAAAGTTCTCAGTGTTTTGAGAGCATGGTTTGAATTGACTGCAGTTGGTTGTCAATAACAGCTAGAACAACATCTTTGCAAATTCAGCAAAGGATCTGAAAAGGATCAAGTGATAATAGATTGTCATATTATGAGCAACACTGGTAGTTTTTCACTGTCATTAAGCAAATACCTGCATTGAAATTCACAAAACATGACTTTATTAGGTAGAATTTACAAGGGTTTTATCTTATTCATATGAAGTATGAGTACATTCTTGTCAAAATGATTTAGTGGTGGATGAACTTGTGTATTTCTGTCTTTGATGAGTCTTCTTACTGTGGTATCTCAAAGGAGTTCCAGTGGCTTGACAGTTTTTACATACTGATGAAGCTTTATAGGGTTTTTAGTTTTTAAACTGTGCTGAAGTAAAGAAATTGTTTGGTATGTTTTATTAGGTTTTATTTTAAGGTGAATATCTTGCTGTGCTTTATTGTCTGGTCCTGCCATGACTTCTACTGAGCTGAAATTAGCAGGGCAGCCAGAATTCTGGTTGCAGCAGAGACTATACACACAAATAGCATTAAGTGACAACAGCTTTTAAAATGGACTGTGTACTGAGGGAAATCCTGTGCCTGTCCCCACATAACCAAGTAGCTGAAGTAGGAGAAATTACAGTCTTTCTGAAAGTAGTCGATAAAGTTGAAATAAGAAATTTTGGTGTTGCTGTGGAATAGTGACTTGACACACATGCTGGCTGCATCTGCCTATTTCAGACAGCAGTAATGCATTTCCTTCTTGGTGTATTACAAATATGTCCTCCTTCGTATGCCAGTGGAATGGAGAACAAGAGGTCTTTGCTGCTTCTTCATCCCAACATTCTTCAAGGATTTATAATCACCACTCTTTCCTTCTTGGCAAGAGATGAGAAAGCAGCATTTAAGGATGAGCTCAGTGTTATTCCAAATGCTTCACTCAGGAAGCTGAAAATCATGAGTGTTGATAAAACTATTAGTAATTACCTCCTTTTCAGGCCTGTAATGCTTTGAGGGATTGCATTGAAATTGCTCTCCCTCCCTCCAAGGAGCAGTGACTGGGACATCAAAAACTTATGAGAGGATTTTTGGTGTCCTGTTGTCAGAGTCCCCTTACATGAAGTTGCCAGTTGGTTGTAACAGAAGGATCTCATGCCAAAGACTTCAGATAATCTTGTCTGTCCTGAGCTTCATGGTGAAGACCAGAGAAAATTACAACATGCCGTGGGTCTCTTGTGAGACCCAAAGACATGCATGGGTATTGTGTTCAAATTAGGCTACACATAATAGCTGTACATTTTGAATTGCATTTGTGTTTTAGTACTCTTGAGCTTGCCTGAATAGCAGGCTGAGCTTCACTGGTATTAATTTCTGTTCCTCTTTTCTGTGCCTTGCTGTTTAATGCTTTTCCTCTGACCTATTGATTTTTGGTACTAGTCCTCTGAAGGGGATGTGGCATTCTTCTGCATCAGATCTTGCAACTCAGTGGGAGGGTTGTTGTTGAGGAAAACAAAATGTTTATCAAATATGAACCATTGATTTGGCTTTTTTATTGCTGACATCTTTAAAACAGAGAAGAGAGATGAGGTGGTGTATTACGATACTTACGAAAGTATGGAAGCCATGCTTGAAAAAGAGGATATGGCAACATCTGTACACTTGCAAAAAGAGGAGCTGCAAAAGTTGCAACAAAAAATCCGCCAGCTGGAAGCAAGGCGTGGACGTATTTCAGCCAAGAAAGCCTACCTCAGAAATAAGAAGGTACTGTTTAATTGTTTTCTTTTGGGGCATAATTAGCAAATTTAATAAAACTTCAAAAGGTTTCCTTTGAGATACAAGTTTCCCAGAATTTTTGTGGATTACATTCATTGTTTGCTATATGTTGTTTTGCAGAATATTAAATAAAATAGCATGTATTATTACATTGATACATTTAAGTTTCTGTTTACTTTTCTTCTAGCTTTAAAGGAATCTTCAATTACTTTGAAGTCAACAAACTTATTTCTATTAACTAATCAGAATGCTTTCATGTGGGAAGTACATGCTAGAATGAATGTTTTTATGGAGAGTAGTTCTGTATGTTTGCAGAAGAGAATTTACAAGTGCGTTTCTCACGAATGTGTTCTATTTTCATTCTCTTACCCCATCCTTTTAAACTTATGTGTTGCTGATACTCTGTATTTGGCAGATCTATATGAAATCCAGTCTATATTCTTAGTTTGTAGTTCTAGGTATGCTATTTAGGTCGAAGTTCTGAGAGACCGTTGTAATACTTGTTAGAAAATAGGTTCCACCCCATACAATGTGCTATAAAACTATGCAGAAATGCCAGCTGAGGCCTCATTCTGGGTTAGGATAAGTGGTCGGTTTGGTTGTGTGCTTCCAGTCATGTCCCTTTATGTGAAAGATGACCCCTTCATATAAAGAGTTCTAGCAGATTGACAGTAAGCCCTTCAGGTCTTCACTGCATAGTTAATATATCTATTTCTGTACCTAAATCTGAAGCATAACAGAGCAAATCAAAAGCTGTTGATACATTTCATATATTGGATTTCTTGTGTTTTGTCAGCCACTGCCTGGTTTCTAGTTAACCCAGTACGGAGACGACTGCAAAGGAAGTATTAAAAGAAAGGTCTCCTCTTAGCTGATTATGTGAAGTAGCTTACTTAGTCATTGTGTTTGTTTTACATGAGTTTGTAAAGAGAAAAAGTATCAGGAACCTTGTTAGTATTTTAAGTAAGTGAACTTATCTGTCGTGTTATGCTAATTTACACAGGCTCCAGTATAATATGATGTTTTTTCCTGGATATGAAAAGAAGCAGCTGGCACCTTACAAAGTAGACAAACCTGTTCAAAAGCAACAGCCTGTTGGCTGTTCTTTGCTTAAGTTATTGTAGTTCACAGGCCAAGAGAAACCCTGCAGCAGCAGTAGAGATTTTTTAGCATGCCCATATATCTGTATAATGAACTAGTCACCTTCAGTGGTTCATTTGTTTCGAGGTTATCCCATGATAGAATATCTTGTTTAAGCAGAAGAAGTTGATTTTGGCTGTAGCAATAGCAGCAGCATGCCTGGTTGTGCACTGTGACAAGATGCAGAGCTGTGTACAGTAGTGTTGCTCGTTGGCATCTGCAGGCAGGAGTGGTAGTTACATCCTTTCAACGTTGTGCTGGGATAGCTGTGGCTGCACTGCTTTCAGGACCTGAGGTGGTGTCTCCATGTGGAACTTGGACATCACATTGCTCTCAGAAATAGTTCCAGTTGAGTGCTGCAGGGAGACACTTAACTTTCAGCTTCTAGAAAAATCCCAGTGTAGGACAGTGTGTGTTTAAACTTGCAGGAGAAAATAAGTTGTCTTTATTTGAGCAAAAAGAAAGGCAGAATCTCTTGTGTGCCATTGTGTGGCACTAGCTGGGCAGAAAAGAATGTGGCCATTTTTTAGCTTCTCTTCTTACTGCTGGATAACGCAGTGTCCTGCTAAGCTTTCTAGCAATTACCTGAAAATCAAAACTCATAGATTTGTCTCTTTTTTTTAAGCCAGCTTTGTAATTTTCAAAGACTTTTCTAGTGATAATGCAAACCATTGTTAATTATTTTACACTATATAAGGTGCCTGGTGTGAGTACTTGTATTTGCAGGAGAAAAAAAGGTTTCTTGCTCTGAAGTGTTTGCAGGTTGAGTCAAGTATGCAGAACTAAAATACAGATGGGATACAAAACCAGACTGTAGATGGTGAGAATGAGGGCAGTGATGACTGAATGCGAGGTGAAGAAAAGTGACTTCTGAGGGTGAATATGGAAAGTACATGCCATGTGGTGAATCTCTGTGTCTGTCTCAATTAAGAAACATTTATTGTTGAACTGAGATGAGAGTGTACTTCATGCTTTTCAGATTGTGTTCCTGACTGCGTGTTTCAACAGAGTATCTTAAAACAGACTTTTAAACAGGTGTTCTGTTTTGGATTGGGTTGGGGATAGATTGGTGGTTTTTCTTCTTCTTCTTTGTTGTGGGTTTTTTTTTTTAAACTTGTCAGTTCTGTAGTTGAAAACAAAAAGCAAGCTATGTATTAAGTGGTGTATAGGACATTCTTGTGATAATGTTTAGAAATACAGTCCTTTCTCATTATCAAGATTTTAGCAACTGAAGGTGCCCTTAGGACAATGTTTTCTTTCTAGCAGCAGATACCAGGATTAAGGAAACAATAGGAAATTTTTTTCTATCTCAGTTTTATTTTTTTAGAAGAAGGTAATTTCATTATCCAGGTATTTGAAAAAATCTTTTCTATTGAGGAGATAACACAGTGCAAGGAAATAAATTACTCTTTATAGAGTAAGACAATTAGTGATTTAAATATAAACTTAAGTGAGTATAGATCTGTTTTGTTTTTCAGAAATTCCTTCTCTAATTTTGCAGATGATGCTTCAGTTTTTCAGTAATGTTAATGTTATCAAATAATCATACCAAGGTTTTATTTAGAGACTTTTGTTAAAAGTGTATTGGAAACATAATTCCGTTGTGGCTCTGGAATAACTGAATTGGCATTTTAAAAATTCGTGGTTTTACAGGGCTTGATATTTTTTCACTGTACTACCATGAGTATAAACTCTTTATTCTCTCTTTTTTAATACAAATCTATTTGCATTTGTTAAACAATCATTTCCTGATGTTCCTTTGTGCTGATGACAGCGAGTTATTAAAAAATACATATTTTAATAGCAGTTTCACCTTTTTTTTTCTTACTTCCAGAGAGCTAGCTATGGATTTTTCAGGCAGGAAATTGCTATTGTTATGCCAGTCTACCCCCTGCTGGCTACACATTAGTATTAATTAGATTATCATATGGAACAAGCAGCTGATTTATTAGGAAGCTAGATTTATAGCAAAGAGTCAAGGTGAAAAAAATGGCATAGAAGATATCTCAAAAAGTATCTTTAAAAAAAACAGAATTGTGATGAAATAAAATCATTTTGCCTCTGGGAAGATTATTCCTTATCCCAAGCAGACTGGGAGAAGCAACTGGTTGGTGAAGCTGTTTGGGGTATGCTCATGACATATGCTTTCATCTAGGAACCTTCTGCACATGCTTTTGTGTTCATTGAATAGGACACCTTTAGAATTTTGCAAGCCCACATTTTAAAGCACAGCCCATGCCAGAACAGGTGTTACGTAGGTGCAGTGACAGCTGGCATAGGATGGTTGGTATTCTCTTATTATTACTATTACAACAACAGCACCATAAGAACATAACTGCACTGAATGCTTATAGTAAACTACAGGTTCTGCACATGAAAAGCTAACCTTTTAATTGGGTTGTTTTTTAAGCTGAAAGCAAGACTCACTGGAACTAGTTAGATATAATACTAATGCAGATCTCTTTTACATATATTACGTGTTATTAGTCTTAAACATTGTAGTTTATCCAGTAACAAAGGTTGAAATGGTTCCTCAGCTCTCCCTTTTTGTCTCTTTAACGGCAGTACAATTTGAAATTGTGAAATCAATCAGTTGATTAAAGGAAGAATGGGCATTACTTTTTGCTGCTTTCCCAGTTCCATAGAGTTGATCAACGTGTTTCTTGAGGTGTGGCTCTCACTGGACATAATTTCACAGGGAGGTGGTAAAATCATCCCTGGAGATGTTTGGGAGGTGTCTGGATCTGGTGCTGGGAGATGGTTTAGTGGTTACAATGGCAGTGCTGGGTGGACAGTTGGACTGAATGACCTTAAAGGTCTTTTCCAAAGTTGATGATTCTATGATAATGTCCCTGCTTCCCAGTGCTTAGAAGTAAGGACTACCTTGCATGTGCAATAGGATGTGTATTCCTGCTCATACACCCAATTATTATGTTTGGTTTTGTTTTTTGGGTTTTTTTTTGCCAGAGTTCATTCGTATATATTGAACTTGTCATCTGCTGTAATCATCCAGATAGTTTTCTTAATGCTGCCATCTGGGTGTTTTTTATTTCATCCTTTGTTTGAAGTCACTTAATCTTGTCTACAAGTACACTTAATCTTGTCTACAAGTTGAACCCTGCATTTGCCCATCTGAAATTGCAACCTTTCCTTTTTTCTTAGACCATTTCTGTAATTAGTTAAGATGATTCAGATTTCTAATCCTGTCCTACAACATGTTTTCAGCCCCTGCTAGTAATTTTTATTATTTCATGTCAAAGAAGTCTAATTACTTTGATGTAGATTGCTTATTAATACAAAGTCAGCACCAAATACATTTTGGTCAGGTTTGTCCTCTTTACATACATAAAATGTCTTTTATTATTGCATTTAATCAGAAAGGTTTAAATACTGGTGCTAAAATGAAAACATTACATAAAATTGTGTCCCCCGAGTATTTGAGCCATGTCAAAACCCCAAAACATGCTCAACTTATATTTTCTCATTATTTTGTATTTAAAACCTAAGTAGAGAATAAACTATAAACTAGTTAGGAGTATTACAGAAAGTTGTTCAGATTCTCTGTTAGTATTTTTTTGTAGCTTGCTGTGTCTTTGAAACACAGAGATGAAGTATTTCATACTTTTGCAGCTACAAATTGTTTGATTGACTGTTCCAGGATTAACTCTTCACCGGGGGGGGGAGAAAACTTCCAGAAAGAGGCACAAAACCCAGCAGCATTTGGCTGTGTATATATATGTGTGGACCTGTTAAAGCAAGTCCAGAGTAGGTCCACGAAGATGATCAGAGGGTTGGAGCACCTCTCCTATGATGACAGGCTGGGGTTGTCCAGCCTGGAGAAGAGAAGGCTCTGGGGTGTCATCAGTACAGCCTTTCAGGACATAAAGGGAGCTTATAAAAAAGAGGAAGAGTGGCTTTTGACATGGACAGATACTTTACATAGTCAAGGGGAAACAGTTTTAAGCCAGTTTTTAAAGGAGAGATTTAAATAGCTCTTAGAGAGAAATTTCTTTGCTCTGGGGGTGGTGAGCTGCTGACACAGATTGCCCTGAGAAGTTGCGTATGCCCTGTCCCTGAAAATCTTAAAGGCCAGGTTGGATGGAGCCCTGAGCAGCCTGGTTTAGTGGAAGGTTCCCTGTTTGTGGCAGGGAGGTAGGCACTAGATGAGCTTTAAGATCTCTTCCCACCTAAGCCATTCTGTGATATACCTCTGATGAAGGTGTGGCAGTATTTGCACAGAAATCTTTTTGTCAGTTACCTGTATACAGCAGCAACATTGATGTTTTAGTCCTAACAGGAACACTGGTTACTTTTTTTTGATCAAAGCTTGTCCATAGATAACTTGCAGAAGAACAGCTTTTTCTGTGTTTTTAAGCATCCAAAATAGTGGTGTTTCTTTAATCCCTTCCCTCCTTATTTTTGTGCTTTACTCTATTGGCTCCCTCAAGCAATGCTGGCAATGATGATACTTTTTTCTGGGTCTACCCAGAAAATCATACAGGATGATACTTGGGAACCTCATCAGCTCCATGCTCTTTGTGGAGTCACGCTCCAAACTGCTAACATTGCAGCTTCTTGCACAACTGTGAGATTTGTTTATGACTGTATATCTGACTTTGTTCTAGTTCTGCATGGTGCTTGTACCAGGTATAATTCCATTGCTCATACTGTCCCCTTTCCTGCCCCTCAGTATAATCCAGTGAAGTTGTCTATCTGCTTGAAGTTTGACTGTCATCCTCTTGTCAGCTGTTGTAACATGGCCTAGTTGATTGTTTGTTTTTAACCTATTCTTATTTGCAGACAATGTAACAAATTCTTTTTTTAAACCAGATGTTAGAGGTGTGAACTCAGTGTAATAAATTAATATGATGAATTGTAAAACTTTAGAAGTGTCTGTGCTTGCAGATAGTACATGGGAAAGATGAATTGACACCTGTAAATGGGAAGGAAGCTGTCTGTTTGCCTAAACAGAAATATATGGTATATTTGAGAGTTAGTTATTTTCCGTGTGTGTAAATACATGGGGTTAAACAAGGGCTTTATGAAGTGTTGACAGATGGGTGGTTTTTGCCACTCTTGTACTGGTACTGTAGAACAGACTTTCCAAGCAGCTGTCACTCGGATCTATTCTTTTGATAGTTAAAAGTAATAAATTTGGGGTTGTCTGGCTTGGGTTTTTTTTTCTTTTTCAGTTAGAGTTCATTGTGAGTTAAATGACCTTGTCTGAAACAGGCTCTACAATTTCTATTTTCCTAGATGCCATTTGCTGAATATGACATTATGTAAATCTCTATTTAAATTACATGCTTTATAGTTTATATTTTATGTCCCTGCAGGAGATCTGTATTGCAAAGCATAATGAGAAGATCCAGCAGCGTCACCAGGGCGAGGAGGAGTACAAAATGCACCATACTGTTCAGCTGGTAAGTTTGAGTTCTGTGCTGTTGAGCTTAGCCTGTCATTAATAGCTTGCATTCCTCATTATACATTAATTAGGGGAGCATTCAGAGTGATAGCTCTTTCAAAAGACGGTGTGTATCCCTGACCTTTGCACCATGGATTTCTGTGTCATATTGTGCTGGTAAGGGGGAGTATGTAGTTGTGTTAGGAAGACATGGGAACCAAGCAAGTAGAACAGTTCTTTATGCTGGATTGACAGTCTGAGTGATTTGTTATCATCACGTGCACGTGGATGATTCTGAACATCTCTGAGTACCACTTCCGGTATGCTGATAGGAGTAAGGAAATCACACAAATTTATTCTTGAATCCTAATAAGCTTGCTACTTTTCTTTTTACTAAAGCAATTACTGGAATTATGTTGTATAAAGTTGTAGTTCCAGATGGGTGCTCCATGATTTTTTTCATAGTCTGATTGCAGAGAATAGACCAACCTGGTCTCTTATGCTCTACCTAGTAGACTTATCACAAGAATGTTCAAATTTTGGACTAGGTCTTGGGAGCTGATATAGTATCAATATTTGATAAAGATCACTGACAAAGATGGATTGAAACCCAAGTCTCTTTAATTCAGGCTTCAATTAGATTAGTGAAAGTGATTCTGTTTCATCCTTATACATTTTTAACATTGATATATTTGTCCAGGAAGTCAGTTGCATAATTTATTTTATGGAAAGGCTACTTGTCAAAGGCAGTATGTATTGGAATATTCTTTCAGTAATTTTAAAAAACTAGTTTTTTCATCAGTTCTTATTATAAGGCAGAGGAAGTTACTAAGTGGACTGTAGCCCATTTATCAGTCCTACAAATAAAACTTGACAAAGCCAAAGGACTTCTTGTCTCTGAAGTACTGCAGAGCTTAATATTATGGAATTGCCTGCTTGAATGAAGTGAAGAACCTTATGCTGATTTTTTGTGTTTGTGGGATTTTTCTGGTAAAAATGGGACTGAAAAATTCTAGGATTATGGTAAAATAGGTTTTAAATTACTGGTTTTCATTAATGATTTTGAAAAGATAACTCCTAGAAAACTTTTGAAAAGGTTAGTCCAAATTTGAAACCAAATAAAAATTGCAATTTTACTATTTTACTTACAAGTGAAACAAAACCAAATAAGCCTCCCAAAACAATAAGAAACCCTTGAATTTGAGACTGCTTCAGGAAAAGTTTGATCTGAATGCATATATAACATTCAGGTACAGTGACAGAACTACTTCTTTTCTTTATGCTTCTGTTCTAACTTCTTTGCCCGTTGTTCTTATTTTCTTTAACCACATGCTTCTCCTCCTCTTCACCTTTTTCTCCTTTCTGTCCTTACTATTTTTTAGACATGTTCTCATCTTTCTCTCCCTAATGCATCTATGCTTCCTTTCTTCCTTCCAAATCACAGCAGTTGGCTCTTTAATGGAGGACACCAGGCCACTAGCTGACTTATGAAAATGGCAGGCAGACACTGCTTTTGTGGTGATTGAATGAGAGTAAAAGGTTCACAAAAGTGATCAGAATTCTTGATTATGAAGATACACTTTCAAAAGTAATATTAAATGCTGTGAGTCATCTTAAGAATTAAAGCTGCTGTTTCTGCTCAGGGTTTTTGCTTTGTGGTCAGCTGTTACATCACTTCTCCTGATAGCTTCTGAACTTGCATGCAGTGAATTTCACCTTCTGGTAATTAGCTTCCATTTCCAGTAAATTTGACTGAGGAGTTAGTGTTTGTTTAAAAGATGTAGTAGCTCTGCTGAAGTTCTGTAAGAAAGGATGATTAGTTAAAGGAGATGTATCCAAAGGTGTGTTTTATATAAGATAAAATCTCTGTACAAGAAAAACAACTGTCCTAGGTTCAAGGAAGAGCTTCAGACTTTACTTAAAGTGCAATTACATAAAATCAAGCTGATTAAACAACAAAAGCTGGAGTAAATACAAAACTATATTTACTGTTGTAAATGTAAGTTTTAACATTTATCTTACTTGCTTGCTGTTGGGTTTAAAACTTTGTCATGCTGAGTTCTGTGAATTCTTGTACTTTGAAAATACTAATATGACTTGTTTAAATGGGCAGCCTTGCAATTTGGACTGTCATTTTGTTCTTGGAATGAGGGGAAGATGGATACTGCTTTGTTCTCTGGCTAATTTCATGCAATTTCAATTCAAGGAGGCTCACTCTGCCACTTGTTATCTCTCATCTCTTGAAGTTAGAAGTCTTTCAAGTGTTCCTGTTCAAGATTGAAATATTTTTAATGAGCTTTGTGTTTCTTTGAGAGAACAAACCACAAAGGGTATACTGTTTTTAAATAGGGAAATGTATACTCTTTTTGAAGGCCAAGTTTTGAAGTTATGTTTATTTTGAGAAGTATATTTTTAAGTAACTCTTCACATTTGGGAGTATAGTTTTTTCTAGTGAAGCCAAATAGAGCACTGGATGCAATATTTACATGTTTTCCATATATTTTCTCAGAAACGAGATCAGTTGCAAGATGAGGAGGAAAGAAAGAGCTCCTGGGTTAGTCAGGAACGACAGAAAACCCTGGACAGACTTCGTACATTTAAGCAGGTAACAGAAGAACAGTTGTTTTTTTCTGGCAGTTTCCTTTCCCAAAGAAATTTTCACTCACTCCAGCAATAGCATTCACTGTGCTATTAGTAATTCTCTTTCATTGTCTCATTAACTGGTCTTTGGAAAATTCACAACAAAATATGGCAGTGGTGGTAACAGATTCCTCCAGCTGTTGCATTCCCAGTGCCTTAAGTTTCAATTCACTCTTACACTTATATCTTGTGACAAGACACTTGGCAAATGTTCCTGAGAAGTATAATCCAAAGAGTACTTCCTTCAAAGAGCATTGACATCTGACATGGCCTCCTACTGCTACTTGATAGAATACCTGCCCCTTCTTATTACAGTGGAAGAATCAGAAAATGCATAGAGGGTGGGAATGAAGGGGAAAGGATAAGGAAAGGGCTGAAAGTGAAAGAAAACAGAGACGCTATTAATTGGTGAAAATGTTTTGTTGAATACATTAAAAAAATAAAGGTATGAGAAGTTTCTTTGCTGGAAAGTTGTCTTCTTCAGCAGTATACTCTTCATCTTCTTCAGCAGTACACTCTTCACGTCACTATTGTTTGCAAGCCTCTTGAATTCTGTAGCTTCTGTAAATTGAAGCAAATTTACTTATTTTAAGCAGCAACTGTTCACGAGCATACTAATATTGCTACATGTTATTTCTTTAGGCCTACCACAATTGTGCAAAAGGTATTAGACCTGTCTTTCAGAAGCAGCTTAATTTTTTGCTTTAAAAAGGCTATGGATGAAACTAACACGAAAAGACTGATAAGAGGCCACAAATTTAAGAAGTAAATTAAGTCTGAAAGTCTTTGATATTCTCAAAATACAATATAAAAAATAAAAATTTTCTCTTTTAAAACAATAGGATTCACATATAAGGCCATTGTATTAAGTCAGACAGGTCTGCACTTGTAGAGGGAGCCATTGACCAGGTTTAGAAGAGGAAAGCAATATGGAATTTTGAATTTTAATTTCCAGAAAAAAACCAGTTTAGAGTGTGCAGTCTGATTCTTATAAAATCCTAATTTTAACCCATGCATTTCACTGACTAGACTAATCATACATAAATTGTGGCTTAAATAAGAATAAAAACTAAGAATATGAATAATTTTTTGCATGAAGCTGGGGCTATATTTGTTTTGGTTTTACATACAAAGCAAAATGAAAATTCTTTGTCAGAAATGACGGGTACATGAAATCCAAAATAGTCAATTGCTTGTGCTTACATAACTGTCAATATTTTATTCACTTCAGCGGTACCCTGGGCAAGTAATACTTAAATCAACCAGACTACGCCTGGCTCATGCAAGAAGAAAATGTGCAGCCAGCTCAGTGCCCAGTGTCGAGCAGCCTCAATCTTTGCCAGCAACCATACAAATCCAAGAGAAGAGTGAAGAGGTGGAATTGGAAAAAGCAGTTCAGCCTTTGCAAGTGCAGGAATCCACAAGCCTAAAACAACTTCAAGATGTCTCTTTGCCTCCTAATGGTGTTACCTCTGAACTGCCCAATGTTAGCACTTCTCCACTCACCAGTGACCAGCTTCAACCAGAGACTGCTACTGGAGAACAGCTTCCACCCCCTCTGCCTCCACCACCTCCACCTCCTCCTCCACCTTTGCCCTCCAAGGAAGATGCCACCAAACCCTTAGAGAAAAGTGACAGCTTTGTTAAACGTCAGAGTGTGGAGAAGGGAGTCCAGCACTCCTCTGGTGTCCCACCAGCACATCTGTTCGATAGCAGTCAGCTAGTCAGTGCCAAGAAGAAGCTTAAGAAGACTGGTGATCTAGAGGGTTTACAGAGGAGGAGAGGTACTGTTTTAATTTCTGCATATTTAATTTAAAATTTATTGTTACTAATTTAAAAATTGTAATGCACATCAGTTCGTCTTTTGAATTGCTGTGTAGGAAAGTGTGTGCTGTGATTAATTTATTATTAATGGGAAAGTTGTTAAATCCTTTGTAGCTGAGAGATTCTGGCAACTAGAACACTGGGGCTTTTATGACAGCGTGGCATACTTGTTCAAAGGGAAAATACTTGTGAAATTGGGTCTACACTGTACCATGTTAGACTAGATAGAAACCTAAGTGCTGTTGAGAAGAATATTTATGTATCTACTTACTGCCAGCCCTGCAGGTATTCTGCGTTTCACCTGAGGATGTAGTGTTCTATTTAATAACAGAATAACAATAATTTTTATGTAGTCCTGTTGTTTATTTTACTGACTTGGATTTTTATTTTTGCAATTTTTTATAAAGCACCTATTGTGTGTGCATTTTATATACATCATAATATGACAAATATAAATTCAGATCAATCATCCATCTGAAGAATATTGTTAATGTCTGCAGCAGCACTCTACCTGCTGCTCCCTAATCCCCTGAGATGTTCCAGGTTTTAAGTGGCTTCAGAAATTTGTCTCTGGATGACAGACAGAGGGACAGAGGCTTTACAGTCCTTCCTTCCTCCTTCAACTGTGCAGTCTTGTATTCTTTTATATCTCTGTTTCGTTGGCTCTTTTCTGTCTGGGCCTGTAGTGGGATGGACAAAGCCTATTCCTAAATGCAAAGCAGGTTTTAAAAAACACACTGTACAATGCACAAAAAAGAACTGGAGATGGATATGTATTGATTGAGAAGTGCTGCACAAATTACATGCTATTGTATACTAGGTGTTTAAACTTTATTTTACTTTATTATAATGCATTCTCTGGGATGAAGATCTTTCCCATTCATGGCTCTTCAAAGAGCCAAAGCCTGATTTTTATTTTTGCAGAAAACTAGTTTCAAGATTAGTGATAAAAGAAGGATTTGTCATAAAGACTATCTCTGACTTCTTTGTTTTTATTACTTAGAAAGGAAGACAATTTTTATAACTATGCTGGGATTAGATGCTAACAAATACATTAACCCAGAGAAGCAGGAAAATGCATTCTTTTGCAGTTGGCTATATTGCTGCTTCCCTTGCTGGCTTATAGAAATTGTCAGGCAGTAGGTAAAATTAAATGCAAGTGTTAAGGATGGACCACACAGTCCAGTACCTAAGACATGTACTCATTACCTGAGTTCTAAAGTAAAAAAAGATGATGCATTCATCTTGCATGCATCATTTCATTATGTTGAATTTCTTGCAGTTTATTTGATTTTCCTGACTGCAAACAGAAAAGCCACATTGTTCAGAAAGTTTTACTTCTTCATAGGAAGTTAAGTGGTTGCAAAAATTACAATTGTCTGTATAAATCAGTTTTGACCTTGTAATAAGGCAGATGATTTAGAGGCTAAAACAGTATTGGAGCTACCATTATACTTACAGTATGGGACTATCACATTAATAGTATGCAGGCAGTTTTTGGTCTGTAGGAAATAAAAATCAGGACTAATAAAAATTGAGTGAAACTAATACTGAAGGTCTTTTGATTTGCCGCAGTGAGTTCCCCGATGGATGAAGTGCTGGCTTCCTTGAAACGTGGCAGCTTTCACTTAAGGAAAGTTGAGCAGAGAAGCCTCCCTCCTTTTCCTGATGAAGATGACAGCAATAACATCTTGGCGCAGATCAGGAAAGGGGTGAAACTGAAGAAAGTACAGAAAGATGTTTTGAGAGAATCCTTTACAATTCTGCCTGATACTGACCCTCTGACAAGGAGCATCCATGAAGCATTGCGAAGGATTAAGGAAGCATCACCTGAGTCAGAGGATGAGGAGGAGAGCTTGCCTTGCACAGACTGGGAAAACTAACCTGTAATTAAGCTACATTTAAAGAAAATATTTCTGCAACAGCTTTTTTTTTTTATAACAGTAGCAGCTGAGCCTCAGGTTGTGCATTCTAGGAGACTTGGTAGGAATGTGACTTAAACTGCCTGACATCCGGTGTGGTAAAACATGCACATATGAATTGAGTATCACTGACTTTTCAAAGAATTTAAGGTTTATAATAAGGAAAACGTTTTTTAGACAGTATGTTAGCCTTTTACTGTTCCAGTATTTCTGCTGATTATTGACAGGACTTCTCCTGAAAAAAGCTCTATTTTATTTAGTAAATTTGAAGGGACAGTTCCCAGTTTACCAAAAAAGTTTAAAAAGCAGCACAATCACTTTTGGATGCACCTTATACTTACTTTCTCATTATTTCTAGCCTTGTAAAAATTGGGCATGTCTTATCATTTCAGACTGAGTAACTTCTAAGGGAAGAACAGTTAGGTCTGAATGCTGAACAGATTGAAATCTCATGGGTTACCCTGAGTGGCTGACTTCTTGATGGTTTGGTTTCAGTCTCTAAAATCTCTGACTTAATTGAATTTGCAGGCTATAAACAGTAAATATGCAAATACAATTTATACTTCTAGTAGTCATATAAATTCTATGAACTTGCATTAATACTAAGCTACAGTGCCTGAAAGTACAGATATCAGACTTCAGCAGATGAAATTAATGATTTCAGAACAAACCAAAAATTGGCAAGAGATCAGTTTTCAAAACAATTGCTGCATCAATAGCACAAAGAGATTTGTGACAGCAGCAGCAGCATAGAGCACTTCTCTGTGGTGTCTCTCTTCTGTTACTGACACGTGAGTGAAGTTGAGTATCAATGGAGGTTTCCAACTAAACCTAAAATTCGAGAAACCAGGGGTATGACAATCTGTAAAGAAATGAAAAGTCTGTTTAGAAAGGCTATTTCAACAGAATGGAAGACAAATATTTGTAATCCTTGCAACACAGTTAGCAGTAGAAAGAAGATAACTTTTGTGAATGTTCACAATCCAGCATTTCTACCCTGGGTAGTTGTTACCATAGCTGGAGAATGACTGTTGGTAAAGTGCTACAGCTGCTTAAAAACTGATTCTGACTTAGCACATCATCTGCTGAATGATCTTGTGATTATGAAATACTGTCTCAATCTGTTGCACTGGCATGGTATTTTCAAATTATAATATTTAAAATTTTTGAAAAGGAAAATAAATACCACCTTGAATTCTTCATGAACTAGCCATTGGCCACCCAAATGATTTCACACAGTTTAATTATGGCTTGCTCCTTCTATTCTATACCAAATACACTGAATTTTGGAATTGAAACTCCAGGAGTGGAGATGTGTTTAACTCTTGCTGAAACTCCAAGTGAAAATAATTTTGCTTTCATGTAACTTCTTTCTATCTTTGCATACTGAAAACTCCCACTACCACAGCTCTTCAGAAATCAAGTGACAGCTATAAGAAAAGACATGTCTTGGAACTAACTTGGCTTTCTTAGTGCAATTATTCTAATTTCCTACATAATGGATCAAATTTAAATTTTGTGATTTGACTTTGATTGTAGTAAATCTATTTGACTGTTTAGGATTTTGTTTGCATTTTTTTGGCAAGATACAAAGAAATTTTCCAAGACTGACTTATTTTTTTTTAATGGAATGGGTTGACCTCCTTAGCATTTTACATTGGAAGTGCATCTTAGAAATCTTCTCTGGTCATTGCCACACAATATAAATATGTTTTCCTCTGCTATTTGCAGCCCCATAAAAGGAGTTCTGAATGCAGGCTGAAAATCAGTGCCACACTGTACCTAGTTGTTTTCTCCTTTTTACCAGACTACATCCTGCTGAAATCCTGTGAAATAACTCGGACCTAAAAGCAGGATTCAGTGTCAGGAGTATGTGCTCCTTGTTCTTAACATATCTGGGACCTGCTTTCTCTTACCAGTGTCACATTTTATTATGAAAACAACCCTGTTTTCGTTAGGTGAGGTTATTTAACACGTAGTAGCTTAGATTGAAAATAGTTGTACAGAATAGCTCAGAAAATAGCTCAGAAATAGCTGTACTAACAGCTCAGAAAAAACAAGCAAGGCCCTTGCTGCTATCCAAGCACATGAAATAATTTGGGAAAACAGAGATTGAGACAAAGCCCTTGAAAAACTCAACTGAATAAATACTTTCCGTATAGATGAGCATACTTGCTTGAAGATAGAGACTGGTTTACTAGCATTCATCATACAAGATAAAATAATGAAAATCTGTCGTAGAAATAGCAGGCTAGTGTTTTTTAGTGTAAGGTTATCCACTTAATATCATGCTTTAAGATTGACCTACTGATTTTTAACTTGTAAGCTCTACACATGCCAAAAACAGTGGAATGGAGATTTTAGGTTTGAAAACGTGTACAAAAGTGTGTTGGCACACATTTTATGTGAATTATGCTTAATTATACATACATCTGTGTAGGCTAAATGTAATGCAGTTGTTTGCCTTACAGAATGAAAGCTAAATCTGATAGTGATGTATATTTATTAAGTGCCAGAAAGTTCCTTGATCTATATGAAGGGAGTATTAGCAGTGCTCAGTGAAGTGGTTTCATTAATTATTGAAGTTTGAAGACAAAACTAATAGTAACTAATTCTTGCAAGAGATCTAGTCATCTCTTGTACTGCCTGCTCTGTGAGTTAACGTCTATGTAAAGTTATGATTAACCTTTTTAAGAACAGTTCTTTCCAGACAGACACTCTGAACCATGTAAAAAGATACTGAGGCATGTATTGAAGTAGCTGAGCAAGTAGTATAAGTATGTAGTAGCTTCTGTATGAAAAATCGAAGAGATTACTGGTACTATCAGCAATATCCTGAGAGTATCTGTGTATGAATACACAGTAATGCAGATAAATCAGCATAGTACACTAAGAGTACTATAAGTAAAGCAGAACTTGACTTCCTGCCAGTGGTGGGCAAAGTAACAGATAATAAGTGAGCTTTTGCTCTCCGTAGTCTCCTAATCCAGTATTTTGGGCCTCTCATCTGTGTTAACTGCCAGTAGTACCAGAAGGCAAAAAAGAAAAAAAAAAACAAAACAAAACCTGGTTGTATGTGTGTTCTGGCTCCAGAGTCACTGTGTCATTACCCTGGGGGCAAAGAGAATCTTTGCTCAGTACTCACTGCTCAGTATATTGCACGTTAGAATTGCCTAATATGTTGATCAGAGAATATTTGTTGCAGCCATTTAGCTTTTCAGATGTTCCTTTTTCTTTCTTCCCAAACAGGTGCTTGACAGCCACCAACGTGCGAAAAGAAACCCCAGTTGAAGATTACTTTTCTTCTGCATTTCTGAGAATTCAGAGCCAGCAGTTATGACCATCAATTCCACAGGAGGCTTTCTTTGGCAAAGAAATAGTCTTTCTTTGGCAAATAACTCAGTACACGGAAAAAAATGGCCTGAAATGTTAATTTCAGGTCACTTTTTTCTTCGTTCGTTCAAACAAATTCTGGTTTGGGCAGAAAGCTAAGTTGTTTAGACGTGCATTTTATACTATCAAGAATGCCCAGTTCTTAAGCACTTTTTATATTTGCGTTAGTAATGTATGGCCAGTTAAGTGAGGGGGGCATTTTGAGTTGGGAGACTCTTTGCTGTTAGAGTAACTTTGGGGTTCCAAACCAGCTATAAAATGGCCCCTTCACTGCACTGAATATCTCATGTGCTCGAAAATTCAACTAAATGGCTCCCTGCAGAGAAGCTTGCTGTGTAGCAGTCTGATATTCCAGAAAGAGAATTCCTAGTTGCACTACAGTAGCTGAAATTCAGTAACATGCAACTAAGACTTTTTTTCTTCTTAGCCTGAAGAAGCACGTCAGTATAAAAAGCAACAACTGACCACAGCACAATGAGAATTAAGAGTTTAATTCAGTACATATTCAAGAATGTGTTTGTTTCCATCATGATACATTTAGCAAGACATACTGCAGCACCTTTTTAGAAGGTCATTTTTAGTCTGACATCTTTTTAAAGTAGACATTTTCATGCTTTTTTAAAATAATATTTAGCTATGCTGAACCAAGTTAGTTATACTTTTATCATTTGTTATAAGAAGCAATATTTTGTAATTTCATACTTAAAAATATTTTTCTCTTTTGGTTTAAAATGGCTTTTGATTAGTCTAAGCAGCCCTCTTCAAAAAAGCTCAAAGCACTTAAGCATACTGATAATTCAGTTGTGAAAATCATGCTATTCTTGCTGGTTTTCATCATTCCCTTTAGTGGCTGCAAAAATGTTTGTATTTCATACCCGAAAGCCTAGTGGCTGAAAAACGTTTCTTTTGATTCTGACTGTTTTATTTTTAAAGGAGAGTTACAACTTCCTCTGCAGTGAATACTTAGGAGTAGTCCTAAACCTCATGACTAATGGCTGCAGGCAGCTACCTTACAATACCACAGTACTAAGAGGTATGTCAGTACAGAGATACAAGTAGCCTTGTACCACCTAAAAACCTCATGTGGTATTAAAAATCAACCCATTACACTTCTAGGAAAGCTGAATTTTCACTAGCATTTTGTTTTTACTAGCGTAACATACACTGTGTTTGAGAAACACACAGTCCCTGTCCTTTGTGTTGTGTGGTCCATTCACTGTTCCTCTTTTGACAGATAAACTATTATATGGGGATCTGGGTTCTTTTAAGTGGAGTTACTCATTGCTGCTGTCGTGTAATGGAACACGTACTGTGTTAACATTTAAAACAGGGGATTTCACGTCTTGCCGTTTACTTACAAAGAGAGGAGCAGGAGACCTTACCTTAGCAATAGGCTGTGTAATCTAAAGGAACCTCAGCTCTGGGACCCTTCAGTCTATTGAAGATGTTTTGCTGTGGCTGTCCAAAAATTAAAGCTCTGTCAAACATCTCGAGAGGATTTTCTTAACCATGTTGCCTTACTTATAAAGTTAGTGAACATTGATTTTCAAAGCACCTGCGAGCAGTGTTACTGTAGAATTGTGTCGATTTTGCTGTGTTAGTTGCCAGGTCTCTATTTTTCAGCTGTGTGAAAACACCTGATACTGGCTTTCCACAGGCCTAAAACTACATGATGCTTTTTTCTTAAACTGATTCTCTGAATTCTGTGTTACATGGTATGGTTGCAAGCTGTCTGATGCTGTGTTCCTGCAGCAATAGCAGCAGATTCAAGGTTCATCATCATCATCTGACACTGCGTATACCATCAGCTGTTTTGTTCTACATTTGTTTGTTCTTTCAGTCATACCACACATTAAAACCAAGGTAATCAAATAAATTTTTGGCTGTAGCACAAAACAGAACTATGATGTAGAATGGTAATTCACATTGCACATTTCATCTGAAACTTAGTGCTAAATTAATAGTGGTGAACAAGCAACTTCTATGTTCATTTTTCCTATTTTCCAGCCTGCAGTTTCATTCCTTGGAGTATGCATACAGAACACTAGCAAAATTTCAAGCCGAGGAAAAGTAGTGTAATTTTAAAGTATTTGTGCAGTGGTTCCCTTGCACAACACGTTGGTCTGCAGTTTACCACGGTGTTGTTATCTAAATAGCTCCATGCTGTACTGTACTACAGTTTTCAGATATGTTTCATATGCCATGTGATCGGTCATCTTTGCCTTGAAAAATGTGTGCATGATTGATGAAATTAGTCTCCTTAATCTGTTTCATATTTAGAAACTTAGATTTCTGTATTAGCTTAGTCTCAATAGAAATGGCGTTCTCATATGAGCATGTATTTTATGGGCACACAAAAAATAGTTGTTACATTGAGCATAGCAGTATAAATCAGTTCAAAACTGCCATCTTCTGTGTGGAAAATGAATGGGGGTTTTTTCCACATCCTGCTCAAAAAAAAAAAAAAAATCTGAATTTAAATCTCCATGAGTCACTAGATGTCACAATTTCATATAATTTTCACTTTGATATAAAAATTGTGCATATGTAGTGTACACAGGCTAATGCAGAAAAGGTGCCATCCTCTGCCATGTGAAATTTTCCAGTGGGATGGCTACTGCAGAAAATGGGGAAAGTTGAGTACATTTACAAGAAACTTAAGGAAAATTATGACAGTCCTGCGTTGAGGTCAGTTCCACCACAGCTGAGAAGAGCTGTAATAATTGTGTTGGTCCGTGAGAAGTCTTGGCAAGCATCACTAAGGAAAAACACGTAAACATGCGCAAGGAAGAAGAGCCTCCATAAAAAAGACCTGCCTATTGCTATTTTTTCATTTTATTGTTGTTGCTGCATTGTTCTGTTGCTAGCTATTTATCTTAAGTAGTTTGTCAGGTTTTGGGCCTTTTCAATTTTTAGAAAATTCTTTCTTTTTCCAAATTAAAAGTTTTACTATGGTGTAACTGATCCAGTGAAGTAAAGATTTGGAATGCATAATGTTTATTGTACAAATGCTTATTATGTAAGGACTGAAAAATCTTTTATGAGTGGGAACAAGAAACTGAATACACAGTTTCTACTAAAACAACCAAAATATAAGGTAAACAGCAATAGTCTTGTTCAGAAATGGAATTTGTATCAACAAGAATTTCACGTTCTCATTCATGGAGGTTCCAGATCCTTTACAAATGACCAATAGTCTTACTCACTTTACTGTATTTTCATGTTAGTTATCTGTCTAGGGTAGATGAAGGCTTTTTTTATTTTTCTCAAACATCACTTTTAAGTTTTGCCTGTTTTGTTTTTTGTTTTGTTTTTTTTATTTTAAATCTGACAGTCTGCATTCTACACCAGACGCTTGTAAAATAAATTAGTATGATTATATATTGTGTTCTTTTGTGACTGAATTGGGGATAGAACTCAACATATACTTCACTACATTATTTGTAAAGAATCATTTTGAGTATAAGCACTATATTCTGTACTGTTTAATAATAAAGTAATGATAGATGCATTATTGAAGATGCAACTTATTGAGAAGAGGAGGCAGAAACTTTATTGGTTAATGTTACCCTTATTCCATTTGTTGCACTGAATTTCAGGAGTGTAATTTGTAAATCAAGTTTGCTCATGCGTGTAATCAGATTTTATTTTCATTGTAATGCTTATGTAATTAAATTACCTGGATGCATTTCTGGTAATGATTTCATAAGCATGGACAATATGTTGTTGATGTTTCGCACTACAGAATTAATGCTAAGAACAAGCAAAGCTTCTTGCAAAGAAAAGGAGTAACAGAAGCACCTTACTGGGAGAGCATGTTGCATGATTTCAGTCCTCTTGGAGCTGACAGACAGTAGGTCATCCTAAACTTGACTGCAAATTGCTCTTTGGTGTAATAAGCACATCAACATACTGCTATCAATGCTATCAACACAACGGCTGTTTTTAACCTATAAATATACTGTAATTTAAGTTTTCCTACAAAGTGAATTTATATTTAATTGCTGCCTAATACATAAATACTTAGAATTTTTAGGAGGGTCAAGGGAGGGAGGGCGGGCATGCCAGTATATTTGTGGGAGGGGCTGTTGCATATATGGGTCTTTGTACTTCCCGTTCAGTTTGACTGTTAATCCAAAACTCACAGCTCTGGCTGTGGTGAATCTGCAGCCTGACATTTATGATATTCTTATTGTGATTCAGGTCTTCTATATTCTGTGGCTCAGAGCTTCAGAATTAGACAGAAAAGGTCATCTTTCCATTCTCAAATGTGAATGCTCTGTACCTCTAATATGGAAAATGACCAAGCAATGAATTTTATTCTGCTGAGTTTTTAATATTACTGTGTAGAGCATTATCTAAAGCTCATTAACCAGTAGTGTGTCCATTGGAAACAAGTAGAAAGGATGAAGACTGTTTTGGTGCATATAGTCCAAACTCTGCAGAGACTTTATTCCAGAGTTGTCACCTATCCAGGAATTAGTTTGCCATAAACTGGCGTGATTTTCAGAGTATAAACATAGTTTTGACTTTTGAATTGGTAAATAGGTGTTGGGTATTGGGGATATTCACTTAACATCTTCCAGCGTGTTGTTGCTGTTGCTGTATGTTTTGAATTTCATTTTAAGTGTATACAAATGCATCATCATAAAAGGAAAGCTAAAGAAATACAGATGGCTGCAAGTTGTCTTACGTGAATGAAGCCAGTGAAGCTTAATGAAACTAACTTCTTTGTTAAGCCTGTTGAATAAATAAGAAATAATGAAAACAAATTTTCCATTCACTAGCTTTGTGCAATATTATCATTAGACTCAGACACTACTAGCACATTGTGCTTGGCTTTAAGAAAGTTCTTTAATTCCATTATATTCAAAAGGACATATTAAATGCTTATTTTATTGTAAACAACTCTGCAAATTTACTATGCCTGAAAATGCTCAAAGTTATTAAGTATTAAGCACAAGTATGTTTAAAAACAAAAGGTTAAGAACTAAACAAACATTTCTAGCAATACCTAGAAACTAAAAAAAAGTTTTAATTGTCTGCTTCTTGGTCTTTTTTCTTTAGTGCAGCTTTTCTGCAATGCAAGTTTATTGCTGTGTATTTCATGGGGTTTTATTATCATGATTCAGAAATTTAAACCTGTACGCAAAGTACTGCATTCATTCACCTTATTGTACATGCGATGTAACATCATACTCACAGTTTTGGTGCTTTAAAATTATTCCTCTTTTCTTTATTAAAGGATATTTATTTGATCACTGTCTTGGTTTTAACTTTGATTATGTACTAGCATTTAAAAAGTATTTTTTGTACAGTTTGGTTCCCACAAAAAAACAATTTAAGATCTAATTCATTTCAGTTCCTATTATTATTCTTACAACTCCTTAAATTCCCTGTCATTGTTTAATGATCTAAGCTATGTTGCAGCATGGAATATTTGTATTTAGGTAACATCTTTGTAAATGAAGCCACATGAACAATTTAGGTATTACAGAAGAACTTTGCTCCTGAACGATGCAGGGTAGATGTGCATAATTATAAATCACACCCACTTTCCATTTCTTGATCAAAAGAGAGAAACACTCTATGAAAAAGGGTAAAAGCTTAAATGAAGAAATATTAAGAGTTTAGCAGCCTTATTACACTTACTAGGGTTCCTAGATGTCTGTGGGTAAGTTCTTCCTTTTATTCCTCTAGCCATTTTGCATTATTATTTATGTAGACATCCATCTAGCAAAAGAGGTGTCTTTATATTGTATCTCTTTTCCCTTTTGCTTCTGTGTTCTTGGTGCAGTGCAGGTAGGTTCTATTTCTAGCTGGTTCCTTAACATGAGGAAACAAAAAACCGATTATTTATGGAACAGGAACTTTTTAGTGCCATTACAATCCTAAGAAAACAAGAAAAAGGACATTTCTAAGAGCAGCATGAAACCAGCTTTGTATTTGCAGTGTAAATCTACGTTGCAAAATTCAAGGCCTGTCTGGCTTTGGTTTCCTAGTGTTGTTTTTGATGCCAGGTAATAATGACTCTTAATTTAGGTTATGGCAGAACATGTAGAACAAGTAGGGAAATGTGTTTTGAAATAATCAGTTCTTTGATCATTGCCGACTTAAGAGAGAAGAATGTTGCATTTGTGTCTGACGTCTGTTCCTAAAGCTCTGGCAGTGAGTGACCTTGACGTGGTTTTGCTCTGCAGTGCTCCATCAGCTGGTTCTGCTTGGCATTGGCTTCACTAGATAAGTAGATTTTTTTTTTTTTTAATAACTCTACAGTAGCCGTACAGGTTGGAGATGAATTTAATGTGTGCATCAGGATTGCAGATGGATGAATGCATCTGTAGGTGGGTTTGAAAGGCAGTGGTACGCCGTGCAGAGTAAGGCCTCTTGTTCGTACGGCAGATGATGAAAGATACGTAGAACTATCATTTATTTTTTTCCTGTTTGTTACATGTCAGATTAAATCAAAGGTACATTGTAAATACTCACTGGGCCGCAGTGCCTCTGGAATAGGGGAGCTACTGATACGTGCAGGGTTTGTCTCTTCCACCACTTAGTGCTCAACAGAGGCAGTTAGGTACAAGGGAAAGAAGTAAAAATGGAAGGTGTGTTTGACAGATGTTGCTTTCCAAAACATATGAACTGTTCGTTTTCTCAGCAGTTTCCTTTTCTTACTGCTGCTTCCCATCATAAGGAGAAGCCCATTTTATAGGCTTCATTCTTCCTGCCATAGGAGGGAGCTTAAAGGAATCCTGGATTGCCACAGTATCTGTGAGTGTTGGGATCAGCAAGCCATCAGAATGTCACTGTCACCACCACAGCCGGAGCTTTATGCTCATGTCACAGATCACTGTCTAAATCTGCTTTTGCAGAGTTGTGCCACTGCGTGCTTGCCTTTTGTAAAGGAAGGTTATAATGTCTGTAAAAATGGATAAAATGATGTCTTAAACCTTGGATGTAGCATGTCAGCCATTTCACTGTTACAGGCATCACTTTGTTTATGCCACCTGCCCTTCAGCAGAAAACCATCCCAGAGGTGTTGCCAAGAAGCTGCAGCATCATCACCATGTAACCTGCCTTGCTCACAGAAGTGCTGCAAGTCTCTGTCCAACTCTCCATCCTGCAGAACTGATCCCATGGAGAAGCTTTTCTGTCCTTTCCCCCTTTGCACTAAGATTCTCAGTCTCTATTACTTTCTCTAAACTTTGTGCAAATCTTCACCACTGTCAAGCTCACTGTCCAGATTTTCATCAGCTCAAAGACAGCACATCTCCCTTGAACTGTTTCCTCCAAAGGAAGGGCTGATGGACAAAAAGCAGGCACAGATTACTCTCTGTGCTGTTAAAGCTGCTGCCTGTGTTGTTGGTAGGGTTCACTCATCATTAATCAACCAAAACTTGGGGAAAAAAAGAACCTAAACCACAACAAAAGTTAAATTCACATTCATGCTGTATCTGCTGTCTTACCCTTTATTCCTACTGTAGTTTTGTGCTGTCAGTGGGATGATTGTTGGAGATACTTGTGCCACAGGTAAATCATCTGTATTGCTTTCTTGTCTCTTTCCTCACCGTGGAATGCAGCAGACTTCCTGGCTTGTCTGAGACGTCTCACCCCACATTGCATACATAAGACTAAGCACATTCACAGTCTTTCAAACAAAAGTCACTGTTTACTTCATTCTTTCATCTTAACAACTTTTCTAATTAGCATCACATTCCCTCTGTACATTACTGTTTAAAAGTCACAGGAATAAGGAAGATGGAAGAATCATGCAATTCATACAAAGCACTTATATTAACTATATTTTTTCTTCCTTAGTACTTTATTTTAATCCCATTCAATATCAGTAAGAGTGTAACTGAGTTCTTAGCATACAAAATCATCAGTGCATGCTCAAACTGCCATGCATGTTAAAAGCACAATTTAAACACCGTAACAGACATTTATGAATCAACTTCTTTTGAAGCACCATGAAAGGATGGCCATTTTCCCCCCACATGCACTTGCTGTGAGTAAAATTACTGTTGGAGTGGATAAAGTCCTGTGAAAACAATTTGACAGAGAAACCACTGCACACAGCTCTTGGTTTCTAATGACATGTTAAAAAAAAATAAAGTCTTGAATTGACAATATAATATTTATAGTATTAAAAAACAAAAAAAAAACCACCCCACATCCTATACTTTCATTGATGGCATACATATATTTTTGTCATTTCTGTAATGGTTTCCTAAAGATTTCTGCTGCTGAAAAGGCTTCTCATAAGAGCAAAGGTGAAACATAAGGTTCTCCTCCTCTTGCCCAGCACCACCGTAGGAGCAGATTTATCTCCCCCACTTTGCAAGAGTGTTTTATGTGTCCCCTGGCACACCCATACCTTGCTCTGTCACTCAGCTCTAAGTCCAGCTGTGGTCAGTGAGTCAGGCTGTTGGCTTCTGCAAGGTCTGGCCATTCATGGGCCATTCCATCAGTGCATGTGGCCAGCAGACGGGCAAAAAAACCTGAGTGATACTTGGAGGGTGCCTATTCTCATTAAGCCATTCTGGTAAAAGATCAGAGGAGTGCAGAAATTGTCCTCAGTCAAAGGTTGCATTAGGTAAAGCAAATCTCTGTTTAAGAGATCAGGTTTGTCACTCTTAAAAAAAAAAAACAAAAACAAAAACAAAAGCAAAAATGAAGTGTCTACTTGGGCTATGTATTCAGGGAAAACATGAGCCACACATTGGCTAGCAGGGCATGCTTTGCCTAATTTGTGTACAAAATAACATGTATTATATTTAAATACTCAAAAGCAGTTACATTTCCAAGTTAGTGCTATGTCCCATATTGCAGAAAACCCCAACCCTTCAAGCATTCAGCTTTTAATCTCCATTTGCAGTAGGAAACTTTGAACAGAAACTTTGTGTCCCAGACAGCATTTGTTGAGACTGCACTGTCAGCCATCTGGGATAAACCTGGGTTCTGCTCCCAGCCATGAGCTGCCTGAGATAACTACAGAATCCCTGCCCAGATGAATGAATTTGCTGCAGTCCTTGGTGGATGCTCAGGGTTGCAGGGATGTTTCTGAATAAGGGAACGCTTGGTACTGTCAGTAGCACCAGCTTGTGCTGTGCTGTAAGAGATTGAATGGAAACTTGAGCTTCTGCTCCCTTCCCCATGGAGGAGCCTAGCTGTTACCCAGGGAGTCACCACGGTGTCTTCTGTTAACCCATCAGTGTGTCATTGCAATAGCAAGCCGTGAAGTCTCAGTAAAAAAACAAAAACAAAAAAACAAACCAACGAGACTTACCCTGAAATACTGCAAATTAGAATTTCTTCACTCTAAATCTGTCAATACCTTCCAGCTGATGAAGGCCTGATCCCTTGACACGCCACTGTCACCAGCTAACTATTTTCCCAGTAGCTGCATGCCAGCATTTATTCTGTGTAAGACCCAGCACTGTGCTTGTGGGGGCCGTGGAGGTCAGCTTACAACTGCCTCTAGTAGCGGCCCCCTCTTCTGGTGCAACCCCTCAAAAGAGAGACTTGAAATGTAATGGCAGATTCCACAGCCTCCTAGCAGCTCTTGCTGAGGTGTAAAACCAGCCTCAAAGACTGGTGAATCTCTTTATTCTTATCCCGTAAGTGAACCATCCTCATTGCCAGATTTAGAGAGGTGATTGATTCTGTGTTTGGACACAGCAGCAGTTCCAGTGCAGTTGCTTGCTCAGCCACAGAGCTGACCAATCCTGTGAGGCCTTATTCCCCTCTGGATTTGATACATATGTCCTTGTTACAGCTTCAACACTGCAACTTGGCCCAAGTGTCAAGATTCCTTTAAACCCCTGTGAAATGACAGCACTGTTTGCCACCTGCCCAGCCTGCTAGTCCAGACTAAGTCCCATAGCTGGATTTCCCAGCCTGACTCAGGTACAGAGAGCTGCCCTCATCTTTGTACTCATTCCCTCATGAGATTTCCACAGAGTGTAGCTATAATTCATTTACAAATGAACCTATCCTAGCTGATGACAGAAATCCTCTAGCTTGATGGGAACTTTTGGTGCCAATCCTAACACAATTTTGCATTTTGACTTGAGGAGTTACGTGTGCCTTACAGGTATTTTCTATTTGTGCAATACAGTCATCATCATTGGTGAAGAGCATGAAAACTCATGTCTTCTGAAAATACTTGCATTGCTGTCTTTTATACAGCTCTGATTCAAGGTACTTCCCTAGTAGCATGCCTCAGTAATGCTTGTTTAGAAGATCCCCCATGCTTCCTCACTGAGGCTGAGATGTTCATGCACAATAGTCAGCACCTCACACCCACCAGTATCTTTTGTGTGGGTGGGTTTTGGGTTTTTTTGGGTTACTGATGACCCTGCCAGGTGAGCTTGACACTTAATATTTATGTTTCTCATTCCATAAGCAGTTTAGGACTTACATTGACTGTAAATGTTTGGTTGTTCCATGTTATGCAAGAGAAAAGAACACAGGCAGAACAAAAGGAAAAATGCAAGAAATAGAAGATAATGAAAGTTTTGACTGGTAGGTTCAAATGGTAACAATAACAACCTCAAATAAAGCTTTCTTAATTTTTTTTTTCAGAGAGGTGGGGAAATGCAGCTTATATCAAATCAACACACCACTCTGCTTCTTTAAGATGCACAGAATGAAATTTCCCCTTTTCTCCCCCTGCAAGCAAAACTCTGAATGTGCAAAATGCTCTGGAGCAGAAGAGCTCCAGACTGGTAATGACAGAGCTACAGTTTTGAAGCAGCAGCTCCTGAACAAAGGACAGCAAGCCCTCCTGGGTTGCTTGTGGGACAGACAGCAAGTGCAGCTGTCAGGGTGCAGCAGAGAGGCTGTGCAGCAGGGACTAGATGCAGGATGCTCACATGAAATACTGCTTGAGGCACTCAGCTACATACTTCTACCCTGGCTCCTCTCACTAAGTGAAAGTCAAAGACAGCTGTACCTTACACTGATAGATTTCTGGTTCCCATTGCTGCAGATTCCTGAGAAACAAAACTGCTGGAATTATAAAAATAACCATATATTCAGATGTGGAGAAAGTAGATTTAATGTTTAAATTTCCATCCATAGGTAAGGGCTATGATCTTTCTCCTGCAGGCAAGTACAAGTACATTTTGCTTCACATTTCTTTTGAGAAATTCCACTGATCATTTAACAAAATACAAGCCAGACTCAGAGAATTTCAAAGGTCTTGTTCCCTCTCTGCAAGTATCTGCATGACCATATTTAATTCAACAGGAGGAAATCCATACACACAGATTATATTTACACATACCTTGTCAGTGTAGCTCTTCCTCTCCCCTTAGCACCTGGATGCATGGTATTGTTTGTGAAGATCTTTAGTTCTGCCCTCCTTCTTGATCTACTGGGAAAAAAATCCTTCTTCTTCAAGAATTACCACAGTCACAGAAATGCAAGTTCTCTTCCAAGAATATGTCTATGTTGCTATTCTCAAGCTAATGGAAGCAAAAGCAGCTGACACACTGCTGGATCCATGCAGTGAGATGAGGCTTGGATGAGAGTGGATGAGAATCCCCAAAACAGGGAACAAGTTTGGAAATTACTTCCAAGTTAAAAGAAAGAAAGATAAAACCCCAAACCCAGCTCAGAATTCCATTACACAAACATCACAGGCGATAGGAACTGATGGCAGCAGAAAACAGGGAGCACCAATGGCCAATATTGGTATCAAACCTCTAGAGTCCTGAAGGTAAAACACTGAAAGGACATAGGGTTTGCAGACTGTCAGGACTTCAGCTGTGTTCATGAAACACACCCCCAGTGCTGACCTTGGGAAGTCTCTAGCAATCAAGAGTGGAGTTTTGGGCCAAGCCAGGTGTGCTCAGTGTCAGCATGATGCAAGCACCTGCGGAAAGTGAGATCCTTTCAGGTGGTTTGTCATTCCCTATGCAAATCATTCTCACCTATTTTACAGCTACACAAGGGTTCCACACTAGGGAATCTTTTTGAAATCTGTGTTTCCCCCACCCACCCCGAATTTAAAACACCTTAGATAGGTACTTTCTTTCCAATGCCTTTATCTGAAAATACTAAGGATCGCCAGACACATTGTTGCATCTGAGCTCTGCTTATGCAAGACCCAGCAATGAGGGGGAAAGTAGAGATGTTGTGTTTCTTTGGTCCCGTGATGAGCTGCCAGCAGTGCAGAAGCAGAACTGGCTGCTACAGGTCCCTGAGAGGTTGTGGTGGGCAAGCTATGAGACCCCTTATGGTGTGAAAATCCACTTTTGTCTATAGTGTCTAGACGTGTTGTGGTATTTAGACTCACACCTGCTTTCTGGCTAGGCATGGCCAGAAGAGTGGACATGAGCTGAACTGACTCTGGGATCTAACACAAAACTCTGCTCATAGTTCCAAAATGTTTAACAGAACGGGCACAATTCATCCATCTTGTCTGAAGTAAGTGGAGTTTTTAAAACAGGGAACTAAGGCTGCTAAGGAAAACCAGAGATTTCAAATGATGTGTGTTATTCTGTGATATGGTCTCTGCTTAGCACTGTTCAGAGGTAGTGCACAAATGCAGCATTACTAAGAAAATGTAAACAAGACAATTTGAACATTGCTTAGCAGAGTCAGGTCCATTTTTTGAAAAAGAAACCCCAGTGTATAGGTGTGCACTTAACTGGCATGTTCAGCTACTGAGACTGAACTACACGCATTAGGATGGAGTTTCTTGATGGTATTTTTTATTTGTCTTCTGACATCCAGATCTAATCTCTAATTAGATCTATCTTTGGCCTTAAGATTTTTGCAATTAACCAAGTTAAGTGCTTTTACTGGTATCTGCAGCTTTGCAGAGAATTAAGGTCTGCAACAGTTTTCCATTCCTCTTTCCATGCAGTATTTCTGAAAAAATGGCTTTGATTTTGACTTTTGAATGCAGTGTTCACAGAGTGCTGTTCAGCAGCCACTTCAGTACAGAGTATGTAGGATGATAGAATGAAATGAGGTTTAGCCTCTTATTGAAGGCAAACCTGAAGTTAATCCCCAACTGGTAGAAAAATGAGCAGAAATCAGAAACCTTTCACAACTGACAACTGAAAAGACATATCCCAAAATATTAATCTTTAATTGATGCATTGTTAATTCTAGGGTTTTCTTTAAAGGAATTATCCTGGGAATGCCACCGATAGCGTTAAATGATACTTATTTGTGTAACAACTGGTTTAGCCCTTTATTTATTTATTTATTTATTTATTTATTTATTTATTTATATTTTACCTGAAAATGTATTTTCTTAAGAGACCTTATAACCACATTTCTGCATCATCAGTTCATTTTGTTCTCCTCTTTCCTGGATATATTGGCCAGGAAAAGGAACTTCCAGTCTATAATGGACAGTTTAATTCACATGTTTTACTTTGTCCACATAGAAAAATGCAATTTCTGGATCATTGAGGCATATGGATTATGAACAATACACTCCAAAAACTAGCTATCCAGACGGGGATATACTTACAAAAATCTTTTATGTCAAAGTCAGGATTTCACAACATAACACACTAATGCAAAATCCAGTAGCACCTGAAAGATTAAGGTAGCTGCTGCTATCGCTTGCACATACTTGAAAAAGATTTAAGGAAAAAAAAAAACTAATACATTCTCCAGAGAACAGCAAGTGTATTTCAAAATAAAAAAGTGTGGGTTTGATCAATTTTTTCTCTTTTTTTTTTTTTCTTTCTCTATTTCTGTATTTCTGTGAGGCTTATGGTAATTCTTTTGTTGGCTTTTTTTTTTTTTTTTCCCCAAGATTGTAGTTGCCATGTAACAAATTATACACAAAGTGACTGCTCTCCCCTCCAGTGCAAGTTCATGGTCATGTTTTCAGGCTATAGTACTGAACACTGTTTTCTTGTATACATATTCCCATAGTTTCATTAAAGATAGATACAATGCACAGTACTCATCTCCGGGACAGTAACGTTTCAAATGGGAAAACCTTTACGCTAAAACAGAAGTGAAGAGGCTACAGGAGGTATAGCCACCTAAGTATGAACTTTAGGTCACAATTTCTAAACACTTGCCTACTGTACATAAGCATTAAAAATAGTCTTAGACATAGGATTTTATTTATATGTGCACGTATGTTCACCTCATCCCATATTTATGTTTGGCAACTATTTGGGAATTCAAAGGTGCAGCCCTCAGTAATTGTATTATTTAAAAAAAAGAAATGAAGCTTATCTATTCTATGAGAAAAAGAAATTCTCAAATATCAATTTCCAATTTTAAATTTAATTTCAATAGGAAAATATTAAAAATGTGCACATCTAAATTTTTCCATGTTCTGTATATACATATGTGTGTGTACTTATACATAGAAATGCTCATGTACCACACATATTCACAAAATTTAAGTGGAATATTTCTGTCCACTATTTTCCCCACACATATGACATCATATCTTTAAAAATGTCAATAATAATATCATTAAAAATAATATTACATTTATTCCATCATTATGTTTTTTATTCTTTCTTCATCCTTATTATGTCCACTGAGCATTTAGCAGGCCAAATTCTCCTTGCACTTCCACGGATGTTATGCCAACAGAATGTTGCTGACATCACATCAAGGACACATCTGGTTTACAGCAGCACAAGTGACAGGAGAATCAGGCCCAAATATCCCCAGGAAAATTAAAAACTGGCTGTATCTGCTCATATGGACCTGATGAAGATATACACACCACTGTCTAAAATCCCCTGAATGATTAACATGTAGCTCACCACAAAGTTTTCAACCAGTAGCACAATGAAACAAGCTCCCCCCACCCCTTTAATAAATGTGAGAAAATACCCTAAAAAATATGGAGAAAGCGTAAACATTGTGTATATTACATACCATATAATACATGACAGTTTTAGCATTTAACCTAAGCCACTTCCCTGACTAGTCAGGGGAGACCTGATAAATCACCAGTTAAGGGAAAGGAAAAAGGTATTTTAGAAATAAAGCATGTCTTTCCAATATAAATGACAACCCGTGTGTATTATATGGTATATACACACAGTACATACATTAAAACAAACTTATCTTTTCTAGTTTTGAGTATCAGTCTCTAAGTGAAGAAAACTGTGTTCTACAAATTTAATAAGCAGCTAGATTTCATGTTTAACATTCAAATTAATTTGGGGAGCAAACAAAGGTTCGTGCATCTTTCAACTCTGAGGTCTGACACTCATTCATACGTTTTAAAAAAGCCCTCTTCAGCATTACAAGCAATTTATGGCAAGAATGCACTGTGATGCAAGACACATGACAATTGGCTTACCTTTCAAAGAGTTGGGTTTTTTAAATAAATCTATTATATTAAGAAATGTGTGTTTGCCAAAAGTCTGTTAAAATTACATCAAAACAACTTTAAAACCTACTCACTGAGGATAATTCAATTGAATGTCCTGTTTTTAAACACTTAATTAACAGTTCAGAATATTGCCTGGCGTAGTTTTGATAAAGATGTGATATGAAGACCCATAAGAGAGTAAACATGTCTTCAGTTCAATTTGCTATGACAACAAAACTTCAAGAAACAGCCTTTTTGGCCAGACACGTTCAGTGTACAAACAATCCCTTCTGGTACCTCTGTGCCCTTAATGGATCTGTAACAGAACAGTGCTCCCCATAAGCCATTATTCACAGAACCTCTGTTTCATGTCACATTCTGAAAAAGTCTCCTGCAGAACAGGTTAACAGCAAATTGAACATTCAATATAAGTATCAAGGCCAGAAAACAAACAACTGGCCATTCCTTGTTATCTGCACAGGTCAAATTTAAAATTTACATTTAAAATTCTCAGGGAGTTTGGGGGGGTTGGACTTATTTTTTTTTTTTCCCTGTGGGACTCAACTTCTATCACTGGTTGGCTTCAAAATTTAGTTAAGTGGAAGATACTACCTCACTGTAATTACATGGAATTCATATGGAAAACTAAACCTTACATTGGACAATATTGTAGAACACCAAAGTAAGCTCCATAAAGAAATACGGTATCTTCCAGTATATATGTATAGCTATAAAAAAAAAAATCAAAAAACCAACCAGCCAACCAACCCCAAAAAAAAACAAAAAGGAAGAAGTTTATACAAGCAGTTATAGTAAATTTGTTTCAATTAAAGATGCAACTCTCTCTCATTCCTGGCAAGAATAAATTTGTTCTGGCACTGCTTCTCCACAGTGCAACATATCCTGAGAAATTATTAAGAACAACAAAATACAGGGCTGTCATCACTAAGTTCTTGCACAAAACACAGCATTTAAGTATCTTAAATAAAATAGCCAATAAACTATACTCAATCTGTCACAAAATGGAGTGTGTCCTGGGACACTGCTAATTCATCCATCACTGATAATTAGAAAAGGATTGCATTCAATTATTGTTGATATCTTTCAAGTTATCTGTGGCCAATAATGTAAAAGGAGGTAATTTGTAATTCAAGTTCTTTTTATATTTTTTCTTCAACTGGCTACAAGCTGAGTTCTAAATTTTACATTGAATTACAAGTCAAATTTAAAACAATCCCTCTCAGAGGAGCGTTTTCTAATTTTGTGCAACTTTGATGCAGAGCCCAACACAGTCCTATGAAGAGAGACAGTGCATCTTTAAGCTGATTGGCACTGAAATCCCGTTTTCTTTAACTACACTCTATTAGCTTGGCCAAGTTATCTCGTAATTCTGTTAGTTCAAATATTTTTCCATCAAGAATTTCTAAAAGTGTCTTCAAGTTATTGCGAAAAGCTTCTTGCTCATTCTGACTTTTCTCCAGACGTTGCTCTAGATCAGCCAGCTGTCCTTCCAGGTCTTTGTTTCGAATTTCTACTTCCTTCAGAGAAAATACACAACATGTTAATGTGTTGTCTGCAAGCAGAAAGCAGTCTACGTCCTGTTGGTACTCATGTGCTATTTTTGTCAACTGCTTTTTAGAATAATTTGTAACCCTTTACAGTTTACACTAAGTCAAAACCAGAAGCTGAATTGTTACTACAATTGCATGTGTACAGCCACTTCCTCCCTTCTTCCATAATTATCTGAAGGATGGAGACTTTCAAAGAGGGACAAACTTTAGTCAGTGAACAAATGATACACTTATTCAGGTATGTTACCACTTCTAGCATTCAGAAACGTACTGCCAAATGAAAACATCTTCTCAGAGTTTACTTATATTCAAGTATGCCCTGGTTTAGACTACATGAGTTCCTCAAGGACATGGTTCTCCATCGAAAGTTCTCATGCAAAAACCCACCCAGAACACTGCTTCAGAGACAGAGGAGCACCCCCTTATTCCCATCCCGCACTGTGGGATTTGCACTCTGAAGATAAGACAGGAACAAAACCATCCAAGGGGGTGTCAAGGTGGCTGTAGCAAATGCAAACCAGGAGGTGCAGGCTGCACATCGTGCCCCACTGCACAGCACCCACCTGTGGGGCAGGGACAATGGGAGAGCCACCACGGCTGCACGGACACGCCGGTCCCCTGCCGTGGGGAAAAGATGGAGACAGCCCAGCGGGTCTGACCCTGGACACAGCCCATCGGGTCTGACCCTGGACACAGCCCAGTGGGTCTGACCCTGGACACAGCCCAGTGGGTCTGACCCTGGACACAGCCCAGTGGGTATGACCCTGGACACAGCCCTGCAGGTCTGACCCTGGACACAGCCCAGTGGGTCTGACTCTGGACACAGCCCAGTGGGTATGACCCTGGACACAGCCCAGTGGGTCTGACCCTGGACACAGCCCTGCAGGTCTGACCCTGGACAGAGCCCAGGTCTGACCCTGGACACAGCCCAGCGGGTCTGACCCTGGACAGAGCCCAGGTCTGACCCTGGACACAGCCCACTGGGTCTGACCCTGGACACAGCCCATCGGGCCTGACCCTGGACACAGCCCATCGGGCCTGACCCTGGACACAGCCCAGTGGGTCTGACCCTGGACACAGCCCAGCAGGTCTGACCCTGGACACAGCCCAGCAGGTCTGACCCTGGACACAGCCCTGCAGGTCTGACCCTGGACACAGCCCTGCAGGTCTGACCCTGGACACAGCCCAGTGGGTCTGACCCTGGACACAGCCCAGCGGGTCTGACCCTGGACACAGCCCTGCAGGTCTGACCCTGGACACAGCCCAGTGGGTCTGACCCTGGACACAGCCCAGCGGGTCTGACCCTGGACACAGCCCATCGGGTCTGACCCTGGACACAGCCCAGTGGGTCTGACCCTGGACAGAGCCCATCGGGTCTGACCCTGGACACAGCCCTGCAGGTCTGACCCTGGACACAGCCCAGTGGGTCTGACCCTGGACACAGCCCAGCGGGTCTGACCCTGGACACAGCCCTGCAGGTCTGACCCTGGACACAGCCCAGTGGGTCTGACCCTGGACACAGCCCAGCGGGTCTGACCCTGGACAGAGCCCATCGGGTCTGACCCTGGACACAGCCCAGTGGGTCTGACCCTGGACAGAGCCCATCGGGTCTGACCCTGGACACAGCCCTGCAGGTCTGACCCTGGACACAGCCCAGTGGGTCTGACTCTGGACACAGCCCAGTGGGTATGACCCTGGACAGAGCCCAGGTCTGACCCTGGACACAGCCCACTGGGTCTGACCCTGGACACAGCCCATCGGGTCTGACCCTGGACACAGCCCAGGTCTGACCCTGAGCACAGCCCAGCGGGTCTGACCCTGGATACAGCCCAGTGGGTCTGACCCTGGACACAGCCCAGCGGGTCTGACCCTGGGCACAGCCCTGCGGGTCTGACCCTGAGCAAGCTCAGTTCTCACTCAGTTCTCACTCCCTTGGCATCAGCCCCTGGGACTCCTCTCAGCTCCAGCTTGCACCTGATGGGGGATGGTGCCAGCTGTTGTGCCCTGTGCAAGCCAGGTGCCCTCTGCTCAATCAAATCACAAATGAAGCAGTCACCTGGGTCTGGAATAGCATATTGTTCTTTGTTCCATTCATTGCACACCTCATAAATTCATGCTAAATTCTGTAATTTCAGTTACAAGAATCACTTTCAAAGGCAGCACAGAGACAGTGTGTTTACTACACCATACACCCTGTACAGCCACCTCTGGAAAAGTGCATAGTGAATTCATATTTATGTATGGTAACATATTTTTCAACACCTCCTCCCTTCACAGTGGCTTTGTGTCAGGCCTGCCCTGAGATTTTACTACAACTGGTTTTACAAACAGGAAGGGAGATTTGGCAGCAGCCAATGGTCGCAGCATGAGCAACTCCTCCTTCAGCCCTCCAACTCTCTCACTGGTTTTGGTGTGGTTCTTCTGTCTCCCTCAAGGCTAAGAAATATATTCATGTTTACACTGGAGAGATCTCAGCTAACCATAGGAAATAACCTGACCTCTACAGAAAATTGGGTCATTCAAGAGTAACAGGTAAGTAATGGCAGCCCTGTGCCCAAGTCCATGGTCTGAGAAAGGCATCCACTTGTGAGGGGCCTGATGGCAGCATTGATTGGGCACAGCACCCCTGGCCAGAGGAGGGATGGGGTGACATGGCCAGTGCCCAGTTTCAGCTCCCAGCCTCTGCAGCAGGGGAGGGTTCTGGGTCCTCCAGCAGCGGTGCAGGTGGAGAGGACACAGCATCAGGACGTTCATGCCTCATAGCCGTGGCTGCTCGTGGAGCCAAGGGTTACCTCCCAGCCAAACTGAAGGTCTCCTTAATTCTTGCATGCAAATGAGCAAGTAAAAAACTTTTTGGCACCAGTCTTGAACAGCCAGCACCCCTGAGAACAGGAATTACCCCTTATTGCCAGGATCAAGAGAAGAATTCATTTGTTTAGCACTGGATAATTTAGTAGCCAAAGCACTAAAAGAAGCTAACTGTATAGATAGAGCACTTGTAAAAATTATTTAAATAAAATGCATACCTACTTATGAAGTGAATGGCTATCCCCCTGCTGCTACAAATGAAGAAGACAACTGGATATAACCCAGTCATACCATGCAAAGGCTCTCCTTCATTGGGTCTACTCCAGCCTTCCAAGCCAGGTACTTACAAGTACTACCTGGTGTAGTGATTGCACAGGTTCAAGACCCTCTGAGGGCTCAGTGATTACAGTACAGGACATAAAAGTGAAATCCAAGGTCCTCCCATCTTTGCACAGTGCTTTCTTTAGCTCACAGAAAATTGATTGCTGTTTTTCAATATTTGCCCATCCTGTCATTGCTTCTCTTCTAGTCACCAAATTTGTGTGCTGTAGGAAGCCTCCTTGCCACTGCTTTTATCTCAGAGATAATTAATTCCTGTAAGCAGGCAAGCCAGTGATGAAATAGACCACTTTGGGACAAATCTATAAATACTTATATGGCTTTACATTATGACATCTGGGCCTGAACAGAGCATTCTGTTGGCCTGTATCTAGCACTGAAGAACATCTTTCAGGCCATTCTCATATTTTTATTGAAATATGCCAGAAGTTGTTGCTTTTAATTTCTGGAAAATGCTGTTTCTTAAATTTACATTTAACCCTTAAGCATATTTACCCGAAATTAGTATGAATGCTTTCTGCAATGTTACTGCATTGTGAGCTCATGTCTAGCTCCTGTGCAGTTTCCTGTTTCAAATCAGTCAACCTCAAAACTTGCCTCTTGATTTGAGAAGAACCAAGAGGTAGATCACATGTAATGTAATCTATTCCCCTAGCTGTGCCATTTCCCTTTACTGGCAGCTGATCTCATCCAACAATAAATTGACTCTTTGATACATTCAGGCCCTTTACAGAATGTATTTTGCACTTGGTTTTTTTCCCTTTGGTTTTTTAAAAGCTCTTCTTTCATCAGATATAATAATTTCTCACACTGTTTTCTCTTACAGAATAAATCAATCATTACTACTTATGTTTGTTGTTTGCACTGTAACAATCTTTTGCAGAATTCAGTGCAATGATTGGAATAAAATATTCAAACCATACACAACAGCTATATTTAGGAATCGGCCATATTAATAAAGATATTCTGACCTACTGTGAGAGTCACACTGATCATGACTCACTGATATGACTTCTCTACATTTACTAATGGAATTATTAAAAAGGACCCCAATACTTGAACTGCACAATGATAATATATTGTTCTTCACTAGATTCTGCCAATGACTGATATCTAATTAATTCCCGATATATGTGATGTATCAGAAATGCAATACACCTTGAAATACTAATTTCTTTGCCTAACATTTTTCAGAGGATTTTTACCAAAATACTTTAAAGTTACATAATCCACTTGCAAAGCACAAGAGGGAAAAATAAAGCACAAGAACAAAGAGTGAGAGAAACAGATAAGAGCCCTGGAGAGAATCACTCTGAAAATAAACGATGAGTCAGGTAAGTGAACATATATGAGACAGTGTGAAGCTATAGCAAATGATGTGACACATGTAGGGTGAAGTGGCTCAGAGAACACCAGTATAATCAAAGCAGGGCAATTACAGTAAAGCACAGGCTCAAGATCTTTTTCCTGGGCAGCATAACAGCAGTAATTAAGTTTAAGCCTAATATAGGCACATTTTAACTCAGATCCTAAGTGATCCTTTAAATTTACTTGAATAGAACCATATCGAACCATTTCCAGAAACAGATCACTTACAATGTGACATATGGACATATATACACAATATATCAATTTAGTGATTAAAGAATCACAGAATCATGAAATGGATTAGGTTAGAAGGGACCTTAAAACAACCCAACAAAGGGTTTCAACCCTTTGTCATGGGCAGGAACCCCTTCCACTAGATAAGGTTGCTCAAAGCACCATCCAACCTAGCCATGGACATTTCCAGGGATGGGGCATCAGTAACTTTTTTGGGTAACCTGAAGCAGTTCCTCACCACCATCACCATATAGAATTTCATCCTAGTATCTAATCTGAACCTATATTCTTTCAGTTTTGAAGACATTACTCCTTGTCCTATCACAGCAGTTCCTGATGAAGAGCCCCTCTCTGACTCCCCTGTAGGCCCCTTCAGATACTGTAAGGCTGTTATGAGGTCTCTCTGCAACCTTCTCTTCTCCAGGCTGAACAGCCCCAACTTTCTCAGCTTGTCTTTGTAGGAGAGGTGCTCCATCCCTCTGAGCATCTTTGTGGCCTCCTCTGGACTCACCCCAGCAGGTCCATGTCCTTCCTGTGCTGGGACCCAGAGCTGATGCAGCCCTGCAGGTGGGGTCTCAGCAGAGCAGAGCAGAGGGGCAGAATCCCCTCCCTGGCCCTGCTGCCCACCCTGCTCTGGATGCAGCCCAGGACACGTTTGGCTCTTTGGGCTCTGAGCACACACTGCTGGTTGCTGTTGAATTTTTCATCTACCATCAACTCCAAGTCCTTCTCTGCAGGGCTGCTCTCAATCACTTATATATAAATATACCAAAATGGAACTACTGACTTTATAAGGTAAAATTTTAATAGAAATTTACCATTTTCTAACCCTTCATCGTGTACTAGTCTCATAATTCTGCTTGCTAAGGATAGCTAATTCCTGGCTCACTCTTACTTTTCATATGATCTTACAATGATATTACTGCATTTGCTACTCTTAGAACAATTTCCAACTCTCATCATAATGTTTCTTTTTAGTGTCTCACATAAATGCCTGTTAAGATGAAAACTTGTATTTTTAGCCTAAAGCCAGCAACAATTTTTGGAACAGGCAAGGTCAGGTGTACTCAAAACACTCTTCAAAGTAATAACATACTTTGTACAAACAAGTTGACGTAAGAATGGGGAAAAATGAATAAAATCATTTTGATCTTCAGTGGCTTATTCTGTAGGTTAAAATTTGATTCACAGAGGTTCCAATTCATGTCATGCATTTCAAAGAATACCTGCCTAATGATTTTTAAGCTGTGGCTGTGATCCAGTGGGGCTTGCTTTCAGCATGCTAAGCCACAGAACAGAGAGGATCCCCTTTCACAACTTTATGGTTGGAGCTATTTAATGCCTGAGTTTCCAGCTCTTTCAAAACTCTGAAGGCTGAACCCAGAGTGCAATCCACCTAAGCTTTTGGTTGGCCTCATTCCAGAGGTGTGACAAGGAATTTGGCTATGTGCTGGCTGGCCAGTGCAGCAACAGAGAGAGAGCTCAGATGGAGCGAGGGAGGATGTAATGAGAGAACACCACTTCCAGCAGCCTCAGGTATCTGGCATTACACACAGTAAGAAACAACTGCTAAAAAACAATTAAAGCACAATGTTTCTAAGTAATTCCAAGAAAATGTAGGAAGTGTGTTTTTAAAGCCTGTGCTACACAAGAGCACTTTAACCCTTACTTTCTCAGGGCATGTTTAACAGCTGAACACAAACTCATCTCAGGCTGATGATACATAGACAGAGAGTTTCAGTGGCATGCAAAAACTACTGGAAGACACTGCTGTGAAAATCAGACCAGAACTGTCCAGGACATGTATCAGTGAAGGATGTTTGCTAGCATGAGAGTACTCTGTGGACTCGTAAAAGCAGTGTGGATCTATTTCCTCACATAAAAATAGCAATTTACTGCAGATAGAAATTTTGATACAAATTCCTAAGGGTCATCCCAACCCAGCACCTTCAGGGCAGTCTAGCTTACACATTCATCTGGCATGTTCAGTGAATATAGCACAAGTTGCTCACTTGCTGATAATTTTTTCCCTTTTCTCTAAAATAAGATGATGCACTTATAGCTCACCTGTAACTTCTGGGTCAGAGAATCCCTCTGTGCCTGGAGCTCTCTGGCATTTTCAATTTCTTGTTTCAATCCTTCTATTTCCTAAGGGAGAAGAAACAACCTTGCTAGCAATGTATTACCTGGCTTGGCCTTGGTGCTGGTAATCTGGCTGCTGCTTCTTCTTCTGAGCAAATCATTGCAACAATATCAAAACTGGCTACTGCCCATCAGAGAACATGAAGTGTAAGCCCTGCTCCCAATACTTCTGAATCACATTCCCAAAGCAGCAACTCCATTGTGAATGAACAACAATAGACATAAGCATTTTCTTTTGTAAAAGTTCAAGGTTTCTTTTCCCCCAACAGATACAAAATAATTTTTGACTGAAATATTAAGGTCCCTTGTAATTAAAAAAACCAAATTTATACTTTATACTTTTAAATTCTATTAGAATCTACCCTTCTCTACTTTTTTCAAGAAAAAGTCCAATTTTTAAATGTATACTGCTTATTATGTCACCAGCAGCAGGGCTGAACATCAATAAAAATGCCTGTTTTGATTAATTTCTGTAAAAAGAGAATCTAAAAGAAATGGCATCTTTAATGCAGCAATTAGAAAATAATAAGCGATAAAAATAAGAAATATAGGTGAAATAATGAACAGAAGAGAAACCTGTTCTTAGCTCATTTTCAGGAGACAAGAATAGAAACAGTTAACAAAACTAAAAGGTATCAAACTTAAAACTATTAAGTACTCTTGTCCAGACAGGAATATTCACCTCCCAGAACTCCTTTTGGCAAGATTTCTTTGCAGCCAACTGCTCAGCATAATTCAAAGGCGAATAGGCAACAAAATGAGAAACATTACCAAGCTGAGCCTAATCTACTAAGTATGAGGGAGTTTGGAAAAGGCTTCATTCCACTTTGAGAGGATATTCTGTAGAGACTCTGCCTCTCCTGCATCCTCCTTGGAAACCTCTCACAGCACTGAGGGAAGGCTTGGCAAGCCACACTGCCCCTCCAAGCACACACGCCAATGCCCATGGTCTCTTATACCAGGCAAATAATTCTTCCTATTCAGCTGCTTCAGTCTCCTTTTTCCATCCATAAAGGGATGACTCTTGATCCTTCTGTGGCACAGATATGCTTTCCTCTAGGATCTATGCCAAAGCAGGTGTTACTCCAATTCTTTTTATTTGCTTGCTGCTGGTCCAGGCCAAGGCACATGGCACAATAAATACCAAGTTTCAGGATGGAGGCTTGGCATGTGTTAAAGGAAACTGCTGATCTTATGGACCATAAAGGTCAGATTTATTAACAGAGCCTGAAAAATAGACTGGCTGGACAAAGGCATTGATCCATTACTTGTTTCAAACCCTATTCTCCAGAAAAAAAGAAAGCATGTCTACAACAGCTTCCTCTCTTAGGGAATCTGGACTGCATCAGTGTGATGACTGTCCTGTGGAAACTATTATGACTTACTTTTGCAAACAGAGATGTTTGGTAAAAGCAAACAGGAAAACATGATATTTCTTTAGTTGCTATCCAGATACCCAGCTCTATATTGGACTGATGTAATTATATAAAAGGACTGATGTAATTATATAAATGAAAAGTTTCAAAGAAGCTGAAAAAGTATTTACTTTGTAACATTTATAGTAAAAAAATCAGTATCGAGCAGCCATCACAAGCTTAATATTGAAAGGCTTTAGAAATTATGTAATAGAAAAGCCAAAAATAAATGTTAACAAATACCTCTTCTTTCTTCTTCAGTGTAGACTCCAATTCCTGTATTGTCTGGTTTAATTCTGTTTTATGTGTGTGGACTGCATTGGCTTGACTGCTCACACACTCTAGCTCAGTCACCTGTTGAAACAAGTAGAAGAAACACATACAGAATTAATTTCAATATATTCAAGGTACTATTACTGCTTTGCATCAATAGCTGCCTTTGAAATACACCCTAACTTCTGGATGACTTCTGTTGATTAAAATGGTGAAGGTGTTCTTACAAAGTTAGCATAACATTCCATAATATATTGTTATGTAAGTGGTTGCTATGAACTCCTGGAAACAGAAAAAAAAAATCACTTGTTATAGGCTGAAAACTAATTAAAACTTATTCTAATTATTGAAAGTTTTAAGAAAGTTCTGAATTACCACTTGATGACTAAACACAGATCTGTCTAACTAACCTCTCCATCTGACACCTTTTAATGTTCTACCACCTTAGCAAGCCACAATGTTCACACACTTCCTAGAAAGCCAATTAACATTTCACAGCATCACTTTTTGACTCGGCATCAACAGTGTAATAGCAGACACTCAGCCACCGAAGTACAGCTGCCAGCTTCTAACTTTCCCTAGTAATGGAGCTCATCTCTCAGTCACAAAGGCAACAGCTAATGTCACAATCTGGATTTGCTCAGTTCCCCTTTTATCAGCAGACAGCAAGCATGCTCCATCTGCCCTTGGATAAGTTAAGATACCTGGCAGTGGCATGCACTTTTGTTTTATTTCATAATCAAAAGGATGCTAATATTCTGCCACTCACAGATAAATGGTTTCAAAAAAACAGGTTTTGCATCAAAGAAACAAAATCCATGCAGCTATAGTCTAAACAGAAAAGTCTCTGTTCGTGTACCTCTCACATTACAAGTCAGAATATTAGAGAACTCTCATACCACATGTCTGCCTGGATGTGTGCACTAAAACATCTTTGTTTAAAAACTGAAACCTAATGACAAATTTTTCTCCAGAAGTTATGAGCCTGTCAAGCCTAATACATATTTTTCAACAGAGCTGCACCATGTACCTACAAATCTGGCCCAGAAACTCCTTTGAACAAAGTACTAGTTAATTCTGCAACAAAAATCTTTAACACTCAATTTAACATTCTTGGAGAGGTAGCCATTAGACAGAGGGCAGACATTTTCAAAGACAATTTTATTTCTTAGGTAAAATAATATCTCAGGGAATCAAAGCTGCTGCTCTCCAGCACCAATGTCCCCTAGCTAATAAAGCCACTGTGATACCAATAATTTCAGACTCTGAAGTATTTGTAGGCTCAGAATGTAGATTACTGAATCAAGTCCAAGAGAAGTCAAGATGAAATACAAGGAGATTAAAACAACTTCTTTCTGAATCACAGGCCACAAACCTCTCCTCTGCAATAGCCATGATGAATCTAGGTTCTTCTGCTGGAAAGCTGTTGGTTAGACATTTTTGCACATGAGGTTTATAAAGGAGAGAACTGGGATCAGAACAAATTCTTGTTACCCCCCTGGCAGGGGGTAAAAGGAATGAGAGAATAGGGTATCTATAGCTTGGTAATGCAACATCCACCCCAAAGAACTTTCTTATTTGTTGGTATTATCCCAGAAGGAATACCAGTGCTCATGAGAAAAAGGAATAGTAATTTGCTTAGTTTTATATGCCACTGAGCACTACAACTGAAGACTTAGATGATTTTCTCAGTTACACATCTGTATCTGTATTTAGATTCTTATAATACTGTTACAGTGTTCACCACTGCAATTACACAAACAAGAACCGGAACACACCAATGAGGACAAACCTATGTCTGCATAGTGTCTGACCTAGCATCTAGAGAGGGCAAGAATCCGAAAGGCACAGAGCAATTTAGGCTGGAAAGGGACTGGTGGCCATCTGGCCAAGGTCTCCTGCTCAAAAAAGGGCCAATTTTGAGGTCACATTTGCTTGCTCAGGGCCTTGCCCAGTCAAGCATCCTTCACTGTCAAGCAAAATTGTGACAGTTCTGACATTGCAGGTTTATGAGCTCTAGCTCCTTCATAAGTTTTGCTGGAACTGTCAAACTCATTCACCCCTTTCACCTTCAGCCCTTCTGATGTTTAACTTCTCAAACATTTCCAAGCTTTCCTGCTGAGATGTTGAATAGTAACTTCCAAGAAGACAAACTCTCTTTCAAAGCTGTTGCACGCAGCAAGACCCACTGGCCCTCACCAAGCACCAGCACAGAATGCTCACTTACACAAACCCTCAGCTGGAGAGACAAAAGTAAGCCCAGTCCCCAAACTACCTCTGTCCTACAAATTCATGACTTGAAGCAAGCCTGCAGAGGTCTCCTCTCATCCTGTGACTAAGGAAGCACTTGGATTCCCACTGTTCTCCACATGGTTTCCTCTTGGGTGGTACACATAGACAAGGATGAATGTATTGGAGCAAGGTTGGAATCCAACGGGCTGATGAATCAAACGGTTGGATGAAATATTACTGTTCTAGATTGCATCTATTATTGCTGGTTAAAAACACCTCCTGCAGCAGCCCTGCCAGGTGCACAGCTCATGTGAATATTCCCAAGTACACTCTGGTCCACACTAACTCAACACACTTATTGAAATTGCTTAAGCAAACACAGATGATTACTCTTAAGCAGAACAAGCCGTGCTCCCACAACCTTCTTGCCAACAGAGGCAACTGCTCTCAGAAGGACAATTAATTACCAGCACTAAAAGGGCTGTAATGTCTTACTCTAGTCCAGCTTTTCTCTGGGCAAGCATCCATCTCTTACTGATTATGCAAGAAAATAATGTTCAACTGTTTTGTTTACTCTTGATTGAAAACTCAGTAAGTTGGGAAAGAACAAGCTCAATTAAAAAACTGAGTTACTTTAATCAGTCTTATTTAAATGCCCATTCCTACAGAGATCTGAAAAGATGTCAAATATCTTCATGTTTTTATCTTCTCGAATCTATAAAGAAGAAAAACATATTGTGATCCTTTCAAAAAAATCTGTAGAGTAAGATGGGCTGAAAAATGATGTGATATAAAGAATATGCAATTGAAAACAGAAGTAACAAAAGATAAAGCTCCAGGCAAAAATCTGGATAGCATTTACTTGTTCTGTTTCTTGTTTCAAATTGCATTTAATTTTCTCATGACCAGTGGTCCAAAAATCATTACAAGTAACTGTTTATGCATTATGCACAGAAGGGGGCATACAAGGAAGTTAGAGTGCTTTAGCCTGACCCTCCCACAGGCTATTATCACAGACACCTCCTCATTCAGCGTTTCAGGTTTAAAAGCAAAGCTCAATCAATCCTTCAAACCCTTGCACAGCAGTATCCAGCAATGTACTTGTGATTACACCTCATTTTGAGTGCAGAATTCAGACTGAAAGAACAGTCTTTGAACAGTAACTGACTAAACAAAGTCCTGCTATTGTGCTACCATAAGACTGCACCAACTTGCATATCTGAAAACGTCAATAACTCTGGCTTCATATTTGAGACTGAAAAAGAAAAAAGCTTTAGCCTCTGTTTCTTTATTTTGCATTTATCATCCAGGTAAGGATGGCATGTAAGGAAAATATTCTGAAAAGGCTTTTTTTTTGCACACTAGATAGTGTGCAAACTCTTCTAGCACATGGATGGCACTATACTTAAGTGTGAAATACTTCAGTGTGAAATACATCAGCAAGGACAGCATGGCAACTTCTTCTGATAGAGCCTAGACCCTCCTAGCAGAGGCCATTCTAGAGTTTTCTGGAAATTTTAGTCTAGGTCCAACAACCCATAAAATAAAGGAGGATTCCAGGAAGAGATTTTCATTGCAGCAGAGAGCTAGCACACTGGGCTGCTGGGAAGACTGGAGGAGTGAGGCTTCAGGCCACAGAACACAAGGAGTAACAGCCTTGGTGTGAGCTTAAGATAGTGACTGCCCAAAGCTTCAGAAAACTGAAAAGACTCTCAAGAAAATTCTGACACAGAAAACTACTTTGCAAGTGGAGACTACAGGTAGACAGAAGTGAAGAAGTGGGAATGACACAAATATTTTGAGTGTGACCTGCCCCGAGCAATTGTTGACTAAATGATTCTGTGTTGTGTTTTCTCCAGCTGGATTAATTTTTTCAAACCACTTTCTTGAGATGAGTTGTACAATTCAGTACCAACAGATCATGAATTTCCTTTTTAGCTAGAGACAGAAATTATTCCAACTTCTACAGAAAGGCAAAGCAAGACAGATTGAAACACAGAATCCATCTAGAACACAGAATCCATTGCACAAATGTAGAATAATTCAGGTTGGATAAGACCCTTTAGATCACTGAGTCCAACAGTTAACCCACCACTAAGCCACATCTCCAAGTACCACATCTACATGTCTCTCAAACACCTCCAAGGATGGTGACTACACCACTTCCCTGGACAGCCTGTTCCAATGCTTGACAATCATTTCTGTGAAGAAAATTTTCCTACTAACTAAACTAAAACCGGCACAACTCAAAGCCATTTCCCCTGGTCCTTTTGCTTGTTACTTGGATGAAGAGACCAAGCCCCATCTACAGCCTCCTTTCAGGCAGTTGTAGAGAATGGTAAAGTCCCCTCTCAGTCTCCTTTTTTCCAGGCTAAACACTCCCAGCTCCCTCAGCTGCTCCTCACAGGACTTGTGCTCCACACCCTTCACCAGCTCAATTGCCCTTCTCTGGACTCATTCTAGCACCAAAATAAACTTCCTGAACTAAAGAGCACAAAACTGGACACAGGATTTGGGGTGTGGCCTCACCAGTGCCCAGCACAGGGGACAATCCCTGCCCTGCTCCTGCTGCCCACACCATTGCTGATCCAGGCCAGGATGCCCTTGGCCTTTTTGGCCACCTGGGCACAGCCTGGCTCATGTTCAGTCACTGTCAGCAGCACCCCCAGGTCCTTTCCAGCCACTCTGCCCCAGCCTGTGGCCCTGCCTGGGGTTGTTGTGAGCCAAGAGCAGGACCCAGCACTGGGCCTTGTTGAACCTCACACCATTGGCCTCAGCCCATGATCCAGCCTGCCCAGATCCCTCTGCAGAGCCCTCCTGCCCTCCAGCAGATCAGCACTCCCACCCAGAGTGGGGTCACCTGCAAACTGCCTGAGGCTGCACCTGATCCCCTCATTCAGGTCACTGATAAAGAAATTAAACAGGACTGGCCCCAGTACTGAGCCCTGGGGAACAGCACTGGTGACTGAACACCAGCTGGATGTAACTCCATTCAACACCACTCTTCTCTGGGCCCAGCTGTCCAAACAGGTTTTTTTTAGCAACATATATTCGGTGTGGCTGTACACTACCTTCTGTACCTGACACCACTAACTTGTTGTTTCTATATTGTATTTTTCTCCCTTTTATTTACTGTAGGTGCAATATCCAAGATTTACTACGCCAAGTTACAGTGCAGAACATACAGAGTGCTCACATGCAAGACTGAATTTAAGTATTAATTATGTATTTTTATCTGATTAAGTTACATTCCTAAAAGGATCGTAACTATGACTGTGACAGTATTGTTCCATCAATAATTGAGGATTAACTTCCCACAAAGAAAAAGGAGCCCTGTGATTTCCATAAGGAGAAGGGAAATGCTATTTCATGGACCAGCAAAACTGTGGATAACTGCATAAAGTTTCACATAATATATGCAGAGAAAACTTCTCAGTTCATAAGAGTAGAGAGTACTAGGAAGCACAACAGCATGCAACAAGCTAATCATAAAAATTATTCCAGTGTACGTTTCAAGAATAAAAAAAATTCTGGAAAGATTTTTGGTGTTAAGAAATGTGAAAATGCACAAAACAAGGAAAATTGCTTTTCAAGGCTGATTCTGAAGGAACAAAAAGCGCACAATGGTATTATTCATATAAATCACTTTTGACAGGAAATTAATTATTGTAGTTTTCCAAGATTTACCCATAGATAAAATAATAACCCCAGGGTGAGTATTGTGCACCACCAGCAATTTATTACTTCTTTCAGCAGAGAAAACAATTAGAAGATTTTGCTGAAAAGGACACATTTCTGTCTGTGGGCAGTGATGCCTTAAGCCATGGAAATGCCAAAATGTTTTTCTCATTTCTTTACAGATGAAGTAGGAATAACCTATCATCTGCTTGATTTTTGTGAAGAAAGCAATGAAACTGTAGTAGGAATCTTTGAAAATACAACAAGTTTACCAAAATGTATGATTTGACCTTCACCCATGCATTATTATTTGCATTTGATAAGGTAACACTAAATTCAATGCACATCTCTTTCCCTACAATCTAATTAGCAAATACTTTTTCCAGTCGCCTGGCCAGTTCATGAAACACATGCAATGACAAACATTCTTCAGTCCTGAGGATCTAAATCCAGTAATTTTCTTATTCTCCTGCAGAGTTTTGGAATTATAGGATGTATTTCATTCTGCAAGCTTTAACTATGTAAACATCTTGTCAAATGCCTCCACAAAGCATGCATTTTATAACTTTCAGATAAATGTATCTTAACACTTTGCTTAGGATTTTCTAGAAATAAGAAGATGGGGGATGAGAGAACACTTCTGTGAAAAATTATTTTATTAGCCAGAGTCAGAGTAGCTTAGTTGGTGGTTTGCTGGTTTTTTGTTTTTTGTTTGTTTTTTTTTTGGTTTTTTTTTTTTTTAAATTATTATCTTGTATATCTTGACACATTCAGTGAAAGTGAATTCCCAGAAAAATAAAAAAGAACCTTAACAAAACAATCTTGGGTCCTAAATGCAAATCTTCTCTAAAAACAAATTAAGGCAAACTGAAGAAAACCAAATCTTCAAAAGACTTCAATCCACCATAAATTATAAAAAAAAAAAAAAAGCAAATTCACATTTTGATTCAAGGAACATAACCTGATACAGCTGCTCTGTCTGAAAAGAGACTATCCTTTTAGTAAAGTGTAATCATCAACCAAGGGTTGAATCTTTGTAAATGCTAGGTGGATTATCTGTACTAGGAATCTTGGACACAAAAGGGAGATTAAAATATGGGCTGTGTTTCAGAATTCTTCTCCTAAGAAATGCTCTGATAGTCTAAAGACTGACAATACATACCATTTCAAAAATAATACAGCTCTTATGATAGCAGAAATGGATATTCTAGGGTCTAAAATGTACATCTGAGAGAAAAACCCCAAGATATTGTCTGAAATAAAAGGCTTGTATTTTTTTCCTTTGGTATCCCCGCTAATGCCATGCAAAAAAGTGGTCATCTATTTTCATTGTAAACAAGAAGTACAAAGCTGCTATCTAACCACAAGCTAATTACAGTATCTTATGGAGAAGATTATATTTAGTTAACCTTTTTTCTTTAATCAATCAAACCTAATTTATTCAAAATTTATTCAAAGCTAAATTTGAATTGTTCAGTAGGAGGGACACAGTCTTAAAGGGAGAATGACAAGAGACCGACATCACATAAAAAAGGTGAATTACCAATAATTTTTTGGATCAGAGGTCCATTCATAAATTTCTTGTTAGCATGCTTTTTGTCACCTTCCTTCATATTTCCACTCTTGGATAATATTCTTCCTTGGGCATTTAAAACCAGTCAGTTCTCTACAGTAGTCACAGGGCTGCTAACAAGACTTCTCAGCAAATATGAAGTCCATGTTACGGCCTCCAATTCAGCAGACAACTTCATCACATCATATTTGCATGTTCAAAAGTTAGTTTTGGTTATTCAAGTATTAATGCAGCCGATGGAAATGTGGAGGTGACTTCTAAACAGTCTGCAAAGATTTTCTATAGATAATCTGAACAGATGGTTTATACAGCATTCTATACTTGTGAAATTTCACAACTCATTTTACAGACTGTTGTTTTCTTTAAGTGACACAGAAACAGTCCAGTAAAATGACCATGGTTTTATTTTGGAATGCTCATGCAATTTTTCAATATCCATTTTAAAATTTCTTCTAACACTAGGAAAATCATGGTCCATTATTTGTCAGGTGGTTTTAATAACTACATAAGATATCTCACACTTATTTCATTCATTGAATGAAAGAACACAACAGCCTAATTTTTATCCTATTTTCTGGGAAATTCTTGTAAAATAGCAAACTACAATTCAAGAGTTTACCTCTCTGTTCTTTCATGAATACCCAGGAGCTTGATCACTTCCCTTCATCACTTTTTATATTTTCCTGAAGATGAATGATCTTCAAGTACTGCAGCTCTTATTATTATGCACTGGTGTTATTACTTTGTGCTATTGCCCAGTGTCATAGGATGATTTACTTTAGTAGATAACGTGCATGAAAAAAAATTAATCATTTTCATTTTTTAACATGACAAAGACAGAACTTTGGGTTACTTTCCATAATTTATATCATCATTCAACCCTTTCCTCTTTGTGGTATCAGGATTAATGTTAGGGCCCATGCTATTCTATTTGTCTGAAGTAGCTTACTTCAGGGTTTTTCTTTCTGTTACTGAGCTGTTCTAAAATCATTAATCCCTTTTGATGTCAAAAAGCTATGCAAGGTGTGTAGGAGTGCTCACCAGCCCCATTTAAGGGAAATTTTTTGTCGTTTCTGAGCAGATTAGAGAAGGCTGAGAGCTCCAAGTTAAGCTCGTGACTGGGCATCATATTTTCCTAGAATTATCTCTTTGTATTTGAGAGGCAAAAATCCATACACCCATTTAGCAAACTTCTGAAAAATAAACTGTCTGGCAAAATATCAAATGCAGTGTTTCTGAATTAAGCTTAGAATGTAGCAGGAGAAAGCACAAAACTTTAATTTACTGAGAATGTTTCACTCGGCCACACTGAATCCGTATTCTGTTTTATCTCAGCTCTAGGCATTATTAAGGCAGAAAACAAATGGAAGAAGGAAGATAAAGGCCTCAGAGAAAGCAAACAAATGTAGGTTAACACAAAAAACCTGAACCAATAGATGAGTAAACCTTATACTTACTCAGAGATGGCAAAAAAATAAGCGAAATTATTTTAAAAATGCAATCAAAATCAAAGAAAGGGAAGCAACCTTAGACAGTTTCCTTAAGAGTGGGACACTTACTCTTCATCTTTTTGTCTCTACAAGAATTAGTAGGAAAAAAAAAGATGACTATCTTAAACTGAAATTTTTAAAGGGTAAACATTGCTAAAATCACTGGAGGACTTTTGCCCACTACAGAAAACTGTGAAGATGCAGCTGTTCATCTATGACCACCAAAGCCTGTCCCTCCCCAAATACACCTACTAACTGGAAATTGGATTGTGACTGGAACTTGAGATAAGATAAAGGGTGTGCTACTGTCCAGTCATCTCAGGTCTGGGGAGAAGAAGTATCCAGGAGTAATACTGGAAGAGAGACTGGAATGCTAAAATCTCAAACATCCAGAGGGCAATCTGCCAGTATGCAAAGTACACACCCAAATGCAGAGGGCTGCCTGGGCAGTGTCAGGGACATTCACATGTGCCTGAAGGGGCTCACCTCTGCTGATGGGCTGTAATTGGCCACATTGAACTAAACTGCACTGGCAGCTGTAATGACCTAGACCATCAAAGACTCCTGAATTACCCCCTACTCACAGTGAACCTACATATATACATAAACATGTTTATAGACACTGACGATTCAGTGTCTTTCACTCTAACCTGCCCCAAGGTATTTATTAACAAGAACATGATTTACCCTTGCCTTCTAAGGGCAGGACGTAATTTAGACTTGATATATAATTTATACATAATCTCAGGTGAGATTAATTCCAGTAGTGAACGTTTTTTTTGGATGAACTGGAGCTACATGCTTATATTGAACAGGTAAACTGCACAGAAAGATAGCACAAGACAGGGAGTGAACACTTGCTGCCATGTGTACTGTAACCAGCAGTCTCCAGATCTACCATTTCAACAGCACATTTTTGATCAGTGTAAGAAAGAAGCATCTGACTTGCAGTTTCTTTTTGAAGTGAGGCACTAATTAAATTTGAAAGACCAGTCTCCAGCATGTTTTTGTATTTGTACTGCACTGTATCGTAACTGATTGAGATCAATTATTTTTTAACACTAAATGCATATTTTTGCCTACAGAATTCAATTTAATTTGGTTAGCCAAGTCCACATTTTTCTAAAATCAATTCCAACAGAGGGCAGTACTCCCAATGAACTACTCTACTGCAATTTACTGGCATTCCCAGAGAGAGTTAGGCACAGAGCGTTCCTATATTCTTTGCAAGATATCAACAGGCTGAGGCCACAGGCTACAGAATCCCTAATAAAGGCATGTAAACAATCAAAAAGCATAGGGTAGATAATACTCTGCTATGAATGTTGTGTTTCCTCAGTAATACAAGTAACCACAGGAAATTTGCTGAGAAAAAGTTATGACAAATCATCAGCTATTAATGAATGTAGTCTCAAAGACTTGATTCCTACTGTTAAATGTAGTATCATATAAAAGCAAAATGAAACGTCCTATATTCATTAATTTTATTTTCAATAATTTTATTTTCCAATAACAGATTTTAAATAAGATTTGACCAAGAGTGGGAGTAACATAAAAAAAAAATAAAGGGATCTTTGCTTATCTTGTCTGCTTGAGTCTCCCAAGGCAAACACAGCTGTTGTTGTTGTGCATTACTTTTCTTTCTTAGGTCTTAAAAGGATTTTATTGTCTCAGCTTTTGCAACATAAGCTGTACATTTTTTTAGGAAGAATGCTACCTTATTATGTCCACACTTTAGCAGTGAGTTCTTCACTGTAAAGCCTATCTAGTGTTCAAATTCACCTGAACATTTGCACTGTAGTAACTTTAACACAAGGCTATAATTTAAATAATTTTATCGACAGTGGCTGTTATCATCTATTCACAAACCTGGAGCACAGGCTACAACTCCCACTTTTCCAAATGAGAAGCTTAAATGAGATGACAGGCGAAGTCTCCCTCTGTACAAACAGAAATGACAAGCTTCTGCTTGACTGGAACATTTCTGAAGCAAAGTTTAGTCAGCAACTGCCAATTTCTTGAACTGAAAGCACTTTGCAAGAAGCACCAGTCTTAATTACACTTCATGCGCTTTGTCCAGCCAGCTAGGGCACACACAGTTACAGTCTGTTGAAGTTGTTGTTTCTTTCCTATCAAATCTTTTGCCTGGGACTTCAGGAATGTTGTCTGCAAGTCAGTCTAGGTGTAGGGCATCCCAACAACTTGCTATTTCCCTAGGTTTCTTAAACTGCAGGGTGTTCTTGTTTCTCTTCCACACAGGTTAGGCGTAGCCCACTGGATTTCTCACACCTCAGATGAATACAGGATTATTCTTGGGACTACCTAAACAGCCTCCAGTTGGACAAGTCCAGCACAGGTCTGAAAGATAGATTTTGCAGGATTTGGCTACCTGTAATTGCCATATCTTATTTCCTATAGGTGAGTACAGCATATAAAGCCAAATTGAGAGGTCTGCGATATTCACCCCTCTTTTTCAACATATTCATGAAACCTGTTTTCAAGCATAAAATTGTAGTGGTTTAGTTTGGATTTTTTGTGTTCTTCTCTTAAATAAGTATCACAGATTTATAGAGTGGCTTGAGTTGGAATGGACCTTAAAGATTATCTCACTCCAACCTCCCCTGCCAAGGGCAGAGACACCTTCCACTAGATAGGGGAGTTCACGTTGTTCAAATTCCCATCCAACCAGGCCTTGGACACTTCCAGGGATGGAGCATCCACAACTTCTCAGGGCAATCTGTTCCAGTGCCTCACCACCCTCAGAGTAAAGAATTTCCTCCTCATGTCTAATCTAAATCTACCACCTTTCAGTTTGAACCCATTCCCCCTTGTCCTATCAGCACATGCCCTTGTAAATAGTACCACTCCAGTGTTAAGTACACCTCCTTGATTTTCTATAAGCTAGCCTTTATTAACAAAAGTGGTAAGGCTTCATCAAAGACATCTTTCCTTCACGCATGTGACCTGTGCCTTCACTTTGCAGGAGAAACCTGTGCCCTAAGCTATGACAAATTCATATGGATAAAGGTTGATAGACTATACAATATAGAGAGTTGCATGTGAAAAGAGAAGCAAAATTAGATATTGAATACCGGTTTTCCTAACTTAGACTTCAACCTTGCATGTTATATTCCTTCCTCAAACATTGTCCTTCCTTCCCCCACTGTGAACTAACTTCTGGTTTGTCAAGTGACCTCTGCAAAATTTGCCATGAAGGTAAGAGGATCCAGTCCATTCTGTATGAAAATTGGTGCAGATCTCTACTTGCATATAGTGACCTTGGTTTTCAGTCATGTTTGTGTTGTTGAGTCCTTCATGTGCAAGGAGGATAGTAAGCTGTTGATCTTTGTTATATGAGGGCATTACAATAAGGTTTCTTGAACTTACAGATTCGATGCCAGGTTTCTGAGGACTTAAATGCAGAAGGGACTGGACTTCAGTGCTATGGAGAATGTCATGAAATAGACGTGATGGCATCAAATAAAGAGTTAAAGCTGCCAAACATGCCAAAAGGTTTGGTAACTTCTTGCAACAATAACCTTGGCAGAAAAAGAAGTCTTACAAAACAAATAGTTTCCAACTGAAGGAAATGCTTTTAAGGAAATAACCAATTTCTGTCTCAAAGATTAACCTGCAGCTGTATCCATAAGCTTGTTTTACTTGAAAATGAGTGAATACAGTCACTAGTACTTCCATTTCAAGGATCCTGGCCATCTGCCTTGACTTACCCGCTTATGAAGACGTTCTGCTTCCTCCTGATATGCAGCAAGTTGCTGTTTCCATTGTTTCACATTGGCAGTGGACTCCAGCAGGGCTGCTGTGAGCTTAGCATTATTACCCTTGAGCGTGGCCAGTTCTGCCTCCCAATGCTTGCTGATTGTCGAACTGCACAGACAGAATAAAAATGGTCAGAACTCCCAAATCTCTTCCTCCTTTATGCTTTTTAAATGTCTTATAAGTTTTTTTTTAATATCCAGCAAAAAGAGAACTACACAAAAATATATATATAAATAACAATAGCCAAATATGGTATCTATTTGGTATATAACTAATACAGCAAATAGAATAACCAAATGAAAATCCAAATGCTCAAATCATCAAAACTGTAAATAAAGAAAATACAGGTAATACCATTATTGGAAAACAACATCTACCTTCCCAGTTCAATAGGGTATACTTATAAATAAAATATAAGTATAAATATATACTTATAAATAAAATGTTAAAGATGGTGAAATCCACATCAGCTTCCCAAAAGCAACAGCATGCAATTCAAGAACATGTATATGATTAGTCACTCTTTTAATACATGCACATTGAATGGAAGTGCATTTTTAGTACATTACTTTATGAAATGTGTTGTAGGAAAATATTTTCCATTGACTTGATTAAAGAGAGCTAATTGAGTGCTTTGAAAGTGCAACTTTGTTGTCTTAATGTAAGTCTTCTATTCCTGAAATATATTTATTTTATTAAATACCATATTTAATTTATTCTTGTAAATTCAAAGAGCCTGAATTCCATAATACTGTTAATATATTTGTCCTCACTAATATCAGCAAAGAGAGTAGAGATCAAGTAGGATACTACCACTTTACTTCAAAGTGGAAGCTGATGCTGAGGTTTACTGAAGGAGCCTATAGAGGAAAATTCCTGCTTACAATTTAGTTGTTCTCTTAGAAAACACAGGGCTTTAATTTTCACAGGTAATTAGTTTGCCATCATCTGCAGACAATGCTTACACTCAGTATGCAAGGGAAAAATATCTCAGACACATCAGGTGGATGCATTATATGCATTACATGCAAATAGCTCATTAATGTGTACTCATATAACGCTAATAGCATGTGAGGTGCACACCTACATGGACAGTACATACAGAAAATAATTAATTTTGTTTAATTAGCTCACTACTAAAGGTATCAATGAAAAACAAAAATCTGTAGCTCTGACCAAAATGATATTGTATGAAAAAATTATTATAAATATATATTTAAATATACTGATAATAATATTAAATTCATTATAATTCATTACTATTTTGAATGTAAGTTTATAAATCTATTTGAACTTTGTACACATGTATCATGAAATATTCCGCCATTGTTTTGTCCACTTAGTTTCTTTCTTCCACTTCCTGCATATGCAAAGTCCATCCCATCAAAGCATATTTCAAAAACATTATGACTCCTATAAATGCTCCTCAGGTGCTCAAAATCAACCAGACACCAGGGAACATTCATTACCTGTGCATTCCACACGTATTGTGACACTAAAATATTATATCTGATTCTTCCATGGTTCAGTATTTCCTTACAAATAGTACTTTGTCCCCTTGAACAGAAATACAAGTTCCTCCAGAAGTGGAATATGCTCTAACATTTAATGATACAACTAATTACAAGTTCATCACTGGAAATTTCAGATCTTAAAGGACTAAACTAAAATAGTGATGATCCTCCTTCCTCAGGGAACACAGACTCACATAATTGAGAAGATAAGCATGAATTTCTGTAACTATGTCCACTCTTCTGTTCCTCTAACCAGACCTAAGTTTCACTTACAGTAGCCCAAAAGATCAACAAATTGTATTAAAAGAATGATCAAAATATCTAGTTCTCTAGCATATTGATACTTCCTTCCTGATGTTCTGATCCAACAAATCAGTAGTTTCATGCGAGTTCCATTGAGCAGTCCTGCAGGATTATTGGCAACTACTGTCTACTAGCAAATTGTTTATATGTGACACTGATACTCTTACAAAATGTGCCTTAGTGCTCATCTTTGCCCTCAGAAGATATATGCATACAAACTCAGATAACACAACTGTATCTGAGACAGTCAAAGGCTGAGATCTGTTTGATCATTCATTATCCTAAAGAAGTGAAAGGATTTTTTTTAATCTAATAATGCGTATATGTACAATGATAACCTTCTAATCCATTAAGAACCCAGAAGTCAGACTCTCAGGTAGAGAGGAGCAATAATGTGAGGATGATTTGTGGTATGTATCCCTTCCATCTTTTCCTGGTGCCTCTACCACAGTGCCTCCCAAGAAAATAGCCAGGAGCTTTTAAGTTATTCGTTGTATAATGGAATGTCAGTATGAAATATGAAGCATGTATTTTCTATTACTGCTATGGTTACCCTAGTTCAAAAGCTGTACGGTTTCTTTGGATCTGCTTATTTTTCAATTGGTTATTCCCAACAGGAATGCATCGGTATTATTTCTCAACTGTACTCTTTTACCCTAAGAGACCTACAGAGCTGGCAGGAACGTTCCTGTTGTAATACAGGTGTGACTTGTTTGTAGCATATTTTTTTTTTCCCTACAAATAATTGTTACTGTATCTTCTACAGACTTAAATTAGTCTAGTTTTGTATTTGGTAATATACAACAACTTCCTAACTCTTTAGACTTACCCTGTTTCTTCTTAATGGATATCACACTGGGAAACACAGTCCCAAAGGTGTGGATTTTTTTGTTTCATAAAATCGTAATTTGATTAAAATAGCCCATAACCAGTCCTGGCTGTTCTGACTTTCTTTTCTCAAATACTTTCTTGACATTAAAAAAAACCAAAAAAAACAAAAAAAAAAAAAAAAAAAAAAACCAAAAAAAAAAAAAAAAAAACCAAAGAAGATAATGAAATTATGTTCTGTGGATTAGTTTGGTTATAACTGGATTTATATTAATTCGTTCAGAAACAGATAAATGCACACTTACAGCAGGCTGTTCTTAGGTTAGACTGAGAGTATCTGCATTGAAACCTGTATCTGTAGAGCTACATTGGTTCAACTTTACCAACCCTTCCTGAGCAAACACTGGGAAACATGTGATTTAGACATAATGAAATTGTCCCTTGCAGGAGGAGATGCTGAAGCTAACCCCTGTGAATGGGAATACACAGATTATGAAGATGATGGACACATGGAAAGTGTAAAGGGTTCCCAGAAACTGCTCAAGCATGTAGCCATAATTTTGATGATGGAACAGGTGCACTACAGTCCCTTGGAATAGGTACAGGAGAGCTGCACATACTCTTTATCTCTGAAACCTTTTACCTAATTCCTGTCTGAAAGGCTTGCTGCTAAAAGGAATTGATTTTGCCCTCACTGCATTAGATTCTGTCATAGAAAATACATACACAGCCCTGACAGGTTGTCTTAACAGTTGTAAATATCTAAACCTAATCTGAATCATCTCTCATGTGTTCTGAGACTATGTACTCTGAAAAGCACTTGAAATATGTACACTTACTCAGCGATCACACTGATCCAAACAGTAATTTCTACCAGAGCACTTTCCAGCTCTAAACTGTGGTAGAAAGCTGTATATAGATACTGAGGGACACACAGTCATACACACTTGCAGTCCTGCAGTGCAAGAATTCAACCTGCACACATTTTGTTTTCTTCTGAAAGCCATCCATCCCTTTGCAGGCAGTGTCACAATTTTAACAGTTATTTCTTGAAACCTGTCAGAATAAACATCATGGACTGCCTGACAGGCCCAAAGTTTCAAGGCAATCCTTCAAAAAAAGAAACATTAACACTCTGGCTTGTTCCTGTTTTTCAGCATGAAAAGCTACACAGAAGTTTTAAAAATATCCTAATAGAGAATAAAGCCTGGTCATTTCCCTTGTGAAACTTCAGAACATCTGAAAACATAAGGAGAAGTTGTTTTGCACACATCCCATTGGTGCCAAATACAAGTAAAAGAAAGGGGTCCTCTAAAGAATAATAGCAAATTATGAATTTTATTTGCTCAACTACCAAGCCAATACAAAAAAAAAAAAAAAGAGTAAGAAAAAAACCCCACTTTCCTAGCAGAGGTTTGGGTCTGACAATGACAAGTCTTCATGGGATTTCAAGCACCCTTTAGTAAGCAAAAGGTCAAAACTCTCCTGAATCTCCTGTCCTTCGTTCTGGCCACAGTATCTGGCATATGTGTAACATCAGATGTGTCGACAGTCAGAACACCACACAGTGCCCCACTGTCAAGGCAAAGGATTCAAAATCAGATATTTAACATCTGTGACATCCAGTAATTCAAACATTTTCACAAAACACTCCTAGAAAAACTGCTGTCTGGTACCACTCAACCTAACTGTGATACCCTCTGAAAATTGAAGTAGGAGTCAGTGATCTTCTTTCCATACATTTAGGTATTCTGACCAATTAACATCAGGCCAATCTCCTTTCTCACTGGGGATTAGTTACAAGCCCAGTAAGTCACTGAGGAATAGCTTTGGTATCTGTCCATCTGTGACCTGAATAGTGTGCCAGAGGCTATAAATGCATGATTATCTTTCTCTGCAAAGTAGGTCACTTAAGGAAAATTAATCCGAAAAGCTCCAGTCACCACATTTAGCCAGTTGGAGAAGGCTTGCAAAGGGAAAGGGGGATAAGCACACATTGATGAGTTCCATTCAGAACGAAGTTATTTTGAGAAATGCTTTCATGAAACAAAGAAACAAAAGCACTTCAAATTATGTTTCTGCTTTTCAAATCATTATTGCTTATTCACTGTTTGTTTAGTTGAATGCAGTACCAACACTGCGAAACATGGTTTAAGGTTTATTTCAGGTTTATACCAATAAAATGTGCAAAGAATTTAACTTTATTAATATTTAGAGCAGTTACTATTGCATTCATTGCGTAAAATTCATCAGTTTAAAGTTTATTCTACAGCACAGTCATGGTTTCAAGGAACTACTGTTATTCAAGAGCAGGTAAATTATTTTCTTCAGGTGTCACTGCGATCAGCTCTGCAGGTGTGTGGTGAGCAATCCTGTCTTGGAACAGCAGATGTGAAGGGGAATTTAGCCAAGTAAGAAAGCAGTACTTTCAACATAAAATGTGGATTCTGGTATAATAACTAAATCCAAAGACTTTACAAATATGAACAGAGCAGAGTCCTGGTAGCAGCTGCCCAGATCATAAATAGTGGCATGCATTGGAAGCAGCCCAAGAGTCTGGTGGAGTGAGCATTATCAAGCAGAGGGAGTGGTATGTCAACCAGCTGGTAACAATGCATTAGCTGTGCTGGCAGCAAGGAGTGACCCCTCCTGACAGCCGGGCTGGTAAGCCTTACAGAGCAGCTCTTCATGCTCAGCAAACCACAGGGTCATTGTGAACCATTTGGTTTTGTTGCAGTAGCATCCAAGAGACCCACTGAATACAAAGCATCGCCTCTTCTCCTTGGAAGGGTGAGGCAAGCATTTGGTTTATGTAAAATTCCCTGGTGCATTTGGGAAGGAATCCTGTAAAAGCTCCTTATAAAATCCCCCATATCAAGGAAGCTTCAGTTAATGCTGAAGGCTGAAAGGGTAAGATCTCTGCAACAGGCTATGCTTGCTATTGCCTACATTGAAATCAGGTGATTGCTTGATTTGATGGAGATATTGACTCTGCTGGTACAGCAAGGGATTGCAGCATCCCTCAAGACATTCCTAAAAGCTCACAGGAAACCTGCTCTCATTCATGCCAAAAATGAGACTATTCAGCTTATGTCCTGATGTAGAAGAATTTTTAAACAAGCAATTTGGGAATTACACCCCTTTTTTAAGATTTCAAAAAGCATCTTCTGTGGCCATCTATTAAATATCTAAAACAACTTTGTGATGGAAAGGATTTAAACCTGATGGGTTATGGGAGTTTGTGCTTTTGTCAGTCCAAAGCACCATAAGCCCCCAGTAATGATATGGAAATCTCTCCCTCTCTTGGATATTCGAAGCAGTAGGCAGCACAAGGGAGTTTTGTCTACTATTAAATAATGGAGGGGGAGGCTTATTATTCTATAAGCCAGAAGTTGAAGAAAGAGCCATGGGGTGGACCAGGTTCTATCTCACAACTCCAGGAAGAGGCAAGAAATAAAGGGTGTGAGTTGGTCTGCCATTTTTGCCTTCCTACAGAGGTGTCTGCTTGTAGGGGCCTAACTCTGAATTTATGTACATGTGGGACAGAGTCACCCAGTTAAATGATTAAAGAACAGCAAAAGAGGGAAAGCTACAGTAAGAACAACAGATTTTGTAAGAAGAAAACTTAAGACACAAAACAATTGCTTCTTCACAGCCACTGCTCACTGTCTTACATGTAGTTGTGAATAACTCTACATATACGAAAGGAAGGCTTACTTGATAAACTGGAATTTATTTTTAAAAAAATAAATCTTCTCAAAATTATAATCCAGAGATAATTACCAGGAAATCACTTTGAGTTAAATATTTTGAGTGCGGCCAATGAAAAACTGATTAATATTCAAAGAGATCCTTATCCTTAATTAGAGTATTCAAAAGAATTTTTAGCAGAGGATAGGTCCCCCAGGGAGAGAAGGAGGAACATTAACAGAGCATGAAAGATCTGTTCTTCCCTTTGGGATAAGGAATATCTACATGATCTCAGTGGAGTTACATCAGCACAACACCAGAGAAACATGGTTGTGAATCAGCTCATAGCAAAAGAGATGAAGGAGACCCTTGAAGCACATTGTACTTTAAGTGAGGTGCCTAATATCAAAGCCACCCCACTGGCAATCAAGAAAGGCAGCTGATGAAATGAGCAATCAGCAGGTGAGAGAATTATGTCTGGGAGTCTATAATTCTATATGAATATTGAAGGTTTTTCCCATGTTATTTTGTTTTGCACACACCTTTGTTCAACTTGGAGCTACAATAGGCTTGAACTCCCAATTTCTATGTCAGTGTAGTAGGCAAATTCAGAAGCTTTTTCTGCAAATTGGGCAGCTACAATATATGGAGATAGAACAGATTTCTCCCTCAAGGTGTTCCACATATGAGCTTTCAATTTCATTTAGCCTATCAGCTTGGCCAGCCTCTTGACTGGACTTTCAACCACCCAGAGTACCCATGCAGCCATGGACAGAGAAGACTTTCCTTTCCAGTTCTGTTACAAGCAGTACTGCTCTTAGGCAGCTCTTGTATCATGCCTTATCAGCTCGTTGGGGAAGGATCAATATCTTTGTGGACTTAATGGATGAAAATGACAAAGGAAGTTGAGTAATGATACAGACTCTTTCATCTATAGAGCAGACCACTATGCAATGAAAATGGGTGGACATATCTTATTTAGATCCACCACTTAAAATCATGCTCTGTATGTCGCAATAGAGCCTTTATTCATCACAGGGCTATAGAAACCACCATAAAACACAGAATGCTTTCATTACGGGACTTATCATAGACTGGATATGAAACTCTTTTCAAAAATGGGAATTTTCACATAAATACTGCATTGTATGCCTGCAAAAGGCAACAAAGCCAGAGTTAAAAATGGCTAAGTATGTGTTCACTGCTTATGGAAACACTAAGAGTTAACAGATGAGAGGAGCTCTTGAAAAACTTCGTGGGATGCAGAGGATTGGATATTAACACAAAATTACTGCTTCAGTAATGATCTCTAGCCATGTGGGACTTAGGTCCCAGTCCTGACCCAAGTTAAAGGGAGGACCAAAGGGAGGACCAAAGGGAGGACCAAAGTGAAGACAAAACAACATTACTAAGTTTCTTGTACTGCATGCTAATGCACTCTGGATGTGTTTACATGATAACATTTAAACTCTGTTTCTAATTTAAATTATGCTGTTAAGCACAGCTTTCAGCATGATTTTGTACACTGCATTTGTACACTTTGTATCACAAAGCAAAAACCCTGTATTTAACCTGAGCAAAGTCTCTGATCTCTCAAGAGGGCTCAACTTCTAATTTTATACTTTTAAAAAGACCTCATTTTTGTCTTAGTCATTAAATTTTATAAAGTGAACAGAATTTGTTATCTCTTTGTGAAGGCCACAGAGTATAAACAAAGAACAGTAACTCTTTCTTAAAACTTTAAGCCCTTTGAAAGCACAAGTATGGCTAATTAATTTCTAGGGTTTTTTGTAGTAATCATTAAAACCTTATTGACCTAACAATTATCACATATTCTGAAAAAAGTAAAAAAAGAAATTGTCCTTGATACCTTATTGAAATAGCATATTAGTATAGCTGGAAGCAGTTTACTGTCAGATCTGTAGTATATAACTAATACCCAGTAAGTTTTTTAGTGCACTGAACGTGAGGCATAATTCCTTGCTGTTGCTATGGTGCTAAATACTTCAAATATTCCAACAAAATTACATTTTGAAAATCAACCAAAGTTATTTAGGAACGTACATTCTATTTTCTGAAATGACTAGGTATTTGACTGCAAAGGAAGTAAAATTGACTCTGGCATTTATGGCACTTAATCACTTTAAGAAATCAATTAGATGATGTGGCTATCAGCAAGTCAAATACTAGGACACGGTAACCCTGACACTAAAATGATCTGAATTATGGACACCTTCACTGTGGAACTCATCTGTACACACAAGAATTTAAAGCAGTTTAACTGCAAATTCACGCTCTGAATTAGTATGGATTAATTCCGCTAGGCCCATGGCTAGGCAAAATCCCAAGTTTCTTTCAAAAAACCTACTAATAACAACAATTTGGGTCTGCACTGAATCAATTTGCACTCTATCAGCAATGTAACAGAATAGAGTGTTCGACTTCCCTACACACCTCCTAACTGGGTTGTCTTTTATTGAGTGGTATTCAGATTTTAATAGTTTCACTGAACTGTGCTCTCAATTACACCCCAGTGAGCTTGAAAAACTTCCCCAGATTTGTTTTGTCACAAAAATGCTGCGATGGTAAGGACAAGGAACAACTTCTTTTACAGTGGCCACCTCCTCCACTTAGTAAAACAGGGCCAAAAGCCCTGAGCTTCCAATGGTTCTATGGACTGGGGAGTCTGCACTCTCTGCAAACAGCCCTGCTCAGTGACACCTGGCCAAGGAGATTCTAAGTAGTTTGCCCATAGCCAGGTTTAGCACCCTTCCATCTTCACAGTCTTCTGAGGCCCTATGGGATCTGCTACCATTCCATTCCCATCTGAAACACTCCTGGGCATACAGTGTTGATCTGTGTTTTTGTGCAAGGAGAATACCACTCAAGTGGGTGGCAATGAAGCCCTCTGATCATTATAGGTATGTTGGACTGGAAAAAAAAATCCCATACAAAACACAGTAACTGTGTCCTACAGCCACAAGGATGCTGAATAGGCACAGAAGAGGAAACATGAGGAAACAATTCAGCCCACAGACCTCAGGGCCAAGGCACATTTTATTTAGTGGTCTAGATGTGGCTCAGAAGGCTTTGGCAGCTATAGGTTGATTCTACAGGACTCAGCACAGATTTTCAACTCTGCAACAATAGAGTGAAGACAGTAAGAGCTACTCTCTGGCAACTACAGCCACATACAGAAAAGTGATCTGGCTAAAGAGACTTCTCCCTACCCTGTAGGCCTGTCATAAAACCCACACAAGTTGTGGAGATCCTCAGCATAAGCCTCTGCCTGCATTTATAGGTGCTGTCACAGCTGTAACTGGAGTGTACTGTGCTTTTGCTGAAGATGGAGCAGCTGTTACAAGGGGTTCAACGTGAAAGACTTACAAATGCCTGTTTCAGTTCATGGCTGAACCTTCTGTTATTGATACAACAGGACAGCTCAGCCTGCCAAACCCCTTAACACTGATTCCCATCTTACTTTCATAGCAAACACTGACCTCAGCAGAAGACTCAGCACAGCTGCCTCACAACTCCACTACTAGCAATAGAAAGGCATTTTTATAGAAAGACCTACAAAAATACTTCTATGTTATTTGCATAAAGATTCTTATTTATGACTACTGGGCCTCCACCCAGATAGTACATTAGGTTATCTTATGATATCAAGCAGTGACTACTAGTGCAATTTGTTTTTGCATTACAATTGCCAGTTTGCTTATCCCAGTAAATACAAGGACGTGTGTTAATCGCTGAGGTAGTGCCAGAGGTGGACTATCTGTTCACATGCTGACAACAAAATAAGCTTATTCCATTAAGGGAACTGAAGCTACATGGAAGCATTGAAAATTTAATTAAGCTTCACTTATCTCCTGTGGTAGCCATGCCATTATTTAAGAGTCAATAATCTATAGATAAAGTCCAAACTAAACCATGTATGGAACTCTCAGAAGTACTTTGAAGAACAAGCAGTAAGTCGCATGATATGATCACAGTAAAATATTTATTGACTGTATATGTTTGAACAAAACACATCACAAGTGAGTTGTAACACATGCGGATACTGCAAGTCGTATTTTTTTCCATTCCAGTTCTTTAAGAGAATGGAAGTATTTGCCATGTTTAAACCAAATCTGAATCCAAGAAGAGACTATATTGCTTGCACTGTATTGATTCTAAAGCCAAATTTATTAAAACTGAATTAAACTGATGAATCAAAAGATTCAATTTAATACATGGGAAGTCTCTGATACTGATACTTCTTCCATTAACTACAGTTTAACATTCAGAGGAAGCAGTCCCTATGTTAGTTTCTCTCCCTAACTGTAAAAAAATCCATTTTTTAAAGTAAAAACTAACATGCTACCTTTCTTAACTAACCGGTAGTTAATAGTTCTTATTTACTCAGTCTAGACTAAGTGATTTGAGATTTCCTTCATCTTCTTTTTGGAATAACACAGATGATTAGGCTCAGGAATTCAGCTGGAAGGTAAAATATAATATAGACCCATTCTTTCCAATTTGACACTTAATTGATGTAGCAGTTTCAAAGAAGAATATAAAGCTTGGCTCCCTTCTTCTTTCCTCGTCCCATCTTATTTAACTCATCCCAACCCAACAGGGAAAGAATGAAGTTGCAAATGAGTTTTGCTAGTTGTGAGTTCACAGACAGCAAAGGAGCAACTGAACTTTCATCCTTTCATGAGGCTGTGCCCATGTGCTACACTTAAGCAGGTTTGCTTTCTAGTACTGCAAGCGCTATTTCACTTCCCCTGATAGGGTCTCTAGATGAGGGAAAGGGTAGGGCAAACACAATGATGTGAAGATGTTTAAAAGCCAGCTTCCTTCAGCCTCCTACTCTGCTGATCATAAGCTCAGCACAAACGATTCCTAAAGTGCCAAAGAATTAAACTAAAATACTAAAACCTCTGTAGAGTACAGAAGAAAGGTACTACATGATTTGTGTTGTCATGTAATTACATTAGTTTTAAATTTCAAAGTATTTCCTAAATAAAGTGAACAGGTAACTTGCAGTCATACATAATGATCAGTTAGAACACACTTCACATACATAGGAAATTACTTTGGCTATTTTCTTAAAACCAGGCCAAATTAATCTGAATGCATTTGGCTTCAGACAACAAAATTTCATTTTTCTATCTATTTGCATTATAGTGAAGGGAAAAAGGCCTTTTATTTTTTTCCTTTGGCAAATTACTAGAGCTGAATAACTTAGTAGAATTCAGTCAATTCACTTTCAGGGTTTTGGTTTGGTTTGGGTTTCTTTGTCTGAACCATGTTATTTGAACAAAATTACTTCTTAATTACCTGTGGGATTGCAGTCTCCCAGAAGAATGGTTTCCACTACTCTAACGTTAATTTAGAAACCAAACCCTCTGCATTTCATATCAGAAAGACAGAACATTATTACATCACAGTGCCGGGGAGTAATATCTGCAAAGGCAACAACTCTACAGTCAAAGCTGATCACGAGATATGGACCACTCATAATGCTTTATTATTGTGTACTTGAGAAATAAGAGTTCTGGACATTCCAGACATTTTATTTCAGCACATTCACACAGCTCTAGCTTCATTTGCCAAATGGCTTATGAGCTGATTAAAAAATTCTCTTATATTCTACTTCATTGCTGATTTGTGCCAACACAATTCATTACAGACAAAACTTGATGGCTGAAATAATCAACTTTAAAAAGATAATACATTAAAGTGCACATTTTTGACAGACAAAATAGTTGTGTTTATGTGTGCCTGCCTCTAACCTCTACCCATGTCTGCCAGAACAAGACTGACACTATTGACATCCCACTTCAAGGGGTCTGCCTACTACAATGGGACAGAAAATCAACATGACACAATTATGTTTAATCAAACGGCTTGTTCAGGTGCAGACTGAATGCTGTTTGCTGTTAAACACATCCTGAAATGGCTTAGAGGAAAGCAACTTTGGAGGTTTACTTGATCAATGAGCTTTTACTCTAGTCTTCTTGAGGCTTACACTATCTGGACAGGAACCTTGACCTGGAGGGTAGGGAGAGTAATTGAAACAGTCCATCAGGGAGCCATAGCAGGGTGACCACAATCCCAGGGAACATCACACTGTGTTGCTTCCATGAGAATCAGAAAGCAAAACTGTGGATTGAAACACTGCCAGGAGGTACAAATAAAGGCTGTATCTGGGAAAGAGGGTTTAGTGGGTAAGACCTATCTTCAGCAGGTTTAGCTATTTAAAAGCTGAGAGAGGTTAAGTATCCCAATACAGCACTGCATCCAGCCAGTCTTAGGTGTCTATCTAGGAAGAAAGGCATCAGGCACTATGGAAGCCCCTCAGGTATTTTTTTTTGACCTCATTGTCACATGGATGTGACAAAATTTGCTGGTTCTCCATCAGAGAACCCAGGCCAAAACATCCTCCAAGGAAACTACTATCTTAACCTATCACTAAAGAAGGGAAAAAATCTTTAGCAATCTTAATTAATTTGACAAACCAAGACACTTATAAAGTATCATACTAGTAAAACAGCATGGATTTTGCCTTGGACTTGAAACTAAGCTTTTAACTTCATGTAAAAATTAAGAGCTTCTGGTCCTTGGCCCATTGGTCTTGCAGGGATGTAAAATGATCCCTCAAAGAATATATATGTCTATATATATATATACATACATACATACATATATACATACATACACATAAAGATTCTATGAATTCCAGATAAATTCTAGAAAAAATAACTTAAAGCTATTTTTTGTATAAGTGATTCATTTAAACATGAAATATTCCTCTTAAAAATACACTATGTTAGTACTCCTTTAATATAGAGAGTTTTCTAAACTGCTTCTCTTTATTGAACTTTAGCTTTTATATATGCATTCTTTCAAGAAGTGGGCAGAGGTAATCCATTTGACTGAATCCAATCAATAAATTTAAAACCAGCAAGTGGCTTCACCAACGGGATCTGTTTGCACCACAAAGAAAACTGTATGTTGGCTATGAACTGGTGAAGTCAAAAGGCACAACAAAGTTAGCTCCTAAGACACACGTGCCTGTGAATGAAAAATATTCCAGAGACAGAAGTGTTCTTTGTTGCAACTCTATCTCATCCTCCCTATTCTGTGCAACTGCTGGAGGAGATTGTATCGGCTCAAGGTAGAGTTGTCAATTTTGAAGATTTACTCTGGCATCAGAAATGTAGCAAAGGAACACGAGCTGCATTCACACCTCCTGAATTCACACATCATTTCTGCCTCTTCTTAACCCAAGCAGATTTTGGTATAGCAGCCCTTCTACCTCCTATCTTCCACAAGAATAAATTCATAACTTAAGCAACTCTTGCCAGCTCTCATTGCTTTTGACTTTCATGCTGATCCTCTAGTATCGAGGTATCTAATTGACTAAAATTAGCTCATCTGAAATCCATATGGGCTTCATTAACACCATCTAAGCATTTTATAAATGGCAAAGCCCATGGATGAAAGAATGCATGCCGTGTGTTTCAGGGGAATCCACAGTTAACATTTCACCAAGACTGAAAGTGGAAATGTTTCATGACTGAAGATGCTTGGCATCTTGTAACTCTGGTCAGATGTAATGTACATTCTCCTATCATGTGTCTAATACTATTCTCATAAACAACATCACAAATAAAATGAAAGACTGGGTCTTAAGCTTAAATACTTGCAGAAGATGGTGCTAGCCATCCCCACTCTGTTTTCAGAATGTGTCTCTTGTCCAAGGAAAGAGGGCAGATAGGAAGGGAGTAATACAGCAAATTCTGAAAGGAATATAAAAATACATAGACTAAATTGGTCAGTTCATCTTTAACAAGAGATGTTAAAGGATGAAGTTCCATTTGTTTATTTTCTGCTTGGAAGCTTGAGAAAAATGAGTTCTACACTGTTTCAAGAAAGGAATTAATTAGTCTTTCTTTAACATTGTCATTATAGTTGTTTATCATCAGGCCTACCAGATGGCCATAATCACACAGTATACATAAAAGTTCAGAAGCAGATATCTATCTATATGTGCAGCTTCTCATAGGAGGTGTGCATATATCTCATGATCCACCACTGTACCTCAAATAACCCAGGAGGCAGAGTAACTTATTGGTACCAGTAAAAAAGATCTAAACTGATATATCCATCCAATGGAGCTTCACTTTTGCTAAGAAGTGTACTCAGCTACAGGCTTTTTTCTTATCCCCTCCCTCTTTTAAAAAATATTTTCTTCAAGTATTCTACTGGGTTTGGCCCCACTGCCTAAAAAGTTTAACATACACCCCTTCTCTTAGAATAAAACAGGGAGATAAGGAAACTGCAACACAGGGAAGTTTCAGAACAACATGGGAGCAGGCAAAACAGACACAATACCTGGTGCAGGGTAGAGGGGCCAAGTGAATTGGAAAAGTAAAGACCCTACAGTTGAAAAGAGCCTCTAACTGAGAGATTCTTGTTTGATTTGTTTTATCATAGGATCACAGAATGGTTTGGGTTGGAAGAGACCTTAATGATCACGTAGCTCCAACCTGCCTGCCATAGGCAGGGTCATCTTCCACTAGACCAGGTTGCTCAGAGCCCCATCAACCTGGCCATGAACACTTTCAGGGATGGGGCACCCGTGACTTCTCCAGGCAGCCTGTTCCAGTGCTTCACTACCCTCATTATAAACATCTGGATGAAGGTAAGTACTTGAACAACTGAACAGTTGGAGATGTTTCCTCATTAAAAACATAAATATTCAAGAAAGTATGGATTGGGGGTGCAGGTTTATGTAGACTTTAAAGGAGAAAGCTTTAAAGCTGTATTTTGAAACTACATTGTTGCTATGAGTTAGAACATAATTTAATAAAAAAAACTGACAAAAAGCCAAGTTTTCTCTTGCTAAATTTTTTTTAAGATGTTTTGAGCTCGTGGACTTTGAATTCAAAACTCTATAGCAACACTTGAATTTCCTTCACTTCAGGCATATGGCAGAGGCATTCTTCCACGACTACTGACTGTAAATTGTGCAAGTGTATCTGATTTTACTAAAAAAAAACTTAACACGAAGTGAACATTGGGATGAGTAAAATACACAAGAATTGAAATACAATAGTGATGGAGATTGTTGCACACAAATCTTCAATTCTCTTCCATTTTTTTTTCTCTATAATTGTATAACCCTTTCAATAAATTCTATGTGGATGGGATTATGTACCCTGGAATCCAAGACCAGATTATTCTTGCACTTCACAGAAATACATCATAATGACAGAGTCAATTTAGAGACAGAAAACAGTAAATGAACAAGTCTGGAAATGTTTCTTTAGCATTTGCCTACCCATATAGATGGTTGCATAAGAGCTGTATTTTGTGTTGGCAAGGGAAAGGGGACTAAGTCTCGCACTTGAAAGGAAGCAGCTACACGCCAGCTACTAGGAGTCTTTATTTTCTAAGATACACTTCTGAGTGGCTGCTGGGGCATAAGACAGGGCACTGAGGAGGTCTCTTTGGCAAGGCAAAGCATGTGTGTGCGCAGAAGGGTGCAAACTGTGTGATACTCTTACCTGCAGAACAGACTGCCATAAGAAAGTCTCATTACAAACAGTCCAAATTTCAGGTTCTAAAGAAAGCCCCCAGCCTTCTCATCAAGAATTTATCCTAGGCTGAATTTACAGGCATGGGTGGTTCATGCTATGCTGGTGTTGAAATACTTTCATGTATCTCCTTTCCTAGCCAGTGAGGAGACTCTGATGTTTGAGTGATCAGACTTGGTGAAAAATGTGTTTGTCCTGCAAAACATCCCCTCTGTCTTTCTTTTTTAAAAGGCTTCTCTTCTCAAGGTCAAAACTTTTGGAAAACCCACTGAGACTCAGGAGATCAATAGCTATGTGGTTGTTTTGGCTTTTTCTTCCCTGGCAACTTCAGGTATTATTGGCTTTTTGGTTTTGTTTCTTTAATGGGAGGCTGAAAAATTGTAAGTATGCAGTGAAGTTTGAAATGCAAAGAAAACACGACATTTATAGTTTCAGAGTGCTAAGTCTTTCCACAGATAAGTTCAAAATGAAAAGCAATTCTATGAAGTTACTATTTCCTCTAAGATTTTTGTTTGTTTGTTTTCTTGGATAATAGTGTGTTGAGACCTGCAGCATTTCTTTGGTGTATCTGTTCCCTTCGATATCAACAACGATTTTCAGTCTTGAAAAAAAAATTTTAAAAGACACCTCAAAGAGATCTCTAATATATTATGGACTTTGGTCTACTTCATGGTGCCTCAGGACAGTTCAGTTCCAAGTTTATAGAATCACAAAGTCACAGAATGCTAAGAGTTGGATCATCTAGTCCCAACCCCCCATGCCATGGGCAGGGATACCTCCCATTAGACCAGGTTGCTTAAGGCCTTGTCCAACCTAGCTTTGAACACTGCCAGGGTTTGGACATCAGCCTCCCTGGGCAGCCTGGGCTCCAGTACCTCACCAGACTCAGAGGAAATAATTTTTTCCTAATATCTAACCTAATTTCCTGTCTTTTAATTTGTACTGATTATACCCTGTCCTATCACTTCAGTTCCTGATGAACAGTCCCTCTCTGACTTCCCTGAAGGCTCCTTCAGACACTGGAAGGCTACTGTGAGGTCCCCACACAACCTTCTCTTCTCCAGGTTCAACAGCCACAACTTTTTCAGGCTGTCTTCATAGAGAAGGTGCTCCTGTCCCCTTAATCCTAATCCTTATACCTAATCCCTTCTTACTGGTTTAAAGGTTTCCTATAATGACACTAAACAATATCAAAAACAGTGATGGAAGGAGGAGAAAAGAAGACATGAGGTGTCAACTGTCTGCATAAGATCTTCTAAAACTAGTTTTAATAATGCTTTTTGTAAAGATGATGGCATGCTTAAGCTTACAACTCAAAATCCATCAGATTTTAAATAATATATGTACAAATCATACCATGTATGAAGCCCACAGACATTGCTCACAAATATTCACTCTGGTATCAAAATGCACAATAGAAAAAGCTTGTTATTCAAGTAAATTACTTGGAAAATCTAGAATAAAGAGAGTAGCTCCTCCACAACTGCCTAAAAATGACAAAAATAGGTGAATTCATGCTTAAGAGTAGACTCCTAAAAGGAATTAACGCAGTTCAAAAAACATATCCTTGAGAATATTAACAAAAGTAATGATTGTTAAATAATGGGTGCAACAAAAAAATCCAACTTGAGCCACTCACCCTACTGAATCACATTTAGTGTGAAGTATCACATATCCCAACTCACAAAAGCCAAAGTTTACAGTTGCTGAAGTACTAACAATCTTTAATGTCATCCATCCTTTGAATAGGTTGGAGCCAATGAATTTACTTAAAAAATAGAATTTCATTCCTTAAGCAAGATCATTTTCTTTTGGCTTTAACTGTTTGGGTTTTTTTCTCTTATGCATGTGATTAAAGGGGAGAAATTCACATAATGAAAGTTGTATGGTTTTGGCTTGTTTTGTTGTTTTGGGTTTTCTTAAAAATATAAATTACATAAGAATTATATTTCTCCTCTAAGAATGTACTTGACAGATAGGTTTCAAGAGCGCTTTCTTGTCCCTGAGGATGGTATTTATATCATCTAATTTCAGACACCCAGCTCATATAATTTACATCATTCTCTTGGAGTTCTCACTAAATAAACCTCAGGAAGTAAGCAATTCACATACCCTAAATAAGAACATGCCTAGGTGCACAAGGGAGATGTTGAAATTACTCTCTTAAGCGTTAGATTATTTTTAGTTTTTTGCTTTCACCCATTTCCCCAGCTATTAAAATTAGCTCTATTAGCTCCAGAGTTTCTTAATTTTGAAGAGTTAAGCAACATATGGACAACATGGACATTCTTCCTCTCCACCCCTCCTTCCATTACTAGAGATGTCTTATGAAAATGCTTTACTATGTATTTCAAAGATATCTTAAAGAATCATCAGCAATTGCCAAAATCAGGAAAGTCTCACATAAAAAGAATAATTACACAAACAAAATGTGAGACCTTCCTTTCAAATGACTAATTTCCTAGCAGGAACTTTTATTTTGAAGGAGGCCCTATTTGAGCTAGATTCCAGCAGCTTAGGCAAAAATGCAGGAGTTCGGGAAGCAGCAGGAATTGGGTCAGGGAAGGAGGGGGAGTACCAGGCTCATGCCAGTGGAGCACAAGAGGCCGGAAGAATAGTACAGCTGGCCTTCACAACATCAAAAAAATGTTGGTTGAGGGCAAGTCAGATCTAGGTCTAAGTTTCTATATTAACCAGTTCTTTGCTTACACTGACAGCTGGAATATATCACCTCTGAGCTTCTTCTCTGAATGTGACACAGGAAATAATAATCTTGTTCAACAGAGCAATTGAATTTTGCAGAATTCCTCTAGTGTGCCCTAAAATGTCACAGTTTGGTATAGTACTGTGCAATGTGAAAAAGTTGCTGCCTTTTATATTACATAGAAATCTTTCAAAAAATGCCTGATTTTACCCTTTTCCATTCCAGAAAGCTTTCAAAATCCACGTGGATAAAGTTTAGAGCAGCTTGATCTCATCTCATAGCTGTGCTTTGAGCAGGAGCTTTGATTAGAGAGCCTGTGAGCTTTCTCACAACAATAAATTACCCTCTGATCAGGTTAAATAACATTCAAAGCCAAGAATTTTTAAAAAGCAATACACACCCCAGGACTACCTGATAAGGAAACATAACTCTGTAATAAACATCCAAATACTAGGATTTGAGTTTAAATTCAAATTACGAAACATCCCAATAATTATTAACTCAAAGATTTTGCTTAAAGCCAAGTTAACAGTTCTGCCTGATTCACAAAGCACCTGTACTATAACACAACTACAATATTTAAGCTTGTAGAAGTGAGTAGTTTTAACACACACAGTGAAAAAATCTACTGAAGAGATTTCTATATACAACTTTTAATGAAAACTCAGAGAAAGAGCATGACCTAGCAGCAAGACTTTTTGGTTTTTCTTTGTTGTACAGCATTGGATTTACATGCAGCATTATTAAATGGTAACCTATCTAGACAATAACATATCTAAGATATAAGCATCATTTGAATTAAGTCCATTTTCACTAAGGCAATTAGTCAAAATTCCCTAATAAAAACTTGAATACAAAAATAGGAGTTTTAACTAACAAGCAACAAACACACATTATATACTGTCTGATCAAAACATTATGCAATAGAAATTCCAAGTGTACGTATTACAAAATAAAATGAGGTAACAGGTACAAGTCATGGTTGACAGGAAATTGAAGACTTTCAAAGTTTGTCCCAGAAGAATCCACTTATATTTTCTTTCTGAAAATGTGTTTTATCAGCTTCTTAAGGTGTCAAAAATGGAATAAAGCTTGTTATAAGCAACTGTATTCCCTTCAAGAGTGAAAGAGCAAGTTCAACAATTATCAAAAAGCAGCACTTGCGAAGTTCACCAGATACATTATTCAGCCTTAGAATATAAATCAAATATTAAAACTGAATAATTTTAATAAAAGTTTTAATACTCATGGTGCATAGTAGACAATCCCCGGTCATGTGAAAACTTTAAAAGTCAGTCACATCTGTAGTAGTCAAAATTTTTTAGCAACTTTTTTTCTCTCCAAACTCCACTTTATAATCAACAGTTTTCAGTTGGAGAAAAAAGACAAAAAAATTCACAACTTGAAGAATGTGGAAAATATTTTTAAATAGGAAATAAATCTGAGGAAACTAAATTTTACTTAGCAACAGAAATATGTACATAGAACAAAAATATGTATATTTTCTAGACTTAATTTAAATGTTAGATTTGATTACCTAGATTCTGCTAGAAAGAAGTCTTCCTGGACTACCTGTTGTACAGGAAAGGATAGACAAAACATTTAAAAATTCTAATGCCATTTCTTAGGCTACATTTTGCTTTATTTGTTCTGGTAACATTTACCCATGACAGCAGTGCTCAGTCTATAGTATTTTATAGGGTGTGGAAGTTCACAGTAATATTACTTCATTGTTCAACATTAATCATAATACGTACCTTAAAAAAGGCAAGATATTTAATTACAAGAGTTTATCTTTTGTGCAAGACTTGTAACTGTTTAGTACTCAAGCAGGTGATTTGAGTTACACTGCTTGTGAAGAGCATTAGGACTTTCCAGACGAGAATTAAATTGATGCAACTAGACTTCAGCACTGTAATGCTCAGGGAATATTAATGGAATTTTAGACATATTCTGGAGAACGAATTTCAATTCTTACAACTATTTACTGAAATAATATGATATTTGAGTTCTAGTAAAACTCTGGTGACTCGAGTAATGCTGGTTTTTGGGGTCAGAAAATAACTATAAACACAAAAGTAGTCTACACTTATGCTGCTAAAATAAAAGACCTCAGCTACTTATGCTAAGAACTAAAGGGCAGGAGAAAACATATCTGGCCAGCCAAGACATGTTATAACAAAATCCAACTGAATGTTTTTCAGGTGTGCATATTAAAAATGACAAGCAGTAGGATATAAACTAAAGCATGGCCTTCACACCTGTAATTTCTGATCTCTTCCACTCCTGTCAGACTTCCAGTTCGTACAAGGACATGAAACCCCCTACCTGAATCACTATTTTGACAGTAGCCCCATTCAAACCTTTACTCCTCCCTCTGCTCTGCTGCCAGAGGCAGCTGGCTCTGCTGTGCTTGGCAACCCTCCTGGCAGCCACAGCCCCCAGCCAGCGCTGCCACACAGAGCTCCTCACCTCATCCTGCACCCCAAGATACAACCCCTGCCCCATGACTGCATGGGCTGCTTCTGTGCCACCCCGCTCCTGCTCCTGTCTGCTCCAACACACAGTGAGGACCACACCTTTTCATTCTTCACACAACAAATGTCTAGTGTTGATGCCAGAGCAGAATGGAGCTTTCCCATTTATTGAATGAACGAACGTGCTGTGGTAGTGTTATTTCAGTGCAGCGTAAACTGGCCTGGGTGACTCTCACGTGTCCTACAGCTAAACTCACTGCAGGGAAACCCACAAGGTCTTTTCTTCTGAAAAGCACCTAGAGATTGATCAGCAGTTTCAGGACTAAAGGCAAGTAAGTGAAAAGAAATGCCAGAAACAAGACAACACTCAAATGCCCTTGCAGCATTACCCTCCTCACCCAGAAGTGCTGACTAAATTTTACCTTTGCTGAAATGTAGAATGCAGAAGGAAAAGGCTCAGGATCAGCAGAAGTTACCAGGGTGCACAAGGAAAGGGCTCAGTTCAGCATCTCTTCTCCATCACATGGAGTGTCACACACACACTACCTCATCAGATAGGCAGGGAACAAGGGGAAGCACAGTTCTTTTCTGTACTCCTGCCACATTAGAAGTCCAGGAACTCTCCAATAATTGGGATGTAAGGTTTTAATTTTTTTTCCTTGTAAATCAGGGCAAGCAAACTGCCTGCAGACAGCATCGTTTTAGACGGCAAAAGCAGCTAGGTGTGTCTACCTAGTTGCCAATTTATTATTATGAAAACCCTCTACAAAAACATGCCCATTTAACCAGGATTAACACAGTCCTGGAGGCTTCATTTTACGTCTTTGTGCATGTGTTTCATGCATCTTTATTTATTTATAATAAATAAATAATATATATTTATAATAAAACTCTTACCTATTCCTAAATTAACTTTATTTCAAAGAGGTTTATAAACTTGGGTTTTCTTCAGTTATAGTTGACTTAAAAATTTGAATCTACCATTAACAAGACACTGGTCTTTTGAGAATGAACAAGAAGTAAACCTCAAAATGCAGTTATTGTTGGAAGATTAATTCTAGCTGCTGGTATGTAACAGGATAAAAAACTAAAACTAGGCACTCACACTGCATACATTAAGTAGATAGAAAAATGCAATGCATGTAAAAGTTCTGTAAACTCTACATCATTAAAAATGACAACAGGGTTTTTTAAGTGTCTTCAGTAATGCTCAGTGGAAACCAAACTTAGTTAGAACATTGGCATACCAGAAAATATATTTACATATGCAGAACCAGAGGGGACATCTCCAAACTCTCTCTCTTTTTTTTTTTTTTTTTTTTTTTTTAAATAACAAACCACACTATTCATGTGTGGACTTTACCACAACTCCTTTTCACAAAAATATTGATAGCAAGTTTCAATACTCAAACAGTTTAAACAAACTTGTTACAGAACACAGATAGATCTGCAACATTTGTAATACTCCTTCACCATGCACATAGCATTCTCACAATGCACCATTTCTTCTGAAACATATTATACATGCACTGGCGACAGTATAAAAATAAACAGAATCACTCTGTTAAAAAAAATAGTGCATGAGTGTTTTCCTCATTTGAAAAATGCATTTTTTTCCAGATACTTAACAGTATTATTCTCTTACAAAAACTGAGATGTTCTGCACAATTTTGGCTTCACTTGTGCTCACTTTGAATTGCATTACATATCTTAAGTGTTAATATTCCCCAAACTTTGATCAAGAGCACTTAAACTCTAGTTAGGCTGAATTACACAATGCTTAAAAATAAATATAGTATTTCTAGCTATGTTCTAACTTTATTAAATATTTCACTTACTCTCTATGGTCCCAATAAATTATGTGTTTTATTGAGAGTGACTCCTTTACAATTACTTCTAATAGGCAAGATATATCCATTGTAACTTGTCACTTGATTAATTAAATAAAAAGTCCTACCTTTCTCAAAGAACACAGCACAGCATTCCTAGTGCAAAAAAACTAGAATTCAGTTTGAAGCAGAGCTGCACTTCTCTTGCATTTTCAAAAAAAGTTGAAAAATTTTACAACTGTCAGAGAACTGTTCAATTAAAGCCTGCTTTAAACTTCATAATCCAAAAACGCTGTAAGAGTCCCTTTTCTTCCAAGAACTTGTCAATGAAAGGTTGACATCCAGTCCCATCAGCCATTTAAAGAATGTGTACAAAAATCATTTAATTGGAATATTCTATGAAGCAGGTAATTTTACTAAGAGCTCACACATTGATATATCGATTCCTGTTAAAGGGACACCTACACTAACCAGTGTTCAAGGGCTGATTAAACTATAATATTCCTCCCAATCTTATTCCAAGAGATTTTCTCATAGCTTTTTCTTTTTTTTTTTTTTTTTAATTAGAAAAAATATCACAAATCCAAAAGTGAGTCCATTTTTTGGGTTGAGAGGTGGGTTTGCTCTGTTTCCCCAAACAACACAGGAGAAGGTCCCTTTAACAAGGAAGGAGATAGGTATCACTTAATCAGGATGTGGGAATGGAATCTGTACCTATGGGTAAATGGCAATGCGTTCTGTGTTGGTTCAGCCCTTGGTTCTGAGTTCTGCGTCACTTCTGGCATCGCCCGCTCGTCATCTGTCCCGTTAATGCTTTCCGGGGTTAAAGGAGACTGAATGTCCCCTCCAGCTGATTCCTTCAGTGAAACAAACAACACAGCAAAGTTACAAACTGACCTGCCCAGAAAGGTTATGTACATAAAAGCGCTAACATTCATTCTCAAACAATACACAAGTTTTAGTCAGTACTAATATAAAGTTCTGATTTCATCATGTGTATTTAATATTGAAGTATATTACCAGAAAAATTCACATTATCTGGTACAAAATACAAGTGGCCTATGAATTGTTTGCAAGATCCTACTTTCCACTTATTACAGACCTCTCCCTTACCTGGAGTTACAATCCACCCTCATTCTGATACACAGTGTATGACTCTGAACACTCTGAATTCTTGTCTAATACTTTACATCCTAATGCAGTGAAACAAACAATTCTGGTATTTGTTTCAAAATCTAGCTTTTGTGCTGTATTCAACCAAAGTGAACAGTGGGAGGGCCGTTTGTGGTGTGTTCCCGGTTTCACTTATGAGCCATCTCTAAAGAACACTTGTTCAGCAAAGTACAGGCAAAAATTTTCATAGGGGCATGTTAGTCTGGCCTAGCTCTTGCTGGCCATGGTATTATCTGGGAAGGAGAATACTCCAGCTACACCTAGGTGTACACATAGCTATGGTTATGCAATTGGACACCTGAAGAACTTAATGGTTGCCTCCCAGCAGAAGGCACTGCTATGGTTTTCATTATCCTTCATCACACCAGTATGTATGTTTGTGTGTACATTTAAGAATGAAAAAGAACAAAGCTGACAATGTAAAGAGGCAAATAAATTGTTCTATACAAATGGCATGGTTTTATCTTCTACTACTACTACTACTATTATTACTGTTATTATTATCACCATCCAATAGGATAGACAGTTTCCATTGACAATAAAGGAAAGACCTTCTGGATCTAAACGTTTTTTTTCTCTTTTTATTTCTTCTCAAACTACATTATGTATTCTAAAAAAATTACATAGCACAGTCTAAAAGATCTGCATAACTTGTGTCTTTAAGATAAAACTCCTGCAGCACTACTACTATATACATAAAATCAGAGTCTACTTATTGAAATGCTTTTAATGTGAATGCACAAAAATTTCAATAGAAGGAAAAAGAAGTACAAGTTCCATCTAGGCTTATTTTTCAGTAAAGTACTTCCACAGACTTCTAATATGAATGAAATTCAAGTAACAAAAATTAAGGCAGAAAAACATCCCAGTCTATGTAATAGCTGGGATCATGGCCTGCAAATTCATGAACACAAGAAACATCAGTTTCTAGTGTGTATCTCTTCCACAAAAAGTACAGGTTAATCAGTGCTTCCACACATCCACAACTGCCCCTGCCAGACAACTCTAATGGAGCTGACTATGAACAAACCACCAAATGTAATAGAAAAAGCCACTTACACTGAAAAGATTTTTCAAAAATGTTTACAAATAATATGTTCCCATTTTATATTAATTAGAGGAGTAAAAGTATTTTAGAAACATTTTGTGAGATGTGCATCTGTAACGAAATTTTTATTGCATACCATCATAACTTCACATACCCACTCCAGATTTTACAAAATTTGGGATGGCGTTGTCGTATTTAGTATTTAAACTAACTACAATAGTGGGGTATTCATCAAAAGAGGTCTTAAATTTCAACATCTTAAAAAAAACCCAAACACATGCACTTACAAAAGGGTCCTTAAATCAAAACAAGTAGACATTACAGCACAGATCAAACCACCTTTTAGTGATAACAATAAGGAACAGAAAAGAAAAAGAAGTCAGTGGTTTTAAAATTATGAACAAACAAAAACAAGTCCAGCATGGTTAGTTATTGAGTATCATATTGTTTCAGTAAGGATTCCATACTCTTCCCTGGCACAGCTGCTCTTCATAGTGCCTCCCTGCACTGGCTGGCAATGGCATTAGTCTGCTGGCTATTGCCACCCTAACACATATGAAAGCGTTTGTTGCAATATTTGTTGCAGAAATTCACGTAACATCCCAGAACTTTTTCACAAGCTCTAAGTAAATTTTGTACTTCTACAGGGAAAAAAAGGCAAAAAACTATAAACCAGGATCATGTTGCCAAAACCATTTCCTGCACTAAAATTTATGTGGTTGTAAAACTTTTCAGGCAATAGTTACTCCTAATAGTTTGCATGGGAAGGGCTCAGAATCAGAGAAAATATTATTTTGATTTAATTACCCCACCCCACAATTTCAGAAACCAAAAAAGGTCTTAATCTGAAATGACCAGGGTCAAAAAACACTGTCAGAGTGCAGTCATCCTTAGAAGAAAAGAACTGAGGTTCAGATGCCAACTGACATCATGAGAGTTGAAACCTCTCAAGACTGATGGGGTACAACTGCAAACTGTACAAACTGCTCTATTTGGTTCTGTACTTAAACCTAATTAAGGTTACTTTTAATTAAAAAAAAGGTGGGTGCAGGAAGCTGGACACAATTATCAGGCTACTGCTTCATGCAGCTCAGTGAACTCCAGATCTAAGTGTATTTGCATTGGGGAAGCTTGTAACTGAGAACAGAATGTGTTCTGTAGCTTGCCACTGCAAGATCCATGAGTTTAAGGCAAGAGCAAAACGATTCTCTATATTACAAGATGGATTTGGGATATAGGAGGTAGCAAAGCAGGGGAGCCAGTATTTCAGTTTTTTATAAACATGCTTAGAGGACTACAAGTTTTTATTACCTAAGGCTCAGTTAAATGGACACTAGACAGTATAGCTATGTCCACAGGTGGTCTTAGAAGTCCTGAAATAGACAACTTTCTAGACCAAAGCCTCCAGACATACCAGATATAGAAAAATTGTGCACTACCATATGAATCTGTCTTCATAGAGATGGCTTAGAAGTATAGGTTCTCTGACACAGAAACAATGTGTTACACTGCATCTCAAGAAAGCCCAGTGCACTCAATGGGAATTACACACAACAAAGCAGCATCTCTCCTCTAATTTAGTAGTCCAGGCCACCGTCTTTCTTTGAACAAGTGAAGCTCTCTTTATAGTTAAAGTAAATGGTGATTTTATCTATTATCTGATATTCCGGGAAATTAAAGTAAAGCCTGCTGGTAGACAGGCAGAGAACAGGGAGTATTAAAGAAACAGAGAGAATGAAGAGTTTAAAATTAGCAGCATCATTGCTTAAGGGAAAAGGAACTCCTGCTATTAAGTAACTGCACATTAGGCTATGTATGGTTTTCTTTCTACCATGTATTTCACACACACTAAAAAAAAAAATCCAAAGAACATATTCCATCAATGAAACAAAATATCAAAAAACCCCAGGGAACTTCTACTTCCCGGCCATTGAGGCACTTTATAGGAGCAACACTTTGCTAAAGCAGTAACACCTGACAGAATCAACCTAGCTTCAGTGGACTTTAGGCAAAATTGCTCTGAAGTTTTAACATGGCTTGAGTCTGCTAAATATTTGAACTACAAATAAATACCCAATTTCTGAGGTACTTTTGCTATTATCTCTTGATTTCTCTCTCTCTCAAGTTTTTGCACGGCATTCAGAATTGAATCTACTCACATGTAGCAGAGGTATTTTCAGGCTTGCATCAAACAACAGCGAACAGCAAATGTCTTGTGCAGTGTTCTGTTACATTAGTTGTAGAAATATTTCCTAAACATTCAATCTGCATACTGAGGCAGAAAAGGGTACTTTCACTCTTTTAGAACTCTGTAGTAGAGAGGGTGGGAAATGTACCATATCCAATACTGGAATTAATTGGTAAATAATACAGACATTTTTAAAGCTGTACCAAGAGAAATAAAACGTTCTATTTAAGTTTTAAGCTTGATGTGTATATTTTCCAGTTTTGATATGTAGTATTTTCCTACTTATTACTAATTTAACACAGAAAGATGTCTGCATGTCCAAGACCACAGAGGGACTGATCCTTTTAGATAACTGAGTTACCATTACAGAGTTCATATACCTCCCAATGTCCTTCCTGTCAATGCCATCAAAGCTCCATTAAAAAAGCCAGGTTCCTGCAACGCATTTACTGACCACTAAAAATATCTCCTTCCTCTTTCACTGTCCCCCTGTGCAATGGATCACTATGCAAAAGGGAAGGAAGAGCTATAAAATGATTCAGAAAGACAACAATTGAATTGTTTGCCTTGCAGCCACCTTTTAGCAGATGACAAAAACGAGAGCAGGTCCTCTCTGAAATGTCTCTACAGTGTCACCTTCACTCCCTAGTACCAAGCACCCATCCTCCTCTCCCAGTCATAAACCTGACTGAATGAGCCCAGTACCACGGAAGTGCTGGAGTTTGCCATGATGCCATCACTTCTTATCTGTTCTAAACTCCGAAGTTCTTGATTTGATTCCCTTCTCTCTAGGGAACTAGTATGTAAAGACTGCTATGCTCATGTGTCAGCACTTGCACTAACTGTATTACTCAGAATAATACACTAGCTTATCAACACAGTGAAAAGCCAAGAGAAGAAAAGTAAGGCCTGAATAGGAAATTATTCTTAAGTGTGGGATAATGAAATTGCAGCCCTCAACAGGCATTATAGAATCACTCAGAGTAACATTTCTCTAACTGCCTACAGTATAAAATGTTAGGTTTCAACTGTAAAAAGAACTCTGTACAGGAAAATGAACCACATCAATACCTCACACAGTTTAAGAGAAAGTTTAACCCTGATGAACTGCAAGACAAAAAAATCTTGTCTCTGAGTGAATAGCTCAAATTTACGTCCAAACCACATAATAAGACACTCCACGTGACAGTGTCAGATTTAACTTCTGTGTCCAAAATATTAATCAATGTGTCAAAAGAGAAGTGTAATAAATTTTTTGCCTATAATATCAAGTAACTAGAAGCCTGGATGAAGCACTTCACTGTTTCTAAAGTGCATATTATTGACAAGTGTATAATATTGAAATACATACTTCCATTGTCTCTGTGGAATTTTTCAGAAATTTAGAGACAGTAAACTCATAAAACTCCCCTGCCTTATTTTTTTTTCCATTTCAGTGGAGCAAGCAGTTTCCCATTAACAGCAAAAGCCAGCCTAGTGTTTGGGCAAAATGCCTACTGGGAAAACAACATGAGACTTGTTCATTGTGTATGTTCTGATTAACACTGACTTCTCTTGGTAGGACATCAGATGTAGCTTTCTGGTAGTAATAAAACTATTTGTGCAGCATGCTGCAAACTGCCCACCATCCTTACTCCATCAAAGAGCAGGAGCCTATTACAGTAAAAAGCATTGAAGATACACTGATTCAATGAAAAGACTCCCCAGAAAAAAGGTTCAGTCTACTCAACTCAGGAATCCCTGCTATAGTTTTAAAGCTGTTGCATTCCTCATGAGAAGGAATTGCCTTTGTCTTCACTATTGCTTAAAACAAAGCAAATAGCTAACTGAGTCAAAAATCTTGGGCAGGGGGAATACAAGAGAGATGGGGCGTAAAAGCCTCAAGGAATTTCTCTTTTCAGAGCAAATTCAAAGCATTCATAATTAATTTTAGCCATAACTAATATAAATATGAATATAGTAACTGACTCTCTGATTATGCCTAGATTAAATCAGCTCATGTTTTGAGATACCTTCTATAAACTCTTCCTGTACATCACAGCTAACTCTAGTAAACTCCAGAACCAGCCAGTGAATCTATCATGTTCTTTCAATGCATCTCACAAGAGAAAACTATATAGTAGGAAATAAGCAAAAATGGTTTGCTGTTTCAACCTTTATTTTTGGTGCAATGATTGTTCCATAAAAGTTATTCAAAGTGCACCACCAGAAGTTTTGTGGATACAATAGGAAATAGTACAAAAAGCATTTAGTATTGTTCATTTACATAACCATGTTTATTCATTTTCTTGGGAAAGCTGAAATAAAGGAAAAGGAATTTAAAAAGCATCTAATTTTATTTTAAAGCAAGTCTCTTTGACTTGTTTGCAGTATATGTTAAAAGTATTTTTAAGATTTCTTGACACTCTTGCTGACCAACGAGAGGATTCACAGTAACTGAGAAGGAACAATACAGCAAGTAACACAGACAAGAAGTATGATGCTTGAATCAGGCAATAAGACTCACTTGAGAGGGTGTACTTGTTAGCTCCATCTTTTCGTGGGATTTTTCCTTTGCTATTCGTGCAGCTTCTTTGAACTCCTGAAATTTTTCAGCAAACTGAAGGTACATATGTTTAAAGAATAAAAAAAAAGAAAAGAGATAAAGAGTAGGCGTGAAATAATACATTACATGCAGAAGAGAATGCTGTACTTTGCATTTCACAAAGTCAAATTCTGTCAGTAATTTTTAAAATTTTTCTCCTTATTAGATACTCATTTAAATGAGTTACACAGTGACATATCTTTCAGGCATAATACACACTCTTTACATGTCAGGAAAATGACAATGCAATGAAGCATTGATCTGTTGCTGCTAGTTTTAAGAAACTCACCTCAGAGATGGCTAATAATAGGGACAAACTGCCTTGCATAGCTGTTTTCAGATTCAGGTTTTACCCTCCTCAAACAACAAATAATCTGCTTCTGAAGCCTAATGCAGTCACCATGAGCATGGAAAGCTTTCAATGCACTTTGTTCTTTCATGACTGAAACAATACTGGTTTCTTCCCAAATTTTACCTGCCTTTATAATTTCAATAGCTAATTAAAAAAGCAACAGTGGAAATGCTGTGTTCATCTCCAGAACGTTCATTGACATCAATCAAGTTAAAGAACAAATGCATTGAACTAGAACTGCCTATACTGAACACTAAATCATGAAATGGCTCATGGAACTGCCTTATGAGGCTTTATTTCTATGATACATGTACCTCTTCCCAAAAATAGCTAAAGCAGCAATTTAGAAATATATGCCCCCTTAAACCTGAAAGATTAAATCAATTTATTAAGAATAGGGCCTGGTGTCTCTGGCTAGAAAAAAATTGGCTTCACAGTTCTCATCTTTCCACTACACTAATTGCTAGAGTAGCCACACATTTGTTTTTGTGTCCTTCTGCCTTTATTCAGAACATTATCTTAATATGATCAGCTTGAGTGAAATGATTTTGCAAAAAATATCAGGAGCTTCTCCAGCACCTTTTAAATCTCTTTGGCAGCAGCATATGAAGCAATTGGTTTGCACTCAATGTATATACAAGGTACAAAGACTACCTTTTGTGTGGCACAACCTCACCAATTATTTTCAATCAGAACTTCACGCAAGACCTAAAAAACCTTACTGTCTTTAAACGTTTTTCTGGTAGGCTACTAGTATCTGAGGAAATGTAATTTTTCTCCACTTGTATCTTGTATTTCATTTGTTACATTATTTGAAAGCTTATTTCTCCTGAAAGTTTCATCCAGCATCAAAAAAAGTCTCAGAACAGATAATGAAATTGGCAACAGATCACCAGAACCAGAAAATACTTTTTTTAAGACTTGTGCCTAAAGCTCAAAATCTCAGGGGTAACCTATTATTTAAATCAGCCTTAAAACCAGAGAATCATTAAATGGCAAATACAATGCTGAGGTTTGGAATAAATGACTGAAGACAAAGGCAGTAAATATGACAGCCATAGAAACATTTTAAAAAATCATAGATCAATAGACAGCATTCTAAAAAAGAGCCAAAAAGCCCAATTAGGTTGAGATTTTCACATATTTTCTAGAATTCTTTGACACAATCAGGTGATGGAATAGCTATCTCTTGATAAAATTCCTGAATAACAAAGATGAGGTCTCTTGGTATGAAAGAAGTTTTCTGGAAGATCACAATTTTGAGGAAAAGATGAAAAATTTTGCATGGTCACTACATAAGACTGCTGCCAGTATCCATGGTGGAACTTTCCATTTAGCATATTCTTAAGTTTTATGGAATAAATCAGGTCAGCTAACTCAAGAGGGTAAGACAGCAAACCCTAAAAGGGGTATTTCTTCTCATACATCAGAATACTATCAAAGTATAAACATATTCTTAATTTTTCCTCAAAGTGAGAGGACATTCTGTTTCTTCTACTGCAGCAGCAAGAGGAACTCTGCTAACAAATCGTGGCCCTGTGAGTATCCTCCAACACAGTTATCTTTCTCATGGATCAGGATCACCACCTTCTGATGGAGCAGCCTTGAGATGAATTTGTGGTCTAACATTGAGATAAGGCCCAGTAAACAGAAATAAATGTTTAATTAATTTTCCTCTATACTGTTTGTATGTGAAGTCGATTAGAGTGCCATTACTTTTCCATCTTTTCCATCAGTCTCACTCCACTAATTCCTGTTCACAATAATTGTACAGAAAAGAGGTTGCCATTGTTGCATTCCACCCTAGCAATTAGTTCAGAAGGGCAGAGACACGTGAACAAAAAACAAATAGTACAAAATTAAACATGTGCTGAAAGATATGCAGACAATAATGTGAGAATAAACAGTTTACTTTATCTGCTGTGATTATTTGCATCACTAAACTGTGGAAATTGGTCACAGACTACACCAATTTTTTTTTTTTTTTGTGTTGTTGTTGTTTTTGGGTGTTTTTTTTTTTTTTTTTTTTTTTTTTTTTTTGTTGTTGTTTTTTTTTTTGTGGTTGCAAGCTGCCTTTTGCTGCCTGGAACTTAAAACACTTACAATCCTAAAGTGCTAGCTGTATCAGAATGCTCTGGTAAGCCTGGCCATGATACACAGAAGCGAGAGTAAATAATTGGAGGGAGAGACAAAACAAGTAAGGGAATATAGACACGATTTCTCTAAAGTTACAGGGCAGATCTAATTCAGCTCTTCTGATTCCCAACCAAACATACCTACCAGCTCCAGTGGCTGAACAGCTTCTAATCTAAAGAAAAGTTTTCTTTCCTCATCAATAAGTTTATAATTTTTTAAATAACAGAAAAAGTTTAATCTTTAGGAATTTTAGTAGCAACAACTGGCAATTGCAACTCACATGAGTATCAGTTTAATAACTAAGATACATTGAGATGTATGCTGAAAGAGGCCCATAGATTCACCATAATCAGAAAAGGTCTGTGACTCTGTATTTTTCTTAATAAATTTGCTTATTCTCCTTAAAACAGCAATCTGAGTAACTGTTCAGCAAAAATAGAAATTAAGAAAAAATGTCTACTGTAGCCTTTCAGATTGATTTTTCAACAGCAATATAGAGTTTTATGTCAAAGGCATATTTAAAAGTCCTAGACATCTGCTTGAGGGCAGTGAAAAGAATGGGATTGAAAGAACTGTAATTAAAAAGGTGACAGAGGGAGGGCAAGCAAAGAGTTGAGGACAAAAAAGATTAAAAAAACCCCAACATATTTTCACTGGCAAGGATAACCTAAAGCTTGAAGTCAGGCAAACAGTGTGTGCATGACTACAGCAGGATTCTTTGCCTTGAAAGAACCATCCATGATAAAGAAAAACAAGCTTATCTACGAGAGTATTAAACTAGATGAGGCATTTGTGCTAAAGCCTTTGAAATATTAAGAAAATTTATTACCATGTTGGTAAGCAAGTGCTTCTAGGACATAGACACCAAATTAACCAATGAGGTTTCCAAGTTCACTGAAGCAATGATAGGTGCACAAATGCACAGGCAACACCAGAATCGCTCAGAATGTCCTGGGTTTGTGTTGCTTTGTGGAAAGGAAAACCAAGTGATTACGAAAGGAAGAAATCTTACAAGTTTGATGTTTGCCCGAACAAAGTAGCTGTACTGGGTCTCATTTTAATGGTTTTCTGGCAGGCCATGCTTATCCTTGGATAGTGACAATTACTCTCTCAGGGCTGCTATCATCACTCTTCCTTCAAACAGCTAGCCACCATTATTCCTTCCTGAAACATGTATTTCTCTTATTGCACTTGGATGTCCAAATCTTTTCTTTATTTCAAATATGAAAATTTTGGCTTAATATAAACACAAATTCTTAAACTGAACTGAAATTCCAAAAATCACGCTTGCCTGGACTCATCTACCAGAGCAGTAGCAAAACCAATAAGTAATATAGAAAGAATGCTCAGAGGATCTATGCCATCAGTTTGAGAAACAGGGATTACTGCTTTTCTTGGAATGAGGTCTATTTCCTTCCTGCAGAAGTAGACTAGAAAAGAAACTCATGTATGGCACATACTGCTTCAACAAACATTTCAACTTTTGCATTCCAGTAGAAAATGTATTCTTCTTTTGCAGTGAATATATTTCCCACTAGCTTTACTTTAAAGCTGCAAACTTGGAAATAACAATAATTTGATGTACTACATAGTAGAAAAGTGAATGTAGCCTGAAAGACAGAAATGCATCTGAAGATTACCAGCAGTTTTTTTCTAGGAGAACTAAATACACAAGAAACACCAAATTGTTTACTTCTTTAACTTCTATCTAATTTTTTTCTAAAGAAAATTCGCAGATATCACACTTACTCTTGTGCTTTTACATTATAAGGATTGACACAGAACATTTTTTTGTAAACTATTTTTAAATAACAACACTAGTGAGTACTGAGTCAAGATACAGTGAACAGGAATAAAATACACTTAAGTAGTTTCACTAGCTGAAGAGTCACCACAGGTCATACTTACTTTTGAAAGGTGATGTTCAGATGAAAATCCCAAGCCATAGACTGTGTTCGCCCTGCTGTCTGCCCACTGGCCAAACTTCTGGGATGTTTTAGTAAATGTCATGTTGGGGGTGATGGTGCTGTTTATTATTGCCTGAAAAAGGTAATAATTATAAAAAAAGGGCATCATGGTTTTTATTTTTTTAAAGGCAACTCACAATTGAAAATGCCAGTATTGTAGGCAACTATCTGAACAAGATAGTTCTGAACAAGACACACACTGGGAACTAGGAAACAGTTTTCTAATTCAATTCCAGCTAAAATTGCAAAGGCATATTTTTGCATACATTGTGTAAAAGGAGGAAAAGCTGGGATGGGGAGTAGGTATCAATTTGCAATTGCAAGTAGTCCTTTAAAGTTTCTACATATAAGGACTATCAAAGTCCTTTTTTGTCGCACACTTACATTTCTTTGTCCCCTAAGGCAGTGCCCCTCAAGTTGCCTGTCAACTCCACTGCTGCTTTTCCCCCAACCCCTGTTGCATATGAGATTCTCACTGAAAAATACTCAATAAAACAAAGGAGCACATCTCCTTTTTAAATTTCTGTTCTATAAGAATCTGTTTCCTTTACACACATACAAGCAAGGCTAACAATGGCAGGGTCATACACCAATTACTAAGAAGTGGAGTTACTCTTGTTGTAATTTTTCTTCTCTAATTCTTGTTCTTGCATTTACAGGATGCAAGAATATCATCCTCCAGCATTTAACTTCTGATAATGCAAACCCAAAATGCAATTACTAGGTGATATGCTGGTTCTACTAAAAGCAACTGAAGTTTCACCTGGTGACTGAGAAACTTTAACATCACAGAGACCAAGTACTGCTCTCCTAAGGCCAAGATCCTCAAGACGTCAAAATCAGTCTATACTACTTGAGTGATATGGACTTCTGGATGGATATTGAAATGAGTAGTTATTTAAAGGAGTTTACTTTGCACCCTTTGATTTGCTGAGAGATTTGGGTACCACTGGAGCACAGCTACCACCAAATTAAAATTTTCTATGAGTTCTACAGGGCAAGACTGAAAAAATTAAAGTTGAGGGCCCAGCCAAGCTCACAAACAGCATCCATGCTCATAGGGTGATTCTCAGATGAAGTGGTGGAGAGGAGTATTGCAGGGAAATCCAAAAAAATACATTGCATTGCAACATGGAGAGTACAAGCAAAGATACAGCAGGACAGATAAATTTAACAAAACTCTTTCTTGGTGACTTTGGCAGCTTCACTATACTCATATTAATGAAGATGAGCAAATCTGAACATAGCCAGTGATAATAATGGCTTTCTGATAATCTTTGCCTAAATTCAAATTTTGCCTACCACTGTGAACAACTCCTTGAAAATTCTGGAATGCCTGAAAGTATACATTTGAGCCAAGAAGCCTCATCAGATCAAAGACAGGATTTGCTGTGTGACCAGAAGATGGAGAACTATCTCCAGCACTGCCTGAAAGACATCCCTCAGATTTTCATAAAGGAGCTGCTCAGTGAAGCCTCTGGTACATGAAGCATTACTCTCCTTTGTTTAGGCAAAAGGTTCAGAGCTCAAATAAAGACATCAGATTTCTACCTGCACAATCACCTCCAACTGACCACCTAGAAAACAGCTGTCTATAGCACACAGGACAAAAAAGAGAATGTGAGATGGGACTTCTGAGAAAAGAGGTGCTCTGGAACTCTTTTTTACTTGTATGCTTCTTGTCTTCTTTTGCACTGCTAGTGGTTGGAAGCCCACTTCTGAAATAACCAGGTGGAAGCCCAGAACAGAGCTGTGCAAGCTCATTTAATGTTCAAATCTCACTTCCTGCAGAAGCTGTCAACAGTAATATGCTTGAAATTAAATATCCTGGGGACTGTGTAGAACAGATTCTTCCTCCCAACTCGAGTTCTAGCTATGTTGTCCAGTCTGCTCAAGCCCAGGCGCATCCTTTGCTTGATTAAACGAAACTTGCATCATGTGTCTGAGAGCATGACTATTATGTCATGGACATAACTTCCTCAATTCAGAAGAAGACTTCAATGCCAGAGAGCTAAGACCTCCAAGCAAAACACACCTTCACAGGTGCCACTTCCTGCAGTGACAGCAGCATAGCTGGTTGCAGCTTAACCCTGTCAAAAACCTGGGAGAAATGCTTCTGCTGACCACCTGACAGGCTGCAGCATGGAGAACCTTAACAGGGTGCCTGGCCCAGAATGGGATAGCTTTTTTGACAGCACTCTGCATTTAGGTTGGGTTATGCTGACTGTCAAACTGCTTTCTTGCAAGAGAGAAAGGTAGGAAGAAAACTTATTAAAAATAATTGTGTTGAGACAGAGTTGGCTGTGATTCTTCCCTTTATTTTCCAAGAGAGAAAAATAAAGAGGCTTCACCTCAGTAGCCAGCATTAGTCCAAAGACTGGGGAAACCACATTCAGATTCCAGTGATTTAAAAAAAAAAAAAAAAAAAAAAGCCCTTTCACTGAATTTACCAATCTCACAAGGAAATCAAGGTGTTCCATCTTCCCTAAATTAAAAGCCTTGGTATGCTAAGTCTCTCAGATGCAAAACTATGCTTTTAAAGGTGTAATGCTATTACAGTCCAGTGTCACTACCTCTGGAAAGAACTAGATAAAACTTTTGTATATTTAGCCTAAAAAAGCCATTTTTTAAAAATCAGAATTTATAATTAAGCCTGTCTTGTCCATTCAAATGGGTACTGCTTTAACTGCTCTCCTCTAATCCACATTGCACTGCAAAGTTATCACTATAACAAGTGTCAAATATTTCATCAACTTTTAAGAATGTTGTTTCCATAAATGAACAAGAAGATCTTAAAAACAGAACAGAGTCTATCTGACAGGAAGACATTTAGCTTTTGAAGAAAACTGATTTAGTTATCTTCAGGCTTTTTTGGAATTATAAAATAGCTTTCATGTTTCGCTTTCATATTACTTTAGTGATGAGAAAATAGGGCATGTGTCTGAGCTGTGCATTTTACCGACTGCAAACCCAACAGCTGCAAGATATATAGTAGTGGTCAAATACAAATCTATCTTATGCTAAAACTAATGGCAATAATAATTTAAGGCACAGAACTTTTTAAATTCTTCAAAGGAAAATCACTGAACACTTGTGCGTACAGGTCTTAATTAAAATGTTTATTGAGCATTTAAAAGATTGTCACTTTAAAGTGAGACAGCGATTAAAATAACAAGATCATCTGCAGTAACAACGATGGGAGACTTGACTGAGTAATAATATATGCAAGGTTCATGGAACCTGCCGACTGGGAAACCACTCTTTTCCAGACTCTTCTCTTATTTTAGATGAATATAAAATTTCAAGTTTATTTTCCTACCTTTTATCTGTGAAAAAAATTATCAGAGAGTTAATTAGCATAGCAAGAACCACACTATACTTGATCTCCTTCCTTTTCTCAGAGATGGTGAGAGACAAAATGGAAAAGACAGTGGGACTCAGAATAATCCTAAAGTCTGCCTGTACTGTTACTGGAGACGTAATGGAAGCTTTGTTCCATCACCCAGGAGAAAGTAGCAGTAAAACACATTTTTCCAAGGAACTCTGAAATGACTATATAATTAATGAGAACCAAAAGCCATAGCAACAACTGCTCAATGTTGTCATGCCATACTACATAAGAAATCTTGTTTTTCAGGCTTTCTCTTGATTCTGGTACTGGTAGGAGAAAAAAGGTCACATAAAAGATATTTACTCAAGAGGTCAGAGAAACCAGGTTCAAATTCTATCAGATTACTTGCATCAAGATTTCTCTGCCATGGGCAACAGGGCTCCAAATATTATGCATGACTATAAAGTATATAGCCTGTACACTGAACACCTTATGGTCCTAGGAATTTTTTGTAGTCAGGATAAAGGGACATGCATCATATCTGGTGAGAGATATTTCAAGAGGAGACTGTAGCTTCAGAAAACATTACACAAAATGCATTAAAAGTGAGAGTTGAGTCTGTAGGACCTGTCTTGGCTAAACTGAGCTCAAATAAGGAAAAAATCTCTCTCTTTCAAAATAAGCAAATCCAGGTTGGAAACTGCAATGCACAATAGGGGAGTGAAGATTGTGTCTTTAAATGTCCTTTTGTTTTCAAGAAGAAAGATTTAATGCCTTTCAGATAATCAGGATAGAAGTTAAATTTTATCCAGAAATACTTCTGAAATGCACCAACCTAAAGAGAGAGAAGGGTGTGGGACAGAAGTAGGATTACCATTCAAATCTAAAGTATACCTCTCCCCATCATTCCTCACTGCAGTCTAGGTGAATATACATGTGAGCTGCCTTTACTTACTGACTCAGCACCTGAGAACTGAGCACATCATTCTCTCCACCATACAAACCCAAAGGATGCTGTAAATCCCACCAGCACCCAGGTATAAAATAAAACCTGGCTGGATCTATTCCCTCTGAGGGAGGGGCATGACAGCTTCAAAACCAGTAGGGTTTGACAAGTGGTTTTGGCAACTGGCAACATGTGTATTGTCAGCAGTGTTACTGGCACTCAGCTAATATGCCACACAGCAGATTCTCTCTGGGTGCACTCAAACTTAAAAATGCTTTATGTTTATTTTTAATTCTTTGCAAATACCACGTTGGTAAACAGACACGCTAAAAAGAAGGATGGGGTTTTAAAAATAATAAAAGAACTCTCTGGGAATTACGCTGGAAACCCACTTAAAATTCTTCCACCTGTCCCCTCTTCTATTCACCTGTGTATGTTTCAGAGCAGTGTTGTGAATGCCTGAAAGAATGGGACTCTCTTAACCGTGACTGGGATTCTAGATCTTCATCTAAGACTTGGATGAAAACATCATACATTGTTAGGATTGCAGCACTCACAGAGTAAATAAAAGTGATGAACTGCATTATCAATATACCTTGCCATTAGTACTGGATGTACAGGGAATGCTGCAGTAGACAACAGAACAACTAAATAGGTGAACAACTACTTGACAGGCACTCAGCAGAGTTGCAGCATCAGGGTGAAGGCAGAGGAACCCCAGTGGATGTAAGAATAAGGATTTTGTATATTCTCTAGATCAGTTAAAGCACCACATTTTATAACAGGTAGTCTTGATTTCATACATCATCTACTTCAAATCCCAGTGTCTTTATTCATAAATCCTGACTCAAAACGTATTTTAATTATTTGACAAACTAATTGGATGATTTGGAGGATGCGAAGGAAAAAAACAAAGTAAAACTTAAAGATGGAAAAAATCTGGTAGGCTCTGATACCAGTCTCAGCCACATGAAGCAGAGATTTTTGACTATGAGATCAATTTCTAAATATTTCTTTGTGATAAAAAATCTCCTTTTACATTGAAAATAGCAATATTCTGGATATTTAAAAAAATGCAGGGTAATAATTTTCAGCTTTCAATAAGTAGTCATAAAACCTCTGTGAATACCACCATGCTTTTAACAGAGTATTTTTTTTTCCAATCATTGTGAACTGATGCATTTCCAGAAGCTTCAAATGAAAGTCTCTGGAAAGGATCACAACTCTTGATTACAGTCTGTATATCTTTAATGCCCTTAGTGTAGAGTTTTCTACTACACTGTTTGTAAAGTTACTGTTATTATAGCTATGTGGGTAGAAATAATCAAGGATTTTCTGCATATTAAATTAATTTCTTAGACAATATGTTTTACAACAGCAGCAGCTCAGCACAATAACCTTTCTAGTTAAAACAGAGGAAAAACCCAAACCAAACAGCCAACAAACTACAAAAAATCCCCACTAAAACCAAACCAACTGAGTCTAGATAAAAGCTTACCATTTATTAGGCAGGCTTTATTAGGAGGCAATCCTCGCATTCTCTACAGCAAAAATTGGAAGATTACATAACAAAGGATTTACTAAGTGATTATGGCCACTGAACAGATGTCCTTCATAATGCTGAAGCTAATTATATTGATACATGACTGAGTACAGAAATGAAAACAAGTTATTGTAACCCTATTTGTACTTTTTGTACTTTTTTTTTTGTCTTTTTAGCCTTCTCATAGCATTAACCAAGGAACAGGTCATCACATCAATTCAGCAATAGTTATTGAAGTCAATACGACCACACGGAAAACAGAATTTACAAATAAACACTTAAAACATACAAGGAGGCAATGTCACCATTTTAAAACATCAGTAATCTGTTGGTCAGATAATGAAACAACCATCTGAGAAGAAATAACATCAGGCCAGAAAATAGTAAGAAAAACATTCCAGACAACCAGATTTGCTGAAATAAAATTTACCTTTGAGCCATCCAAACTGATTATCCTGTAGACATTTCTTGTGCTGTCATAGAAGTAGGACACAGTAACAGCATGCTTGCTGGTGGGAACCCAGTTCTTCTTAGTGTTTGGGTCAATCTGGAAGACATGAGCTCGGGTGCTGAAGATGGGTTGCTCCCTGAAGGACAGAGAGAAGAAGCCATGAATGTAATTTGTACATACTATCGTTGCACACAAGCTATCTGCCAGTTATGCCCAAGTTGCTCTGCATGATAAACCTTGCCTGATGACTTCTGTATATGTTGCTGCGTAGAGCAGGTAAGCTTGTTAACACATATATGCAAAAAAATGCTCGTCTTCTAAGGCAAAAATCAGCATCCAGTTGTGGAGTCAGATAAACACAGACATCTCTAACACAGATTCAGCACCATCCCATCATCTCCCCAGCTCTTCACTGCCCATCTATCCCTTTAAAAACTAAATGGCATTAACGCACATTTAATTCGCTCATTACACTGGACACTGCAGAATGTACATAACTTCAAGTCCACTTCTCCAAAATCTTCTAATACTCTGATGATTCTCATCAATTTTAGGCCACAATCTGGAACTGAATCTTGTTGATTCAATGCAATTACTCTATAACTAATATTAACTAAGGCTGGCAACATGTGTTGTGAATCCCTCATTTATTGGAGCTTTACACCTGAAGGTATTTATATCAACATTGAATAATGTATAAAATACATTTTAAATTATAAATTGCTTAGCAAATAAAGTCATATGAGGCAAAAAAATCCCTTATTATAATTTAGAATTTACAACTTTTTTCCCCTCATGGCCACTAATAGGACATACAGCACTGCACAGAAATCCAAAAATATTTTAAGATGAAGATAAGATAGTCTTCTACAATAGAGTGACAATATCAGTGGACAAGGGGAGGGCTGTGGATGTCAGTTATCTGCACTTTTGTAAAGCCTTTGACTTTACAGTCCCCTACAACATCCTTCCCTCTAGATTGGAAGAGAGGGATTCAATGGATGGACAGTTTGGCAGATAAGGAACTGGTAGGACTGTTGCATCTAGAGGGTGGTGATTAATGGCTCAGAGTCCCAATGGACATCAATTTTGGTATGTTCATCAATGACATAGAGAATGGGACCAGTATTGCACCGTCTGCCAAATGTCCATAGGGCATCCATAGGGCAAGTTTGCACTTGGCCCCAAGCTGAGTGGTGCAGCTGACACACCTGAGGGATGAGATGCCAGCCAGGGTGACATGGACAAGCTCTAGGAGGCACAAGGCACACGGGAATCTCCTGAGGTTTAACAAGACCAAGTCCTGGTGCTGCGCCTGGGTCAGAGCAACCCTGGTATCAGCACAGGCTGGGGATGGACAGATCACAGCAGCCCTGCCCAGAAGGACCTGGGGGTGCTGCAGGGTGAGAGGCTGGACATGACCCAGCCATGGGCACTGACAGCCCAGAGAGGCAAACGTGTCCTGGGCTGCATCCAGAGCAGGGTGGGCAGCAGGGCCAGGGAGGGGATTCTGCCCCTCTGCTCTGCTCTGCTGAGAGCCCACCTGCAGTGCTGCATCAGCTCTGGGTCCCAGCACAGGAAGGACAGGGACCTGCTGGAGTGAGTCCAGAGGAGGCCACAAAGATGCTCAGAGGGATGGAGCACCTCTCCTATCAGGAAAGGCTGAGTAAGTTGGAATTGTTCAGCCTGGAGAAGAGAAGCCTCTGTGGAGACCTCACAGCAACCTCTCAGTACCTAACAGGGGGCTACAAGAGAGATGGTAGAGGGACCTTCTTACCAGGGCATGCAGTGATAGGACAAGGGGTGATGGCTTCAGACTGAAAGACGGCAGGTTTAGATAAGGCATTAGGAAGAAATTCTTTACCATGAGGATGGTGAGACACTGGAACAGGTTGCCCAGAGAAGATGTGGCTGTTCCATCCCGGGAATTGTTCAGGGCCAGGCTGGATTGAGCTTTGAGCAACCTGGTCTAGTGAGAGGTGTCCCATGTAAGCAGGTTGGAATTAGATTATCTTTAATGTCCCTTCCAATTGAAACTATTCTAGGATACTGTAGCTGTCAGTTTAAATTTAACTACATTTTAATGACATATTGATTGCTGTCTTCTTTAAGGAATGCTGCCATCAATTTCCAAAGATATTAATTATCAGAACTTCAGGTTGAGTTTAACTTTTTAGGTATTTCGACCCTCATTTTCAGGGTGTGAAAAAACATACCCTTTGACCTGCCTTCATTTGCTCTCCAGAGGTATGTTTTTAATACTTTTTTTTTTCCTCTAAATAAAAGAAAGTGAAAAAAGAAAACAAAACCCACAGAATTTGTGCGTACTTGTAGCCAAAGGGGTTTACTTTGGCCTCATTACAAAGGGGTACATGTGAACTCTCTGAAATATCTTTATTGCTTGGCAGAGAGAGCAGTTTTCAGTAGTAGAATTGTCTTACTCAACTGGGAGTCAAGATTCCTTGATGCTCACCAGATGACAGACATGGCGTTCTCCTATGTCAGGTGTTGGATGAAATGACAGAAGTGTGCAGAACAGATCAGAGACAGCCAAACAGTGTTTCCGTGAAAGATGAAGAAGAAAGAAGGGAAGCCAAGGGGATCGATCCACATTCTAGTTCTCTACAGAAATAAACTCAGCACCAATTCATCTTTTCCTCGTAAATCACCAAGCTATAGGAGGTTGCACAGCTGTTTTCCTGGTCCAAATGTCTTGCACACAAAGGTTATGCAAAGGTGTCTGACTTTTATAGACCTTTTGTTTAACAGAACAAACTAATTCTTTTTGCTCTTTTGAGTAGCTACAATTACTTCTTCAATCATACTTAAACTTTAGTTGTCTTCAATATTAGATATATTTTATAATTTACCTCCCAGTTAAGCATATGCCAAAACCAAGGGATGCATATTAACATAATGCACCAGCTCTTTAACCCTGAAAAATTAAAGAGCCCATCAAAAAATATGGGAACAATCTTAGAAGCCTGACAATTGTTTTGATGAATATTGACATTGAAAGGAAACTATAAAGGCTCTGACATTTTAATTAAAGACCAAAGAAGAACTGAATCTAGGAGGTAGATGTGTGGTTAATGAATATACATTTGACCAGCACTGATGGCTCAGTTCACTCCCAGTACAGTACATCACATAACTGGGACTTTCAACACACCACAGGTTAGGATTTTAATATGTAAAAGGTAAGTGAGTACTATATGGCTAAAGCGGGTGTCAGTGAAAGTCAACTCTTCAGCCCTGAGGTGCTGCTCTCCAGCACTGTCATCACAATCTTCTACAGCCTAAATATCCTCATTTTGTTTAATAAGGTGGCCTGCATGTTCCTGCTGCTCATGTTATTGAGCTTAGCAGTGCTGCTCAAGACAAACCAGAGCAGTTTGCAGGGCAGAGTGGGGGTCTGGCATGGACAGTACAGTTAGGTATGGAAGAGTATAAATGAAGCTTACTTGCACTTCTTTAATCACTTCTGATAAAACTAGAGTTACAGTCTTGTCTTTCCATGTTTTAAGTACAGCTTTACTGAATGACAAGCTGTCTTCACTCTGTAGAAAAAGCATAGCTCCCTTTGTCAAATGAGTTGGATAAATCATGATTTTGCCAGATTACTGGGGTAATTAGAATTTTTTTCTGACAAAGACACTAAACTTCAGATGCCTCTAGAATTAGACCACTGTTTTGACACTTGTCGATGAACATTTAAAAAGATTATTTCTGCAAGCTAATGTAAGTTATGCACTATATATCTACAGGATTAAATGTGTTACAGAACCAGTCACTGATGCACCATTGCAGTCCTTCAAAGCTGGTGTACAATTACATCATCTGTACTTTTCTGTAGTAAGATAGTATATAGAGCTACTTAAATTTTAGATCTCCTGAAACATCTGTGAACAAGCAGCAGGTAATGTATAATACACATAAAAATATTTGTAACTTCAAAGCCAATACATCTTTACATAAAAGTTTTGCTCTTCCATTATCCACATAAGGACACGATGCCCTCCCAGTAAGGAAGTTTCAATCAATTCAGCTGAAATAATACTAATTATAGGAACATTAGCTCAACAGGAAGATAAGTGATCAGAAATTAATTTTTTAAATTATAGTATGTATTTCTATACATAAAAAATAAGTCCCTTATTTTTCACAGGATCACAGAATAAACTGAGTTGGAAGGGATCCTCAAGGACTATTGAGCCCAACTGTTGGCCCTGTATACCACCATCCCCTTAGTTTTGTCCATATGGAGTTGAGAAAGGAAGAAGAGCTTTAAAGAAGAAAAATCAATCCTGTAAAAAAACACCTCCATCCTACCCACTTCTTACTCTTCCCTCTCTTTTCTTCCCCTTTCAGCTTTTTTTTCTTCATCTTTCATTATCAGGTGGTATTCAGTACTCATTAAAGACATTAATAGGAACTAAGACAAGAACTCCTCACTAATTACACAGCAAAGCAATTCATTTTTCCATAAATACACTGATGCTAAACAAAAAGAAAACAAACTAATAAAAATGCCATGGCAACACAGTTTGACTATCAGAAATGTCCGCTCAGGCATGGCAAAAACATTAAGGCTCATATCCTGCTGTTCTTAATTGCCTTAGGCTGCAACATTACACTGGTCAAACAAAGACTAACAAGAAGTAAGTGCCAAGTTCTCCTGGACCCAAGAAGTAATGTGATGAGTAAAGGAGCGTAAGAAGTATCACTTTAGCAGGCAGAGTCATAACAGGCTTTTCCATAATCAATATAGAAATTCATTCATTGATACGTGAGCAGTCCTACGCTAAGCTTAGGAGATAAACCTGTTTACTAACTGTTGAATGAATAGTTTCCAACCACTCTTTCCATTTTGACATCTTAACACAGCCTTTACAAAAAAAATTAAAAAATGCAGTCTGCTCAGTATAGGAAACATGTTACATTAATCAAAAATTGCATGGAAGAAGCTTAAGTTAGTATAGAAAGTACTTTCCTTGCTAATCCATAATCAATATATGCTTCCTTTTTAAAAAACTTATCTATTCTTTAACATCTGGTACTTCTACAGCACTAGTGGTGAAGACCTCTTTTTGCTAATTTCTTCCCTCACACTGTTGTTTACCATGCCTCCAAAACTATCTTAATTCCATAAAACCTATAATTTCTCAAGGCTGTGATTTCTTTGTCTTAGTTACTCTGAAAACAGTAAGGCCACTGAAAAGAAAGTGTGAACCTCTACAACATTACTTGATGTCCTACTTGCCTCCCTATATGGAGTGTTAATGATGCTAAAACCATATATTAAAAATTAGATACAACCCTCCCTTCCTCCTCCATACTGGGCTAAATTGATAGTGCTTTGGCAGAGAAGATTTTTGCTGCACTATGTAGGATGAGGTAATGAACTTCCCTGTATAGACACAAGACCAGGCCAGGACTGCAGATGAAGACAAAAGAGACATGGGTGATGACTCCTAAGCATGAGCTGGAGCAAAGAGCTACCCAGGCAGAAGTAGACACAGATTTAGGCTAACACTGAGTGACTGTGGCCAACAGAGGACCTGAGTTTTAAAAGACAAGGAACCATCACAGGCACTATCTGCCACCTGGAAGTTTTAATTGCTCAGCAGAGGTATTTTCCCCAACCAGTAAGACGAAAAGGGAATGAATAGGCAGGTGTGATGGGGTGTTCTTACTCAGCTCGGTTTTGAGATTCATGTCAATGTCTATTTCTCCAAAATGGATCTTCCAAACTCCAGTGCATTATCCAGACTTCCTGGCTTTGATGCACATGGAGTCCACACACAAGACTGTTCTTAAAATAAGTCCAACAAAATGTGCCTTGGAAATTTTCCTTGTTGCAAACAGAGCCAGATTTCATCCATCAGGTTTCATACGAAGAATTTCAGAGGAAGATGATGTCACATGCAGACAAAAACAGGACAACATCCCTGAGCTCAAAATGGGAGTGCAATCACACTCCAAGCTGGTTGGAGTGGTGGAGACTGGACAAAAGTGTGTTGTCCTCATGCCATTACAGCCCTGAGCACAGCAAACCCTGCCACATGACAGCATGCTCAGCACAGAGTTTCCTGCAGTCCTGAGGACTGCAAATCCCCACAGCAGACATCACAAGTTTTGCAGGTGGTCATTTTGCATACACTGAATTCTGAGCCTCTATAATAGCTGTCATCCAAGGGAACTTCTCCCCAGGTCAGACAACATGAACATTGCACATGGAATTTCAGACATTTGCTGATTATCCTCAGATTTAGGATAGGACAAAAAACTTTTTGCTTTTTCCAAATGTCAGCATACTAATCCCACAGCTTTTTCCTGGTGTCCTGCTAGTCTTAAAAATATTCTCCCCTAGCTTGTTTCTGAAGCTGTAGCAAGCCTTTGTTACTCTAAGCAGTTTGAGAAGAGATTCCTGAAAAGAAATTAAGAGACTGATTAAAAGTGCAGCTCTAGTCAAAACTAATTCATAAACTACACACAGTCAGTGCTGTTTAGGGAGTCTAAATCAACAAGCTCTGCAAACAGTTCAAAGCAACAGGAAACCACAGAATTTTCCATGTTCATAAAAATGCTCTGAGGTCTGATAAAAACTGTATACATTTGGGGCAAAGTATTGCACAACACTGGCTTCCACTGCATGGAAACTATTCTGAAACGTAATATTTTTCTGGACAGGAAGTAGCTGTCAATACCATCTTGAAGTTAAAATTATAAAGTTAAACAAACACGCTGAGTGGACTTGTGTAACGACCATGACTTCGGATTTTGCTTTTTGTCTTATATACAACTTTCATGTACAATGTATATATACAATAACAATTTTTATATCTCAAAACACACTTTGAGATAGTAAAAAAGTGGAAATTACAATCAAGTAATCAAATCAAAATCTCTCCCATACCACTAATGGTTTATCTAGTTCTATACCTACATTATTAGACCTGTTTTTGCTGTTATGTTTTGGGTTTATTTGAAGTCAGCAAGTATTTAGACGGTTGCTACAAAAAGGCTTGTTTTCTGTATACAGTTATCAGTTAATACACATACCTGCCTTTTTACCATGAAGTCAAAAATAAAAGTTTTACAGACTGTGCTCTGTAACTAAGTAACACTGCACAGGCAGTGCCTTCAAGCATTTTTCTGAGCTGTTTAGCTTCCATTTAAGAATCAGCTTTTAGTCTTAGATTTTTAAGCACTTAGGAGTTAGCATAACATCGCAAGTAATACCTGCCATTTTTCAGGATTTGAGGGGAGAAAAATTATCTAGAGACTTTCACTTAACTGTTAGGTTAAGTAAAAAATAAATTTACCTTAGCCAGAAATATAATTATATACTGTCCATTATATTTTCAAGGACTTGAAGTTCTAACCAATTTGTTTCAGCTTGAAGTAGGATATTGCACTGTACTTGAAGAGACATAAGGTATAGGAAGTCAGTAGAAAATAATTTAGTGGTTACCAGAAATCTATTATCTTTGAAATGTTCGTGTCTCTATAAAGATTAGTGAAAATCTGTGAGCTATTTGGACCACAGAGTGAAAAGTTGCACTCTAGTTGCATACCTCAACACCCCACAGTTTTGAAAATAAAAAAAATACCTCATAAAAAAACCAAACAACAACCTTGCAGCGTTTTACTGTGGGCTAAGAAGTATATACAAAACATATATGTATGCAGCTAGAAGAAAAGAGCATAGTTTTATACAAACCAGGTTAAATTTGATGCCTATGAGCAGACAGAACTCTACTTAAGTCAGCAATTACGGACCTTCATTAGCAGAAAAAACTGCTTGTGATTATTGCATCAATTAATATAAGTTTTATATTACATAGTAGACAAGTCAGGATAGCACATAACTTCAAGTATTTCTGAAATCAATTCCTTTTGGTAACATTTTGGTACATCCACTGGATGGCCTCTTCAGAAGGGTAACAGAGCTGGTGAAAGGACTGGAGCAAAAGTCATACAAGGAGTGGCTGAGGCAGCCGGGGGGATATAGCCTGAAGAAAAAAAGAGGCTGAGAGGAGACCTTATCACTGTGTACCATTATCTCAAAACAGGTTATAGCCAGGTGGGGGTCACCCTCTTCTCCTAGGTAAAAAGTGATGGGATGAGAGGAAATGGCCTCAATTTGCACCAGGAGAGGTTTAGAGTATGTATTAAGAAAAAAATTATTTATGATGTTATCAAGCAGGGTGCCCAGGGAAGTGGTGGAGTCATCATTTTTGGATATGGCACTTGAGGACATGTTTTAGTGGTAACCAAGGTGCTGGTTCTAGGCTGATTATTGGACTCAATGATCTTACGGGTCTTTTCCAACCTCAACAATTCTACAGGTATGCAATCTTATAAAACAGTCTGTCTGGGGAACAAATGGATGACTCTGTATTGTGCCAATCTCAACCAAATGCTCAGGAAGCCCATACATGGTACCTTCCAGAGAAGGAAGGGAAAGGAAAGGGGTAGGGGAGTTTCATACAAACAGATGCTGTGAGACAACCACTGACAGCACTTAAAATATATTGCCATCACATGAAATCCCAAGAGTTAGGACTACCGTATCTTGAGAAATAAAGCTCTTGCTATTGAACAAACACGAAGACAAATGAGAACTCCTCTTCCATCTGAGCTTTCATTTAAAAGGGACTCATGAAGGATCTTAGTAAACTTAAGAAGAGTAAAGAGCTTTTTCCACAACACAGATTCACATTTAGCTGTAGGACAGCACAGACATTATAGTCTCACAGATTTAGTAACATCAACAACATGGAAGGTGGCAGAGTTGCAAACCTGAAGACAAATTAGTGCCCGGTACTTAAAATTAAGGCTTATATAGTAGAGCAAAGAAAAATCCCAACAAAACTTTTAAATATTTTATGTCATTACAGTGAACATGTTTACTCCAGCAAACATAGAGCTGCTTATACTAAAGATTAACAAAGCTACCTGTAAGTTATGTATAGGGTGGTGTTAAACTGATTTTTTTTTTAAGAAGAAAAATAAACACTGGATTTACTTTCAGTTCTGCAATTCTCTGGGTTTGTTTTAAATGTGTATTCTCCAATGCCCCCATATGCTGTTATCATATGCTGCTCAAGTTCAGCAGGTAGGCAACCAGCTGAAGTGTTGCAGGAAACATTCACAGCAATAATTTATCACCGACAGTGAAAGTTGCTCCCATAGCTGAATGATGGTCCATCTCTCTAAGGTTTTCCATTTTTGTCCTTCCACACAACCTTGAAAAGCTCATTTTCATAGCAGGAATCAAGTGAGAGTTCTGGGAATCAAATGAGGTAACAAAAAGTGTATTATTAAGTATTCAGCTCTATCTTCATAAAGCTCTCACTTCAATTTAGTAACTTATTCCAGGGATATAGGTATCTTCAGAATTTTCCTAGGTACCTAAGTGATTATTCCTCTAAATTGTGCAAGTAAGTGGACAAAGGTATCTCTGAATAAACGTTTACCTTAAATTTGGTTTAATTACAAAATTGGATAGAACTAACCATTAGCTTTTAATGACTTAAGAGCATTAAACGTTCTTTTCCTAAATTATGTTAGGTTGAATTTTAGAATAGATATTTATCTATAGTGAAAAGACTAAGAAATCATGGTAGTAAAAAACTGTATTTTTTTCTTGAATTTTGCTCTGTTTGAAAGTTGTTGTCAGGAATACAAGAGAGGAGCTCTGCCTTTAGAACTAGAAAATTAATTTTAAGATGTACAGCTATTTTCCACATCTAGTCACTGGAAGTATTTATCAGAAGTAAACAAAAAAAACCAACTTAATGTCAGGTTCTAGTCAATGAACAAAGAATCCTGAAACAACAGTGTAATGAGACATTTCTGAAAAAAGTCTAGATATTAACATCCCTGCAACAGCCTTTACATGCAGTAAGCTAAGCTATGCTGCATCTGGAATAAGAAATAAGCAGGCAATGAATGGTCTAAAAATATTTGTTTCTCTCCATTCTACAGCAAGGAAATCCAACTTAGCCACACTTGCAACACAAGCAGAAAAGAGAAGAAAGCAGAAAGGAAGAAATACCATTATTCATGCTTGTTAGTAAAATAAGTTTAGAAAGGCCTGAAAGCAACCCACAACCAGGCTTTCTTGTTACTTCCCCTAGTTCCTTGACACTCTCTGTACAGAGATCATTTTTCCTTTGCAATCTTTATCTAAAATCTGCCTGCAATGGAGTTCTGACAGTCAGGCTACTCTTACAGAACTCATGCAAATATTTTAAGGGAGAACATTAAGTAGTTTAACATCTTAGCCTGAATTTCTACTGTTACTTCACACAGTACTGTAATACAAAGTCATGCAACAATTAAGCTATAGTTTCTTGCCTTCTTGAGTTTAAATTAAGAGATATTTTCTAGACATGGTCCTCGGGAACAATGTCTGTAGTCTTCAGAACCATTACAAGAGCTACAATTTGAAGGGAAAAAGAAAAAAAAAAAAACAAACCAAAACAGAAGAGAATAATAATAATAAAAAAAACAAACCCCTTACACCAGCAGCACAAGCACAGCTCTTCAAATAATAGAGGCAGAGAGAGCAAGAGCACAAAGTTGCTTTGGGATCCAGAGACAGTCTTAGTGAGGAATTCATGTACTGCTTTACAAGCAGGCCCAGCAGCACCGTCCTTTCCAGAGGCATGGAGAAGGATGAGGAAAATGTGGAGGAAGGCTCCAGATGGGACATAATTTTCAATCTCTGCAATCACCAGAATGCAAGCCTATTCATGACCTGCACGTTTTCACATTTCACAAACAACCTCAAATTAATTTATGGACTCTTTAAGATCTAAAGTTAAGCAGTTTCCTTTGCAAAACAATTTTCAGCTTGTGATAAGGGCTGTTTATGCCACTCACAAATAATTAGACCAATTGATGCTGACTAAACAAGGTGAGAATTAAGCCAAACTGCATGGGGCCACTTAGGTGCTCTTGCTGAGGCACAGATGGGTAGAAACAGCACCTTGCAAGGTCTTTGATGTTAATCATAGTGGTTGGTGGGATTTAAGGGTAATAAGACAGCAGTGGTAGAAATGCTACCCAGAGCGGCAGATTCAGAAAACTGACAGACTGAAACTCCTCGCTTTGTCCGGACATGAAAGCATAAGACTGTCTGTAAATCAACACCCTCTCTTCTAAAGTTTGGTTAGATCAATTTAGTGGCTGTAATAAAATCCTTCAGCAGCACTGACAAGTGTCACCATGGACAGGTACTGCAGTATGAAGGAAGTGAGAACAGAGGGATGGCACTAGGACGTGAAGCTATGCAGATCACTGAAATAATAAGAGTGGCAATCCCACATCATCTTAGATTCCATAAAGTACAGCAGAGTTCAACAAACAATGTAAACACAGTATTTTCTGATTTGACATTCAGTGTGATTTTGCATGCTCCATCAAGTCTCATCACTGCCTCTGACAAGAATTTCTGTTCTGATGGCTGTATTTCACAGCCATGGAGCAAAGTGGCAAAGCTGGGGCTTTTGACAGTAAACTGACGAGAATTCTGGAACCTTGAAAATAATAGAAGAAACACAAAATCATAGAATCCAGTCATCATGTGTTTCCATTGAGATAAACAGCAATTATATGGTAAACAGTGATACTATTTAAAAATTAGTCTAACTGCTGTTTTTCCAATCATCTTTGACTTTGAGAGACAATGCTAATATAATACTAGTCATGATTTTGTTACTATTAAGACTAGATGTCTAGACAATTTGTTAAAAGCAGAAAAACCAAGGAATATATGTCTTCCTTGTCTATTACTCCCCATTTGGAATTTGTCTCAAAGATACGTCTGTACTAAAATGAGGTTTCCTCATTTGGCACCACAGTCTTTAGCAACTTCTCTTTGCTTCCTAAGAGCTTTAATTCACCTCCTTATTGGCTCTAAACTTCCATTTTGCCTCCCTGTAGAGCTTCATACAGAAACAGTCACACCTCCTTACCACTTCTCACCTAATCAACCACATCCACTCCATCTTTCCCCACATCTCCAGGCTGTTAATTTTGACATGCCCCCTCCATGTGAAGAAGTTTTTTCTTTTGGTGGGCCTGGCACTTTTCATGCCTTTCATTTCCAGCTTAAAACCCACAAACACCATATTTAACATTAAGGATTTGTAATTTAACAGTCAGCTTTAAGAGCTTTTGCACTTAATCCTCAAAAATAAACAGCTGAAGTAAACCACTAGCACAATCACATGTTGACTGCAGACACCTCTGAACTCATGCTTACAGCAGCACCAGTGGAAGTATCAGAATGTACACAAGGAGGGGCTGAATAGACATACATTTCATTACCAGCACCTGATCTTCAAACAATTTGCCAATCAGAGTGCTACAGCTACATGCTGAGTTTCAAAGGAAAAAAATATCACAAGTCCACATCAAAAGATGAGATTGGATCATTTTATTTGTATCAAGGAACTGAACTGGACTCCTAGAAAGGTAAACAAATTAATTTTATATTCATAAATAACTAATCAATTTGAATCACCCATTAAGCACTACAGGAACTATAAAGACTCTTTAATTCACTTTGAGCAATTATTACCATGCCAGCAAGTCTCTCCCTTCTGATAACTTGCAGCCAAGTAAACACTATTGAATTTTGGATGCAGTGGTTGAACCTATATTGACCTGTAATTGGGAGTCCCAGGTCTGTTTCCCTGATCGTTCACCAGACACTCACACTAAACATTCTGAGACCCAAATACCATTCCTGACAGGTAATGCAGTTTGCTCATTGGATCACTGAAGGTATTCCTAAAACGGCTCCAAATCTTGTCTCTCCCACTGACATGCCTCACACTGTCAGGCAACCTCTCACTGTAGTGAGAATGCAAAACAATGATAAAGGCCACAATCCATTTTTACATATACTAGTATGAACAGACACCATGCATGGAGTGAAGGGTGCTCTGCACAGCCCAACTGCAGCGGCTGACAAGGGAAAAGTTAGACAGGTCTGCATAATAAGCATCAGCCAAGGAACTGTGCCAAGTGCTGTGCCATGGGGATGAACCCAACAAGCAGAGAAGGACAGTCACACCTGGAACAGGTTCTCCATTCCACTGATAAATAGCTCATGAGGGGAGAGCAGTTGATATTGCCTACTTATTTCAGCAAGGCTTTTGACACCATTGCTCATAACATCCTCGTACACAAATTCAGGGAGTGTGGACTGAATGAGTGGACAGTGATTGATTGAGAACTGGCTGAATGGCAGATCTCAGAGGGTCAAAATCAGTGGAAAAGTTGGAGGCCTATCCCTAGTTGTGTCCTCCAAGGTTCAGTACTGGGGCCAGAACTGTTTAACTTCATCCTTGACCTGTATAAAGGGACAGATTTCTCCTCAACAAATTCTGTTATAATACTAAGCTGGGACGAGTGACTGACACCCCTGGGTGCTGTGCAGCCCTTCAGAAGGACCTCGGCAGGCTGGAGAGATGGGCAGAGAAGAACCATCTGAAATTCAGCAAAGGCAAATGCTGGGTCCTGCTCCTGGGGAAGAACAACCCCAGGCACCAGCACAGCCTTGGGCTGACCTGCTGGGGAGCAGCTCTGAGGAGAAGGAGCTGGGGGTCCTGGTGGACAACAAGCTGTCCATGAGCCAGCAGTGTGTCCTGGTGGCCAGGAAGGCCAAAGGGATCCTGGGGGACATCAGGGAGAGCATTGCCAGCAGGTGGAGGGAGGGGATCCTGTCCCTGTACTCAGCCTGGTGAGGCCTCACCTGGAGTGCTGTGTCCAGTTCTGGGCTCCTCAGGACAAGAGACACATGGAGCTCCTGGAGTGGGTCCAGCAGAGGCTACAGAAATGATGAGGGGTGTGGAGCATCTCTCTTACAAGGAAAGGCAGAGAGAGGTGGCACTGTTCAACATTAAGAAGAAACCACTGAGAGACTATCTCATCAGTGCATACAAGTATTGAAAGGAAGGATGTCAAGAAGATGGACCAGTGGTGGACCATTTTCTCACTGGTGACAAGCAACTGGACAAGAGGCAATGGGCAGACACTGATGCACAGGAAGTTCCACCTGAGCATGAGGAAGAATTTCCTCACTGTGCAGGTGACCGTGGACTGGAACAGATTGCCCAGAGAGGTTGTGGAGTTTCCCCACTGGAGCTATTCAACAACTGTCTGGATACAATCCTGTGAAATATGCTCTGGGATGATGCTGCTTGAACAGGGAGGTTGAACAGCATGACCCACTGTGGTCCCTTTGTATTTTATCCATTCTGTGATTCTGTGAAGATGATAGCTCTGGAAACACAAAACAGCATCAGTACTACCCTCAGGTACTGCTATTGAAATAATGTAAAGAAACATTTCCTCACTGACAGCTCATGCACTTACTTTGATTGTGCTGGTAGAGGCTGGTAAAGACAAAGTATTATGTGTTGTACTGGAATTAGATTAGGAACCACTTTGCAAACAACACTTCAGAATTTAGCTTATACTTCTGAAAGGCACTTATGATGACCTTAGTTCTAACCCCAAGATAGCAGGTGGGTGTCAGGGCTTTACTCAGATGAAAATAATTTTAAAAAGTCAGGTCTCAGAACACTGCTTAGCATTTTGACAAACTGAGCAAAAAAATGGATACCATACAATTGGTGCAGAAATTTTGGTTCAAATTGCCTACTGTAGAGGTCTATATTTACCAGCTCAATAAAAAGCTGGTAAATATTCAGCAAAAAATGCATGCTACTACAGTTAAGAATCATCTAATCAAAGAGCAAGAACCAGTGTTTGTTAAGAGCTAGTTATTTCAGTGTGACTTTTTTTCATGAACAGTTTTCCTTACACGGTACTTGAATGAACTGGTAGGGTTCCATACCTTCAAAACCTATGTGTGAAACAAGAACTAGAAAAGCCTCCCTCACCCCCACCTGTGCATAAATATCAGAACAGATATTAAATGTAAGAAACTGAGCCCCAGTGTTTCTGTATCCATGAAAAAAACAGTGGCCAAACCCAAGCAGGTTTATTAGCTACTTACAGAATGCTTGCATGGCTAAGTCAGTTTTAAAGAAAGCTGCATTTGAAAATACTTTATACCTGTATGCAAAACATGGGATAGCCTTCCTAAACTGGAGCACTTAGATGCTCACAAGGTTATGTCCAAAAGAGGCTTAACTGAAGCATCAAACACCAGTCCATGCAGCAGAAACTGCCATTTCCCACTCACCAAGAGGCTTTGTGTTTACAAACAGACTGGTTAATATAGTAAATAGAATGCCATGAGCAGGAAGTACTCGTACCATAGTTAATTGCAAAATTTTTCCAGTGTTACAAGCAAAAGAAATTCTTTCAGGAAGACATAAAAAGCATAGATATTGAAAAAATTATCTAGGGTTCCCTGAGTAAGGGAAGTCTTGGGTTTTACAAAAACATTATTCAGTGGCAGAAGTATCAAGACAAAAAGACAAACATGATGGTGGAGCACAAGGCCTAAGTTACAAGACCTAAACGTGGATTTTATCTGTAAAACTGACTTAGTGCAAGTGATTTGAGGAGTACTATGTCCATCTCTGAGCACTCAAGACAAGCAGTATTCTTTAAATGCTGGATTTGCTGTTGTTACTAAGGAGGAGAAGACAAGGACTCTTTAAACATATTTTAATGCCAAGTGTAATTGTTCTTTGTAAGAACAATTGGGGAAGAAGCAGATTGTCTTTGTCTAAGAACTTCACCCCAGAACAAAATTAATTCTCCAGTTCTGCTAACAATAGAAGTGGCACATTGAAAAGGACCCTATAATACTCTTCATCATTCCATCCCAGTGATAGAACTATTCTAGCTTTTGTTGCAGCCTGATTTTAAAAACTATAAATAATGTGGACAAAAGAGGAAGTTTTGTTGGTTTTTTAAAAAATTCTATGTCATATTTAAGCTCACCAAATACATAACTCTCAGTAAAAACTACTTCAGATCTCAAGTACCCATTAAGATCCATTGTAAGAGACATGGGGAGCATTTACATCCAGATATGAGGTTATCTCAGGGAATCTAGTGTTCATTGCTCATTTCACAAAATTCAGCCAAAACGATTATTATTTAATCATGTATTTCATCACCTGTGTCTTTTTCATGAAAATTTCTCAAAGATCCTAAGTTTTACTACAGTGCATAGCCAGACATACTATCTGAGCTGTGCAATACTTCTGAGAACCATGAGTACCTAGGACTCAAATCAGCAGGACATTATCTATTCCAAAGCACTGCTAATTGTTTCCTGGTAAAAATCAGTTTCTCCATATGCCTACATGTAGAAAACGTACGTACACTCAAAGGTTGAAAACACATTTGGAAATCGGTAGCCAGAAACTGGAAGTAAATTAATCCAGCAGAAGTGTTCCTGTCTAATTGCAGGCTAACTCTTTTAGTCACACACAGCCAGTGAAAAACCCAAGTAGTGCAAAAGCACGGGTGTTCTGGTTAAAGTGAATCATCCAGCTGTCTCCTTAGGACCCCAGTTTACTGCATACAGTCAGTTGCAATAGAGATACACAGCACATACTACTGCATATGCTTACTTTTGTTAGCAGGAAAAGTACCCTAAGATACCTGCCATGGCTGTGTACTCCACAGTAAGTCATACTGGAGGAAAATAGTGTTTTCTCCAGTATCACATAGTTCATTCTTTCAGAATTTTGTACAGACAAGCCAGGGCTAGCAGTGTGTTGGAAATGAACAGACCTAAGAACTATGCCTAAGAATTGTGAGAATACATGTCAAAGATGATTTATTTCACCAACACTTCACTGTAAAGTGTTGACTATTTAAAGCTTATTCTTCAGTTTTCAAAACTCAGGGAAGATCTCATCATATGTCCTATTACAAAAAGAGCTTCAAGACTAACTATGGATCCAAGACTACAGCATACTTTTTACAGAATAAGTTATTTAAAAGCACTTTAAAAATCCAATTCTATACCCATAATGTTACCTGTTATGGTTTGAGCTTAGCGAGCTTGTTTGTTTGGGTTTGGCTGTAACGTTGTTTTGTTTTACTACAAAATACACTATTCAAAGGGGAAAAAAATACCACTTCTCAATAAGCTGAGGTTCAACCTAGCAGACAGTCACAAATAACCTTTCCAGAGCCGAGCTCCAAAACCAAGAAGCAAAGTTCAACAGGGGTAGGTCTGAGTTCAGACCTTTTTAAACATTTCCCACCAGAATAAACAGACACTGCTGTTGTAAAAGGTAGGCCTATCCCACCAGCAGTGGCCCTTCCCTTGCTCACACCCCTGTATGTGCAGTCAGCTAGGTTACAGTGCTGACATAGCTCACTGCACAAGCATTGGCACTGCAGTAGACAAGTGGAAGAAGCAGTGCCTGTCTTCTGTGGCTCCCACCATTTGGTGGCAAGATCTGTGAAAATTTAATAATCAGGATGTTGGCAAAGAGCACAACCACAAACATCAACAAAACAGTGCCTGTGAATCATTTGCATGTATGTGCAAGAAGAAGAAAAACCTGAGAGGAGCTATGTGTTTCAAGTTCTCCCCTCCCATTAAAGAAAACAAGTGATGCAGTCTGCTTAAGTTAGTTAATCTGATAACCCTAACTAAAAAACCTGGAAATCATGACTAGTTACTGGAAATGCCAATATATGTTTATCTGGCAATCCAGCATATTCTATTGCATGTTTAAACACTATCTTCCTAGACTAATTTTTTAATGATGACTGGCATTCATCACTACTTGCCACCAAAGAAACATATCAGAGTGCAGTCTGTTGCCAGAAGCATGATTGTGATGCAGGCCCAGAAAATCAATATCCTATTGAAACACAGTTCCATTACTTCACCAAATGGAGTAATGCCACTACCAGGACTCTCTGTAGATAAAACAGAGCTCAACATTGCATTGTTCAAGGACCAGGTAGAATAAACCCACAGCTCCCTCTAGCCTCTTCTCCCCTCTAATATTCTGTCCTGAACACAATACTAATTTTGGTGGAGCTCACATGGCTAAGCCTTGGGAAATATAAAAAACTTGAAACAGAATGGGGGAAAGAAGTCTACCATCAAGACTGAATATAAAAGCAGATTTTTCATAATGCAATGCTCTCACACCCATTACACCTTACCTTTAAGACTGAATATATCTGAAAAAGCCTTGCAGGGAGAACAGCACAAAACCCTGAACTAGAAAGCATGCTCTTCGAGATTTTTTTTACAGAAAGCTTTCACCTAAATAGGGTTTTAAATAGGGCATTTAAATACATGTTTCATGGTGTTTTTAAAAAAGAAGAAAAAAAGAAGAAAAGGTGGACTCCGGGGTTTTTTCTGCTTTAAATAATAAAGAATATTTTGTTTCTTTGCTCACTGTCACAGTTAACTGTTACTAACACTATAACCACACACATGGGGAAGCCTGAGAGTCTTCTCCAATGCAAAACTGTCCCAGATGCAAAGTGCACATTGGTAAAACACAGGCACATATACATACATTTATGCAAGGTCCATTCCAGACCTAGTCGCAGCCTGGCTGGGTATAGACACACCACACTGGTTTCCTTGCTAAACACCTCTTAATTTTTAACTTCTGGAATAGCAGAGACCTTGGTCCTTGGTAATGACTTTAGGCCTCAACAGCTTCCAAATTACAGATATCTAACGGAGAAGTTAAGTTCTAGTTCTAGTTAAGTTCTAGTCTGGTTGAAGTATCTGCATTTTTTATATGGTCTGGAATACCTTAGAAAACCATAGCCTCAACCAAAACAATGTCCAAGGCACCTATACTAATGAGAAACTACCAGAAAATTACAGTTACATAATAAGAGAATGCTCTTCTCTGAAGTACACTAGTGCATAGACACGGATTTGAAAGGCAATGATTTAAAGAGTGATTAGCTAAGAGCCTTAAATCAAATTACAGTTTAATGAGACAATCATAAAGAATAAATGTTTTGCAACAACAATTCCCATAAAAGTGATGTCGAAATTCTACTTAAAACTTCTATTAACTAGCAGGCAGAAATACTCTGCTCAGCTCTAGTTAAGTGTCATTGCCTTCCCTGATTAGAAGTGCTGACCTGTTACAGAAGTACACGCCATTGCAATCTTACAAGCCATTGCAATCTCTGTGGCTCCAAGACAGTGTATTTCTTTGGATACTGGCTCAACAACAAGTTGAGTTCTGCAAAGATAATAGCAGCTGTGGTAGAGCAAGCACTGTTTTGGAAAAAGAAATCACAAGAAGACACACACATCTGATGCTTGCCTTGAGACACTGAGAATAAAAATAATCTCAACATGATGAATCGTAAGGACTTACATGTTTATTTTCAGCAGAAATAGGATTTTTCCTAGAGGGTTGGCCTATAAAACCTTAATAATGCATGGAGGTACCAAAACAGATCAATTGCAACCTTAAGTCCTTACAAATACCTTCACTAGATCAGCAATCATCCCCTCATGACAGTCAGGACACTCATTTATGTTTTGCCAGGCCAGAATATTTGGTTCAGATTTGTCATGCTTGTTTTGAAGCCATAAAGTGTCTGTGACAGGATATAATTTAAGCATGGTAGAGGTCTACACATATTGTTCTCTAAAAAGTAGTTTATTAACCATTTCAGGCTGACTTACATGCAGTCTGTATTGGTATTTATACATTACTAATTCTTTACAGATAATCAAGTTTTGTTAGTGTTATCTGTAGAACTTGTTAGACTCTCCATTCTGCTACAGAAGACAGCATAAACTACTTTGCTGTCGTTGCTTTCACACAATAAGCATCTCATTTTACCCCTGAGACAGCAAGATGGCCAGGAATTGCAGCAACGCTGAACTACTGCCAAGAAGCTACACTTTCCACTCTACTATCTGCAGTATTTCTGTGGAGCACAGCTGATGGAAGTGTTGAAAAAACCAAAGTTTTGGGAAAGCTACCATTAAATCTAGTGGGAAGAAAACAGGTTAAAGAATTTGAGTCTGGACAAATTTAATGATCAGTAATACTCGTGGCTCCCAATAGCTTTATGGTGCTCATGTCTTGTTACCCAGATACAGAAAGCAAACTGAAACATTTCAGGACAAGACTGTAGTTTGTCCTGTGTAAAGAAATGTGTTTGACTAACTGCACGTACTTCCAACAATGTAAGAATTAGGAGTGGATCAACCAGTTGCAGACTGCCAGAAGTTAAAATGCTTATTTCTAGGCAAGTGCAGCACTAGCAAGTATACCCTAAAATACTAACCCTTCTCAATATTCTCCAGCCAACTTAAGAGCCCTAGTATTCTAATTCTGCCATCTCAAACTGACATGTATCATAACCACCTTTACAAAGATAACATATTAAATATAGTCCAACAAAACTGAAGATGAAGCCTTTATAAAGACACCTTGATAAGCACGACACAACAGAGATGAGCACATCTTCAAGAAGCTCTTACCTTGTAATTTCTTACAATTCGGCATGAATGATGGGAAAAGCAAGTAGAAAATTTAGGTATTTGTCCACAACCATCATGTAAAAGCCATCATGTGAAGCAGTTATGGGAGAGAACCCATCAATAAATCAGGAATTAATACTAGATATTATGTTTAATAGGACATCAGTTTCTGCATCCCTACCAGAACTCACAGCTGTGCAGCTTCCCCATCGTGTCTGAAAAGAAGTGTATTCATTCCAACCTAAATAACAACTGCATCACTGTCTACACTTCCCCTGCTCAAAGACTGAAATACAAGCAGTACCAATGACACGAAAAATATAGCAACAGTTCCAACTTGTAACACAGTACTCACCTGGTCAATGCATACAATGTATTGTATGGCAGCCTAAGCTGCCAATACAAATCCTGACTATGTTTTAGAGCTGTTAGTTGAGGATTTTAATGCAATCAGACCCCTGCTCAAAGAAGACTGACTGTGCAGTACTGACAATGAACACATGAATACAGGTTATAGGACAGAACATAGTCTTTACACAAAATCCATGTTTCCCTATTAAAGAACACTATAACGTATGTTGTCAATCCAACAAAAGGTTGTCCACAGTGGTTATATCACTTAACAGTAACTATTGATAAGAACTTGTCTTTATGCAACAGGAATGAGGAACTGGGAGAAGTGAGACAGACTGGCAGACAGAGAAACAAGACTGGACATTCTGTGTGTCTGTCCTATATAATCCATAGGCTTGATACACTTACCTTCTGTGAGATGTGAGACACGCACAGACATACAGGATACAGCACTAAGAAAGTGTCCTGAACTATCTACATTTCTCTAGTTTCAAGTTTCCCAAAAAAAATGTTTAATAGCAGCACTGGCCCAAAGCCCAGTTACTCACCAGTTGGTTTCCACCACCACAAGTGCATGATTACCTGGCTTGCCTGATGGTATTGCACGTGCTGAACAGTCTGAACTACACCAGCAGAATAGTGATTTCTTCATGATAAGAAAGGAGGCTAAGAAAGCCCCTACTGGTTTGGCAAGCCAAACTCCCCTCCCCCAAGTTTCCTGTGTTCTAACCATTGAAATAGTTGAGCTCTCCACCAGTCAGGTACTACAAGATCAATCTACAAGCTACAGCATAGCAGTACCCATTAAATACTGAGTATAATACACAGATCATCATGTGACCCAGGTATATTGAATTACCAATGATTCTGCAACTTTCTTCTAGAACACTCAATTTTTAGACCTTAGTAGAGTATAGAGTATCAACCACTGAATTAAAATCCCAGTGCACCCTGGAGCAGAAATACTCTGCAATCCACAGGCACTTGCATTTAGAAATTAATACAAAACAACTGTGGAATCAGGACCTCTGCTCTGAACAGTAACAAATGTCTGATACTTAACCACAGATCCACTAAGTAGGTGCTGGCCCTGGGTTGGGTGTGCTCACTCAGATTTAGAGAGATGTAGGATTATCAGTAACACATTCCTACATTTTGGGGTATGTCTTCCTTATTAGAAGATGGTCTGCAAAGGAATTCTATATTGCAATACCCCAAAGCATACAGTCTAAAATGTCTTTAAAATATTTGCTAGCAAATTAGTCTTCTTGACCTTATTGTGCCAAGATACTACTCAAGTCATCACACCAACAACTGTGTTTTTAAAGATTATTTCAACTCTCTACAGATAGGGATTTGTATTGTTTATTAAGAAGCTATGACACTAAAACACCAGGAGAACTGGAGTTCTGGAGACAAAATATTTGCTCCTCTTCAAGTTCAGTGGATTTGTAATATGATATGCTTAACTCAAATGTCTACAAACACAGTATTGATTTTAAATCAACAAGAAGGTTTCCATTATTTTAATTTTACATAATCCTGCGTCTGACTAGCAATTTTATATATCCCCAAAATTATAATATCATTTAGACTTTTGGCAGAAACATCACTTTCTTGAATATGTAGACAGCTGTGTTTATTCTGTTTGAATTTTTTAATGGAACAGAAAACAACAGAAAACTAGCCTAAGGATCAAGGAGTCATTCCCTCTTATATCTTGACCTGTGACCCCCAGTGATAGGACAGAGACAAGGATGCAGCTGTTATCACCACACATGCAAGGAAGTTAATAAATTGGAGAATTCAAATGTCCTGAACAGCCTGGGATGACATCTGTAACTCCCATAGTAATATGCCAATTTCACATCTGAATTCCTAAATGACCAAAATACAAAGGACATGATTTCTAACTTTTGTAGACTTTGAACTATTATCATAAAATCTTATTGAAACAGCATCTTGCTAATGCTCTGAAAATCTGCCTCCACCTTGCAGTTTACCAGATCATACCAGGTTTCTGTTGCTTTGGAACATGGATGAGTTTCCATTCCACTATCAGACAAGCCTGATAGCATGGACTATTTTTTCAAATTACTATACAAATTCCTAAGGATACAACTGTGTGAAGTTTTCATAGGTATCTATGTCACGTTTTTATCTACCAATTTATATGACATCTGACTGTGTAAAGTTTTCATAGGTATCTATGTCACATTTTTATCTACCAATTTATATTATATCTGATTTTATAGATTTTATTCCTTCTCATCTCCTTAAGCTCTCAAGTGGTTTCCCCTAGCTTACTAGGGAACCTGCTGTGAAGCCGATTTCCTTAGAGCCTTCAATTTATTGAGAAATTCCCACGTTGTCGGATATTCTCTGAAGACTCCAGGAGAGTGAAAACGAGCCTTCGCTGTTCTGGAATTTCACCCTAGCGCACCGAGTTTAAAGCACTCGTTTTCAGGACTGAACATTGCCTAACAATCCAGGAAATGTCCTCACGGTGGGGAACTGGGAGCCGAGGCGGCTCTTCCAGAATTCCGATGTGGCTACGGCGGAGACAAACCTCTGCAGATCGCGGTGCGCCCCTCACGGATCGCACCGCTCTCCCCTCGCCGGGCTGATGCACGGCACCGACTGCAGCAGGATTCCTGCTGCTGGCGCACCCCGCCACTGAGACCCCTCGACTCCGTGCGCATGCAGCAGCAGCGCCCACAGCTCCGCGGGCGGCCGCTCCCACCCCCAGCCCCGGCACCAGCCCGGCGGCCCCCGCGACATTCTTACCCCATGGCGGCCGGCAGCGCCTGGCACCGGTGGTGCCGCGTCCCCGGGGCGCTCCTCGCCGCGCCGGCAGCTCTGCAGCCCCGTGGCGGCGGGGCCGCTGCTCTGGGCTCGCCGCAGCTGCCGGGGGCCGAGCGGGGCCGCCCGCGCCCTAGGGAGCGCCCCCCGCGGGCCGGGCTCCCATGGCCACCGGCCCCGCCGGGCGCCCGCAGGCAGCGGCTCCGGCCCCCGGGCGGGCGGCAGCGGTGGCTTCGGGGGCGGATGGGTCCCCTCCTGCAGGCGAACGGGGAGGCGCTCGCCTTCTCCGCGAGGGACTGGCGGCGGCTGCGGCGCTTCTCGCCGGGACGTGCGCGGCCGCGGAGGGCTCCGTGCGCCTCAGAGGCGGAGCGGGATGGGGCAGGCGGTGCGCACAGAGCTCCACGCCGCCGCTCCCCCTAGCACCGCCGCCAGCAGCGTGGCGGGCACGGATGCATTTTCCCGAGAAGGCAGAGCGAGCCGTGGCACCGGCGCTGGCATCGGACTCCCGGCGAGAGGCCGCTACCGACGAGCTGCGGCCGCACGTCGCCCGCGGGCACCGGGGCGCCGCTTTCCCCCGATCCGCCCGCCCGCCCACCCCCGGCTGCGGAGATGCGGGGCACCGCTCCTCCTTCCCGCGGCTGCGGGCCCGCTCCTCGCCGTCACGCCTTCTTCTGCAGCGAGCGGGCGGGCATCGTCCTGGGGCGCGGTGGATCGGTCACTGACAGCGGGCGGCGGGAGGGGCTGCTGCCGCCGAGCCCGCGCTGTTCTGCGGCGGGGCCGAGGGCTCAGCCCCGCCGGTGGGACAGAGGGAGGGAGCGATGGCCGCCTCAGGCGGTGCCCGGCTGCTCCGGCGCCACCGAGCCGCTGCCTGTGCCCGCTCGCATCCCCCGCCTCCGCCTCACACCTCCGGCACCGCCCGCTCGTCCCCTCGCGGCGGGCAGGCGCAGCCGCCGCGCGGAGCCCGCTCCTCCGTCCCGCTCCTCCTTCCCGGGGAAGGGAAGAGGCGAGAAGAGCGGAGTGGAGCCGCGCCCTGCCCTACAGCCCCGCGCCGCACGCGGCCAGCGCGCTCCTGCCCGCGGCGGCACCTGCTCGCTCTGCCTCCATCCTCCGCCCGGGGAGCTTTAAATAGAACACGTCACCGCGCTCCCCTACGCACCGACGTCACGCCCCGCTCCCGGCGCTGACGTCACCGGGGTGCGGAGGATGATGTCAGAGTGGTCCACGCCGCCGGAAGCTCTTCTATAATAGGGAACGGCGGCGGGGGGAGAGCGGAGCGGGGAGGGCTCGGGGTGCTGGCGGCGCCCGGGCCGCCTCCTCCCGCCCCCGGCCCCTGCGGCGCCGTCTCCACGGCAACGCCGCGCCCGGCGGCTCGGCGGGGAGAGCCGGTGTCACGGAGTCATGGGCGAAGGCGGCGCGGAGCCCTCTCCGGGATGTGGCTACTGCAACTTCCCAGCCCTCCGCCTTGCCAAAACACGGGCCCGCGTCCCCCTGCTCTGCAGACACTCTGCAGACACCTAACACAGTCAGCGTTACCAGAAAAACGGGGAAGAGACACGGCAGCCATTCTAAAATTGTCTCCCCAAAAATGTAGATTCCAGCACATCCACGCTAGTACTATCGAAAAAAAAAAAAAAAAAAAAAAAAAAAAAAAAAAAAAAAAAGCCAGCACTGTAAGCTGGATAGAACCTACAATATTTGGCTGAGTTCTTCAGTTGTGCCATGCAAGCAGCATGCTTCTAATCCATCAGAGTTGCCCAAGCTCCAGAACCATGTACTATCTTACGGGGGTACAGCTCATCTTAAGTTCTGCACATACTTCAATTAACTCCCTGAGATTCCCTCAATTTGTAAATATAAAGTTTAAATACTCCAGTACACTGCCAGTATCATTGGGATGCCCCAGGTGGAGCATGCTTCTTGCATGAAAGAAATGCATGAAAATACTGAAATGTCCTTCAGTATTTTCATAGTATTTTCTGCTTAGTATTTTCTGCAATCTCTTCTTAAGAGGTTGTAGCTACCACAGGCATATTAAACTACAGTAAGCATAAGGAGAAGATATTGACACTACACTAGATGCCAATCTCCACATAAAAATTGAAGAAACCCAGAATATTACCAATGTGTGTTACGGAATTGTAAAGCATGATAAAACCAACCATGTTAGAGCTGTTGCTTTAACAAAGGTTTGTTTGTCCTCTCATAGAACCTCTGTTACTGGGACCAAGTGTATATCAGGAAGAGACTGGAATAACAGAGTAAAGCATTCACTTAAAATCTGATCTTCCCAGAGTCAGGATACACATTTCCAAAACTTATTTCAATTTACAGATGCATGTTCTACAGCCCCTTGTTTCAACATTTTGACCTCTAAAAGTAATCAGCTATGGGAAAAGCAAGGATGACAAATTAAACATCAAGGCAAACCTCCTCCAATCACAAACAATCATAGGAAACCCAGCATGAATCATTACTATGAGAGTAGCAGCAAGGCATACTGCCTCATGAGGCAGAAAAGAACAGCTTCCTCAGTTGCCCATTTCTCATTTCCCACACACCACCTCATAAGCTAAAGTAAAGGCACTGAGTTAAAAAAACCTTAGTCTGAGTGACAACAGTCTAAGGTTTGTTGTGTGTAACGCTCAGAACCTGCATAGTTATGATGAGGCTGCATTACTTCGCTGGGCTGCAACTGCTGTGGTTGGGCTTCACCAGCTAGCTCTGAAACATGAAGCTCTATGTATTTTCCAGTAAAAATCAACCTATGTGTGCAAGCTTCTATCATAAAATGGAGGTACTCTCTGGTTGAGGGGTGGGGGGAAGATGGAAATCCACAACTGTTCATTCTTCTATATGAGTGGAAAAGATCAAAATGAATGCCAACTAGGCAAGCATAAACAAAAAGTAGCTTATATGTACGTATTCACTGATGTCAAGTAACTAGGAGCCTATATTCATTAGCTTCTAAAAGTCTGAAATGATACTCTGCATGCAGTAATGGCAGGTCAACAGCAAGGAAACTAGGGCTTTAATTTCATATATGAGTAACTGCTGCATCAGTTTTGTTCTTTCAGCTCAAGCTCACACACTAATGCAAATGCTTTAGTATTTCATTATGTTCACAGTATTTTGTTTAGATATCACAAAGATGATTCCATCTGTCTCTGCCTTTCAATTTGTTCGCATATTTGTCTTGCATGAAGTATACTTTTCTGCAGCATGGGTGCAAACCCAGAAATCCCCAAGAATGAAGATAAAAGAGAAAAAACATAAAAGAAGACAAATATACACTGAACCCTGGGGTAAAGAATAGTGTGTTCACTTGAGAATCAGGGTGTGAACAGAATCATGGACAAAGAAACATGTAGAATATCAAGAATGTCTTTATTGACTTGTGAAATAAATGAGCTGTATATTTCATGCACTTCTATAAGTAATAAGAGCACTGAGACAGATAAGATCCTGAGTAGGGGAACAGAACTGTAGGGACAAAGAAGGCTTCACTTCAAGTAAATCTGATGATTTGTTTTTCATTCTTAATTCTTCATTTAAACAGTTTTTATTTATTATTACATTTAAGTGCAGAAAGTTCACCTAATTGATTACTTCCATATTTATTGTAACATTGCCTCCAGTTCTGCCAGGTTTCTCTAAGATTAAAGCTTTGTCTCAATTACACCCTTTTACAATCTTGATTAGTTTCCAGGTTGATTTTGTTGAGTTAACATTATTTGTCTTGTGGAAAAAGCCTCTGTTTATACTTGCCAAGTTTACTGAAATCTCTTTTCTGTCTTGCCATTCCCCAAATTAATATATGATACAAAAACATGGTGATCTATGTCAGCTAAGGCAGAACTGTACATACAGATACAAAGTGAGCAAGCCAGGTGATTAGTCATAGATATTAATAGGATAAATACACAGTCACCTCATCTTGAAGACTGAAGTGATAAAACATGGAGAATTTTAACAATGATGACAAGACTTTCTGCTCTAAGTTAGTTGCTTTTGGGTTTTTCCCCTGCTATTTTAGAACACTTCTTTGTCTAGAGCACTTTGATGGAGGCAGTCTTGAGCATGCCTGGAAACCATCAGCAGCTCAATGCCTGTTCCTTCACAAAAATACCAAGTAATGCCACAATCAAGTAAGAGATGGATGGCTTCAGGCAAGGCAAAGCACAACGTGGTGCAGGAGAAAGAGTGTTATTTTGCAGAGTTGAAGTAGCAGATGCCTGGCATGTATATTCGTAGCCAGATATTGAGCTGCCAAACCCTGTTCTGATGCCTTGCCCAGGATGGCCAGCCAGCTGGGGCAACACCTGCAAACTTGGCAGCAGTTACTGGTATTTCTGAAAGGAATGCTACTTTGAGTCTCTCGGTGGGATACCTGTAGATGGAAAAAAACCCCAGATGGCTGTGCTGTCTGAATCTCAAGCCTGCTGTGTATCATCATGGCCACTGTCCTGCTCAAAGTCCTGGAAGAGCAGAAATACAGAGCTGGAACATCAAGAAGCACTACAAAGATCTGCATTTTGCCTAACTTTGCATGGTTTTTCTCCATTCAAAACCAGATCTGCACCACTTGATTGCACACTGGCTAGGAGCTACCATGCTCATGGAAAAGACAGGAGAATCCCATTAAACTATATTAAGCAGTGAAAAGATGTGAACTGCAATTGTTTATTCAGTTCTAGTTGACACACTCAAATCAAATGAATTCTAGCTGCAGTAATACCAGAAAGAAACTGTTAAAGGGTTGTTTAGGGAACCTCAGAGCAATTATGTGAGAATAGAAAACTAAAAATGGGCTTGTTTAGTTTACGAAAGTATAATCCAATATGACATTATTATACTCTCCAAATATTTTGGGTGATGTTAATACAAGCAAAGGAGCAAAAAGAGCTATTAAACAGCAAAAGAATTAACATGTGTAAACCGTCTATAAATGTTTTTTCTGGTACTCCAAAGGTTGTTGCTCTTTGAGAAGCTCATACCCTCAGGAGTAGCCTTCCTGAACAAGGACTGGGTGCAAAAGAAGCAATGACTGAAAAGTAATCACAGATGGCAGCCATCTCTGACTCCATCTGGGAGAAAGTAGAGGTAACTAAGGACATAGACATCTTTGCTACAGCAACTCACAGCCTGCAGATACTACTTCCTCCACAGCTCTGGGTTGGGGTACTACTGCTCCTTCCTTACATCAGCTATTTTGTTATGTTTGTTTGTACTGTTTGTTCAATATGAGGTGAGTTTAAATTCTCTAATTCCTAAGGAGACCAAGGATCTTTATTCCCATTGAAGGTGAGGAAGCCAGCACCTCACACTTGCCTCACTTCTCATCCATTGTTGCTATTTAGTGTCTCCTTTCTTCTCCTACTCCTTTATATCTTCTTCTTGCCTTCTTCTCTCCTGTCTCATCACAAATTTTCCTCCCCACACACATGATTCTTTCAGTGAGTGGGATCACTTCTCCATCATTTTCCTTTGCAGGATCTGCATTTAATATATAAGTGGAGAAAAGAGGGGAGGAGAGTAAATGTCATCCTCTTCCCCGAGCCCAAGGTTTTTGTCTGCATTTTCATTAGTCTAGAATAAACTTCACTGTTATATCAGGTGGGCCTGGAGGGATTCTGGACCAATTTTACAACCAGTTTTTTTGTCCTGGAATAGATGAAGAAACATAAGTGTTGCCTTATATTCAAGTAAATGTGGTACTCTCAGACTAAGACTAGATTTGATTTTGAAAGCAACTGTATGACATAATTCCCTGAGATGCCTTATGGTCCAATATTTCTAACTCAGTGCTGTTGCCAGTGAATGCTAATTTTCCAGCACCCACTTCCAACATTTCATTGTCTTGCCACCAGAAATGTATTGCACATCTCCTACACAGCTCTGTGGCAGTACACCCCTACTGGATTTTTTTTAAGATACTGATCCCTGACTAATGCTTTTATTTCTTACTTAGGTTTATCAGTAGCTGTTATTTCCTCCAGTGCTTTTTCTGTCCATACACAAAGCACAGTTTATGCCACTAGACTGATTAGATCAACTTGTAATTTCTGTCTTATTACGCCAAGTTTACCTAGAGACATCACTCAGTTTTTGTGGTTTCAGCTGAAGATTGTAAAAATATTGTAAAATAATCACTGTGGTTTTTACATGTGAGTACTGAGAGAGTATGTATGAGAAGGAGGGTGGAGTGGGGGGAAAGCATTTTTAAGACTTGAGGTTCCTAATGTTCAGCATCTGTGCATTCCTGGCATATAATTTGAGAATAGCCAAGTAAAAGAAGGCACAACTTCACATAAACCTGCCCCTTCATCTGGCAGATGCAGGAATTCTGAATTGGGCAAGAGAATATTTGGGCTTGTAGCCTAATGCCAGCTTTGCAGAGGCTTGATACTGCTCACCAAGTTGTTGGGAAGGAAACTGGAGGAGAAGGAGCAAGAGCTATATTCTGTGAAGTACAATATGAACTGCTGGATGGAAGAAGATGCATTTGCAAATCACAAACGTTTTTGGTTTATTTTCACACCTTGTTGAAGAAGTGTATAATTATACTGGTTAAATTGAAGTATACTGAAATTACTGCTTTCAGTTTACCTCTTGCAGATTACTTGTGTTTTCTAAGATTTTGCTCTTCATGTGATGATACTTTGAAATGTGATGGCTATACTGTGCAATTCTAACTCGGAAGATGTGCATTTTAATTCCTTGGCCAAAAGCTTGCCATAATATTATTTTCTAGCTACACATCATACAGTCACTTTAATATAAGAGTGCCAGATAGAGTCAGCCACAGTTAACATCTGATTTCTGATGTTTGCTGAGTAGCCAGTGCCATTAATATGTATTGTAAATAGCACTCAATATAATTAGACTTCACATTAAAAAGGACATCTATATAGAGTTGGATAACGAGAAAGTAGTTAAAACCATATTATACTACAGTATAGTACGTTAAAAACATAGTATACCTATGTTTAAAGTAGTTAAAACTATAGTATACCTACCTAGAGGTGTAGAGTTAATGCTTCCATGGCAACCTTAACTCTGCATTTCCTACCTTTAGTGATTTCAAAAGATTTCACTCTTCCTTTAATATAGTATTTCACACTGAATACTTTCACCAGTAGAAAGGTTATTCTGAAACCTGACATTTCTAGGTCTCCTAATACTAACCCAGTTTGCACAGCAACAATTATGAATTATTCAGAAGAAACTGTACTAATACACAGTGCACAACAAAGACTGAACTTGCCTTAAGCTGGTGTAATGTATTATGGATATGTGGTAGCCTCTTCATAGATGAGGTGCTGGCAGCTTCCCTTTGGATCTCTGTTTCTTTGCCTCTGTGATACTGTCTGAAGAACTATCTGGGCTGAAAAACACCATATTAAAACTGAAGATGAGAAGGAAATGCCTGCAAATATAAAACTGGAAAAAAATATTTTATTTGAATTACAACTCATTAAGAAACATTAGCAGGTACACCTGGAAAATTGGTGGTAGTGAATATAAGCAACACTGTGGATTACTGCTTAAAATTGTTCCAATTTTGAACTTCTAACTTTTGCTTAGACTTAAGTAACTTGTTTCAGGAAGTGCACATGGGCACAGATAAATGTGTCTTTTGGCTACCTGCATTTTAACTTCAGTGTCAACTTTTATGGCTCACTAGTAGCATAAATGCTATTGTCTTGAGAGGGGCCCTTGGTTTGCAGAGCTAAAGTACATAGGATCAGCTCTTTATAGGATGCTTTACTTAAATGGTTATTAAAAATTGTATCTTCAGTTATTCCTATTATAAACCTTCATGGAAAAGTTTTGAAGAAAACATTTATATACATATTGCAAAGTTTAAGGTAATCCTTGTCCATGGTAACAAAAATGTTCTGATTTCTTAAGCAAAACTCCTAAACACTAATGCATTTTATCTCAAAGCTTTTATGGTACAGGGAAATGTTATTCATTCGTCTCTAAGTATCTGACTGAAGGATGTCAAGACAATGGATTCAGGCTTTTCTCCGTGGTGCCAAGCAATAGAACAAGAGGGCAGACAGGAAGTTCCACCTGAACACAAGGAAGAACTTCTTTACTGTGCAGGTGACCGTGCTCTGGAACAGATTGCCCAGAGAGGGTATGGAGTCTCCCTCACTGGAGATATTCAAGCACCATCTGGACACAATCCTGTGCTGTGTGCTCTGGGACAGCCCTGCTGGAGCAGGGAGGTTGGACCACATGACCCACTGTGATCCGTCCCAACTTGACCCGTTCTGTGATTCTGCCAAATGTATTTGAAATTTGGCAAATTTTTGTGTAAGTAGACATGTAATACTCAGAATATTAATATCATTAACAATCTGCTCCATGGAGGTAAGATTAAAATTAAGGAATTTCTTAGTTGATAGGTATATATATCTTTGACAACAAAGCCATTATATAGGGGTTTTTTTCCCATAAAATAGTGTCATCATGTACATCCAAAAGATGAAATTTAGTTCTTAAACATGAACGAGCTCATGAATCAAATAAAACTGGGCATTCAGATGCATTTGCTACAAACAAGTAAGCAAACAAAACCAGAGATAAAAACCTGAAAGACACAGTAAAGAAATACAATACAAGAGAATTTATGTTGGCCACCAATGGACAGCTCTTTCACCCTACTCGGCCTCTGGCAATACACACAGAAGATGTTAGGAAAACAGAACACAAATAAGAAGTTATATTTTATTTACTAATCCACAGCAGGACCTTCCCAATTTGTTCAAGTCCCAGTATGCTCATTGAGAACTCATACATTCTAAGTTCATGCTTAAATGTATCAATTTTAAATCAAAGATAAAATAGAGATGATACTGACTTGTTTATTTCAGGAGAGAAAAAAATTTGTATCTGTCTGTCTGGCAGTTTGGGGATGTTACTACATGTGTGAAGATAAGCTGGTGGATACTGCCTGCAGATCCATTAACCTTAAATCAATTTCTCTCAGCTACTTATAAATACTGGGCAGCAGTGGATTATCTACCAGACCTTTGTAACAACAACAAAATTCCTGTTAAAATCTTAACCCTCAGAAGCTGACATATCAGGCATATCCTTCAAAAACTTAACTGACTAGTTTAGGGCACGAAGACCATGAATATCTTCCTAAGGGTACAATGGGCTAATACAAAACTGAAAAAAACCCCCCAGTTTTGTAGAGTTGTGCAGAATAAATTTGCTTTATCCACTGTTTTCAATCAAAACTCATGACCCTGGGTATTAAGATGTGTCTTTCTTCACACAATAGAGAAAATATTAAAATTTAGGAAAACTTAGATCTGCCTTTAGAACACTTGTATTTAAAGGAGTGCAATTACAAAACTTACAGAAACAAAGCACTGAAGTAATAAAATTACTAGCAATTACTCATTAATCTAACCAGAGCAGAGCATGAACGATTTATCATAACACCTCACCTCTCATCAAATGCATATATTTTAAACAGTAATCTAAATGGTGCACAAAATACTCATCTGAAAAGATATAGAGAAAATTCATACATAAACATCCCAAATAAAGATAACTGTAAATACGTATTTTGCTATAAATCATTAATATAGATTTATTAAATCTGTGTTTTATCTAGATTTTATAATTTCAAGTTGGAATTCACAGATTTAACATACATGTTTGCAGTTAGCTCACATTTTCATTCATGGTGCCTATGATATTAATTACATATAATAAATTCTGTATGGTATGTGGTACCTATATGCATATGAAATTAGCACGTGGTATGTAACAAATACTTTAAAAGCACTGAAGAAATCATATAAGGGCATACATGAACATCACTGAATCTGGCTGAAGGTTGAACATCAGAACAAGAATGCTGCACAGTGGGGAAAAAATACTGCACTCATGTAATTAATTATTAATTTTTCATTCAGTGTTTACTTGCTAAACTTTTGAATCTTGCTTTTAATGCCTTTATGCCTTTTAATACTGTTTTCTAATAGACATATAATTTATGTTCTTTGTATTATTATTAAAATCTTGTATTTTTTTCCTGGGGAAAGCTGCTTTTTCCCTGGTACATAAAATTTGTTTAGACCTAAGTCTCTGGTTTGGCTTAAATCCCAGAATATCCAGATTTCTAAATGAAATTCAAAACATTTCATATGGGTATCATGACTAAAAAGCTTCAATCTTCACAGTGGATCCTGCAGTGTATTAATCCCTGTTACAGTACCATTTATTTCATTGTAGCTACATTTTTTATTTTAATATATGTGCTATGTTTGGCCTCAGTACCAAATATGAAAAAGGGATAGTTAGAATCAAGCTCTGTATCGACACAAGTTTCATTATTTCAGACCTGGTCCAGGAGACTAACAACATCATAAATTATCATGTATTACAGGTGGTTTTGAAACTGAGAAAAATGCTTCAAGTAAGTTAAATAATTTCCCTGTAGGGACAGGGTATACAAATACATGTTTTTCATCACTCATAATGACTGCTGTAGTACAGGTGCCCCTTAACAAGGCTGTTTGCTATGGTAAAGCACATTCTAACCATACACCTGGTTATGTAGCTCCGAGCTCTCAAAGGCCTTCCAAGGTACCAAGAGGCAAAGAAAAATCTGTAGACTTTTCAAAGATTAACCAAATAGAGGAACTGGCATTTATTCTTCATTTTTTCCTTCTTGAACTACTGACAATTGAGATGCTTTGATCAAACTTTCCATCACTATTTACCTTCAGAGACTAACTAGCTGGAGCACTTCAGCTCCAAAAGCTTCAGAAAATTGCAAAAAGCACCAAATAGGGACTTTATTGTTGCATAATGGTTTTCATTCTGTGAGGGAGATTACAGATGGCTCATCAGAGATCTCCTTGTCAATTACTTCTGGAAACCACTCTCTTTCCTATGTATCAGTACTAAATATAGTTCGTAGTTTATAGACTTTAGACTCGGCTTCTATTACAGATCATAAATTTCTTTCATTGATCCTTCGGTTTCATGGCTGTTGTTCAAACAGATTAGTTTTACAAACAGTTCTTTTGCAATAAATATACTATTATTATTCTAATGCAAGCTTCTTTTGAGGCAGAAACACAAGACCAGTCCTAACACCATTCTGTTTGGGTGAATCTGCTGAAATCACTAGTGCAAACTCTCCAGTTCTTTGTTGTATAGCTGTTCAGTTGAGTATCTCTTGACCAGCAGTCCGATTCCTGACTAAAACTAGAAGTAAGGCTTTGTATGTCTTTTCTAACAGAAGAGTATCTGTAAACTGTCTGAGATGAGAGTCAGGGTCAGGAAGAAAGACAGCACACATTGAAAAAATAGAACAGCTCTCAGCACATCAAAGCACAGAGATTTGTCTCAGAAGGCTGTTGGCAATTTGTAAAATGTCAGGTTATTTCAGGTGCCTCACTGAAATGTGCAGCTAGGTTGACAAGTGAATGCAGGTAAGACATGGGGAAAAATCCCTAAGAGTGAACAGCCTGTGCCAAAAAAAAAGAGAAGAGGTTATTTAGTATCTAGATTGATGCAAACACAAAATCAGGATGCCTTGTGCCAAGGAGCAGAGGAAAGGAAACCAGGAAAACACATAGCAACACAAGTTATTTTAATCAGTCAAGGCATTCCTAATTTTTTTCCTGTTCTTTCCTTTCTCTTTTTTTTTTTTTTCATTTTTGCTGCATAAAAAGATGTTGATTTTTAACACCCTGCTCTAAACACTGTCTGTTGCCAAGTATATTGATTGTGTTAGGTTAGATTTATTCTAGGCCCCATGGCAAATGTGAGAAACCTAGAAGCACGACATGTTTTGGTTAATGGATACATTAGGGCAAGAAAAGTAGTCAAATGATCTGGAGAACACGGTTTGAATGCAGAACTGGAGGAAACTGCAGCTCTAAGGAGTTGTATCACAGACTTCTAATAGTTAAGACACAAAGTTGCTGTCTTGAGCAGGAAGCAGAAAGTTAAGTCTTAATTCCAAACAAACAGCAGAGAAAAGTTGTCATCATTTTATCCAAGAGATTGTCATCTCTCAACCAAGCACCACGCAGCCACTTCCTCACTTCTTCACTAGCAGGATCTATGACAGAATCAGAAGGGTATGAGCTAAAAAACATGGGTTGAGATACAGACCGTTCAATAGAAAAAACAAAAGCTGTGCATGCAAGCAAAGCAAAATAAGGAATTTATTCTCTGCTTCCCATGGACAGGCAGGTGTTCAGCCATCCCCAGGACAGCGGGATTCCATCACAAGTCATGGTTACCCAGGAAGGCAAACAGTATAATTCCAAATGCCCCCTCTTCTCTCTTCTTCCTTCTTCCTTCCAGTTTATATACTGGGCATGATGTCATGTGGTCTGGAATATTTCTTTGGTTAGTTTGGGTCACTGTCTGGCTGTGTCTCATCCTAGCCTCCCAAGCAGCCCCAGTCCCCTCACCAGAATAAAAAGTTCTTAAGGGAAACTTCTTTGTGGCTGAACTTTGCTTTACATCTTTATTCCAAGTATGCCACTGGGATTTTTCTCTCATAAATGTAATGCTAACCATAGCCAAGAACTGACCCTTATATGAAGATCCTGTGTCATATCAAAGAAAATAAAGTCCTTTCACAGCCCAAACTTTCCCTTGCCTGTCCATTTGCAGTCCCACTTCACTAGGCCCCTGTGTTTTGTCGCTTTCTTATCTGTTCAGTCTATCTGTGAGTAGTCAGAGCCTTAAACCATAACAACTCCAGCTGTGGCCTGCCCTCAGCTGAGCAAGCCCTCAAGTAAGAATTTTGAAGCTGAGCAAGCTTTCAACTTACCCCTTTCCTCCCAAACATGGGAGCTTCAACAGTGTGTCTGTGTATGCACAAACTCACTGTTTCAGTACCTGCTCATACCAAGAGCTCTCTCACAGTAAGTGTACTTCCCAAGAAGGAATCACATCAAAGGAGGAGATTTTGTTCCTGGACTGTGTCAAGTGATGGGCAACAAGGCTGGTGAAAGGACTAGAAGATGTCTCATGAGGAACAGCTGAGCTGGGTTTGTTTAGTCTCAAGAAGAGGAGGCTCAGGGGGCACCTTATCACTCTCACAGCTCCCTGAAAGGAAGGTGCCAGCTGGGAGCCGGTCTCTCCTACGGTGCCTGCAGGACTACAGGAAATGGCCTTAAACTGAGGCAAGGAATATTCCGATTACATATTAATTTTTTTCTCCATTATTAGGGTGGTCAAATATTGGAATAGATTGCCTAAGGAGGTAATTGACTCACCTTGAGCTGTTCTTGAGGTGTTTGGATCTGGTGCTGGGTGACAGTGTAGTAGTTTAGGGGTTACAGTGGTAGTGCTGGACGGACACTTGATAGACTGCATGATCTTAAAGGTCTCTTCCAACATTGATGATTCTATGATTCTACGATTTTGCTTCTGTCATCCTTCAGAGAGCAAGCATCTCAGTATGTCCATGACCCCCAATTAATCCTAGCATGCCTATAACCCATGTTGGCCAAATCCTAGTGTTTAGCCGAACGCAATAATTTGGACACACTTTTGAACGGTAGCTCAACTACAGTCTGCCAGTAACCACAGAAAGCAAACCAGCTGCACTGCCGTGCCCCTTTGGGCCGCTGCCAGGACCGGGTGCCGGCGGAGCGCTCTGACTCTCACCGCCGCCTCCCCTCCCTCCCTCACGGAGCCCCCCCGCCCCCGCCAGCCCCCGCCCCGCGCCCGGAGCCGCCCCGCGCATGCGTCCCGCCGCGCCGCTAGGGGGCGTGCGCCGGGGGAGGCGGCCGCGAAGTGGCGCAGGGGGCCGGGCGGAGGGAGCGCTTCCTGCCGCATCCCGGCCGCTTCCTGCCGCTTCCTGCCGCATCCCGGCCGCTTCCTGCGGCGTCTCTGCATCCGGGGGACCGGACAGTGCTCAGCTGCAGGAACTGGTCTCCGCTGCCCGCCCCGCCTGCCTCCGCTCAGGCCCTACGTGAGTGTCCTGTGGGGGTCCCGCGTGGATGTGGCAGGGAGCGGCGTCGGGGGGCGGGCCGGGCTCTGGCCCCGGGGGTGGCCGTGGGCCCGGACGCCGCTCTCGGCACGGGGGCCGGAGGCTGGCGGGGTTCCGTGCGCCCGGGCTGACCTGCGCGGTTCGCTCGTGGCTCTGTGGGAAATACATGCTTGTTTGGAAACAGTGCCCACGGGGGCAAAGGTGCTTGAACTGTTAAGTTGTGAAACTTGTTCAGAAGGGCCTGGCAATCCCCGGCGAGGTAACCAGTGCTGAAAGTCACAGTAAAGGTCGTTGTCGGTGTTGTGAGGCAGCGGGGTTGCTGCGTTGTTTTGGGTTGGGGAAGGTAGCTCCTCCATTTCTTGTCTTCTTGGTGCTCACAGCTTCAGAGGCTAAGGCGAACATGTGTTTCTTCTGCGCCTAGCGCTTGAATTCTCGTTCATCGTTCTGTTACTAGCTAATTGTATCCATAAACTGCCTGTGTATGCGGTGTGCTCTGAGAAGTGCCTGTTCGGCTCAGAGGGGAACGAGGCATGGTAACAGTTGTGTCTACTAGAAAGGGAAAAGTTTGGAGCACATACATACTTATTCAGACTAAGTGTCAAGTGACTTACTGTTAAGCAACACTTGTTTAGCAAAAGAAGTTACTTGGATGTTCACTTTCAGTTCTTCGGCAGAACTGAAAGTGAACATCCAAATAGTAACTCCTGTTAATGCATAATGCTTCCCCTTCCCCACCCCATCAAATGGGGGGGGGGAAAAAAAAGAGGAAGGACTCTAATAGTTTTCTCTTGGAGCTAGTGCAGCAATGCCCATGTATTTACTGTTCACTAGTGTTGTTATCACAGGAAATAAGGAGCAAAGCCAGACCCAGCCACATAAACTCCTCATTATTCTTTTTCCTATGCTCTGTGCTAATGCTGACTGCAATGACAGTTGGAGCTACCTGGCTGGTTGTACGGAATCAATTTTAAATTTAAAAGATAGTAAACCTATATTTTTCTATGACAGAGTCTGTTCAGTAAAATAACACTATATATGTATGATATTCTCAAAGCATGATCGGATTAGTTGCAATTGGTCATTTGACTGCTTTTTTACATGTCACGTTGTGAAAAAATACTAACTTCATGACATAACATGTAGTTCACGATTAGCTGCATCATCATGCTCTTAAGATGTACTCAAGGGTTTGTTTCCATTTATTGTGAACCTCATTGTGGAATGTTTCAAATATGAAACAAATTTCACTGTTACATGGTACTTTTCTCTAAGAGGAAAACTGTTATATCTTGTGACATATTATTTTTAAAAAAATTAAACTTAAAAATGAGGGGATCATATAAAAAATCACTTTTAAATATAAATAAAGTAAGCAGTAATTATGAAACTTAAGAGTATGCTGTATTTTTATTTAATGTCTTGTACTGAAAGTAAATCTTGTTATCACTGTTCTAAGTGTATCACTGTTCCTAAGCAATTCCTGGAAGTATATTCTAGCTTACTTGAATTTTTAAACCAAGTGCTTAAAATGTAACTAGTACTTCTTTTTGCCTGATTTCAGTTTATTTTCTTTTCTTTTTTTCTTTTTTTTTAGATGAAAGGATACATGTTCACTTCAAGTAGAAAGGAGCATGTTCCCAAATTCTTCCAACTTGGGTCGTCCACCCTTCCCTCCAAAATATCAACAACAGAGTACTTTCTTCACTAAACTTCCTCTAAATATACCTCCTAATCTTCTTTCTCACCAGCAAATTATTGTTCCTCCGTTTCAGTTTCGCAGTGCAGTGTAAGTACAGTAAGATTTGGTAGTAGGGGTTGGGTCTGAAAGAAATATTTCTGTTTATGGAGGATGGTTTTCACTGTTCTTAACATTGGACTGCATTGAACTTCACAAAACATGAAGATGTTGTACATATAAAACAAGAGCTATATCATTTTTCTTATGGACCTGCAAATCTTAATGTTTGCCTACAGTATTCATAATGCATGAGGTGCAATTGCACTGATTACAGTTGTTAATCCACAATTCAGTTTTAAAGATCTTCAGTCATATTTGTTTATCGGGGAGAAGAGGGAGGAGATGGGAAGGTGAACAAACGTTTATTCTTGGGTCTGTATTTGAAGACATTGTAGCATTCTTTAGCCTTTTGAATTTACCAGTTCCTTAAGTTCCTTTGTTTGCTAATTTAATGAAATACATATTATAAACTGAAATATATCTTCATGTTGAATAGGAAAGAAAGATGTACTCCTTCTAGAAAAAAAAAAAGGACTTGTAGAGTTTAATATTCAGTTAACAACAACAACTACCAACCCATAAAATGCATCTTGGTTATCTTATGAATAATAGTTATGGACTGTAGTCTTTCTAGAACTCTTTTGAGTGGGAACATTGAAGCTGCTCCAGCTGTTAGTCCAGTTGTTACACTGCAACCAATGGCTTATGGGAGTGTCAGTCCAGTGTCCAGGTCGGATGCCGTGACATCATTTCAAGGAAGAAAGTAAGTTCTTTGTATGTGTGTGACTAATACTGGCTGGTTGCAAGGTACCCATTGTGAACCATGTCTGATACCAATTTCTTATGCAATTTGAGTTATGTTAGGAATTGCAATACTGAATACTTTTTTCTTTTTGATGGAAACAGGCCACATATTGGCTCTTTAAAGCATTGTACCTGTTTGAGAATCTTAATACTCTGAAGTAACTTTCTAGTCACTTCTGTTTAGTACCTAGATTTTCTCTTCCAGCAGCTGTAGCCTTGCAGAAGTGATTTAAGTGATTTATTGTAATACTGCAGTGGATTGTAGTTTTTGTGGGCTTGACTTTAAGCTGGTTTGTGTCAACTAATGTCCTTTTCTTGTTAAATTGTCAAGTTAATAATAGGAGTGCACCCTCAAAGTTTTATGGGAATTGTCATGTTTTCCTGAAGACGCAGATGGTTTTTTTCCTAATTTTGTTAACTATGTGATGTATTATTTTTTAAATAAAAGGTGTTAAATTCAAGCATATGTAAAATCAAGCATTGATTTTGCATTACTACCTTTGTTAGTTTAGTTGCCACAGCAAGGGAATTTTTGCATAAATGTAAGGTTTAATTTTCTTCTAATGCTTTAGGAAAAAACCCATATGTACTAGCTGATAAACCTGATATACTAGCTGATACGTGTTTCTAATAATTGTGGGAATCAGCTGATTAGAAGGAGGTTCTATGTAGTCTGTCTTCAGAACTGTCTCCTGTATGCTGTTTCTTCACCAAATCTGACATGAAACAATAAGCACAATCATATGCTATTAAGTTATAGCTGAGTGTTTAATTATCCCACAAACTAAGGAAGTTCCTGGTTTCAGGATGCATGCATTTTTTCCTCCTTGAGCAGGCTGCTCTATGAGAAACTATGCTGTATTGTGAGATTTGCACTCAGCTTAAACAAACTTGTCATTTGGGTTTCAGTTGGTTAAGTGCTTGCCTTAAAGAATTGCATCAATCCAATTCTAGGGTAGCTTCATTTCTGCAATTTTATGTTCTCTTTTCCATTCCAGGTTTGTTTCACATAGTACCTAGGATGGGCATGCCTGTTCTGTAGCATACTTGGGCTTAGTGAAGTAGTTGTGTCATTAAGTGTTAATATTTGAGCTTTGTAGAAACTTTTAATCATAAGTTGGAGCTTGTGAACTAGAGGAATTAACAGAGTGTCTCTCTCTAGGAGACAAAGTCAACAGAGAGTTCCAGATGATGCCAAACGGCAGCGGATTCATTCACATGATTCTGACACAGCTGTAGTTAACCAAGCAGTGCCTTTACCAGAAGAACGCAGATGCTCGTTCCCAGTGTCAATTTCAGCTCAGTCTCCAGTGTTGTATGCCCATGGCTCACCAGGCTTGGTTGGATGTGTCCCTCCTTTGCAAGATACTTTGTTTCCAGACCCTACAGAAACCAGGCTCCCTGTTGCCAATGACAAGGTAATGGCTTTCTATGCCTCTGCTCTGCTTCTGTCTTCCCAGTAGGCGTAATCCAGAGGTGCTGTGGGAGACAACAAAAATTTCTGCCAGGGTTTTTGACAGTATCATGGGCTATCTGTTGGTAAGCTGCCATTAGAAGATGTATCAATAAGTGTAGTTGCCACTGTGGTTCTACATCACCTCCTTGTCTGTGCTTGGGTGTGAAGTATTTTTATGGGGGCAGGGGAAGGCAGGGTATTGTTCCCTTGTGTTGTTTATTTACATCCTAATGTCAGGAAACCTACATGTCTGCTCTAGGAAGTAAAATTTGGAGAAATCATCCATTTCTTACATGATATGAGGTGGGGAGAATTCTGACTAAAAACCCCACTGTAGTAATACGAGAGAAGCCCATTCTGAGTAAATGCAGTGTTTGGCCTGTAAAGATGCTAGCTACCTCTTTTCAAGAAGGCATAAAAGTTACTGTCATAGTTGTTCTGGAATATGGAAGAGAATGGAGTGTAGTTTAGAACTGCACCCACATGACAGAAGGAGTTTTATATTTTTTTAGTGTAAATATGCCCGTTGATTATGGCATGTAACAGTGTTGTGAAAGGAAAACAGTCAATACCTCCTTCCAACAAAGATCTGACTTCTTCTTTAGTAGTTTATGTGGGATAAAAAAGAAAGCTAATTTAAATAAGGCTTTTTTAATGATTTTTTCTCCCTATTACTGGTAGGCAAACTGTTCATGTTAAAGTCAGCAAAAGTCATCTCTGGTCATTCACTACTTATTTCCTGAAATGCTGCATATATTGGTGCAAAAATTATTTTATCTGGTTTGACATTTTATAACAAATGAACAAATTTAAATTCAAAAACTTAGCAGAAATTTTTTTAGGGAACTATTCATTTTGGATTTAAGTGCAGTAAAACTCTAATAAATAGAGTAGGTCATGTGAGGTGGTGCTGGATTTTGCATTAAAAAAACCCAGCCTTCTGTGTTTCATGTAATTGCTTCTCTGACAGGAAAGAATGTTCACTTTGATGTATCTGTACTTTTTGTATGTGTGTGTCCAGTTAAGTCAACAGGTTTTGGAGTTGTTTCAAGCATGTCGGCAACAGGCCTGTGATTTGGACAGAAAAGAGCTCTGCAGAACAGAACTCCAGAGAGAAATCCAGCTTATTTTTCCACGTATGTGTTTAAATTTGATTACTTAATATCAGTTTGCATGTTCTTCACATTTGTGATTCTTCGTTCCTCTCAAGCTGTAATACGTCACGTCATGTTAATTTTTTGTTACTCTTCTATTACAGAGAGCAGACTTTTTTTGGTTGGGTCCTCACTAAATGGATTTGGCACTCGTACTAGTGATGGTGATTTGTGCCTGGTGGTTAAAGAGGAACCAGTAAGTAATTTAAAACATACATAGTTAAAACAAAATCTGGGTTTATGTGTGTGCTGTTAAAAGGCTGGATCCTGAAATGGTTAAAAAATGCTCAAATCTTTTTGATTTAATTACATAGTTTTGCAGTCATAATAGCTACCTACTGTGAGCTCAGTAATGTGCAGATAAGAATTCAACCCTATCAGAACAAAACTTTTTTTATAGTTTTACCTTCAATTGTAAGTGAAAAAATACAGCAAAAGGGAAGCAGATGCCTAGAATGAGGAAGAAGACTGTTTAGAGAACTCTTTTAGATGCAGAAACAACTTCTAATAAGTAAAATTTCTTAATATTTAGATTCATAGTTATCAATTTTAGTGATCAGGCATAAAAATTTATTTAGTATCTTGAATATTTTTAGTGAGAAAATATTTTATGGGTAGAAATTAGGTTAACAGAAAGGATATCTAAAAGAAATTTAAATAGACTATAATCTTGAAAAAATTGAAGCATCATTTAAAGGGATAAAGAGGGCATTTTTGTGTTAGTGGGTCTAGATTTTTGTCTAAGTCTGTGATTTTTGAATGTCTGATAATCACTTTGCATATTGAGTGCATATGGATTGTTCTGTCTGGCATTTACTGTGATAAATGTGTATGTAGGCTGTAGAATGTGTTGGGGTATATGTTCATGTATTATTCTGAGAACTAACTTAGTTTTAAAAGCAAAGCATGCTTACTTTGAACATTCAGATGACTGATACCATTTTTTTTCATTAATTTTAATACCACATTTTAGGTGAATCAGAAGACTGAAGCAAGACGTATACTCAGCTTAGTCCAAAAACTCTTCAGCACTAAACTTTGTAAGTTACCATCTAAAGTGAGGTGATAAGGTTATTGGCAGTTCTGGAAGAAGTGTTGATGCTCAATTGCTACTAATGTATGTAATTGCATCTTGTCTAGGTTCTAATCACAGTACTCTTTGAAGAAAGATTATTATAAATATTTAGTAATGTTACTTGATGCTAATGAATGGTAATTAGAAAAACAACAGTTTTTCTTGAAAACTAGTGGACTTCAATGATGGGTAATATCTCAGATGACTTTTGAGTTGTGGAACACAATGAGAAGGGAGTAGATTTCTCCTCGGGATACCTCTGTTAGTGAATCCTCACTAATATCTTAGACTGCACTGTATTCCTGGGAAAAATACTCTTAAGAATTTGTAAAATAAGATGTCACTCATAGTAGACTATAGAATTGATTTTTTTTCTTTTGAGAAGAAATTAACTTAGGTGCCTAATGAAGAAAGTAATAAACATTGACAATACCAGCACATACAGATAAAACTTCTCAATTCAGAGTTTCTATAGCTTATTGTTTAGACTCTCTTCAGATAAGAATTCACGTGGGCAGTTCTTGACTTAAATGTGAAAGCCTTCTACTTCAAAAAGGTGTTTGTTTCATCCTTTGAATTATAAAATACCCTTATAAAGTAATAAGACATTTACTGATATTGATGACTTTATCACCCTGCTTCCCAGACTTGTGATTGATTCTTTGATGCTACTCCTTACAGTGATGTTCTGAACACTCCTGCAGTGCTAAAAGGAGCAAACCATAAATTTAAATGCAGACTTCAAAATTTCTTCATTGGCAAGCATGCATGCACAGATTTTAACAGCTCATGTGGAAGAAAGACTTGATACATTTATTGCTGAATAGGCATCTGATATTTAATGCTTATTACTACTGATTATTGACATTTGCATAAGTCTGAAAATTAATCTGGGTTTGTCTGTGGTGCAGCTCTCTACAGTGCTTTCTCTTAGCACAGTGATAAAACAGGTGTGTTTTCAGGGATCAGGAAGTTTCTGTATGAGCTTTTTCAAGAGCTCTTGTTCTGTGAAAAAGTCTTAGACAAAATCAAGTTTGTTTACCAATATTAGAAAGGTTTGATGGTCTTGTGCAAGTGATCCCCAAGGGTATTTGTGCCTTTGCCCATTTTTGATGCTTTCATAATTCTCTGATACCTTGCAAGTGTATTAGCTTGATGTAATCAAAATATTCTATGGAAGGTAAGGCAGGATGAAGCACTGCTGAGATTACCACTCCTGTCAGACACTCTTAGTTGTGGTATGTAGACGTCTTATGTCGTCTCTTCAGAATCTCAGTATCATTGTGGCATTAATTCCTATACCTAGCAATCTGTCCTGGGTCTGTGTATGGATGTTTTGTGAATAGAGCTATAGGACAAAAGTTAGTTGAAAATGTTCAAAACCAAAAGGTTTTGGTACATGAGCCTTTCCACTTAGATTTAGCTAATTTACAAGCTGTAGCTGAACGATGCCAAGGTTTAGTACTTCTGGAACAGAGGTGTCCTGTTTTCAAGTGAGATAGTTTTTTTTCTTAGTACCTGGTACGGTGCTGTGGTTTGTATTTAATATGAGAATAATGTTGGTAACACACTGAAGTTTCAGTTGCTGCTCAGTAGTGCTTACTATAAATCAAGGACAGCCTGTCTACCTAAAATGTGTGAAACTGCTTCCCAAGTTTTGTGCCCTGTTAGCATGTATGATACTATCCTATAATTTTAAGGTAATACCTCTTTGACAATATTAGTTCAGCATTTCTTTCTTTCTTCTGTAGAAGAGAGACTGCAGCATGTTCCCCACAAGTGAGCAGTCATAAAACTTACTGTTGCTCCACATGAGAGAATGGAAATAAACATAGTTTGGGCCAAACATGAAAGCTAGGAAAGTGTGTGCCAAGATGTAAGAGAAACAAGAGGGAGAAAATAAAAGATGCTATTTAAAATAAGTTCTTGCTCTGCTTCTGTGAAGGAGTTAAAGAATAGAAAGAAATAAGAAGGATGTGTGTGGCATAGGTAAAGTTCAAGAGTTTTTTTAACCTTTTTCTAGATCACTTTGGTTTAGAAATCTGGAAGAAGCTTTTTCTATCTGTACCTCTCACCTCTGTACCTTGTTCTTGCACTCTGCAGTGTCCTGTGCATTCCAATATAAGGATAGTAAGAGTGTGATTCTGTGCTTATTGATGGATAAGTGAGGAAGCATTCCAAGTGCAAATTAGATCAGTCCCTTTCACAATTTGTTTTGTCTTCAGAACTTTTAAGTGCCATCTCTTTTATCCTTCATATGGAGTTGAATGTGATTGTTAGATTAGGAGGTTTGGGGAGTGAATTCAAAATTTGTATAAGCTCTTGTTTATTTCAGTTTCAGGTTTGTAAAAGGTAACAAGTGTGAGCAAGGAATTTTAGTCCATGAGATTCTAAGTCTTTTAGCATAAGCTTTTCTGTGTTGTCATTCTGCATCTAGAATACCAACTGAAATGAAAATGTATTCTGTTTTTTGAATAGTCTAATCACAGAGAAAAGTGGGAAAAATCTTCTGATATTTTATTCATTGTTTTTGTGGGGCATGTTAGTCTTAAAGGTATGTATTATGTTTCTCCTAGAGAAGAGAGATGTAGGGATAGCAAATATATAATCCGTATCAAAGACTAGCTGGTCACATGTAACTTCATGGCTTATTTGTTCAAATACCTGGAAATGTGGTTTTTTTACAAGATTGGCTGACATTCCCAGAACTGTGTGCTGAAGTCAATGTCTTTAGAAATGTGAAGCATTAATTTTGGTTGATAACTGAAGAGGTTGTATCTAAACGACTGAGAGTAAATGTCAGACTGATTCCTCACTTCAGATTCATCTGTGTGGGATTCATTTGAAAAACACCTTGATAGTATTAGATTGACAGATGTTTACTGTCTGCATAAATAACAAAGAGCTCATTTTCCCATAGATTTACAAAGAGGTACAGTAGCATTGAGACTAGGGTATCAGAGTGGATTCTGCCTAATGGTGGTTTAGTGGGAAATGTGTAACAGCTGGGACAAGCAGAGGAATTTGAACTCAATTGAATGACTTTGAACGACTGTGCAGATTGTTGAGTGAATTCAAAAAAATCAGCAGTTATTTCATCCTGTGATGGGTTGTACCTTCCTAGATTCTTCATGAATGTGGATTCAGACTTCTGTGTTGTCCAGTTTCTCCTTCTATAGTATAACCAAAGCAATGAGAGCAGGCTACGTACCCAGAATGTCAGAGATCTTTTTGTCATATACCATGTTATGGATTAATATTCTGTACAATGGCTTGATCTTTCATTTTGTAAAAGAAGAGAGGGAATTAAGTTCTTCAGTCTGACATTTTGCATGAGTAAGTTATATATGATCTAGTGCTTAGTCTTCTTTGAAGCCGTTATATTCTTTTTTGCTAGGCTGAAATGGTGTTCGTGGCTTCTCATGGACATGCCCAAAACTGCGGAGCAGCTGTATGGATTTCTTTTCACTTATTTTGGTGCAGTCTCTCTGGTCATAGCTTTCATGATCATAGTCAGTTTACTAAGGCACTTATTCAACCTGTATGTATTTCAGAATTCCACATCCTCTTTTTGTGACTGTTTCTTCCCCTGTATGTATATACAAGGTACAATATAGATTCTGCTAACATCTACCATCTTTGGTCTGAGCCAAGAAAGAGGACACCAGCAGAAAGTTACTGCCTTTTAATTTCTCTTATCTCTTCTATCTTCCTCCTTGCTTTTTACCACCTTGTGAAACAGACTGGGATTATGTTTTGGGCTGTACCTTCTTTCTTAGCCAGCTAATTTGACAGAAGCATTCATCAAGTGTAGGGAGACATTTGCAAACAAGGATGTGTTTGGAGGTGGATTGTCACTAGAATGAGTTCAGTTAACTTCTGAAGAGCATTGGGAAGGGTCTTAGTGAGGAAAGTTGAATTGCTATGGCATACAGATAGCATCCACTATCTACCTGTCTACCTGTCTACCATGTGTTAGTGTATTGGGAATCTTTGTCTTAAATTTGGTAGTGAAAGGAGAGGAGGCAGAGAGCTCTGCATGCTTTAGACCCTCACTTCAAAATGTTCTGGGGTGCTGGAGGAGAGATGCCTGGATGTGTCTGAAGGTGCAGCTAGAAGGAGGAGATGCTTGTGTTAATTAGCAGACAGTGAACATGAATTGAAGTTGTTCATTTATGGTTCTCCCATTAACATCAGTAAATTAGTAAGATTGTCTTTTATTCTGAGTGCCAGTCTGTGTGTTGCTTAGGCCTGTAAAATGCATTAAAATCCAGATAAAAGATTGCCTCAGGTCAAGCCTGTATGAATATGCATATCCACAGAACAGATTCAGAAAGTGTCAAAAAATCTCCAAACTCAACAACCAAATGAACAAACAAAAAACCCCAAAAACAAACCACGCCAAAACCACACGCACACAAAAAAAAACCACCACAAAAAACCCCAAACAAACAAACAACCAACCCAAAAATACCCCCAAAAGATGCACACCCCTTCCCCCCAGTTTGTTTTAATTGAGTATTGCATAGCAGTGTTCCATCAAATCTGAATTTGTCATCCAAAAGCAATGGAAATGATGCTGTTTAATGAAGGTGGCTGTTCAGCTGATAGAAGTACCTTGCTGCTTTTTCTGGAGGGAAAGAAAAAATCAGATTTTATTCAAAGTTATTTTTAGTCTGTATTACTTATACTGTTCATGCTTATTTATGCTAATCTGAGCTTAATTTGTAGAAACAATGGGAAAATGTATCATGTTGGATATGGACAAATTCAAGTGGCCCTAGATTAAGAGAAGTAATTTCTAAAATCATACCTTTTGCCCAAATTCATATCATGTAACATACAGGCTCTACCTTTCTTTGTTTTCCATTACTTTCTTGGGCACAGTATTCATTCAGGATTGTGAGAAACTGCTGAATATAGGCTGAGGTATCATGAAGTCTAGGGAAATCACAGCATGGTTGATGCAACAGTTTTGGGGAGCTGAGTGTGGAGGGTGCATTTGGTGGCTCTATGTGAGTGGCTGAGCTTAGCATGTGTGAGTTTGGATGGTCTGACATTGAGCCTGTATGTCTATGCTGGGTAGGTAATCATCTGATAATCATCATCAGTGTGGATTTATTGCATGTCGTATCACTATTAAAGCAAAAGATAGATAAAACTCATCCCATCTTTGATAGAAAGTATTGTCCTGTTTCCAGTAGTGTTTCCTGGTATGTACTTTATAATTCAAATGAACAGTTTTCAAAACAAGTTTTAAGCCTATCATTAGCTCACCCTGGTTGGATATGTTCTTGCTCCTTTATTTTTGTACCTTAATTACAACTATTCAGAATTTCTATTACAAGTACTGTTGCAAGAAAGCATTGCAGTACTGCATTCCTTATGTTCAAATTTCTGGAATACAGTTCCCTCAGAAAAGTCTTCTACTCTATATTCTGCTTACTTCTTCTCTAATGTTTAGTGTGGAGGGTGTTTCACCTGCTTTCTTATGTTGTCGTTTTTTTGGGTTTTTTTATAAAGTTGCTAAAGGTTACCTAATTTAGCACAACCCTGCTAAATTTAATTAACTGCTATTTGCTATAGATCAGTCAATAAGATTCTATTACAGGGTCTTTTATTAAGATCTGCAGCATGCATGAAACTTAATTGCATATTTTTCTTCCTTTCAGCAAACTACATTGAGCGACCTCAGCTGATCAGAGCAAAAGTGCCAATAGTGAAATTCAGGGATAAAGTCAGGCAAGTATTCTGTTTCGGCCTAATCCTTTAGACTTTGACACAGTAAAGTGTTCTATATGTGTGCTGCCCTTAGGAGCAGCCCCGCTGTTATGTGTGTTTGCTTGTGTGGTGCTGTAGTTGTGTCTCAAAGTTGTAGAGCCAGCGTGCAGTGGCAGCCAGCTTATTGCCATGATGGTCTGAAGCACTCTTGTGGTTGAGATGGTATTCGATTCCTGTGACGTGAATTAGAAGCACTACATCACTTTTTTTTCTCTGGGTTATTTGTGCATAGTGGACTCCAAGTTAAGAAATGGTTTGACAGAAAAACTGATAGGAAGATAACTGTTGTGAGATATATTTCTGCTTGCTGTGCAGGCATAACTATTGAGCTATGCAAACAACTGAAACAGACTAGTTTGTGGTGGTATTTTCTTGTATTCATTGTATAATCATTATGAAGACGTGAGAATAATTTAGAGAGACGTACTAGGACAGATAATGATGTATTTCTTATTGTGTGTGATAAAAGTATCTGACAGCCATGCAAACACTGAAATATGATGACAGGCAGGAGTAATGTTTATATCTTCCTAGGTTCATTGGCTTAGTTTTGTAACACTTGTATGTATCAGTTTCCTATAGTAACATAGTTTCATCCTTCTTTGTAAGTTGGACTCTGAACAACCTTAATGTAGCTGTGTTAACCTGTTTATATGGTTTTAAAGTTTTGCAACCCTGTCTCTGTCTTTTAAAAACAAACAAGCGTATTTTTCTGGTCTCTCCCTATGAAAGCATATCACAACATGTTTTTATCATGATATACCTTTATCATGACTAAGTTCCTGCCGTGATAAAACTAAATCTGTCATGTTTACAATTTGAACTGAAACATCATTTTAACCTTTTGTTTCATCTGAGATGATATACATTTGTTGGGGTTTTTTTTCTTCATTTACACCCAATCCCATATTTACTTGAGTATAATTGCCTACCTTCTTTTAAAATTTTGAATGTTTTTTACTTCTAACCGAAGAAAAAGTAAAAAAGAGAAGTACAGAAGGCTGTTTCTTCCATGCTTCCTGAAAGTATGGTACTTGTCAAGCTAAAATTTGGGTTATTTGGATTAGCTACAGATAGCAATGCTAGTCTTTTCATATATAAATGAAATTATAAGTTCCTGGTGCAAATATTGAATAAATTATGAGATTATAGCAAGAATATATTTTTTTTCCAATTTAAGATGAGAAAATAAACTTTAAAAAGAAACTTTAAATATGGAACTGGATGAAAGTGATTGTGTGAGAAGATTGAAGTATTTTTGTAAGCACTTAGAGTCCATAGTACAGTCACTTTCAAAAAATAAGTCATGATATTATATACCTTAGAGAGAGGATTTAAAGAACTCTTTATTTCCCACTAAATCAAAGTATGATCTTCTAAGACTAGAAGCAGTACATTATACTTTCACACAGTAAAAACCAGTATTCTTCACCACCTGGTTTTCTGTATTGCTTTTGTGGAAGAGAGGAGTGGCAGGAATGTCATCATCTTGTGTTGGGGTTTTTTTGATTGTAGTCCATTTTTGTTTTGTTTTCTGTCTTTACAATTATCTTTCTCTTACATAACCTGTCACCTCCACCCATGTTTTGTCTTTTTATTTAAGCATTTGTCTCTTTCCAGTCTCTTACTGGCCTCTTGTCTTTTGTAGGCTCAGATGTACAAAAAATGCATACTCGTGCATTTTTCACAGAGGTCTTGATAAATGGATTGGATATCCTGTACAGGGCACTAAGCTTGTGTTTGCCAAATTTGAAAACTAACATTACAAGCTTCCTGTGAAAGCTATTTTTTTGATGCCCAGCTGCTAGGAGAAGATGGCTGAATTCAGTGGGTGTTTTCTCTGTATCTGGAGATGCACGTTCTAATGTGTATATTTCAATAACTGAAAAAAAAATATCTTTCATATATAACTGAAAATGGCTGTTTCCCCTTACTTTGATTCAGTGAACTGAAACAAATTCAGTTTGTATTTGTTTCTCTTTTATAACCTTGGAAATTTATCGTGCTGTAAGAGAGAAGATCCATTGCACTTAAAGACTTAGCGTCCTTTTTTTTTGGTAGTTTTTCCCAGGAAATTATTCTAATGCTGGTTTGCATCCCAACAAACCTTTGATCAATTATCAAGATCTTATCCTACAGAAGATACAAAAACTTCCTATTTTGCTACAGTTGATGTGCAGATGACTGTTTTCCTCTCCTTTCATGCTTTTTAGTAGAACTTGAGTCCAAGTTCTGCTAAAAGGTCCAAAACCTTTTTCACATGCCACCACTTCAACAGCTATTAAACATGCACAGGTAAACATACAGTAGAACTTACTTCAATTGGCATCTGGTATATAGTCTTCTTTTTCAGTTTGGATTAATTGGAATTACGCATTCAGTCTGACATTTTTTATTATATTTGCACATGCTGTTAATACTCTAATGGGTGTTCACACTTATATTTACAATTGTGAAGTGGTAGCTGAAGCTTGTTTATTTCCTGTACTGTTATGTACTATATTCTTAAAACATATAAAAGGTTATGCTTGATAGTAACTCAGGTTTAAAATCATGCAGTAGTTTTAATGCAAAGAATGTTTTGGTGTAAAAAGTGTTTAAAAGATGTAAAAAATGCAAAATGTTCAAAATACGTAAAAAATTTCTTGTAGGCCTCAAATTATTGTCTTTTGCCAAATTTAATGAATTTCAGGTCCATGTTCCCCTTATAGAGTTAAGAAAATCCAAAGGAGTAACTGGGTGAACAAATGCTAAGCGAATGAAACTTGTGGATGTAAAATGGAAATAGCTGTATATCACAGATAGCTACCTCTTTGTCTAAAAATAGGCTGTTCATGTTGCAAGTTAGTGTTGATATGGCTTATTAACCATGAATGCAATATCATATCTTGAGTTCTATGAGTAGTTAGGCTCTATATGCAGTAGGAAATTCAAACTTGGAGGCAGGTTGTGTTGTAAATAAAGCAGTTAGTGTTTGTTTGCCTTATTTAATCTTCAGAGAATGAAAAGTATCAAAACTGTTTTATTGCAAATCACGCAGTGTTTATTCAGAATTGGTTTTATTCTGAAGTACTGATTCTCTCTTACTGTCATTGCAGAAATGACTCTTACCTTCTGACGTCTTTCAGTTTTCTTTCTCAGTTCATTGGCATAATTTCCTAAACTAATACCTCAGAGAATCCTTCCTGGTATTAAACGTTATCTGTAGTAAATCATGTAGTGCAAGTGTAGTTGGGAGAAAGATTTGGTAAAAATTAAAAAAGGTATCTTAAGTTGTCCAAAAGAGTAAATTTTTATCTACATGTATTCTTCATATAAAACAACAATTATGTTTTTATAACAAAGGAGTTCAAGTCTATAAATGGCTCAGATGCTATAAACAAAACTATAGGAATCACAGCATTTAAAACTCTGAAGAGAGTTTCTAGGGCTTTATATTAAAATTGTATTTCTCTGTATCTGTCATAAAGTGGGTAGTAAATGTTCAGAAATTGAATACCATGATGCTTGATTTATTTTTTTTCCTCCCCAATAGCAATGTGGATTTCGACTTGAATGTAAACAATGTGATAGGTATAAGAAATACATTCCTTCTGAGAACCTATGCATTCAGTAAGTTTTTATTGTATTTTCTTATTTCTTTAAACTTTGATTTTAGAGTTTGTAGTTTGGTATTGATATGCTATGAAAATTTAATAGATTACTATATATGCATGGAATTACCTATTTAGCTACATTAAGTGACTTTAAGATAACTTCTTGTTGGTCATTCTAAATACATGGAGAAAACAGCTAGGTATGTTTTTAAATTGGTATTGTAATATTCAGAAGATAACAAAGATATTAAGACCCACATATCTACTGCAAGGGCTACTTCAGGTATTCTGCAGATAATTAGATCATGATAGTAATGGTTATCTAGTGCTATAATCTCCAGCTTCTTTTATTTCCTTACAGCCAATGACAGTGTGGATGGCTAATAGCCAACTATGTCTGTATGCTGTTGCAGAGTCTTTCCTTGGACAATCCAAAATACTGCTTCAGTATTTACCCTAATTCCAAATCAAAATTGATTTGTGTCTGCTCAGGAGTTTGCATTTTAGGGAGAGATTGTGAAACAGCCTTGTGAAAGGAAAGTAATAACTACAGGTAAACTAAGGGTTTCTTATCTTAGCATTGCAATGTCATTTGGCAGATAAGTACATAAAGGAGTGTGCCTCAGCCTTTTTCTTCTAGGGCATTTGCACTTGTTTCTTTACCACCTTTTTCAGTTCTTGCATAAAGGAATTTCTTTCTATTTAGGGTAGGCAGTTACCAATAGAAGCTACCTTCACTAGTTAATTTTTACTAATATTTTAGTCAGAGTTTGTGTTCCATATTAGATGTTACTAGGAGAGTCTACAACTTGTCCTAGATCAGTTGGTTAACTGTGATTTCTTCATACGTTCAGGAAGTTGTATGACTGGAAAAGGATTTGCTTCCAAGTTTAAAAATATTAGGAAGTAATCATTGTAATTTATGACTGCAGATGAGCAGTCACTTCACCAAGTCTCATGTTGATATATTTGCTTGTAGTTTCTGTCACAGATTATCTTTACCCTTGTCAGAAAATCACTGTAGGGGAGACAAGTCCAGATGTGAAAAGAGTGATGGAAGCAGTCCTAGTGTTCCACTTCTGTTCTGCTGTGGTGCTCACTTTTATAAGGCCAGCAAAATTAACTTAATGTTTCCTGGTGAAGGCTAAATAATATTTTCTTGAGGTCAAGGAGTGAGTTAGTAGCAAAGGGAAACTTGTGATTGAAAATATTATATTCTGAATGTTCTGGACCTTCCTAAATAGTCAAACTGTATCATACAGCCTGTCTGTCTTGTCTTCCTTGGACCAAAAATCTCAGGTGACATAAAACACACAAAACTAAATGGAGGTTTTTCTCAGTCTCTCTCCATACTTCTATATGAGCAAGGGTGGATAGCCTTATATGTATTATCCTGCTCACTGAAATGTATAGCTGAAGGGCTTCAACCTGCATGGGGGAAAAAATTTTCAAATTACCTCTAATGTGTATGTAATAAGATGTATTAGTCTGTTTTCCATTGGAACAAATTAGATGCTCAGGCAAACAAGGGACTAACTATCATAGTGAACATGATAAAAAAGCTAAAACTCCAAAAATTTATGTGGATGCTCTTCTGCCTATTTTGAAGTTAACTCTCTGGTGTTGGTGCATCTAGAAAACATGGAGGATGATGAGGCTAAGTGACACAAAATATCCACAGAAAATACAGGTAGATTAGGCAGAGCTAGAAGGCAAAGTCTGTGCTGTTATGTTACCAGCATTTGTTGAAGGGGGTGTGTCTGTGATTAATCAGCAATTTTTGCTAGATATTTTTCAGTTAGCCGAAGTTGGACTTTTTAGCTTTGTGCAAATAACATTACTGACCATTTTCTTGAAGGGTACCTTGTGTTGAACTATCAGACAAAGTTTACTAGCCATGTTGCACCCTAACTTTGTTATATACTAATTACAGGCACCAGCAGACAGAATTTAATATCTCAAAATGAGGTCACCTAAAAAAAGATCTTTTCTACTGTGACACATGATAGCTATGTTTAAAACTGGAACCTATTTGCATTTTTCTCTCATGAAAAAATTCTATTCCAATTAATGCATCTTCATGTGGTGTTTGTACAGTACTTTTATGGCATCTCACAATTAGTGTACTAGGTTTTATTTTTTAGTTCAACCACTGGTGGACAATGCCAGGAATAAAGTGATTAGTGATAAGGAGTTTGGTTGTTTCCAAAAGGTCTTCCAGATCTAGTAGGACATTCATTCTGAGAGGAGTACTACTTACATAGGCATGTGTGCTGAACCACTCTGAACATGTTGTGAGAAAACCGTGCCCTGATAGTTTTACAGAATAACAGAGACTGCCCCAGCTGACGCAGGTGTAGGATGTCTTTTGTGCTCATGCCCTGATAAGCAGAATACAAAACTTTGTATATTGATGTCAGGTTAGAAAAGATACTCCAGAGTGTATAAGCTTCTAAGGCTATTGTAAAGGCACTTGACTGAATTGATGATCTGCTTCTGCATACCTGCGAATAACAAAGTATGCTGCAGAGTCCCACTCACTTGTGGTGAGTGATGTCTACCTACAATAGATTAATACCTTAATTAGAAGGTTATCTATATTCACCAGAAATTCAGAAGATCATACCTGGAATATGTCTGTATTTATGTCTTTCCTCATGAAATGCATGTGTATTAATTTAAAGAGATACTATATCTAACATGTCATCTACATAAAAATCTATTGAGGACAAGGCAATGTTTGTACATTTGTATGCCGGGGTTACTGCTTTTATGTATCCTGGTGTAAACTTAAGAGTCAACTGTGCCCTCCAGCTGCAAGAATTCTTTTTCTTGCCTTTAAAGTTTGTATAGCCTAAACAAAAAAAAAAAAAAAAATTACATAGGGTCTGTCCTGGCAGCAAGTTATTTCAAGGAAAATTAGTACAGTGAACTGGAGAGATCTTAGAAGTAGAAAGAGATGCCTTGCAAATTTCCTGATATACCTCTTGTAATGTGTCTGTGGATCTTACTACTCAAAAGGCTGTTCTCAAATGCAAATATTTTGTTTTGATTTTTATAGGATGGATAGTAATTGTAGAATAACTAAATAAATTCTATAAAATACCTGCGAAAGGTAACCCTAGAATACCAAACTACCATGTTGATCAAGTAAGAGCAAATGTTGATCAATTGCTGTCTAGTTAAATGTACTTTATTGAGATCTGTTTATTTTATTTGCAGTTGAGAATCGAGTTCGTCCATTAGTACTTGTTGTTAAGAAGTGGGCAAGTTTTCATGATATAAACGATGCCAGTCGTGGTACTTTAAACAGCTATAGTCTTGTGTTGATGGTTTTGCACTATTTACAGAGTAAGTATTTTTTACATGTTGAAATTGTCTCTTTTAAATTCATGGTTGTGTAATTTTCATCTTTAATAAAATAAAACAAGCAGTAGTCATCTTCTACACAAAATATTTAAAAGTGAAATGAGTTTACTCCCATTTCCTTAGTGTTGCATTTGTCTTTTAACAAGTGGATGTGTTCTTTGGAGGCAGAGTTACTGCTTTAAAAAGGTTTGAAAAAAGAAATGTACCTGCAGGGTACTGTGTAGCTATAAAATAAACTCAAGTACTAGTTCGCAAAAATGCAAAGGACATTTGCTGTAGTCATCTTTGGCAGCTACCACAGATGTCTAGGAAAGGAGAAAAAAAAGTTCAAATAATCCTTTTCATGCAAAACTGATCAGTCAGCTGTCTTGGAAATATCAACAGTCCACAAACCAAAGAGGAGCCTTCTACCTGTGCTTCCTCAGCCTTTTCTGTGGGGAAAAAAAAAGGCATGAAAAAAAGCGCCTGAGGTGTGGCACTGTACACTGTGCATGCATCTAAGCAGCAGATTTTTAGGTTCTGGTGTTCTATTAATGCAGATTTTAAGCTTTTTTTCCCTGCTCTATGCATGTGATGTTCCTGAAAATAGCCCGTGTCCTAGAACTTCTAATAGTGTTTTCATTGATATCGTGAAGGGAAAAAAGAAAATATTTCTTTTGCACTAGTGTCCCTGCCTTCACTAGGCAAATTTCTTTTCTATACTACTTAAATAATTTCCATATTCTTGTACTAATGTGAATGTCTTTGGACTCAAGTTTAGTGTGTCTTGAGTCTATTTTGTAGATACATCAGTATCTTGTACATGAACTTTCAGTTAATATGTCTAAGTAATTTGAACAGTAAGAAAAGGAAATCATAGGGCAAATGCTAGTGGTAAGTGGTAATTTTTCCCCTCCCACCCATCCTCTTAGTAAAGCTTACTAAAGCATACACACCTAGATACAATACCTTGATTGTTGTATTGCTCGGATTTTGTTGCCTTTTAATTTAGTGTGGTAGAAAACTGGAAAGTATCCAAGATGTTGCAGAAACTTGAACACCCACAAACAAAATAAAAATGTTATTGAAGCAGCTGTGATAGTTTTCTTAGCAGTCATGGTGGTATATTCTACTCTTTGAAGATACCTCAAGCACATTCTGAGAATTGTGCTGTTCTCATTCTTACTCCCTATGGAACAAAGGATTCTGTAACATATCTTCACCTGTTTGCTCCATCTATAGGCCCATCTAATCTGAGTGGGTTGGGTTTTTTTGTGTCTAATAGATATAGTTCAATAGATGCGCTCCCAATTCATGGTTTTCATAAAAGTGACCAATATTTAAATAATTTTGTGTTTGTTAGTCTTGTTAATGACTGCCTGATCTTCATAACCTGTTTACCATTTATCAGACCAGCTAACACTATTAGACTGTATTTATGTCTTTTATGGGGATTTTGCTAGCAACGTCTACCAAGTGTGTTGAGCATTTTTATAGGTTACATTTGTAACCTATAGACTCAGTACGTAATACTTGGCAGCAGAAAAACATGTTCTCTTGCAGTAACTGTAGATTCGTTCACAGAATTGTATTAGATGTAAGGAAAAAGATGAGTGAAGCTCCAGTTTTTCATTTAGGGAATCTAGAAGATTTTCCTGTAGCCATGAATTAATATGAATTTCAGAAATAAAGCTGTACTCAGCTGCTGTAGATTTTTTTATGCCTTTTACATATAGTAGTATCTTGATATGACCTTTCATTAGCTGAATGAGGTTCCTATACTACTGTATATGTAGTAGTAGAAAAGTTTGCTGAATCATTTACTTTATAAAATGCATGAAAGTGAAGTTCTTTATAAATATTTTTAAGATAGAATTTCAATGCAACTCTTTGATGTAGTTGATATATTGCTTCCTGTGAATTACATGAATCACAGCAACTTTAATTTTTTTTTATAGCCTTACCTGAACCCATCCTTCCATCCCTCCAAAAAAATTACCCAGTAAGTGTTTTTCTTATGGATTTACTACATAATATATGTGTGTGACACTGCTTATCTAAATATGTGAATTCTTAACTATCTCTAGTGGATTAAGTTGAATTAACAGTCTGTAGGTCAGTCATTGATATGCTCGACCTAAGCGTGAAGGAGATTATTTGCTGCTTTTGATAATTTCTTTAATGAAAACTCTGTTATATATGGGAAGATTTGACACACAGTTAGAAGAAAGTGCTAATGGAAACCACTTACCTAATTCTCTTTTTATGCTGGCCTGGAAATATCCCTGTGTCAGCTGTAACTTTCTGGTTCCTATTATGTAGTACTTTTTCATCCAGTTCTGGTGCTTCAGAATTCCATACCCTTCCACAGTTGCCTGATATTTCTGATTTTCTCTGCAGAAGGTGAGTGATAAGCGTTTCCTAAGGAAACTTGAAACATCGCAAGATTTGACTTCAGCCCAACAAAACCCACCTTTTTGGAACTTTTCTATTGTAGTCAGATCATATTCTGTTCATTTTTGGAGAACTCAGTGAATCAGTATGCTTTAGTCCTTCCCGAATTAGGAGTGTTAATAGTGAGATTTAGTCTAAGAAAAATTATCTAGAAGTAAGAACTGCTCTCCTAAATATTTGTCTGTGCACAGAAATGTTATTGCTGAATAGTTCTACGCTGTAATTTATTTACAAGAATTCCTTTTGTTCCTTCCTCCTTACCTGTGTTCATATGTGTCACTTAAATTTTTTCTTTATTCATAGTTGACATAGTTTGATGTTCCTGTCTACATGTGGGGGGCAGGGTTAATTGGTTGCTGACAGTTGTGCCAAGCTAGTATCAGAAAGCCATTCTGTCTTTTGCCTGTATTTCCCATAGTGCTGAAGTGGGAATACTTAATGGTGCTGAACATCAGGGAGAAAATAGTGTGGTGTCAGCCATTTTGGGTAATTAAGATAATTGATATGCAGAAGAAAGCGTTGAGCAGTAATTCACTGCAGGGGTTTTTTTTGGTGGTTTTTTTTTGTGTTATAAATCTGCTTAGGGATACCCGTGCTATATTTTTATGGTTTTTTGCTATGATTTTTTATGGTATTCTATACGTTTGAGTTTCTTCATTGGGAGTTCTGAAAAGCCTTTGAAACTATCTTTAATTTCTTGTACACTTAGCTTTATCTGATAGGTTTTTGAATTGCTGGATTTGCTAATTGCATTTCCTTAAAGCTTGTGTGCTGTAGTGTTCTAAGTTTTGTGCAGCATGTTATTTAGAGAAATATGTTAAGAACCAGCAACTTTTGACTCTTTTGTATTTATAATGCAGACATTTATTTGTCATGTTTGAACTGTGTAGAGGCCTTCAGAACACTATACAAATATTAATGCCTTCAATCATTAAATATATATACAGTACCTTAAGCTGAAAAATCTAATGCATCTAAATGCAAAGTTTTATCACGTGTTGTGTGAAAATGGTAAATCACTTGCAGGTGAGCACTGCTGTAAGAATTGCATTTTTGCCCTTTTCTGGTGTAGATTATATTCTGGTTTTGTTGTTCTTTGTTAGTTATCTTATATTTAGAGGATGAACAAAATATTCTAGAATGGCTAACAGAATTAAAAGAATATTTTATACATGCTTACTTCAAAACCAAATTGTAAGTATGTTTTTGATCTACTGTCTCCATTAGGAATATAATTACATGTTTAAAATTTATGAAACTTAAAATTTCTCAAATCTGATATTTCAAAGGAATTTAAAATGAAAAATACAGCAAAACAGTTTTGGTCTTGTGGCTTGCAGTAATAATTAAAAAGCACAGGCAAATTGCAGTATCAAGAGAAACCGTATGTTTTTCTTGTGATTTTAGCTGGTCAGAGTTGTGTGTCCATACAAAACCTACACAAACATACTGCATCTTCCCTATATACACCTACGCACAGTTTTTCATGATCAAATCTGCAGCCTGAAAATACTGTGATCTGAAGGAAACTGGTTGTCTTAAATTGTTGGTACCATAGAGGAGAGACACGCTTACATTGAGGAGGAAACAAAAGACAGGTTCTGTGTCTCAGTGTATCCCTACTGCAAATATGAAGGGTGAGAAGTCCTGGAAAGCCACCAGATTTGCCCACTTTTGTATTCTATTGCCGTGGGGGAGTTTCCAGCTGGCACTAAGCTGATGTGTTTTGTAACTACTAGTTTAGAGGGAGTTTCAGACCATGTCAAATGTGGGGTTTCATTCTGGGGCTTGCCTTGCTCCTTAGCCAGGTAAGGTAGATGACAATAGCCCACCGAGTGTGTTCATCAGTTCTGAAGTCTATGTAGTATGTGTTTCCATGTCAGGACTTCATGGATAAGCTCTAGAGAACCTGTGGTGGCTTAAACTATTATGGGTGGTAAACACTGCTGTCACTGGCATTCAGAAGGAAACTTGTGCCTGACTCTCCACTGTTCAAGAAGACTGGTGTATTAGCTGAAGTCAAGATGAAACTGGGTTTCAATGAGTGCTCTGGATGGTGAACTTCAAGGACTGTAGCATGAGCACATCTTTGGTTCTGCTGCCTCAGCTTCATGTCATGTCTTGGAAAGGGTGGGGCAGAAGGTTGGGTGGTCCTTAACATGGGAGTCAACCCTTGGAAAGACAGTTTGCTTCACACTGAGTCGCACTTTTAAAAAAATAAAAACATGAATTAAGTACTCATTTATAGGACTGGGAAAAAGGATATTTTATGTGTGTGAATATACAAAAGTGTCAAGACATTATGCTGATGTTACTACTAAATTTTTTTGAATTCAGGATCTTGTACATTCAGTACAAGACTTGTAAACTCACTGTACATCAAGATACTCAAATACAAATTTTATTTTGATGTACACTTGTGTTCCTTTCCAGTGTGTAAGGTGGAATGAGTATACTTAAAAGCATTATGTAGCTTGAATATGAAGCATGTTGCTGAATACTAGTGTTTCTTGAGAAATCAGCCAATCAAGGTAAAGATTAGAGATCCAGCAAAAAAGAAAAAAGGCTTTCAGGTCCCTTTTTGGGAAGTCTTAAAATAATGGAGAACTCATTTATATTTGTTGCTCAATCAGATCCTGAATCTAATTTCTATCTCTTGAAATGGTTTGAGGCCAAGACACAGTAAGTGGAATAGGGACTATTTTTAATAGAAGCTGAATCCTTGGCCTTCTAGAGCAAGTTAAGAAAACCTACTTTGAAGGGTGCTTTGTAATTCTGTTTTTTAGCAGCTTCAGCTAAGTGCAGAATCTGTACGAACAAGCTGTACCTTGTTTTGTTTGTCTGGTTATTCCCCAAGTCCCTTTAGCGGGAAGGAAAGTACTGTAATCCTTGTTTTCAACAGGTGAATGGAGATGAAGCTAGGGGATTATCATGGGTTGTCTGTGGCAAAGCAGAAAAAAGTCTCTAGGTGTCCCATAGCTGGTCTGACCTCTTGTTCACTGGACACTGAGCAATTGCTTTGTTAAGAAATGACCTTAAATTACATTGTTGGTAATTGATTTATTAAATACTGGTGTATCTTGACAGTAGTCTTCACTAAATCTTGCCAATTTTAAGTAGCAATTGATTTGGTTTTACATGTAAAACTTCTAATATGGTAATAGCAACTTCTTACATAACAAATTTTCTGTATTTCGGAAAGATGAAACACTGGGTTTTGCCTTCTCTATGGGGTGGTCAGCAGCCGACAGTACTTAAAAAATAAATCTACTTACAGTATCACAAACATGGATTAATGCTTTAATTACCGTTAACAAGTCTTATTTCTTCCAGAAAAGTAGTATCAGTTATGCCTTCTAATCAGTTCTAATCAGTTATGCCTTCTAGTTTTGCAATGCTCAGTTGTCTTTTTAAGAGCAATTTTCATAGTGACATAACCACTAAACCAAGTGGAAATGAGAATTACTTATGTGTGTCTCTTAAACTAGGTGGTTGGGGCTTTAATTGTTGGCTGCTATAGACTGTAACCTGTGTAATTGCTAGAGCATGTGTCTCGAATAATATGTGTTTTCTTGAAAGCAAAAGCCTTTATGAGTAAGAAAAACTTTGATTTGTCTGATATCTTATTGTCTGCCAGTAAAAAATCACGTTTTTATGAAAAATAATGAAGTCTAACTTTTTAGCTGCTGAGTATATCAACCTCACTGTGATGGCAGAATTTTCTTGCAATTGAGAAGTTCTCAGGCATTTAAATATTCAAAGTGTAAAAAAAATCGATCTTGTTCTCCTTTTCTACTGCCTCCAAACACTTACTAGTCTTAGTAAGTTGTAATCTGTTGTAATTTCGTTGCACTTCTGTTTTGTATTTTTGCAGGTCAGTGGCCCATTTTCTTCTTTCTTTCCCCTCCTCCTTTGTATGTTTCTTCATTAGCTGGTATACTGCTAATTCTAAATTTCAATTGTTCTACTCTTCCTTAGCTTTCTGTGGAGATGGGCAAGGAGTGACTTTCACTCTAGTACCTTTCTGATTAACTTTAGAGTTAAAACTGTATTTACTGTATGGCACTGGAACAACTCTTCCCTTTCTAGATCTTTGTATGCTGCATATCTGCTTTTTTTGTCCGTGTTTCCGTTGTTTTGGTGTCTTCTGATGAATTATAAGCTGTTAAATTCTGAGCTTTGCTAACTTAAAATAATGTTTTGTATATAGTATTATATCATATGAGATCAACCAATGAAACTTTTTATCTCTAGAAGAATGGCTTTTTTACCCAAAAGATGTTGCACAAGGTTCCAGGAAATTCTGCTGGAGCTGGCAGAAAGAGTATGGGAGTCTCAAACCTTCCAGTCCTACTGGTTTTATCACTTAACACTACTTTTCTCAGAGGAAGCAGTACCAATTGTGGGCTATGGAAATAATGCTACACTATGTATTGCTTCTAGTGTTATTCTAATACTATAAAGTTTGAATCACACCTGAAACTACTCTTAAAAATAAAAAATGAATGAATGGGAAGGGGAAAGGAGATACAGTATTGAGTGAAGAGGTTCCTAAATTTACATAAATGTGCTTCTTTATGTGAATGTAATGTTTTCTCCTGCGTATCTTGAGTTAATTTTCAGTAAAATACGCATCATTGCTGTGAAGCAGTGTTAAAACCAGGTATTAGGAAGTTATAAAAATTGTTGCTGTAGCAAGAGGAGTTATGTTTGCTTCTGTGTACCCCAGTCCATCAGAAGAATCTAAAGGGTGCAGTGGACATTGAAACAGCAGGGCAGTTCTAAAACCATGTGTATTTAGTCTTGTATCTTAAAAGTCTCCTTTTTAAGCTGGCCTTCTTTTCATAGCAAACCTGATTTTTTTTACCCCATTGTATCCACTGTCTTCCCCTACGGAAAAGCACTTCACCTGAAGTGCAGCATTCTGTGTATTCAGGTGTTTTGTATAACTTCACAGCTGGTGGTTTTTTGTTTTTTGGTTTTTTTTCATTCTTGGCTGGAGGAAGTGATACCTGCAGTCTTTATGCTTATTTTGTGGGTGGATGCAGGTTCATTTTAAAGCCAGTGGGTTTCATATGCAGTTTTTAACTCTGTGCTTGGGAGCAACGTCTTCTTTCTGTCCTTCTGTCTGGATTATTTCTGTACTGCGGTTCAGCTATGGGAAATTGACAGTAGGTGCATTAACTTCACCTACGTATTTCTCAGCTGAACTGCAGTCAGCTCAGTGCAGGCTACCTTACTCAGCTTTTGCTCTTGTGGTTTTAGATGCAAGTCTAGTTCAAAGATTATCCCATGTTAAAATTCTTTAAACAGAAGTTGAGATGGTCTTGTATGCTCCTGTGCAAGATGATTCTACCTGAGTTCAGAGGGAGTAACTAGTATTCAGTGGGCCAGAAGAGAAGTAGTCCTTGGCTTGCAAGTTGTCCTTGAACTTACAATAAGCAAACAATAGGCAGCTTTCTTGTTGTGGAAAATACATGGATCTGGGTTAAGGCTCTCTCTGTGTATATATATATATGTACACACTCTGATTTTGTTTTGACAGGAATGTTTTGATCCTACTATGCAGTTGCATCTTGTTCATCAAGCTCCATGTACCATTCCTCCATACATCTCAAAAAATGGATCAAGCCTTGGAGATTTGCTAATAGGCTTCTTCAAATATTATACCAGAGAATTTGAGTAAGTAATAAGCTCATTTTAGTGGTTTAGAAGATGTGAAACTTTGATTTCTTCTATTCAATATAGCAACACTTTACAACCCTTGAAAGAAAGAAAAGCAGCAATGCAGGAGTGGTAACTGAGAGAGAAGAAATGAGTGGAAAGGCTAAATGATAACAGGAACGCTGGTAAATTTTCTGATATCTCTGCTTAGCTAGGCATTCTTTCCTGTAAAATATCTGCCAAAAGTTAGAGAGCTTTGTCCTTTAAAAATTGCTGGGTTTTGTTTTACAGTTACACTATTCTATAACTGCCTACTCATGTGTGAGAAAGATCTGTTCTGAGCTGTCATTTAAGGTATCAACTGTGATATGAATTATTTGGACCTTAAGGGCTGTGCTTGTCTTTTGTCACACTGAGTCAATGGAGATAACTGGCCAGGTGGCTGCTTATTTTGACCAGAATATACATCTGTATAGGCCTCACCTAGTGAGGAATTCTCCCGTGTATAGTTGTTTCACTCACATTATTGGTTTGCTAGAATCTGAGTTTAATTTTGGCATCTGGACATCCTTATATAAGAGGAAAAGCTTAAGTTGTGAGGGCATCTGAAAAAGCCTTAAGTTACAACTGTTTTGTCGAATTGTTACTCATGTATTTCTGAATTTCTTAGAAAAAATGCTTGTTCATATAAAATATCAAATGGTTGTATCTCAATCAGCTTAAAGATCTTCTAAATCACTTCTGAGGCAGTTGTTTTATAAATGTTGCTGTCTTGTGTGTGTACATCATCTCCATTTCTTGGAAGGAGAACAAAACATACAATTGGATACTCATAATTTTGGAAGTGTTCATAATTTATTTTAATATATGAAGTGAAAGACTGTAAAATCATTAAAGCATTTCTGGGGTGTGCATCACATGTGAAATATTTAAGCTAAATCCCTGTAGCCTGTAGTAATGCATGAACCAACTGTATTTTATTCCTGCTTAAGCCTGACTGAGAGATTTTCATGTAAGAGATTTTCTTTCAATGATCTCTTTTCCAGTGAGGAATTTTATGGTTTGTCTGTGCAAAGTAGCAGAGATGATTTTGTCAGGAAAAATACCTAATTTGACTTTTCTGGGTTTGGGTGCTTGTGAACCTAGTCAAGACTAGATTTTGGCCTAAGTTGGTAGCTGGTCCAGAACGATCTCATTTTTGTTTGCTATTAGACAGATATGCTAAGACATATGCAACCCAAAACTTCTGCAATAGCAGTGTGTGAGCTGATGGCAATACCTAAATACTATTTTTGTGATGATTATAAATCAGGAAAAAAATACTACCTAAATTTATTCATAGACACCCAGAGGACCTTCTGGGTAAAACAAAGCTTGAAAAAATCAATAGTGAAGATAGGACAGTTGCTGATGTCAAGGGATGAAAATGTTTCAAAAAACAACTGAATAAAAAGAGTACTTGGTGTGTTCTTCTAGTGTTCAGTATCTGTTAAGCATTTAAACATTTCACTTGTGATAATCTGTTAAAAAAAAAAGAGAAAAAAATACCAGTAAAAACAGCCATTAGAATTCCTGTGTTGAAAATGCTGCTAAATAGCTGAGAAGTCATTTGAGGAAATGATGCACTTAATGCCGCAGCCTATATTATTTTTAACTCCTTCTGCTGTGGAAATAAAATTCAAGTTTACTGTTTACCTGTGTATCCCTGACAACTATAAATCCTGTTTGAAAGGAATAGGGTTGATAGTAAAGTTCCATATAGTCTCATTGACTGCAGAAGGCAAATTAGTGCATAAGGAGGAACCTGAACATGGTGCCAAAAAGGTTTTGTGTGTGTAATAGAGAGCCAGTGAAAGTACAAGTAGTCTTATGCTAGCCACAGGATCTGTTATCTTTGCTATGAAGTTGCTGATGGAAACAACAATACAAATGAGAATGAAGGTGATAATTAAATACGTATAGTCACAGTCAGAGAATACGCTTGCTTGGAAGGGACCTATCAGGATGATTAAAGTCCAGCTCCTGCCCTGCATGAGATCATCCCTAAGATTCACACCATGTCCCTGAGAGCAATGTCCAGACACTTCTTGAACTCTGTCAGCTGCTGTGACTACTTCTCTAGGGAGCCTGTTCCAGTGCCCAACCACTCTCTGGAAAATATCCACTCTCTGGATATTTTCCTAATATCCAAACTAAACATCCCCTGACTCAGCTTCATGCTGTTGCCTTAGGTCCTGTCATAGGAGTGAAGAGATCAGTGTCTGTCCCTACTCTACATGTCATCAGGAAGTTGCAGGCTGCAGTGAGGTCTCCCCTGTCTCTTTTTCTCTAGACTGAACAGACCAAGTGACCACAGCCACTCCTGATAGGGCTTCCCCTTAAGGCCCTTCACCATCTTCATTGCCCTCCTTTGGATGCTCTCAAATAGCAAAATGTCTCTCTTATATTGTGGCACCCAGAACTGCCCCCAGCACTGGAGGTGAGGCTGCCCCAGTGCAGAGCAGAGCAGAACAATCCCCTCCCTTGCCCAACTGATGCTGTCCCTGATGCCCCCAGGACACAGATGGCCCTCCTGGCTGGCTGTGTTCAACTTGCAAATACACACAACACAGGGCTCTCTTAGTTCTGATTTTCATGGAAGAAGTGTTAGAATGTGTTGAATATTTTCTTTGCTGTAATAAGTAGTTTTTTCACTGTTTGTTTTCCCTGTGAAGTATTTTCTAGTGTCTTTATGCACCAAAATTTTGAGGTTCTATTTCAGACAGTGACTGTTAAATTAGGCCATATTTATGTGATCTGTACTGGGCCACTGAACTGTCCCTGTTGGACTGTCACTTGTTTGATGAAAAGATTGCTACAGAGAGTGCGACTTCAATTTTTGTAAAAGTAATTTTTGTAGGCTCCTATCTGTGGAGTAGGATGTGCTGCCAGGTTTGATACATAGGAGCTGTTTTGCTGAATGAACAGCATGCAATCAAGAGTGAGGAGATGGTGTGCGAAGGTCATAATTTTGAACAGAATAAATCATTGAAGCCACCTACCTAGAATGTTTAACTACTGATCTATCTTACATGTAATGGTCAGGAAGGTAAGAGAAGGTGGAGATACATTGTTTTAAACTTCTCCCTCACTCTAGCAAAGGCCATTAGATATTTCTGTTAAAATCTGTGATATGTTTTACTTGATGTAGGGTAGGATGAGCTTAAATAATATAGTAAAGGAAGAAATAGGAGCTTTGCATCCTGCGCAGTCATGCATAAGTCCTTGTGCTATGTTTATTTTCTCTTATGCTTTTAAATTCTTTTGTTTATTTAGACCATACCATGTTTCAGAAAATGGTTTATTTCCATGTACTTACACCTTTTCCACAGTCCAACTATAGGATTTTCAGTGTGTCCATAAGAAGTAAGTTTTAAAACCCTTCATCCCTGTACCCAAAGAAATGTGAGTTGGAAATTGCAGCATGCATTGGAATTACACACCATATATGGCAAAGCTTGTATTACCTTTATGGTTGTATAATTATCTTGCCATAAGAGTTCAAGTCTGTGTAATGTTTCTTATGATACAGCTGGCTATGGTTATGAATTCATTTTAACTATTTAAAATTGTCCACTGATTAAGTAGTGAATGTGATTCAGAAAAAATCCTAGATGTTGCCAATGCAAGTATTTGGAAACATGTTTACTAGCCCCTCTGAAGGAGGTGTCTGATTTCAGTTCTGCAACTGTGAGTGAAGGCAGCAGGTTTTCACTTGGCTGTCTCCTTACAAAATGAGACCTTGAAGCAAGGTGTTGTTCCCCTGAATTTACTGCTTTGGTGATTACTTTCTTTAAATTTACAATTGCAGGTTAAGTAGCAGTTGTTTAAGATCATTCACTGGTTTGTATATGGTGGACATGGTAAAAGCTTGCTTACATTCTAATGACAAAATATAAAATTTCAGCAAGAAGCTGCTTGCAGCTTTTTTCACGGTAGAATTGGTCAGGTAATAAAGGGATCGTTTTTAATACTATGTTGAATTAAATATGTTTGCAACTTGTACCCATCTTATTGTGTTTATACGAGTGGCTTTGATTTATAAGAATGCTTTGGAAAAGATAAGCTGTTTATTCTGTTGGTACCGTAGTCATACACACACATGAAAATGCCTAATCTCCTTTCAAATACTTGCCTTTGCCATGAAGATCACATACCTAGTGCAGTCAGTGATAACAGAAGTAACTGATAATTGAAATAGGTGTTTAAATAGCATTGTTAATTTATGGATTGAAAACTTGTGCCGGGAGAATACCTGCTTTATGTTGGCAACAATGAAGTTATTCTACCTGGCTAAAATTAACACACAAATAATTTGCTATTCATAATTAATTTCTAATTCAGTATGATTTTGGTACCAAGACAGTTGTGTAAGATTGTCAGATAAAAGAGTTTTTTTCAAATTTAAATTTCAATTTTAAATAAAAGGCTTTTAAGTTTCAAATTTAAATAAAAGGCTTTTTATACAGCAAGATATGCTACTTTTTTGTTGCTTTTTGCTTAACCAGTGTATTGTAAATGCATTTATTTTTTGCTGGGGGATCCAGTATAGCCTAGGAAAAAAAGAATTCAAGAGAAGAATTACTGTTTCAAGTGAAACAGTACTGCCTGGTTAAACCACACACAGATCAAATACTTCTTTGCATGCCTCCCTCCCTCCCTCCCTGCCACTGGCCTGGATCTCTGATTTTTAAGTAAGCTTTTAAAAAAAGTAACTGTAAGCTTCTGCTTGCAACCAGTGTTCTTGAGCTGCAGTTTAAGCTTGTTTGAAGCTCTAAGCACAGGGGTTTTGTCTTTTTGTGTGTGTTTGAGGGTTTTTTTGAGCAATTCACTTGAATTAAGCCTGTGTTGATGGTTGATTGTTAAAAGACATGACGGGAAAGTATTTGATGCTTCACAATACCTATTTATCACAAAAGTAGTCTACTGTGGGAATTAAGGAGAGGAAGGATGATAGGTTAGAATGGAGGCTTTAGTTTACATTGAATGCTAGAAAAGATCACCATCATTACTAATTTTCTAAATAGTATATCAAGAGAAAGCTAAATATGTACACTGAGTTATCCTATATCTCTTCATGTGCTGTGTCCTGCATTTTTTAAAAATAAGCCCTATTCATATTGTTAAAGGTAGGTGTTCTGTGGAAGTACAGTTATTCAAACAACTGAGTTCCATTGGAGGCTTAATTATGAGTTGTATTCAAGATAATTTGTAGAATTACAGTCACAGATTTTTAGCTGTCTTGTCATTGTTGACTTAATTGAGTTACAACAGCCTGCCCAGATCCCTCTGCAGAGCCCTCCTGCCCTCCAGCAGAGCAGCACTCCCACCCAGACTGGTGTCACCTGCAAACTGCCTGAGGCTGCACCTGATCCCCTCATTCAGGTCACTGATAAAGAAATTAAACAGGACTGGCCCCAGTACTGAGCCCTGGGGAACAGCACTGGTGACTGAACACCAGCTGTTTGTAACTCCTCTGATCATCACTCTGGGCCCAGCCATCCAGGTGGTTTTTAAATCCTGAACAGTCCACCTGCCCAAGCCTGGAGCAGCTGGTTTCTCCAGGATAATGCTGTGGGAGATGGTGTCAAAGGCTTTACTAAGGTCCATGCAGACTACATTCACAGCCCTTCCCATATCCATGTTGTCACAGAAAGAGATCAGGTTGGTCAGTCAGGACCTGCCTTTCACAAACCCCTGCTGGCTGGGGCCAGTCCCCTGGCTGTCTTGGATGTGGCACATGATGGCACACAGAATGAGCTGCTCTCTTTAGTTAAGAGCAGATGAAAGGTGGCTGGGTAGAAAAGAACATAAAACTGGAAGTAGTTATTTTTGGCTTCCATTATGTTTGGCATATTGTTGTGCCAAAGAATCATAAAGATGGTGGCACATCATAAAGACTGCCCTATAATCTGTGTACTGTTCCTTTTAAATGTGGTAGTTGTCTTGTTTTGTTGTTGTAAAGCTGCCTGCAGAAAGTGGTAGAGAGTTGTATTTGCAGATCTAGAAGTCAGTATATATAAAATGTTGAAGCTTTCTAGTAATAGATTCCTTGCACAAGGAAGACCAATGAGCAATTATTTCTACATGTCTTTATACTACTGAGTATTGTTTACGGAGTGCAGTGTGTGACTCGTCTGCACTTATTCTTTACATTCTTTTTTTTTCCTACAGAAATTTCTGAAAGATTTGATTCTGTAATTTATTTTGAACTTAGAAATAAATGTAGGTAACAATGTGAAGTTTGACGTTGTTAGTCGAAAAAATTCCATTGTGAATATATGTTACTCATGGATACCTGTGATGCTCTGTTTTGAAGATGCTTTTTGTACTTGAACTTCTGTTAGTAGAAAAATTTTCTTGTTTCCTACCCATGATGTTAACCTAAATTACTCATTATTATAAAATACTGTGTTATCCAGGCTTATGGCATTACAATCTGACCATTTTTTGATGTATACTTTGAATTTAGAACTAAGAGTTAACATTTTTTGCTAATTGTTTTCCTTTTCTTTAGTTGGTGCCATCAAATGATTTCAGTTCGCGAGGCCAAGGCTCTTGCAAGACCTGATGGTATTGAATGGAGAAACAAATTTATTTGTGTAGAAGGTAAAATGTGAAGCCATGTTATAATTTTTAACTGTTAAGGAATTAAGTGCATATTTCTATTAGTTAGACTTTACCTTTGCTGTGTTTTGAGAAATACATTGCATTATATAGAGAATGAAGTTTAACCAATGTAAATAGTTTGTAAACAGTCCCATCAAAAACATTTGAGAAGGAAGCTTTAAGTTCTGAAGTGTTTAAAAATAGTACTCCTGACCTTTTCTTCAAGAGCACTCATTGCCCTGTTACTTTTGGAACAGGGCTTAGGACTTTGATAAGGAATGGCCTTTATGCCAGTAGTGTGTGTTTTTCTGCTCAACAAAATTATTTGTCAGTTTTGCCAAGTTTGAACTTCTGAAAAAACACAGCAGGCACATACTGAGATTATTCTCGAAGAATATTGTTTGTTCTAGAAATGCTCTGGCATTGCAGTGACCAGGTTATTTTTATGTTGATCCCCTTGCTGGTACTATTTTTGGCTGGCTAGTGAATGTAGACTTTGTGCAGAGACTACATGATGTCTTCCAGAACTGGAGGGTAAACCCAGGGTACCTGTTGGAGTTGCAGGTCTCAGGTGTCTCAGTGCAGAACTGAGTAGGAGCACTATACAGGCAACCTGATTCATGTGCTAGTGACACCTTTCAGCTGCCATGGGGAGTGTGCATGGAGAAAATGAGCAGGTAAGCATACACAGGAGATGACACCTGCACTAAGGAAGGGGAAGATGATAGACCAAGAGAAGAATAGAGATGTTAGGAGAATGAGAAGTAAGGAAGGGACTGAGAGTTGCTGTGTAGCTGGAAACAGTTGTCACAAAGAGAGAGGTGGCCTGGGCCCTGGCTGCAAATTAATGGAGGCTGTTAGGATGAGGATATCAAGGGTCGAAGTCTCAGGATGAAATAGGAATATAACTTACACTTACACACTTACACAAAAGTTGTTAGACACTGAGAAGATTTTACTGGGGGAGGAGGAGAATAAGGCAGAAGTCCTGTGGCTGAACAGACATTTTTCAAGACTGATGAGGTTTAGTGTTGGTGTATGAATGCACTTTGCTGCATTTGTGCTGCTCTGTGCAGAGAATCATTTTCAATCAGCTTCACCTGCTGGTGAACTTGGTTGTTCTGTGGTCCAGAGCTCACCAACTTGGCCATAGTCACATGAATGTCAATGTAAAGCTGCATGATGGGATTCCTGTTCTTTATTTGACCCTTTGGGAGAAAAATCAACAGTTACAGGAGAAAAAGAACACACTGAAATATGGTTGCACTGTAGTCTGTAGTCTTAGAGATGAGAAATGTGAGGGTTAGAGTATCTGCACAGCTGAAATGATTCAGAATAGTGTAGTGAGGCATTGCCAAGGCTCTGGTCTGAGTGTGGGAGGTGGGAATGCTGGGCAGCTATGTTTGCTGCTGTCACGTGATGCTGACCCACTGTGTTGCAGGGGGCTGTGTGTTTCAAGCTCTCAAATATTTTATGACATTACAAAGTGGTTGAATAATTTGGTTATCTTTCCGCCAGACTGTAAAATAGAATGAACATCAACCTACAAAATAGACAGTCTAGGTTTTGCATTTAATGGTCTTGATTACATACAACTTTCCTTAATGTGTTTTTGTTTGAGCTATTAAAAAAGGCAAAATTATCTATAAATGACATATCTGATTTCTTCTTTGTTTCAAGATTTAGTGGGTTTAGCCTTACATACCAAGTGTTTACTTCTAATTTGGGAGGGAAAATAAAATCTCCTACTTTTAGTCAAAGTACACTTCATGTTTATAAAAGTTGTTAAGCTGATCTAGGTTAACAAAGTATGTAGATAAATTTCTGTGTACTTGAGAAGAAGATTTCAAAAGTTAGATAAAAATGCCAATATATTCTGTTTTCCATGTCTTTGTCAAATTTTCCTGTTCGCAGAATAAAATTTCAATAATTGGTACTATTGCATATATTTTTAAATATCTAGAATATATTTGTTGATAGATTACACAAGTCTGTACCTGCAAGTTTACACAATTCTGCGTGTACTGTAGTACTGTATTTAGATTAGCTCAAGAAAAACTGTGTTCTGTTTTAAATGTTATGGGCCTTAAGGCTGATTCTTGCATATATTTCTGCTGTTAGAGAAACAGATATAGTAGAGATGCTCTTTCCAGATGCTTTAAAATATGATAGGCTTTTACCATGATGGGGATACAGAGAGCCCTGCTTTTAGATAATATTTTGAACAATCCTTGTCAGAAGTTCTAAATGGCTAGCAACTATTCTAGTTTCTGTTCAAATCTTGTCTGTATCTTGTCAAATACTCTCCTGTTGAAAAAGGAAAAGCTAGAAATGTGGCAATTTTATGAGATAATTACTTTGATAATCATTTAGGGAAATCAAATCAGAAGCCATCTAATCTACACCTGATTCATATTTGTATTTCAGGTCCACATGTTAAAAATAATTCAAAAAATAATTCTTCAGGCCTTGGTCAGCAGCAGTTCTGAAGTTGTGTGATATCTTGTATTTTTATTTGGAAAAATGATTCCCTTTAGCCTTTCCCTCAAGCACCAGTATTAAAGCTGTGTTACTTTTTTCTTTTAATATTCTCATCTGTCTGTGTGAACAAAATAACTTATAAATAAACTCTTACTGTCTTGATGGTTAGAAGATGTAGAGGTGTAAAGAGTAGCTGATTTTAAAATTATTCTTGCTGTGCTTCAGAGAACCAGTTTGCCTTTTGACAACCGGTAAATATGCAGGAAGATTAAAGGGAAGATGTGAGTTAACTTTTGTACTGGAGTGCCTTTTTTCCACTGATGGTTTCAGAAGATTGTACAATTCAGCCCTTGTTGCTTTAAAATATAAGCATAACCTGATTGAACATAAAGGTCCTAGCATGAAAAAAGCAGTTACCATCAGATTTATCATACATTTATTCACATAGGAAGGGACGTGGAGTTCTTAATTATACTAGATCACTCTCTCAAAATAATGGGACTGACCTTAGAGGACTCTGTATGTTTTATTTGGTTGCCAGTTTTTGTTCCAAACTGAAAGTACGATACATTCTAAAATAAAAGGAATCTGCCTGTAACTGTCCACTGAAACCTAGGTAGTCTGAAGAGAATCCTTTTAGAAAACTGCTAAATACAACATTTATGGCATGAAAAATTTTCTTAGTGAATTTAAATAGGTAGCAAAAATAAAAACCTAAAGCTATGGAGCATGTACCAAATTTGAAATTCCAGTCACCATAAAGGCACAAGCCCTTCTGGTGTCTGTGTAATGCTTTATTTTACTATACATCACTATCTGAATAAAAGTAATTCATAACTAACTAGAGAAAAAAAAAATCTGCCTGATCTAACAAATACTTCTGTGGTTCTGTGGTCCTTGAGGACTTGCATACGTTGCACCAGTGTGAAATACACACTGTTACTTAAGGGGTTCTCTACTAAGGAAGAAAGACTATAAAATCTGTTTTGTAGCACACTGTAATGCATAGTCCCTGCATCATAACTTTTTAGTATCAATTGGTTTAATGTTGACAACCTTAGCAGAAGCAAGAAGTACTCTTTTAATCTTGCAATTTAGAAAGTTCCAAACTATTGATTAAATTAAGATTAAAAAGGGGAGGAACATCACATTAATTTGTAGTTAGTTAGAAAGTAGAACCCCCAAATGGTTTACTTATGAACAAATATTGTACAACAGGTATGAAGTGATAAAATATATTTTACAGCAGTTGATAGGCCTTATATAAAAAGTTATAGTAAATATTTTGCTATATTCTCAGTATTTCACTGAAAAACTGTTGAATGAGATGAATCTAAAGTGAATAGTTCCAGGTCTCATGTGTAATAAGTTTCGAAATACTTCAATATGCAAAATCATAGTCTGATAAGTTATCCCAGACTTTTGAGTTGCAGTTGATAATTACTACTGCATAAATTTAGCGCCATCATAGTATGCTTCAACAGATAATAATAACTCGAGTTTATTATGAATTACGTATCATTAGAGCATTCATTGAATCATAGAATGGTTTAGGTTGGAAGGAACTTTAAGTATCATCTCTTTCCAACTCCCCTGCCATGGACAGGGACATCTTTCATTAGACCAGTTTTCTGAGAGCCCCATCTGACCAGGTCTTGAGCACTTCCAGGGATGGGGCATCCACAGCTTCTCAGGGCAACCTCTTCCAGTGTCTCACCACCTTCACAGTAAAGAATTTCTTCCTAATATCTAATCTTAAGCTTGCCCTTTTGGTTTAAAGCCATTCCACCTGGTCCACGTGCTCTTGTGAAAAGTCTCTCTCCAGCTCTCTTGTAGGCCACTTTTACATACTGGAAGGTGCTATGAGATCTCTCCCAGAGCCTTGTCTCCATATTGAGCAACCCCAGCTCTCTCAGTCTGTCCTCTTAGGAGAGGTGCTCCATCCCTCTGAGCATCTTTGTGGCCTCCTCTGGACTCACCCCAGCAGGTCCATGTCCTTCCTGTGCTGGGACCCAGAGCTGATGCAGCACTGCAGGTGGGCTCTCAGCAGAGCAGAGCAGAGGGACAGAATCCCCTCCCTGACCCTGCTGCCCACCCTGCTCTGGATGCAGCCCAGGACACGTTTGGCTCTCTGGGCTGTCAGTGCCCATGGCTGGGTCATGTCCAGCCTCTCACCCTGCAGCACCCCCAGGTCCTTCTGGGCAGGGCTGCTCTCAATGGCTTCTCCCAGTCTGTAATCATGTCTGGGATTGTCCTGACCCGGATGCATCACCTTGCACTTGTTGAACTTTCATGAGATCCTCCTGGCCCCACTGCATGAGTTTGTCTATGTGCCTCTGGATGGCATCCTGTCCTATAGTGTCAGCTGCACTGCTCAGCTTTGTGTCATCTGCAAACTCCCTGATGATATTCTCCATTCAGGGCATTCAGTGAATTCAGTGCTGGGGGCTTTTTTTCCTTTTTTTTTTTTTTTCTTCCTTTCTTTCTTTTTTTTCTTTTTATTGATTTGTTTGTTTTGTCTTGGGGTTTTTTTGTTCTTTTGGGAGGGTTGTTTTATTGGTTGGTTTAGTTTAGTTTTGGGTTGGGGTTTTTTTGATACATGTTATGTGGAAATAAATCTTGATAACCAAAGAGGAATTGACTATTTAAAGCACTTTAGGTAAGCAATTATGTACTTGACCCTGCTTGGTTAGTAGAGACAACCTAACTCTAGATTTTCTTAACAGTTTTTATGTTTGTTTTTGGTCTTGCAGAGCCCTTTGATGGGACAAATACTGCTAGAGCTGTACATGAGAAACAGAAATATGATATAATCAGAGGTGAATTTGCACAGGTAAAAAGTACATCTTGTAATTTTTCGGTCACTTTGTTTTTCAAGATAGTTACACTATCTTGAAAATGCTAGTCATTAAACCTGCCTGTTTCTGATGTTTTTATACTTTGTAGTATAAGTAATAAAAATGTGTGTTTTTAAAAAATGTGGAAAAATAATTTCTTAAGAGTATTCATTAATATCTGCCATTAAACTTCAGGTTTACACTGAAATGGGTACTCAAAATAGTGAAAACCCTTTCTCTTAGATTTTCTTGTGTGTGTAAAATTCTAACAATGGTACAACTTTGTTTTCATCCATTATTTATTCCTACATGAATTTAACTGGTAATAGATAATATTTTATACTTCTTAGTATGCCTCTTTTTAATAAATATCACCACCAAAATAATTGATAACTTACTTAGATGGGTACTTTTCTTTAGGGAGAACACATTCATAATTTTAGAACATGAGTAGTTCAAACAGGAACTTTCACTGTCCCAGTCAGGAGAGGAGAGGACACTTTGAAAAAAGGAAAAGTTTAGACCTTTTTTCTGAAAATTTTTGCTACCAACTGTGTTTTATGTTTGTCTCATATCATAGGCATTGAATTGGAATTGCAACTCAAATTCTAGTTTTCTGAGATCTCTGACTATTTTTATGTAGTTATGACTATGGGTTAGTGCATAAAACTGGCTTGCAGCTTTAACCAGTTAAGACTCCCTTATTAAGGTGTTCTTGGAGGTTCATGTTTACAAGTCTTCCAGAACCTTGAAGAGTTCTCCACCAAAAAGTAATTCAGTGCCAGATACTTGTAATACAGCAAATGCTATAAGAGACACTTTAGTCAGAAAAGGATAACATTTTCTTTGTAATTCTGTTCAGAAATGTTCATTAGTTTTTCTTTTATTTAACCATGTTAGCATACAAAATACTGAATTGTTCACATACTTGTACATAAAATAGTTGATTTTGTGAATCTGCTAAAGTCACATTTACAAAGTATTTTGGGCTCTCGTGGTACTGTGAAATCAGAGTGAACTTCTCTTTTCAGAGTTTTTAGTTAACAGAATTTGTTTCAAACCTCTGTGGTTTTCTGAAAAATGTAAAAGCAGGTGTTTGATCCTAGCTGTCTGGAAGCAATATACTAGAATGATACAGCCCTGAAAAAATGTTCTTTTTTACCAGATACTGTAAGAATTACAGTTGCTCTAAAAGTGCAAGTAGTTTTTAATATCCTGCACTATTTTTTAAGAAGCTTAAGCAATCTGTTTTGTCCTTGAGAGAATTGTTTTTCTTCTGGTTTTCATTACACGTTGGAGTGTAAATGACTTCTGTATAAACACGGTAGGGTCACTGCAGTTCTTTGCAGGCTCATGGCATAACAGATGTCCTGAAACTCACACTAAAACATAGAAGAAAGTTGAAATAACCTATTTTAGAGACACAACTAAGTTCTGGAAATGACAGTGCATAACATCATTAATTGGGGACTTCGAGGTGTGAATTTGAGACAATTATTTTGCAGTTAGAGTACCAATATTTAACAATGCTTGTTAACTATTAATTAGTTAAATATTGTTAAATATTGTTAACGCTTCAGTCTCCAAAAAATCCAATCTGTTCTTGAAAGGCTTTACCTTCCTTATTAGTTCATTGCATTTTAGTTCATTGCATTTTGTGTACTTTTTGGATTTTGCTTCCCTTAAAAAAATCCCAAAAACAAATGAACCAAAAAAAATATCAACCCACAAACTTTCTTTTCGAGAAGGGGAAAAAAATTAACCATAATTTTATGGAACTGTGATGCTTATTGCTTATAATGGTATTTAAGTTTTAATGGCAAAGATTATATAGTCCTTTTTTAAAAACCTTGTGGTTTTTTTCCTCAGGCTTGGCGGTTATTACGAGACAAGAAAGACCTGAACTGTATATTACCTTTAAAGGCAGCCAAACAGAAAAGATAACTAGCTTCTTTCATTTTCCCTTTTTTGGATCCTGCTGAAATAAAGAACAGTGTCAAAATCAGGAGGCACTTACCCCATGGTTTTTGTGACCTGTTTTTCTCTGTAAACTTTTGTTAGGAAATGTTTATAAGAATGTGGCATATTTTATTATTGGTATTTGTTAATACAGCTGTTCATTCAAATATATGCTTTCTGAAAACGCTTGCATTGTTGACTTCTAGAAGAAACTCACAGCAAACAACAAGAATACACTTATTTTACGTAAAGTATGGGGATATACTGACTTGTTTCTTCCGTGATCTGTGTAACCATTAATTCAGACAGATTTAACTATGAAATACAGACATTCAAGGTTAAACCATGTGCAAATCTGACTACATCCTCAAGGCACTGTGCACTACCAGCTTCTTGATGAACAGAGAGTCTGTGCTTTACATCTGCTTAATTGCAGTAAGCACTTCTGTTCAGCTTAGCACTTTCCAAATTTATTTCATTTTTCCTTCGAATAACAAGCAACTGTTTATGAAAATGAAGCTAGATTATGGTTGGTAGTACTCTGAATATCAAGAACTATGATCTAAGCTGGAATTTTCAAGCAACAGTTGTACTATGAAGGAGTTGAAGTAAAAAAGCTCAATTCAATGCACATAAATGTTTCGCATTCACACAGAGTAGAAAGGAAAAATTTTAGTGCTTCCTTTTACATATTTGAAGTAGTAGTGATGTCTCTTGTGGAGAAGAAGACTAAATCAAAATCAGATCAGTGCTAAAATAAGCTGGGCTTCTCTTTTGATTTTATGTAAATTTTTGTGAATTGGTCAGCCACTGTAAATTGAATCTAAATAAATAATATTGAAAATTACAGCTCTTCCAAAAAAATTGCAAACCTTCTCTTAGACCTCCTATAGCACAATTTGTGTGTCTCATATATATTTCATGTATTGTAGACCAATTAATTTTTAAGACTGTATTTACCACTGATATCAAATTCGTACTTCCATTTTTTTAAGTTTAATATTTTATATGGTGTCCAGTGAAATGAAGTTTATATATGAAAGATACGGGTTATTTTTCCAATTTATGTTATTTTGTACTGCATATTAAAAATATTTCCTATAATTAAGTAGACTGGGAAATGCTCCATGAGGTAAAACCTGTGTTGCAATTCATCAAGATCTATCATGGCTATTCTGCAGTGCATCTGTAAATAGGCAGAAGTTTGATTTATTACATTCTCTAACAACATTGTGAAAACACCTATAACTGTAAAATAACAAGCATTACATCTTCTTGTGCAAACTTTTAAGTTCTAGTTTATTTAGAAGTTCAAACCACTGTAAGCTGTATGCCTGATGTGAGATCAGTTTGTACACACTTTGTCACAGTCCAGTCTATGTGGAATTTTGCCTTGTGTCTGCAATTGACTTTCCTTCTGCAATTAAACTGTCTTTCAGTTTTAATATGACGGTAGTGCTCCACTGAAATGTTCTTCCTCCTTGCATATGTTCACCCTCACTGCCCTTTCCCTATAGGATGGTAGACTTGGGTGTCAGTGAAACATTCACTTTGATTCACTTTATGTGAAATTGAAGCACAAGATTTTAGCACAGGATGATGATGTCTGGATTCCAAGATGCTCTACAAGTTCTATGTAGGTTCTGGGAAAAGAGGGTGTTGGCTGTATCTTCTTAAAAAAGATATTGGCTATACCTTTGTCTAGAAAATCTAAAACTTTCCCAACCTAAGATATATAAGAAGAGACATAAATGTTTAAAGCTGGTAAAAATATATTTTAAGTGCGCTGAATGTGAGAAACAGAGCTTTGTAAAAGGCATAAAACTTTTCTTACGAGTTTGTATTGCATCACCTAGTGTGTCAACACTTCTTACACCTTAAATTATGCTTCTTGTTTGAAACCACTTCTTCCTAACTGTTTTTAAAAGGTTAGTTTAAAAATTGTGTTGTCTCTGAGGTACTCTATAAAAATTGCCCTACCAATTCAGTGGTATTTTTAATACAAGTTAAGATCTGTAACCACAATGGCCTGGGTTTTTCAAAGGAATTCTTTTGTGTTTTTTTCTTAAGTTTATGTCCTTCTGATAAGCCATGTCTCTAACCAGAAATTCTAGATGGCAGTTTTCCCCGGTTTTTTTGGAACAAGGCTGTTGATGGCATATTTGTTAAATAGTGCACTGCAACCTTTGTCAGAAAACTTCAGATATAATAGCACAAAATAAATGGCTTGTGGAGAATGGGTAGGAGCTGGACTTCAACTTTGGATTCAGTTCTGTATAGTCTGAAGTTGTTAGAGATTTAATGACCTGGGTTTTCATCTATTCTGGGCAAGTATCCAGAGTGAAAAATTCACTAATGGCTATCATAAATTTTATTGTTAGGGTAAAGTTTTCACCTTTCCTCAGCTTCAAAATAAAAATTTTCACCTACTTATCCCTTGACATGTATCCTAGCAGGAATAGTTTTTTCTGAGAGCTCTTTGGTAAAAGGTGTTTTTCACAACTGACCAAGGTTTCAGTGTGTGCAAGATGCTATCTTCTCTGGGATTTGTTATTGCCTTGAAATGAAACTACTTTAGTTCAGCACTTTTATTTATTTTTTAATAACTATTCTTGACTACTCTTTTTGGCATTGGGTTTTCTTGTCTTTTCTCATTTCATGTGTCAGAAACCACTAGTGTCTTCTCTAGGATTTTAAGAACTCACTTTAGTCCTTCAGGACTAAATTAACAGGCTCAGAGGTGCACAGTAGGACCAAACATTGGCAAGGGCTTCACATTTGGTGATGGTAATGCAGAACTGGCATAGGCTATACATTGTGAAACTTAGTTTCTCTTCTAGCTCTTGCTCTTACTTGTCCTGAAATGTGAATGTGTAAGTGAACTCTCAGTACCTTTAGATGTGTTGACAGTGTAAGGTGTTATTTTTTTAAAATCCGTCACAAAGAAATCAGTATAAATCAATTTTAAAACTCACGTTTCAGGGTGATGATAAAAGGATGTAAGATGATTTGTATAAAACCTGCAGTTAGCATTTGTGAATACGTTACATTTGTGAATTCCAAACATTTATTTGGAACTAGTGCTTTACTTGAACTTGGGTTACTGGACTTGATTCACAGTATATTTGGTGTTAAATTTAAGTCCATCAGAGAATGTCACTCTTGATTTGTTGTACTGTACTTGCTACTGGTTGTCCTGTATTTTATGGTTTGTTTTTTTTTTTGTTTGTTTTTGTTTTTGTTTTTTGCCTTGTTCTCTGTAATCCTTGTGTGTTCAGATATAACTATTTCCCTTGATTTTACTGAGTATGATGCTTGTCTGAAGAGCATGAACGTGTGATTTTGGTCCATTTACAGGTCAAATTTACTTGTGAGAAGTACAGATGGAAATAACTTGAAGGGTTTCTGGTACTTGCCTTTCTCTTGCTGTGCTGAAGACTGAATCAAAACTTGTGCAATGTATGTACTTTTCATCTATAAGCATTTCTAGAAGACTTGCAATGCTCTTGCCTTCCACATGAAATTTAAGAGTACTTCGTATTCTTTGCGTTTTGCTGTGTACACTGTCTATGCTCATGATGAAATGTAGAGTTTAATTTAGTTTAATATCTGTTTCAAATACACTTTTCAAAAAAATTACTTTGTCACCTTTTAAGTTATGTGTGTCACTGTGTGGATCAAGAGAGCAGAAAGGTCTTACCTGTACATATTGTTTTGAAATGTCAGGAGATTTTTAATTTAGTGTGCAGAGGCAGCTTGTAGTCAGAAGTACATGGCTGGGTGTTTCTATACTTATAGCACTCTTAAGGAAGAGTTTGCTGATTGATTTATAACCAGCTATTTATTTGAAGAACAATGAAAAAAAAAAGCAGGAAGCATTAGAGTTACACTGGGCATACAGTCATTTATACTTGAAATATCTTTGAACTTCTTTCCTTAGAATCAGGGGTTTAGTGTTTTTTCTCCTCTTATAATTTTTTTTTTATAAAGTCATTATTTTGACTAGTACAGATTGGAAATATTTCTGTTTTGCCTGTGAAAAGCACTGCATTTTTTGTAAAATGCAGAATAATAAAGGGTAAATGTGGCTTAACCTAAACTCCGCATGGTAGTATAGTTTGTCTTTGCTTTAAACTATAATTGGTTCACGTCTGGTAAAATGGGAAGTTTTAAGTGTCCTGTGATTTAACACGTTAATAAATTGAGGCTTTAAATACATTTCTTTTGCATGGTTAAATACCACGGTGCATCTGATATCTCTTACAGTACAATATTAATAATTAAATATGTTTGTCGGAAGCTCATCCACTAGTTATTGTGTTTGACCTTTCCAGCTCGAGCTTGAAGCACTGGGTGAGCTCAAGGGCAGAACTTGTGAAATGTTCCTTCTCTTGGGGCCACAGATAAACTCTCCTTCTGCTTCATCTGTACCGTCCATGCCAGATTTGCTAGAGGTGACTGGGGGAAGGTCTGCTCGGCCCCCTTCCACCCCGCAGCTGCCTGACTGCCCTGTGTGCTGTACAGGCAGCTCTGTGGCAGCAGAGGCAGGCGAAGGGGGAGAGCAGCTGGAGAGATGGCCACAGGGCCACGTGTCCTGGCACCGGGTTGGTGCTAGGAGCCAGGGCAGGAACAGCAGCGACTCTGCGCTGTAACTTTGCTGCCTTCTATTTAAAGACTGCCCTGAGTCAGGAGAAGTGAGTGCTACTGGGGATGACAGTTGCTTCAGGCAGCCCTGGGGAGGACAGGGTTGGGGGTAAACATCACCGGCGAGGGCCTGAGCAGGGAAGGGAATGGAAGGCTCCCGTAGTGCTGAGTGTGACAGGGCATCTGAGACATCGTCCTTCATAGGAGATGAAGAAGAAGAGGAAGAAGAGGAGGAGGAGGAAGAAGAAGAGGAGGAGGAGGAGGAGGAGGCCATGGACCCAGAGGAAGCAGAGGAGCTGACTAACAGGTATGTCTCCTCAGGGACTCATAGCCCCGGAGGGAGCTGGCAGCTCCACCCCAAAGCATCATCCCCCAGGAGCTTCCAGGATTGGAGTCCCATGCTGGTTTAGTGGCTTTTCCCCCTTCCCTTACCCAATTGCTGCAGACAAAAAAAAAAAAAGGGGGGGGAGTAGAAGGCTGTAATATTTTTTTTCAGATGAGTATGGCTGTAATTAAGTTTTGTGTGGTAAGCGCCTACCCCGAGTTCCCTGAAAGCTTTTCTATTTAAAGATCCTCTGATGTGCCAGCTCAAGTGGCATCTCCTTCCACTCCTCCCTCTCTGGCTGACTCTTTGTCACATATGGATCTTAAATGCTCTGCAGATTTGCTTGTCAGGGAGAAAATGCTTAAAGATTATAATGGTGCATTAAAATTGGTTCCTTTTTACGGCCCTTTATTCCTTCCCACTTGTCCCTCCCTCTTCAGTTTCTTTCCTTAAAAAGGAAAAACTCATACATGCCTGCTATTGCTGGTCATGATTTGTATGGCTGATTTTCCTGGTGGAATGGGAAATATTTTATCCCTTTTGAGCTCTAAAATTTTTCTGTCTTTTTAAAGTATATTTGTTTCCTTAATAACTTCCACGGAAACAGTTTATTGTTTCTACTATTGCTCTCCTACCATTAGGAGTGTCACGAGCAAGGCTGTGGCCCGGTGCCCTGCCCAGTGGTCCTGTGCAGGATGCGGAGGTGTCTGCAGCCTGGGCCATGCAGATGGACTCTGGCTGTGCCAGCACCGTTGGTTTCAGAAAGAGACCACAAGGCCTGAGAGTTCCTTGAGTAAACCCCATCAGTTTTAAGTGGATACTGTAGGAGGAACCTAAGATGTCAATGTTGTTAGCTCAAGCTTTTTTCTTCAGAAACCCGTTTTTTAAGAAATGTGCCATACAGTTCCTAATACCTCCGTGCTGTGAAGCCGTCCGCGTTTACCATCGCTCTGTGTGTATCACGGTTCTATAAGTGCTTTCTGACGTTGCTGATAGTCACTGGAGAAAAAAGATGGCAGCAGGAGGCTCTCTGCGCTTAACCCACCCAAAGTGCTGCAAGAACAAAAGCCAAATGGGGAAACTCTATCTTAGAACTGTAGGAGAACCTTCCTGCATGGGAAATAAAGAGCTAGTTTTCCACAGCTGGGGGAGACCCTGGTGTGTAATGCTGCTTTATTCCCAAGGGAGGTGTTGGCTTTTCAGTCCTCTATGGCAGAGAGGGATTGCATGCCAGTAAAACACTGCTTGCACTTGGCTGTATCCCTACAAGAAAACCAGCTGAAGTCCATGGAGTGGAGCTGCGCACTGCAGGCAACTAAAACATGATTTAGGTAGATGATTTTAATAGACTCTGCAATTAAATGGCTAACAGTAAAACTGAAATTGTAAAACACAAGTAGGAATTGCTAAAAAGGGAGTGAAATCTGTGTAACCTCACAGTTATTTACTGCTTGTGCTGAGAGGGTACCTGTTAGCAGCTCATCACAGCTGCCTCTTGCTTCTGGCTCGAAATCTCTGCAATGTAAACCTGCGTATTGCATCTCAGCACTTATTTAAATCACAGCAAACATTTCCTTTAGCTCCTAGTTATATTAAACACAGCAGAGTTTTTCTCTGTCCTTAACTGTCCTACAAATAAACAAACAGGTCAGAGTCTACCAGAGGGGTCTTTAACAGCTATGGTAACTGGTAACTGAGCATATTTAAATTGTTTAGTTTAATTCGGTTAAAGAAGATGTAGAATTTTGGGGTTGGCACAAATGTGGTGACTGCACGGAGCACTCAGCAGTAGCTTAAAAAGGTTAAATAAAACTGACTCTTTAATTGCTTAGATATTGTAGCAAATGTCAGCTGGGTTGTTGAGCTTCAAGCCTCCTCCTGTGGTCAGTGCCTGGGCAGAGCTCCTGGCAAGAACAGACAGGTTGAGCCCCTGGGACATACTAACTCAAGCTGTGAGCTAATTATTTGTTGACAAACAGGTTTTCAAGCCTCTATTGCAGAACAGACTTTTTTGAGTGCATGGGCTTTGAAAACACAGCTTAGAGGAGATGTAACTAATATGCAAACTTGGCTGAAGGCAGCTTGTCCTGGACCCTGCTGCCATCAATTTATTTTTAACAACCCCAAGTTCTCTGTTCTGCTTTCCCCCTTTGAATGCAGTTGAACAGCACCTGGTTGTGCAAGTCAGCAGGGAAGTCCCCACTGGCTCCTATTTCTGCCTTTCAAGCACGTTAAATAGCCTCATACCTATTTTATATGAGAGTTATGTAGCAAGATGACTGCCCCAAGGTCAGGAAGTGCTCCTGTGAAACAAGCAGAAGAGCCCTGGTGTTCCTCTGAGACACCAGTCCCTAAGCTCTGACCAAACCACTCCACAGTAACTGCAGTAACTGCAGCAAATAAAATCCCAAAAGCTGCAGCAGAAATTATGACTTACCCCAAAATTACAAGGCATGCATGTGAAAGGCAGAGGAGTTTGAGTTTCATGTCCTTATTACCCTTACTAATGTAATGTTTAAATAATTCAGTTTCCTAGTACAGTTTTTTATGTAAGTAATGAGGCTAACATGCAGCATCAGAACCGATTAGAAAGGTGGAATAAGGGTTTCATACCCTTGTCAGCACAAAACCCCCACTGATCTGGGTAGGACCCATACAATATTTTCTTGCCTTTGGACATTTTACTGTTTAGGATAGATGATCGTGGTAGATGACTTCTGTTTCTAGCTCCATGTATCTAATCAATCACTTAAACAGGAAAAATATTTTGAATACTGTGTTCTTTAAGGCAAGCATGAGTATGTTAACAGGTTTTAATTTTTGTATTGGTAATGGTGAAAAGTCTAACTAAAGTAAAATTGTTTACCATTTAACTGGTTTACATACCCTCTGCAATATCTGTGTCTCTAAAAAATGTGTGATGGATGAGCTGTTCTGACACAGTTCTGTCTTTCAGACCATTCTCAGCTGATTTCCTTCTACAGTGGGAAGGTCTCTGGATGTGTCTGTGTGCAGGGTTTACATAAAAATGGCTCTGCAGCCAATTTAAGTGTTTCCAGACAGCTTGTTTGCCTGGAATAGGTAAGGGTTCATTTAATCTGCTCATTTAGTGTTTACCTATAACCACTAGATGGGGAGAAAAATGGGGAGAAAGTCCTTGAGTTCTCGAAGTGGCTTTTTGTTCAGGTTTTTTTTTTTTTTAATGAAGCAGTCCTCCCACAAGATCAGAGGTGTGTAAGCTTTAGAGGCAAGTCTCTTTTATAATGACTGATGAAAATGGGTATAAAGGGAAGCAGAGTGGAGAAGGCGTCTTCCTGCCATGCTGCAGCATCTGGAGGGCAAAAGACTGGAGTAATAGCAAATGGATGGTGAGAAGGAAGGTGTGGGAAGTACTGTGGATTTGTCTTCTGAAAAGTTACCATACCTTACCCAAACCAGAGAAAGACGTGGGGAAAGCAGGTGTGATTTCAGGTGCCTCTAGATGAGGCAGTGCCTGACTTGGTCCAGGGTGGAAGAGGCTGGCAGGGCTGCTTTTCTGCTACCTGCAGCGGGAGCATGAGCAGGGAAGGTGAGAGAGGTAGGAAGCAGAGCTTTGCAGGCCATTCCAGGCATGTCAGGGCAGAGGCTTGAGCAAAAGGTAACTGAGAGCAGCTGAATTGGGCATAATGCTGAGATGGGGGCATTGCAGAGGGGAGGGGTGCAGCCAGCCCCCACTTGCTCCTACAGCTGAGCACTCCATGTTTTGTTTCTCTTCAGCCTTTTGGGTAAAACTAACTTGAGTCCTTAATAAAGGCCTGTGTTGCAGCACAGCTCTCAGACTTCAAGAAGTTCCCCACTGGGTCTCAACAGAGTGATTACATAACTGTGTAAAGAAGTGTCCCACCCAGACTGAAGTGTTTGGTACCTGCGCTCCCTCTACAAGATGGCGGAGAATCTGGGATGCAGGATCGTGGCAGACCTCTGGGCATGGAGGTGCTGTGGATTCTCAAACAGCATCCGATCCTGCAAATGGCAATGCCACTAGGACATGCCGTGATCTGGTGTCTGGAAAACAGGCTAGCACTATGGCAGGTTGTGTTCCTTCACAGGAGATGGAACAACAAGTGTGAGACAAGCCCAGGTCCAGGCTCCCAGCTACTCATCATAAAACCAAACTTTGTAGCTGGGCAAGCAGCTGTCTTACTGTTTCTAGATAATAGTTCCTTTGAATTTTGACAGATGCATGAGCCACTCTGTTGCCAGAAGAGGTATCATTAACTGAAAGAAGTCAACAGTACCTTATCAGGTGGAAGGCTGGGTTTGAAATGGTGTCTTTCTGTAGCTCCCTATTCTCTTAGCCTGAAGAAAATGGATGAGCTGTAGCCCTGGGAAATGCAGAAAAATAGTCAGAGACCTTGCTGAGCATACTGATTGCTGTAGGGGGAAGGGGGTGCCTTGGTAAAGGCAAAAACTCCAGATATGTGCAGAATAAAAACACAAGCACAGTGAAGTGTTTCCTTCAAACAGGAAGACGTAGGAGCTTTCAGAAAATGAGATCTTATCAGTGCAGACTATAGACATAGGTTGACTATGACATAGGTCATTTTATCTGTGTTGTTTTCAGCTTGTGAGGAATTACGCAGCAAACAACTACACATTTTTATGACACCAGCAGTGGCAAGGTCTGATATGAAGAGGATAAAGAGAGGCTGGGGAGAATATTAGAAAGCTGATAGGCTGGCTGCATGTATCTCATAGTAGTGGTGTGCACAGGTGGATAGACCCCACTCACTGTGAACACAACCACTCCAGCAGCTGGGGAGGTGAAAACCCTTCCCTCATATGATACATAAAGGAACATCTGTCCGACCTGCCAGGCTGGACTGGAATCCTGAAATCCCGGTGGATACAGCACAGAAGTCATAGTGAGAAGCAGAGGGCTGTGAGAAGCAGGAGGAGGCAGGAAGAAAAATCTGGGTTTGAGCTATTATGGCAGGAGGCACAAAACTGGTTGTCAGTGTCTCCAAGACTAAGAAAAGGATTAAGTCAATGTCCTAGCAGTGAAATAACATGCTGATAATATAAGTGCCAATAGGAGTGGGTGTGAAATGTCTACATGGAAAAAAGACAGCACTGGCTTTTGCCCTGGATGTCAGTGGCTTCGTATCTACATTTATGAGCTGAAACATTGCAAACATCTTTTTGCAGTGGCAGACACTTCCTCTAACTAGAGAGAGGTCTTTCAGCTACTACTGTGCAGCTTGTAAACAGTCCACAAAAGGTCAGCATTTGGAAGTGCATTGGAAGTAAATGTTTGAGTTCTATGCCTCTCAATCTGGTCTTAAAAGTATAAAGCAATATCTCCTCACACTGTAGAGGAATATAAGCTGTGACAGGTTTGTGACCATGAAAATGAGATAATGATGTGTATAATTCAAGCTTTTTGCATAGGCAGGGCCAGGGCAACCCGTTCTTATTCATTAATATCTGCTCAAGTGGGAGTGCTGCTCTGTTCAGTATGAAGGTTTATTTAATTGCACCAAGTAGTGCAGAAAAATAGGTTTAAAAATACAAGAATGATTTAAAAGTTGAAAAATATGAAAAAAATATTATTAATCTGTTATTGTGGACTCAAATAAGCAAAAGCTTCCTTAGTACTATTGCTATTGATTTTTCTTATTTTTTTTAATTTAATTTTATTTTGCTATGTCCTAGTCAATGCCAAGCCATGGAACTGGCAAAGGAAAAACTAAGAGGAAAATTGGTATAGATGTGTTCTGGTGTACCTCTTTCTCCAACCTGTAAGTTTTCACTTATGGGGCTAGCCTTTCTAGAGAGTACCACACCAAGGCAGATAATCAGCTGTACATGCTGGGCCTTAAATCTGTTTGAGGGCTGGGTTTGGGGGGCAGGATGGGATTGGCTAATGAGCAATTATTTAGTGTTGCAGTCTCAGACATGCTTTGAATGGTGGGCCTTCAAGTTGTCCTGCCAGTCACTATCTCCAGGCCAGCCCCATGACCACAACTGGGTTTAATCATCACTGGAGTTTGATACTGTGTTGTCCCACCGTAGGCTGGTCAGGCTACTGTCCCACAGGGTGACTTCAGCCTTCAGTTAGCCAGCCCCAAGGACATCAGAGATGATCTGTGCCTTAGTCTGCACAGATCTGAGCATGGACCAGCCCAGAGCAGCCCTACTTGTTTTGGGCTCTGGAAAGTAAATTCATGGAAAGTTAAGGGTAGCACCATCAGTAGCAGGATTACATTTCTGTTTCCATTAGGTACTGAGCATTTTCACTGAGTGTCCTTCACGAAAAACTTAGAGTCCAGAGAGTTTGCTTAATGAAGCAGTTATGACTTTCCACAGGATTTCTTCTCTCCTTCAAAGACCTCTGCTTTCTCACTGGTGCTCAGTACCCTCTGGCACAGTGCCACCTGCTTTTCAGGGGTGTCCTCCTGCCTCTGCAGCCTGCAGGTATCTCTGGCACCTCTACCAGAGGCTGTGGCCCTGCATCACAGTTGGTCAGATGAGTTCTGCTGTTCTGATCCCTGATCTGTAGCTAGGTTTCTTCACTTTAGCTGGAGCGCTTTATCCTAAGCAGTGGAAAAGTGACCCTTCCCTCTGTTCAGTGGAAGCAGGATGCTATGTGGCCATAGATGTGCATTCTTCCATGGGAGTGACAGAAACTTCACTGCTTCTGCTCTACTGAAGGCTACATCTTGTCCAGCAGATACTCTGCCTTTCTGTCCATCAACTACAAATGTGATTTCCATAAATGAACTACTCAGGAAATACTGGATTTGAGTTTTGATTACCTTTTCTATGCTCTTTTTTTTTTTTTTAGTAAATATTGCAACCCTAAAAAGGTTAAACCCTCCACACATTGTGTCTTTTAATTGCTTTTGCTAATCTTTACACTCCGAATTTGAAGAATTTGAAGAATATGAAGTTTTCTTTTCAAGTGTCTCAGAAAGGCCTTTTCCCAGCCTTTTTACTATTTTTGGTTGAGAGATTTGGTTGCAGCACGTGATAGTGTATTGGTTACACATCATAAGGTTTAAAACTAGCTTTATGAAACATTGCGGTTTCATTTGGGGAGGTGCCAGTGTATTTTAATTGTTGAATGTATTCTAAATTACTTTGTTAAGCATCTAGAGTGCTTAGAGGATAAGATATATGAGAAGACAGTAACAAACCAGTGGATAGACTCTCTACTGCTTTGAGCATTGTATAATCATTCACACTTGCGCAAAGCAAGTGTGGGTGCTATTAAAACACTGACAGTATCTTTGAAGTGTTTAATGAAAGGTTTAATTTATACTGTGAGATAAACACATGCTGGAGAATAGCCCCAGAATCAGCTCAATCTCACACTGGCAAAACAAGGTCAGATCAAAGACTGTTCTTCCTGTATTGTCAAGATAATTTAAACACCTCCCCTTCAGTGAACTAACCCTGCGACATGCGGTTTTACACAAATTCATCTAAAATATAGTTGTGAGATGAAATATGACTTTTCTTATGCTTGTACTTCAAAATTCATGCTTAGGCAGTATTTTTACAACTTTGAAAGCCATTTTTGTTTTAATGAAGAAACTCAGCTTTTTTCCTGCAATACTGTAATTCGTTGTATGTTTTGTATGTTTTACAGCTTTCTTTTGTTATTTGTTCTTTTGTTTGTAGTTTGAAAGATCTTATCCAAAGTGAAGATGTGAAACCCAAGCTGCAGTACATCATGACTAACCCTTCCTTTTCTATGGTAACATGCCAAAGCGAAGACAGTGGAATAACCTGGGAAACCAGCTCGAGCAGATGTTCTACTCCCTGGACCTCAGAAACTAGTACAGCTTCTGATCTTTACAGCATGGAAAGCTCACCAGTAGGTTCTCCTCCAGGAAAAGTTATCTTTATTATGGATGAAGGCAAGATCGTTCGGAAGAGGACACGCAAATCTTCCAGTAAGGTGCCAGTGGCTACAAGACCGAAGGGAGGCAATAAAAAACGTGACTCTTCTGGAATGCAGAGGCAAGAACCAAGAACTGTTCTAGGAGATGTGCAAGCCTCCGTGCTGAATGTAGAGCAGGCGGAAGCACAAGAGAGAGATGAGGAAATGTCGGACAACAAAGAAGATCTAGAGAATATCGCGGAAGAGCCCGTAAAACGTGCTCCAATAAGATCAATATTCAGGGAGAGCAGACTGAGAAAAGTCGGTCCAATTCTTGGAGGACCAGTACAAGCTAGAATACAGCACTTCAACTCAATTTTTGGAGGGACTGGGCCACCCCCTGAAACACTGGAGAGAAACAGAATCCGGAGAAGTAGCTCAGCTTCAGGAGATTCTGAAAAGTTCCTTGAAACATCAGTAAAAGAAAGATTGCAGAAGTTCGGTTCACTCTCAGGAGCAACACGTCCAGTACATTTTCAGGGAGCAAGAAGTAAAATTCTTGAAACACCTTCAGAAAGAAGAAGGAAACAAAGAGAACAACTCATGGAACAAGCAAATCAAAGCTTTTCTTCACCAACACCACCTCTTGAAAAACAGCTTACTAAGAAAAATATTTCATCTGAAAATATTGAACCTTATAAAATGAAAGAATCAACTCTTCCACATGAAGAAAGAAAAGAGAGACAACCTCTTCTCGAGACTCCAAATCAGGTCTCAGGACATTTGCTGAAGAATGAAGAAGAAGCCAGGAAGCAGCAAAGTCGTTCAGCCGCAGCCAGAACATCAATAACAGAGTCAACAACTTCCACATCACTCGAGTCTGATGAGAAACAAGTGCTGCTTCCCTCAGCTGAAAATGCAAACAAGAAGCCAGACCAATCCCTGCTCAGAACATCAGATTATCTGGATGAAGTGAAGCAGGAGGTTCAGCCCAATTCTGCACCACAGTCTGTTTCAGCAGATGTTGTTAGTGAATTAGATAGACCAAGTTCCCAGCATATTTTGCCTACAAAATCTATGTCAGAACATCCTGAGAGGGAAGCAGAGAAGTCTTACTTACCTGATGTTCCATCAGCTAAATCCGAATATTCCACTTCAACTGAAGTAAGACGGGAAGATATTATTCCTCAATCATCAGAAACTGCACAGTCTGAGTCTGAACATGATCTTTTAGCATATTCTGGAAATGAAACAGAGAAGCAAGAAACTGAGTGTCCATCATCAACAACTGCACTGTCAGAGTCAGCGACTTCAGATCTAATGTATTCAGCTGAAAGAGAAGAGGGTCAAAAGACCCCATCCTCAGAAACTCAAAATGTTCCCTTGGAGAATCAAACAAAGTCTGAACAAGACTTTTCGCTTCAGGAAGCAGAGAAGCAAGGAATTAAATTAAAACCACCAATTCCTGAAAATATAGATTCCAAATACTTCGGCATTTCATATCCTGTTCATACAGAAACAGAAGAAACACAGAAAACTTCAGCTATAAATAAAGCGGTAGATTTTGATCGCTCTGGTTTTTCTGTTGAAGAAAACAAACAAGCAGAAGGTGGGCAAATGGAGATGGAACATCCAGACCTCTCATATTCCACTGAAGGAACTGGAGAATCAGAGACAACGCAGGTGGAGACAGAGCATCTGGACTTCTCTTCTCCCAAGGAAGAAACAGAGGAATTGAAGGGTGAACAGATGGAGATGGAGCATCCAGACTTCTCTTTTTCCAGGGAAGAAATAGAGGAACCAGGAAGTGCACAGCTAGAGACAGAACTTCCAGATTTCTCATATTCCAAGGAAGAAACAGAGGGATCAGAGAGTGCAATACCAGATACAGACTATCCAGAACAGCTTTTTTCCGCAAAAGAAAGAGAGAAACCAGGGAGATCACAACTGGAGAGAGAACACCCAGAATTTTATTCCAAGGAAGAAAGAAAAGAAACAGAGAGTGCACAGCTGGAGGTGGAGCATCCTGACTTTTCTTTTTCCAGGGAAGAGATGGAAGAACCAGACAGTGCACAGCTGGAGACAGAGCACTCGGATCTATCATATTCCAGAGAAGAAATGGTGGAATCAGAGAGTGCACAGCTGGAGACAGAGCACTCAGATCTATCATATTCCAGAGAAGAAATGGTGGAATCAGAGAGTGCACAGCTGGAGACAGAGCACTCAGATCTATCATATTCCAGAGAAGAAATGGTGGAATCAGAGAGTGCACAGCTGGAGACAGAGCACTCAGATCTATCATATTCCAGAGAAGAAATGGTGGAATCAGAGAGTGCACAGCTGGAGATGGGTCATCCAGACTCTTCTTTAACCAAGGAAGTAGTCAAGAAAATGCAAAGTGCAGAGCTGGAAAAGGAACATCAGGTTTTGCTTTCCGGGGAAAAAACAGAAAACCAAGCATTCAGTCCTTCTGAACTGGAAAAGTCTTATTCCCCAGAAAAAGAAAAAGAAGAAGAAAAAGAAGAGCTTGCAATGGTACATTCAGATTTATCACATATGATGGAGGAAGCAGACAAAGAAAGCACTACAGAACCCCAGTCGGTACACCCAGATAAATTTGATTCTACCAGAAGGGCTGAGATGGAACAACCTGGGTATCTGGAAACAGCATTTTCAGATGTACCGTATCCCATGAATAAAACAAAGGAGCAAGAACTGTCACAAATTGACAAAGAAGAACAGCCACAGCCCGTGCAGCAGGATTTGCAGTCTGGAGGAGGTAAGCTGGATTCCTCTGCCATGGCAATGCAAGGAGAAACTACTCAACGGCAGTCAGAGAGTCCAGTTTGGCCACATTCTACCAGAAAAGAACAGGAACATAAAACTTCACAGCTGAAGGTGAAACAGCCAGAGACAACATCTTCCACTGGCAAAACAGAACATCAAAAATTGCAACCAAAGCTGGAACCAACTGATTCACTGTATTCCCAGGGAGAAACAGTACAAGAAGCTGTACAGAGAGACTTAGAAGGTCCAGAGCCATCATGTTTCATTAGTGAAGCAGAGCAACAGGAAAACGTACAAGTAGTTTCAGAAAAGAGGGATGGCTCATTTATCACTGAAGAGGTGATGCAAAAAGGAGTGGAGTCAGGAACTTTGCAGTCACAATTGACTGACAGAGCAAAGCCCTGGGAAATGAGACAAATGGAGCAGGAGCAGTCTTTTCCTTCCTGTTCCACTGCTGGTAGTCAGCAACAGGAAACACCACAACCACTCAATGTGCCCCAGCCAGATGTTTCAAGGTCCTTTGGCAGAATGGAACAAGGTACAGTACAAAGAGAGGTGAAACAGCAGGAAACAGACCAACAGGAAGCTGTGCAAATGGAAACAGAGTATTCAGGTATTTCAGAAAGCCTGGGTAAAGAGGAGCCACAGGTCACAGACCAAATTAATTTGGCACCGCAAGAAATAGCTCGACCTGGGTTAGTGCATCCATCTTTGCCATATTCATTCAGTAAGCAAATGCAAGAAGAAATGCAAACAGAGCCAGCATATTCAGAAAAAACATTTTATGTAAGTACAGAAACAGAGAAAGAAATTGTACAACACAAATCACAGCAACAAAAAACAGTACATCCAGAGCCGGAGCAAACACTATTGCCTCTTCCAGTGAAAAAGATACTCCACTGGAAATGGAAATAGCTTCAGAATATCCAGATTTGCCATATTCTTCTCATGAGCAAGAAAAATTATTGAAAAGTCCAACCTTACCATTCCATTTGAAGCAACAAGAAACTGAACCAGTAATGTTGGAACATCCAGATATTTCATGTGACAGTGGTGAATCAAAACAAGGTGACATTGTGGAGCAGGGGTCAGGACATCCAGAGCTCTCATACTCCGTGGAAGAAACTCAGCAAAAATCAGAACATTTGGATTCACAAGGAAGCCTGGGTGAGGCAGCACAAGATGAAAGTATGGATTGGTAGAATCTCACTACCCAAATCAGTCATGCCCACAACTGGATTCAAAACATTCAGATTCATCATTTTCCTTTGCTAAAGGCCAAGATCAATCAATTCAAAAGTTCGAATCTAAACATCAAGAATTGCCTAAAGTAGCTAGAAAAAGAGCTGCTCCAGCAACTACACAAATAGAGTCAAAATATCCAGAAACTGCACTGTGGGAAATGAAGCATCCTGATTTGTCACATTCCACTGGTGAGACAAGCCAGGAAGAAGTAGCACCATTGGATCAAAAACACAGAAAACCTTCTCTTGGCAGAGAAAAGCAGCAGAAAGCCACAAAGCAGGAGTTAGAACAAGAAAAGTTAACATATTCTCCTGATAAAAGGGACACTTTAGAACATGCCCAGGAGGGCATGGAACAACCGAATTTATCATTTTCCATTGATAGGCCAGATGATGAAATGACACCACCAGAGGCAGAGCATACTGATGTGATATCTCCTCTGGACAACACAAAGGTACAACGAAGAGTACAAGAAACAGAGCAAACTTATCCCATTAGACAAATGGAACAAAAAACAGTTCAGCCAGAAGTGGAATTTTCACATTTGTCACGTTCTGTGGGTACAGCAGAGGAAACAGAAATGGCAGAACCAAGGCAGGGACATTCTGATTTGCCTTACTCTGTTTTCAAAGTAGGAGGACTGCAAACATCACAGCTGAAACCTGAACACCCTGATCTACCACATTCCCTCAACAAAGTGCAGGAAACAATCCAGCCAGGTGCATTGCATGGTCATGACAAAATGGAACAACTCTCACCTGCACAGCTGGAGCCAGGCCAAGCAAGCTTGGCACCCCTGGCCAGGGAAGTGGAGCAAGGAGGGATGGAGCACACAGCTGTGGAATGCTCTGAAGAGGAACAGTCTGTCAGCAGAGCAGAGCATCCACAAGCTGCAAAGGAGAAACAGAGAGCTCCAGATGCACCATCCCAGAGTGGAAAAACAGAAACGTTAAAAGCAGAGCCAAAGCATCCTGATTCCCTGCATTCCATTGATAAAGCAAAGCCACAGGGAACTACAGAACCAGTGTTAGAAAAACCAGATCTGTCATCTTGGCCTGGCGCAACAGAGCAAGGACAAACTGCTGGAGAGGAGAAGCCAGGCTTCTTGCATTCTTTCAAAAAAGAGGCACAAGGCAAGAAAGCACAGACAGAATTGGGACATTCAGAATTATGTCATTCTCTCAGTGAGGCAGAACAAGAAACTTTAAATGCAAAATCACACCATTCAGATTTATCTGCTGGCAGATTAGAACACCATGAAATCATACAGCCAGAGGCAGAAGTAATGGATTTATCATGTTCAATTGGTGAAACACAGCAAACTCAAATTGCTCATGAGGATTTGGAGTGCCTGGATTCCAGTGGCACAGTACAGCAAGAAAAGATTCAACCAGAGCAAGAAAAGACAGATGAGTTTTCATCATCCCTCAGCAAAGCAGAGGAATGGAAATATGCAGGAATGCAGGAAGAACAACCTGAACTGCAGTGCTCTATGGAGAAAACAGAAGGACTGCAAAATTCCCAAGCAAACTCAGAATATGCAGATTTGTCATTCTCTGTTGGCACAGCAGAACCTCATAAAACAACACAGCCAGAGCTGAAAGAACAGAGTTTGTTGCATTCATTTGTCAAAACAAAGCCATCATGGGCTGTCCCACCCGAGTCTGAACATGCAAATGTCATGGATGCCAAGGGCAAAGTACTGCACATGGATTTGTCCTCTTCTGTTAGTGAAGAAAAACGAAGTGCACAGGTCAAACAGGAGAGGGAAAGCTATACATTACACCCACAGGAAATAGTACAGCTAAAATTGGCACAACCAGTGTTTTCAAGTCCTCATGGCAAGGAAGAGCAACCAAAGGCATCCCCAGTGGAAGGGGAGTTCCAAGACTTCTATTCCTCTGGCAAAACAGAAAAACAGGACGTTGCACAAGCAGGGTTCATGCCTTCTGATGTTTCATATTCCACAAGAAAATCAGAGCAGTTGCAACCAGAACAACTGAATTCAAAACATCCAGATTTGTCCTCCTCTCTTGGCAAAGCAGAGGCTCATGTAATAAAGCCACCAGATTTATCATATTCCTATGGCCAGGCAGAGCAACCACAGACTGCCCAGCTGGAGCATCCAGAGATACCATATTTCACTGGTGAAACAAAGTGGAGGGATGGGGTCCAACCAGAACAGCCATGTGTTAGTTTGCAGTCCTCTGATGTTGAAACAGAGCAGCCAGAAACACCTTCTGTAGCACAAACCTATGTCACGACTGAGGAGCAGGGAACTGCACAACCAAGCTTCAAACAGTCAGATTTATTAAGTCCTACTGACAAAGCAGAAAAGCGTGAGATGGCCCCACTGAGAGCAGGAGATTCACAGAAGCGAGACACTGGTGCTCCTTCATCTCTAAGTGCTCAGCTGGAAACTGAACAACAAAATCTATCATTTTCCACTGAGGAAGCAGACAGCCACAAAATTCAACCATATTCCTCTCTCACTGAACAAACAGTGTCTGTACCTTTGGGTGCTTCACATACTGTCTCTGAAACAAGCCCTGAAGGAAGTCCAAAGTCTTCACCTGTAACCGAAGGCTCACGCCCCAAACATTTGGATATATCTTACTCCTGCTATAAAACAGAGCACTCAGAAACTGCCCTGCCTGAGCCAGGGTCCTTTCTTGCAAGAAAAGCAGAGAATACAGAAAGTCTTCTACATTTGCCTGTAGCTGCAAAGTCAGAGGCTGAATGTGAATTTTTACCTGAAGCTGAGAGAGAACAGACTCCACATTACTTTCACACAGCTACACAACTAGAATCTGAGCAACTAAATTTATCATATTCTGCAGATAAAATAGAAACTCTAGAAAGTCAGGATTACTTGACTGTACCTTCAAAACCACAGTCTGAACCCTCAGTTCCATTTTATTCAGCTGATGAAACATGTCAGCAAGGAGTTCCACCCTACTCAAAACCAGTCTCTGAATATCTAGTTCCTACATGGTCCCTTGCTGAAAAAGAAAGTCAAAGTATGCAGCCACTTATTACCCAGTCCAAACAATCAGAGAGTGAACATGTAATTCCACCACACAATGAAAAACAGTTGCAAAAAATTCAACTCAGTTCACCAGAAACAGCAAGCTTAAAGACAGTGCACTTGGAGAGTATGCCTCAAGTGCAAGGCCAAAACAAGCCAGAATCTTCTTTGTTGGACACAATATATTTGTCTCCAGAACAGCTAAGAAGTTCCTCTAAATTCACTACTGAGCAATATGAGCAAGAAATGCAACTTGATGTACAGACAGTGCCAAAGTCAGTGACCGCAGAGCCAAAGGTGTCTGGTGTAGCAGACCAGCAAGCAGAGTCATCAGAGTCATTTGTGCCTTTTCATAAATTATCTGGAAAGTCAGAACTTGAAAAGTCAGTATCAGTGGCTTTCACTGAAGGTGAAGAGAAACAAAATATTCCGTCATCTTTATCTGATGTAGCAGACGTGCTTAGAAAGCAACCTAACAAAGTTTCAGGCATCTATACTGAAGGAGAACATAGATGTGAAATGCAACAATGTTTTGAAGACCAAAAGCATACAACCTTGGAGCATCCGGGAGTTGTTTCATCAGACTTTGCTCATGAAACTGTGACACACAAAACTCAGCATTATTCTGGTGAAAGGGGCAGCCTCTCTTCAGCAGAGATTAAGCCCCTTAGCTCAGGTTCTGAAGAAAAGCAGAACCCAGAAATTCCATCTTTTGGGCTGGCTAGCTGGCTGGTAGAAGAGGTGAAAGCTCGCTCAATTAGTCCAAGAGGGGCTGCAGATGTAGACACACAAGGAATTCAGCTTACTTCAAATGAAGCTTCTGATTTTGGATCAAAACAACTCCCAGCTGGAAGTTGCACAGAATTTACAGTTCATGGGACTACAGAGACTATGGGACATACATTTAGAGTTGCTGAATCAGTGTCAAATAAATTTCCTGATGGGAAGTCCTCAGGCACTAGTCCCAGAACACAAAGGCATGATTTACCATCTCTAGTAAGAGATAATCGAGATCCAGAAGTTTTCCTGCAGCATCAAACTAATACTTTAACCCCGACAAAAATTGAAGCAATGCAACATCTGGAGGCAGGCAAAATGTCTGAAGTGCCTGAACATTACCTGAGAGGAGAAGAGGAAGAAATGGAACATGCAAGTGCTGTAGAAGACAGTCAGTGTGCTCTGGAGACTATTGATCAAAAAGATCTATTTAACATAATTTCAGAAGGTTATGAAATACTCAATATTCATGCACCTACACATATTTCTTCTGTTGATCAAGAAGAAAGTAAACACATGCCTGATAAATTAGAATACTTGGAAACAAATCCTTCATTAAGAAGAAAATTAGTTGAGGATGACCAGAGAACCCTAACTTCTGGAAGAACCACAGAAATTTCAGAAAGCTCATTATTGGGAAAGACTGCAAGCCATGAACTAATAGAACTGATCAAAAAGGATGATGTTGAGGAAACTGAAGAAACTCAACAAGAAAACCTCCTGTTGCCAGAAAACAATAATTATGCAAAATTGGATCCTAATAATGGTACTGCTGATGTGGATTATTTTGAAAAATACACATTGATTGATGACAAATCTCCAATTAAGCCACAATTTGAAAGACGAATTTCATTGTCTCCTGTGACAGAAGACCCCAATGAATATATGGAAGAAGCCAAATCTTTTAAAGAAAGTACTGAGGTAGATACTTTGGAAGAGTTTTCCTTACTTGAGGATGTGGATGAAGTCTTTTACGGTACCATAAAAGGAGAAAGCAAAATGCAGTCCTATGCAGATGCTTCAACACCTTTACCACTGCAAAGATCAATTGATTCCAGCAGTAAAAGCATTACAAATGTAGAAGATGAATGGAAGTCACCAGGGACCCCACTCTTTGATTCAGAAGAAGGAGTGCTAGAACGATCTCTCTTGTTCCCTACCACTGTTGCTGCAGTTAACCCAGAGCTCTTAGAGGAGCCACCTGCACTGTCATTTTTATATAAGGACCTCTATGCAGAAGCAGTAGGAGAAAAGACAAAGGATGAGACTCCCTCTGATGAAGACAGTGGTAATTCTAATGCTTCTTTCCCTAGTAGAAATTCAGACACGGATGATGGAACTGGAATGTATTTTGAAAAATACATTCTTAAAGATGAAATTCCAAGTAAGGCCATAGGGCCTCAAAAAGATCAGATACCAGAGGATGAGTCCTTTAGTGGAGGAATTTTGGTCTGGAGTTCAGAGAATAAGGAGAGGCAGGGATCTGGTGATGTTCAATATGTCCAAACTGAGGTTCTGTCAGAAAGAGGTGTTATGGAGAGAGACAAACTCCAGGTTGACAGCAACATTCAAGCAACAATATGCAAGCCAATGCATGCCATTCCTTTTGGAAGCAAAACAGTTCTCTCAGGTGCAGGGACTGATATCACTGAACAAAGAGAAGAAGAAGAGGTACCAGTAGAAAGAACTGAAGAGTTGCCAGAGCAGTCAAGTCAACAAGGATACAGTCATCAGGTGAATTATCAGGGAGCTGCCTATCAAGAAGCTAGTGCTAAGCAGGAAGAATGGCAAGATATAACAGCAGTTCCTCAAATGGAAAAGTACGTTCCATATGTCAGGGCTCCCACTGAAGACAGTGCAGATGATCAGTTTACTCAGGAACATCTCTCCTGTGTTCCTACCATTCAGCAAACAGAGACTCCAGACTTGCAAAGAGAGGAGCAGCACCGTGATGTTTATGAAGATTTTGCTGAGTCAATGGACTATGATGTGATTACACAAGAAGAGCTTTTGCAAGATGAAATATCATCTCAGTTTACACACGAGGAACTATTATTTGAAGACAGGGACTCCTTTGATCATGCTGCTGATAGTTATGAATTTGTTAATGAGCCGGAACAAAGAACTCCTGTTGAGCTTGAAGATTCAGGCTTTGTGGTGATGTATCCTGAAAAATCAGCAGCAAACATTCCTCAAGTTGAGAGCCCACAAAGAGAACTGAAGAAAACACAAGTAGACACTTACTGTTACCACTGCAAATGCCCAATATCTGCTATTGACAAGCTTTTTGGAGAGCATAAAGAGCATGAAGTCACAACACTAGATGATGCTGCAGCCAAGATGAAGGTAAGAATTAATTTGGGTAAAAAAAGTAGCTACTAAGGCTAATTTCTCCAATCCTTTTGCATTGTCAAGAGGAGAGACTTCAAAGAGCAGTCCAGAAGCTAAGATGCAGTATCTATTAAATAAGAACTATTCCTACATGTATGTTGGAGGTCTTGAAGGGAGACTGTCTTATTAAGGTATTGTCTGGACTCCTAGACTTGCTAAGCTGGTATTTTAATTTATTCAGAAGTTTGAATGGCCTTGTTTATAGGTAGTTGTTACCAGACTTTTCATCTCATAGTCTTATCTGTGTAAGTTTGTTCTGGTTTTGATGTGTAGGGGGAGAAATGGGAAGAATGTTGTTTCTATGAAAATAAAACTTGAGTAACAGCAGCTCACTTTACTTGACAAGGTAAAAAAGCCTCCATATGTGGAGACCAGTGTCATCATAGTGTTCCCTGTCCCACTTACATGCGTTGGTTGCTTGGAGATGTTAGCCAAATTACCCTACACAGTTTTGCTGAAGCGCCAACCTATTTTCTGTTTCATTCAATTTCATCTGCAAAATGGCCTTAAACTGGAGAGGGATGTTTTACACGGGCATGTAGGGACAGGACAGTGTCTTTAAACTGAAAGGGAGCAGGTTTATATTAGACATTAGGAAAAAGATTCTTTGCAGTTAGGGTGATGTGGCAATGGAACAGGTTTTCCAGAGAAGCTGTGGATGTCCACCCCTGGAAGTGTTAAAGGCCAGGATGGATGGGGCTCTGATAAACCTAGTCAGGGTGTCCCTGCCCATGGCAAGGAAATAGGAACTAAATGGTCTTTAAAGTCCTTTCCAACCCAAACTAAATTCTGTGATCTGTGTCAATAGCATTGTGGTGTCAGCACAGGTAAGAGTTTATAGTCCTACTTCTTGCCAATATATCCAAGCTGTTCCACCCTAAAGGACAGATAAAATGCCTTCCATTTCAGTAAGCTAATCCATTGTTATAAATTCTAGGGAAAGTGCTTTTTCTGTGGAAGCTATTTTTCATTAAAGTGCAGTTCTGCTTGTGAAAACAACACGTATGTGATACCTCACTTCTCCCATATCAGATCTGTTCATGTACAAGTGAACATATCATTCAGATGTTCCTTTTTTGGTTACCAGCTATTTACTCTCACTCCAGTAAATGAAAGGTGAGATCTCTTTTTTGGCACATGTTCATTTGACAGGAATACAGATTTCTTGTCATTTTACTGAAATCCCAGAAGAGCTTGTATTGGTGGTATTTATGTTATTTTTTATATTACCTCATATGTAGAAGAGAGAAATCAGAAGTAGGAGGAGTCAGTGTGACAGTTTCAGATATCAGTACTTGCAGACTCTCTCCATGGTGCTCAGATGTAGAGGAGCTGTTTTTTGGACATGGCCATTCATGCTTGACTTAGCAGTGATAACAAGGCACAAGTTAAGTCAGCAATAAAGTCACAGATCCCAGCCACCCCTCAGATGTACCCACATTACAGCGAGTCAAGTTCAGCTGCAGATAAACACCCCATGACATCACTCCCTGGCTGTGGAGCACGGATATGAAGCCAGTATTAAATCTGGCTGCAACACAGGCCTGGCTTCACATGATTGCTAACACTCAGGGCTCGGGTTACTTTGAGACTGCAGTTGTCTGACTCTTGTTACTTCTGTATAATTACTGAGAAAATATTAAGATAGCAAAATGCTTGTTGCATGATTTTAAAATTTTTTAAAATTATTTTTTTTTATTACTGTTGCATGAAAACTGTGAGAACATAGCTTCACAGTAAGTTAAATGAGCTATGGCTAGCATCTGTCAGATTTTACAGTTCATCCTGACAAACAGAAATTTGTTTCCAAATCTTGATTTGCCTTTAAACCAATGCCATTAAACATTTTTAAAGGGAGCTTTCAATTGTATTGTCCAATGTGACATTTGTAATTAATGTAAAGTCATGTGCTTTTTTCCTACAGATCTAGCTGTAAAATTTTGCCATAATAAGAAGCTGTTACAAAAGAAGATAACCTTCCTTTTAGATTTATGCCATTGAATTAAAACCAAGCATTTTTATAAATTATGAATTGTGTCAGAGCAGTTGAACAATTTATTTTCTTAAAAGGTCAAGAAGCACTAAGAAAAAGTTCTGAGTTGTCTCTGATGTCTGTTGTGCCTTGGACTGCTTTTGCTTCTGCATAACTCAACCAGTGATGTTGATGACTTTTTGTTTGTAGGAATTATATATATATATATATATATATATACATAGACATACATAAAGGTATATCTATTTAGCTATATACCCATCTATATGGAGACAGATACCTATCTTTAAAATTCTAATTTAAAAAGCCATGACATGGTATAATCTATTACCCTCACAACTACCTTTGTTATCTTCCTTTTATGGGCTTGTTCCTGTGATCTCTCAAGGATACCCATGAGGCTCTGAGTACCCTCACTCTCTGGCAAAGCTGCATTGGAATTCATAACATTCAACAGCTTGTGTGGACAGAGCACCTTATCAAACTGAACTCACTTGTTTTGGTTTGGAAACAGTTCTGTGACTGTTCAGTTGCTATTTCTGTGCTTGTCTTTGCAGCCAGGGTGATACTTGAACTTATTTACCAATTGTTCCAATGGTGGCTCGTGGCACAAGGAAAATATTCACCTAAAATAAATTCTCTGTAAAAAGTTTTTAAAATAACCTGCCTAAGTTACTGAAACATTTTAAATTTCAGGATCAGTTAAGTAAATTGCTAGCAGCACTGGAAGAAAAGTCAATGAAGATCGAAGCGTTTGTGAGTGATATTGAATTGCGATTTAACTCAGTTGAGGTAAGTCCACTGTTTTAGCACAGTTTTCTTTCCCTCTACAAGATTACTTCTAAGATATGCTTGTCTTGTTGTGCAGCATCATTGCTTCCACTAAAATGGGCTGCTTCTCCAGTCCTCAAACTGACTTCTCTGGAAGTTCACTGGAAGGTGTTAACTTTGGAGGAAGTAAAAAATTTCTTTTTTGCACATTACTGCAAAGTGGAATATGTAACTGTCAAACACTGAAGGAAAAAGTTCCCTTAATTTTGTTTATGCCTATAAAAAGCTCACACTGTACCTTTATTTAGAATCCCATGTAAAGCAACTAAACTAGTTGGCCAGTGTCTTAAGTTCTGATTGCCCAAGTTCTTAAGCCTTGAGAGCTCTATCAACTCCAGTTTTAAGTATGCATTTTTATCTCTTTTTTGGTCAGACTTTGTATCTCAGTGATCAAATATTAAAGTTTAGTTTTAAACCCTAACAGTAAAAAAAAAAAAAAAAAAAAAAAAAAAAAGAAGAAGAAGAAGCTGTTGTTGGTTTTTATGCATTTCTCTAGAGAAATTTCTCCCAGAGGAGTTTGCCTGCAGAAATAAAGTTGCCTAATTGACAATGTGCCAGAATGAACCTGGTGGATGGCTTGTGTGTGGGTAATTGAGAATTTCTGTATATTCATTAAAGGCTGTCATTTTGTTCTGCAGGAAAACTGTAAGAAAAATGCAGACTTATTGGAAAAGCAGAATGAAGAGATGATTAAGAAAGTGGTAGCACAATATGATGAGAAATCAGAGAACTTTGAGGAAGTGAAGAAGATGAAAATGGAGTACCTGTATGAGCAGATGGTAAATTTCCAGCAAACTGTTGATTCAGCAAAGGAAACTTTGGAGACAACAGTAAAAGAAACAGATGAAGTGGATGGATTTGTTTTCCTAAATGTAAGTAAAATTGGCTTTCATGCTGTAGCTTTTATGATATTAGTTAGGAAAGGACTTCTGTACCTAGGGTCTCGATATTTTTTTTTTTAAGACAGCTAAATCCTGCTAGCTCAGCTATTCCACTCTGAAACTGCTGGATCATTTAGTTTTGATGTGGGAATTCTCAGAGAGAACTGTAGAGAGGATGCATAGGACAAAAATGTGATTTGTGCTACTAAAATGGTTCTGTTCATTTTTTAAGAAGGTGAAAAGACAGTTTTGTAATATATCTAGAATTAATAACTGAGAAGTAAGAGATGTTAGAGTTTTTGGGTGTTTAACCATATGAAAAATAAAATACATATTATGTATAATAATAAACAACAAGAAAGTGATCTTTGAAACAAGAAAATGTAATGGACAAGTAAAATGGTTTCTGGGCTGTAGGGGTTTTTGTTGTGTATTATTGTTGTTTTTGGGGCTTTGTTGTTGTTGTTTTGGGGTGTTTTTTAATGAGCAGATGGGCAGTATTTATGCACTCAGATTACTGAGGCTGTGATAAATAATTACTGTTGAAAAGCAGTGAGGGGCTGTGTTGGTTGGTGACTGGGGTGAAGCCTTGGCAGTGAGATAGGCTGAGGGCTGTGCTTGTGACATGCATGTCTGATGGTCCTTCCTGGATGTTAAAAACATCTCCAGTCAATCTGCAGGACTGGACCTACTAACAGATACAGTCATTAGTCTTAGGCTTTGTTCAGAGGGTGTTGCTGGTCCTCCAGTACTGTTCTTGTGCTGCAAGACTTGCCCAAGTGAGCCATAATATTTTCTTCTCTCCACAAGTGTATTAGAGAGGATGGAGCTTTTGGGACAATAATCTTCCCCCATTATGGAATTAGCATGTGGCCTGGAAGCTACAGATAAACTACCTTGGAATGCCAGAAATAGAAAGGCCAAATTACTGTCTAAAGACTGATCACTCATGCAAAAGAAACCAAAATACAAGTGTCCAGCCCATATATGCCCCAGCAGCTACAGAAATGATGGACCAATATTTGGCTTTCTTCCCTGCTCTGTGCCACACCATGTTGTAGTGTCCTGTAACCAAGCGAATGTTATGGTAGCTTGGCTATTTTGGGATGAAAAATCTAGATTATTTTCCTGATTTTGAGGATCAGTGCTTTGGCAAAAAGATAATTTTGTAATCTGTAATTCTTTTGTGGGGATGTGAAAATTATTGGATTTCCCTGCTCCTTTCTAGTAGTGATAAAGGACGGGAAATTTTTTGTTCACAGGCCAGGAAACATTAGCTGAAGATTCCTGGAGCATGGGACAAACTCTCATTCCATAAGTACAAATCTCACATGGCTTCTAGTAATGAGAAGTTATGAAGGACATTTTAGCCAGAATTTGGATTTAACTGTTCTTAATGTGCGAGTGATTTCTTTCTCTAAAAGTCCTGGTTTAAAAAAGTATTTGATTCTGTTCTGTCTTTAAATGTAGATATTGAATACTGACCCCTCAGGGCCTTAAAATGAGACTTATACTCTAATATCCTGCTGAGCCAGAGCTTTGAAATGAAATATTTCTAAGAAAACAAATTCTCTACTGGTGTGAATGAGCAGCATTCCACACAGCCTCAAGTCAATAAAGCTGTGTGTTTTATGTCTGTGGAGAGTAGAAAGACTGTTAGATGATCATGATTGGCTTTTCAGCACTTTGGGGGTTTTGAAAACTGTTAACACATTTCTTTTCCCTTCTCTAGTCATCTAAAGAATTGAATAAAAGGTACATGAAGTATGGGTTAACGGCACTGTAGTGAGTACTAGGCCTAGCATGCCAGATGCTTCATTTAGTATTTGTGAGCTTTGAAAACACACCACTAGTAATCAGAGCTATCTTCATAAACCTTGCTAATAATGAAATTTAGGAAAGTGGCTTGATATTTGTTGCTGTAACTGACTGGTTTTGAAGTGTTTTGCACGTGTTCTGTAATACATTAATTAAACAAACAGCATGTTAAAACATCAGCTCAGTTTTACTTCTATACACAGACTTTTTAAACAGATGCTCCTTGTAGTTATTACTATACATAAATACATGACAATCACTGTGAACATGAACCTTTTAGACTATTAAGACATATTAAAACACTGATACGTTTCTTTTTTCACTAGTCTGGTTCTGTATCACTTAGTCTCTGAAAGGTTGTAACAAAGCAACACAGGTAGTTTGACTATGTTTCTGAACACATCTCCAGAAAAATGAGATTAAGTAAATTTCAAAACCTGACTAGGAGACTACAACCTGATGTTTTCCTACAGCTTTCCATTGGCACTGCCTGATTCAGGGTGTTTCAGAGGGCTGCTGCCCCACCATAACTGCACCACGGTCTGCCTGTCCACACCAGGAAATGCATACAATCACAAACAGTTCTCTGCCACGTGGGATTTTCTCAAGGGAGTTATTCTGTTGGGTCCCATCATTTATGAGAGAAGTGTTCAACCGTAAGCCCATATCTCCCCACAAAATTTTCTAGGGTAGGGGGACAACATTCAGAGCAGTTGGCTGCAGGCTTCTCCTGTGCAAGCCCCCAGACCTGCACTGCCCAGCCCACCACCCCTGACCTTCCCCAGAGATTGTGCAGTGCATATCAAACACACCCTTGTCAGTGCTGCCTCAGCCATTACAGGGATGTGTGTGCTGACAGGGACTGGGGTATAACAGTGACACCAGGGTTTCAGTTTGCAGTCAAATTACAACCCCAGGAGAGCGATCTGGAGAGAATGTGCCAAACACTCCTTCAAGGTTTCTATTAATCTCCAGAATTAGAACTGTAAATCTGGACTCACCTGTTGCAAGTCAAACTGTCTGGCCATGTATCTGCATTTAGTTTATTGCGTAACATTAGAGCAGGTAAAACAATTTCCCAAGGCTTTCTGTCCACTTGATCTTTACATTTTACTTACACAATAAAGTTTATTCTGTTTGGTGCATGGGCTTGTTTATTATTTATTATTTAGTTTGGTAATACCCGTCTATCTAAAATAGGTTAAGAACAAGTCAATTTAACAATGCATGCTTTTCTAAATAAAGTGTATTTTTCATTTTTTGTGCTTTGTTAAGATTATGCATAATTAATTATTTCAGTGACTGAAAAAAAATGAAGGGGAGAAATATAAAATTCAGATGCCCTGAAAAAACAATTTCTTCCATTTTCTTGAGGCTGCTTCAAGATTTTGGGGTTTTTTTCGTATAATGAACCCAGCAAATACAGGCTAAATAAGTGGACTCTGTCTTCCCTCTCATGTTTTTTGGCTTGCCACAAGCAGCTGCTTTACATTACATCTCTTGGAGTCAGCTGCAGTAGTTAGCTCTAAGGTTTTTAACCTTTAAAGTCACTGGATTAGCAAGCCCAAACCCCTGTGTTCTTGAGAGTCTTGCTGAGAATTTCCACATCTTCACATTCCCATGGGTTAAGTGTAAAGAGACCATGTGCACCCTCACTGTGCTCCTGACTTGAAACTGCACTATGGCCTGAATGTTCAAAAATCAGGGAAAGAGCTTCTCCTTGCATGCTGTCCTCAAGTTCCCAGGACATGTTCAGAGAAGCATGTGTCATGTGGCCTTTGCCTCTGGCCTTTGGAAAACTATGCAAAACCACAAAGGATTTACATGGACAGATATGTGTTTTCTTCCAATTAGGTTGCTTTCTGCAATGGATACCACTCTCTCTCTAGAGAAGGTGCCCAGTGCTTTTTCACTGTTTGAGCACTATGCAGACAGTCCAGGACAAAGCAATCAACACTCCTTACAACACGTGGCTGGTAAGAAGCTCTGGATATTGTCTTCACAAAAGCTAACATTCTGGCAATACTTTGGAAATTTCGGGAAGCTAAAAATAGAATCTATTTGAGAAGTGTAGATTTGCAAACCATGTAATTAGCAATCAGAGTTGAATGTAAAATGAAGTTTAATTGTGCACAAATGTTTGGCTTATAGTAGGTACAGTAAGATGAGCAAGAGGGAGAAGTGCTAAATTGGAGGATTCTTGCATCATTTCAGACATCTGTACCTCAGACAAACTGAAGGTCTCGATCTGTAAATCTCCCAGGGCTAAAGAAGTTGCTTTTCCTTGCATGCAGAGATAGAAGGAGCAATCAAAGGGTCTCTTGAGCTCTCTTCCTCTGAGGGTGGCCGCCCCAAAATGTTTGGTGTGGGAATGAGAGCAGGGTGTTGTTTGATGTCTGAGGTCCCTGGACTTGTCACAAGACAATGGAGGCAGCTGAAACTCCCAAGTGATGTGAAGGGGAAGTAGTTAACTATAGCTAGAAACAGCCTCTGCCTGGGAGGGTAGTAGTGCAAATTGCACATGAGAAAGGGGTGTACTTATCTCTGTCCTTTAAAAAGCCTGAGTGTGTTATCTAGGTATGGACAGCTGTCAACGGAGATCTTGTCAGCACCATTCTGTGGATTTGTTTTCCTCATAATGGGACCTCACTTCAGGGTTTCTTTTTCAAGAGAACAGTGGTTTAGGGATCTCCTTTTCCACTGTCATGCTTTGTGGCCTCCCATTTGTCATCACATGCACCACTGCCATTATAGTCACTCCATGGGTTTTGAGGCCCCTTTCTCATGTATGTGGTCCCTGAGCACTGAAACTAGAGCATTAGGTTCCCTAAGGTGCTTTGTTCACTGGCTGGGTTTTCGAGACTAATGGGACATTGGAGAAGTGCTCACTTTGTGCAGACTCTCCGGTGTCTAATGAGGGCTGAGGGCACTTAGCAGTGTCAGTATGGAGAGATTGTCCCTCTCCTCCACACCACTGCTTTTATTAGACTTAGAGGAACTCAAATACATCTGAGATGTTAATGTCCTTGTCAGATGGGTATGAATTTGCCTGTGGCATGTGAAGCTTCTCAGGTGAAGCTGGACAGGCATTTGTGCAGGCAGCATTACTGCAGTGTCATTTTTTTAGGAAGTCAGATAAAAAGAGCATTTTTGTAACTCACTCTGCCAGTTAACTTGCTGGTGTAAATGTGCTGTATCTCTTGGCTTAGTTCCTAAACTTCCTCTTGCAGTCCCATGGGTGCAACTGTTCATTCCTCCTAGGCTGCTGCCTACTGGCAAGGTCGTACAGGAGGACAGAGCCATGTATTTATTTTACCCACAAGCCACTCCAACATTTATTTCCCTAAACTGCTGAAGTCTGCTTTCTGGGTTAGTTTGCATTAGATACTGTGTTTTCTGGCTCCAGACCAGTTTGCTTTGACAAACTCCAAATGAATAATTGTTCACTAGAAAGTGATCTTCAAAGCTCCTTATCCTTTATGCTTACTCAATCTCTAACATACCTAAGTGTTTTGTCTTCACTTTTACTGCAAAGTATTTCAGCTGCTACCATGATTTTTACTTTGGCAAGCAGTAGACAAAAAATTTGATGTGTTTTTTCTTATTTATTTGATAGTTCGTTTTTTCAAGGTTACAACATTCCTGAAGGAAAATAGTGACAGGTATACATGAAACTTGATTTGGAATTAAATGGCTTGAATACATAATTTTATCACATACTGGGGAACATTTTCGGGCACTTGGGATTTTATTTGACTGAAGCCATATGATGAAATGCATAGGAGATGCCAGGTTTCTTCAATCCATGTATTTTCCTTCAGAAAGAATTGTGTACTGAACAATTTAATAGAACATTATTTTCACCGCTTCAGATACATCTTCCCTTCAAAATGCCCTCCATTTCCAAATTTTCCATATCCCCTAATGAAAAGCCCTTTTCCCTCAAATTCTTCCTCCTTTCATGTAATCCATTTCCATTCATAAATGCATTAGCATAAAAACCCTTGCAGCATGCCGTTGAGCATAATGGAATCCAGGTTCTGCCTAGGAATAGAAGACTGGGAATAATTTAAAAAAAATTAAAAATAATTATTTCCAAAGCCCACTGCGAGTCCTGGCCTTTTATGCTGGAAGGTGAGGACCTCTGCTGATTGTAAAACAGTTTCCAGTAGAGACACAGAGGAATATGTCTGCTCTCCTTCTTCAGGTACACAATGCTGAGGAAATATTGTTTCTCATTACATCTGAAAACTCATGGATTACTGTGGAGATTACATAGCATGATGGAAAACTTCCTTACACCGCAGGACTTCAATTCAAACTTAAATGATGAGAACATATGCCACTTTTCTGTTGAAAAACATCATTTAATCAAATTCATTGCAAATACCTTATTTTTTAAAATTAAAATTCACTTTAAAAAGCGACCACTTAAAAGAGGACAATGCAAAAATGTTCTGTTTCTGAAGATAATAGTTCAGCTTCTTGTTTTGAAATTGCTTCCTTTCAAATTGTTTCATACTATGCAAAAGGAAATTAGAAATCAAATGTTTCTCAGTGTTGCTGAACTGAATTTTGATCTATGATTTTTTTTCAGAAGTTTCATTCAGTAAACTAGCTTCTGTTCAGATTTGGCATAATAATAAATCTTGCAACTGTGGGGTTTCTGTGATCAAAAATAGTGGTTTCTAGGCAACTTCATGGGGAAAAAATGGTTTCCCCACTACGTCCACTGAAAGGAAGTATTTTCCTAAAGATGATAAATTTCTTAATTGCCAACTCTAGATGCAGTCAAAAGACAAAATGAGGATTGTTTTTAGCAATAAGAAGGATAATTTTTTTCAATGGGAAGCAGATGTAATGCTACTGTACTGGTAGCTCTCTGTATAAATCATAAGGAAACAGCCAGCATCTGCATTTGCCTTGTTCATGCCACAGGGGATCATCATCATTACTGTGGAGATAAGTGAAAAGAAAGCTAAAGCTTTCTGCTGAGATTCTAAGAGAATTCATGAAATATGGAAATTTACTGGGTGAAGAAATAGAACCATATATTTTCGTTCCCTGCAATCACTTTAACAATTATAATCTTTGGGGGCTTTTTGCTTCTTTCTTTCCCCTCCCTCTCTTCTATGACATAATCACAGAGGCGAACAATATCTCATCTGGGGCTGGATGCGTGTCAATCAGGAGACAAAAGTTTGTGTGAAAGCTGGGGAGCCTTGGAAATCTTTGGAGCACTTTGTGAGGAATGATCCTGGTAGCCCCACGGGGTTCAGGTGCTTTGGCAGAGTTCAGGTTCACCTGCAAACCAAGAATTCTCAGTCCCCTGGGTCTGTGGGGAAATGAAGGAGTGCCAAGCTGTGGGTGTGCAGCAGGAGTCCACCCCAGAGCAGGGGTGGATCTGGGAGTGCAGTGCTCCTCAGTGCATTTAGAGCCTTCTCTGCCTGAAGCACACCCCTGCTGCTGTCAGCTGGCACGCTGCAAGAATCCCTGCTGGGGGGGGCAGCTCTTTTCTGCTGCCCACGTTTCCAGGATCAGTACACACATCTCTCTGGAGCAGGGTGTAGGTGCATGCTGTGTGCTGGGTTTGGGTGGTCCAAGTACTAGGACTGCATCTTGTTTTGCCCAGACTTGTGAGGGAAGTGAGGGGCTTCCAACACTGAGCAGATCCCTTTTTTCTGTTCCTAGTTTATGAGGATCTGTTGCTCTAAAACTGCACCAGTATTCTGTGTACAGTATTTCCAGCAGTATTTCCTGCTGCACTTGCTCTGTGGAAATAAGCAACCTGAGTGAAAACAAGCAATTGGGTTGACTGGTGAATTTGTAGGTAATTTGGCTGAAAACACAGGAGCATGTATAGCAATGGGGGCCCTTCCTCTCAGTCCCACAGACACCGACTGTCATACCTCAGGAGCCAAACTCAGCCACCAGCACCTCCATTGCTGTCTACTGGGCTGTGAATGATGGGGACACCATCGACTGCTTCCAGGTCTACTGTATGGAGGAGCTGCAAGCCAGCAAAGATGCAGGAGGTGCGTAAGATCTTGCCTTTTCTGCCCTGGCCTGGGGTAAGCAGATGGGAGGATGAGCTGCTGGGGAGTGGCCAGGACATGGGAAGCAGATGGGACATGGGGAAGAAGGACATGGGCTCTATACATCATGCATAGAGCTAAAGATAGCCAATAATGGGGGAGAAGATCATGAGGAAGGTGCTGTTTCTTCTCTTCCCCTTTGTCCCCACAAATGCAAGATAATATCACAGTCTGTAAAGTCAAGAGCAGTTGTTTCCACCTGCTGAAGTGCCTTTTCATGAAGAGGCCTGACCATCAGAGAGGATGTGTCCGTGCTGCCCTATTATTTTTACTCATGGGGACTGCAGACAGAGCTCCCAAGGGGACAGATTTCATTATGTTTTTATGAACATGTGCTTCAGAAATATGTCCTCTTTGAAAAAGCATTAGGAAAAGGTAGTCAGTATTTCCACATGCAAATATTTTTTTCAAAATATTTCAAATGTTAAAAATTGAAATTTAATAAAGGGGATTGAAATGCTCATTTGTTAAAAAGCTCAAAGTAGAATATTAAGTCACTTTTAGTGACCTGGCTCTGCACAAATCCACGCATGCATATATGCGCAGGCTAAAGGATGGTAAGAAGTGTAGCTTTTTGTAGGGTGTAATTTATAGCTAAGTGCTATATAGTTCATTATGAGGAATTGTTATAGAGTGGTGACACCAGGGTTGGTAACTGCTGGTTGCATGTCCCAAACTTGCAGTCCAGTAGGACTGAGGGCAATAATCTCCACTTGCCATGAATGGCATTACCGTACTCTCAACTCAAGGGCACATCAAAAGCTTTCTGCCAGAGTGAAATATGGAGAGCTTAGCTAGTAATTATTCCTGGACTTTTTAAAATTGACTATTTTTAATAAGTTATTTGAAAGGCAAAGCTGTAATCCCTACCAGTGCAACCTTGAGTGCAAGGTCCTGTGCTTGTGTGTTCTCCTAGCCTTAGTGGAAGAGTACAGAGTGACAGTGAAGGAGAGCCACTGTGTCCTGGAGGACCTGGAGCCAGATCGCTGCTACAGCGTGTGGGTCATGGCTGTCAATGGCACAGGCTGCAGTTTACCCAGCGAAAAAGCCATTTTTAAAACAGGTATGTATACTTTTTTTTTTGTCATTTGATTATTACAAATTTCAGGCCCTGAGACCAATTTAATCTGCAGTGTTACTGACACAGAAGAAACTGCTTCATTTATCTCATCTGGCAGACAGCAGGCAGTTCAGGTCATTCCCCTGTTTGCTAAGAGATAGTGGCATAATTGTTCCTGAGAGGAAACTTGAAGGCATTCAAATTTGAAGATGTTTCCAGCGTTGGGCCACGTGGCTGCAGCATCAGGGCAGCATGTTAGGTATTTATCTTCTGCATGTGTTGCAGTGCTCCATGGAAGCCCTGGGAAAACCACATGGCTGGTCCCTGCTGCTGCTCCCTCTCCTGCCCACAGAGGAGAGGATGGCTGCATGTTTTGCCTCTCTCCCATCCACCTGAATACATCTGTGTTGTATTGATTTAAGGTACTAATTTTTCAAGGGAAGGACTGCTTTACTGAGATTACATGCTGTGTCTTGCTCAGTGGGACACAAATCTCAGGTGTGCCTGAGAGGCTCTGCTGTTGTTCAAGTAGTATAAATTGAGATGAGTAACTAGATGAGTATTGCTTATGAGCTTCATTTGACTGATTCATTTTTCTGAGCATTAATTTCTTTAATAATTTGTATTGACAAAACTGTTGCTTCTTGAATTACAAGCAAGGAGAAGCATCCTTGTGTTTGAGGCACTCCTGTCAATTTTTCAGTGCTACAGGAAAAAAACCAATTATTCCGTTCCTGCAGTCACAAATACAGGCAAGGATTTCTAACAATTTCATAGTAAAAAATTCTGTATCACACTGAGTTTCTTGTCGAAATGACTTGGCAGCAGCCACAGCTTCAAGCCTTTTGCTTAATCTACTAGACTTCAAATCTGTTGATAATTCTCCCCAATACTTAATTTGTGATTTATATTTTAACGAAGGTTGTTTTCTAGGGAACTCAAAGAGGAAAATCAAATTCTTTGGCCTCAGCAATCCAACTGTGAACATGGTGTGAACTTTCTGCCAAATGCACAAATAATTACGAGTTTTTGCTAGCTAATAAATCATAATTTTAAAAGGGGGTTTCACCTTTCTGAAACCATTATTCTTAAGAAATCTCATTGTGTTTTGGTGTCAGGCTCACCATACTTTTTCATAAAAATTGAATCCTTCTAAGAAAAGTTAATTTATTTGAGTCTTTCTTCAGCCTGTTTCTTTAAGAAAAGAAATAAACTGGGTAAAATGTGGGCTTATTAAACACCTTCCCTCAAAGCTCAGTTGAATTCCCTCTGGAGTGCATGAGCACTCAGACAGACTTTTGGGGACACTGCTGAGGACTGCCTGATGCAGAATTGCTGCATCTCTTCAACACCGAAGGCGGAAAGATGAGCACCAGTAAGGGAAGCAAGTTCTTCAGTGGGAGTCCAGCTGCTTTGATATAAAGATAAAATGCTTCAATTCTTCAAGCAGACCAATGAACTCAGAAGCAGGAATGCAGAGTTTATTTTTAGTAATTCAGATGAAAAGTTCACACGTACAAGAAAATAATTTGCTGGTATATGCAGTTACAGGAATATACACCTTAGTCAATGAACAAAGCTGAGACTCTTCCAGTTGTTGGGAATGCCCACAAAATTTCTCTGTTGGCACTGCACCCGTGGAGGTGTCAGTGTAGCCTGGAGAGTTGTGGGGAATGCAGATAGATGCTGCTGTAGCACCCCCCCTGAACCCCCTGACTCATGCTTTTCCACCTCCCAGACTCACAGCTTGTCCTTCCCTCTGCTGAGGAACATTCTGTTTCCAAACAGGATTTTCTGTGAGGGGATGATGCTGAAGGCAGGAAGTATCCCTCTACATCCCCCTTGATTCCTCCCCCACAACTGATCTTCTGGTGATCTGTCCTTGCAGTCCTAAAGACACAGAAGTGAACAGACCTTCTGCTGTTGCTCAAAACCTGCGTGATTCTCACCCTGTTGGCTCTTTGCCTCTTATACAATCACTTACATGAGCTCCAGAGTATTACAATGAAATTAGATTATGTATTCTAGCTGCAGTTAATTTGTTAAAAAAAATCTCAGAAGCACAGCAACAGCTTTTTCTGGTATGCTCACTTCAGCTACTCTTTAGACAGATATTTTCAAATTACAGTAAAAAAAGCTTAATGTCTTGTGACACAGTGTTTACACATACATAGTTGTAGGTATGTGTGTAGGCAAGCTGCTGAATGCAGGTATTAGGGGATTCAGCTATTAATTTTTCATTCTTCAGCAAGGATGCCTTTAGAAACAGACAGTAATCAAATTTACCAGCAGAGAATTAAGGAACTATTGCTAAGGAAGCTACAAAGAGGTATTACCAGATGATGCCCTATCCCACAAATTAATTGTTCTGCTGAATATGTACATTAGCTGTTCATGTAGTAAAAGATAAAGTAAATCTTAACCTGAACTGCTAACCTCCTGATTTTCACTAAACCAGGAAACTGTTAAATACTTGTGGGTGTTTTTCTTTCCTTTTCTATTAAAACCAAATAATTTTTCTTAAAAAACTAGAATGTATCTGGAATGTTTCCTGTAGGTTGATTAGATTATCTTGTCATAAAATCTCCACTTTTGTTTTAGGCTTCCTATTTGGTACCCCAAAAGTAAAATTAATTTTTATGACCCCTTTTTTATTTTTATTTTTTTTTAAATTTTTTTTATTAGTACCCTTTCTTTTAGGATTGTCATTAGGACTGTTTATGTGAGTTTCACAACAGGTCGTAAGGTGTTTTCTATTGCTATTTCCCAGAATGGGAAAAAGCAAGAGAATACAACTGATCCATTTTCAGCCTACAGTGTTGAATGTGCAGTTTCACACAATAGCTTTTGATTACTTGCAGCTAGTGCATTATTTTATATTCCGTTTTCTGTATTGCAGTCGGGCCTGTAGCTCTTAAACAGAATCTCTAAAAAGGAGAAATTACAGCACCGAATTTTAGCATTGCAAAAATAACCAGGACATAATTAAACAGAAAGTCAGCAAAGTCTCCCTGTCGTTTTTGCAGCAGCAGGCTCGTTTCTGATGCAGTTCATGCAGGGACGGCTGAGGACAGGATTGAGGTGATGCACGGAGAGCTGTAGGCAGTGCTGCCTCGGTGCTCTCTGCTCCTTGCAGATTGGCAGAAATGAGGAAACGGTGCTTGAGGAAAGGCATTAAAATTTACCATTCTAAGGATGTGACAAACGCACAACTATTCAAAATTACTTTCCCAGCGTGGTTTTTTTTTTTTATTATTTGTTTTCCCTGTAATGCACCCCTCCGCCATTCAAACACAAGCTAAAGAACACCGCTGGATGGGTACAAATCCACCGCGCGGGTTTTCGAGGGGGCGACTGCTCCTTGCCCCCCAAAGCTGCCCCTCGGGCACCCTCCTGGCAGCACAGCTAACGTGTCCTTGTGTCCCCAGCCCCCGCTGTGCCCACCATCAGGGCGGAGGACTGCACGGTGTGCTGGGACACAGCCACTGTCCGCTGGCGTGCCGAGTCCCTCTCCGCAGAGTCCTTCGTGCTGGAGTACTGCCGGCAGCACTCGCCGGAGGGAGAAGGTCTCAGGTCAGTGCCGCGCCCACCAAAGCCCCTCGGGCAGATCGGATGATCGTCCCCCCGGCCGCGCCTCGTTACGCAAGGGATTATTCTGCCTGCAGCCACGCAAGGAACAAATCTGCTTCTGTGCGCTGAGGAATTTAAGGGGCAGGCACTAATCCGTGAGATTAGGCTGAGACATGAAAATACTTCCTTTTTATTCTGCTTAACCGGACAATCCCTTTCATTCGGGGCTAAAACCGTGGAGGCGTTGTGCTGTCTGCAATCAGCCAGAAGTTTGGGCAGGGAAGCAATCGCTGCCCCCAAGCTGCCGTGGCCCCGGGGCAGGGCAGAGCTCCACGGGGCATGGCCCTGCTTGCTCTTTGCTCGGTGGAGAACAAGACACAAGTCATCTCTGTGCATAGATGGGTCTCTCAGTAATATTGGTGACCCATCTGTGCTGTCTGGAGCGGCGTGCAGAGGCCTCTCCATGCACAGCTGAGCTCAGTGCTGCCCGGCTGTGCAGGCATGCCACAGGGCTCCAAGAGCAGCTTTGAAATTCGGGGTGGTGATTGTACATGCCAGGCCCTCTCCGGTTTCCCCTACGCTAAGCCTGTGCTCCATAGAGGAGAGGGTAAGGAGGGATGCATCCTTGGGCCGTGTAATTGTGCACTGTGATGAAATGCAGAGAAAATTGTTGCAGAATCATAGAATCTTAGAATAGCCTCGGTTGGAAGAGATCTTAAAGATCATCTAGTTCCAACCCCTCAGCTGTAGGCAGGGAATTGCATGCTGGTCTGTATGTTCTTAGGGCTTGGGGAGTCTTTTTTTGCCTTTTAAAAACAATGACAATACTCAAGCAAAACGCAGTTGCAAAGGTCTGAGAAATTTTGTGGAGAGGGGTGACTTGCCATAGAGGACCCTGTGGAAGAGCCTGAGCCCAGCTAAGGTGTTTTTCACCTCCTGAGAAGCCTGATTAATGTCTTCACCTATGGGCTAGTTCAGGTGGGCATCGTGGAGATAGGGTAGAGAGGGAAGAGCTCCATGGATGGGAGGGAAGGGCTTCATGCCCTGCAGTCAAAATTAGTTAAGTGGACTGAAGTGCTCATGGCTTTGTAGGAGAGAAGAACAACTGTGAAACTGTGAATGCTTTGCTCCTTACAAAAGTAGGCTGAAAACCGAAATTAAAAATTTCTGTGTGGGTGGGAGACTTTTTATCATGCAGTAGCAGCGTGCTGCATTACTGCAATCCAGGAGAGGTCTCGCCCAGTTCTCCTGCCTCTCAGAGGGGCTTGTTCTCTTTTGCACATATTTCATGAGGCCATCAGGTCCCTGTCAACCTGCCAAAGTCACTGTTGGTCAAAGATAATGGAGCTGCTCCTGGAACATAAGATGATTGTTTGCCCTTGAGTTTCTGTGCTGTTATCTGAAATTGACTTTTTTTTTTTTCTCAAAACAAAACCAGAAACTGTGCTGATTTCTGTAATCCATGAGCAAGGTGTTGGTAACACCAAGTGTTTGCTTGTGTGATGATAAATGTGGCAAAAAAGCTTCCAGAACAGACCCCTTTGCTTTCTCGAGTGACCCTGTGTAAAATCTAACGTGTTTATAATTATACTGAGTCACATTTGACTTTTTTGGCCACCCTGTAAGCAGAAGCTGGCCTTTAACTGTGACAAGTGTGAAAACTTTCCACAGGACAAAATAATGAATTTTCTCAGAATTGCTATAGCTTAAAATTCTCCACTTGTAGAAGGGGTTTGACCTCTTTTTGTGTGTCAAAGACAATGCTTTGCCACTTGCTTTCCCTGAAAACAATTTCCTTCTTTCTTTTTCCTAAACCAACCCCTTGAGAATAACCTGGAAATCTTCTGTAGTGTCACAAGTTGTTCTAGTGATGGAGAATTTATTTTTTTTTAAGATTTCTGTTTCAGGTTTTAAAAACCTTAAACAGAAAAAAGTTGAGGGGAAAAAAGCCCACTGGTAGATGGAGAACACTGCCTGTATCGCTTGTATCCAAGGCCCCCAAAGGTGCAATTTAAAATTAGAAATCAACTCGAATAGAAGTCAATCAACTTGACTAGAAGCCAAGTACCTATATAAGATACAATGAAACCCTGACTCTATGCACACCCAGAATTTTGGTCTCAAATCTTGTGGATTCTTCTGGGTTTTTCTTTTCCTTGAAAGCTTGGAGTTTGTCCTTTGCAGGTTTCCTGAGCAACATGCATCTTGGGGATCAGCCAAATGTGGAGCCCTCTCACAGACAGCCTGTGTCTTTTGTGCTTCCAGCAGCCCTGGAGCTAAGCAATTTCCCAGTCCCTGGGTGGGAGTTCAAACACATTTCTCAGAAACCCTAGAAGGTTCATTCAGTTGCTGCTGCGGGCACAGTGTGAATGCAGACAGAGGTCAGGGAAGAACATTCAAGAAAAGTTCTGGAGAAGGCAGCATGGTCCCATCCTATAAGGCCGCTTTCACAGATGTGATCCTGGAATCTCACCCAAGGTAAAGGACGCTGCACACAGCGAGAGAGGCCCTCATTGAACAGCTAGAGAGAGACTTGTGGTCTAAGTCAGCCCCATGTAAATGTCAGCATGCCACAGAATCACAGTACAGCTAAGGCTGGAAGGGACCTTTGGAGAGCACCTGGAGTGACACCCCTGATCAAGCAGGGCCCCCTAGAGCCAGTTGCCCAGGATGCTTTTGAATAACTCCAGGAACATCCTTGGAGCAATCTCAGCTCCCCAGGGAGAGAATATGAGGCACATCTGGAAATGAAGTTTCCAGATGAAGTTTCCTTTCAAATACTCTCAAAAGACAAAACAAACCAACCAAACAAAAAACCACAAAAACCCAACGAACCAAAACATACAAAAAACCAACCAACCAACAAAAAAACCTCTACCCCAATCTATATTTTCCCTTCTCCTTTCTCTCTCCTTGCCAGTTTGCCACCTGAGGAACATGATTTCATATAAAACCATCTTAAATCTGCAGCAAAAATGACTCCCTGTCCTGCTGCAGTGGTTTTAAAGCTCCTTCCCAGGTTGAATCTTTTTCCAGAATCTTTATGAGTGACGCTTTGAAATGTTTCTTTCAGTTTCAAGAGCTCTGCTATTTTCTCACTGTTCAGCCTCTTTGTGTTGAGAAGTCAATGGAGTTGTGGGTGGAAGATGAAAAGCTGTGAGAAATGTAGTCCAGGGATTAGGTATGTAGGCTGTTCAGATGGAAAGCCTGTGTCACATCATGAGGAATCTGTAAGACTCAGGGAGGCAGAAATAAGTGAAGTATGTGGTGAGCTTGTGAAAGTGGAAGTTACTGAATGTCATCTTCTCTGACAGTGCAAGACCAGCACTTCTAGGGAATTCAATTTCCAGTTTCCTTATGGGGCAATGTTGGAACAAGAGGAGCAAGTCTCCCTCCTCTCTCATTGCCCACATGATAGTCCTGGTAGCTCAGGAAACAGGGTGTTGGAAATACAACCTTCCTTCCCTCTAACTCTGCCAATTGCAGATGGCAGCAAGCAGGGGGTGTTTTGGTGACCTAATCCCAAAACAGCCTGAGGGAGAGGGGAGAGGAGAGGAGAGGAGAGGAGAGGAGAGGAGAGGAGAGGAGAGGAGAGGAGAGGAGAGGAGAGGAGAGGAGAGGAGAGGAGAGGAGAGGAGAGGAGAGGAGAGGAGAGGAGAGGAGAGGAGAGGAGAGGAGAGGAGAGGAGAGGAGAGGAGAGGAGAGGAGAGGAGAGGAGAGGAGAGGAGAGGAGAGGCACACAGCACAGCTGGGAGCAAACTCAGAGCTATTTGCTCTTTATTTTTAGCTTCAAGAGCTTTTTTTCCACTCATGGTGTGCCCTTTCTGTATGCTTCCACATGTATCTTGAGAAGCTTGCATGCTTTCACCCTAACTCCATATCAGTGATAGCAGCTCAGCTCTGGAGGTACTGTTTCAGTGGGATCTTGGGGGTGGAAATGACAATTATAGCACAGAGGGTGTTGTGAATCACTGCATGGCATATCGTTTGCTGGGTACAGGCGATATTAAAAAATATCCCCTAGATGTTGTTTCCTTTAAGTAAATGAGGATGCTGATGAGAGAAATGAGCATGAAAACACAGCATCAGGTTTCCCTAAAACCAGAGAAATCACAGATTTAGCAGAAAACTGCTACTATAATATTCCTTGGCATGTTAAAGGTGAAGGAACATGCAAGTCCTTTTTGTTCTGCTTTAAATAGCATGTACCTGATATTTGGAGAGTGGATTTTCGATTTTCAGTCTTACAGATTCCTCTTACAATGAGAGGGATTGAGAGGAAATACTTAAAATATTTAACTTCAAATTCTTCTTGGCTTTCTATATACTGACTTTTGTATCAACAATACCAAGAAATTGAGAGGACAGTGTAAATAAGATAACATAAGATAACATGAAGACCAGGATGCCTCACACTTTGATAACAACATTATTATTATTTCAAATAATCTCTAAAGTGGGCAGGTGTATATAAAGTAGAAACTATCTGACATTAGAAATGTTGTAGGTGGATTTATTTTTATTTCAAAATTACAGTTCACTACTTAAGGTGAGCTTGTGGAAGATCCATCTGCAATGCTTGTTTCAAGAAATCAGAAATGAAACAGCCTTCCACCAACACAGTCAGGATGCATTTTCCCTCGCCTTCTCCTACACATAACCTGTATACTGTAAGCTATGCACTAACCATGCCTTCTCCTCATCCTTGCTTTTGCAGAGTCAATCTAAAGCATGATAAACTCCTGTGATTGCTGAGGAGCCTCAGTACTCACTCTCCCCCTTCACCCTACCTTCTGGACAGGAGAGGCAACAGAGATAGCAAGACCTATTTCTTCTTTGCATGCAGCTTCTTTAGCGCTTGGATCTGGCTCAGAATGTAACAAGTGAAATTCCTTCTTGTCAGCATATTCTGTTTCATTAGTTGGCAGCAGCAGGACTGTTTTTAAGCCTTAATCTTAGCTAAAATTGATGGGCTCTTATTCTTAGGCAGCTTAAAACTGGCTGAAATAGATTACCAAGCAGAGAATGCTATTAGAAAATCTGATCACTGTTTTACAGCCCAGATCTGCTTGAAATCAAGGTTTTTCTGTCTCACTATTACGAATGAAAAGCAGCATGCTGTTGCCCTCTGGTTGAAACATGCATCCAAATTCTGATTTGGAGAATTTCATATTTGTAAGAGACCTAAGTCTGAACTTTGATTGCTGACCCTATTCTGCAAATGACTGGACCCAACATCTTCTCTAAATACTGATGAGATATCTCTGGGATCCACACTCCAGAATATGAATACCCTGTGTCTACTCATTATACCATGATGTAACTGTCTAATTAAATTTAGAAATTATTTTGTGTTTTATTATTTAATCATCTGATAAATAGTACATAGTGAAAAAGAAGATGTCCTAATTTTTTTGGAAGGATACTGACTTACATGACATTTTCCAGAAGACACAAGAAGGAGTCATGTACAGGGCATCACTGTGCTTAGGGCATGCTGATCTACATAGTGCCACAGACAGCTTTCAAGGAATAGCTGAGCATATCCTCTTTTCATCTCACTTGTAACTCTTTGCTCAAAACTCCTCTCTGGTGGTCTGTGCTTCAGATTCACATCAAAAATGTCATTGTGCTGCTTTTAAGGAACAAATTGGGTAAGTCTTGCCTAGGAAGCATGGGCAAATTTTCTCAAAGCTTAGGTGCCTTCTTCTTTTCCCCTACCTCCACTTCTATCCTGTTTTTCCTTTCTCTCACTTCTTTCATATTTGCCTCCTTTCTCAGTTCCCATCTTGTTTTCTTCAATCCATGTATTTTTTTCTCTTGTCCCCTCTACTCAAGTCTAAAGAGCTTGTGTTCTCATCAGTCAGTTTATCAGGTTACATCTCTTCCCTAAACCCTTCAGCCTTCTGTGCTGTCAGTGCCTTGCTGAAGTGATCTTGCAATCAGGGCCTTGTTAATCATGAGGGTGAAGCAAACCATGCAATTTCTACCATTTCTCTTTACTGCACCAGTTCAGCATTAATGTGACACATTCCCTGAAAGCAGCATAGTCTTGTGCTGATCACACCGGAGCCCCAGACTCTCTGAAGTTCTTTTAAATTGAAGGAACAGATCACAGAAGCACCGAGTGCATTTTCTCCATGCTCTCAATCACTCTTAATGACAACTGTCAGTGCAAAATACCTGTCACAGACTAATAAGGATGACGCACCAGTCTTTTCTGAAGATGCCATCTTCCTAGAAAGAGATCTGTGTGGTGTAAGCATGAATCTGGTGTACTAAGAGCTCTGAGATTTTACCTCGATGTGATAAATGCAGCAGAAGCTGCATGTGAAAAGGCATGTGAAAAATCCCGATAGATGAGCGCTGATTATTCCTCAGTTTGTACTGCTCTCTGGTGGGATACATGCGTAAAAACAGTCACCCCTAATGAATAGCAACGATCTGATCTGACTGCTGACTCGCTTGCCTTACCTCCTCTGCAGTCACAGCGATTTGTGCTGAAAAAACTAATTTATTTAGTCTAGCTTCTCACAGAGGCATTGCTTACCATCGTGGAGAGAGACCATCGCTGGCTCCATTCTCAAACCTGAGATGGAAGGCAGTGCTTTGCTCACTCTCTAAAGGCAGGTCTCCCATTCTGGAACTTAAGTACTTGCCTTGTAGATTCCTTAAAGCATTTCTGGTAGGAAATTGCCTACTTTATACAGATAAACAGTCTTTACCTGCAGGCATACAATGCAGAATATGTATATTGGCTGGCTTTGCTGTTATCATAAGAGGCAAAAAATGAGGAAAATCGAGATCTAGTGCAAGAGAATTTGTTAAGCCAATCTTTCCTACTGTTATCAGTGTCGATAATAAAATGGCATCTTTCTAGTCATTCAAAATGCTTTCACTGGTACTTAAATACACCTGAGTGGGTGCTGATTCCTGCTTTCTAGCAGTGTGTCAGGACACCAAGGGTAGAGGATGTGAGGGCTGGAGTTTTTGAGGCACTGTGCTGGGGAGCAATAGTCAAAGCAGTGAACTGTGTGAAGGCAGCTCCTCTGCTCTGCCTCCTGCAAAACTGCCCTCTTAGAGTGTGTGGTATCACAACAGAGACAGAGCCCAGGCTGAGGTGTTGAAGGATTTGTGAGTGAGGAGTTCCTAATAAGAAGTTAATCACCATTCTATGATGGTTTTACAATGAAGAGCATGATTTCTGTGCTGCCTCAGATAACAATATCAATGCTTTTGGACTTGTAGCATGTAGACAGATAGTAAGGCAGAAGTGTATTCAGTGTCACGTAACTAATTAATTAAAAGGTGGGAGTTTCTTCTTCATAAACTTGCTCATTTTATAAAAAACAAACAAACAAACAAAAGCAGACTTTTCACAGGAGGCAGATGAGGATTTGACTCTGTGCTGCTTGAATTTTATGTGATGAATTATGCCACGAAACGATCATGAGATGATCATTACACCAAATGACTTCACTGGGTGATAAGGTGGTGCAGGAACACAGGCCTCAAACTTTGTCAGACGATGCTGAAGCTCCTCTGTAACTCAGTTGTTTGTGAAAACAGTATATGCCTTTCTCATGTGGAGTTTCTGTATGGTGTGTGTTGTTTCAGTAGTAAACAATACGGTGAGGGAACTTAAAATAGTCTTCCCTCGTTTGGATACCTGCATACATTTTAATGTATCTTCCACATTTGCAGATCTTTTGCTGGTATAAAGAAACCTGAATTGAAAGTATCCCTGGAGCCCAATGTGAACTATTTCTTCTACTTGCGGGCTGCCAACCCATTTGGGACAAGTGAACAAAGTGAAGCAGCTCTCATCTCAACCAAAGGTAGATAATCAGTTCCTGATGGCAAAACAATGGGATGGAAGGGCAAAGTAGCCAAACATTTTTCTTTGGGAATTATTCCAACATGGTTGTGGCCAAGTTACTGAAGTTTTTATCTCGTTAACTCAAATTTTTATCAGTTTTTTTCTGCTTAAAATTAGCATAATCAGGACTACTTCACTTGAAGTTTGTATATTTATGTCCTGTATAAAACTGGTGTGACCTCAGAAGAAAAATGTTGAATTTTGTCAGAGAGATGAAGTGATTAAGTATTCTTCAGGAATCTCAGTTTGCTTGAATCTGACAGAGCACAATCAGATAAAAGTTGTCATGACCTAAAGAAAACCTCTCACAATTAAAACTTAATGGAGTTTGAGTGGTGAGGAAGCAAGCAGTTTTAAAATGTAATGGATGATTCAAACTCTAAGATTTCCAGATAAATAGTGTTATGTATGGTTCTTCCAAATCAGCCTCAAAATTCAAATTTGCTATTTTGAACATAGCAATTGATTGAAAATTATTCAAACTTCTTACATACTCTTAAAGACCTCTTTATCACCTATTTCTGAGTATTAGACTGCTGTCTCAGCTTGGAGGACTCCTTGCATTTGCATCTGATTTTCTGTCACTCCTACCTGCCAGCAGAAACAATCCTGTCCAGCTAAGAGGGCTGTAATTGTTGCTTAACATTTTATGGTTTATGTCATGCTAATGTAGCCAGCCTCTCAGATCTGGTGTTTCTTTGTCGTGTATTGTACCAGGAACTCGATTTCGCCTGCTGAGTGACACAGCACATCCTGCATTGCAAATCTCTTCTAATGCAACAGTGATCCACCTTCCTGAAAAAACCAAACTCACTGGGTGAGTAGCAGTATGATGAGCAGTATGATGAGTTCAGGATGGATGCCTCACTTTAATTTTTTGCCAGTAGGCATCTTTCTCGTGACACTAATTTTGTAGAAGAACTGAATCCTTTTGGTCATGCAGCCTCTGGACTTTGTGCGATTGACCTCCTTTCAAACACTGCAACACCTCAGTAAAGCCAGTTGTGGGGTTGATGTGGGTACTGGGAAGAGTTCAGTGTCACACTAAGGAATGGCCAGGAAGTCAAAGGCAGTGGTACGTACTTGGACTGCTTGATTTGTTTCAGCCCATTGTCACCACTTAATCCATCAGAGTCTCAAAGCAATTTTTTGCTGCCCTGAGAAGGTCAGCTTTGTGGGCTTAGTTTTTAATACATTGTGGATAGAAGTAATCCATCTTCCATAGTTTGCTTTTCTCCTGACGGCATTATTGGTGATGTTTTCCAAAATATTTGTGGCTTTGGAGAACTAGGAAGTGCTCCTGGGATATGTTAACATGATTGTACCAGGCTAGCTCTATCCATTGAGAACATTGCAGGGGAGTTGACATATTGATATCAGTCCTAGGACAAGCACAGGTCCACTTGTATAACTTGTGTCATACTGATATGGCTTTTTATAAGGATTTACTGAATTGAGCACTTTTTGTTGCTGTTACCACTGAATGTACACAAGATGTTTGTGACTATGTCTACGTAAAACTGGAAGACTTTCTAGTTTGAACAAGCCTTCTAATTTGAGATCTTTTAGATAAGTCCGTCTCAGTGCAAAGATGAAAAGGCTCTAAGTTAAATCTTTGATAAAACCCTGCAGTTAGAACAACAGAGTGCAGTTCAGTAGTAATTTCATGTGGTGCTTCATGATTTGACTGAAAGAAATACCACAATATGGTTTGTCTACCACCACACTTTCTTAACTGCATTGCCTCTTCCACAAACAGGTTTCCTTCAGTCCTGGGTGAGCTGCTGCCTGCTCAAGGATGTCATTACTGGGAAATTGTTGTCTCTGCCTGCAGAAGCTACAGGATTGGGATTTGCTATGAGGCAATAACACAGAGCAGTGTCCTGGGGTTGAGTGATACCTCCTGGTGCATGAGGTGCTGTCCTACACAAACCAGGTAAAGAGTCAGTCTGGTAGCTTGGGAAGTTACTTGTCCTTCATGAAAATAAAGCTGGCCAGCCACAGGAATCATGAAAGCAGAAAGGATTTTTCTGCTTCTTTTATGTAAACTTGAATAATAAGAAAAGGTCATCTACATAAGATCTTTGGACCTCCTCTTAGTTTAAAAGGTCTTATAAAGCACCTTAAAAATAAGATTAAACTCAAACAGATGATTTTAGCACCCTTCATCCAGACAGTGAATAAAACTCAAAGAACTAGTTTGTTGCTGCTCATATCCTGATTTGCTTCACTCAAGCCCAGCAAGCATATTTATTTCCATAAATACAGCCCTTTTAGAACCTACTTCCATCTGCAGGAGATGTCAGGACCTGATAGGGAATGTTTTCTCCTGTCTTGTCCTTCACAGTGAGAGACACTCCCCTGCTGCTCTGGCAGGACTGCAGGGTGCTGGGGCAGTCTGTGGTAGCAGGCCAGTGCCAGGCTGCTTGGAGGTTTGTAAGGCACCTCCCTGCTACTTTGTAAAGGTGCTCTTGATCTAAACAAGTGTACTTTTTTCAGTGTGAAATCATACAGTTTTATGAACATTACTAGCTAAATGAAACACCCAAGAGGCTTTTTTTTTCTACGAGTCCAAAGACGCCAAGTGAAAAGGCTTGTCAGGATGCCAGGCAGGGCTTGAAGTGATGCCACATTTGCTTTGCCTACATACTGAGCAAAATGCTGCAGCCACATGATAGGCTGCTGTATGCAGCCACCTGTTAATAGATTGGAATTAAGCTGCAGGTTATTTCTGGTAAATTGCTATGGGGATGCTCACTGTACTCTGGTTTCCATTTTCCCGCAGCTTTCTTTACAGATTTCTTCACACTGGCGTGATGAGTGATGTCCATGTGACGGAACACCTGGCCAGGATTGGCATCCTGTTGGATTACAGTAGTGGCAGGCTATTGTTCTTCAATGCAGAGAGAGGACTGGTGCTCTTTGCCATCAGGCACAAATTCACTGATGCTGCTCACCCAGCCTTTGCCCTGGAGAAGGCAGGAGTGCTTACCCTGTGCACAGGAATGGAGCTGCCAGAGTTCGTGAAGCAGAGCTAATCTCCTGCTTCACAGTTTCCAGAAAACTGGGAAATACAGCATCAGGGGATAGAGAGAGGAAGAGGTATGCCAGGAAGGGATAGCTAGTCTTCACTGATGAATGCTACGTGCACAGCTCTTCTTCACATCATCAGTAATTGTAGTTACTGCTCAGATACATAATCACCCTGAGCCTGGAAGAAAATCGACTCCTACAGGTGGAGCATGCACCTAGTAATACACAGAGCAGTACTTCTAAGGGGATAAAGACGTTTTGTTAGCTATGATAGTGCTAGCTGTCTTTTTAAAGTTAATTATGAACCCATGTATGAAATAAATGCATTTCTCACTGCAATACATGAACGTCATTGTTTCATCCTTTGCCAGGACACTCAGAGGCTGAATCCAAGATGATGTGCTTGGAAAATGTATAAAAATTCAACAACTGAAGCATGCTGCAGACTTGATACATCCTGTGCCATAGTTTGGTGGCTCTTTAATGCACAGATTAAGAAAAGTTGGTCAGGTAGAGATCCTCATGTTAGCAAAATGAGGGAGTCGCAAGCTAGTTCTTGGTATCAGCCATGTAGAGTCTGAGTATGCCACACCTACCTACCCTGCTCACAGCAGACTAATGGCTATCTGGCTGTGTCAGTAAATATCTGTGCTTGTGAGTAGCTACTCATGAAACACAGGTATAATGAAACCTGATAGTAGTAGTGGTAAAACTCCTCCCTTGTGTTTTTCATCCTCAGTGTGGATGAGGTCAGTGGTTTTGATAGTGAAAGGAAGATTGCTATGCAGGACCTTGTGGAACACCACTTTTCTGTCACTGTTTTTTGCATTTGCTCTTATAAATTTGATGCTCCTAATTTCAGGTTTGTGTACATTTTCCTGCATCTGCCCTGCTCTTTAGTGTTACCACACTAGTACCGGCAACATGGCAGTGAGGTGCAGTGTTTCAGGGCCACCAAAGCAGGCAGGCTAAAATTGGCACAGGAGTAGGATGCTGATTTTTCTCCTTGGCTTTTTCAAACCATTTTCCAAGCACTTCACACTTTGGTGGTATGGCTGTCTTTCTGCCTGTCTCAGGCTGAAGGCACAAATGCCAGTGGTGCTGAGCTCCAGTGAGTGCTGGGGGAAATTAATCTTAAAGCAGGCAGGCAATGTTTTCATGCCGTGCCTGCTCTGGCGATTTCTGCCTCAGGGGACTCTGTTGCCAGACTCATTTCTGAGCTCAGCTGAAGAGCTGTACTCTCCGAATTAAAACAGGTTTCAGGAATGTAATAGAGTTTGCAGCTGAAATGAGGAGTTAAATGAGTTACAATGAAGATTCTGCATTTTATGATCAGAAAAGGTGCCTGCTGCTGTTGGTTTATTTATGATTTAACACCACCAAGACATGTGTTTTCTGCTCCAGCCTGCTATATGCTTGTCGTCCCACGAGAGCCACAATCCAGACTGTCACAGCAAGCTCAGACAAGCCTGAGCTTGGTTAAGGCAACACAAAGAGGATCCTGTGACCACTCATTTTAAGCCAGAGCTCTTTCTGGCATTTTAATAAAATGGTGCCAGTTCTGAGTCCCTGTCAGGGAGAGAGTGGAATAAAATAGCAGGATTGTGCCCTGTTGGCTCAAGTGAGAGTTTTGTAGAGGTGTGGAGGATGGTGAGAAAAGGTCCAGGATTAATTGGGAAAGAAAAACAGAAAGGGTATTGGGCGTAGCATTCCTCTGAAGGCTGAAGAGGAGGAGGCAACAGAAGGTAGGCTGGAAACTCACACAAAGCAGATGGTGATAAACTGAGACGCAGGTCAGTGGTGTCAGCAGGGTGTGCTCCTCAGGTTCCTGCAGCCGGTGAGCTCACCAAAGGTTTGACAACCTCTGGAGCTTGATGTGGTTCTCAGAAGTGAACCAGAAATATCCCAGTACTGGGCTGATCTTACCTATGCCCTCGTCACCCTGATCACTGCTATCCCAAAACTGGAATTGCTTCATGGACACCAGTATGATCTGTTGGCAAGGGAGAGACAGTGATAAAAGGAGAATAAAATGACAGGGAATTATCTGGATTTTTATTTTTCAATGAAGGCAAGAAGCAATTGTCTTGTCAAAGGCAATCATGTATTAGTAATGAGTGATTTCAAAATGAAAAGTGAAAGCTTTGTCTATTGCCAGACATTATCACTCAGGTACTACCACAGCACCTGAGCTTAGCAAAATGTTTTCATTGGAGGCACCTAATTCTTAGAAATATTTGGTTAATTTCAAAAATAGCCTGTTTTCTTGATTAATTTTATGTAAGGTGCACCTTTTAGATTGAGCATTATCAAAAAAAAAGTATTTACTGTTTATGTGAAAGCTGGGTAAGTATTTTAAAAAGAAAGTGTCACTCAAAGAGCTTAAACAGTACTCATTTGAATGTCTAAATCTGGTCTGCTTTAAGCTACACCAGATGAAGAAGTCCTGTTCAGAAAAATGGAACAAAGTGCACACTAAACAGGAAACTATATACAAGTTAAGATTCAGTATAAGGAAAAAATATTAGTGAAGAAAGCAGACTCTGAAAGCCACAGCTAAGCTGCTAGGATTTAGAGTATATGGTGCAAACTCTCCTGCCCTTGGAAAGCTCTGCTGTAATATTTTACCTGCCTGATGGGCTTTAGGTTCAGGAACTTACTTTTCAGAGATGACTGTCTTTAAACACTTCAGTGTACAGTGCAGTCCATACAACTTGGCACCCAGATGAACTGAGACTTTGACACTTGTTGCACTCACTTTTTCCTGACAATTGTAGCTTGTATACTGGAAGAAAAAGACAAAAAAGTCCCAGTTGCTATATTTTTGTTGTGCTTGATGAATTTAGCATTTAGATATACCTCAAACCCAGCAAATAATGTCACTTAACTTGGCTGATAATCACTAAGACTTCATGAAAATATTGAGAGCATTGTGTCGTGTCTGTACACAGTCTAGTCATCATTCCATACTTAGAACAACATTTTAAAAGTTACACAAACATCTAAAGGAGTTCACCAGTAATTTGGGGTTTATTTTCATTCTGAAGTACAAAAGCTGATGCCTAACAATGTAAGCATTGTTAATAAATAATTGGACTGACCTGAAACACATTGCATTAAAAGGAGCAATTTCCTCTTGCTTCAGCAGATTTTAGATTAGGCTTGTAAATGCCTGTGCACTGAGATGAGAATATAGGCCTGACAGTAAAGACAGAAGCATTTATTTCTCCTGTCAAGATAGGGCTGAACTGAAATATGGCTAGTATCAGTCGTATTGATCCACAAACCTCACTTAGGTCAGTCTGCCCCAGAGGGAATTTTGTGCTCCTGTGCAACGTCAGGCAGACGCTGGCAATGCGTCTGCAGACTGCAGCACGTGCGCTGTCTCTGCTCTTGCAGGATCACCTCTGCTCTTGAACCAGCTGTTCTTTCAGTATGATTGGTACTGGAAATGGTCAAATAATGCCTTATTTTACAAACAGGTATGTTAACATCCCCCCCTCCGATCACCGTTGTTGAAAACTGTGTGCATATTATCCGACTGACATAATACGTCACGTCATAATATGACAGTATTTAGTCATATTATATGACTAAATCTCTTGTAAGACAGATACTCAGTAAGTTGTTGCTAAGTCCACAGTCCTGTGATACTGCCGGTGATATACATGGGAAAAATGATTTCCATTAGCATTGCAGGGTTTTCTAATAGGTATGTAAAGATGGGTTTAAGAGTAATGTGAAATTAGGATCTTTCAAACCATTCTCACTTCAGACTAACAAGTAGGACCTGTAGCATGTTGAAGTTTGATTTGAAAAATCACATTCTGTGGTGTAACCACAATTGCATTACTATCATTTTACTGATGGATTTACTAGCTATAGAGAATCCCAGTATGCTCAGACAGTCACAGAACCACCAAGGAAGAGAGAGTGACCCTTCCACTTTCAGCCTTGTGCTGTGGAAGCGATACTAAGCTAGTAAAGTATCTACATTTTTCATGGTAAGTTTGTCCAGTTTTATGGCACAATGAAAAGCAGCATTTGTTGGCCAGAGATTACTCTGCAGGACAGTTCCTGCAGGACACAGTTTGGGAGGAAATGGAACAGATTTCTACCCTGGACACTGAAGATCATCTAGTTCCAACCACTCTGCCATGGGCAGGCACACCTTTCACTAGACCACATTCCTCAGAGTCCCATCCAACCTGGTCTGAAACACTTGAAGGGGGCTTTGCTGTCACATAAAGGATTTCTACCTAATATCTAATCTAAACTTGCCTTTTTTCAGTTTAAAGCCACTTCCCCTTGTCCTGTCCCTGCATGCCCTGTTGAGAAGTCCCTCTACTAGCTGTCTTGTAGGCTTTCAGGTACTGGAAGGTGCTATATGGTCTCCCCAGAACCTTCTCTAAGCTAAACAATCCCAACTCTCTCACCCTGTCCTCACAGCAGAACTGCTCCATTCCTCTGATCATCCCTGTGGCCCTCCTCTGAACTTGCTCCAGGTCTTCATTAGAATGAAGATTTAGAGATGGGCACAGCTATGAGTAGAGTGCTCATAGTGGTGGAGAGTGGTGGAGCAGAATCACCTCTCTGATGAACTTCTGGCCACACTGCTTTTGATGCAGCTCAAGATGTAGCTGGCTTTTTGGGCTGCAAGTGCATGCTGTCAGGCCATGCTGAACTTCTTGTCCATAAACGTCCCCAAGTCCTTCTTGTCAGGGCTGTTCTCTATCCATCCTCCACCCAGCCTCTATTTGCATTTGGGATTGCCCTGACCCGGGTGCAATCCCTCTATTTGCATTTGGGACTCCCCTGATCCAGGTGCAATCCTATTTGCATTTGGGATTGCCCTGACCCAGGTGCAGGGCCTTGCATTTTTCCTTGTTGTACTTCATGAGTTTTGCACAGGCCTAGCTGTCAAGCCTGTCCAGGTTCCTCTGGATGGCATCCCCTCTCTCCCAGGAGTGGAGCAGACTTCATAGCTTGATGTTGACAGCAAACCTGTCATCAAAAAAATTTCAATCAAATTTCCACTCTGGAATCCTCTCTGGAATCACCTCTGCAGAAACAATACTGTCCTTTTCAGAACTTGTTTTACAAGCACTGTGTATTTCCAACAAACAGTCTTCTGAGCCTTGAGGAGGCAGTGCTGCAAGCAGAGGGTCACTGACAGCACTGCCAGTGCAGTGGTTAGCTGAACTTCCTCCTGCCAGGCTGCTACCACACTGCTGAGGAGTGAGGGATGGAGAGCTGGGCCTGCCCACAGCAGGCTCAGGAGAGAACTGGCTTCTGCTGGACAGGCAAGAAGCCAGAGTAGCTGGCTGGAAGTCCAGAATACCAGGACTGGCATGACTTCACACAGCCCAGCCTTCTGAGGTTGTAAAAGTCTGCCTCATGTCATTTCATGAGCTCAGAAGGCACAGTGCATATTTAGACACATAATTCTTACTTTTATTTTCACCATAAAGAGGAGAACTACATTTTTGAAGTAAAATCAACAGAGATTATGTTTTAGGTATGATATGTCTGGTTCCCGCTATCTTAAAAAAGAATTAAAAAGTAAAAATGAAAAATTATACTTACAGCAGCCTTTGGGGGAAAAAAACCCAACCAAAACAAAACAAACAACAACAAACTAGAAGAAATTATCTCTGAATACTTTACAACAAGAGAAGGGAGCTTTGCACCTATTCCACAGCATCCACTGGTGCTGGTGTCCCACACTGGCTACCAGTATCATTCTCATTGCTCATGAAGGGTTTTATTAACAAGCAAATATTAATAAAAATATTTTGAACAAGATGTGCAATTAGCAGTGTAAATAACTAATAAATGACTGCTAGTGCTTAGGAAATAATCTGTGTCACTATTTCCTGTATCAAGTGAGGGCTTCCTTTCAAAGCAAAGAATGAGATAAGTAAAGAGCTTTCTGTGCTTTGACCACAACAGAGCTACACAGAAACAAATACTTATAGCCCGCCCAGGTACAGAAAGAGCATTACTGTCTAGATTATAAAAGCAGATTTTTGGAAATTAAACTGGGGAAATTCTTGGGTGTTTAAAAAATAAATAAATAAGTAAATAGTGTCACTAAGCCCCAAGTGAAAAATTTACATTTTTAACTCAGGGCCATGTACATCTATGATAAACTTTTCTAGCATAAATTGGTGCTGTATTCTGTGATTCCAATGCAGAAGACTCAGCCTTGCTGCGTGGCACTGCAGTTATTTTTGCACACATTCAGTAACTTCAGTAGAACCTGAATAGGCTGGGCATGCTGATCACATGTGGCTCATTTGAGCAAGTAAAGAGCAAAATAATTCCTCAAAGTGTGAGATTTCTAGGACACCTGCATGGTGTAAAAATGCCACCAGCTTTACTTCCAGTTGTTCTTCCACAGTCGCTGGGCCCTGGAAAACCCTATAGAAGGAGCATAGCAGTTAGTATCCATCTGAACAATATTCCTGCTGCAGAAGACATTCAGGCTGGAAAAGTTTACTTTGCACTTTAAATCATGCCCAAAGTTAACAATTCAGTTAAAAGTACAAAGGTAGGTAAGTCACACTGAATCTACCAGGGAAAAAAACCAAACAACTAGAAAGGTCCTCTTCCCCATCTACTCCACCAAGTATTGCAGGCTTGTGGCCCACTGTACGGAAGCATTTGATGTTCTGCTACCAAATACTGTCTTTCCAACCACTCTGTAGTGTATTTCTCATCTTTAAAAAATCAGGATCTCTGCTAACAGCGAAATGCGTTACAAGAAATCCCAGAAATTTATACAGAGCTCTGTTTTTGGCATAATTTTTACACTGTTGTTTTTCAAACAAGACTAGAAATAATTTAAGATCTTCACATTAGTGAAACTCTTCCTTTAACTAGTATAATTTTGATCTTGAATTAAGCAGGCTAGCTTTAGCTTTCAAAGCTTAAAATAGTAATCTGCCTTTTACAGTTCAGTTTCTGTGTTTTAAGGTGGTACACATGCTCTGTTCATAGTTAACTACAAGGCAGCTTTATTATCTGTAGTGCAGTGGTTATGGAGCATATTAAAGACTATGAAGTAATGGGTTAAAGGCTGCAACGATCAAGAGGATGCCAAAAAAAAGAAAAATCCATGACTGGCACCACCCATGTGTAAACATTTAAATATTCCATAGGGAAGCAAAAGCTTGGAGATATTACTGAGTATTACGGATGTTACCCAAGGAAGATGTGAATGCTGACTTTTACTGCACAAAGAAAATGGTGAATAGGAAAGACAGATATGCTTGATGTTTATCTTATTTTTGTAATTTTGTAACAGATGTGTAACAGCACATTAATGACTGGATGTGACACTCAGTACCATGGTTGAGTTGACAGGGTGGTGGTCAGTCAAAGGCTGGACTCAATAATATTAGAGGTCTTTTCCAACCTAAATGATTCTGTGATCTCTTCTTTTTTAGTGTACAGTTAATTAGATCTGTTAATTAGGTACCGATGGATCACACACGTGTGCATTGGAAAAGCAAACATTTTATTGGACTCATGGCGCTGAAATTAATCCAGAGCAACAGTTCCCACACTATGGCTTTACATAGTCTGGTTCCTTGGATACCCCACTCCAGCTGAGAACTGTAGAACAGCCATTCTTGATTCACTCTCTGCTTCAGCTGAGATTTCCAGTCTGGCCTGTGGACAAACTGCAGAAATGAAGCTGACACCAAGAAGAAAGACAAACATCTGCCAGCAGGACCAGCTTCCTTGGGACTGCGACCAAAGGAACCACTGAAAAGGACAGTGATGCTGGAGTGCAGTTCCACCTTCTTAGCCCTGCAGAAGTGCAGCAGGGCAAGCTGTTAAATCACCCCTCTCAGCCTTTTTGTCCTATACTTAGGGCTAAAGAAAACCAGGAATGACAGCATGGCAAGTTCCAAATCAGGTAGCAGAAAGACAACAGGATGTGCTGGCACGTGGAACAGCTAGTCCCTGCCAAGCAACAGCTCCCAAACACAGCTGAAAATGGTAACTACGTGTGATGTGTACTTGACTTACAGCAATTTCACAGCAAAATGTCTCTTGCTGTAATTCTGTAAGAGTGCAATTATTGTTCTTCATGTCTTACTGAAATTTGCACAGTCCAGCTGTGACAAGTAGGCTTTTTTTTTTTTTAATGAAACAAAAGGGTTTTTAAGGAAATTCTTGACTTGCAGTGTACAACTAGCCTTCTGTAATCCCTTCTGTGGGCTTCCCTGTTCTCCCCCAGGTGGGGAAGGTGCTTGTACCACGAATGTAGGCCAGCTCTGGTATGGTATTGTCTTGGTTTGGAAAGACAGGTATCTGCTAGGGAAAGCTGGAGTTTCCATTGGAACAGAGAATATAAACCCCTCACCACCTCCAAATTATTATAATTTTGCAATTAAGGGCTTTCAGGCAAAGATTTGGGAATAGGAATAACAGTTCTTTATTAGGAATATTAACAATACAAATGTAGTAACAAAAAAAACCCCAAATAAACAAGCAAGCAAACAAACAACAATCCTAGAAACCCTGACAGAGTCAGAGCTACAACCTGACACCCTGTTGGTCACGGTGTTGGAAGCAGTCCACAGTGAGTCCTCCTGGAGTGGCAGATGTGGTTCTGTTGGAGGAGAGATGATCCTGAGAGAAAAGGGTCCAGTGATGGTGAGAAGGGTCCAGTGGTGGTGAGAAAGGGTCCAGTCTTCCTCCGGGAATCCAGTGGAACCAGATCCCTGGTGTTCTTACATCTCAGTTTTTATCCAGGTAGGAATGGTTGGCTCCCCCCACTGGGTGGAGCTTCTCACAATGGGATGATGTCATGTCCTTGGTGAGCCTTCATGGCCCATTAGCAGAAGATATTCCCCTGGAGGGAGGATGAGTGGTGAAAGAGATAAGAAACACTGCTCCACCTGGTTTGAACAGCTGGGCCATTATCAGAAGGCATCTGCCCCCCTCCCCCCAGAGTTACAAGAGCTTTCAAAAGCTTTCTCTCCAACTGCTTTCAAAAGATGAAATAGAATACACATTTTTGGTTCCATAGCCCAAGACAGGTACCAGAGTACATGGTACATCATCTCCACTGAATTGTGCCTACTTGTGACTATCTGGTTGGTTGGCTTGCTGGTGTGATAAATCAACGAATCATTTGTTCAATCCCAGCTGCCTTTCATGGATTAACCCATACAATGCCCTCTTTTTTTGCTTTTAAATGTTTATACTCTGCTTGCAATGTCCTTTCTCCCACCAATATTAATATCTTGGAAGACCCCAAGGCAAACTGCAGGCACAGATGTGCTCTGGAGCCAAGGATTGGGCCAAAGGAGCTGGCCCAATCTCAAGCTAGCAAGACCTCAAAACTAGAGCAGAGAGAGGTATGCCAGCCCCCTCTGCCCTGAGCAGTGGAGGAAGCAGTGGAGCCCTGACTCACAGGCAGCTCTTGCTCAGAGTGTGTGGCAGCAGGAGTGACAGGGGGCCCCACAGGTACAAAAGCCACCCCCGTGGGGTGCAAGCAACCAGAGCATGGTGCTGCAGCTCACAAGGAAGGGTGCACAGGGTGGCTGCTGAGGACTGCCAGCTCAAACACTTAGCTCAGCTGGTGGTCATCACTCTCACTGAAGAAGCTTGGTTTCCACTCAGCCGAACGACACATCCTCTTTGTGCACCGAAAGGGATGGGGTGGCCCAGATGGAGCTCCCACAGAAACATGGAGCTGTCCAGCTGTCTAGACTGCAGGAAGTGCCAGAGCCTGACACTGCTCTTAGAGAGCAGCAGAGAAACAGTTGTATGAGATGTGATCTGTGGACAATTATTCAGCCTGGTTGCAGAGCTTGAAGAAGAAGAGGAAAGGCTGACAAGTGTTGGGGACTCTGAGAAGATCAACTGGTAGAACTGTACTCTACCACCTCTTGGACAAACACATCTGCCATCCACATCACAATGAGCAATGAATCCTCTATCATCTCACCACCAGGCACAAGGAGGGGACATCAGAGATGGAGGGAAATTGAAATGAGGTTCTGCTTGGGATGGTAGGCAAATCCTCTCCTGACCCACCTCACCTCCCCAGGTGACCTTATACAATAGGTGTGAGGTTCTGGAGTTCAAGGACCAGGGAAAAGAGAATGTGTATGAATGTCCATCCAGGTTGGAGGGGTTTCCTTGGGCAAGGCAACCAGCCCCCTTCATCATGATCACCTTAATTAAGGTAAAAAAAGGGTAGTAATTGGTGTCTCCCTGCTGAGAGGGACAGGGGGCCTGTTGTGCTGACCAGATCCAACCTGTAGGGAAGTGTGCTGCCTCCATGGGGCCACATCACCAAAAGACTTCCCTGCCTGGTACAGCCCACTGATTATTATATGCTACTGGTTGTCCATGTGGGCAACTACTAAGCCATTGTTGCTTTCCCCTGCTTTTCCTCCTCTGCCTGGCTAGCATGTGCAGGAGAACTGGCAACAAGACTTCCTGGGTCTTGGAAAGGAGGTGAGGTACAAGAGCCTTACCAGAGCTCTCAGGGAGGATTCTCTTGGCAGCATGTAGCAGCTAGTAGCAGCACACAGGCAGGAAAGACACCACATGGCTTTCGAGGGTGTTGATTAGACAGGGTTTATTTGGGGGTCCCACAGCAGGGGGGAGCGGCATGGCTCCCACAGGAGAGAGGGGGAGGGAGAGAAGGGGGAAAGGAGAGAGAGGGCAAGAGCAAGAGAGGCAAGCAAGAGGCCAGAGCAAGCAAGGGAGGCAAGAGACCAAAAGACCAAGACTCCTGCCCCTTAATCTCTTCAGCTTAAAAAGGCTTTTCCAGCGAGGGGGCAGACCCAAGGCTTCAACCAATTGGATACTGAGGGTAGGAGGGGTCAGGTAACAATGGGGTTACAATGAATGACAATTTAGGGGGTGGTTTACAACAGCTCGGTAATGAACTATACATGTTGGGGGAGAACAGAACCATTTAGGGAAAATGAATTGCCACAAGCCATAACAAGAAGCTGGCAGACAGTCAGAAACATAGAAAGGTTCGGTTTGAAAGGGACCTTAAAAATCATCTCTTTCCAACAACCCTGGAGTGGAATGCCATTCATTAGATCAGTCTCCCATCAAACTTGGCCTTGAACACTTCCAGGGGTGGGGCATCCACAGGTTCTCTGGGCAACTGAGAAATGCATCAGCAATGAAAGGAGAGCCAAGGAGAATCTCCATCCTTAGTTGTTTGTGGGAGAAACAGTAAGAAAGGATAAAGAGAAGGATGAGGTAATGCCTTCTTTTCCTCAGTCTTTAATAGCAAGACCAGTTGTCCTCAAGGTACCCAGATCCCTGAATCTGGAGAACAGAGACAGGGAGCAGAATGAATCCCCATAATCCAGGAGGGAACTATCAGTGACTTGTTATGCCACTAAGACCTGCATAAATCCATAGGGCCAGATGGGACCCACCTGAGGGAGTTAGTGGAAGAGCTTAACCTACCTACTTTCTATCATTTACCAGGAATTCTAGTTAGCCAGGGAGGTCCCAGGTGAGCAGAAGTTGGCAAACATGACACCCATCTACAAGGAGGCTTGCAAGGAGCATCAGACCAGAGCCAGACCTCACTGCCAGGGAAAGTCAAAGAGTAACTCATCCTGAGTGCCATGACACAGCGTGTGCAGGACAGCCAGGGCTCAGCCCCAGCCAGCAGGGGTTTGTGAAAGGCAGGTCCTGACTGACCAACCTCATCTCCTTCTGTGGCAGGGTGACCTGCTTCTTGATTAGGGAAAGCCTGTGGATGTAGTCTGCAGGGACCGTAGTAAAGCCTTTGACACCATCTCCCACAGCATTATCCTGGAGAAACCAGCTGCTCCAGGCTTGGGCAGGTGGACTGTTCAGGATTTAAAAACCACCTGGATGGCTGGGCCCAGAGTGATGATGAGGGGAGTTACAAACAGCTGGTGTTCAGTCACCAGTGCTGTTCCCCACGGCTCAGTACTGGGGCCAGTCCTGTTTAATTTCTTTATCAGTGACCTGAATGAGGGGATCAGGTGCAGCCTCAGGCAGTTTGCAGACACACCACTCTGGGTGGGAGTGCTGCTCTGCTGGAGGGCAGGAGGGCTCTGCAGAGGGATCTGGGCAGGCTGGATCATGGGCTGAGGCCAGTGATGTGAGCCTGATGAGGAGCAGTTGAGGAAGCTGGAGGTGTTTAGCCTGGGAATAAAAGGAGGCTCAGAGGAAAACTCATTGCTCTCTCTGAGTCTGCAAAAAGAGGCTACAGACAGGTGGTAGTTGGTCTCTTCTCTCAGGTAACCAGTGATAAGACAAGAGAAAATGGCTTTAAGTTGTGCCAGGAGAGGTTTAGATAAGTTATTAGGAAAAAAAAAATCACAGAAAGCATGGTAAAACATCGGAACAGACTGCTGAGGAAAATGGTGGAGTTACCATCCCTGGAAATGTTTAAAAAATGCGTGGATGTGGAAGTAGGGGAAATGGTTTAGTGGTGAACATGATGGTGATTCTGCCTTGACGTTTGGACTTCACGATCTCGGAGATCCTTTCCAACCTTAATGATTCTAATAATTCTATGACTCTATCTACAGCCAGTAGATACATCATCTACAAGTAAGGGAACCAGTAGCCATAGCAAGTCTTAGATTTTCTCTCATATTTCTCCTTCAGCCTGTAGTGACAGCACTGATTTCTGTTTCTGCAAGTGTCTAATTCAGTGACTGCAGCAATGTGAGAAGCACTCTCACTTTCTCCCTTTTTAATCTACAGTCAAAGCATGCATGTGTGGGAGTATATCATGCAAGTATGGCTTCACAAGGACTGACAAATACTTAAAACACTTACCTCTGATTGCATTCCTGGAATGACCCTGGTGCAAATGATGAATATTTGGACAATTTTATGCCAGCTCATTAGCTCTTGTAACTGAGATTGAGGAAAGGGGAAGAGCATTTAATTTAAAGAGGGAAAAGAAAAAAAAAAAAAAAAAAAGAGCTGTGTGGAACTTTCAGGAAGACCAGGAGAGGATAGGGTAATGTTACTAAGCCATATAATTCTGAGTTACTCAGTAACTCAGAAAAGATAGGTCTATATCTTTCGTTATATATTCTACTTTGGAATAGAGGGCCATATCCTATTGATTCCCAAAGATCTACCAGTATAAAAGGTCCATCGCCTATCACAGAATCACAGAGTGGTTATTTAGGTTATAAGTAACATCTGTACATCACCTTGTCCAACCTCCCTGACAATCCGGGCCCCTGTTGCTGGCTGCCCAGGATGATGTCCAGGTGGCTTTTGAAGATCTCCAAGGATGGTGACTCCACCAGCTCTCTGAGCAACATGTACCTTTATTCTTTCACCCTCAAAGTAACAAAAATTTTCCTGATATTTCCTCCCTCTGGGCCCTGTGGAGCCCTCACACAATGTTTGGGGCTGCAATAGCCAGGCTGCTGTTCTAGAAAAGTGTCTGGGAAAGTCTTGGCAGGCTGTGACTGGAAGAGCTATTTGGTTGCAAAGGTATTTGCAAGAGGGTCCAGCAAGGACAGGGCTGTCAGCATGCACTCTGTCCAGGGGACTCTGCTCCACAGGCCTTCAGAACAGGTGGCACAGCAGATGCTTGAGATACTTAGACAGCTCTGTCCTGGTGGCTGGGAGAGAGAGGGGAGGAGACTGGAAAGCATTCCCTGCAGTAGCTTGTGCTTTGGTTTCGAAACGAATGCTGTCCAAAAGCTTCTGCATCGTTATTCAAATTCCTCTCACCACCGTCAGGTTCGTCTGCTGGGCTGGCTGCACTCTCTCCTGTGGTCTGCTGGACAGAGGCTGTGACACCGTGGAGCTGCTTGGCAGCTCCCCGAGGGCCCCTTCTCCCAGCCGTGCGCCCATTCCAGGGGCCAGGGCCTTTGGCACAGAGGGCAGGGCTGCCGCAGGGTTCCGCTGCCCGCCCGCTCCCCGGCCACAGGCTGTTCCCGGCAGGGGGCCCGGCCGAGCGCGGCCTCCCTGCAGCTGCTGCCGGCCCCTACAGCGCCCAGGCCGCGGCCGAGAGGCGCCGGCAGAGCGGGCACAGCCGCCGCGGCACGTCCCTGCGGGGTGCAGGGGAAGCAGAAGGTGCAGAGGCACCTGCCAACAAGGTCTGCGTTTCTGATGTCAGTCAGGCAGCTGGAGCTCAGAGCCCTGCCCACTGCCTGGTGGTGGCTGCCGAGGCAGAGGCGCTCAGCTCCTGGTTGTCCTCAGCACGAAAAACCATGCCGTGCCAAGAGGGGTGTTTACAGGCTTCTCGGCACTACAAACGGGAAAGCAAAGAAAGACCCAGAAAAAGGTGGGAGAGGAGAGTCAAGAGCCTCACCAGCATTTTCCTTGAAGGAAGGATGAAAAGTGGCAGCAGAAGCAGCCCTGTGGGACAGCCAGCCCCAAGGGCTCCCCTCTCCCCTCCCTATTTCCCTCAGCTCCTTCACAGTTCAGGACCCCCCCACCCACACTGTTCCTCCCCTAAATGCACCACAACTTGAGCAAGCCAAGGGTACTGAAGGAGGCAGCCAGGGAAGGCAGAGGAAGTTTTCAGTGGCACCCACAGCCGTGGCACGGCTGCCTGGTGGCACTGCCCTGTGCTGGCAGCCAAGGCCTGGCACAGCGGCGGTGCTCCAGGCGGAGGCCCACAGCCCTGACAGACCACTGGGCCCACAGGGCCCTTACTGTGCACCTGCTTTCCAGTCAGCTCCCCACATGTACTGGTGCCTGTCGCTCCCCCAAGGGCAGGACTTTGCGATTCTCCTCACTGAACTTGATGTTTCTTTCACCCCAGTTCTCCAGATTGTCACTCTGGTCAGCAGCCTTACTTCTAGAATGTCAACCACTCCCCCCAGTTGTGTGTCAGTGGCAAACTTGCTGGAAGTACACTCTACCTCACCACCCTGTTCATTAATGAAGGTGTTAAACAATGTTGCACCCAGTATTGAGTTCCTGGGGTACACCAAGTGTTACTGGCTTCCAACTAGACCTTACACCGTTGATCACCATGCTGAAGCCACCTGCCCAAGCTTGTAACAAAAGTACCCTTTGTAACCCCTTCAAAAAATTATTTTAAGCTGCTGCAGTAAAATTAGCACTATATAATGGAAACTTTGCATGTAATCACATCTCAGTGGGATGTTTGAGCTTCACCATGACATTCTGGTGAGGCAGATCCCCAAGATTTTGTGGAGGTCTGATGCCCACATAGATACTGCTTAGCAACCAAGAGCTTCTTTAGGAGAAAGCAAATCCTTTGCAGCCTGGGAGCTGGTTGCTCTGACTTCCATCCAGGAAGGAGGAGGAGAGCTAAAACTGTAAAGTGAGTGGCTCAGGGCTCATTCATCTCTGAGAAGATACCAATGGCTTTGTACCTCACCCCATTATCTGTGTTGCTATCTGAACCAAGCACAGCTCAGAGCCAACCACTGCCTTTCAGACTTCCCTGGTGCTCTGAGGACATAAGGAACGCTCACTTCTTTCCTTCAGAAAATTTTTGCTTAAAGGTCTGCACCCAGAGTCCTGCTGTCAGAACCTAGATTTTTCTGAAAGTTTGTCCAAAATTTTTAATTTCCTTGGCTCAGGCAGCATTAGCCTAGCCTTGAGGAACACTGGTCATGGAACCTAGTGGGGAGCTGGGGCCAGCTGAGGCTCAGTACTTGCTTGTCATCATGAGCATCTGTCCCTTCACCTATAAAATTACCACAGGAGAGCTGCTCCATAAGGTGCAGTGTCTGATTTTTCAGAGCTCCAGAAGTGGCTGTGCAAAGGGACAGATGAAGGAAAGGAGAAATTGCTGAGCCAGCCCAGGAGTAACAGTTATTTTCTAGTGAGTGATGGGCACATCCAGAGGTGTCTGTCACAGTCCTGTCTGACACAGTCCCTCCAGATTACACTGCAGCTGCAGGCCACTGGCAAAGAGATGCTTGTCCTGGGTTTTTTACACTGCCCAAAGCTGGACTTCCATTGGTACCCTGGACCTTTTCTGGAGGATAAAGAATATGTCCTCTTTCTCTCTCCCTGTTATTGTAGCTTTCCCAGCTGTGGGAACAACACACTGTGTATACAATGAGGAGACAAAATGGAAAAAATGTTCTGTGTTTTAAATGTTCTCTGTGTAAAAGCTGACTCCAAATCTTTGCTAGCACCTTCACTAACTTACCTCATGCTTCTTGTTTTTTTCTGTCATTTCATCGTCCTTTGATAGGTGCACTCTGATGTGGATTCACACTGCTTTGCATCTTCTTAGGGTAATTTCTGTAAATATTAAGAGGTTGCCTTGAAACTCCTATAAACATTAAGGCAGTCTTAACCAGCATCTTATATGATCTGTGGTAACATTTTGGAGCTATTTTTGGGGCCACAGTCTTTAAGGATGGTGTGCAGACTTCACAATCATTTTGCTCAGGGAAATTCTCTTGTCCAATAAAATTTTAAATTTTGTAAGCTCTCTGAAAAGCAATCTGGTACTTGATGTTCCTTGTGGCTCCAGATTTTTTCCTTGTGCCAAATGTAAATGTTCCTTGCTATGCTATAAGCAAGTGACATGCAGAAAGATCTATTTCTTTCCATTTTGCAGATACTTATTTACATCGTTGTGTCTCTGTACAATATCATCTTTGCATAAATCTGATTTGTAATCTATTTTCTCACGAGTTATTTTTCCACACCTCTGAACAGCAAGTTTTCATTTTCTGTATGCTCCCCAGCTGCTATACTCTTTTTGTAGTTTGGTTTTTTCCTGACATCTACTGACTAATACAAGAAATAGGGACCAACTAGGACTGAGTCAAGAGGAGTATTTTCCCAGGATTCTTACTTATGTTTACATGCTCCCATAAAAGATATGCCTTTTGTATAACAGTACAACTTGAAACCTACAGTGAAACCTACAGACCCATTCCTGAACTACTGCTGCCACCCATTACTGTTCCCATCCTATGCATGTGTAACTATATATTCTTACTTAAGGGATTTTTTTCCTTTTCTTCAGGTAGGGTGGGGTTATTCTGGGCTCTGCTTCTGTCTTCCAACATTCTTACACCACCATGACTGTCCCTGGGCTCTGTCGTAGGTTCCTGGACCAGCACACAAATCACTGAAGTTATTCTGAAATAGCAGTGGAGTCACAATTAGTTCTTTCATCTGGGCACCTTGGAGATGAGAAACATGTATTTTCCAATTAAAAAAATGATAAATAATAGATTTTTTTCAAGAATGAATTTAGTTTCTGGTCACTTATTTCCTATAACAGGGCAATATGTGGCAAGAGGAATTTAACTGCACAGGAAGTTTTTGTCAGGACCCAAGACTAGGTGCATTTTTGCCACTCAGTTGTCTCTGTTTTTCTTCATCAGGGAAGGAATTTGAAGGATCTCAGCCCATGGTGTTATTGATGTCTCACAGCTCTTGACAAGCTCATTTTATTTTACACATGTATGGCCTTCATTTGGGACAGTCATGCAGTATTTGTCTTTAGAGAGAGAAACAGTTATTTGCAAGAGAAAAATGGCAACTTTTGTTTTCCTTTTTGATATTTTGTATGAAGAATAGCATAGTAGTACCAATACATTGCTCAGCTGAAGCTATACAATTTTGGAAAAATAGTTTTGTCAGGAATGAATGAGATTACAAGAGGAATATCCTGACAGTGGTATTGAAAGGGAAATCTATGTCAGTTCACTGGCAGTTCATCCACCTTTATGCTTTCAGAGCAGTGCTCCATATAGAAGGGAGAGAGGGAAAGATAATTTTCCAGCTGATATATGACTTTGCTATTCCTAAACCAGTCTGATCTTTCACACAAAATAAATTTTAAAAAAAGCCTTATGGACAGTAGCCATTGATGCCCAACAGCTGGGATTAGCCGAAAAACGACGTTCCAGACATATCCTATTTCCTTCATCTGTGCCACAGTTGTGGACTGGCACTGCCAACGAGGTCCCTCTTCTGTCTGCTGCACCCAGGGTGACTACCTGGGCTGGTCATGGCTGAGTATTTTTGGTGGAGCAGAAGGGGCAGTGAGGTCCCCTGTGTGTCGCAGTGATGGGCACTTGCAGTTCACCTCATTCTTTGGCAGATGACAACAGTGATTGCTACCTGTCCTGAAAAGCATGTAGGGTAGGATATGCGAGAGGAGACACTGTCTGATAGCTCCAGAAGGAAAAATATGCACAGGAGACCCTGGTAGTTTCATCCTCTTTTCAGTTAGTCATAGACTGAAAGATCTGAGGGGTAAATCTGTAACCAGGTCCACTGAGCTGAGGACAGTAATTATGAACTGGGGGCCAGGACTTGCATCTGTTAAGCAAGTCTCTAATAGGTTTTGGTTGGTTCCAGCTGCTGCTATCTGAAAGACATTCTGAGTAAATTGTACTATTTAAGTATTTTGGTGTATGGTAATGTTTCTGAATGTGTTCCAGGAACAGTGGCAAAAAATATCTTCACTCTGCTAATGAGTAAAGTTGTTAGCTTCTACAGAGGCCAACTTCCCAATATCATTGAAATGCCAGGCAGTCTGAGTCAGTCTTGATCATCAATTTGGGAAAAAAAAATCACTCCTTTTCTGAAAAATAGCATGAGAGAGGTGTGACCTCCCAATTACTCTGCCATTCCTCAGAACTGGGGAACCTGGTGTGAAGCATACCACAACTTCCTGAGGCTTGGGATGGGCCACGTGACAAACAACTCTTTTATGCCTCAATGCTTCAGGTACAGAAAAAAATATTTTAGCCTCTGTGGTCCTAAATGTCATTTCCCTTCTGCACAGCTAAAGCCTGTTTTTGTTTGATGCCCCTCTTCCTTCCCAGGCATGGTAATCACCACCAGCGGAGCTCTGATTTACTTCTCCATTTGACTTTTCTCTTATGCCACTTTTCATTAAATGCTTCAGAAAATCCAGGCCAGGGTCTGTGCTGACAGAAGTTGAGCCCTTATGAGGAGATGCTGGAGTCATACTTGTACAGCCTAGCCTGAAACTTCAGCCCCAGTAACCTGTTGGGCAAAGCAGTTGCTGCTGCTTGTTTGGCTTGTCCTGTGGCTGCACACACGACCCTGCCTCCCACCAGGGTCTGGCACTGAGGGCCTGGGGGGACTCCATGTAAGATTTTGGATTTTGCAAAGCTTCCCATCACACTGCCCCTGCTGTGGCTGCAGGGAACCAAAGCCAAATGAGTCCCAAGGGGCTCGGGGTCAAAGGTGCATCCTTAAATGTTAAGCGTGTCCAAGTCTCCCTCACTGGTCACCTGACTCCTTACTTCAACATATTTTCTGTCTTAATACCAAATGTATCTCTAAAATTAGAACTAACAAGAATACCAAGAAAACAGAAGAGGGAGATAAAGCGATTTAAAATTCTAAAACTGAAAGCATTTTTCTCTTATGAATTTGATATGAAGAACAGATGGTGCTCTTAAAAAAAAAGAAAAAAAAACAAACCCAAAAACACAAACCAAAAAAATCCCCAAAAACCCCAGTTCAGGCAGAAGAAAGGACCCTAGAATGAGTCTCCCACTGCACCATGACTAACTGAAGGGCTAATGCAATTGATTGTTCTGTAGAATGGAAATGCCCATCCTGTCTGTAGAGAAAACAGCTCTGGGGCTTTTTAACTCATAGTTGCTTCTTTTAATTTTGTTTCTCAGTAACCAGTACCCAGCAGAATCACATTATGTGATGCTGAAATAGTCTGTCAGTTGGAAGCCTTAGCTAGTCTTCTTAGGATGCATTTTCATTACTAATCTACATGTGCAAGAGCTAGACAATCTTGCCATAATGATGTTTGAAAAGGGATTGTCGTTGTCAAGACGAAGAAGCAAATATTAAGACCTCTTATTTTCTTGATCCTAAAATACACTCTGTTTCCAGCCGTCAAGACTAAGCCATTTGCTTAGTAGGTCAGTGTGTGTCTAAGAAGCTGAATTTTTCTTCTCCAGAGATTGCTCTGAAAAGCCCAGTTGTTATTAACTAAAACCACTGCCCCCAAAATGTAAACCCTACTGAAGCAAGTTTATCCTGTAAGAAATTCTTTTTCTGCTTAAAAAACCTAGTATTTCTCTTTCCTGCAATCTAATCATGGACAACTGGTACATGAAGGACCAGCTAAACTTTTCTTAAGTCAATGCATTACTTGCCTCGGTGGCAACCACAAAATCTTTCACAAATCCAGATTATCTTGTCTTTTCCTTCTGTATTCAGAGTTCTCTTAAGCTGCTTTCTATTCACATGGAAATAATTTTGAAAGTGGAAGCCAAGCAAGTCGTTCTCCTGTGGTACATTTTTATTTAAAACAATTGGGTTATTAGCCATTTATGCTGGCTTGGTCTCCCACCATTTTTCTGTGCCAGGCCTGTGATGCTGTGTTTACAAAGAGGTTTGCTGCTAAAACTAACATAAAAGGTCCACTTCAAATTGAACTAGTTAAAAACTTACTGTTTGCCAGATGCCAAAGGGAGAATATTTTGAGGTAAACAAACATTCAGACCCTTCACCTTGCAAATCAAAGGATGCTTCTTCTTATCAAATGCTTTCTATTCCAGCTTTGCTATAATGTTCCTTCAATTTGTTTAATTCGGCAGGACTGTAATTACAGGCCAGACATGGACAAGTGCTCATCTGAGGCAAAGAACAGTGAGTGAAGCAGAAGAGTCTTGTTGAATTTTCAAGAAGCATTTTTCAAGGATGAACATCCTGTTCTTTAAGCCTAAATACTCAGGGAAATGACAAGGCTCTGCTTTTTCTAATTGCTTCTGTTCTCCTTTAAAATTACTGCATTCAGTAATTTTAAAGGGGAACAAAACAGAAGAAGTTCATTCCAATCACATCACAAAAAAAAGAGTATGACCTCACTAGAGGGGCATCAGGCAAATTCAGACTGCAGCTGTTACAGAAATAAACACTGAGAATCTTCTCCGCTTTTCTCCTCTGCAGAATCAATGCTCTCATATCACCTTTATGCCATTATAAGACTTTGACTTTACTAGACTAACTTGTGGTTTATTCCCCTTGTCAACAGTGGAGAGTATATTCCCTCATGTTCATGCATCCAGTGTTGTGGGAACAGCAGTCTGTACAATAAACTCAGTCAATGGAAAAAAAATTAGGAAGTATCTGACTAACAAGAGTGTTTCCCCAGAGGCAGAGGAAGCTGATTTCACTGAAGAACAGCGTCTGCATATTCTGCAGTTTTCATCCTTTGGCTGCTCCAAGTATGTATCTGAAAAGGGTCTTTGTGTTTGGAACGAAGCACTCAAATGAAGTAGTATCACAAAAAGTTTCTGTATGCTATAAAGGTTCCCACCCTGTGTATGTACTTGTTGCTCTTACTGCTTTCTGATACTTCTGCATTAGGAAAGACCATTTTTGTAATTGGAGCTGAATAAAAATAACTCTTGAATGTGAAAGATATTTGCTGGGTTTTAGAACATTTTGATTTCTGGAAACAGACCACCTGCTGCGTAGGACCCATAAGTCTCCTAGCTAATAATCTTCTCTCCACTTGGACTAATTTTAGCTATTGCCACTTGAAACTTTTAATGGTTTCAGCCACCTACTGCCTTAACGTAACTTTTACAGCCCCTCTCTAGAGCTCTGCCTGTTCATATATCTGAAGATTATAAATAGTTTTATTTGGAAAATGGTCATTGGAGATGGAGGTGGAGAGACAGGAATCATCTGAGAGTAAATAGATTGTTAATTCCCTTCTGAGCACTGAGCTGCTGATTCATTCCCAATCAATTCCCACACAGCCTGGGCTGAGTCAGCCCAGAGGGTGTTGAATAGTCAAGAGCAAAGACAATTCAGAGGATAATGGTTCTGAAAAGTCCAAAACAGAAAAGTGATTCAGAAGGGGTAACTAAAAGAAGAAAAATACATGGTGGGGACAAGGAAAAAAAAGAAGAAAAAAGAAAAAAGAAAAAAGAAAAAAAAGAAAAAGGAAAAAGGAAAAAGGAAAAGAAAAAGAAAAAGAAAAAGAAAAAGAAAAAGAAAAAGAAAAAGAAAAAGAAAAAGAAAAAGAAAAAGAAAAAGAAAAAGAAAAAGAAAAAGAAAAAGAAAAAGAAAAAGAAAAAGAAAAAGAAAAAGAAAAAGAAAGAAAAAAGAGAAAAGAAGGGGAAATAAAAAAAAAGACAAGTAACCCTTATGCTGCCATGTCTGTGTGGGAGGGAAGGTGATCAGGGATCTTAGAGAAGAAACAGGCAAAGGAATGGATGGAAGAGGTGAAAAGTCTTTAAAAACCAAAAATAGTACTGGAATTAAATCATCAGAAAGAGCCAAAAAAGAAGATGGGCGTAGGCAGAAAATGGACTTAAAGTAGGAACACTTTTCCAGGTATGTCTCAGCCTAGGCACTGATTTCCCATCCGTGTAAGTATGCACATAAAAGCTTGCATCTATAAATGTCATGCCATATACATCCATGGGGAGGAAATAGAAGAAGAATGGCCCTACAATAGAAAGTCAAGGGCTTTCTATTCTTTGTAGATCAAAGACCATGAGATGGAAAAGTAACAAGATTCATATGAGAAATGGACACTTCAGAGTTATATGAACATTATTGGGAAGCACATCCATCCAGATTAAAGTCAGGCTTCTCCCTCAGAGCCTGCTGTCAATTAAGTGAAGAGGGTGAAGCTGAACTGGATGCTCTGAATCAACCTGTGAGGCATTTCCACAGCCTTTGATTGCTCCACACTTCAAAAATTTCTCTAAGCCTCCTCAGTCCTCAAACTGAAGCTCTCTTAAATCTGAAGTTCAGTGCTGCAGCCTATTTGGGCTCAGGACAGAGACTTGGCACACTGGAGAGTGTCTTATGTCATGCCTTGTGCAGGAGCCTCCTCTCCTTGCACTTTGTTCACATGAAAGGCGAGCTGCTGCCATGGTGCTGTGCCTCCCACAGCAATAAGCTCCCTGCTTGCATTCAGCACTGCTGAATATACGTTATGCCACAGTAATATAGGCTCTGATTTTCTTCTTCCTAAAGCTTCTTATTTTAAAATAGTATGTGTATATTTAACCTGATCTAGTTTAAGGAGGCCATAGGGAAGGCTTATCAACAACAAGACAGGAGATTGTTAGCAAGAGACTATATTGCCTCGCATCTGGCAGATTAAAGCACAGTAATGGTTAAGATTTAGGTACAAATTACTGGTATAAATCCCAAAGCTTGAGGACAGACACTTAAAGGCATGTCCCTGGGTACATTAGCACTGCTCTGTACAGAACTACAGGGATGATGCAAGGCACAGTTAAGTGAGGTGCCCAAGTTAGGAGTGTGTTTGCCCAGTGAAAGGTGTGGTGTGAGTGGAGAGAGATGGCTCCTGAGATGATGATTCAGCCAACTCAGCCTCTAAGGTTCAAAGAGCACTTGTATGGCCGGCATCATCAGCTCAGACAGATGATTGAAAATAGGAAGGGATAAGCCCAAGTCTACATCTCCAGTTCAGACACTAAGTTATGTGTTCAAGTGGGGCTGTGCAAGTTCCTCCAAGACTATATTGATTATTTGTATGCAGAGACAAGCCCCAAATAACCGTGATGGGAATGTCTGCATGACATTTAATCCCATCTCATTCCTCTAGGGAGCTGAGATAGACTTAGCATTGTGTCTAAGCCTGCTGTGTACTGCACTGACACTCAAACACTTACCAGAACAGATGAAAAATAAAATTAACAGTTCTGGTATACTGTTCATAATGTCACACTCTTCTGCCAAAGAGAGAGACTTGTATGATTGTGGTTTATGATTTGGTAAGCTCTTGAGGTTGTTGAGAGAAAGTTGTTTTGCTTTAGTTTTCTTGTGTGTTCACACAGAAAAGGAAAACTCTAGAAAGCACTCTTCACTCTCAGAAAATACCATTGAGTTTTGAGATGCTCCCTGGCTCCTGGCATGGCTGAAGAGCAACTTCCACAGTCTCAGACCAGCTCCAGAGAAAGTCATATCTCCATGAAATGGAGGTAGTTATCATATCTCTGAGACACTGATAGGCCTCCAAAGAGAGTATCCTGACTGCTGACTGGGAAAAATTACCATGCGATGGCTACAGCTGGCTGTGCTAGTGTGACAGAACAGAAAGCCTGTGAACAGTCATGCTGCCTGTGTCAGGACTAACCAGCCTACACACCCTGCTGGCAGTGGCAGTGATCTCCACCAGGCCAGCTGGAGAGCAGCTGGCTCAGCCTGGCACTGGCCTGAGTCATGACCTCTCCACGGGCACTGCTCAGCCATGCTCATCTTCCCCGCAGGCTGGAGCCAGAGACCTCAGTGACAAACATCTGCTCATCTCCAGTTCACACAGAGCTCTCTGTCCAGTGCTGTCTTTGTGCATTACTGTGCTGAGGCTCGAGGCATTCCTTGCTCAGCTCGCCCTGACACACGGGTGGCCCAGAGCCACACAGTGGTGCAAGGAGCTCCAAGCTGATGTGAGTCCTGGGCACCTCTCCTCTCCCACCATTGCATGGTGTACTTTCCTTTGTTTCCTCACACCCTGCTCTAGGGCCTGCCACAGTTTTCTTTTCTGTTTTTCCCACAAGGTTGTTCTGGCTGTGACCTAAGAGCAAAGCTGGGGGAACAAGAAAGAAAATGGAAGTATCTTCACCTTCTGAAAAGCTCCAACAGTAGGAGACATGTCAGCTTGAATTGTTTCTTGCTTCAGAGAGTCTTTGGTATTATAGCTGTTACACTATAAACATGACATGCATTTTATAATTTACACGCTTGAACACATGACTAACTTCAGAGGACTGTTCCCATAATTAAAGTTAAGTCTGTATTTAAGTGCGTTACTTAATCAGTGACCAAAGGCTAATGCAGAAACATTGATTCATTATATAAGAATAAGAATATAATAAGAATTAATAACACCTTAACACACTAATAAACTCCTAATTGGTTTCTGCCTATTTGCACTGATAGGATTTAAGAAAAAAACAGTATACTTGCAAAACAATTTGGGATTCTTATTAAGCAGAAATGAATGGACTTGCCTTACCTCATTATGTTTGACTGGAAAAATTATGCTTGTTTTTACTGATGGCGTAATCAATTGTGTCCAGGATAGGTGAAAAGCTTTTTATAACACCTAATACCTCAACATACTAAGAAAATTGCGATAGCAGGTTTTTTCAACAGCTCGCTGTTCAGTGGCATGATTCTGTGTGTATATGCTTGACAGATGTGGATCTGGACTCTTATGGGGATTTTCTTTTGAAAAAAAAAAGCAACTCTGAAATAATGATATTTAGATTTTTTAAAATATATTCTGCCCAGAAAGCAAAAAAAACCCACATTTATTTGCTGAAAGCACTAATTTTTTATTCAAAATGGAACATCTCCATTTTGACGTTGGAGATTGGAGAGTTGGGAGAGTACAGCTAACAGAGAAAGAAGCACATCAACATAAAAGCAAGTGAAGACTTCAAAAAGACTGAGTGGGAAAAAACCACCCTTCAAGGAAAAAAAAAAAGTAAAACATTACATAGGAAACTAAGGCACAATCAAGTTATCAGAGTGATATATTGAGATAATCTCTTGTCTATTAGCAGCCTCCATCCGGAAGAGATCAAGTCCAAACTTTTTGTCCACAAACATCTGGCTTGGGATTTGTTTTCACTCTGTTCTGTGGGATTAAGTACCTTATGCAGGGAGTGTGTCTTAAGACCTAAGGTAATGTTTCATATCCTCTGGAAAACAGAGGATTGGCTTCCAGGAATTTGAATCTGCTATGTGCAGGATGTTTGATCATCTGGAAACTCAGCTGGAGAAAAGAGAGAGATCATAGGATGGTAGCATATGCTGAGTTGGAAAGGACCCAACAGGACCATCAAATCCAATTCTTGGCCCTATGCAGGAGACTCAAAGAATTCCCTGTGCCTGAGAATGTTGTCAAACGCTTCTCAAACTCAGATACTCCTACTACAGACTGCATCAGTATGCTGCATAGCTTAGGCTGGGTACTAGGTATTTTAGCTATCCAATACCAGACTGGAGTTTGGAAGTCAGCTAGAGTTTCATAAGAATACTTGAAGGAAAAATATTTTCCTTCACTTGATTCAGTCGGTTCAAGTCTTAGGATATCAAACAGTTCAGAAGAGCAGAATAAACAAAAACAGAGAACTGAGATAAGCCTTCAAGGGATAACAGTGGGTGCTCTGGGGACCAGATCCAGGCTTGAGCATCATGGCATTTGAAAAATCTCAGTACAGCTTCTCTGCCTTGGATACCTCCTGACAACAATCCCAGACAGGGATTGCATCTGGAGCTGGCGTACATTATCTTTTGAATAACCTTACTTTTGCAAATGCTGCATTTTCTCCAAACTGCTGTACTTAACAAATCACTTTGTATCAATTACTGACAATTCCAATAGGACACTGACTGAAATGGTAGCACAGTGAAAAAGCAAACAGTTCCTCCCTTTGAACTGGTGCATTATGCAGCAGGCCCTTTATTAATAAGTCTCTTTCACAACACTCCTGTAAGGGAGAAACAGTTTACGGGCTTCTTTTGTTGGTTGGTTGGGGTTTTCTTAGGGGTTGTTTGTGGGTTTTGGTTTTGTTATGGGGGTTGTGAGGGGGGAGGCTGTTGTATTTCTTGAAAAAAAAAATTAGTTAACTCTCTCGTGTACTACTTCTTTACTTGTTTTTCTCCATATTAAGTCACTCCAACATCACTTATTTTTTACTTCAGTGTTGCACAGACTGGGCACTTTTTAACAGCCTGTTTTCCTCACTAAATTGGGAAAATTGAGATTTCCAACTGAAATACTTCCCAAAGGCAGATGCTTGAAATTGGTGCTATTTCTAGCAAAGGATATTGCTTGATGGGACAGTGCTTAATGGGAACACCAGCAGCTTATGGTGTTGGCTTGCCTCGCATTTGTGATGGTGCAGCAGGTTCCTGGAGAGTCTGCTCCCTTACATGCCAGCTTTCCAGCTTTCCTCTGGTCTGAGACAGACAGAAAAACTCCTCTCCTGTTTATTAAGCACCAGAGGGACTAAAACCTGATATTTTATACCTGTTACATATGATAAATGGGAAAAATCCACATCCTGTATCAGCCAGGGCACACTCACAGTTTCATTTTTATGCCAGTCAGTGGAGCCAGAAGCTGCTCCTCTGAGAAGATCCTGCTCTAGTCACATCAGTTATGAGCACCACCATCCTTCTGTGCTGTTTTCCTTTCCAGTGGGAAGGAGGATGTTTGGAGCAGAAAGCACTGTGAGGAACCTGCATGGGTTTAAAACAGTTTTTTTTCTTGCAGAGGTTTAACAGTGAGTTCCAGCTCTCCCACCAAGATAAGCCAGCTACCCCACAGCAGCCTGGATCAGAGTCTAATCCTGCCACATCATCAGTTTAAACAGGGAGCAAACCAACTTTATTGAATTGGCTAAGCTTTCAATTAAAATAATTGGAATGCTAGAACATAACAAATGCTTAAGCAGTGAAGTGAGGACTAAATAAAAATGGTTTTAGAAACCACCACTGAGAGAGAGAAAAAAAGAGCTCTTAAAGAAACCCAAGAGCATAATGCGTCATATCTACCAGGGAGGAAAATAAGCACTAGGAAAGAAAAACATATTATTACGATGATAAAAGAAACAATGTTGGAGTGATTGTCTGCAGACTCCAACATCAAAATTAGAAGAACTTCTTTTCCCAGAACTGCAAAAGAGCTGATTCTCCACATGAATAATGTGTTTACCGTGTATTTTCTTGTGCTCTTCATTACTGAGACATTGCAGAAAAGAACTCTTAATTTTTTTCTTGGAAGCCAGTAATTGCAACAGGAACAGCTGATTCTCCTATGACCTACCAGTCTAGAGGTCTGTATATTAGTGGAGAAATCTGATGTTCGTAGTCTGATCATAATCCAGGGCTTGCAGAAAACTACAAAGTGTTTTTTTCTTCCTACGTATTGCTAAATGACCTTCATAATACATAGTACAGGTCACAGTGAGCTAGGAATTCATGCTGGGAAGTGAAGGTGGATCCTTTGTAGCAGCATGGGGATGTATCAGCCTCAAACATCTGCCTCATTTTAGTTGCTGCGTTTGTAGCATTCATATTAAAAGCATTTATATGAAAACATTTGGATAACTAGTTTGAGAGACTATGGAATATTCCCTTCCCAGCAAAGCAGTGTTCGAAGTCTAAAGAAGATGTTTAAACTATACTGGATGATCTAACTGAACTATGTGACTGGATAATTGTTTGCATGTGCATGGCAGCACTGTGTGTGGCTAGGCTCTTGTTTTTGGAAACCAGTGTGCATGTACCAGTGTTTCTGTATCACCTACCACACAGTGAATAGCTGAGCAAGGATGGAGGAACAAAGTGTGGCCATCAGAGAAGATTCTGCAGAGAGCAAAGGAAAAACTGCCACTAATCCTAATGAGGATTAGTGAGGAAGTGGGAGTGTCACAGAAAACATGCTTAGCTCAAAGTGGTCAGTCTGATCAGCTTGTGAGTACTCTGCTTTATCTAACTCCTCATATTGCTGTTAGATTGGATTAGACTCTCCCACAATCCTTACTAAAACCTGTAACTGCTCATGTTCTTGCCTCTATCTTCTGACAAAGCATGAGCCACAGGTGTCCTATGGCTGTGAGCCTCACCTTGCACTTAGGAAGTGGAGGGTGCTTCCTCACTTGTTTTTTCCCACTTACGCAAAAACACATCCCCTTTGTGATCTTTTCTGCCTTTCTTAGCCAAGAAAGATGATCTCCTGCTGCAAACCCCCTTCTTTGGATTCTGCCCTTACTCGGTTACATCCACCTAAACCAGGGAAAAGCAGGAGAGAGAAATGGGATCATGCAGACTTCCTCTGCTGAGTCAGTTTCTAGCTTTATCCATTTATTTTGTGGTTTTAAACTCTGTTTCACCATCCATGATAAGAAGATACCCTGGCCATGATTTGCAATGTATAGGAAAGGGGAATTTTGGGTTCCCTTTCCAAAACCAGAAATAAGCCTCAATCTAGCATTGCCTTTGCTACTGACACCAGACTAATGGAGACAAATATGTAAAATTATGACCACCTCCTCCCCTGATCACCTCTTATATCTCTGTGTCTGCTGGAAAGCTGTTTCCTGAGCACCGTCAGGGAAAACTTGAGCCTAAAAACCAGAAGTTCCTTCTAACCTTTGTACCACAGAAAGGGCACCAGGCAAGACTAACATTATTTAGTTGTGAATACTACAGATCTAGTATTTGTGTTAGTGTTGAGCATACTCTACTAGTAGTATTCTAGAATTTTGTTTTTGTTTTCCACTTAGGATTGACATAGATATATTTGGTGCCTAGATTTCAACCTTTTTTGTTCTGCTTTTTGAGAGCATTTTGACCAAGCCTTTCTCTTTAGGAATGCTACAACAAACTCAAGCCCTCTGCCATCTCTGAGTTTGGTCCTTGTGGGAGTACTCCCTTCCCTGAACCACCAACCAGTTGCTGATTGAATTTCGTGCCTTTGCCCCTTGCTTCTTACCATTGGATCCCATCTGGTCATACACCTTAAAAATATAATGTGCTGGTGTGCTAGCTGTCTTTATACCACAGGAGGGATACATGTGTATACCATGTACACACACAGGAGGTGTAAACATGGGAGAAATCAACGACCTTTATAAGCCATCAGAAAGAGAAGGTGAGAAAGTATTAGAAAAATATATGTCAGGGCAAATAGAGTAGGATGGTGTTAGGCCTAAAGGACAAATAGATTTTGTCTTCAATAGCAAATTTTTCTTTGAGGTAGTTTGAATTTATTGTTAAGGATAAGTATAAAGACAGAGAAGCAGGACATTTCTGACAATTGATATTTCTTAGATCTGCAGAGGTTTTTATTGGATGGATGAGGGGAGAACAGTGGATACCTCAAGTTCAGCAAGGCTTTTGATACTGTGTCTCACAACATCCTCATAGCCAAACTCAGGAAGAGTGGACAGAATGAGCAGAAAATGAGGCGAACTGAGAAGTGGCTGAATGGCAGATCCCAGAGGGTCATAAATAGTGGCACTGTGTGCCACTAATAACTTCCACTTATTTGGAAGCCTGTCCCTGGTGGTGTCCCCAAAGGTTCAGTGCTGCACTGTTTAACTTACTCAGCCATGGCTTGGATGAAGGGGCAGATGCCTGCTCAGCAAATCCAGAGCTCACAGAGCTGGGAGGGGTGGCTGACACCCCTGGGTGCTGTGCAGCCCTTCAGAAGGACCTTGGCAGGCTGGAGAGATGGGCAGAGAAGAACCATCTGAAATTCAGCAAAGGCAAATGCAGGGCCCTGCTCCCGGGGAAGAACAACCCCAGGCACCAGCACAGCCTTGGGCTGACCTGCTGGGGAGCAGCTCTGAGGAGAAGGAGCTGGGGGTCCTGGTGGACAACAAGCTGTCCATGAGCCAGCAGTGTGTCCTGGTGGCCAGGAAGGCCAAAGGGATCCTGTGGACATCAGGGAGAGCATTGCCAGCAGGTGGAGGGAGGGGATCCTGCCCCTGTACTCAGCCTGGTGAGGCCTCACCTGGAGTGCTGTGTCCAGTTCTGGGCTCCTCAGGACAGGAGTGACATGGAGCTCCTGGAGTAGGTCCAGCAGAGGTTACAGAGATGATGAATGGTCTGGAGTATCTCTCTTGTGGGGAAAGGCAGAGGGAGCTGGGGCTGTTCAGCCTCAAGGAGATAGAACTGAGAGGGAATCTCATCAATGCATACAAGTACCTGAAGGAAAAATACCAAGAGGATGGATCCAGACTCTTCTCAGTGGTGCTGAGCAACAGGACAAGAGGCAATGGACAGAAACTGATGCACAGGAAACTCTACCTGAGCATGAGGATGGACTTCTTTACTGTGCAGGTGACCATGCACTGGAGATGGTGGCCCGGAGATATTGTGGAGTCTCCCTCACTGCAGGGAAGAACTGCCTGGACACAATCCTTTGAAATGTGCTCTGACCTGCTGGAGCAGGGAGGTTAGACCACAGGACCCACTGTAGTCCCTTCCAACACTACCCATTCTGTGATATGATCAGAAAAATAAGCAAGAAGGAACTTTTCTGAATTTATTGCATTCTATAAACAGCTTTTGTACTAGACATGAAAAATAATCAGAATGGTCAGGAGATTATATGACAAAAAGATTCAGAAATTCATCAGGGGATCAGGTTCTGCCATCATCACATTTATATAGCTGAAATTTCACTTTGGCAATATTGCAGCAAATAAAGCATGTACCACAAAAAGGCTCTGCCAGATAGATGACCTGTGAGAATTCCAGATACTACAAGATGCTAGAAAAACATGTATCACCTTTCAGGCTTAAAGCAATAGAAATTGCAATTTCATATCTGGATATCCTCTCAGATCCCCAGGCTTTTTTGGTTGGCAACTAGTGGTACAACTGAGAGGTTACCAAGACTGTACTTTGGAATTTCCTGAGGAGTTTAGCCATAGTATGTCCTACTTTTTGACAATGATTGTAGATATCTGATATCCACAATGGGATTTTATTGCAAACTGTGGGTGGGTGCAGTTAATTCTGCTTTGATTTTTTCCAGTTGTCATGAGTCTTCACTTTGGGGATGTTAGAATATCTGTTACCTTTAAAAACCACCACTAGAGGTCCAGTTCCTGTCATAGCATATAAATATTTTTGGCTTTAAAAAATTTTAACCTGAATGCTGTTCTATGTCACAGAGATGAGAACTGACTCATAACAACCCAAAGAAAGATAATGATGATTTTGGACCTGTGGTATTGGTAGCCTATCTCTTAAGCAAGATAGTTCCTGGAAGGGTTGTCTGAACACGATTCTGTGAGTTCCCTTGCGTCAGCATTCACCTCTCAACAGGCATCTCATTCAGGAGAATGTGAACCTGGATAGAGGCTGTAGAACTGGGCACAGCCTGTGGCCTTGTAGACAAGACAGGAAAAACCCTGAGGGTTCTGCTGCAGAGAAAGGGTCTTGGTCAGATGAGGTGTTGGTGTCTGTGGGTTGCAGAACCCTGTTGCAAGGGTGAGGGTAGAGAGACTGGAGACTGGCATCTGTACCCACCTGTACAACTTGTGCCCCAAGCAAAGCCCTGGTCCATGGCTAGGGAGTGGCTCTGCCGTAGCAGTAAAGCCTCTTTCTTGACCTGGTCACTTGCTGAGACTTGTGAAGATAGTGTACAGTCTTTAATAGGATCTGCTGGTTTAAAATACTGTAATGATGCTCACGAGTCACCAGCTTCACCCGTCATTGAGATTTAATGATGTGGCACACAGAAGGATTTTCACCACTTTTTTTTTTCTTTTATCTTGAAATTCTGAAGGTGTCTCATTACAGTCTCTGAAAGCATTCTCAGAATCTTCCCTGCACTGAGGTCATAATGCTGTTGATGTGTTATGTTCAGTTGTGTTTAGAACCAGGTGAAGATTCACTCTGTTCCTATTAGACCCTGTACTTCTTGAAAGATACCAGAGATTTTAATCCTACAGAATTTTCTACATATTTCTGTGACAATGCTCTTACAAACAGGGGCAAGACTAAGATCTTCTGGCATGAAAAACTGATTTTCTTATCCACCCACAAATTACTGGGTCCAGTCATATCTCTAAAATTCCAGTCCCTGGGACTCTGATACTTAATTATTGACAGAAATTCAAACACCATTAAGAAAAGATAATTGGTAGGTTCCAAGAAGAGAATTGTTAGTGTTCTCAGAGCTCTCAGCAGGAGCAGGTGATGGACCAGATGAGCTCCTTCCTTCCTGTTAGTACTCACTACTCAATGCTGCTGTTGCTAAGAACAGGCAGCTGAATTACCATCTTGAAATTCCTATGTAAAAACTCAGACCATTAAGGCTCTTGGCTACCCTGAGTTTCTACATAGGAATGTCAAGATGATAATTGAAGGGGGCAGGTTTTAGAGGAAATATTTTTTCAGAAAATTACTCCTCATCTCCCACATCACATTCTCAGCCTTTCACCTAGGCATGTTCCCTACAGGCTGCTCTCAATCACTGCTGCCTGTACCTTATGATGATCCAGTTTTTCATCAGAATTAGTTTAAGTCTGGTCAGATCATACTCTGCTGTCTGATAGTCAAAAGTTACCTTGACTAAATCTTTGTAGATTTGGTGTCTTTCAGCCCCACATGCTTTAAAGAGAGCTACCAATGGCAGGATGATACTTACTCCTAAGACTTTGTAGTGCACCAGCCCGATACTTTCAACACATAGATACTGACCTGACCTTGTAATGCTGTCTGATATAGAGGAAATGTTCTGGCAAACAAGATGGGATTTCTGAATCACTGATTTTATTTTTTTTTCTTTTTATATTGGCCTGCATTGCTCTCTCTGACAGCTCATTTGCTTGTAGATTAGAAGAAAACACTTTGAGAGAAGCATAGCTCTTGTCTGTTCAGGCTGCAAGGTGCTTGTGACCTGTTGAGTCAATGAAGGTGTTGATTGTTTGCTAAATATTATTTGCCTAAGCTTTGGGTGTGTGATAACCAGCTGAGCAATTCACTGCAGGTTTCCACTCACGTCTGCATAACCTGTATTGCATCCACCAACACCAAAACTGCTGATGTCTACAGCAGTGTCAGTGGGCTTGGAAATTACGTCAAAGACAGCTTGTGGTACATGATCAGGTGTTCCTAGGTCTTCCTTCAAGGAACTGTCTGAGATCAAGTTAGACATGACATTCCTCTGTAAGTGTATTGCATGGGGGAATGCACCTGTCCTTACACACTTTCAGCTATGGCATTTCAGGTTTGGCCCTTTTTGGATGTGCCCTTTCCTTCATGTATCAGTCATAGGTGCTAAGAATAGCAGCTGACTTTTCTGGATGATGTGCAATTTTTCACATCATTCTAGTACAGCTTAGCTGTGTGTTAAGCTGCTCTAGAATTATCTTAGATGTCATTTTTCCCCTACCTAAATGTCATATGTACAGCAGTCCAGTGCCTTCTTGGTGTTAGAGAGTCACACTCCTTTGCAGAGTTTCTGAAGCCCCTGTGACACTTTGATATTGTACACAAGATTCATGCCAAAGCAGTGATACAATACTTTTGTGGTTTCACTGGTCCTTGTTAAATTTGTACAGACTTCATACAGACCCAGCAGATGTCTTGGCTTTGCAGCTTGTCAATAGTTTTGAATCATCTTAGGTGAAATATGTGCCCCTCCAGATACTGAGGAAAGTGACTTTGAGCCATTCCAGTCATGGGTTGATATTCATCTTTGGGGAAGTTTCCTGTATAATCCAGTGGACAGAAGCTTTGTTTTTTACACAAAAAATATTGCAGATACCAAGCTATAGATGCCGCCTCTCCTGAGGAGTTCTGCAATTCAGAATGATGATTTCAGAAATAACACACTGATCACCTTTGCTTGGGACCTATTTCCTCTACTTTGATCTGTTCTGCCTCCTTTTTTTTTGGTGATCTGGTAGACCTCATCTTTTGTGGACTCTTACCACATCTGCATCTCTTCTGCTCCCACATTCAGAGTATTTGCTCTGCATTTATTTCAGGGCTGGGAGAGTCAGATCTCAGGGGGGGCTCCCCACCACCCTTATTACTATTTGCTTACTTTAGACTACCTGCCTCACATAAGTAAAGACATTTCTGTTTATTTTTATGAAGTATGGGCACTCTTCCCCTTTCTTTATAAGTGTTTCCTCTGTGTTTTTGTACCTTCTAGCTCAGAATAAGGCATATAAAGCAGAAATTTTGATTTCTGGCATTTTATTTATTCTCACTTCATTCAGAAGCCATTTCCATTAATCACTGGAACAGAACTCTGTAGTGTTGAATCTTTTCTTTGCTATTGCAGCAACCTATCCCATCCTGTTCTCTCTCCCACCCCTCCATGCTGGGGTGTTGACTTTTCCCCCTGGCTATTTGTGTTGGAACCTTTGGCAATAGCATTTCAGCCCTAGCATTCTTTCCAGGACGGGAACAGCAGGGAGTTTTTCTTCTGACTGCTTCTGATAATTTCCTACAAGGTGAAAAAAAGAAGGAGTGTGTGCTCTGAGCTCCCAAATGGGCATTGGTTTACATGTTTGGAGTTACAGGGCTAGACAGCCATTTGACTAATGACATTTTGAAAGTGCAAATGTGCTTTTTTTTAAACCCACCTTCTGTCATCCTTCTCTAGAAACAGACAATCAAAATGTCCTGGAGGTGAAGCTAGCTCCCATGTACTCTGGGTATTATTGGCTGTCAGTTATTTCTTCCTGAGATCTAATGTTGACAAAGGCAAGTACCTCTCAATAAAGCTTCAGGAGTGGGCTCCTTTAGGTGAAGCTCCCAGTTGTAAATTAAAGTGTTATTTACTGTCTGTGTAGGAAATTAGTGTAGGAAGACTAAGCAAAAGACTGTGTGAAGGGAGAGTGGGATTTTATTTTGCAAATCTCTGTGTAAGTTGTTTCTACCCACTGACATTCTCACAAGCACATATTCCAGAGCAGGAAGACATACAGTCAAGTTTCCCGACTGTTTTCTTTCCCAATTTTGGGAATTTGTGCCACTGTGGCCTGCTGTCCTGTTAGGAGAGCTGGAAGAAGCACAGCCACATGCACCAGGCCGTGCTTGTTACCACCCACCTTGCACCACAGCGTGGTTTCATCAGAGCACAGGCTGTCTGACCTTTTTGTAAACATTATATTCCTCTGTGTTCACCAGCTTCATTGCTTCCACTCAGGTCCTGTGAGCACAGGCCATTCCTCTAAACCTTGCTCTCTTTTCCTTCCTCCCCTGTTCCACTTTGTTAGAATTGTCATATTTCAGTCACAAATCTCTGCACCTGCCAGCAGGTATTAGGATAGCTTGTGGGTGGAGATTTTCAGAGGATACCATATGGCAGGTTTTCTCACTAAATGTAGTGACATGTCACACACTAATGCCAATACAACCCCACTCTGCATCTCATGGGTACTTGTTTTCACAAAATACTGAGTAGCATTTTATACTCTTTAAGAAGCCATACATTCCTGATACTTGTGGAGGTATTAGGCCTGGAGGAGGATAGTCTCTTCAAAGAAAAACGACCTAAAATTAATTTGGAGGAGTGTACTAGTAGGAAACCACACTTCAGTTCGATTCATTAGCTGTGTACACAAAAAACTGGCTTCTCTGCTGAAGCTTCAGCCAGAGTATGAAGCCTTTGACTGCCTTTGAAGTGAGACCTGCCTGGGATGAGAGCATCAAAACACATTCTGCACACATGGCCCAGCAGCCCCTTGAGGGAAGGCACACTGTGCCATCTGCTGTCTCCAGCACAGCAGAGGCATGCCGGTCATTTTCAGCAAGCAGAAATGTTGGCATGGAACAGGAAGTCGTAATACCTTCAGTCTGTTAGCAGAGCTTTCTTCATTCTCTAAGAAAATCCATCCTTTTGGTTTTTTGCCTTAATCTTTTGGGAATCATAACTTGGCCTGTCTTCATTTAAAAACTCCTGCTCCTGCTGAAGAGGCATATTTCTTAAACACTGGGCTCAAAGGATCTCATTGATAAGCTGCTGAGCTTCCAAAAAGTGCCATGACGAAGTCCTTGTGAGGCATACATTCCAAAGACCTTACGTGAAAGATACCCATTTTCTTTTACTGTGAATAAAGGTTACAGAAAACGGTTTTCTAACACAGAGTAGAGTGCAAATAGATGAATTACAAGCAAAAATTTCTAGCAATATAGTTATTCTGTAGTTTTGTATGAAAACATATTATCTTTATTAGCTGTAAAAGCAAAATTAGAATCATCTGCAGGATTTTTTAGTAGTTCGTTTAATTTCCTGTTTTCTGAGTTATTTGAACTTCTAGAGCATGATAGTTAAGACAGGGGCTGAAAGCATTAACTGCTTTTCTTTGAAGATGATACAGGAAACTCAGGAAACTTAAGTTTCAAAAGATTAGCCAGTTCATAAAAGGAATATATTTTACCAAGCCCGTGTATATTCCAAATAGTAAACTGACTCTCAACTGAGCTGTGGTGACCATCAGCTTTCATCTGTTTTCAAAAAAGGAGAAATAATGTTTTTCCCATGTGTCAAGGACCTGAAAAAAAAGGGATATGTAAGATGGTTGTGTAACAGTGACAGAGAATAGGTACCTGCCACCTTTAATGTATAAAAATAATTGAGGTTCTCTCTCCTCACTGCCTCCCAGTTCCACTCTAACCCAGTGTAAACATCAGATCTTCACAGACAATCTCTTCCCTATCAAAGCACTGCAAATGTTCTCCTTCCTACATCTCAAGTACAGAAACCTCCCCTTCAGGGAAACCTGAGTTTGTTGTTGGGGAGTAGTGAAGCCATCATTCCAGGTTTGCCTAAAGAACCATGGGTTAGGGCTTTGTCTCTCAATATACAGATCTTTGGGATCTGTCCCTGTGGGATGTCTGGGCCTGCACAGACTGTGGTCTCAGCCCCATTAGTGAACCCCAGCTCATATCCCTTACTCTGGCCTCCAGAGATCCTCAAAAAACACACAATGGAAAGGCAGCAGCATGAACTGGCCATGTGAAAAAATGAATCCTAATGAAAGATGTGGAAACATCCATATGGGGATTTTATAATATCTTAATCATATTAAGATTCCTCTTAAAGGCTAGATGAGAAGAGATGAATGGCAGTGCCTGTAATATGTATGCCTTTATTCTCATGCCACCTGCTCCCGGGGGCCCATAACAACATCCTCTGACCCTCCCAAGTGTCTGGGTTGGAATCAAGGGCATGAGAGGCAATTCAAGCTCCCCTCCAGACACAGAACAGGTTCAGCAGCCAACGCCTCTACGCAAAATCTTTCAGAGACTAAATTCAGAAATTATCACTTGTTGCCACCACTGGATGTCAAGGGAATGCCTCGGCTGCCCTATTCAACAAACGCCAAACTCCTGCACAGGCTGCTTCTTTGTTTCTGGGGAAGAAAAGCAGCCAAATAAGGAGAGAGAAGGGCTCCTCAGAGAAAAGCTTTTATCTAACTTCAAAGGCAAGATCTTCAGAGAGCTATGGATAATGAGCTTATTAGCAAACAAGTTCCATGTTTCTACAGATAATAGCCATATCCGATTTCTGGCACTAAAACCTTTTGATTCTTCCCATATTTGCAGTCCAGATCCCTTGAGCTATCTACTTCCAGGACCAAGCCCCAGCTGTGTGGCTGAAATGTAGGCCTGGTGCATGCAGATGAAGTGCAGCTCCATGACAAGTGGGCCAGGGAGAAAGCAAGTGTCTCAGGGCTCACAACCTAGAAGAGGTGCTGTGACCATCCAGTCCAAGCTTTTCTAAAACTTAGGCCAGAATTGCATCCTGAATTCAATTCAGTGTACTTATTCAGTTTACTGGTTGGAGCAGACCAGTTGGAAAATTAGCCCTCCCCATTTTAAAGTTTCCATGGAGGTGGAATTCCCGCAGTTCTTTACTAGAAGGCATTTTCTGATCTGTTCATCATTCTTAGTTCTGCTCTCTAATTCACCAGCACTCTTTTTGAACTGCAGGCATTGGGAACCGTCTGAGCACTTTGGAATTTGCACTGATGTCAGAGACAGACATGGCAGCTTCTTTGCAACTGGATGCAGGCCCATTTTCACGACATCCTTTATCTGTTGTGGGCCCCCATGTTCCATGGGGAGCTCACGATTTGCAAACTATCTGCTATGAACCCTCATCCTCCTTCAAACTGCTGGGACCAGTTCCCTTATTCTGCAAACATTCACAATACTTTGTCGTCTTCAATGGATGATTTGCCATTTAGCTGTATTCAAATGTACTCTGTTTGCTTACCCCACACAGCCAGCCTGTCTAGGTTCCACATGGTTATATCTCTATTTTGCACTCCTTTGCATTCAGGGGTATTTTATACCATCTGTGCTGCTAACAGGCAGTGTGATAGAAAATAAAAAGAATATTAGTTATTCAGTCCAGGAACAGCAGGGAGGGTGACTACACTTCAGCACCCTCCTTCCCTTTTCTCTCTCTCGTGGCTGCTGCCATTTTGGCTGAGCATAAGGGCTGTTACAAAAGAGGACAGTGCACGGTGCTGCAGATGGAGAAGGGGTGCTTTGGTTTACAGTGAATGTGGGATCTGCTCGGGAGCCTCTCCCCAGTGCTCACCCCCACGCAGTCCGTGGGAGGCAGGGCATGGAGACAGAGATGACCCCCTTAGACAGCTGAGGTGTTTGAGCTTGCTGGCAGGTGCACGGGGACAAGCTCTGAGCTGGCTATCCAGTTATCCCAGCCACAGGGACTTATCACAGCCAGCTGACCCCACTGTCCTGACTGCTGTGACAGTGGCATCCAAGCCCACCTCTGGCAACTGGCATGGCCTCTGCTGTGTGCTATGTACTCAAAGGCCACTCTGGATTCAGTAATGATTAACTTTTTAAGGTACTTTTTAAGGACACCTTCCAGAATTAGAGTTTGTAAAGTACACCTCAGTGTCTTTTCTCAATTGCCTTTTGACTGCCAAAGGGAATTAATTAATATCAGCCTGAGTGTAAGAACTGAAGGAAGCAGAACAAGCTATATGAATTTTCTTGAATCTATTCAGCTCTCATCAGACTTCATCCAAATGTCATCCTTGGTTCCCTTCTTTCAGAAACCTACTGCTCCTGTGTGTTTAAAATGATCCTGTGGATGTACTGTTCATCTGAGATAATTAAAACCTGTAGACTAACAGGCACATTTTGCTCCTTTTTCTATCTACAAAAGCTGGAGATGCTGTATGTGAAAAGGTGTGTGTTGAGGTTAAACTATGACTGCTTTATATGCAGTAAAAGGGATGTATCTGAGCTGATACTGGATATTGCAGAACTGATTTTAAGTGTTCTTTTTTATTTTGATGTTTCAATAATAACCTAATAATTTTAATCCCAGGAAGGAGGAATATATAACATTCTCATCTTTAAAAGTAGTTTCACTCTTATATGGAAGTTATTATGAAATAGGTTAATGTTATAATTTGGTTTACTAACTGTTTCAAACATTTTTGGCCAGCTTCTGATAAAACATTTTAAATTAAAATCTTTTGTCATAATATTTGAAGAATGATGGTTAGGAATTTATTTTATAAATGCGTTTTGAATCAATAGTGATTTGGTAGGTAAATCTATAGCTTTAAAATTTTGCTTTTTAGTCTGTGTAATGGGCTATTAACCAAACAAAACAATGGGGAAATTTAATCTGGAACATGTCACTGTATGCCCTATTCTCATTTTTTATTGTTGTCACTACATTCATAGCATATTAAAAATTGCAAGTCTTTGGCACGAAATACATGCAAGGCTATTTTAACAGGCAAACCTAGAATGATGCACAGCCACATTTCTGTCAAGAATTTAAAACAGTGTTCTTTAATTTTTCTTGTGTTTTGGTATTGGTTCATCTGTGATCTTCTATTGTTGTCTACAATTTGCCCTGGTAGCTTCAACCCCTTTTGAAACACAAGTGCTATTCTCTGCTTGAATCAGCAAAGGCTGTTCCCATAAGATGCATTAAGACCCTGTTGGAATGAAATGTCTGTGTGGCAAAGTACATTTATAGACAGATGGATAAGACAGGAAAATAGATGAATTAGATAGAGATCCAGTCCCAGCTGACATTTGTTGAATCAATATTAAAATAGCTGTGTTAAACCACAAGGCTTTTACATTGGGTATGTTGACAGCACTTAATGAGTGCAGAACAAGAACAAACTTCTTCCAAAGCAAGATAATGGGACAGCTTTTTCATTTATGATCTCAGTAAGCCAAGGGCATTGCTATCTCCACATGGACCATATCTGCTATTTAAGAACATGCACTACTGGTACAGGTTTGTCAGGTCATTGAGTAATCCAGATGAGGAGGATGTTTTAAGTACTGGATGAAGGGGATCCTAATGCAAAGAGAATTCCATTGCTCCTAAAGCTAAGAGGAGCTCTCTGTAATTAGCACAGGCCTTCCCCATCCCCTGGCTGGAAGGCAAGGGAGGGGGCTGTTGAAAGACACATCCTGAGACAGGTTGAGCTGCTTAGCACTAGCTGTTGGAGAGGTACTCTTTGCCATGTAATGACTCTGGTAATGCTACCAGCCCTCACATATTTTGGGCTGTGTGTCACTTAATCATAAACTGATGCCCCTACTGCAATGTTATTTATTGCATTAATTGCATTGGGTATCTGCAAGGCTGGGGTCCTTTCACAGGATTACAAGAAGCTGTAGCAAATTCTGATCCCTGGGACCGATGGCTCACTCCTGTTGCATCCAAGGGGAACTTTATTTTTTGTGCAAGTAGGAGCTGCAGTATACCTTCCCATGTCAACCCTTGCATATCCTTTCCAGGTAGGAAAGGTTGCCTGAGATGTGATCCCAGTAAGGTAGGCAAAATCTGCCATGAGAAATAATGGGACCAGTGGTCATGCTAAGATAAAACCACCAGCTAAATGGCAGGAGAAGAAACAGTAGGTGTGGATTTGCACCCACATAATCTCCGGAGGTCCAGCCCTGTTCAGAGTGCTGGCTTAATAATAATTAGCAGGACCGCATGATCGGGTGTGCCTTGTAACACAAAAAGTTTTAATAAAGTAATGAAAAATAATAAAAACCAGCAAATAAAGATCAAAGTCGAGCAGAGTGTAAGGACAGATCCCACACCTGCTACAACACCCCGAAAATGCCACGAGACCCTTTGTTCTGTCACCTTTTCTACCCAATGATCAGGGATGGATCTATGGGCAAACTGCCCATAGGAAGGGGTACAGGTTGTGACAAACAGTGACAAAGGGCCAACAGGCGCTCCTCTCCTGGCACAGAGCTAATTACAAAGAACTTTCTGTCTAAACTTCCTAAAATGTCCAAAGGGAAACCAAAATCCTTTCCTTATACAGAACTACCCACTCAGGAGTGGGGGGTGCATTGCTACAAGTAGGTATCTGAACATGAGTTTAAACCACCCCCAGTACTTCTGCATTGACCATAAGCCTGTTCCATTAGCAAAGATACAAACCTCACTTATAACATTTTTCTAGAGTTAAAACAGAACAAACATAACAAAATCCAAACTACTGAGAAGACATGGATCATAAGGGACCAGTTTTCTCGATAGGGGGATGTACAAAAAAAATTTTGTTCATCAAAAAAAATCTGTATCAATCATTTTTATCACACAAATCCAACACTGATCAAATGATTCTCTCCTTTCCTGTTCCTCATGAATGCAAACCAGATTTAAAAAAAATAAGAGGCACACTGCTATAGATACGTTGAAAACACCTGGTGGTGATTAGAAGCCTCTGTGTCAGTAAACCCACTTTATAGCTGGATTAATTCTAAGAAAAAATAATATCTTCCATAGCTATTGTTGAAACCCTCAGGAGTTGAGTAGAAGTGAGGAATATTACACTTAAATTGCCTCCTGTGTTATCATCTGGCTGTGCCTCCCAAAAGAGACAGGTGTCCTGAGTACCCAGTTCTGGATGAGTGATGATGATGAAAGATTCTTCGTCTGGGTTAAGCCTTCAGTGGTCTGGAAATCAGTCCTGCCATGCATTGTACACAAATATAGTCTTGATACTGGCTCTTGTAGAGCCAGGAAATAGGTCTGGATCTGGAAAGGCAAAAGGCAGATCAGCTCACCCTATGTACAACCATCACACAGGAGAAGTGAATCTCTGAGGCCAGACTGTTTCGAATAGCCAAGCCAGGGCTGGATGAGTAATAAGACCAAGCTACGACCACTAACTATCAACAGCTGCCAGGTTTGAGACTCCTCTGCATTACACAGCTTGGAGGTGGCTGGGTTGGGAGAGGGTGGGGTCTCCATGTTCAGCCATTCTCAGTATAAGCTGCTGCTTCAATCTTGTATTGATACTGCAACAACAGGGGCTCATACCAGCTTCTCATGCTTTGTGAAACCCTGGGATCCTACCAGACTGCTCAGATCTGGTTTCATTCTGCCAGGGTAAAATTGATATAGGGAGGCTGTTGAAAAGCTTTGTTTAGTTTATGATGTCAGGCTTAGTCCTTGAATCACCCCCAAGAAGAAGTTCCGAGCTACTGCAGGTCATGTAAACTCTGCACCTGACAGCAGATCAAGTAGAAAGGTATTTTGACAAGATGGGAGAAAATGTTGAACTGCTGTTGACTCTGTCCAAGTGGCTTACTTGGGGCTTCGTCTAGTCAAGAAGCAATGCCAAGTGGAAATTCCAGAAGAAAGGGCATGAACTTCTTTTTTTGAGGCATCTTGAGTATGCAACAACTCTCTCACGCTATTTTTTGTCCTATTTAATTCTGAGGAAACTCCAAAGACACAGTGCTGTCAAATGAAGTAGAGCACATAGAGCCTGTGAGAAATCCTAGTACAACAGGGTGGCACACAGCCCAGTGTAGGCAACATTTTACAGGTGTGTGTCTTCTTACCTTTGCAATTTCTGGAGCAGCCAAAATCTACCTCAGGTGGTGATAATGCTTAAATGCTGAAGTGGATAGGAAAGCTTGTCATACAGTCATGGTGACTGGGGAGGCTCTAAATCTAAAACCTCATGTTTGTCCCCATCTCTTCTAATTTATCTTTCAATGGAGGGTTTTAACAATGTGAGAAGTAATTAGAAGTAAATACGGAAGTTTTCTCAGTGTGATTATATTTTAAATCCACAGGTGGTCAAGCCTAGCACAGTGAATTTGCAGTAGGTTTTTCTCTCTGCTATGTACAGTACAAGACATTTAGACCCCTGGGGAGGTTTACAGGTGGAGGCAGTGAAATTGCCATAGCCCTGATCCCCAGATCCCACTGTGCCCCTAACAGGGGGCACTAACAGCAGGACAAACTCCAAAGCTTCCAGAGTATTTTCTGGCAATGAAGACAGAGCACCTGTGCTGTGGGAACAGATGGGTAGCTCCGGGTAGGGGAAGATGAGCAGGGAAAGGGCTGCTGTGGGGTATTGCAATCCTAGCCAGGCAGGGCAGGAGATCTGCTGCCCCATCTTTCTTTGCTGCTGAAAGACTGACTATTGTCACAATTTATAAATTTTCTGCACTTGTACCCAAAGCAATCCTGACCTGGAAAAGAAGAATATTTTTCTTTCATAGTTGAATGTCCCATTAAATTAACCAGACTGGAAAGAAAAGTTTATCCTAATGAATATTGGCCTATAGTTCTGTCAGAAAAATGATAAGGGGTTTACAAAGGCTTATACTGAAGATCACTTTGTGAAAACACTTAGATTGCATTTTCAGCTAGTGTTAACCTTCCAAAATTTTTTAAAAAATGCTGATGTTTGAGAAGTTTGGTGTTTTTGTGGCAAGGACATAGCTGAATGCTTTTATTGGGAAGGAAGCAAAGTTTGTCAGAATATATTGCATGCTTATGCAACAATCAAGCCTGTTCAGATGACACATCTGTTTTTTCAGACACTGGCAGAAATGCCATCATAACAACAATAGGGTTTTTTCCCAGAATCACTAGAAAATGAAAAGAGAAAAGACAAACCAAACAGAAAACCCAACTAAGCTAGTCACTGTCTCCACCTGGAGGCAAAAGGCTGTCTGAAAGAACCAGTTTGTCCCATGAAGAAGAGACCATATAGACAACAGGGAATTCAAAATATTTGCCAAAAGCCCCTGAAAATCCACGTATTGTCAGCTTCAGGTGCAGTCTCAGGGCTTATTTTTTCTTGCCTGAAACATGAATGTAAAAAAATACTACTGCCATTTAAATAAGAAGTGTTAACTTCTAATTGCTCTGAAATACCTCTGGTTTCCAAAGAGTGTAGTAGGAATATAGTATCTGTATCCCTCAAGAAGTTGTTTTCCTTGTTGATGACAAAATCTTCCTCTATTTATTTCCTCAACAGTTTCTTTTCCCTCTCTGTTTTAGTCTATAGGATCATGCAAGAGATCTTTATCACTTCACATCAGGGCACAGTTAGCTTGAAGTGAGTTTCAGCCTGGGGTGCCAGGAGCATGTGCCAAACGACTGCTTACTGATGCTGTGGACCAAAAGTCCCCACCAAAAAAAAACATCACTAAGCTCACAGATTAATGTTGAATGCTTATTTGACACCAGGTCATGTTTCTCTGTGTGGAAAAGGGTGACTGGGGTCCTGCTGGATATCTCAGAAGAGGTCCAGTATGGGGAGAGGGAGATCCCTGCTCAGTCAGAACAGGAATTGCTGAAGAGAATCAGGTGAAATAAAAGGTGCCTGAACTCCCAGCCTGACAGCCACGAAATACATCCTCCTGCAAGTCAAAGTGTGACCCAAACCTCTCTGGTGCCACTGGGCAATCCAGATGGTGAGGCAGAGACCTTCTATGAGCCATGAACATTCTGGGTGTAGCCAGTAAATTCAGTAGAGAGTTAGATCAGTACCTGGCTGAACTGGAGCTTTTCTGGAAACAGCTCAGAAAAAAAGATTAATCTGATTCTCATTCAGGAAGACATGCTGTCCCTGAGAAGAAGATGTCACATGCTGCAGCACTTTCTATGCCCTCTCAGAGGCCCCGGGGACCTCACCAGCAACCACAGAAAGACAATATTCTCAAATGTAATATGAAACTTGTCTTGGTTTGTTTTTTATCCCTGTGCTATCTAGGAGGTGGTTTGTCTTTTCCATTTGCCCTGGCTGAACATTACAGGGAGAAAACTAGGAAGGCAATGGAGCACAATAGAGTCAGGGGTTACAGACAATTTTTTTATCTCTCAGGAAGAATTCTACTGTGCAAAAAAATGTGTGAAACTAGTGAAATTTAGCCAGCAGTTTCAGAAAAAAAAACAAACCAGAATGACAGAGCTTGTCATACTGGTTTTGAAACGCTAAGAATCAGGGAGGGCTGGTCATATCTCTGGAGGAAGAGTTGTGCAAACAAGAGGCTTGGTCTCACAGAGGTGCACTGGTGTGCACTGGCTGGGTAGCCTGGAACTGCAGCAGGAAGGACTCCAGTGTGTCACAGCCTGGGATGTAGCTCTGTGCACCACCCCAGTCTATGATCAAACTGTGGTCCTTGGTCATCCTCTACCTGCCAGTCACTTAACCATACCTCAGATTCTCACTCTGTGTGTGCATCTCATGGCTTTCAGCCCCGCTGAGAGGTTGGGATGGGGCATCCAGGGCTGTGAACCCTGGCTGTGCAAGCTACCATGGGTGCCTTCTAGATGTCTCCACTGTCAATTGGAGATGAAAATTAGAACAGAGGTGTGTCTTGCAATGCAAGATGTAACCAAAAGCATGTGTTCTACTGCCACCTGTTGAAACTGGTTGGGGAGGTGTTTTCTTTATCTCTCCTATGACCCATTCTTCATAACTCCAGGTGAGGAGGGGGTGGGTGCCTGCTGATAATGGGCCAGCTGTTCAAACCAGGTAGGGCAGTGTTTCTTATGTCTTCCACAACACATCCTCCCTCCAGGGGATATCTTCTGCTAATGGGCCATTAAGGCTCACCAAGGACAGGACACATTCCATCATCCCATTGTGAGATGCTCCACCCAGTCGGGAAGAGCCAAGCATTCCTACCTGGATAAAATCTGAGACTCAGAACACCAGGACAGCCTGTTTGCACTGGATTCCCAGAGGAAGGCTGGACCCATCTCACCCCCACTGGACCTTCAGAGGAAGGTCTCATACAGAATATACACCCTTCTACAGGGTCATTTCTGCTCCATCAGAACCACATCTGCCACTCCAGAGGACTTAACTGTACTGCTACCAACATCCTGACCAACAGGGTGTCAGGTTGTATTCTGACTCTTGTCAGTGGTTTTTTTTGTTTGGTTGGTTTCTTTTTAGTACTACAATTTGATTTTCAATATTCCTAGTACAGAACTGTTATTCCTATTCCCATATCTTTACCTGAAACCCCCTTAATTTTGAAATTATAATAATTTGGAGGGGGAGGTTACATTCTCTGTTCCAAGGGAGGCTCCAGCTTTTTTCCCTGGCAGACCCCTGTCTTTTTCAAACCAAGACAAGGTGAGATAGTATCTCAAAAAATCCCTGCATCAGGAAGGAACTTATCTGTATACTCAGCACCACCTCAGAGGGTCAGCAGGCTGGACATGGACATGCTGACTCAGAAGTTTCACCATGTGGGTATCCCACTGCTGTCACGAAGACAGTATCTGAGCCTATGTTCAGCATTTCAGCATGAGGAAAGCCCAGGTTCGTTTTGGTCTTTGTGGTTCCCAGGGAGTAATGTAATGAGTGTTATGCCAAAGGATGCCCAACGTGATGAGTATTTGGATGACAGTTACACTTTGAAATGGTTCTGTGATGGGTTCACTCCCACCTGCCAGAATTGCTCCAGGAAAAGTTCAGTGTTTAGTGTCAGAGCACAGCTGCCTAAGGAGCTCTGTGCTGCCTTTTGCACATCCTGTTACGTGTGTGTCCAGCTGTGGCTGCCACACACAGACACCCCCACAGCTGGCCTCCCTTTGGACCAGGAGCTGCTGGAGCTTCAAACTGCTGCAGCTGGGCTCTACCTGTGCAAGGCAGTAAAACTTATGTCAGTGGCAAACACCCCAACACTTGCCATGTCCTGCAAATGAAGCAGGAGAGTATTTGGATGACAGTCCTCCAAGGGTGACGTTCGTGCTGCAACTTGTGATGGCACTGGCTGACTAAGCAAAGTCTGCTTTAAAAGAACATAGCTGGAGTGTGCTACAAGCAGTGCTGTTTTTGACACGAGGCATTAAAGAGAAGTCCTCACTGCTTACTGCTATTCCCATTTCAGGAGTGCTTCTGTGTAGGAGTGAGTGTCTAGTAAGGCTTTTGCATCAGGATGCTAGCTTGGATTTGCTGGATGGATTCCAATTCAGACAGTTACCATTTATCTCCACAAATTTTCCATGCTGCTTCAGTTGGCTACAGAATGATTTTTCATTTCATGTTCAAATCTGACTTTAATAGTTACTTCATACACTTGAGCAATTCCTTTATTTCACACTCAGTGGTGGGTGGAAGGATGTTAAGTAGTGTATACTTGGATCCACTTCAGTGGAAGCTATTACCATCACTACTAGGGTTGCAATGATAAATAAATCCGTGCCAAAGGGAGCAAACCAGAAAAACTGGAGAATATTTCATTGTAAAACTTACTGTGGGCTTAGAGTACCCTACTCAATATACCAGCAGTTCATGACAGAAATCTATAGTAACTCAAACACCTTACTAAGTGTTTAGTTCTTGAAAAGGTTATTTGTGTTTATGCTAACCCTAGGAAATTATATCTCTCTTCACTGAAAACAAGCTCAGTCTCTGCAACAGAGACCAAACTCCATCCTAGATGCTTGCAGCTTCACTGACACCCCAAGAGGACTGACTCCTTAGCTACTCAAGTTCCCTCACTTCCCAAGGAAACTTTTTTCTTCTCTTACATTCCAGTTGTTGAAATTATTTTGTTACCCTCTGCTCAAAACTGCATTTATCCTTTTCCTCCCACTTTTCACAACTGTTGGGATTATCAGCTCAGCAATGTGCAATGTAGGTTCTGGAGATCTGACGTCATCTTTCTTGGCATATGTTACACATTCAAATAAGCTGTTGTGGTGAATAATATGCCATATGTATACCTCCCAGGTTCTCCCAGCATTGTGAAGACTTACCAGTGCTCTAATTGTGTACCACTTTATCCAGAATTTTATTATGTACAGCTTCCAAGTCTGGTGTTACCAACGGAAATAGAGTCCTCATCTCACCCTTCTCTGCTCTGCATATCAACCCCCAAAAAAGTTCTGGGAAAAGCCTACTCTTTTGAAGACCTGATCTTTTGAAGGTACTGTGGGGATGCTGTGTGCCAGAGTCTGAGATGCTGCAGACCATGACCTCAAGCCTGGGAGAAAGACAGTGATCCGGAATGTCCAGACCAGAAAGAGTGGTACCACAATGTTATTGCTCGAGCTGCAGGGCATGCCCAGGCCTTGGGTACTGTTTGAAAAGACCCAGCAGAAAATGGTCCCACTTGGAGACAACACAGCAGGAAGACACTCCAGCAAAGGGCCCCTTCCTCCTTTTTGCCAGAACCTGGGCATCCTGTTACAGAGCCTCCCTTCAGCAAGCCCTGAGCATGACTTCCTTGCCCCTGCCACTCCCTGCTCCCATCACCACCACCCTAATTTGATTTAAAAATCCCCAGCAGCCATGGGCACACACAGGCAATGAGGGAGAGGTCATGGCACTGCTAATCCCAAGCCAGACACACACACTGGAGTGCTGGACTCCTTTTCTGCCTTCTGAAAGAGCTGTATGTACCAGGATGCTTCTGCAGGCAAGGGGCTGCAAGTGGTGCCACAACACATCAAGTTCCTGCTCAGATGTCTCAAAAATATTCTGTTTTCTGAGAAACTTCTGCAATTTCCTTTCTTGGAGGAACACAGTAATTGGTCCACACGAAGCAGAGCTGTCCAACTGGTGCTCATGAACAGAAGCATTGGCTCTAATGAACCACATTGTTTTTTCAGCTTTATTACTTTATGCATGCACGTTACTGTCATCATGTGTTTAAGTGCTTCAAATTTAAAAGACTTTTAAGCTATTAGGGGGGACTGGAGTCTGACCACCATTGTGATACCTGATTTACAGTTAGCAACACATTCTCTTTTTCCTGGATCCCATTTGCACCCTGGGAAGACACCAGGAACAGATGGTTTACTATCCAAATTTTATAAGCAGTTCAAAGAGGACTAGGCAACCCTGCATGCTGCAAACATTTATAGCATAATCTGCTCCTGCTAGCCACAGCCAACTGCGTCAATAAAGTTAGCAGTAAGTATGGGGAGAAAAGCCTAAGGCAATACAGTTTTATGAAAATGCTACATTGTCTTGCACAATATTTAAGATTACAGCTGAAGAGCTGACACAGATGAGAGTTCCACGTTTAGGGCAGAGACTTTAACATTCATGTTAGGTTATTCATCTGTACCAGTGGCTAGCAAAATAAATCTTTAGTTTCATTTCACCTTGCAGGTGTGAAAGGCTCTTACAGCAGTTTTTGGTGAGGAGAACTCTATCTGGAGTGCATTTTTTTTTTGTTAATTCTGATTCCTTAACACAGAGGCAAAAGTAATGGGAAGGTTTTACTTGCTTAATGGTCTTTGGGCAACTGAAAAGGTATCTTTGGTGGTCTTGCTTTTGTCCAACAAGAGTTAAACATTATACATCTGCTCCTTCTTTCTTTGAGCAAGACAGTGTGAAAGAGATTCTGGTCAAGATTCTTAAAGCTCAAATTGATACAGAAAACTTAAACCCAATCTTCTATAGCTGCGTCTGAAGTGCAAACCAACAAGAAGGTCTGTCTTTGTTTTATGATTTCTAGGTATGTTTGATTTCTAGCTGTATTTTTAAGTTCATCACGAGCTGTATGTCTACAGACATGAACAATCAACAGGATATGCAGTCTAATAGTTTTATGTCTTGCTTATCTAAAGTGAAAAGTCTAATGAGTGCAGCACACTCTTTCTTGCAGGTGAAATATTTCCATAGCTTCCTCTTGATATCTGAAAATATGAAAAGCTGTTACAATCAGCATAATGACTCATTTAATAGCTCAAACAGATCTGCTCAGAGATCACTACGACTCATGAAGTATAAGGAATAGGTTCTGTTCCATTAGTTGTAGGAATAGTGGCTTGGAAGAAAAGATTTCATGTCAAATAAATGCTATTAGCTAAAAGCATCCATGCTATAAATGAAGTTTTAAATTTGGAATTTGGAGACAAGTAATGTAATGCGCTCTAGATTGCAAACAGGCTTTGTTACACAACCTTTACACTGAATTTTTAAACTAAGACACAGGTGCTAGTTGCTATAAAATGTCCTCTGGTTATCTATAGGGTTAGTGATTCAAGAGTAAAAAAGTCTTTTTTCAGAGTCAGTACTGAAACAGAGTGACGCTCTGTTTTGCTTTTAGGACACAAAACCCAGGACTTGATCAGCTGGCTTCATTTACATGTAATACATTTTAGTTTAACATGTATTGAATTTTAATATGACAGGGAACTTGACTTCTGGAATCTGAAGAGAATTGAAGTGCATTTGCTGCTTGTACTGTGACAAGCCAGCATTTCATTTCCTGGAAGAATCTGAAATCACTCTGTTCAAGGTCTGCTGAGAATTGAGACTAATTGTGGTGACAAGGCATCATCAAGTTTGGCACCTCCACAGCAACTAAAGTTCTGCTCTTCTTTCCAGAGACCTAAAGACTTTAAAATACCTTTTGGAAAAACCCACAGCTCTGCCTCATATGTTTAACTCTTCAGGAAGACAGTTTTCAGTGAAGAAAGAACTTTGGAAAGGAATTAAAACAAAATTCACTCATGCCTTTACACAGCTAATGTTGTTCAAAGAAATTCAAAGGGTGAGTATTAAATCATTAGGAAGGAACAAGATAAAAATGTATTTCTATCAAGAAATAATGGGGGGTTGGGTTGTTCTTTGTTTGTTTGCTTGTTTGGTTGTTGTTTTTGGGTTGGGGGTTTTGTTTGTTTTGGGGGTTGTTTTTGCTTGTTTGTTTTGGGTTTTTGTTTGTTTTTGTTTGGTTTGGGTTTTGTTTGTGGGTTTTTTGTTTTGTTGTTGTTTTGTTTTGGGGGTTTTGTTGTTGTTTTGGGGTTTTTTTGTGTGGTTTTTTGTTGTTGTTGTTGGGTTGGTTTTTTTGTTGGTTTTTTGTTGGGTTTTTTGGGGTTTTTTTTGTTTTTTTTTTTGGTTGGTTTGGTTTGGTTTGTTTTTTTTTACTGTATCTTTTTGTCAAAAGCCCCAAGAAATTCTCAGGCTTAAATGTTCTGGGGTGAAAAAATTACTGGTTCTCAGCAAAAAAAGAACCCTTGATTTCGAATATCAACCTGCTTGCTCTTTCGAGGAATCAACCAGAATTGCACTCTCCTTTCTGGTACTCCGAGTGCCTTTGTCTTGTACCAAAGTACTGCAAAAGAATGCACTTTTAGCATGAGGTGCCACAGAACACCTTGGCAAAATCAGGCAGGGGGTTTACAGACTGCTCTAAGTGATGAACACACTAACAGATCCTTTCTTTATGTCCCTGGACGTGTTCCTTGCTGCTCCAAGTCTTTCTTTGGTTCCCAGCTCCCAGTACAGTACCCTTCTTCAGCTCTTGTCTTGTGACTTCTGAGTAGCAATAGTGTGAGCTGTAAAAACTCCTTTGCTTTCACTTTTGATAGAGAGATAAAGTGATCCCATCAGCAGCTGGGGTCTCCAAGGGCACCTTGGGGGTCAGTCTCCAGAGGTGATGCAGCTGCACATCAGGCTGGGATATATCTGAGTGCTAAGGACTCTTTGTCTTGCTTCAGTGTACAAGTGCATGAGTTAGGAGATACTAAAACACAATAAGAAACAATTTAGGTAAGTCCTATATGCATACTGTTTTTTAAGAACAGTATTTTAAGCTTCAGGCCTCCCAAAATAATATTGTCCTTTAAAAAAAGCTTCCCTAAAGGTTTGCCCCGATCAGTAATTTTGTTCTGTGAGTTAAACATGAGAAATGCATGCATGTCTTTGCCAAAATACTTAATTCACTATATCCTCATTCATAGGGCGCAGGAGATCCTAGGAACGTATCCTGTTTTCCTTCCAAAAGGCAGCACCCTTCCAACATCCATACCAGGCATTGCAGGTGTACCTGCAGTTACCAGAAATTTCTTGCAGAATTCAGCTAGTGAATAATTGGGAAGGTCCTGGAAAAGGATGAAGAGCAGAGGAGCACAAACAATGCAAGTGCTTGTGTCAGGTCAAGCCATCTCATCTGTTCAGTGTTGGTGTTTGACCCGTGAAAGCATTGGAAGCTTCTGCAAAAATGCACCAGGATAAACTGCTTTTGTAAAAACATGGAGACGGAAAAGTGGGAGTACATTAATAAATCTGGCATCAAATGTAGTCAGAAGAAATAAGTAGGCAATCTAAATTCACCTATATCAACTTAAATTGACTGTATATCAGTTCTTTCCAGGGTGTGTCAGCTTCATATGAAGCTGGATTTTGTAGGGATTATCTCAAATCAAGTTTCAGGAAGATACCCGGTAAAATCCACAACTAGAGGAAGTGTTACTAAAGCTGAAAACACACAGAAGAGTTATTAAAACCTCAGGCCACACTAAACTGACTGAAAAATAATGATAAAGATATCATTATTATTCAGAACTAGCAGCTAATTGCTTAATGAAAATCAGGTGGTTTACGTACTGTGGTAATTTGAGCATGGCCTATTTTATTTTGTTCAAATGGCCTTTGGAAGAAAAGTGGTCTGGTTTAGTTCTGTACTGGCCCATTTACGGCAATATGCTATTTCAATAACAGCTCTAACAGATCAGCAGATGCAGTGAAGCAATGCAGGCTCTAAGGCTGTCAAAAACCCTTCAAAATAGCCTGACAATTCAGGGAGCAGATGTCATTCTGGCACTTACTGTTTCTTACTCCAGGAATACAATTTGTGATTCAGGAAGTAAGACATTCTCTCTATGACAGCGGACAATTTTCTTAATGGTGAACAAAGAACCTCTCAAAACCAATTTTTCTTTATGTCAGATTTTGCCAGGCACAAGAAAAGAACAGAACACAAGAATTCTGTTCACCAGAAATGTGAATTAAAAACTCGAGAGTGGAAAATGCAATGTTATGCAGATGAGGGCAGGACTTTCCTACTAACCCATGCCCTTACTGTGAAGGAGGTAAGGAAATCTTCCTTTACTCTGCCAGATAAAACAGCAACCTCACGGTCTGCAAAGATTTTCCAGACTACAAATCACTTTAGAGACTTGGCGAGTACTTTAACCAGCTCTGGAAACCAGCCCCTTGTATTTCTCAGGAACACCCACTTCTCCTGCAACTGGATGAGTCAGGCAGCATCCAGGAGCTTCATTCCAGGAATCTGGCCCACTCAGAAACCAGGAAAGAAGCACAGAGAACTGACATTTTCTTGATAAAAGGGAAAGCACAATGAGCAAACACTCTGGACGAAGTTTACCCTGAACATCGAACAAAAGGCCCTAAACATGTGCCCCCACTTTTCTATCACTAATATCAAAGCTTCCCTCATTTAGGCTGTGCATCAGGCTTGTTTCAGAGTCAATCCTTGTCACAGCTATGGGTGAATTTCTGATGTCCCAAGACAGGGCATCCATATTTATTTGTCTTGTCTCTTAGTACCAACTGGTTATTAAATCCCAGTTCAAAGGCTGTAAAGACAGGAATGGTAACATCCTAACATGTGTTGGAACTTCCCAAACTAAACATGATGAGCAATTATGTGGACAGCTGGCAACTGCAGATTCAGTCTTCCTCCATCTGGTGGGACTGCAGGAGAGCAAACTGGCACAGTCCCAGTGTCAAGATACACCAACATAAATCAGGAGCCTTCTACACCAAACTGACATAAGCATACCTAAGTGTGGCCTGAGGCTGACCCAAGAAAAAACTCAGCTGGTAATTTGAAGAGAAATGTGGGTAGTGCCCACTGTCTTCCACTGCAGGGCTGTCATTTCAGCTGTCCTAGTTCTCTTTGGATTCTCTGGTGGAAATTGATGTCTACTGATCAGGGCTGCTAGCAGCACAGAGCCCTTGGGGATTACTGCCATGACTGCCCGTTGCTGGAGGCAGTATCTAGCGGATAGAGTGCCTCCCACAAAATATTTTTCAGGAAAAAATAAGTAAGTATTCTGCCTTCTTCAGTCCTTTTGAGCATGTCACTCCGTTGCTATGTTCTCTGCACTGGGTGCCACCGATTGCCAACACCATTTCAACACTTTGTCTTCCCTCTGTGAAGACAGCTACCTGGCTCAGCTAAAATAAGGACACCAGATAAACAGAATAATCCGTGTGTGCAGCTAAGAAAGCAAACAGAACAGATGGGAAACTGCTTTCTTACTCCATGGCAGCCAAGGGGATTTCTGAGTTTTTCATATCCTGCACCAAGGAAACAGGACCTTTCAGGGATTTTTGTGAAAAATAAGGTACCTCTGCCCACTGCAGAGAAGCTACTAATCCACTGGCTCAGACACTTGCCAAGAGCTGTGGAGCAGCCAAAATGCGTTCTCACTTTCCTTAATTCAGAGCAGGCAGCTGAAATCCCTTTCCCACGTAATCACAGAGTATCAGCTGTTCCAGGAGAATTTGTGCCTGTTCTGTATCCATCGGTTCCCTTCCCTCCTCTCCAAATTTCTATCTGGGTATGAGCAATCTTTCCTGTCCAAATCACTACATTTCTTCGTAGCACACGTAGGTGTAAAAAATGAGCTTTTCCAAAAGCAGTTTCAGCAGGACATGGTGTCACTGGCCATGGACGTGCTGTAGCTCTTCCTCCTACCATGGCTGCTGCTGAGCAGTTGTGTGTTGGTTTTGTGTGGCTTGGTTTTTGGTGGGAAGCAGCCAGCCACGGCAGAGAATTTCTGTAAGAAGCTGCTAGAAGCTTCCTCCATGCCTGGCAAACCCAATCCTTGGCTGGCTCTGAGAACAGACGTGCTGCTAAGCCAATTGGGGAAGTTGGTAACGCCTCTGTGATGACATGTTTAAGAAGGAAATCAAAACCGTGTGCGGTTCTTCTGAGGGGTGGGGAGGCGCCAGCGCCATCCTGGCACCACAAGTGTCCTTGTGTCCAGTGTGACCATTCGGCCAGAGGGCCGTGCCTGCCTGGCCACCCTTAGCCAGGTGCACTGCGGGCAGGAGGGCAGGGGTGGTGGCAGGAGCTTCTCCTTTTCTGCAGGGTGAGAGATGTAGAATGGCACCGGCAGGGCCACGTGGCCAGTGCTGGGAACAGGGTGAGCGACTCCTCAGCGTGGACCCAGAGGAGATCAACCTTTCAGTGCTGCGAAACGCTACCAAAACTTTTCAATTGATAAAACTTGAGATCAACAGTACCCACGTGTGAAAGTTCTGGCTCCTTTTTTTCCTTGCCAAGGTCGGGATTAATACACCGGAAATGAAGGTTTTGTGTTTGGACTTGAATGTTCATTATTTCTTATCTATTTACAGATTCATGAGCCTGAGCTCCAACTAGCAATTTAGAGAAATGAGGTAAAATGGAGTGCTTCTAACTCTTTCCAAGGTTATTTAAGCAATAATTACCCAATAACATCTATATTATCTATACTTTTGTCACAATAATAACCACCCAAGGCCCGCAATGCAGACCTTTTTCACCTTATTACAGAAAACCACGTGAAGAAGAAGAAGGAAAAAGATGGTGAAGAAGGACCCAGACAACGCCCAAAGTCCTCCATCTTGACTCACATGTATAACTGTAGACTAAAATCTTACATCTAATTTTTTCACCCTGTGAGATCACACAATACTATTCAAACTACACACCACAACCCCCAGGCTATCACTCAATCTCAGGAGCCTGTTCCAAGGCCTCAAGTCAAATGTGGTGCTTGCTTGAGGGTCAGCACTTTTTAACACAGAAAGCCTGAAATTTTCAGCCTCCAGGGTTCCAACACCGATGGACAACAATTTTCTTCAGAGAACTGGAAAAGGTGAAGACACGTGAGGACAACCAAGGTGGTGGCTCTAAGGTCAGTAAGAAAGAGGGAGAGGAAGTTCTCCGAGCACCAGAGCCAAGATTTTCTTCTGCAAACTGGTAACAGGCTTAGCTAAGTAAGCTGTCCCCCTGCAGCTCACTGGGTCCACAAGAGACATGCAGAGGTCCACTCACAGGACAGAGCGAGTGGATGCCAAAAGGAGCTATAAAAACCTGCACACTTGTGGACAAGGGACTCAAGGGCAGCAGTTTTGGGAAGCCTGTTTTGCCTGTGAGAAGGACTCATGTTTGCAGAAGATTGGGCAGGGCTGCTGCTCACAGGAAGAGAACCAAGTTGGAGAAGTTCACAGAGAACTGTCTCCCATGTGGGGATCCCACAGTACAACAGAAGAAAGACCCTTTTTCCCTGAATGAACAGAAGAAAATTAGAAGTGATGAATGGACTAAAAAGCCCATGTTTTGTCTCATTGCACTGTCAGTGGGAAAGAGGGAGGGGTTGCAAAGAAAAAGTGTTCTAAAAGTTTATTTTACTTCTCATCACCCTCTTTTAAATCTGTTAATAATGTATTTTTCTTTCTACCTTTTAAATATGAGCCTGTTTTACTCTTACTGTTTTCTCCTAATCTTTATCTCAACTCATGAGCCCTTTGGGTTTTTTTTCCCCTCCTCTGCTCAGTTATAGCAGACAAGAATGAATGAAGAGTTTTCATAGATGGTATTTCAACCAGTGTATTTCAACCACAGTATTTCAACCACTGTTAAACCACGACAAGTTGTAACATACTACTGAAGGGATTTTCAGAGATGTCTTTCACTAGTGGTCACAGCTCAGACCATAACTCACTGTAAAATCCTGGCCTGAACACACATAGCCCAGTATATGTTCAGTGTATATTACTTTTCACCACAGTAAATGACAATATAAGCAAAATGGACTCCACCTCTATCACTTGAACATTGCTTTGGGTAAGCCAGAGCTTTGCAGAGCCTTCCACTTTTTTGTTTGTGCTCTCCCTCTCTCACCTCTCTGTTCCTGAAAACAAAAACTGTGAGGTGTCTGTGTGAGTTGGCAGGCTGCCCAGCTGCCCTTGTCAAAACGGCTGGTAAATTCGATCAGAGCACCGAATGTTTACACAAGGATTGCTTCTACTTAATGAGCTTCTTGATCCTCAAGGCATGTAATTTCTATGCACTGAGGGCTTAAATGAAGGACCACGTTTTGAATTTTGATAACAGTAAATCCCCAACAGAACCCACATGCAACACTTGAACATATACAAATTTGGAACATTGACATTCATGGTGAATAAAACCCATGTGATTTTAAAGATAAACGAGCAGAAGGGAGGTGAAAAGCTCTGAGGAACATCCTTGTGCCATGCGCTGATTTACTGCAAGATCTTACTTGCTCTGGAAGTACAGTGATTCCTGATTTCAGCTTAACTTTTAATGAAACACAGGAAACCTTGCTTGCTTGGTCCTGCACTGAGGCAGACTGACCTAGCAATTTACAATTTTTTTTTATTATTTTTTTTAACCAAACTTGCAGCAAGCCGCCGGATTCCCCCCATGTTTTGCCCACAAGAGCAGCATATCGTAACTCATGAAGCAGTCTTTCAGTCCCAAACACCATGACACTCGTAAAACTCTGACAAGAAGTCATTCAGGGTGAAAACAAATGCCCCTGATGCCTCCTCCTTGATCACCTTTTCTTTTCTTCTCATTCCTAGTTTCTCATTCCAACCTGATCTGATATCTTCAGGCAGCTGGGGTCTATTTTGGGACCTTTGCTCCAGGCACAAACAGCAAACCAGCATGGCACAGGGAACCTTGGACTTAGCTTTTCCCTTCTTTGCTTTAACACATCCCTGAGACAATGCAAAAAAGTCACTTGCCATCCTGGCAGCTACTTCTGGTACAGAACTCAGCTCCAGAACAGGCTGCTCCTGGCTCTTACCTCTGCTGGGCAGGTTGCTGTTGGGTGAGGAGGAGACCACAGAGCAGGGCTTGGCCTCTGCCCTGCTGCCCAGACCAGGCCACAGGGCTCTACAGGAGCACTGAGCCCCACATCACCACTACCCTGGCATGGCTGGGTCTCACACAGATGCAGAACAGCAGAGTTGCTGAGAGGCCTCCAGGCCAGATATCACATACCATATGCCTGGCAAGTGGCTGGCCATGGGGAGTAGCTTCTCACCAAGAAACATGGGCATGATCAACTGTTTAGGACATCTTGTTGCCAACTGCACAGACCATCCAGATTTTTGAGCTACAGTAGAGTTTGTCAAGGTAACATATAAAGCTGCTCTTTTTACATGGAAAAAAGAAAAAAAAAAAAAAAAAAAAAAAAAAAAAAAAAGAAAAAAACACTATGAATGGCTCCTGCTGCAATGCCAAGAATTATACTGAGCAAAAGAAACCTACTCAAGGGAATCTGAAAACTATATTACCCAGAAAAAAATAGGGTGTTTTTTCTTACTGGAGTGTTATGCTACCTTAGTAAAAGTGACGTGACATCATGAATGTGTAAGTGTATACAAGAGCCTAATGTAACAGTATTTTCAGAACAGGGAGAGGAGAGGGGAGAGAGGAGAAGGGGAAGGGAGAGGCAGACATTTTTAAAGCAGTCTTGGAAATGTTAAATAGAATGTATCTGTAGCTATTGATTAGTAACATTTTTCACCTCATGTCTTCTGAAATACATATATTCCTACAACCAGGTGACACAGAAAAAACACAAAATAGCCTAACAGATATCTACATACAACTTTCACCAGAAAATTCCCCAGGAGCAGGGGTGTTAAATTTGCAACCTGCCAAAGTGGTCCACTCCACTTGTGACTGGCAGCTGGCTAAGGTAGTATCTGCTGTGATCTTGAAAGTGACTGCTTTCAAGGTAGTATCTGTTCCTAGCCACCACCTTTCCAGGGGGAGGATGACGAGGCTCATCAGCTGCTGTGGTAGCAGCAAGGCCCTGGAAACTCACACTTGCACACTGTAGGTGTGCACACCAGAAGCCAGAGGTGAACATGTGAACCTGAAGTACTTAGAGACTGCAGAGCTGCAGAAACTACAGCAGCCAGTGCTCTGCACAGGAAGCGGGTTGCTAACAGTGGTTCCAAGGCCACACCACTGCTGTCCAGCCAGAAGGCTGCCTGACTCCTTGTGTTTCAGACCATGCACCACCACAGGCAGTGGAGGAAAAAGCCAATCACCAAGGCAGGTTTTCATCTCATGGCAGAGTTAGGCAGTCAGGGCTTCCTTTGCACACAGCAGACACAGCACATGTCCAGCACTCAGTTCTTAGGTATCTGCTCTAAGGAGACAAATCATACCTCGATCCCACCTTTCTCCCCCAGCCAGAGAAGCAGCTTTGACTACTTCAGATGCATAGAGTTACTCAAATTGACCCCACCCTGGAAAGCATTCACCTCCCAGCTTCAGGACTCAGGCACACAAAATATGCCAGTGAACTAACAGGCAAGCCTGAGTTACCAGGCCAGGGATGACACTGCCCACATAAAGGAGTCTGGGGTTGAATTCACCTTGGATAGAAAGTAAAATAAGGAAATAAATAGCCATTCACTAGGAAGTGAATGGCCATGCAACCTCACTGGTTGCCTGGGATGGTCTGCATGTCTGCAGGCAATATTTCTGTCATCAGGTGAATGAAGTTCCTTGAGCATTGTTTTACCAAAATTTCAGATCAGCCCAATCACACGGCCCAAAGCTCACATTTAGTAAGATCAGCAAATGTGTGCCTCCTCATTCCCCCTTTCCCAAAAGAAATTCTGTTGAAAGAAAGTAATGATACTGAAGAGGTGGGATAAAAATTTAAAATCTGATCTCATGGATATGCTAAGTTGCTTCAATTTCTTGTCCTAGCACTCAGCAGGGCTTTTGTTTTATTTTTAATGGACAAGATAAACTTTTCTACAAGGAAAAAAGAAAAACACTCAAAACCACCAATGTATATACCACAAAAAACTCTACCAAAATTCCACTAAAAATCCAGAATTTTAATCTTGGAATAACAATCCTTTTTACAAAGAGGTTTTATAAGGTTGAGTGTACGTATTCGTAGAAGCAACAAACTAAGGCATATTCTCCATAGCCGTGTTTGTAAAAGAAAAGCTCTGGAAAGCTATGTGACTTGATCCTCACATAAATATTATCAAGATATAGGCAGTACGAATTTTAAACATTTACATTACTTTTGCATGTAATGGACTGTCAGTCTATACAGTTATCATGAATATGAGCTAAATTAGTTTCAAATCACTGCAGCAAATACTCTAGTAAGAGCATGAAGCTTAAACAGTATTTTAAAGTGCTCATTAGAAACCCAACATTTCAGCTAAGAAATGTTAAAGATATTACATTCCTGACATATCAAGTCCAAAAGTACAATATGTACACAATCTACCATCTTGTCTTCACAAACAGGAAGTAATTTATCTGAGTATCTCAAACATGACCAGTAGCCAAAGGGGAGCTGAAAGACTATTTTGATTTGGCCATAAAAACAACAAAACCCCCCCCCAGAACAGTTATCCACACATACAGCTATCTGAATTCTGTATCCCAAGCACTGCCATTTTGACCAATCTCCTTGTCTAATTCTCTTTTCATCTACTCATGAAACATCTGCCAGTACTTTGCCAGTAAAAAATTACAGCATCGCTGTTGTAACAGAACTGCTTGGGTCTCTAGAACTGGCAAGGCTTCTGTTAAAGACAAAATATAATTGAACAGAAGAAATATGGCCTGCAATATACCACAGTTTGCAAAGAGAAAAGAACTCTGAACTAGACAGACCATCATATAACAAAGAATACAACTATTTTTAGTTTAATTTTTGAATGAACTTTAGTGCTTATTAAAAAATAAGACAAAACTAATTAAGAGGCATTTGTGACACATTTAAAAGCCTACATCAGCTTTTTTAACAAGCCCTAACCAGTCCCTTTCAATCCATAGATGCACTATGCTTGCTAGTCAAGTCTTGTCCTGACACAAATAATCAAATGTCTCCATCCACTACCAGTTTTCTGTGATTTTGACTTAACAGTTTTGCAGCATGTGGTATTATTCTGTGCACAGGTTAAGCCTGTTTCACAAAGAACTAATACGAGGTACTGTGATATGTTAGCACTGTGCATCATTTTAATCCCCATAGAGCACATGCTTTTCAATAATCCCCTTCGATATACAACATGACAAATTTTCAAAGATATGAACAACCATAAAAACACAAATCCCAAGTTCATTAAAGCACAATAAAAATATTTACCTTCCTGTCATTTTTTCCATTTCTCAGCTGCCATGAATGGCAACGTTTTGTCTTTTCAGAGTTTGCAACTGCAACTTTGTTCTTTTCAGACAGAGTATACCCACTCACATACAGTAACATGATTACAGTAAAATCAAAACTGACAAAATAAAATAACAGTGAACATTCCATAAGCAGATTTTTAACTTTAAGTAAACATTTCTGCTAGGCTAAAAGGCAAAAATATGCTGTACAAAATCATGTTAACATCTGCAGTAATAAGCTTGGTTTAGCTTAGCTTAGCTTCAGAGTAGTGTGTGGCCAGCCTGATCTATGCAATTTCTTAAAAGAACAGGTAGATAGAAGATTGTAAAGCTCTATTTCTTCTCTACTTGTACCCATTAGCATATTCTTCCCTTGCAAAACATTCATGTGAAAAAGATTTACTGTGGCACTCAGCTGAGTTACAAAACACACGTGTACGGGCAACACGAGATGTCAAGGTGACAAACGACTCATTGGACTGCTTTCCTCTCCACCTGCAGCAAGCTTGAGCGTTGTGAGCTTACGAGGAGGATGCTGAGGACTCCTGCGAAGGTTGTCGTCCATCTGCAGAGAAACAATGAGAGCCGGATCTGGCAACAGCAGAATATAGATTACACAGTTAGTCTGATTTGCCAGGGCTGCCAGCATTAATACTGGGTTGGTGTACTGTCAGGAGCAGCAACAACGGCTGGATTGTTTTATTTCCACTCCCAAATATATGCCTGTGTTAGAGCTGCTAATCATTCCCTTATATATGGTGCACTGGGCACCTGGATGTGCTTCTGCTCAAGTTGTTTGGCCAAGACTACTGAAGGAAGCAACACCAGTTCTAAGAGGTCAAATATTGTATAGTAACCAAATGCTGTGAGAAGGCAGATCAAGAGTCAAACAGCTAACATGAAGGGATGTTTCTGTACATTCAGCACCATGCAAGAATAAATCTTTTGAAATCAGAAATGCTCTGGAGATGCTGAGTGCATTTGTATTAGTTACACATCTCAAAAAGTACGTAATAAAGCACTTATGTTAAGATCTTTTCAAAGACGGGTTAAAATTAATCTCTAATATAAACAATTTACATTTTCATGGAAATTGCTCTCATGGCCTATATGTAATGTAGTCTGAAAAAGTTTAGTTGGTACAGAATAAAAGCACAGGGGAGATCTGCAGAGGCTGCCTCTTCCATTTCTTTTCTATTCTGGAATCTATTCCATTTCTTCAAGGCAGGATCACATTTTCCTCAATCATGCCTGACAAATGTAACCCATTGTTTAAAACTTCCACAGCCACACTTCAATGCCAGAAAGAGCATCAATACCTAGTGCTACAGAAGCTGATCATAATTAATGATCTATTTCACACACTGATCTTTTTCAGGACGAAATGCTTTCTACCCTTTCAGTTAGAGCATTCTATCCGCATGAAAAGGTTAATTCTTCACAAGTATTTTTCAGGTAAGTTGTATAGCTTTTATAGGTGCTGAGTGACAGCTTAGAAACAAAGAACATAAGAAAGAACAGCCAGATGTAGAACAAGCAGGAGAAGAGTGACTGCTGGTTAGTTACTACAGCATGCAGCTGAGAGCAAGGACAGCTGCTGATCAGTCTTAATTTGCAGGACCATTTCTGAGTTTTGACCAAAACATCTGCCTCCTTCTTTGCTGAATGTAGGCTTGCAGAAAGACACCACTCCTCTGCTGGTGTGCACACCTGCAAGACAATGTTCTTTTGGTTGTATTAAAAATACTTTTTTAGTGCAAGGCTTCATTAATTCCTCCTTCCAAATTATGTAATATTCTTCCCACCTCTCTACACAATGTAACTCACTAGAAAAGAAGTAATTAAAATAAAGTCCACTGTACAGCTGCAATTGCCATGCAAGGATATCTGTGAACAAGTAACCACAACAAAGCAGCAAAATTAAAGATACTGAAGCAAAAGTAACCTTTTCAATCAAGTTGGACTCCTTATTTACAAGCTGTGTGAGTTTCTGCAGATTAGCATCTGCTGTATCCTGTCCAGCTGGAGAATGGCCTGGAGAGTGAAGGCAGAAATATGAAGAGTGAAAAGGTATTTACAGAAGCTTTTAAATTCTTAAAAAATAAACTCACATTGGAGATAGAGTTCATGCAGTATTTTTACACAAAGGAGTATTTCAGTGTAAAAGCCATTCCATGTGAGAAAATCAGGAGTACTAGGCGTGAGCCATAAGATTTTGCCAATGCTTGACAGAATCTAAAACTGAGTATTAACACTTGCTTTTAATTTTGAATCCTTTCTGCCTAACTTCAGAAGTTTCTTCATTTCTCCACAGGAAATCTAATCTGCCTTGGTTCACAAATGGTTCCTAGAGTACAAATCCCAACAGGAGTACAGATGACAAAATGGAGAAAAGAAACACAACTTACCTGAAACGGTTAACCTGAAGTAGCAAGTTAAAATATCATCACAAAATCGACACAGATTGGGAAGCTGTTTCAAATGCTCTTGCAACTGTACCCTTGGGAAGCACACTTTATAAATTGGTGCAAGGAAACCAAACACGAAGGCATCCAAGGTGGTAGGCCTACAAAGAGTGAAACAAGAAACCACAGAAGTGACTCCAGATAAAGACTTTTAAGACTTCTACAACCTAGTTTTCTGTGTATGTCAAATACAACTCAGAACAGAATACAGTCATTCCACCTTCGCCTATCAACCTGGTAAATGCTCTGTACCAACTTTCAGCATCCAACTTTAAATCCTTTCAGCATCTCTTAACTAGAGACACGCTGGCAAGCTGAAACAGTAATGTCAGCTTTATAACACAGTCATGCCTATCCCATACATTGATAAGCAAGCCACTCTAAAACGCTTTTCTGGCACCACAAAAGTCATGCTGGGGACCAGGGGACCAGGATCCTCGCTCATGGAGTGGTCCAACTTCAACAGCTAAAGAAGAGATCATGCTTTTCAGGACCTGTTGGCTCGATATTGTTGGCCCTATCTGCTTCCTGCTCTGCACACATACCACAGGAATAGTGTTCCTGGACCTATGTCCTTCTCCCATGAGGACAGTAGTAACACCTCAGCCATAGGCATTTTTTTCTACATACAAAGCCAGGAGGTGACATTCAGTGGCTAGAAAGGTGTCTCCAGTGCACCTCACATTTTCTTGACAGCTATGGGCAGCATTTCCCTCTCTGCAGAAAAAAGCAGGATAAGAGAGACACCACACTGACTGAGTCTGATGATCTCGTTTGTGCCCTGTTTGCTCATTTAGATTTATCCAAAAAGCAAAGTGTGAGACATAAAACTACCGGGAAGCACTTTTAACATTCTGGCAGGTTAAAAAGAAAAAATAAAGTTCAAGGTGTTCACAGAGTAGTGTGGTACCTTTTTTATTAGTCATTTACCAAAGTAATTAAAAAAAAAAATCACACTCACGTATCTCCAAAGAAAAACTGAGATGTTCCCAATCTCTTCGACAGGAGATTTAGGCACTCCTTGGCATCCCTGTATATCTGATGAGACAGAAGACTGTCTAAGAGCCATGGGTGTAGCCAGGCTGGTGTGCACAGCATCATTTGACAGTGTGACAGTGTGCTAGACTGTTTCAGTTCTTATCTTTGACAGAACCAACTTACTGCACAACACACACCTGTGCTTCCACTTCAGTGAGACTGTAGAGTGGAGGGCCTCCCTTGGTCAGCAAGATCCTGTTCAGCGCTTCCCTGGACATCTTTCCAGGCAGATACAATCTCAGTGGGAAGGCAATCCTTGAGAAAACCATGGCTTTGTCACACTGCAGTAATTTTCAGCCTCAACCCAGAAAGTGTGCAGCTGTATCAACATGAGAAAAAAATGTAACTGAAATTTGAATGACATGAGTAGACATCTCATGACACTTGATATGCAAGACCTTTCTCAGAAAAGCAGAAGAACCAGGAAATGATGTTATTTAAGGCTATCAGGCTCTGCAGAGGAAATATACTAATCCTCTGACTGTAGGAGTACATCAGAAAGGCAATAGTTACCTTCCAAATAAAGAAAAACACCAAAGACATTACAGAGATCTATATGCATCTGCATAAAATTATGTATGTACTATGTATGTGCAGATACACATGCACACACACTGTATATTGAAAATAAATTACAAAAAATGTTGCAGATATACAGCAACAGGTTTGAACTTCCTGGAATTTTGTTTTTAAATTTTATATAAATCTTAAAATACAAGATATTATGAAATTATGAATTTGAAACTATGGTCAGCTGAAAAGCTTATGATACCATCTGGTCAGAGTATTTTTCCCTGTACAAACTGAAGCCAAAGTCATGAAAGAGACTCAGTGTCTGTTGGTCTTATAGCTCTAATGTAATTACACTGAAAGAGTGAAGGCAAATGGCCATGTCTTATTTAGAACTGAAAAACTAAGCTAATGATGGACATTTTAATTTATTAAAAGTTTTAAGTCAACTATTCAAAAGGCTTTCAGTTGTGTGTCTCACATCAGACACATCTTGATCAAAGGTTTTTCAGAAAATCAAATGAAACAAAAAATGGCCACAGTAAGGTGTTTTCAGGATACCATTTCCCAAAGACCAAAAGGAAAAAAACCTAAGTAAGTGTCCTTCTAAAATGTCTTTCATAAATCTGCTATTATTACCTGACACTCCACAAACACAAACTTATTTCCTTTTCAAAAGTTGCCAGGCAGTATTTCCAAAAACCAGACTAACAAAATAACTATGTTCCAGCCAGGGCTGTGGCTGAGAGACTTTAATGTCTCTCACATTGGGCACCACTTACAGCATTCAATTCCAAGTATTCTGACTTTTACAAAGTATTTATTAATATTTACCAGAGCAGGACGCAGTTTCTCTTCAAGTAGTGCAATATATGCCAGTGTATCAGCTCCTTGTTTTGCAGACAAATCATAATCAGCATTGTATTTCTATGAATTAAAAAAACCCCAAATTTACACAGAACTTTCAAAAAACATTATCCATGGAAAGTTACTGCAAACTTAACACCTATCAAGGCAGTAAATATACAAACAAATTTTGGAATAGAAAGCATGCACCCCCTAGAATTTTCCTTCTTCAGGCCAATTCTGCCAAACACTTTTTTCCACTTTCCCATTCCTGGAGCTTTGGGCCCTCCTATTTCCAAAATAATTCTTGTGTCTCCTTCCTATTTGTTTCCAAGCAAACGTCCAGGAATACAGAGACAATTTTTCAATACTCAGGGATGTAGCAAACCTCTGGTAACTCTCCACTTAGCAGAGTCTCCTGGTTCTTTTTCAAGAAGCATCTACACTTCAGCAGGTGTAAGTATAAAAAAAAAAAGCATGTATTCCCCCATTTTGGTCTTAATGAACATTCTAAAAGTTAAGAAATTGGATGGTAACAATGTAAGGGAATGAATATACAGCTAAATTAATGCAGTTACTGACTGAACTTTTAATTCTAACACTGGATTCTTCTAAGATACATTATAAGGATTGAAAAATTTGGGGGGTGAGTGAGTAGATTTGCTTCATTAATTTATAAACAAAGTGCCAGTGCTGACATTTGAACATCTGGAAAGCAAGCATACAATTGTTATACTTTAACATAAAGAGGCTTTTTTTCCCCCAACATTATGGAACTTTTGTTATTCACACGAATACCAAGTTCAAATTCAATCCAAATGAATCTGAAACTTCAGAATTTCAAAACAACTGTCTAAAACTCCAAATCAAATGCAGTTTTCAGATTCTGTTTTTCTCCCCATGAAGCTTTAAGTTTCACCAACATGGCATTTAACAGATCATCTGACCAGACAGGAACTGCATTTCTAACTTAAAAGCAGAATAGGGGGCTGGAGGTCCACCTTAGGCATAAAAAGATGATGCCATGGTTGATTAGATATCATTATACTTTGTGGAAAGAAGAAATTGTACACTTTACTCTTTGTGTACAAAACATTAAGAGTCCTACAAAAGGCAATCAAGAGGCAATAACCTGCTGTGCATCAAGAAATGCCTGCAGACATTTTTTATGTTACAAGCTATAGAAAAAATATTAAAAAGATTAAAAACAATGCTGTATGTATTATCTTTCAAAAAAAGAGCACTGGGAAATGACCCATTAAAACTGTTAACCTAAACTATGATATCCTAGGCCTGCAAAGTCATAATGACATTAAAAGTGTTACAATTACAAGCAGAGTGATCAGTAAGAAACTGCTCAATTAGGGACAGCTTTTTGTCCTTTTCAATCAGATTTTTTTCTTATTTTAAATCTTTCATATAACTAATGATCAAACTTTTAAAGAGCAATTTCTTATCCACCATTCTGTAATTCTCATGCATGTATGAGAAACAGAAAAGCATTGGGTCTGAACTAAACTCTGGGTTTTTGGAAGCCTGTATCAGTGTATGAAGGAGACATACAGGAGTCACTGCAAGTCAAAGAAAACAAATCTTTTTGAAAGAGATCTACCTGCTTTCTTAAGAAGTTTAGTATTTTTGCTGGCTGAGAAATAACAATGTCTTCTGATACCAGGACTGGCAGATCTCCTAGAATGCAAATAATGAAGTGAACAATTTGCATGGATGAGTTCTAACTAGAAGGCATTCAGTCGCTGTGTGTTCTTTCCTTTTCTCAACAGCATGCTCTGATTTTCCTAACATGTAAACGTAAACATAAAATTTTACACAGCAGGAGAGTTCCACCAAGGTTACAAATACTCTTAGTCTATTGAGGCCTTTACTAATAATAAACATTAAAAAGGGCAACATCAAATCAGACTGACGCCAATGTTTTTTGCTAGGTATCCAATACTTGGAAAACCAGGCTACATGTCTGGAGTTCAGATGTTCATCTTCAGACAAAAATTCCAACTCAGTCCAACTGCCCTCTGAATTCATCCACCTCTGAGCCTCTTTTCAATTTTTTTTCCTCTCCTTCCCCTCCAAATACATTTTGACCACCATTTTTTTTCTCTAGCCCTGCCACAAACAATGCACAAGCTACCACTGCATAACCATGAATTATTTAAAGAACTAAGTACTTCCTCTCTGCCAGAAGTTGACTGGACAGCCTTTGGTCATAAGATTACAGGAGCAAAGCCTGTAGAGCCCAAAGTCTCTGTAACAGGGGCCACCTTACAGCACATTCCCAACAGAACTGCCAGAATGAGCACAACAGGACAGTGCTAAATAATGTTAAAATATCAATTATCACCAACACTTACTATTTAAACTGCTTTCTTAATTGATTTTACGTGTTTTCCTTATGAGGATAGCCATCAAATCTCTAGCAAGTCCACCCAGTTCTTGCTATTTTCCCCTAACAGGAGACAACACACTGAAAAGCAAGAACCAAAGACTCAACTTCTGCATGAATACCGTACTGCCTGAACTGATAATGTGGTTAAGTAGAAGTGACAGAGGACTTACCTCTCTTAAATACACCAAGGCAATAATTGCTGAGCAAACAACAAGCAACGAATAGAAGCACCCAAAACAAAGAAGTCCTCTCTGACAGCTTACCTTCACCTTTTCTCAGTCAAACCCTCTAGTTCACCATGATACTAAACATCCTAGCTAATGTAAGCTGTACTTGCTGAGGCTCACAGTCCACTTCCAACCCATTAAGCTACAGGTAACTAAAGAGCTCTTCCATACACACGTCTAGTTACTGCCTTTATAAATGTGCAAACTGCAAAAACCTTATAAATTTGCTTTCACTATGCCATCAACCCAGACTGCCTGACTGAAACAGTTATGTTAGCATTACTGCTTTATTAACTGCTTGTTGCCTCACCCATACATGTTTTAATAAACTGTCCTCTGGAGCACTTTATTTATGACTTCCATTATTTCTTTCATTACAAATTCATCACACTTGATCCTGTGAAGTCATTTAATTGGGGCAGACTGCCCTCATGAACACAAACCCAAAACCTGGGACCTACATTTATAACACGGGTCTGATTAGAGTAATAACGGCTGCAAAGACGGTACCTTTCGGAGTTCTCCAGGAGTTATTTATAGTATTCACTGTCAGGGGAGCACCAGAAAATTTGGCGTAAGCCTGCAATAAAGATTGGAGAGCAGGGGAGAAAACCTGTCACAGTGTGTAAAGAAAAGCGTAAAGCAGAGCTTTAGGTATTGTGTTAAAACACCTTCGTGCACTGAGGGCCAACCACCAGCAGGTGCGCGACGGGTCTCGGCCGGGCTTCATCGCCCTAATGCGGCTCCAGGGAATGCCGGGCAGAGGCCCCGCAGCCCCCGGGAAGGGCGGCAGCGCCACCGGGAAGGGCTCGGCGCCCCCGGCAAGGGCGGCAGCGTGGCCGCCTCTCCCGTGGGGAACCAGCCAGGCCCGCGCCGCCGGCCCAAGATCCCGCCTCCCACCCCCGGCCTCTCCCGAGGCAAAAAAAAAAGGAGCCCCGCGAACGGGCGGCAGGCGAGCCCCGGGGCGCCGCCGCTCCCTCCCTCCCCGGCGGGCCGGGCGGTGGCCGCCGCCCGTTACCATGACGGTGAGAGACTCCGGGTGCAGGGACGGCAGCCCCCAGTCTCCTCCCCAGCAGCTCAGCTCCATGGGAGCCGCCATCTTGTCCGCCGCGCCGCGCCGGCCGGGCAGCGCGGCCCCGCTCCCCCCGCCTGGCGGCGCCCGAGCGCCCGCGGCCGCGCGCGGGGCTCGGGGGGCGGGCGGAGGGCCGGGAGCGCCGCCGGGAGCGGGCACGGCCGCGGGGTAGCCTGCTGCCGGGCATTGCCGTCAGCGCTCGGGAAGGGACAGAGTCTCCGAATCAGCTGGGTTGGATGAGGCCTCTGAGGTCATCGCCACCAACGTGTGGCCGAACTGCATATCGACCAGACCACGGCACCAAGTGGCACGTGCGAATTTTCCTTGATCGCCCCCAGAGGGATGGTGACTCCATCACCTCCCTGGGCAGCCCATTCCAGTGTCTAATCACACTTGCTGTGAGGAAATTCTTCCGAATGTCCAGCCCAAAGCTCCCTTGGCACAGACTATGTCCTCATACTACCCACGTCCCTTCCCAAAAGGACAACCCTTGCCTGGCTACCGCCTCCTCCCAGGTAGCTGTAGAAAGCAGTCAGGTCTGCCCTGAGGCGCCTCCTTTTCACCAGGCTAAACAAACTCAGCTCTCAGCTCCTCCCTACAGGACTTGTGCTCCAGAGCCTCTCACAGTTCCGTTGCCCGTCTCTGGACTTGCTCCAGCACCTCAATGTCCTTCTTGAATTGAGAACTATGTCCTCTTGTCCTGTCGCTACTTGCCTGGGAGAAGAGGCCAAGCCCTACCTGGGACAAGGTCCTTTCAGGTTGTATCCAGGTGGGGTCAGCCTCTTGGCAAGGGACACGGGTGGCCAGCACCTGTGATCCTGTGGGGAAATGCTGCAGCCTCAGTCCTCCTGAAATGTTTTTGGTAAGTCTGGCTGAACCCTCACCCTCCGCCCCTCACACTGCACACGGAGTTGTGACTTTCATAGAAGAAGAAAAAAAAAAAAAAAAGAAAAAAGAAGAAAAAAAAAAGTGATTCTCAATCAACTGTGAAGAGCAGCCATCAGCAATTTGGCTCTAAAAACAAGGAGGTCTGATGTTATGTTACCAGTTTCGGCCAGGTTATAATGATAACCCATTCAGTGTGGTTTTAACTGCAGACCTTTAGAGGCATCAAGCTGTCAGCTGTCTGTTCCAGAGCTTGTGCAGTCGTGCCACAGCACATCTAAATGCTAAGTCAAGTTTCCATCCTTCCCACAAAAAGGAAAAAAATACCACACACTGACTAAAAAAACCCTGCACTGACCACCCTTATTCAGGTCTTCTACGCATAAGAAGGAGAGTAAGGGTAAAACTTAATTTTTCCTTCCACTCTCCCAGATCCACAATTTCAGATTCACATGAAATTTGTGGAAGAAAGTGCCATGATAAAAATTTATGCCACAGATCTGAGATCATGCTGCTCCATTTTATGAGGAACATAGGAGAAGAAATACATACCAACATTTTTCCTCAGAAAAACATACCACTGGCGATGTTAACAGAAGCTTTTTTTTTTTTCCATGTTACATTTTTCCTTCTAAAGGCTTGTTTAAGAGACATATTCTAAGGATATTTTTTATGTCTTTTCCCCCCTACAGGCACCAGCTAACTTCTCAGTCTGTCCTGGTACTTTGCTTTGGTGCTTTCACCATGTGAACTGAGATGCACTGACCTGCAAAGCTCTGAAAGGCAATTGTGGACGCTAGCAGCTGTGATACCAAGATCTATTTCTATAAGGGGTATTTTACAAAGGACTTAATACTTACATCAGCCTGTTTAGTATCTTTGTTCATGACCTGGACAAGGGGATTGAGCTCAGCCTCAGGCAGTTTGCAGGTGACACCACTCTGGGTGGGAGTGCTGCTCTGCTGGAGGACAGGAGGGCTCTGCAGAGGGATCTGGGCAGGCTGGATCATGGGCTGAGGCCAATGGTGTGAGGTTCAAAGGCCCAGTGCTGGGTCCTGCCCTTGGCTCACAACAGCCCCAGGCAGAGCCACAGGCTGGGGCAGAGTGGCTGGAAAGGACCTGGGGGTGCTGGTGACAGTGACTGAACATGAGCCAGGCTGTGCCCAGGTGGCCAAGAAGGCCAATGGCATCCTGGCCTGGATCAGCAATGGTGTGGCCAGCAGGAGCAGGGCAGGGATTGTCCCCCTGTGTTGGGCACTGGTGAGGCCACACTTCAAATCCTGTGTGCAGTTTTGGGTTTTCACTTCAGGAAGGTCTTTCTGGTGCTGGAGTGAGTCCAGAGAAGGGCAGTGGAGGTGGTGAAGAGTCTGGAGCACAAGTCCTGTGAGGAGTGAGGCCAAGGGAGCTGGGGGTGTTCAGCCTGGAGAAAAGGAGACTCAGGGAGGACCTTATCACTCTGCAAGTACCTGAAAGGACACTACAGATGTGGGGGGATTCAGTTTTTTCTCCCAAGTAAGAAGTGTTAGAACAAGAGAAAATGGCCTCAAGTTGCACTAGGGAAGATTTGTATTGGACATTATGAAAAGTTTCTTCACTGAAAGGGTTGTCAAGCATTGGAACAAGCTGCCCAGGAAAGTGGCTGGAGTCACCATTCCTGGAAATGTTGAGACATATTTTAGTGGTGAATATGGTGGTGGTGCTGGGTTGATGGTTAGACTTAAAGATAAACTTAGAGGTCTTATTTTAAGAAAAACCTAACCATTCTATGAGCTTTTCTGTCATATGGCTTTTTTTTTTAAAGGCAGGCTGCAAGAAGGCTTAGGAGGTAAATAGGGAAGTAAGCTTTGCATTGCCTTCAGGCCCAGTTTATCTCTGTGTTATTGTAGAGTCTGGAGCAAAGATTAAAAAAGAAGCAATCTGTGCCTTCCCTTCCCCATGTCAGGAACTTTTTCCTCTTGGTTGCCTACATGGAATTCCTATCAGTGTAAATGAAAAGTAAATAGGTGCATCAAAGATGGATATATGATTTGACTTGAAGAAGTGGAGCTTCAATTTGTGTTTTAGAAAAGCAAAAATTCTTTTGAAACCTGTCTTTGAAACTTGAAACCAACAATTTATTTTTTTAAAAAAATGAAGCAGGATCAAAACCAGGAATGTTGACATAAATATGAAAGGATGTGTCTGAGAGCTGATACTTCACTTGCCTTAAGATTTGTATATCTTAATTGACCATGAATCCTTGTTTTTAATCATCCATATAATTCCATGAAAACAGTGAGTCTCCTGAGGCATATTAGGAATAAAACATGTAAGGTGAATTAAGCAGCAGGGTTCTTTTCTATTTCCCTTACCCCATTATTTGGAATTTGAACAAGTTACAGACACTTTTGTAAAGCAAAATCTGCAATGTTTGCAGCTTCTCTGTATTCTGTATGCTTAAAAACATATCAAATTACATAATCAGCTCAAACATTATAGTGATTGAGGTTTTCTTGCAGATTCTATAGAAAAAATTACAATTACATACTTATGACTTTCTTACAAAATGTAACTGACATTATAAAAGTTTCTTGGAAACACAATTGATTAATCATGTTAAATGATTCTTGCTTCTTATTTAACCTCCAGTAATTTAAGTTGGAGTTAGTACTTCAGAGAATATACGAGAGTTAAAAGGCAATTGCTAGTATTCCGTTGTTTTTATTGAAAATGTTGATTAAAAGGTCAAGTAGTCCCTTCCAGACAGAAGATAAACCTTCCACTTCGTGAAATCCCTTAAAGAAGGTTGTGCTTGAGCACAAAATCCCCTTTAGTCTGTAACATATTCCAACATAAAACTCAGAATAGGAATGAAAACTGCAAAAATTACAGTGACCTTTACATGTACTAAGTTCTTCTAAACATGGACTTAAGCTTCTGTTTATATACATTGTGAACGGGTTCCCTCCTGTCATTTTGTATTGTGCCTCATGGGCCCTTTGCCAAACATTGCTTCCATGTGCATTCTTTGTGAGTAAGCACAAAGATAAGCAGACACAGAGCAAGAAAATAGTATGGCCCTCACAAATCCAACACTAATGAATAAATAATACTACAGGCAAAATCCTCCTCCTGCAGGGCTGGTTAGCACCAGTGGAAGAGACACCTGTGTATTTGTATCAGAAGTAAGGAATGGTAAGTTATAATTACTTAATAAATGTTTTTGCCAGATAAGGAATCTTTCAAGAAAACATTTTGTATGCTTTGATAAACTCAAACTCAATAAACTCAAAGTACATACTAAATGGCTGCAAATTACTGATGGTGTTCCCCTTAGGTGAAAGAAAACCCTTACTATCCTTTTCTCCCTCTCTCCTCTCTCTGTTTTTTGGGGGGTTGGTGGTGGGGGTTTTGGGGGGGTTTTTTGGTGGTTTGTGGTGGTTTTTGTTTGTTTGTTTGTTTGTTTGTTTTGGGGGTTTTGTTTGTTTGGGGTTTTTTTGTTTTTTGGGGGGTTGTTTTTTGTTTTTTGTTTTGGTTTGGGGGTTTTTTGTTTGGTTTCTTTGGGGTTTTTTTTTGTTTGTTTGGTTTTTTGTTTTCTGTTTTTTGTTTTTTGGGTTTTTTGTCCAGAACTATAATGATTTTGCAGACCTTCATAGTGTTTTTCTATCATGCGCTTTAGTATATGTTTGCAAAAAATGTTCTTTGTTGAGTCAAGGCTTTTCCTTAATAAGCAGTTGAACATCATCAATGCTGCTCTAGTTCCACGTACTAGCCTTGCAGCATCTGTACTGTCCCCCCATGTTTTAGGTTGGGGACAAATTCTGAACTAACCCCTCTTTTTAAGGACCTTATGACACTCAAAGTTCCTTCTTTTCTTTTTCCATCTTCTTGCCTCTTGCTTACCCCTTTTAGCCTCTGTTTTTTCCCTGCTCCGCAGCACTCTGCACCCGATGTTCTGTTTTTCTCACTCCCCTGTGCAGCTCTTGGCCAGCCCATTGACACTACCGTGTCATCCTGTCACTTCCACTGCAGGGGCAAGGATGTGGGAGTGAAGCTGAGGCGTTTCTTCTTGTGTGGAGACGTACAGAGAAGAGCAGTAGGGTGAGGAGGAGGAGTAGCACCAAGCTGCGACACAGTGGATATGGCAGAGCACTCTTCCACCTGGCAACGGGCAGAGGAAGAAATGGGCAACTCAAGGAGCGGGTCAACACTGCTAACGAGAATAAGCAAGGAAGTTGGGGCGTGTTGTGGGGTATATGCCACGTGGGGAGAGCAATTAGAGGACACGTGAAAATAGGCCAGCTGAAGGTATCTGACAATCTCAGTGGGGCGGTGCTGGCGAGCAGCCCACGGCCGTGCTGTGTGTGGTGTGGAGCTGCTCGGGCAGCCCCTTTGCAGCGCCTGCAGCCGCCGCCCCGCAGCGTGCTGTGTCCTGCCTGGCACACAATGAGCACCCCAAGGGCTCTTCTCTGTGGTTCTCCTTAGATGTATGCACCAAGCCTGATGAGACTGAACATTAATCAACACTACTTTGCTCACTTTAACATGAACTTTCCCTTCTATTGTTGCTCTACTTTTTACGATGTAAATAATATCAGACAGCTCCAATTTTTCCAACTGAGTGTGGATAGCAAGCTGTGATGGGGCTAAGCAGGGCTTCCTGGATTTCTGATGTGGCAGGGGTTAATCAGCAGAACTGATACATACAGAGATGTACAGGAAAAAGAGAGCTGTACAGCTAGATGGGAAGCTCACAATGTCTTTGGGTTTCTCACTTGCTCCCTTTCTCCTGTACTTTCTTAACGTCAGCAGTGCAGAGGTTAGAATTTTCTGAAGCAGAGGACAAACAATGGGATAATGATATCCTAAGGGAACACACAGTGCTGAAAACTGTTGTAGTTGAAAGAGGAAGGGTTTTTTTAAAAAATTGACTTTGGCTAAGTTGTTGAGTTTGAGAGTTTGCTAAGACAAACAGCCTTTTTCCATAGTCTCCAAATGGTCAGTTTGAGCACGTCTAATGCTTCTGAGCTCTTTCAGTGAAACAAAGGAGCAGATGATACATTCAGTTTGCCAGTCAGAGTCTTCTAGAAACCCAGTTTGCCACAGTCTGCAACCTGCACAGCCCCTTTTAGTGACAATCTTCAGCTAGGAAAAGTGAAGTATTTAAATTCTTACCAAGACCAAGTCTACACACCAGAGCATCCCCATTTGCTTTGACTTCAGATATGCATGAGAGAGAATCTGCTCTAATATATTTAATTAAACTTTAACAGTTGACACTAATCACCTGACTGCAGAGCAGGCAGAGAAACTTGAAACAGAGAAAAAGTGAAGTATTTAAATTCTTACCAAGACCAAGTCTATACACCAGAGCATCCCCATTTGCTTTGACTTCAGACATGCATGAGAGAGAATCTGCTCTAATATATTTAAACCTTAACAGTTGACACTAAACACCTGACTGCGGAGCAGGCAGAGAAACTTGTGAGGGAGCTTTGCAAAGACGACAGCTGTACTGCTGTCAGTAGACACAAAGAAATGTGTGGTCGCCGTTTGCTGAACTTAGAAAGGGAGGCAAAAGAGACAACTTTAAGTAAAATTGTGCCGACCTCGAAGTTAAGCATCCTGCAGCTAGCAGGACCGGGTGAACAAGTCCGAGCCACCTCCACCGGTGCCAATTCCCGGCTCGGGTCCCGACGGCGCGCTCCCTCCTGGCGCACCCCAGCGCTCGGCTGTCCCCCGCCCGCCTCCCGGGGGGGCAGCCGCGGCCAATGGCCCGCCGCCTGCCGCCGGCCGTGCCCGGCCCCGGGGCCGCCCCCGTTAAACGGCGGGGCCCGGCGTGGAGCGGCGGCCGTCCCTCGCCGCCCTGCCCGGCCCGCGGCCGCCATGGGGTGCGAGAGCGGCGCCGCGCTGCTGCTGCTGCCGCTCGCCCTGCAGCTGTGCCCGGCCCGCGCCGCCGCGCCCGCCCCCCGAGGTAAGCACCCCGCGCCCCCCATCTCCTTCTCCCTCTAACTCTGAGAAGCGGCACGCAGTGTCCCCTCCGCTGCCCTCCGCCGGGAGCCCTGCCTGGCAGCCAAAGGCAGCCCCCCTGCAGGTGCTAGGGAAGCCGGAGCCGCCGCTGCCTGTCGGGGCGCGGAGCCCGCCCCGCCGCCGCCAAGCTGCCCCGCGATGGGCACCGGAGGACTTGGCGATGTGGCCGCTGTCAGCCGCCCCCATGCAGCCTGCAAAAAAAGTGGTTTTGTAGGTGTGCTGGTAGGTGCGTGGAGCGTCTGAGTAGCCCGTTTTCGGCTGCAAGTGTTCCTAAACGAGAAGTGAATTCATAAGCCGTGAAAACTCTTTGGGAAAACTCTACTACGTAGTAAAGTTCATAGGAAAACTCGTACTTCTAAACCCGGGATCGCCGTGGCAATATTATGCACGTAGTAAGTCCGGAGCTGCTGTATTTTGGAGCTTGAGTTAAGTGGGTGGTATCGCTCTGCGGTAGCATCTTGTGAGTGGAACCAGCTCGGCTGCCGAGTGCCGTAGTCAGTGCAACTTCGTGCTACTCCAAGAGCCTTAAAGCTGCTTGTGGTTTTCGCTACATTTTTAACCCCCTCCACTGCCTTACAGAATGATTTTTGACGCTTCAATTGGTGATTACTTAAGCAGATCTAAAAGACAGCCAATCAAAACAATACAGCTCGTTTCCAAAAGCCTTTGTTGAAGACCTTTACAATGTGAAAACATTTCAGAGAATTGTTGTAATGATGAATTGCATATTACCGAATTAAAAAAAAAAAAAAAAAAAAAAAAAAAAAAAAGGCAAGCCAGATTTCTAACTTTTCAGGGGCAGTGGCCAATGAAAAACTCCACTCTCAACAAGCGATGCTTTCAGCTTCTTGAGGCCGGTGGGAAATTATTGTGGTAGGGGTTAGGATTTCACTCCAGGCATCTGAGCCATTAATAATTACCTTGAAAAGTGCTGAACAGTAGTGGAGCAGTGTTTACACCTACAGTTATGATTAGGTGTGACCAGAAAACAGCCTTGGAAGGTGTTAAAAAGCTGGTGTGATATGGCAACAGTTAGAGGGAAGAAGGGGTGTTTTAAGTTCCATGCCCTCCTGTGTCACTAATTTCACTCCTCCATACCTCCTCATCCTAGCACTTCCCATCATGTCTTCTAGCTCTCATCTGAAGAGCTAGCCTTGATGGGTTTGGGCAGATTTCCAAAGTGTGGTTTGCCACTGTCTCACCATGTAGCTCATCCCTTGTTAGCATTTGTCTAGGAGGGTGAGCAACTCTATTCTAAGAACCACGGAAGGAAACTGGAGGAGAGAATTCCAGGTCTGTCCCACGAGCAGGCTCGGTTTAGCCCAGTGGGTATGCACGCTCGTGCTTGAAGGCATGAAGACATGTCGGAGTTTTCAATCCATTGCATGGATTAAAACCAGCTGCTTGTGCCTTTCAGCTTTGGCAGTCCTGTTCTATACATTTGCTTTCAAGTCTGCCTTTTCAGGGAGAAGAACAAAGAGATGAGGTTCTTCAGAAAATGAAATGTGAAATCTTCGTGGATCTTTTTTTCCCCTGTTCCCCCCAAACAAGTAATTGTCTCTATAATGGCCAAGAGCTGTCTCTCTCTGCCAGCTCTGCTAAAGATGTAAAATGAATTTTCATAACACCCTTATTCTTCTGCTAGCTGTGCTTGCTAGCATCTGTGTAAGTTTTGCTTAAAGATTGATCTGATCATGTAGTGTGTCCACTACATTGAAGATATCCCAGGAAAGAATTTGATCAAATGGTGCTGAAGGATCTGGCTAAGGCACTGTGTGTTGTGGAACACAACTGCCAAACCAATTTGAGTATTAATTTAAATATGCAAATTACAAAAATTTCAATAAATGTTTTCTATAATGTTAGACAGATGTTTCACAGTGTTTAGTCATTACTTTTGTAATATTTTTAAGTGACTCTAGCATAGATTAATGAGTATCACAGGAATTAATAGAAATTCGGCCAATAGACCTAGAACTGAACAAAATGTATAGCTATATTTCATGCTCTCAGAGTCTTTGGTATTGTATTGCATTGCTCTAGCTGAGGAAACACAGCTGTATTTTATGAATGGCTATTCCTTGTAAAACACTGTTGTACAGAATAGTGAGTTGCATTTCAATCTTTCTCATGGGCAGTTGCTTTGCTTTCTCTGCACTAAATGTGATGAAGTACCCAGCCTTTTCCTTCTGCTTTCCATGTCACTGGTTTCAGTGGAAGCAGTGGTTGTCCTAGGATGCTGTAAATCTGAACTGCATGAAAGAGAAATCTTTTCTCCAGGTCCACCTTACTTATACGTTTCTTAGTTGTTTGACAGTAATATTACTAGTACATGCAAATCAAGGGCCTGATATTTTTTGTAGTGTGTCCTGAAGATTCTCTGTAGAGTCATGAGATCCTTAGACCCAATACAAGTGTAGACTTCAGAGATTATTTAAATGACTTCATGAAATGAAGAGAAAAACATCTTCATTTTTTCTCTTTTTTTTGGAAATAATATTAGTGTCCAAATGAATGGAGGCTTCAGAATAAGTGATGGGAGCAGCATGAACCCATAGCATAAGGGAACAGGGTTTCCCACGTATCTGTGGGAAGGTCTGCGTGCCCATGTGGTTCAGTCTTTTCCTGTGTGTAGGGTATGGAAGCATTGGAATGGTAGAATAACCTCATCACCCTATAGGCAAAACAGCTTTGGGGCTGTGCTGCCTAGACAAGACTCATCTGCAAAGGTCCACCTGTGTTTTTCAGCCTGGGGAACAAAACCATGGGCTTGAACCCAGCTGAGACACAATGTGCTGTCATGTGCCTTTGCCACCTGCACGGTGTTATGGTTCTTCTCTGGTGACAGCTCCACAATTTTGTTCTGATGTGGGAGAAAAATGTGGCCCAGCTATGGTAGGCCTATGGAGTGTCAGTGGTATACAATGGCTCAGTGTGCTCTTATATTTAAATAGTATTTGTGCATAGTCACTTATCAGTGACTATATTATACTGCTAGGGTATAATATATAAACTGCTTTAATTGCAGAGGGTTGGAATAGGAGATAATCAATAAACCTAACGGAAAAGTTTATTGAATTTGTAGATCTTGTGGATTTAGGAACGTTGAGGAAAACCCCAGTTTGTTGTTTCAGTCCCATAAGGGACATAGGTGACATATATATATGTAAAATCATAAACTCTTTGCTGATGGATTGTGGAAAAACTAAAATATTTAAAACAGCTTTCACTATGCCTTCGGGGTTTGTGGGTTTTGTTTTGTTTTGTCAGGCCTGCATTTCTTTGTTTTCTGTGCCAGAAGGGAAAGATGAGACTTATTTGTGTAATATATATTCTGAAATGCCAGTGAAGTGAGAAGAAGGCTGTGAACATCATATTGCTTACCTGGCTTTTTGGCATTTTAATTGGTGCCCTGCAAATGCTATCAAAGGATGAGAACTCTGGAAGTCTGTCTGAAAATTTTAATGCTGAATCCTTATCTAATTGATATGTGAACACAAACATCTGAATTTATGAAAGTAGGAACAGGTTAAAAAGCTTTCTGTTGAGGTGAATCCTCAGAAGATAAGAACTTTTGAGATCTACCAAAATATTTGAGTACCTCAATTTGAAGACTAGGTATTTCTGTGTTAGTAACTTATCAATAATTCCTTTGAAAAATAAAAGTTGCTAAAATAGTATCAGTTGCAACAAATTATAGATATTTTATAGAATCACAGAATAGTTGTAGCTGGCAGGCACCATCTAGTCCAAACTTGCTCCATGTGTGGGGACATCTTTCACTAGACCAGATTGCTTAAAATATTCCTTCCAGTGCCAGAGATTTGGACTTCATGATCTTTACAGATCATCATCATATTGATAATTTGTTGTTTTTTTTTTTATTTTGGGTAGGAAGAGAGTACAGTCTCCAATATGTGGCTTCAAATCACATTCTTCTTGGTCATTATTATATTTAATTTGCTGTTAAAATACGCTTGCTTTTGTTTTTTCCCTCAGTTTTTGATCTTCTTCCTTATTCCAACAAGCGAGTGGTACTGAACTTCTTGCAACAAGCATTTGGGGATCCTATGCTGAATGAAGTCTACTTGCTCTCAACATTCAAATTACAACCAAAGAGCACTGCCACTGTTTTTGGCCTGTATTCACCAGCTGACAACAGCAAGTATTTTGAATTTACGGTAATGGGACGGATGAGTAAAGGTGAGTTGTTGAGAATACGTATGGTAGAACTGGTGTTGGATCCATAGTTACTGGTGTGTGACAGATGAATGTTGACAACTGTGTGATTAACCTTTGGGCTTGAGTCATTCCTGCTGCATGCTGTCACTTTTCACATCCCCTCTCGCTCCTTCATCGCTTTGCTTCATCTCCTTGATGCTGCTCTCTCCTGGCAGAGGAAGCTGACCTGACAATCAGCTGGTATCTTGGCTTCGATGCTTGTTCTGAGCAATGCTGAGAAAGGAGGAAAAACCCATGGAGTGTGGAGCAAGGAGTCAATTTGGTTTGGTCTTTTTTTTTTTTTCTTTTCCTTTTTTCCCTAGGGACAATCACTGGTTCTTATTACTCCGGAATGCGAGGGACACACGCACATGCTGCCTCATGCATATGAAAGGCAGGTTCTTGTTCAGCTGACCCTGGAGGTTAGATGTGACTATGCAAGACAAATATTCCTGGCACTTACAAGATCTGTTGGGTGAAATAAAGTGTTTGTTCTTTATTTACTGGAATTGGTTAATCAAGAGTCAGAGTAGGAACTGCAGCAGTTTTAGAAATAGTTTCACTGATCTGTAAACCAGATCTAGGATATACTACAACTTTAAGGTTCAGTGAAATATTGTTGATTTATGTACATTATTGCTTCTGCGTTGACTTCACTGCTATAGTAATTTGCTACTGAGTAATTAGCTGAATCAAATATACTATGAAATTCTGCTGAGACATTTCACTTTATACATTGGGAAATTATTCAATATGCTGCAAAAGAAGAGAAGCACTCTTTTCATTAAATGTTAGGGGAATGAGTTAGATAAAACATTGGTAGTTTTATCAGTTCTGCCAAAATCCTTCTGAGGTAAGGGAATAAGAGCTATGTTTGTGTTGGGAATGAGTAATACATGGTCACACAGCCTCATCAAAAGTGTCATACAATTCCTAACACTGACTTACTTAATTGTTAAATAAATGATAGATTACACATACTTGCTCTCCCTCTCACACATGCACAATTATATAAATATGTACATATATATAGGAACACATATGTATGCACACAAACATGCCCATAAACATACAAGTTTGAACACATCAAACTCTGATTTTCGAAAATATCTGCATGTCTGATGGTTACTGACAGTCTCTTAAGTCTGTTAAAGTGTTTCTGGTGGAAGGTTACATGGTTTCTTTTGGCTTTGTCCTCAGTAGGCTGGTGTTTGAGAAGCATCTGTGTGACAGGACAAATGCAATAGTGGCATATGTATAGGCAGCATGGAGCAACTTCTCCTGTCCATGACCAGTGCTGTTAGGTGAGGGACATCTGTAACCTACCCGATGTAAAGGATTGACCGTCAGATTGATGTAAAGGACTGGCCAAAGAGAGGGAGCTTTTTGCAGCAAGACTGTTCATTGGATCTCTTTTGTTCCTTACTACTTTAGAGCACCTTGTTCAAGGCATATGGCAGCGAGCAAGTGGTAGGCAGTGTTTTCACATGTGATTTCTCTGGAAGTGTTAGGGATCCCATATGGCTACTTCATACTGTAAGTTAAACTGCATCCAGAAGACTGCCATGTCAGCTCCAAGTATGGAGTGTGTGAGCTGTGTGTGATCCTCTCAAGATTGAACATCGTTGCTTAAGTGGTGAACCAATGTTGGCATCTCAGTAAAATGCAGGGTCTTAATAGCTGTAGTTGCAAAAGAATGAATAGGACTTTCTCTGCAGGACTTTCTCTGCATGGTATTTCTAGTTATGCACCCAAATCTGGTCTAAGGAGCTCAAAGCAGGCCTTAGTTATACTTTAAAATGTCATATTTAAGAGTTTTGTTCCCAATGGTTGCCTCATATTCTGGTTATATTGTGGTATAACTGATAGTAACATGTTTATAACACCTAAAATTTTTAAAGCATGGGTCTAAATTACTGAGTTAACAGCTAAACTTACAGTAGACAGTTGTGCCTTTCAGAGAGAGATAGCATCCATGGATTTCTTAACCTTTTAAAATTATTCCTTTATGGACGAAACAGCATAGAAGTCCTGCAGTTGAACAATTCTGTGAAGCAGCTTCTGTTTTAATTGAAAATTTGTTTCTTAAGCAGTTTACAGTTGACACCCTCACAAATATCTATAAAATATTCAAGCAGCAAACATACTGCAGGAGCTAGGATGAGTTAAATTTTAGAGGTGGAGACTGTGATCCAAGAAAATCTCTCTTCAAAAGCCTACTCTAGTTTACCAGATGAATATTTGGCTTTGGCTGAGGAAAGAATACTTGATCTTCCTTCCAAGCCGGATTGCTCCTTGTCCTGAAACTATTCTGGCAGGGTCTGTTCTGGGCCCTGCCTCCATCTCCTATTTTCTTCTTTCTCTGGGCTACTGTTGTGTTTGGTCACTCTGAATGCAGGGCCCAGATCCAAAGACCTTACTTTTATATGACCAGGCGTGCATAATATTCACAAAAATAAAATGCCTGCAATGTACTCTGTCTTGCCATTTCTTTGAGTTTGCCAAGAAATGCTACCTTTTAGCCAGCTAGTGGTGACCTCATGCACCTTTGCGGAAATCTCAGCTTTGGCAGTGTTTTGACATAGACAGTAGTGAAAACATTCCTGATATTGATCACAGCTGCTGAGGCTCTAGCACTAGTGTAGACTTCAAAGACGGAGATATACTCTGCCCCATTCATGCTGGTATAAATCTGGGGGTTTTTTTAATCATTAGACTGAGGAATTAGAAAAATTTTAGGGGGCATGTGCGCAATAAGTTGGGAGGTCACCAACAAACAGGTACCATAGCATCAAAGCAATTATATTAGCAATTATATGTTATGGAAAGATGGGAAGGTAGTTTGTTAAATAAATAGAAATGGATGGTTTTGGTATGTAGCTGTTATTAGGTTCAAAGCTAGTAAGAGCTTTTACCTCCACTATATCCACAATTTTTGGTTGACTTAGTGTCAGACCATTTGCGAGCTCTCACTTGATGCAACTGTAGCACCCACCTATGAATTTCAGACTTTAGCAAGAGCCAGCATGTAAATATTTAGATGCCTGGTGCCTGTGCAGCTTGATTCCTCATGCACATAACTGTTAGGATCAGAAAATAAGTGACTGTTGGCTGGTGATCAGTGGGATCTTTCAAACAAGGTCTGTCTGAAATTGCAGGGTAATTATACACTCTCCAGATGCATTCAGCTCGTTGCTTATGTAGATATGCAGTTGAGAGTCAGGAGAGATTTTGTGGAGAGAGCTAGCTAGCTGATCTCAGAGGTCTGGCTCACAGATCCTTACTGAGCTTACTGATCCAATTTCCTTAGGAAAAGAGACCTTTTTTTTTTCAATATTACTCAGCAGATATTTATTGTAAGTGTATTTGTCTGCTGTTGTGGTTTTTTTGATGGTGCATTCTACTTAATGAAATGAGAATTTTTATCAGGTAGGTCAGTCACTAATGCTTTTAAAAAGAGCTGAGAGAACGTTTAGTCATCTCTAGGAGTGGACTATGCCTTTTCTGCATTATACTCTGGTTTTACTGAATGTTTGTTAAAGATAAGTGCAGGTTGTTGGTTTGGAAACATGCTTCCTTTAGTTTTTAATTATGCATTAGGATACACTCTCAGACAGCTCACTGTATGCTGTATGCATCACTGAAATTGATTTTCCAGTTGTACACTTCTGCTGAGAGTATTTCTGGGTCTATCAGATATGTATGTACCAGAGTGCTGACTGCAGGCTGCCTGCTATGCCCTGTAACTGCCACTTGCCTTTTAGCACATTATGGCCTGTGAAGTGACTTTGGTTAAGCCATTTAGAGAGGCCTGGACAATGCAGAGGAAAACTCAGCATCGGCAGCAGAGCTTTACAAATAGGGCGTCACGCAAGCATCCTGCTAGTGCTGCTTTGAGAGTCAATGTAACATTTATTATTACCATTGCGTCTGCATATGGGATGCATTTACTAAAGCAGGCATGTGGAAAAATACCAGGGCAATTGCAGATTTCCACAGGACGTTCCTTGATCAGCCTTGGGCTGTCTGCTACCCTCTGATAGCTCTTCTGTGTGTTTTGTCCTAGCGGTGCTGCGCTATCTGAAGAGTGATGGAAGGCTGAATTCCGTGATCTTTAGCAACATCCAGCTGGCTGATGGGAAACCCCACGCTGTCATCCTGTGGCTGAGTGGCCTGCAGCAGGGATTGAGCACGATAGAGTTGTATCTGGACTGCCTGCAAGTAGGTGCCATTGAGGACTTGCCAAAACCGTTTTCAGCACTGTCTCAGAAGGTGCTGGCAGCCGAGTTGCGCACTCTCCTGGAGAAGCCACAGGTGAGCATGGAAACTGGGAACAGGCTGAGGACTTAGAGGGATCACCAGTGAACCTCTGGATCACTGAATTCAAACCTCAGTCCTCACAGCAGCCAAGCTCTGTACAGTAATACTTCAATAATAACTTGTGAAATAAATGTAAATAGGAACTCTCTACGGAGCAGGTGAAATCTTAGCTCACAAGAACCCTATACCAATTATGCTATTTATTTTAAATACAATTTTTGGCTTTTAAAAATAAAATAAAAAAACCTACTGCCTCCTTCACTTCAATCTAGTCGTTTTTTGGTGAGTGGACTTTTTGTAAGCACTTAGCTAATGCAGTAAGGGCGGCTTTTCACTGGCATCTTACAGCTGTTCTGTATGAGCAGTGCTTGTCTGTGTACATGGCTTTCCTCTTCATGATATGCCAAGAGACTAAAAAAGACAAAACAAAGGGGGCACTCTTTTGGTGCTAGAGTGAAACCCTCGTCTGTTTGACTGCAGTAGCTTTTCCTCCTCTCTCTGCCAACCAGGAGTTGATAAAGCTTCCTGTCATCTCCCTATCAGCAGTCTGAGATAAACAGTGTCTTCCACAGCATCTTCCATCATCATTAATCAAAAATACTTATTAGAAGCTGCAAGGGCATTCTGCCCCCAAGGTTTCCCACTTACTTTGTTTCATTGCAGTCTTGAAAGCGAGTCTCTTTTTATGGAGAATGACTGAGGTGCCCTTATTACTGACATGAATATATGTACCTGTTTAAAAGGAGAGGGAAAAAAAGACTGCTTTGAATGCAGTTAAAAAAAAAATCGTATGCCACAGAAATAGGTGAACTTCCTAGTATGTATGGTTATATGAATTGGAACAGTAAAAAAGAAAGTTTAAAATAAAATGACAGCTATGTGAAAATCAGCAAGGCAAAGACTACAGATTTTGTATGTTCAAATGATGATGGATGGTCTTGAAGGGAATGGTGTAGGACCTCTGCATGTGTAGGACGTGGACTCCCTCTCTTAAAAAAAATTAATTTACTTTGTCTAATATTTTGTATTTTTCCCATTGTTGTACTAGAATTGTGAGGTCTGTTTTTCTTGTGAGTCCAGGATACACTAGATGAGCTAAAGCTGGTAACTGGAGGAACCCTTGCCTGAAGTGGGAAACCTGCAGGATTGTTTTCTTCAGCAAATTGAGCCTGTACCTCAGTACACTGGTAAGGCCTGCAACTGGGAGTTAAAGTTATTCCTAATGATACCAGTGCAAGGAAGCTAATATGATGAATATTGAAAATGTGAAGATGACTACAATCAAGTAGTAACAATTACTTGACTAAATTATAGCTATGACAATTTCCTGTAAATGTTTTAGAAATAGCTCCATTTGGAGAGAAAACTGCTGCTGGTGATAACAGCCATGAATTGTTGTTTTAGTGAAAGACAAGTCTGTAATGATTAAAAGAGGTTTTTTACCCTAATTTGAACGAAATTTTTGTGGTGATGATCTGTTTGTGTCAATAATATTTTAAATATTCAAATTGCAAACAATTGCACATGGAAAGTAGTGCTAAGTGGGGTACATTGCTACAGGCTGTATGAAAGGAGGATGGAGTAGCAGGACTACCCATGTACTTACCCACACAGACAGTATTCATCTCCTGTTGAGCACTGGACTGTCACCAAGGGGAAAGAAGCAAGTGTGACAAAGCTCACAGAGACTGAAGAAAATGTTTGTGCTGTGGCTACAGAGCCTGTATGTCTGTGTGGGAAAAGCCATTGCAGAGCAGCCACTAGTCCTGCCACAATTTAACCAAGGCTTTTGTCACCTGCTGAAGGGGACATTGATTTAGAAACAATTCCTTTTCTGCCTGTGCTGAGCATTGTGGAGAGTGAGCTGGGAAGAGGGAGGAAGGGAAGGAGCTGAGGCTGCTGGGATCCCTGCAGGGCTTCAGGGGCTTAATGCAATCCCCTGTGTTAGAGGAGGGTGCTTCCTGACGTCTGGATACAGAAAACCTGTGCTAGACTGTCCCATCTGTAGTCATTCTAGTCCCTGTCCATCTGCCTTTTCTGCTGAGGGTGTGAGGGAGAAGAGTGGGTTCACACTGTGCATGCAGTATGTTAATATATGACAACCATGGAAGGAAACTCACTTTCAAGGTTTGAAATAGGATCTGTGATATGTTCTCTCTCTTGTAGCCTTTCCTGTCCCCCGTGCCAAACCCAACCCTGCAGCATTGCTAGTTTTGATAAGAACAGAGACAAGAGGCAGAAATTTTATGAGAGCATCCTGGGTATGTCACATGAATGTAGGCATCAGTGGTGTGCAGTGGTAACAAAATCTGGTCTACCTTTTAGCTAGGTAAATCCTTAGTTCCAGATACTTCTATTTCCTTGCTTCTTAACATATATACACCTAGATAAAAAATGAATTTTATCCTCAAAGCTCTCTCTTTGAGACTAGATCAACAAGCATTTGAACATGGAACTGAAGGGTGATTCAGAGCTTGCTTCTGCAAAAACTGGCAGCTTTCTAATGGCAAGTTTCCAAATTACAAACTTGCAGCTTTCTCATTTGTGACTTCTTGCTTACAAATCAATAATGCAAATGGTAATACACAGACAGACACTATCTCTTTGCGGCTGCCTCCACCTGGCTTAGACTCTCAAACTGAGTTGCTTTTAACTTTCAAGTGGAATTAGTATCATTAATAATAATAACAATAACAATAATAATAAACTACTCACATAAATACATTCAAAGTCTATGTAGTCAAATCTACCAAAAAAAAAAAAAAGGTGGGTGTTCCAACAGCAATTTTAACTTGTCTGCCTTGGACTTTTGCATGTGCTTCATGATGCCCTTCTATGGCAATGATATATCAGATAACGACCATTTTGCCTACTGCCAGGAAAAACTGGAATTCAGATGCTCAGCTATATAGAGGGGTGAGACCTGCTATCTTGGTAAAAACATATGCTTTCATATTAATTGGAAAATCCATGGGAGTGCTTTGGATCTGAGTAACCACATGGCTTCAACTGTGTGCCTGGTTGTTGCGCATTGCTTTGGCAGCAGCATTCCCTCCAGGTTCAGTCTGTGAGGCTGAGACACCTAAGCAGTGGGATGAGATTATGATGATCAGACACACACTGAAGATGTATTTTTGGATTTTTGTGTTTGGGTAGGAAAATAGAATGCAAGGTGCACTGGGTTTGGTAGATGAGATTAGTACACTGCATCTGATCATCATCACAAGATCATTCCAGACACAAGAGATCTTTGGAGGTTGTCTAGTTCATGTAGGGTACGTGAACCTAACAAAGTATAAAGAAAATAGCTGTGTTGCACCAGACCAAAGGTTCTTTTAACCAAGTTGCTGTTAGAGACAGTATGTCAGTATAGACCCACGGACAAGAGCATAATGGAATGGAGTCTTAGTGTGGCTTTCTCTGAGTGCTTCACTGTTCTCAGTTCATGGTAGTCAGAGCTCTTAACTCAGAGGTGATGTCTTTGTGGTTTGTACTCAATATATGTTCTTGTCCGTGAATCTGTCCAGTCAGTTTTGAATGCATGGTCAAGAAATTTATCACGTCTGAGGAATATTTCCTTCTGTTTACTTGGAACCTGCCTCTTCCTAATTCCATGTGTAGCAGCTTATGTACAGCTTATGTACACCTTATTTTGTGAAAGATTATAGGCTGTTCAGAAATGTTTTTTTCTTGTCAGCCATCATCTGTTCTGTAATCATGGTTTGCTCTCTGGACAAGAAACCACAATCCTCCAGAGTTCAAGAACTTGGACAATGTTCTCATGCACATGGTGTGACATTCTTGGGATTGTCCCATGTGGGGCCAGGATTTGATCCAATAATCCTTATGAGTCCCTTCCAACTCAGGCTATTCTGTGATTCTATGGGTATCATTCTCTTTGACTGACAATTCAGGATTTGAATGGCACAGACAGGAGCAAGTGCGTTGCTTGAGCCAGAGAGCTGTTGTTCCCAAGAGAGGTGGAAGCAATTGCTGTGAGGTGTTTCACTGTGGCTAGTGTTTGTGCATGCCTGGGCCAATTGGCAATGAAGCTGGCTGCCTGCTCAAAATCCAGGGCCCTCTATTTGAACAGGTTGCCTAGAGAAGCTATGGATCCCCCATCAGGAAATGTTGAAGGTCAGCCTAGATGAAATTCTGAGCATTGTGGTCTAATGAAATGCATCCCTGCCATGGCAAAGAGGTTGGACTAGGTGATCTTCAAAGCTCTTTTTCAATTCAAAATTCTGTGATTCTATACTGCAACATTCTGGCAAGAGAGAGATGGGGAGTTCAGTTCTCTGTTGGTCAGTAATACTTCAAAGCAGTCTCTGAACTGACTTGTTACTGTGAAGGCCATTCTGTTAATCATATTGTTAATGACTCAAGAATATAGAGCTTTGGAGTAGCTGAAGTGAGGAGTTGCCTTATTAGATATTGGGCTATGGATGAGAGGCTACATGGAAGGGCCAGATAACTGTATAGCTTCAGGCTGGTACCTTTTGCTTACTTTCTTTCTCCTGGATCCACTACATTGTGGCCTGACAGTTTCCTTAAAGACCTCTGTGAGTACTTATCCCTAAACACTGGATATTCTGCTGCAAGTGGGGCCTGCTGTTGGAATTGCCTTTAGTGGAAGAGGGAAAAAAAAACCAAAACAACAAAACCAGGTGTATTCAGCCGTTTCTGCTCTGCTGTCTAAATTTGCACACAGGACATGTAGTTCATGACAGTTTAACCTGTTTAGTCCACCTTAATGTTCAGCAGTCTGCAAAAACTTAACTACAGAATAGGTCTGGTTTTGATTTAGCTGCTACCCAACAAACACCATCTGAAGTCTTGAGAATTTTTTGCAGATTTCAATCAATAATGCCTAAATAAGTCTTTGTTATAAAAATAAAGCAAGAACAGACCCCAGCATCTGGCCTGACAGCCTGTGTGCCAGGTTCCACTATGGGATTCTAAAATGCCCATGATATTATGTCCTGCTGTTGTCACCCGAATAAAAATATGGCAAGGTTAGGACTAGAACAGAAGCAGGCTATGGAACAGGTGATTCCTGACTCTTTAAACTTTTTTGGGGTTTTGGTGAGAAAATATGAAGTGAAGAAACCGTAGTATGTGAGGAGTTGGATGGTTCCCACTAGAATGTTTGGAAACAGTTAGACATGCTTTGAAGTACAAAACAATGAGATAAGCATTAAGAGAAGCATTTTTCATATAAGCTTTCAGTACTCACAAAAATAACATGTGAATAAACCTCCCTGAAGCTATCAGGCATAATATCAAAATATCCTGCCTGCCTAGACTGTGGAAGAGCATATATTTGGAAAGTTTGTTTTTAGATACAGACTTGGAGAAGTAAACAAATATCTTCTTCTTGAGAGGTACAAATTGATTTAGTTCTTGAGGAGTAAGCTGCAAACAGAAGCAACCATAAGCAACTGCTAAACATGCTCTCTTGCTTCTTCTCTGTCACTGGCTCAAAACCAGTGTTTCATTCAAGAGATTGAAATCCCCTGTAAAGGTCTTGGTTTTGATCTGGTCCTTCCCTGTGGTTCATTACAGATGTAACTTTTGGTCTTGTCTTAGAGGTCTTTAATTTGTTACTTGGTACTGAGGTCTGACTTTTGGTGTGAGTTCGTAGTGGTTGAGTGGATGTTTTGTGAGTCCATGCAAAGTCTGCACCTGTCAGAAGCAAATGCAGCCATGAAACTTGTGTACTGTGTGATGAGCTGCCTTTGACAAGAAAAGCCAGGTGACAATTGCAGTTACTAAAAACACTTTTTTGTCAGAGCAGGCACTGTTGATGTGTTCTCAGAGCTTCACAGTCAGCTTGCTTAGAAGGCTAGGCAACTTCACTTTGAAAAATATGTATGAATCTGTTGTGGTTACAGCTATGCTGTGCCAGCAGGACCAGGGCAGTAATCAAGCCCCTGTACTCAGGATTGGTGAGCTGCACCAAGGTTGCACCTCAACCAGTTCAGTTTTGGGCCCCTCACTTAAAAAATGAGATTGAGGTGCTGGAGTGTGTCCAGTGAAGGGCAACAAAGCTGGTGAAAGGACTAACGTGAATGTAAAATGTGTCATGTGAGGGAACAGCTGAGGGAGCTGGGTTTGTTCAGTCTCAAGAAGAGGAGGCTCAGGGGAACTTCATTGCTTTCTACAACCACCTGAAAGGAGGTGAGCAGGTGGGCACCAGTCTCTTCTGCTGTGCCTGCAGTAGGAGGGCAACAGGAAATGGCCTTAAACTGAGACAGGGCAGATTCAGCTTAGATACTAGAAATATTTTTTTCATTATTAGAGTGGTCAGGCATTGGAATAGATTGCCCAGGGAGATGGTGAAATTACCTGGAGGTATTCAAGTGGTGTCTGGATCTGGTGCTGAGGTGATAGTTTAGTGGTTTAGGGGTCACAGTGATAGTATTGGGTGGATGGTTAGAGTGCGTGATCTTAAAGGTCTCTTCCACCATTGAGGATTCTGTGATTCTGGTTCTAGGACATGGAAAGCACTTGTACAGGGTGTCTTCCCATTGCATGCACATATGCTTCATGGCCTCACCCTGCCCTCCTGCACCAAACAGGTTATCACAAATACCCAGTTCTGAAATCCTGAGGTTTCACTTAGGGTTGCTGGTCTCAGGTCTGGGGAGGGACCAGTAGCACTGGTGGTGTTAGTTGCCTGGGAGAGCTTTAACACTGAAGAAATGGTAGATTAATCATGATCTTATTTTTTTCTCTGTGGAGAGCTTTCTGTTTTGCCCATTTCTGTGCTAGATGAGGAGTTCAGTCCAGAAAAGCCCTGAGTCCATGAAAATCACACTATGAAATTTGAGATAAATACTGTATTTGCTCTGATGATTTCTATAGGGCTTGCATAACAGTAGTGTCTACCCTCCATGGCTCTTCATCACAAATTGCCATGACAAATGAAGAAGAGTTGTGTTGTGCACTCTTTTGCATTGCTGTTTCCCTGCAGGTGATTTTAATAGGCAGCTGATGGGTCAAATGATGCAGATGAACCAAATACTGGGAGATGTGAAAGATCTTCTTAGACAACAGGTACTGTATAGAGGCTTTGGTGTGAAATACCCCCATTTTACCCCTTTGACAGAGTCAGAGCAGACTTCAGGTAAGCAGTAAACTCCTGTGTAGAGTTATTGCCTTGAAGGCATGACACAATTGGGAAGAAATAACCATGTAGGTCCTAGTACCCTGTGCATGCAAGGGAGGGTCATTGAATTTGGGAGTGTATGGGGTTTGCTTATTCAGATCCAGAAAATTTAGTGCCTGGTGAGGAAGTAGCCATCCTAGCCCACTATTAGATAGTTGTGGGTCTGTTGCATGGAGCTGAGATTGCATTTGTTTCACTTGCTGGTGGGTGTCAGAACTGGAATTTCTGGTGGCACATTCCATTGGTCAAACAAGGACCTTTGGGCCTTTAAAGGTCCTGTTGATGAAAGCTGAACATAAGCACATCCATTAACCATATCCTTAATTTTATGGAGTACAAAGAGCATCTCGTTTAAGACCGATTGCCTTTGTTCATGGTGTGAGTGGAATCTTGAATGGACTAATGGTTCTTCTCTCAGCCAAGTGCAAACTGGAACTATCTGTACCTAAATAATATTTATTTTCTATGTTCTCAAGGTCAAAGAAACAACTTTTCTGAGAAATACCATAGCTGAGTGCCAAGCATGTGGTGAGTATTCCTGTTATTGCTGGTAATCTAGAAGAGATAGACAGTTGTTTTAAAACTAGTATTGATTGCATTAGCTTTATGTGGTTTCTAAAAAGTACTTTTTAAAAAATATTGCGTCCAAAGTTCTAGTTGTATTTGTATTTGGACACAAGTTTAAAATAGATTTTTCATTAGAGAAAAAGCTTCCACAGACCCAACAATCACCTATTGGGGGATAAAATGTCACTAAACCAAGCAATACCACTCAGACTGTACTGTCAGTTCTCACTCTGCCACAAAGCTGTGCCACATGTTCCTGTGGAGGGAGACACTGTCTCCCAGCTATCTGATCCACAATCTTTGTAGAAGGACGAGGGAGGAATCATGTTCTGCTCTGGCTGCTATTATCAGTCTGAGGAAGATCCTATGCAGTCCACCTGCAGTTTGTCTGATTCTGAGTAGGCAGTCAGTAGTTAACAGCAGTATGACCCAAAAGGTGGTCTTCATCTTTTCTCTAAATGAAAAAATGCATACTTTTCCAAATGCCACTGCATGGCCCTCCTGCATCACACACAACTGACAATCAGTACACAAGTGCAGTCAGTATAAAAACCATTGTATTTCCTTACTGTGTGAGATGAAAGGTCTTAAACTTATCAGGCCTTTTAGTTGATTTCTTCTCCCAGTCTGTCAGCCTCATCAAAACTTAAGTTGAGCTCTAGGCAGGGTAACCTTTATGTGTAACCTTGTGTGTAAGTGCCAAAGGAAAAGTCAAATTCCTACATGCATTTGTACCAAGGTTCTGTAGCTGCCAGAGTCTCAGAAAGACTCGTCCTTGGCTGGTCTCTGTGCACCTAAGCCTGTGTACTTGCATGGTCCTGCTGTGTTTGTGAGCTGCCAGTTGCTCCTTCTTTATTCTTCTTATTTGTAGACTGTCAGAGATGCTGTTATGAAACCAGAACATTGTTTTTCTTATGAAGTGGTAGTGTTGCCAGTTTAGCCAGAGAAATGCCCTGCATTTGTACTCTTGTACTTAAGTCCCTTGGTCTGAGGTCACAGGCTTTCAGAGTTTCCTTCTCTGGCCAGCAGCAGATGTTTTAGGACTAACCTAGGAGGAAGACTCCTATATATAGCCAGGAGAAGCACATGGACCTAAAAGAACAGCCTCAATTTCCCCTTGCTGGGGACACAGTAAGTTCCTGGGCCATTCTAGGCATGGAGTCTTTTCAGCCACAGCACAGCTGGCAGCAGCACAGTACAGGGACATGAAGTGTCTTGGGAATTTCTTCAGAATGCTTGCCAGCTGAGAGCCATGATGAACATTTCTTTCAACCACTGAAACTGTTGTTCTTTCTGCATTAAAGGTTTAGGCACTGTGAGTTTTCCAACTCAGCTTCCTAGGCGCCCTAAACCAAAATGTGAAGTTAATTCCTGCTTCAGGGGAGTGAGGTGCATGGAGACAGCAGAGGGATTTCAGTGTGGGCCTTGCCCTGAAGGACTCACGGGAAATGGAATTACATGCTCAGATATTGATGAGGTAAAATAGTGACTTTCACTGAATTAAAAGGAAAGCTAAAAAGCAAGTGTTTCATACATATCATTGGGTTGCTAATACTTGCTGTCTTCGGCATTTACTGACTGCTTGCACATGAATATTAATTCATTCTGATTTGATTTTGTATCACTGTTTCGCTGTTTCTTCAACTTTATGGAGGTTTTGTGTCTGAAAACTTGAAATACTCTGGTGAGTTGAGAAGTCACTTGAAGGAGCTTAATGTTTGGGAAAAAAACCCAGAACCTAAACGCAACCAAAACAAACTTTTGATATTGTCATTTCTGTTCCACAAGAGGATGCTGTAGCTTCTGTTCTAGGCTGCAGAAGCACTTTTTTTTTCAATATGTGCTTTGTTTCTTTAAATTGTGCCCCTGAACCAGCCTTGGAGACCAAAGTCTTCTCTTCAACCCAAACTGGAGTCATGTTTGCATCCTTACCTTAAAAGTCTGTGAAAGAAAATAAACAATCATTGTCATAGTTCCTTTTGCTTCTTTGTGTTTGTGTTGAAATATGATAATGTTGACTTAAATCTAGTTCTTGTGCTATATGTGATAAATTCAGAGCTTGCTTGTATTGAGGACTGAATTAATAAATTTACAGTATCTTAAATGATAAAAGAAAACCTGTGTTAATTGGAATGTGACACTTACTCGGAACAGAAACAACAAAACCACTCACAGGTTCACTGCATTTTTTCCTGTGGGATGATTTTTACCATTACTCTTTAGTCTTTTTTGTGGAAAAGCACCTGGATGTGGTAGACCAAGGAACCAGCAGAACTAGGTCATAAACTGCGCCTGTGGATAACGCAGTACTACCAGTGTACCTGCTTAATAATGCAAAATAGCAAAAGCAATTCCCTTTTTCTCCTTCCTAGCCAGCAGGAAATGTGCTTTGACTGCTCTTCTGATTTAGTCCCTCCTGTAGACCATCAGGTGAGTGATGTGCCTTACACCTGCCCATGAAAAATGCTGGGGAGAGAAAGTGAGCTGAGAGAAAGTGGCAGTTTCCAGCGTCTCTTGTTTCGCCTTACATGGCATGAACTGTGTCTGCTGCAACAGAAGGCACAAAAAATGGAGGTGAAGCTCTGAAATGTGAATGCAAGTGATGGATCCAAGACAGCTGTGGGTGCATGTTTCGTGCTACAGACAGGCATGGTGTGAGGCTCAAGCCAGCCTAGGTGGAGCCTGCCAGTACGGATGGGTTTCACCTCCTGAGCTATTTTCAGACTGTGGCCAAGCATGGCAATAATCTCCTCCCTGCCATTTTCAGGACTGGAGCAACTCTACCCATTACAGCAGTGGTGGAAAAGAAAGTGGAAAAAGAAACAGAGACTGGTTTATGATGTCTTGATATTAAAGTCTGTTAGCAGTCAGGCTCTTATCACTGGAGGTTCATGTACCTTCATCCTCCTGCCACCACTCCACATGACAGACCTGCTTTCACATCAGAAACAGCAAGGAATTTTTGCCAAAATTGTGTCATAGAAATACAGTCTTGCTTATTATGAAGTCTTTGTGGACACTGCTATTAAAAGCCACCTTGTCAGGAGCAGTTTTGTTCACCAGCAAATACCTACATAATCAGCTGGATTTTTACTTAGATTTGCACAGGGAGAAATAAAGAAGAAATAAATGGCAATAATTTTGAACTGTCTAATGAGAGGACGTGTCACATTACTTTTTTTCCTGAGTTAGCTGATATGCAGGAAAGTTTCTTTGGTTGGCTGGTTGGTTGGTTTTGGTTTGTTTTCTAATTTATTTAAAGCCTTTTATGAATGGACTATTTCTGTCCTTCCTAATAATAGGCATTTTAAAAGAAGTTGTTGTACAAATTCTGTTAAAGACAAATCTGGAAGATTCCTCACTAAGAGCTGCCATAATCTTTCCTGAGGTTGTTAGCATCTCTGCAGTATGCTCCCTAATTCATTACCAGTTTGAAGACATTGTTTTGGTATTCTGATGCCCATTATCTTGGGAGCTGCAGCTCTGCTCTGTGTGCTGTGTAATTTGGGTGCCCTCTGCTGCCTACAATAAAGAATCCACAGCAAAACAAGGAGGCACAAAATGTCTGTCCTAGGATTTAGGTTTTTCTTATATTACTGATTGACGTACTATTAACAAATCTTTCTGTCAAACACACTTTGATATTAAACATACCTTTTCTTGCTTCCACGTGTGTGTGTTTGGTTACAAGTTGTATGACTCTTGTAGGTGGATATTGTCAGGTTTGTTCTCCCTCCATCTTGCAGATGCTTTTCTGTTAGTGATGGAAGGAGGAAAAAAAAGGATTTTTTAAAAACACTTTAGTATTCCTTTCTCACGTTTCTCATTTATTGTTGTCTTTGAGCCCTGGGCAGCAGGATGGCATTGGTTGATGTTTTTGGTACTCTACTTAGCAGCTAGTGTTGGTGTCAGAAGGACAGCAATGCAGGATGCGTTTCCCAAACTGGCATCCAGTGAAATCGGTCACAGCTGTTTTGTAAAACTGCATAAGGCAATGAAGTGCATGGTGCCTTCAGGCCAAGGGTGATTTTGTGGACATATGATATTTTGGGAGAAGTTCCAAGGATTGTCTGTGGGCCTCCAGTCTAGAAATGTGTGGAAGCCACTGATGCATCCCTGCTTATCTGGCTTATGTTTGGATTCTTTCTGGCTATGAGATTTTTTTCCAAATATAAATGAAGGAAAATGCTGCTGCCACTTCTGTGTGTACAAAGCACATTAGAAGGGTTGTTTGGAGGCTTGTAGTTATGTGGCTTTCCTGATACTGTGGCCTGGACCCTTCCAGGAGCCTTTCAGCCTCCAAGGGATCTGAATCTGCCCAGCTAAAGGAAGGATTCAGGATGAGAGTTTAGGCCATCAACTACAGGCCGTAATGGAAAGCTGCAAATGTTATTTAAATTTAGCTGAAGACTTACTGAGGTCAGAAATACCTGCAGAGTCGGTTTCCTCTCTAAGCCCTCTCTGAACAGAGGACACCCCTGTGTTGCATGTAGCATTGCCTTTGGTGAGAGGTGTGTACACACAGTCAGAGCCTGGATGTTGCTGCAGCACGAACCTGTGCTTGGTTTGTCTCCCCTTTGCAGTGCCGTTACAACCCTTGCTTCCCTGGCGTGCGATGTGTGAACACCGCTCCCGGTTTCCGATGTGAGACCTGCCCTCCGGGGTACACGGGACAGGCCATGCAAGGGGTGGGACTCAGCTTTGCCAAGAGCAATAAGCAGGTGAGTGGCAGCACATCCATGACAACTTCCATGGCAAGGTGCTGGTTTTGTATTAGCAGTGCATCTGCATCACATTGTATTTGTTTTTCAGTCATTCTGTAATTGCCTTATGCTGTTAGGCAGAGCTCAGAGTGTTTCAGTTAGAGATCTGAATTGTGTTAGCATAGGTGTAATGGGAGTATTAACAAAATAATACTCTAGACTGGCATAGAGAGAAGAAAAAATGTCATTATCTTTGTAAGAATCTCTGGTCAGCTTCAGGGGCCTCTGTTGATTTCTGTAGACTGGCTTTGAACTAGGAAGAAAATTATTAAAAAGGCTTATTATACTGTAAATTTTTTTTTTTTCATATTTCTGTAAGCACCTTAGAATGGGAATACATATTTTGTGTAAACTCCTCTGAGTGAACCAGACCAGTTGAAATTTTCTGTTTCTTCAGGGTTTGGAAAGTTAGCCTATGGATATGTCTGTGACACTCTGAGAGCAGTTTCAGGAGAGGATATGTCTCTTTTCTAGTCTTAAATTCTGGTGTTGTTTCCTCAGTCTTTGATCTCAAGAAATTGACATAATTTTTATTATTTGCGGATTTGGTTTATTGCTAGGTCTGCTTAGATATTGATGAATGTCAGAATGGAGGACTTGGACTCTGTGTTCCGAATTCCCATTGCATAAACACTTTGGTAAGCATCTTTTCATTTATGCCTTTAAAAAAATCAATTGTTTTAAAATTCCATGAGGCTAGGATTGGATTTATGGGTCTGATGAAAGAGCAATTAATAATACAATTTCTTATTTGTCTTCTTATAAATCAAAGAAGTCTTTCCTCTTTTCCTAGCCAGTAATAAAAAAATCAACACTTGATTTGTCATGAACACCTCCATCTGAATTGTATCCTTATCACTTTCTCTGAAGAGCAGAAGCTCTTCTCTCCATACTATCCAGTTATGTGTGTTTATGGGTATGTTATTGCAAGAAACTTCCTTTGAAAGATTGAATCTCTGCTTCCCATATCTCCTGCCTCTGGAGAACTGCTGCAACAAGCCATTCCCCTGGGTGCTCTCTTTATAGGAGTTATGCATACAGTAACAGCTATGTCTCTAAATAAATGGAAACAAAGAGAGCTGCAATTGGTACAAGACTGTTAATGCCCATAGATATTAAACCCAGGGGAGCAAGCATTGGAGAAGTAAAAATTATTTGAAAGATGTTAGGATCCAATAAAGAGGGCAAACAACCACTTCAGTGCTATGAAGCAAGTTGGACATACTTGGACATCATCAAAGAATCATTTATGATAGAAAAGACTCTTAAGGCCAAGTCCAACTCTTAACACAGCACTGACAATCCCACCATGACACCATTTTCCCAACTGCCACATCCATACCTATTTTGAACACTTTCAAGAATAGTGAGTTCACCACTTCCCTGGGCAGCCTGTTTCAATGCTTGTCAATCCTTTGTGTAAAAAATTCTTGCTAATATTCAATCCTAGCCTCCCCTGACCTGAGAGGGCCTGAGGATCTGAGGCCATTTCTTCTTGTCCTATCACTTCTTACTTGGGAGAAAAAAACCCCTGAAAACTACCCACCTATAGCATCCTTTCAGGTACTTGCAGAGTGATAAGGTTTCCCCTGAACCTCCTTTTCTCCAGGCTGTACACCCCCAGGTCCTCTGGCCACTCCTCACAGGACTTGTGCTCCAGACTCTTCACCACCTCCGTTGCCCTTCTCTAGACTCACTCCAGCACCTCAATGTCTTCCTTGTAGTGAAGAGCCCAAAACTGGACACAGGATTTGAGGTGTGGCCTCACCAGTGCCCAGCACAGGGGAACAATCCCTGTCCTGCTCCTGCTGGCCACACCATTGCTGATCCAGGCCAGGATGCCCTTGGCCTTCTTGGCCACCTGGGCACAGCCTGGCTCATGTTCAGTCACTGTCACCAGCACCCCCAGGTCCTTTCCAGCCACTCTGCCCCAGCCTGTGGAGCTGCCCTGGGGAACAGCATCTGTGACAGGCCACCAGTGGATGTAACTTCACTCTCCACCACTGTCTGGGCCCAGCTGTCCAGGCAGTTTTTTACTCAGTGAACAGCGAATCTGCCCAAGTCATCAGCTGCCAGTGTCCCCAGGGGATTGCTGTGGGAAATGGTGTCAGAGGCTCATCCACTGAGCAGATCACCCCGTTACAGAACAAGCAGGACCTGCCTTTTGTAAATCTGTGCTGACTGGGCCTAATCCCCTGGTTGTCCTGTACATGCCACAGGCTTTCTTCATAGCAGGAGAAAGGTTAAAAGTATCCTTCATGTGTAAAGGTGGTCCTTTCTGCAGCACGGTACTGTTGAGGCTACCATTTGTGCTCAGTGTTAGCCTTCCTTGAGAATAAGCTTATTTTCTTAGGGCTGCTTTCACTGTTCAGTATGTTTGTATCTTATTTTTTTTTAATATCTAGAACATTTACTGTCGCATTTTGTATCTTGCTGCATGACTAGACATGCAGCCTCCTTGGGAAGCCATCAGGCCCTGTCTGCAGAGGGCAGGCACCAAGTGTCCTGCCATCTGTCAAAACAGAGCAGTGTGGGGTTTCTAATCCTGTATCCCTTCAGAAGCAGTCTGGTCTGGAAATGCTGCCTTAGAGGCTATTTTAATGCATACCAGAGCTTGATATAGGACAGAATATACCGAGCAAGTTCAGCAGACTCCAGAAGATACTACCCTGGCATCCATTAGGATAAAGTGCATGGGCTGGTGTGTTTTAAATAAGCTACACCATTTGCATGGCTCAGGGATTATTTTACTTTTCATTCGCCTGTTTATTTTCATCTTCATCCTGAAAGTATGCAGACAGAACAGAGTTAAAATTTGTAATGAAGTTAGGAATAGGGGAAAAAAATAGTGCCCATCTGATCAGTAAGTAGATTTCTCTGTGATGGTGGACTACGACAGTCCTGACAGTTCTTCCAGCAGACTTTGTACATGAAGAGTGAAGTTGTATGAAGCACCTCCATTTCACTAATGGTTAGATGCACATGTCTGTCAGAGATCTGCCTATTTCCATCCCTTGACATGTCGAAAAATAATTATTCTCCATAAGATAAAAAGATTGTTCTCAATGAACTTCTATGTCTTAAGTTACAGGTCTACAAGAATGTGAGACAGAGTCAAAAGCCACACTGGATGCCTAAAGAAGACCTCACCTTATCAGCATTTATCTGTTTATATCTTACATGGTGATTGGCCCAGCACATAATGAGATTGCTTTGCTTAGCTGCTTTGTGTTTGTTTACAGAAGAGAGTAATACATATGAAATAGATACGCATGTTTCATGGTAAACTGTAGCAAAAACTTACATGGATGTTCTTATTGCAGTGTAAATGAGGATGGCTGTGTCTTCAGATACAGAATATTTTTCTGAGGAAAAAGATTTGGATCAAATTGGCATAAAAGCATATTAGCTTAAAAAACAAAACAGGACAAAGAGATTATGAACTTCCTTTTCTCTTTGATTAAAAATTGTGTCCGGTTGCCTTTAGCTAAACTGATAGGTGTGCTTTACAGTGAAATAAGATCATCCAGCCTGATTAATCAGCTGCTGCTTAGAGTTTTGCACAAAGTTTCAGCCTCCTGGAAGCAGCGCAGGGTGATGCTGGCAAGGACAAGGCACCATGAAGAAGCTTTTGCTGCTACATGACTTTTCTCTGGCTTTACAAAACACTGGTCTAAACAGGCAAGAGTCAAGTGTGTTTTCCAGCATGCACTCTGGGAGCCACATATCATTTTCCTGTGGAAAATAAAGTTTGTTCTCAGCGCAAGAGGCCTCAGTGGATGACAAACTGCACTTGCACAGCACAAACAGTATGACTTGAATCTTGCTCTTGTGCTTGCTTCAAAAAAGAAAAAAGTGCCATTAAAAGGCTGGCTGGTGACTTTTTGTTCTTACAGGGGTCTTACCACTGTGGCCAGTGCAAACCAGGATATACAGGAGACCAAACCAGGGGATGCCAGGCTGAACGGAGCTGTAGGAATCGAGCTCTCAATCCATGCAGCATCCATGCCCGTTGTATTGAGGAGAGGAGAGGAGAGGTGACATGTATTGTGAGTTCATTAATTTATTCATTTATACAGTGAAATCCAGCCTTTTTTGGGCTAGAAATGAGAAAAGCTTTGTGGTCATTTTATACAATTGGATGTTTATCAATAGTGGCACACTGGCCAAGACCAGCTGTGAAACTGGCTTGCAATTATTTTGTTCTTGCCACATGTCCGTAAAGCAGCCATATTCATGTATCATATTCACTGTGTCTGTGTAATTAGATCTTTAGGGATCACTTTCATAGACTTTCTGTAGTCTCCTCAGAAAAGACTGTCAAGTGTCACTCTACAGAAAACATCACAAGGACAAATTCCTACATAGCTATGAGTAAGGATCCTCTCTGCATAGCCAACATACCTGCATTTGCTGGCTGATAGAGACAATGTTTCTTAAAGTGACATGACAGATTCCAGGCACAGGGAGGCTGTACTGTGCTCACCAGCTATGGAAGCAGAGGAGCACAAGTAGCATATGAACATATACTAAGAGTATACTGAAGTATATTACTTAGTTTTTCCATCTTGCAGCAGAAAGCAAGAGACTAATCCTGTGTCCTAAATTTGGATACAGTGCATGCTTTTGCTGGCGCTTGCTTTGGTCTCATTTTTAAGTACATCTGTTTCAGAGATAAATAATCTAGGATATTTTAAGTCCATGCTGTAATGGGAAGATGCCTAGATACTTGTAGGCAAGTTCTGGTTTTAAGGAAAGGCAAGATTTTGATATGCAGTTCTTTGCATACATTTTCAACAAAAACGATGTGTTGGTTTGAAACAGTAATAATTTGTCTAGGAGAAACTTGTGTGCAGATGCATTTGCTTGGCAGATGCAAACTTAGTAATTGCCAACACGGTTTTCTCTTAAAAATTCCCCTGGTTGCAGATGTGTTCTTGAGATACACAAGATATTCTTGAACAAAACACAGTCATCCCACCTAACCACATGCCTCTTGCCAAGATGCTAGGTGCATACTCTACCTAGGTCTCCTCTTCTTTTACTCAACTTGCCAGTGAGGAGCCAAAATTAGTTTCTGTAAGAAATCTATAGCTCCAGCTGAAATCGTTAGGTGTGGCAGTGTCCTGGTTTAGGGCAAATTTGGGAGGAAACCTCCAAAGGGGTTCCTCTGGAAAGCAAACCCAAACGGCCCCTCCCCCCAGCTGGTCCTGGAAAAAACTTCCTCAGGGAAACAGTGGAAAAAACTATTTATTTAACAAACAAGATGCCCACAAGCACAAAGAATGAATAATATGAAACAATAAAACCTCTGCCCGCTCTGAAGAGAGATGGCAAACTGAGCCAGTCCTTGCTGTGGGTGCAGCTCAGCTCCCTCAGTCTCTCACCAGCCCCACTCCCTCCGCAGGGCCAGGCCCGGCGGCCGCAGGTGCCAGCCCTCGCTGCTCCTCTGGGTTTGTCAGTCCAGAGCAGATTTAAACAGTCCCAAGAAAAGGAAAAAAAACAGTCCAGGGAACTTCTCTGCCCTAGCTAGCTAAAACTGACTAAAAGCACAGGAGATCTCTGTCCCACCGCTGTCCGTGCCTCAGACGAAGGCCGGAGCCAGGCCGGTGTGGGAGTCAGGCAGTTTTCTCAAAACAAACTGCTGCTGCTTCTTTATCCCCCTTCTCTCCCAGAACCATTTTAAAGGTACAGAACTGAATATACAGCACAAATAGAACAGACGATTGGGGATACAAGCTTCATAAAGTCATCCTAGGACAGGCAGGCACACATTCCAGTTGACACCAAGATGTAGCTCTTTCTGGCTGTGTCTGGACACACTGCAGTATCTCTGTGTGCTTTCCACATCCATCAGATGTCTTTCCACATCCATCAGATGTGAAAGAAAACCTTTGTTTCAAGCTCTCTCTATCTCCTTGTACTTCAGTATCTGGCCATGACTTCCATATGCTGCTGTTTTCAAGACTGGTGTGAGTTTTCCTTCTTGAATATTTCTACAGTGACTCATTAACCTTTTGATAGTACTACCATGATGTTTTATTGATAGTGTGGCATTGGCTGGGCTGGAGATGGTTATATTTGTGGAAAAGATGTTGACATTGATGGCTACCCTAATGAAGAACTCCCATGCTCTGCTGAAAACTGCAGAAAGGTAAGAAATGCTTTCTTAATTCTATAATAATTCAGAGCATGAAGGGATAAAGAGGAAGACTGTAAGAAACGTAACTCAATGTATTCATCTTTTATTCAGGTTATTGAATTCTATTTTGTTTGATAATTAATTTTCAATTAATTAATAATAGGGAAAAGTAATTCAAATTATGAAGGCATCTAGTTTACCTTTAGAACACCAGACTTGTCTCCTTTTTTGTCTAGGACAATTGCAGATTTGTCCCAAACTCTGGACAAGAAGATGCTGATGGTGATGGGATTGGAGATGCCTGTGATGACGATGCAGATGGAGATGGCATTCCCAATGAGCAGGTGCTGTGTATAGATCTGCATGCAGGGGTCTGTGCAAACAGAAGGATTTTCCGTTGCTGCAATGGAAGGGATTCTGAAATCTGACTCACTACTGTTTGCCAGAGATTGTTACATACCCATCACTGTCAGTGGCCCCTTAAATACTGTCTTTTTCTTTTATATAATCCTCATTCTTACAAGACTTAAACACAACCTTAAATCCTACCTCTGTTACTACCTTTTATCATTTAATTCTAGAGCTTTTTGTGTATAGAGCTTGTGTCCTTCTGTCACACTGTCCCATAGCATGACCTTCAGAAACATTACTTGCATTAACAACTTCCTATTTTAAGAGCAGGTTGACCTGACAACACATTTCATCAGGGATCCAAAACCCAGATAAACGAATGTGTGTCTTGCCAATAATTTGAAAAAGCTTAGCATCTTGTCCTCAAAGCAGAAGAGGTTTCCATGTGGATACACACAGAATGTATTAGAGGATACATTCAGATTGGAAAAGCTGTTTTGTTTTCACCCTGTATTCTTACAAGCCCACTGTTGTTCTGTATGAAAGTTGTTAACTGATACTGCTTAATGTGCTTCCAAGTCAACAGGCACAAATTACCCAGAGCACAAATGTCCACCTGGAGCTAGGGTTGACTAGCAGTTACAGAAGGTCTGGGACAGACTAGCAGTCACAGAAGGTCTGTCTCAGGCTGCTTTGCCTCAGAGTTCCCTGCTAAACTCTGCTAGCTTAAATCAGCTGGTTTTATTAATGGTCTAAAATGAAAAAATTAAATCCTCCTACAACTCTTAAGTGTATTTTCAGTTTCAGCACCTTCATAATCAAGTAACTTCTATATTGTTTCTAGCCTCTGTTGTTCTTCTCTGTGGGCAATAGGATAAGGTCATGGGTGTGCTATATAGGTGTAGAAATTTTATACTACCCTGAAATAAAATCTTCTCCATATACCTTCTGGTGGTCTTTAAAAGTCAACAGCAGCTTGTTTGCTTGAAACAAACCAACCCACCAAAACCAAGCAAAAAGCAGTACCTTTTTGCATCAAGATGTTCTTTCCCCAGTTTCCAGCTAGTCTGTACCAGAAGGGGGCAATGCCCTTTCACTGACAGCATCTGCAAACCTTGTAAGAGTCTCTGAATTGCAGCTTTTGAGAGGGACCATGTGAGAAATCTTGGGTAACAAAACAGGTTCCTCACCATGCAAAATGCAAAATGAGAATCAGAAATCAAGGTTATAAGTAAAGTCTTATGGTATTTGTGATTAGGGTTCTCACAGTGTGGTTCAAAGCAGAGCTTTGAGGGAGCAAGTGAAATCTGATCCAGAGCTAATATTGACAAAAAAAGTCAAAACTGCTCACAATATTTTGTTGTTTCAGGTTGGTATAGTGGTTTTTTGTTGTTTTGTTTTGGTTGGGTTTTTTTGTTTTGGTTTGGGTTTTGTTTTTGGTTTTTTTTGGAAGTGGAAATAAATACAAGAATTTTATAAATCAGCTAAAGTAGAAATTAAAGATTGATGGCCTGACTGATGTCTGATTCTGTGTCTCTTGCAGGATAACTGTGTTTTGGTTCCCAATGTTAACCAGAGAAACAGTGACCAAGACATATTTGGAGATGCTTGTGACAACTGCCGTAATGTCCTGAATAATGACCAGAGGGACACAGATGGTGATGGGAAAGGAGATGCTTGTGATGATGACATGGATGGAGATGGTTGGTGATTTTTACTTTCAGCTTCTCTGATGTCATTCAAGTTTGCCCAGAGTGTGCTGCGTGTTAGGAGAGTTCACTCACCGGCTGTAACACATGAAACCTGTGTTTTTAATCCTTTTAATTTTAATCCTTTTAATTTAGTTAATACATATCCTAGCCTGCATTGGAAGCACTGTACACTGTAACAGAGAAACCAAGCCACGTTTCATGTAGAAGCTAAGGTGGTTGATTATTTAGCATTTCCTTAAAGGTAAAAACGTTCCAGAGCATCCAGCTGCTGCCAGTCACTGGTACCTGAGAGCTACATAACATATTATTTTCATTGCTGTAGAAGGCTTGAAAGAAGTGAAAAAATCACAACCCTTCAGATGTAATTGAAAAAAAAAATGAAATGTCCCATCCTGTAAATTGTGATACAGGAACAGGATAGAATGAATTGTGTGTAATTAAAGGGTGTGATGTGGTGGACTGCTGTGCTTTAGCAAGATGTTCCTAACTATTATTAAATGAGTGATGCACACATAAGAAAGATTTACTGTGCAGGCTTATAATTTCATTGCAGAATTAAGTAGTTGCTGAAAAGGAATAATGTCTTTAATGTTTTAATGTTTACATTAAATTAAACATTTGTCCAGTATGGACAAATAAGGGAATTGTCTTTAAGACACAATCCACTTTACTCTAGGTGTTAAGAACCTTTTGGATAATTGTCAGAGGATCCCCAATGAAGATCAGGAGGACACAGATAATGATGGTGTTGGTGATGCCTGTGACAGCTGCCCTACAATCAGCAACCCAAACCAGGTTAGCTCGCAGAAGGAAAAGTTATTCTTGTTTAGGGACTGCTGAGGCCTAAAAAGGCGCAAGAGAATGAAGCAACCCATGCAGTGTTTGTATTTTAATTATAAAGTGTTTTTCCTGGATAATATAATATAGTATATATCTAGGCATTCAGGAGAGTTTTACAGACCTGCTGACTCTTCTGATGTGAGAGAGGGGAGCCACCTCACAGTCTGGGATGTTGTTAGGACCTCTGCTCAGCATGTATCTTCTACTCTAATGCTCTGAAATGGGCTCCACAGAGTTCAATGCCAGACTCCACACAGGGGTGTGATTTAGTTACACTTGATATTTCTTTAATCAGGACAAAAATCCTGGTGTCTGTATTTTTCAACACAGGTTGTGTTCCCACTGGTCTGCTTCAGTGCTCCTAGGTGCACTAGAAGTCATTGCAACTTTTCTTATGTTGGAATTCTGATTTCACCCTCCCGTGACTAATAAGAAATGTTGGAAACCATAGAGAAACATGGTAGATTTTTAAAGATGCTTAAGAAATAAACCTTGACTAGAAATGAGGAATACTTACTTTCAGTTGTAAAGGAATCTTGCTTGAACTCTTCAATTAAGTTTAACCGTGTTTATTCACGGGGGTTTTTTTTAATAAAACTGAATTTTTGGTTAGATGGATGATGCAAGAGAGAAAATATATTCTGCAAAACAAGTGCCTTTTCATGCTTTTACTTTAGTTGTATTTGATTTGGTTGTGTTTTGGTTTAATCCTGCAATTTAAATGGATGCTCTTGACCACTGATACTGGAATTTGTCTGTTCCCTTTTGCAGTCGGATGTCGACAATGACCTGGTTGGAGACTCCTGTGATACCAATCAGGACAGGTATGTTGTGAGAGAGGCTAGTCCTGAGCTGGGGCATGCTGCTGATTCCTGGAGAGCTGTAATCCATCAGGGTAGCCTGGATTTAATTCCAGAGAGATTTTTTTTCAAAAACAGTGTTAGGATTTATTAGCTTTGTTTGTTCACTTCCCTGTGGCAGTACACTTATAGAGCACTCACCCTTATAGCTATTCACACAGGCTTCCTCTGAGTTCCTGTGGAAGTGACAATCAGGCAGTTCTCTGGCTGTAAAACCCAGACCACTGCTCAGAGCTTTAGTGAGAAAATGTCTTTCCTTTTTTCCTTTTCATTCCTCTTTTATTTCTCTGTTTCCTTAGCAGAAATTTCACGGTTAAGGGTTTTATGTTTTTCCTTAGGAACCTAGTGTTGCAGAAACAAAATTTTATTATCAAGTGTAAAACACTTGCAGAGCAACCCCTCTGCAAGACTGGCAAGGATCCTCTGTCTATGGCTGTCATATGCCTTGGGAATTCACAGGAGCACATCCCATGACAAATTGCATCACTTGTCTGGAAGCAGCTTCTGCATAACCACCTGAAGGGGACAGCAGGTCCTCCCATATGCATCTCACTTACAGCAAGTGGGAACAGAAATGATAAATCCTGTGCTGTCACAGCATTTCATCAGCCACAGACATCTGCAGATTTTCACCCCAGGGCCCTTGGTGGGTGCTGCTCTCTGTGAAGGGACCTGCAGGGAGCCCACTTCCATGTCTTTGCAGGCATCATTCCCAATCCTGGGCCAGTAGCTGCCAAGGCCATCAGCATTTTACTCTTAAATTGATATGTCTTTGTACTTTTTCCTGTTTCAAAAAAGGACTTTGCTCCCATAAAATTCATAAACTTCACTAATGTGTGTCAAGCATTTCCTGTGTGAAGCATGCTTAACCTTGCAGTAGATACACATATATGGTGCTTATTGCATTTTATCTCAGTATTGTGCAAACATTGATTACTCTGACCTAAAATTAAAGCACATTTCTTAAGCAGGGGGAGGTATTTGGGGATATTCCTACCTAATAGCCATACCATGACCTTAATTTGGCTGCAGGTCACTTCTGCTCCACCTGTGCTAATAAGAAGTTACTAAAGGAAACATGCCTGCTAATTGCTAGAAAGCAATTTGGTTTTGGTGTGCATGCAAAACACACTACATTTCAGGCAGGTTTTTTTCAGGGATGCACTTAACAGTTGGGATGGAGAAGTTATGTAGCCACCTCATAACTTCTTGAACCCTCTTCTGTAATCTGTGTCCCTGTGCCTTCAGGGAGCTCCAGACTTTCTCCTCTATTTCTTACTGCATATCCCCCCTTCAGGGTGGCAGTCATTCAGTTTGGAAAACACCTTCAGGACCATTGAGTCTAAGCACTAATGTAGCAGTGCCAAGTCCATCACAGAAAACCTGCTATGCAGGAGGGTGAGAACAGTGCTTGTTTTCAAGTAAGTCTGATTTCAGGTGCTCATGTAGAGTCTCTTATAAAGTTTAATTCACACTCACACTTGGATGTTCATGAGCACCAAGACAGGTTAGACAAAGAATACAAGGTGTCCCACTCTTGCTGTCTCCTCTTGATTGGTGACACTGCACTGGTTGGATGTGCCTTACATGCCCTTTAGGAGTGGATGTTGATTGGGATATTGGGCTCCAGTATGTTTCCCACACCATGTAAGGCTTATTTTTCTTTTCCCTGGGGGTTTTTATATAGCTCCTGGCTTGGTCTTTGCTTTCCTGCCACCTTATCTTATCTGAGTCTCTTTGTTCCTTGCTCTCCTTGCAGTTCAGCCACCTGAGCAACAATAGGTTATGTTCCCATTGGTCTGCTTCCAGCTCCAGAGCTGCCACTGGTGTGTTTCCCCCTCAGGTGTCCGTGCTGTTCCCTGTGCAGAGGCAGGAGCTGATGCTGGCATACCATTTCTTTTTTGTTTCTGTGCTTGCAGCGATGGTGATGGGCACCAGGACAGCACAGACAATTGCCCTACCATTATTAACAGCTCCCAGCTGGACACAGATAAGGATGGGCTGGGTGATGAGTGTGATGAGGATGATGATAATGATGGCATTCCTGACCTCTTGCCCCCGGGCCCTGACAACTGCAGGCTGGTCCCCAACCCAGGGCAGGAAGATGACAATGGTAAGATGGGCCTTCAGGAGCCATTTTGATTCTCAGGCACCACATTCAGCTCCAGACTGTGTGTGGTGTGCACCAGGATGCCACACAGTCATTACCAATGCATACACTCATCCCAGGAACAACACCAGCACTCAGGGGCCCTTTGGCCAAAACAGAAGCACCTTCTCAGGCACTACAGCCAGCAGGGCTGATGCTCCACCTGCTTCTTGGGCACCCCAATCCCACGGCTGGGACAGATGTGACTACTTGCTGCACCATGAATCTCCTTTCACTTCTCTGATGCATCCAGGTGATGGAGTTGGCGATGTCTGTGAGTCTGACTTTGACCAGGATACAGTCATTGATCGGATTGATGTGTGCCCTGAGAATGCAGAGATCACCTTGACAGACTTCAGGGCCTATCAGACAGTGGTGTTGGACCCAGAAGGGGATGCGCAGATTGATCCCAACTGGGTGGTTCTGAACCAGGTAAAAATGCACTTGGTCTTTCTTACCTGTCTGAGAGAGATCATTTGAAAGCCACAATAAAATGGCTCTGTAATTGCTGGACCTCTGGCAGACATGAAAAGTGGAAGCTGTTGGTTAGTAGACTATTTTCAGGAGTAAAAATGAAGGAATTTTCCTTTTGATAGCCTCCAAGCTATCAAAATTGATGCTCCTAATAATCAAACAGCTACATCCTGGCCAACTTATTCTGGGTGGATTTCACTGCCTTCAGAAGGCAGACGTGTCACCCTGCTGAAATATTTCTGTAGCAAACAAGTTTCATTAATCCTTACCATAATTTAGAAGTCTGAGAGGCTAAATAACAGTGCATTTCATAGAATCATAGAATGGTTTGGCTTGGAAGAGACCTCAAAGCTCATCTCATTGCAACCCCAACCTGCCATGAGCAAGGACACGCATCACTAGACCAAGTTTCTGAGAGCTCCAGCCAGCCTTGAGCACTTCCAGGTTTAGGGCATCTCTGGGTAACCTGTTCCAGTGCCTCACAACCCTCACAATAATTTTTTTTTCTTCATACCTAATCTAAACCTACATGCTCTTATTTTGAATCCATTGCCCCTTGTCCTGTCACTGCATGCTCTTGGTAAAATATCCCTCTCCATCTTTCTGGTAGGCTCCCTTCAAATACTGGAAGGCCACAACTAGGTCACCCCAAAGCCTTCTGTTTTCCAGGCTGAAAAAATCCAATTTTCTCAGCCCATCTTCATAGCAGAGGTGCTCCATCCCTCTGGATCATCTTTGTGGCCTCCTCTGGACTTGCTCCAACAGGTCCATGTCCTCCCTGTGCTGGTACTCCAGAGCTGGATGCAAGCACTCCAGTACTCCTAGATGGAGTCCAGTAATTTACTTACACTAACAAATTTTAGCCTTCAGGATGCTAATGTGTTATGAGTCACAAGGAACATGCAGTTTTTTCCCACTGCAGAAGTCTCTGCCAAGCCAGCTGGATGCATACATCTTCCTTAACCCAGTCCTGGCAGTCAGTTTAATCCTGAACTCTGTGATCCAACTGTATGAGCTAAGCCTAGGGAAAGCTCTCTTCCTCCCACAACCCTCTTCCCCTGCACCCCAGTTTTGGCCAGATTCAGATTTCCAGAAGTTTATGGTTGGGAAAGAAAGTATCAAAATACCAGTATGACTAATTATGCGCTAGGAAAACCGACAAATTGCTCCCAACTCAGGCTATGCAAACAGCTGAAACATTACTATTTGATTATAGTTCTCACTGATTTCAGTTCAGAGCTACAAGCGTCACAGATATGTTGTGAGCAAACCGAAGAGAGGGATGGAGGAGGTGCTAGAGGGAGACCAGAAAAGGCTGTCAGGCTTAGCTAATCCAGCTTGCCACGCATGCTAACCACCCTGAATTTATCCTTACAGGGGATGGAAATTGTGCAGACTATGAACAGTGATCCTGGCCTTGCTGTTGGTATGTAGCCTCTTCTGAGATTCAAGTTTTACAGCAGAAAATGCACAGAAAATGAACACGTGTTCTGCAGAATTGTTTTTAACTTGTGTGTACCCTCAGGTTACACGGCTTTCAACGGCGTCGACTTTGAGGGCACTTTTCACGTGAACACAGTGACGGATGACGACTATGCTGGCTTTATTTTTGGCTATCAGGACAGCTCTAGCTTTTATGTGGTGATGTGGAAACAGACGGAACAGACGTACTGGCAAGCGACTCCCTTCCGAGCTGTCGCAGAGCCCGGCATTCAGCTGAAGGTACTGGTGGTGGCTCCTACCTGAGGACACAGTGCTCACTGCAGCCTGGCTCTGCCATCTTGCCAAGTGCTGGCCATGGGCTAGGTCATCATGCCATGCAAAGCCAAGCCACTGCCCTGTGTGTCAGCTGTGCTGCCCGACCGCTGTTCTCTCTTGGCAGCTGCTGTCAAAATGGTCGTCAGGCAGCTGCCACACAGCCCTTTTAATAGCACTGTTTTTTAAGGAACTTCATCTTGCACTTCTGATCAGCTGGAGCATTTAGTCTCTGCAGTGATGTGCTCTGACCCCGACCGGTCAGATTGCCTCCTTCTCCTTTGTCCAGGTACCCAGCTGGTCGCTTTTGCAGCAGTGGCTGTGGCTGTAGAACAGAAGTTAGGGGCCTGTTAGCAGCAGAGAGGATGCTTCTACAGACCTGCTCCTCACTAAAAAATAAAAATGTTGGCCCTGAAAGTGACTTTTCTCTGTGGTCAGTGTGGGAAAATTGTATTTTTGCAGGCTGTGAAATCCAAGACAGGTCCTGGCGAGCACCTCCGCAACTCCCTCTGGCACACAGGGGACACCAATGACCAGGTCAGGCTGCTGTGGAAGGACCCCCGGAATGTAGGGTGGAAAGACAAAGTCTCCTATCGCTGGTTCTTGCAGCACAGACCTCAGATTGGTTATATCAGGTAAGGGAGGAGAGGATAGATAAGGTGAGTACAGATACATGGCTGCCTAAACTGTAATTTCTCAACACCTGATTCAGATGATAACCTGAGAATTTGTATTATGTCTGGGCTTTGTACTGATGAAGATAATAAATTAGACTTTTGGAATTCAGGCTGCAGCTCTTCTCCTAGACATTAAACCTCTTTGTATGGACCATCTGTCTCTTTTAAATGTGCCTTACCTGATGAGCTCCTTTCTGGCTTTAATACCTTGTTTTCCAAGCTACTGCTGGCCACTTATCTGAAAAGCAATGTATTTCAAATTTTCTTAGTTTTGATATTTTAGAATATTTTTTTTGGAATTGGAATAGTTCACTTATGTATTCCAGGATAACAGAATAAAAGTTGTCCACTTGGAAGTTGTGATTCTAACTAACAAGTAATTATCCTCATGTGATAGAGTTGAGATTATTCAGTATATAGTCACAAAGTTTGTCAAAGCTTTGTAATGAATATTATATGTTCTTATTTGGGGTTTTTTGGGGTAAAAAAAAAAAAAGATCACCATTCACGATGAAATATCAGCAGAGAAATCAGCAGGAATTATACTTGTAGATCAAGGCTGTTGTTAAAATGCAAAAATCTAACTGCCCTGGCATGATCAGCTCAGGTCTTTCAACCTTTTAATAGAACACAAATACGGGTAAGTCAGCTTTTCTTCAAGAAAATCACCCTGCAGCTGAGATGCAGTAACTTGATGGTGTAATTATTCCACTCTTCTAGCGCAGAGCATCATCTTCAGTGGTAATTGGAGTGAGCATTATTGACTTTGACTCTAAAATGGATTAAGAACATTTATGCTGTCAGTTACTGTGCTTCAGCCACAGGGCAGCAGCGAATAGATCTTGCATGGCAACTTACATTTAGACCAAGAAGTCAGTGAAGCTGCTGCATGAGGAAACATCTAATGGCTGCAGTCTCTCCAACCAGCCCAAGTAATGCTCCTTGTAACTGGGAAAGGTAGCACAGTCTGTGTCACAGAATCTTTTAAAGCTAAGGGCAGCCAGGCCTAAAGGGAGCCTCTGTCAGCTCTCTGTCCACTCTTGCTGCAGTTTTGTTAGGCCAGATGCCACAGACCACTGTGTGTCTAGCAAAGGTTTTCCGAGGCTTCAAGGAAGCCTAGGAAAGTCACTTGAGCCAGCCTCTCCCATGAGGGGAAATCTGCAAGACAAGAAGTTCTATTCATTGTACAGATATTTTTTAACTGCCTCAGCAAATCAGTAATAAAATCAGAAAAATAACAGGATCTGGGTTTTTTCCCTTATTTTATGAAAAGACACAGGAACTTCCATTCCTTTCACAACTTTCTCTTTTCTCATATGCAAAAATGTATCAGCAGTATCCTCATCCACAAAAGAGTCCTCCAGGCTCATCCACCTCTAGGTCATTTAACCAGTATCCCATAGGCTGAGCACTTGATGTGGGCAGTGCTGCAACAAACAGCTCAGCTGGCTCCAGTGTGGTCCTGCTCAAGCCCTCAAAACAGAGCACACACTGGGAAGCTGGTGGGGCCCAACTTTCACAGGGCTATTTGGGAATTTGCTGAGGGTTTTCTAACAAGAAGATGCTAGATCAGCAAAACAGTTCCTGGAGTTAATCATATTCACATTTTAAAGAAATCTTGCGGACAAGTTTAAGATCCCAACGGTTTCTTTGAAACTTCCTATTACAAGGAAAATGTTCAGCTTCAGACTTCAAACTGTGCAAGACAACATCCATCTGGCCTTCTTCAGCTGATATAGTCAGGTTCTCCTATCACTGGTGACTGTGGAAAATTTCAAGAGCTAAAGCGCTCAGCTGGACTGACTACAGGAAAAAAAAACATTCCTAAGTGTTTTTAGGATATGTAGAAACCCCTCAAAAAACCCCTCCCTTGTCTGGCTCTTGCCAGCATGCAGCACTGTTCCAGTTCCCAGCCTACACAGGAGCTACCTTAACTGCTTTTTCTACCCTGGGCTAGATGGGAGGGATAGCACATCCAAGAATAGAGTCTCCGTGGAAAACAATATTACTTTCAGGAATGTTGCAGCCTTAGAAAAGACCTGACAGAGCTTCTGTTTGCTTTCATTAAGGGCAAGATTCTATGAAGGCTCTGACCTAGTGGCAGACTCCGGTGTAACTATAGACACCACGATGCGTGGAGGACGGCTTGGAGTTTTCTGCTTCTCTCAGGAAAACATTATTTGGTCCAACCTGAAATATCGCTGCAATGGTAATTTTGATCTTACACCATTTTAGCTAACAACTAGCAGGTGACAATCAAGAACCAGTAGTAAGGCTGTTGGATTTAAGCCACTTAGCATTCTTTCCTTTGCCCTTCCTTTACAAGTTATTCACAGCTGTGAAATGCCTCCCCTGACACCAGCAGCACACTGCAGCCCAGCCAGACAGGAACTAACACCTCACAGCTGCTCCTCCCAAAGCAGTCACTCTGCTACAGAGAATATGCCATCTGAGGGGAATAGCTGTCATCAGGGAATTGGGAATGTTATATAAAACTGTCTTGGTTTGGAAAGACAGGTATCTGCCAGGGAAACTGGGGTTTCCCTTAGAATAGAGAATGCAAACCCCTCACCCCCCGCCAAATTATAATTTTGCAATCAAGGCTCTCAGGCAAAGATTTGGGAATAGGAATAACAGTTCTTTACTAGTAATATCAATAATACAAATGTGGTAGAAAAACAAAACCACTCCACCAAACCAGCAAACAAACAAACAACAATTTTGGAAAGCCCTGACAGAGTCAGGTACAACCTGATGTCCTGTTGGTCAGGACGTTGGTAGCAGTCCAAAAGTCCTCCTGGGGTGGCAGATGTGGTTCTGTTGGAGTGGAGATGATCCTGAAGCCAAAAGGGTCCAGAGGTGGTGAGAGGGAGTCCGGTGATGGTGAGAAGGGTCCTGTCTTCCTCCGGTAATCAGGTGAAGCAAGAGAGCGTTCCTCTTCCAGAGTCCCAGTTTTATCCAGGTAGGAATGGTTGGCTCCCCCCACTGGGTGGAGCATCTCACAATAGAATGATGGAATGTGAATGCACTATCTTGGGAAGGGTAAGTTTTTTTGGGATGTGTGCTTTTAGGGGTGCAATAGGATGATGGAATGTGAATGTACTACCTTGGGGAGGGTAAGTTTTGTGATGTGTGCTTTTAGGGGTGTTTAAATGGTCCATTAGCAGGAAAAAGATAAGAAACAATGCCCTACCTGGTTTTAACAGTTGGGCCATTATCAAAAGGCACCCGCCCCACTCCTTCCAGAGTAAACAAGAGATAAAACAAAACAGCTCCCCAACTGCTTTCAGCAGATGAAAATAGAATACACATCCTAGGTTCCACAACCCAAGACAAAAACCAACTAACTGTGAGAGCTGTACACACACAGTAAATGCACTGACATCATCATGTATTCAAAGCCTTGAGCTTTGAATACAAGGTGAAATACACCTGGAGAGCCAGTGAGCTCAGGCATCAGGCATCACTGTCACTTGTGTACTTGCTGGCTGGTCCTGTGTGTGGGGGGACAAAATCTTAACATGCCTTTCCTCTCATGTAGGAATGCTCTCAATTCTCTGAGAGCGTGCTGGCTTACTTCTCTTGGGGCAAGAGCCTTTTAGCTTAGCCCTGATCATCCACTATATAGAATAACTTGAACTTTCATCACTCACTCAGAAGCTGATCATTTCAGGGTATTTCTGTCCCAGTAGCAGTTCAGGTAACTTGAACTGGGGCTGAAGGGGCTGCCCCTCCTCCTCTCAACATCCATACCCAGCCTTTGGAAAATATTCTACCAGCCAAGTTGGAATAGTTTCCTTGTCTGCTTTCTGTGGATCCGAGAAGCCCAGTTCAGGACTGCAGGGGACATGGCCACTCTGTGGTGTGTTATGCTGATGGACTCTGGTACTTGGAGACTTGGTACACTCAGGCTAGCTTTCGGAGGTCACAGTTAAACAGGGAACTTCTAGACAGTAATGCTTACAAATAAAAATTACTTTATTTCTGGGAAGCCACAATACTGTTGAAAACATGTCTCAAAGCTGCACTGAGTCACACTTACATGGCAGTGAGCAGACAAGTGGTGTTGCTGCAGGAGCTACGTGAAGTCAATGAAACCCACTCGAAAAGACTGAAGTCCCACAGTAGCTCTGCTTTCATATCGGAGAAATTCCTACATCATGCAGAAAAGGCTTGAAAGGAATTTCAAGCCTTTTAAAAGTGCTCAACAAAATGCAAAGGACTTATCCCATTTCTGTACACTGTGTGTGTTTATACACGTCCTTTTGTTGAGTTTAGAGCTAGGTCTCCTGTATCAGGGTGGAAATAATCAGAGTGAAGTTGAGGTCATGCAGTTGAGTTGTTGCTGTGGTTCGATTGCTGGCTGCAACTTTAACTCTATGGTTCTCTGTGGCTCTCCAGACAAAATGTTCCGGGATCTGGCAAAGGCAGACTGCAAGGCTTCAAACAGAACTGTGTGGCTGCTCTTATGACATTGATCCATCTCCAGTGCCCTTGTCCAAGTCTCAAGTCTTTATGCCAGTTGCTAATGGTCCTGGGGTTAATGTTTTTTGTCCCTTCTTGTGGCCTGGGTAACCATCACAGGAAGTTGAATTAGGATACATGAGAAGTAGAGATGCTGACTCTACAAATATGTCTGGCGTGCAGAGCAAGACAAGCACTTCTCTTGCCTTTCTGGTCAGTGTTTATTGATAAAAATCTAAGAGTGCTAGCCACAAAGATATGTAATTTCAGAGATATGTAATTTGAGGACTGATAGTACTCCTTTGTGAGCTGGCACTCTAGCACTCACTGTCTTGTTAGCCTTTTCACATTTTCCAGTGGTATACAGCTGAAACTGAAAACATTCCATGTTCATTCTTAATATGTAAACAAAAGAGAAGCCTGCTACCTAAAAGGAGAGTAGGTGGGTAATTTAAGTGATCCTTAATTTTGTGAGAAGAGACTAAACTTTTGAATATTTTCCTGTTTTCAGATACCATCCCAGAGGACTTTCAAGAATTTCAAGCGCAGCAATTAGGTGTTGGGGATATTTAAAAAGTAAAAGTAAACTAACATTGCTATTGCAAACAGTAAAACAATATATTTTAAATACGTATATGATTTTTGTTGTCAGTGTACACAATGCAGCTTTGTTCTCATTGATGTGACTACGTCAGACTTTTTTTTTTGTATAAAAGTGAAAATAAAAAGGAGACAAAATAGACTTGGGCCTCGCTTCTTCACAAATTTCCCCTAAAATCTAGAGAGCAGCATGTTAATGGAGTGCCAACTTGCTTAGAACACTCTCTTTGGATTCAGTATTTAACAGGATGGGGAAGAAAGGGATATTTTCTCTACCTTTGAACGTGTCATAAACAACAGGTTGTATCTGGTAGTGAAGTGGTTCGGAACTGTTTGGCTGAGCCAAGCAGTACCTTTCCTTACCTACTCCTAGGAATAGGTTGTGTCTCCTTTAGGACATTTCAAAGCCTTTGGAGACTGTTACCTTTGGCAGACCTCCTCTTAAAGCAATGTATTAGACGTCCCACTCCCAAAAATGGTGAGTAACACTATCACATCCTAGAAAAGCAAAAAAGCTGACAACAGAGCATTGTAGTCACATCCTATGGCTTGCATGTGACTAAAACAAACAAACAAGACTACAGAGATAATAAATGCAGAATCACCTAGATAAAACAATCCTAACTTTCACACACACAAAGCCAGGCTTTGGCCTGTTGCCAGAGCCAAGCTCTCTAGGCAGGTACTGCAATATTATGTGAAGAAGTCACTAAACTAAAACCCCAAGACATTGCATTAAGCATTAGAAACCATCAGGAAAGGACTGAAAACAGAAAGCCAAAAGAAACTGTATCACAATGCACTCTCTGATTTGAAGTGCAGGAAGGGGTTACTACAATGTGCATTTTTACTACATTCTCTTTCAAAATGGAGCTAGGAGGGGAGAGAGGACAAGCTCTAAGGACTGTTGAATAGAGAGTTACTTTAAAAATAACTATATACTTTTAAAATAACTGTGTCCTGGTTTAGGGCAAATTTGGGGGGAAAACCTCCGAAGGGGTTTTTCTGGAAGAGCAAATTTAAACGGCTTTTTTCCCCAGACGGTTTGGGAAAAGAACTTCTTCCGAGAAAAGTGGAAAAAACTATTTATTTAACAAACAAAATGCCCGCAAATGCAAAGAATTAATAATATGAAACAATAAAACCTCTGCCTGCTCCGAAGAGAGATGGCAAACAGAGACAGTCTTTGCTGTGGGTGCAGCTCAGCTCACTCAGTCTCTCACCAGCCCCACTCCCTCAGGAGGGCCAGGCCCGGCGGGGCCACAGGTGCCAGCCCTCACTGCTCCTCTGGGTTTTTCAGTCTTGAGCGGATTTAAACAGTCCCAAGAAAAAGGAAAAAAACCAGTCCAGGGAGTCTTCTCTGCCTAGCTAGCTAGCTAAAACTAACTAAAAGCACAAGAGATCTCTGTCCCACCGCTGTCCGTGCCTCGGACGAACACCGGAGAGCAGCAATGTGGGGGAGTCAGGCAGTTTTCTCAAAACAAACTGCGCGCTGTTCTTTCTCCCCTTCGCTCCCAGAACAAGTTTTAAAGGTACAGAACACAATATACAGCACAAACAGAACAGACGACTGGGGAATACAAGCAGCATAAAGTCACTCTACCACAAGGACAATGACTTTAAAAAGGACAGTTGGAAACTTCAGCCTGGAGGGAGGGGGAGGGAAGAAGTACAAAGGGAGGGAATACAGTGAGAGTTTTAAAACAAAAGTAACCCTGAGAAAATGAACAGTCCTAGCTCTTTCCCAGCACGAGGATACAGGGGGAGTGCTGAGTTAAATTATCAGGTGAGAGCATCAAACAACAAAAAATGTTTCTTGTTCTCAATACAATAAAAATATCCTTAGGGATATTACAAGCTATCAGTGGCTTTGACTACTGGCAGAATTTTCCCATGGGCTCCTCCATCATTGCTGAAGTTTCTGGAAGCAGGGTGGCCCTAGGAGCTGGTCCCATGAGGATGCCAGAGTCCTACTACAAAAAGCACAATGCACAAGCATTCCTTTAGTTCAGTGCTTCATGATAAAAAGTCCTCCACTTTTAGTCCTCCTTTCCCCTTGGCAACACTACATCCAACCACTCACCAGATGTCTGAGGACTAGAAGGCTATTTACTTTGGAGCAACAGAGAGGGCATTGTCAAATTATACTTAATAGATGACAAAAAATGTGTTTTTCTAGCTGAGCATGGGCTGTAACTGCACTATTGTTCATTTATGAAGGAGAACACACACTGCAAAACAAATTTACATCTTCCTTATCATACATTTGCATTTCACCAGAAGTCATCCCTTCTCAGGCAGAAATCCTCTCTGAATGGTCTGGGCACAGCCTGGGCAGAAGGCAGTCACTACGCCCACCCATAGCACCACTGTGGAACACGTGGGGCCTGCAGTGCTCATGTTTTGCACAAGTGGTCTCCTCACAGTGGATGCAACAGGCCTGGCCCACCCTGACATGTCTGCAGCATGGGCAGCACATACCAGCTCCATCAGAAAACATGACTGCACTTGACCTTCAAATGCTTTCCAGGCTCCAAAGCTCTGCTCAGCCCTCGTCTGCAGCCAGAGCCTCTCCTTCTGCTGCAGTGGCTGGGAGGGAGCAGCCTGGCCCTTTGCCTTATCAGCTGGCTTACCACCATGGAGTTTGCCTGTTTCCAGGCTCTCTTGCAGTCCACGGCCACTGGAGGATGGAAGGTGAGATAAAGGCTCTGGGTCTCGTGCTGCTGCCAAAGGTAACTGTGTGAAGCTGTGAGCCTCTAACCACCCCGACAGAAAACCTACTGGCTTGCAGTGCTGACAGCAGCAGATAAAAGTTACAAGACAGACAGCCGTAACTTTTCATTTCAGAAGGTGCTTTTGGGACCTTAGGATGGGATACTGGAGCTAATTCTGTTATATTGATACACCAAGTGCTGGACAGCCTATGAGCTCAAGAGTGAAGCCAGCTGTAACAAACATTTGTCCCAAGCAGATCACAGTCTGGGCTTGGGAAGCCTTCTGCCTCTCACATTCTCATCAGAGATTGCGCAGTCCCTGTTTAAAGTGCTTAAACAAGCTTCTCTAGCATCACAGTCCCTTTCTGGACTGTTGTGCAACGCAGACATAGCTCCATGTGTGGCCTCTGGCAAGTGAAGACACTGCAAAGCCACATCTTTAAAACTGAACACGTAGCTCACTCGTGACCCCACTGCCTGCGCAGCACGGCTGCACTCAGCTGGAGCAGCAGCTGTAACTACTTTGGAGTTCAGAGTACTGCAGCTTCTCCATCAGGATCCACCCTCTCAACAAAGGTTAACTCTTTCCTGTGTGCTGCAACCAGCATGGCAAACACACTTCAAGTGCTTCTGTTCCTTGAAGACCATCTGGTTGGAATCGAGAGGAGGGAACATCCTGCCAGGATGCTGCAGTGTTGGGTGAGGGCAGCGGTGGGCAGGCTGGTAGAAGGCTGTGGAGCACAGGCACTTGACTGTTTCAGTCCTTGGGCACCACTCAGAAACCTGTCTCTGCCTTGCTCCTAGGTACAAACACACACCCTCCCAGCTCCGTGCACCAGAGCTCCCCTCACGCACCAGAAGCTGCACAGGGAATAGCAGCCACTACTGGAAGCTTGGTCAGCTGTTTCTCAGAACCACAGGGAACTGTGTCCTGGTGTGGGTCTGGCCAGCTCTCAAGCACGGGTGCCACCAGTACCAGGAGGGAGCTTGCAGCTGGCACACACTGAAACAGGACATGGAGGGTGAGAGGGAAGGAACCACCACCCATGAAGACAAAGCACTTTGCCTGGTGTGGATCTTAGCATGTCCAATTCAACAGCTGCCCACCCCCCCATCTGGGCAAGTGAGGGGAAAAAAAAAAAAGAAAAGAAAAAAAATCAGAGTTCTGTGTCTCAAACAGCTGCACAGCTTCAGTGCTACATCCACCTTGAAGATATTTTGTTTGCACTGCCATCTTACACGTCTCAGGGAGCTGGATTGTACAGAACAGATGCCATTGACAAATCTGTGCAAACTGTGCATCTAGTATCACACACTGGAGAAATACAAAAGCAATATGGACATTGGAGACCTCTAATATTCCACAGAGAAGCATTTTTTTGTTAAAGAGATTGAAATCTAGTGGAAAAAAAAATCAACCAATTACTTTTACTGGCTCAGTAACTGCATAGCTCATATATTTAGATTATATTTTAAGTTTCTTCTAGAATGAACTTACTTTGCAACTTCAATGCATCACAACAATTCATTTCAAATGTAAGAAAAATTTTATTGGTCCATTAAACATTAAATCTATAACAATACATTCACTCAGTATACAAAAGGAAGTGTCCATAAAAACCATTAACATGCTAAAAAGGCAAAGCTGTTGACTATTTTACAAGATCTTACAATTCTAGAATCTTTAACAATCCTTAAAAGTCAAACTGTTACAGTTACTAAAGACCACAACACTTGAAAAAAGTTAAATAAACTAGCAAACTTCCACTTCACTGGGCTACAGCTTAATAAAATAAAACCACACAAACACACCAAAAAGTTCCCTTGAGATATTAAGAACCTTGAAAAAGACTAATTAAAATCCCCTCACCATTAAGAAAATGTGTTTATATTTTGACTATTTTGCATCCAGTTTTTGAACATGGCATATATGAGACTGAACACCACGCATCAGTGGTGAACAAAAAGCAGACACTGAATCCATATGTTCCTAGTAAATCTTTCTTCAGCTTGTATATTACAAAAGTAGAATGATTTTATCTGGAAGTTAATTCTCCGCACTTTAAGTCTGCATGGGTGTCCAAAGGACACCTAAGCACCTGGACTTGTATCAGTAAGAGGAAAACTAAAGCTATGGTATGTCAAATGATCCATTATTTCCCCATAGTTTTCCAAAATTCTTGGCTTTCACACTTTCTTCTTGGCTTCACGCTGAGGCTTCTTTGGCAAAAGCATGGCTGCAGTGCTGCACCCTGCAGCTCTGGTGAGCAAAAGCCCTGGAAGCTTTAGGCTGCTGGAGTGGTTTCAAGGCTGATGAATGTGGCTCTGAACAAGTCTGTGAAAATGTCTGTACGCTACGCACTGGGAACCATCAGACACTGGCAGGCAGTGGGGAAGCCAACATGGCTTATAACTGAAATAAATTCCAATTTTTTAAAAACAACATTATTGAACAGGTGTGGAAAGAATCAAATCTGGATTCAATAAAAAAAAAAACCCTGAACATGGGATTTAAGGTCTACTTGAATCCTACAGAATCTCCTTGGGCATTCGAAAGCAGTCATCATGCCAATCTCAAAGTTGCTGCTTCAAACTCAGTTCAATGTGTCTACATCCCCATCCTGGGGCACTTGGGCACTCTGCCACGGGGATGTAGAAAACGCAGAGACATACCAGTTCCCAAGCTATGTATCCTGTTCTGAGTAAAAAAAGCTAAAGCTTTCTGACCCCTGGCATTCACTTGTACAGTCATGTGAAACACTGAATTCTAACTACTGTTTACAAAACTGAAAACACAAGTAAAATATCATGGTGTTCATTATGTGTTTCCCTCCCACAAGAACTTGTAGGCCACTTCGGAAAACAAAGCAGCAATTTTCACAGAGGAAAACTGATCCATGTAATAAACTATGATCCTTGACTCTGCTTCAATGCTGCAGCTTGTCCTGCTATGAAAAGGAAAGGATCTGTAAGACTTGGCAAAGAGGTCTTTTTAGGATTTTCTAGCACCAAAGACATCCCATTTGACAGGCAGCAGGTTGTCTGGGAATGAAGGAGGCTTACACTGCCTTTAAAAAACAAATCCAAGGAGGCATGTAAAATGAGGAGATACAGCCTCCAAGCCAAAGACACTGCTTCTAAAGCCCAGAAGGAAAATGAGAGCAAAATTTTAGCTGTGGATAATCTCAACTAATCTAACCGCAAAGGTATGGCCTTGTGGTATTTTGCTTCGTCAACTTAGGAGAAAAGCCTAGCAGTTTATAAAACATTTACAGCACAGTTTAAAAACAGTCAATGGATTACTTTGTTCCTGATCTGTTCAGAGATGCCCATAATATTGTGGGCTGTTAGCCAAAGTTCAAGCAGCACTATCTTAAGTACCCAAATTCTCCTGATGCCATCATTCAAAGCCAAAGAACTGTTAAAAACCAGCTTTTTCACAAGTGCAATGGTTGCTTCATTAATAGCAATGTTCTAGCCCAGAAATGGCTGCAGCAGTAGTTGACAAAGCAATTGCACATGCAGAGTTTATAATCTCAAAGCGCTTATAGACTTGTAAAAAGGTGCTAAAACACAAAATAAATAAATAAATAGACATGCAGTGTTTATGGTTCTGCAAGGGGACAAACCCTTTCTCTGGACTATGTCTACATTAGCAACACTGAATTCTGCATTTCAGAGGAAAGCAGCCCAACCCAGCCAGGACTTACCACATTTACCTGGCCATGTACGAGCTGTTTGAACCTCATGGAAATGCTTGAAGGAGAAAGCTGAGAGTATCACAAACATGCAATACCTTTGATGTGTGATTACAGTGGAGCTCCTTACTTGGCATCCAGCTGCAAGGGCTGCCTGCACACTTTGAGGAACTTTGTGGCAAACAGCAAACAAGCATACACATCTGTTTTCCACACATCCCTAGTAAAGTTTTATTATCTCATTTGTTAGTCCAGTTACTTGGATTCAGACACATGCTCTCCAAGTCTGTCCCACTTATTTTACCCCAAACAAGAACCAGTCATGACTGTGGTTCTTGGTTGCCCTCACGAGGAAAAGTAAAATTGTTCAAGTGTCAGATGATAGTGCAGCTGTGAAGCCCCAAATAATCTTTATGACGGCAAATTTGAAAAAGTAGGAAAAAGCCAATAAAATTGTTTCACCTTCTCAGCAGGACTTCTGTCAACACTGTCTGTCCTTCCAAGAGTCTATTAAAGATAGCATTAGTTCATCAAATTTAAACAGAGGGAACTTAGTATAGGACATGTTCTCTGGTCTTGCTGTCTTTGTAAGCTTCCTCACTTCACATAGCCCAAGACCACAGGAGCCAGAAGTGCTGCACTGCTTACATCTGGGAACAAATTCAATGAACAATCATGGAACAAGGCAGGATAGACATCATGCTGTGAACTGCCTCAGCAGACAGTCACCTGCACTTTCACGTATGGGGAGAGAAAGTTAACTGTTTACAGCTTAAATGTAAAACTAATCATTTATTTACAAAAGCATCAGGCTACTTGTGAGTTTTCCCACTTAATTTTCCACTGCACAGTAATACCTGAAGCAGTCTTATCCCCGAAGGTTTGTCAAACATAGATTGTTTGGTCTTCCACGTGCACCCTGGGTCTGACTGTGCCTTGTACACGTTGGTGTAACATACAAGGCAGCATCACCCAGCCACAGGCTCAGTCCAGGTTTTCCAGTTCTAGTGCCACCTGAATTAAGTTATCACAGCAGTAGGTATGAAGGCACTTCTTAAAAAAAAATTTTTAAAAGCTCATTTGTATGAACTGTTTGGAATCTGTGGGCTGGGAGTTTGATTCCTTGACCCGAGCCGAGGATTTTATTATGTAGTTGCACACGGAAGTTCACAGTACAGATTTTACAGCAAACGCTAAGGCTGTAACATTTGCCTGGCCAGCAGGAAGCCTTGTCTTGATGAGGAACTAGTCTTTGCACATCCAAGTGCTACTAGTTACTGATGCCTTAGAAAGACCTGGAAGTCCCCAGTTGGATCTGGGGCACCATGGACACACAGGCCCTCAAAGTTATTTATTTTGGGGGGTTTCCCCCCAAACATTTGCTCAAAGTAGATAAAACTGTGTAAACAGGCACTGCCCTATCGCACTCCATGTACACCTGCAGATCTAGATGCTTAAGGTCAATAGTTGGCAGTAGGGAAGGATGAAGGAGCAGCTCAGTGAGGTGAGTGCTGTTTAAGGATGGACTCATGCCTCACTGTGGACTTTCTTTTTACAGCCTTGTTTCCTCTGTGCAAAACCTATTTCCCTAAACACAAACTGTAAAAAAAAAGAGCACGAGGAGGTGCAGAAAGCCCTGAAACAAAAACTACATGAAGTAAGTGTTTCTGTAAACAAGAACATCCAAGGACCAATATCAGTATTAAGATCATCCACGTTTGTGACTGGGATGCCTGCTATTAGAAGCAGACAAGAACCCTTCCCTGCCTTGTAACTTGACATAGTGTGTGTCTTCCTCTGTAAAGCTCCTTTCCCTGATTGTTCTGTTACAAAGAACATGGCTAATTTAGGAAAACAAACAAACAAAACCAAACAGAGCCCACACACAAAACACAAAACCAAACTCCAACTTAGTTTCTCATAGTACAACATATATGGCACTAGGAAGGCAAATCTTGCACGCCTCTTAGGATCAGGCAAGGCATGAGCCTTGACTACTTCAGTTGCAGCACACAACAAACTGCAGCACAGGATCAAAACTGTTTGTCAGAACTGCTGCTGTGAGTTAGGTGGGACAACTGGTAGTCATCAGTGCACAGCCCACAAGCTCTTATCATAGAGATTGGACAGATGAATTCTTCTGGATTGAAAAAGCATTAATAAAAGCCTTTTTCAGCTGCAGAAGTATCTGCATAGCCAGACTCTAGCTGCAGGCAGAAATGTTCTGACAGGTCCCCATGCTAGCAGAGCTCTTGGCAGGATCAGAATCTCCTGGCAGAAGCAAACAGAAAGAGAAAAACCTGCCTTCCTGTCCAGAGCTATTTGTTGCTTTTCTCACTCAGTGTCAAAGTCCAGCTTCAACTACTTTTTTAACTCTTGGTGCAAACAAGAAGAACAGCAAGAAGAAGTCACTGCTGGACAGACTCCTCCTTCCCTCAGATCTCAGGACATGTATTTTGAGCCTCTCATCAATGGAATGGGTAGCATAAGTAGACAGAACTGCAGACCTGAAGATTTTGTTTCAGTTAAGAGTGCAGAGGGTGGGGAAGATCACATCCCTAGAAAGCTCCAAACAGGACAGAAGCCCTGGGATACCATAACAACAAGGCAGCTAAAAATGGTAATGAAAACGAGACCAGACTCAAGATCCAATCTGTTAAGATTACTCCCCAGGTGGGCATTAGCCATTAATTATTCCAACAGAAAAACTAAGGCATGCAAATCTTTTGGCCAACCCACTGGCCTCCATGTTGTGCTTTTCTTTGATTTGCAGAAAGCCGTGGATGAAGATTTAAGGCTCCATCATAGTTTTTAAAAAAAGAGAGCTGCTAAATTGGCTGATATTTTACACTGTACGTGTGTGTGAATATACATGTCGAGAGAGAGAAGACAAAAACCACCAGGACCAGCTGAAGTCATAAATTCAACCCACGAGAATGCAGATAACTATGGGGGTTCAACCTTTTCCAGCATTCAGGACATTTGAGCTATTGTTTTACCACCAAATAATCTGCTTAAATTAATAAAAAAGAAGTGACAAGGTAGTGTTTAATATTGTCAAGTCATTTGGACTAAGGCAGCTGCTTGTTATATTTGTGTCTTCTGGTTTTGCTTTTCAGACTGCTTACTCCAGCGCTTGGAATAGGAGTTCTATAAAAGAATAATTTCTGTCTCCATTAATATACTGGTTGGCTAAGTCCCATCCCAACAGCATACTAATATCAACAGAGGAGTATAAAAATATAGCAGTTAGAAAAAAATATTTTCCAATCAACACACAAGCAGAAACGATGATGACACACTATAGTCCCTATAGTCCTTTTCTGACCATCAATGCATCTAAAATATTATAAAACTAGTCATGGAAACAGAACTGGAGACCTGGGAGACCTTTAGAGACAAGCTGAAAAAGCAGGGCAGCAAAGTAAATGAGCACCCCACTTTTAAATTTAACAGCAACTAGTAGTGCTCCCTTAACTATCATTTTCTCAACAGTAAACAATGTGAATAAAGAATGTACCTGATCTTACATCCCCATGCAGTACACTCAACTTTTGAGTGACCTGGCAAAGCAAACTTGGACAAAATTCAGTTTGAGAACTTGTTTGTAGAACTCCCCTTCAGTTACTACCTGGGCTAAATTTGAACTGTGAAAAATATCCAGGTGCCTTTAAAGTATTAATAGAATAAATACTTTACTATCATTGGTACATTCTTTTCTGTATCTAGGTATAAAATAACTTAATATATTTAATCCTTAGATAAACAATTTTTAGTAGATGCTTTGGCAGCCAAATTTTATATATTCTCTTATTTCTACAGAAGTATTTAGATATGTTTTTGGAAAAAAATATCTGGATACTACCTACAGGAATTATATGCTGTACAAAACAGCAGTCCAAATCATCACTGCAAACTGTAAAATAAACAGCTAAAGAAAGAGTATAAAAAGGAATGAATGCATATTTGCTGGAAGATACCAAACATTCACAGGAAGTAAGAAGATACCATCTGCACCATGAGTTTTTCTTTTCTTGTCAATGAAGCCAGAGAAGGATTGTCAGTTATTTGAAGAGTATTTCACTTATTCCAGTTTATGCAACAATTGTGTTTTCTACACACCACACATAAGCATTGTAAAGTTTCAAAACAGATCTGTTCCCTTAGGCAAATCTTCCCCATGATAATAAAAAATGGTAAAAAAAGTCTTCAATCATTTGTTTAGTCTGACTAAAAAGGTAATAACTGGTACACTATGATAAGTGGGTAGTAGGCATTTCCTCATTCCAAAAAAAAAAGAGAAAAAAAAAAAAGGAGAAAAACTTAAAATGACTTTTCAACTGTTCACACTAAGAACTCTCTGGTCGGGCAACAGAGTGGAGCAATAAGAGTCCATAAGTACAGAAAGACACAAAACCAACAGGAGACCATCTTAATCCAGAAGATAGACCAGGTTCCAGTGAAGAATTTTTCAATCTGAGCACTTTCATAACTGTTAAGGGAAAAAAAAAAAAAAAAGAATGACACAAAATACTTTAACTAGGTTAACCCATAGAGGAAGCAATGGAGAGCAGCCCTTTATAGAGCAAGATTTTGCTCAAGAATGCCCACAGAAGACTTGTAATGTCTCTTCAAACTTCTACCATCAGGATAGGAAACATCCAAACAGCAGAACTTCCCGTTCAGATCTTCCCTCTCTACACAGAGAAACATTAATTTCCCAGCATTAAAGACATACATTAAAGAAATCCACTTACTGGAACCAATGAGTTACTGTCATCATCACATAGAGAGAGGCCAGGAAGAAAACAAAGTGGAAGTAGGCGTAACTGTACACTGTGCCCTTCTTCTCATCGTAAACCACAGTCTGGCCTCCCCTCTTCTCAACACGCTCTTCAGCATCAGCTGTAGGAGACAGGAAACAAGAAAGTTTTGCAAATGTAATGAGAACTGAAAGCAGCAGCTGGCTTCACAGAGAACACAGCAGAACATTCATGGTGTGATTTGGGATAGTGTGACTGACACTGACACAGTTCCTCAATGTCAGGGCATGGGCCTAAACCCTGAGCCAAAAAACTGGGATAACACTGAAATCCTGCCTTGCAACAGCTTCCTGGTTTACTGAGTAAATTCTGAACATTGAGAGCCTACAAATTGCTCTATCTGTGCAATATTTTTCAGCAAGTCCAAGCTGATAATCCTGATTGTACCAGGTCTCTTCCCTTCCTATCTCACTCCTGAACTGCAGTCCCTGCAGAGCTGCTGGGCCTGAAGTCCAGCAACCCATTACGCCCACAGCCATGCAAAAAACCAGAGGTTACTCTTCGTATGCTGCAGGAATGAAATGTACTTTAAAGAATTATTAACTAGCCTAGTATTTTTGAAATGGTGTTGTGACATCTCTTGCTTCCCTCTGTAGCCTAGCTTGGAGCACTTCATCTGCTTCAGTTGCCATTCAGTACTCCATTGAATGAGGGTACCAACAGCTCTCCATCCACAGTCCTTACTCTCTTGGCTTTGCTCCAAAAGCCACAAATAAGTTAAATTGTGCAGTGAAAACATAATTACCATCTCCATCAGGTACACAGCAAAAGCAGCAACGAGCTACCTGTGGAACAAACAACAGGAAGGGGGTAAGAACCTGTGCCACAGCTGGGGAAGGAAGGTCTGTTATGTCTGAACTACAGGCAGATTTAGAAAAGTCTGGTTTGTATTTCCAACCAACACAAAACTTGAATTAGGATTTGTCCAGTAGCTCAGAACATTGGTTTCCAAGCTTTGGAAAAACCTGCTCAGTAAATTTGAAGAAATGAGCCAGTCTTTAAAAATTATTCTACCCATTTTACATAACTCTAGGTCCAACACAGATGCAAATAATTATGACAAAATGGTGGAAAAGCTACAATAAAGCACATTCATATTTAGGGGACTTATCTATTTAGAAGCGCACACAAGTGCTTTTTAGGACATTTTGTTACCAAGACAAAAGTACAAGGAACTTTTAAAGCTCTGATGCATGGGTTGGAAATCACAGTTGTACCAGTGTAAGTCAGAAATGTTCTTCTCTTTGCAAGATTTTGCTGAAATGGAGCCAGAATGAGCACAAGAATGAGCACAAGCAGAAACCTGGTTTTATTATTTTATTTAAATGAAGACGATGGAGAAAGATAAGCTGAGATTGATAATTTCTGTGTCGAATGGTAATGTAGATGGAGAAAAGGTGTTGACCATCTAATAAACAAATTTAAGTGTATTTCCTGCACCAGACTAGAGTAAAAGTCAGCACTTTCTGTAGTGCATCAAAAATGTTATTTGTACTAATAAAATCCCTCTCTGGGACTCCTTTTGCTTGTGGTCTGATCAAGACAATGATCCCTTTTAGGAAAATTCACTTCCCTATTACATCAATCAGTCCTCATAGTATGAAAGTGTATTAACTTTGTATTTGTTCACAGTATACTGTAAAATATAATGAGGCACTGGAATTTTACTGGAGACTGTGGTATTGCTCACACTTAAGTAAAACAGTACAGCCCAGTCCTGGAAATAAGGACATTGCTTCTTGGAAACTTAGAGCTGCCCACGAAGTATAAAACATGGCCCTGGACAGCCAAGGTAAGGCCAGCACCCTAGGGCCTCTAAAACATCTTTGAAACCACACCAGCCTCATAGATAAGTAGCTATCTCAAGACTGACTTAAAGGATGTCTGGATCCACAGACAAGCAGCAAGACTGCTGCAGAAATATAAGTTGTTTTGCAAAGTTTTATTATGATTTGCAATGATGGTGTGGATGCCAGTGATTAGTCAAACCGTGCTGCACCTGAATGCCTGAAGGATAGAAGACCCTTGTGTAAAACCACATTTTGGGTGCCCCAGTTTGGTTGGGACACCACAAACACATGAATAAGTATTTATGCTTTGCACTTCTAAACTTTATCTTTTAGCTTATCCCCTCTTACAGGGACTGGTTGCACGTTTTCCCAGACAGCAGCTCTTTAAAGTAAAATGTCCAGCAGAAACATCAAGTGGCAGGTTTACCCTGCATATTCCTAATTACCTGTACTCACTGGGTTCATAAACTCAGGGAAAGAATAAAAAGCTCACTCTTTTCCAAAAGACTGTCCGAGACTTTACATAAACTTACTCTCTACCTCTTTCTACACTTGTTGTGCCAAGCCTCACCTGCACTGCCAGCCTGAGTTATGCTGGGGCTGCACCCACATTCTGAAGCAAGCACTGGTTTCAAGATTTCAACCAGTTGTGATTAAGCCCTGGCACAGAGAGAGTGATGAAATTAGCAAGGCTGGCACACCCGCCCCCAACCCCAACACTCAGCTGCCTCCAGCAGAGTTGACAGACCCTCTCTGGGCTGGGAGACAAAAGGCCCTTTGCCGCAGGGAAGGCAATCAGAGTGCAATTAGTTGCTCTTCACCAGTCATTCCTTTATATTTACGTTTAGTGGCTCTTGCACACTCTTTTAAAACCCAACAGTCCAGAACTAATGCAGCGGGCCATACTCTGGCTGACGAGATGGATCTCCCCGGTGAGGGCCCAGATCCCAAAGCCGTGGCACAGGCCCCGGCCTCCCCGCTGCTCCTCCCAAGGCACAGACCCAGCCCTCGGGGCAGGCTGGCACTGAGGTGCAGGGGCACAAAAGGCGGCTGTTCTCTCTGCAGGGCTCCCCATCCTGTCCCTCAGCACAGGGTGGGAAGGCACAGGACCTGCCTCAGACAGGCCATGCCAGGTCTGGGTGCTCCGTGCCCAGCTGGCAGCGAGGGCTGGGCTGGCACAGGCGCCCTGCCCAGCCACAGCATCCTGCCACAGGGAAGCTCCCCGGCACCCTGGCAGTCCCACACTGGAACACGCCACGCTTCCTCACGCCCAGCTACTGCAAACACCAAAGGCTCAGCAGATACCTCTGCATTCACAAACTCTCACATTCTGATTAAAGACTTGTGAAATAGAAGCTAAAACTGCAGATGCAACTAACACTGATGCGGAGGGAGCTAGGGATGGAGACTATCTTCCAAATACACAGACATGTATTTGAAGAGCATCACTAGCAAGCCTAAGCAAGGTGAAACTGTTACTTAGCAAAAGCCCACTCATTTCCCAGAGTTTTCTCCTGGATGTTCCCAGGACAAGGAAGCCAAAGAAACAGTCAGGTGGAACGAAGAAACCTGCACAGCTGAAACAAGGACAAGAAATATGATCAGAAATTAAACTATAGGCAAAAAGAACTACTTATGCATGGAAATAAAAATAGGAGGTAAGAACTAGGAATCTTAACTGCTATGAGAACAAAGGCAACCAGGACTGAAAATGTTCAAGAAAGCCTCCACTTTTTCTTCTGGTAGTTTTCCAGCACACTTTTCCCTTAAATGAGAGGACATGAGCTCATGTCGAACATAAGATTTACAGGAAGCCTGCAGGATGCTGAATAAACTTCAAGAGCAACAAATCATGTCAGTACATAAAGGCACATCCATGGGACCAGCAAGACCTGCAGAAGGGTCAGTGTGCACAAATGTTCTGATGAGTCCATACCTAGAGGCACATAACATACAAGCTACCAAGAATAGCTTCTCTTTTCAGATTACTGGCCACAAAAATAACAGCAATAAAGGCATGGGAAGAAGTCTACGAAAATCCTGTGTGAAGAAGCAAGAACTCACTTCAGTTTCAGCTGTTGCATATATTCCTCTCAGTGCCTCTGAGCTTGCACGTGTTGTTGAGGTCAAACTAGGAGGAAAAGAAGACAGTGTCAAACCCCTGGTTGGGGCTATTAACTATAGCCCCAACAGGGTAACTTCAACATCACAGCAAACATAAACAGTCTACTCCTACATCTCAGCTAAGCATTTGCCTGGATGCAAGCATTAAGTATGTGAAAAGTTTGCCCTGTAGTAGGTATAAACCAGCCTGGCAGATGGCCACTGGCCAGCTCAGACTGATTCATGAGCTTAAAAGTAGGTCACTCCTGAAAGGTGATGAATTCACCACTGACAGCAGCAAAATCTAAGTGCTCCAGTTTGCAAGCCAGAAGAGATCTCCCCTGCTGTGCATGACCAGTGCTTTTATACTCAGTTCACAGCCATCACTTTGGCTCAGCATTTCTGTAAAGGCTTTGCCAGCAAACTCACAGGTCTCTGGCAGCAGTCAGTTTTTAAAAGTAAACTACCAGCAACTGTTGTCAGTGTACCAGTTCCTAGAAATTACTTTCCTGCATGACTGTAGTTATCTGGGGGCAAACCCTTTCTTACTTTCTTCTGATGGGAAACATTTCTTGTCCAGTCCTGCCCTTTTAGGATATGAAATGCAAACTTCCCATTACCCACCTTCCTACCCAAAGGAAGGCTCTGGTGTACACACTGAACCTTGGCAAGCAATGCTTCAAAACACTAACCTTGAAGGTATTACCTCTCCAGCTACATGGTGGAGTTCAGTGGCACGCTACATGAATATTGTCTCTGTGCTGAAACACCTCCCTGGGGCACTGGAAGTGCCCTCCTAATGTGAACTAGATCCGCAATATCCATATTTATATATTTTATATCAGAAAAAAATGGAATACATATGCATATTTGATAAACAGAAGAGAATAAGTCTCTTGTTTACACTTCACAAAAATATGAAGGGGTTTCTGTATGTGAATTTTGAAGTGGGCTGATTCAGAAGCAGAACCTGCTAAAAAACCTGTAGCAGACAAACAGTGCTGTCTCCTGACACATCACTTTTCAATCACCAGCAACTCCCTGTCCCAGAGCATAACTTAATTTATTGAAGTGAGCTGCAATAATACAAGACAAGCATCAAAGGTGAGCACCACAAAGGGTTTTTTTTAGAGCAGATATATGGCAAATCCTGATGGCAAATACACTGCTCATCATTTGTTCAAAGGAAGTCCTAAACCCTCCCAAAGAGTGAGTTTGTTTTAAAGACCTTCAAAGACAGTCATAGCCTCCTCTGCCAGGAGGCTACAAAAATTTCAGACAGATTTTTCAGGTGAATGGAACTGTATAGAGTTCTAGAGTTTAACACTGAGATTATTTGGGATCATGGACAGGTGAAATTTTTTTTCCCTCTGCCTCTGGATCTAAATTCCCCTATTTGATTTTAATGAGATATATTTGTTTCCAAAGTTGTATCTTCTTGTCGAACATTTTTAGCTAAAATGTCTAAAATTCTGAAGCTGAGGACAATATGACCCTTCCAGCTCAGCTTTATTCCACTCCTCTCTGTGACTTTGCATGAGGCCTGCTACAAGCCTCCACTCTTTGGGCCACAACACTGCATTTACACAAAAGTAACTGCAAACTCCCAGACTTACCAAGAGTATAAAATGCAGCCAAACAGAATCGTAGTACCCAAGCCAGTAACCAGGTTTTCATCTCTGTGCAGGCCTTGACTGAATTCAGGTACACAGATTGTGATATTCCGGTTGTTTTCATCCAGGACTTCACAAAACAGAACAAACAAAAAGAACAGTTTGCAGAACTCATTTCATTGCACTTTGAAGTAATCTTCAGACTGAAGGCTTAATTGAATTTTTACTATCTGACAGTAGGTAGGTAAATTTCAGTTGTTTCTGTCTGTCTTTTAAAAAGATCACACAGGAAAAGTGGGCAAACCTGACCTGGCAGATTCTGTGTTTCAGACAAAACAAAAACGCAACTTAGTAAGGTACTAAAATTTCCTGTTTGACCACAATAGACAAAAGAGGAAAAAAACCCCTCTGTTTTGTAAGGGACGAAATATGAAGTTGGAAGTCTGCCAACACTTCACCCAAGGCTACAAAACCATGTAAGACCAAGACAGTACAGATCTCAGACCAGAAATTTCTTTGACAGCAAGGGTGCCTTAAGGACAACTGTGAAATCCTACAAAGTAAAAAAAGGTGGTCGGTAGTTGCCGTGTTCTCAGACTGACTCACAGAAGACCAAGGAAAAAAAGATTCACCAGTTACACGCAAGTTTTTATCTTGGCGTATAAGCAAATCCTACTTCTAGGTCCCTGAAATGAAACCAATTAAGTCCTTGAAATTCCAAGTTGCATCTGACTTTTTTATTATCTCCTTGGAGTCAAAGCAAGGCATAGAGTAGACTGTGGCATCACCCCACAGCCAGAGGTAACAGCTGCACCTCAGTATCAAGAGCTTTTCGAGTCAATGCCTCTTGAGGCATTTCCTTTATCCCTCCAGCAAGCACAATGCATCCCTACTGAGGCAGCACAACTGTTTCTAGGGGCAGAGGGAAAAATGCAGCAAAGACTACATCCAGGTTAAAAATAAACTCCAAGTCTCCTGACCCAGTGGGAGAGGACTTTGTATGGGCCTGCACAAACAGCTTTATCAGCAAGCAGCAGGGACAGCAACAAGGGGAGAGCAAACAAAAGGATGACCAGCCTTTACAGAACACCTTGCCCAGAGATGTGCAGATTGCCCCACCTCTGTCCATTAATGACATGCCTGCAGCAGGTAGGTCCACTGATTGGCAGGTGTTTTAGCCAACTCTGGCATCAAAAAGCTAAGACAGGCTATAATTAGCAGAGATTCAAGAAACATTGCTTTTTGTTTGCCCATTCCTTCTAAAGACATATGCAACTCTTTTAAGGTGTTGCAACTACTTGTAGCTTGCATTTTTTTTCAGGCCTTATGTGCAAGATCTCCAGTTTGGAAATCCCTCTTTGACAAATGAGTCAATGTTAGGCAAGTTCATGGCAAACCTGAGTTACAGGGCCTAGTACACCATAGAAAGTGCCAGCACCTCACACATTCTCTAGCACATCCCACTGTGAAAGCTGTCAAGCCAATGTGGAGTCCTTATCACACAGGTGAGGAAGGAGCATCTCTTGGGAGCAGATGACAATCATGAAAATTCTCAGGCATGGGAAGACAAGAAGGTCTAAGAGTGTGCTTGATGCATACTCTAACAAATGCAATAACCACACTTGCAATACATACAAGAAGCATTGGAACATCCACTTAACTGCTGAAGACTTTGTCTGTGACAAGCACAAAGCAATACAAGGCAAATGATTTAATTCCATGTATCACTTTCTTCCCATTCTTTTTCTTTTTACGCTGTGGCAGGACTTTGAAGTAACTCAGATGCTTTCTGAATTCAACTCTCTATTAATGCAAAACACTGCTAAAGTTCTGTAAGCAAATTTTACACCTAAATACTGTTTGGCTTACCTCTTAATTCTAGAATACTCTTGTGTGTGTTTCTGTAACTACACAAGTATGACAGCTTTTTACCTATTTCTCCCCTTTCTTCTTAGAGTTGGCTGTATAAACTTTTCCTTCCTCTCACTTGACTTATTTTCCTCTAGTTATTGTTGTTCCAGCTATTGAACACTAAAAGCTGGGCAATAATAAAGAAAGGGTGTTTCAGTACTAATTCAAACCAGAAAAATCTTCCCTAAGTAAAAAGAATGCTTCCAGTGCAAACATATGAATCTGACATTTATTTGGGTAAAGGACAGTTTGAATTGTGCTGTGAAGTCTTGTTCCGGTTTTGTAGTGTAAAGAATTAAACTCTAGTGAGTTCCATACTTCTGAACTGCAATATCGGTTCAGCCAGTGGAGTTCAAGAACTCTGTTGAAGAACAGCATCGTCTCAGCTGCAACATAACTCTGAGACATAACTCCAAGTCCTTTCTTGGAATACCTCCTCTCAAAACAAAATACAAGTGGTACTCAAGTTTTTGCTTCATTAGGAGTCCAGGCCTACCTAGCAGACTAATTCTAGGAGAAAGAAGTGTCACATTAGCATCCACTTTGATGGCCAGCACCTACTAATGGGACCCTGTAAACTTCTGGATGGAGCTGATCAGCCAGCTTCTTCCAGAGGAATCCACACACCATTTGTTTCAATCCTTTCCTATCGTGACCTAACACATTATGTAGTTTGTCATATATTATTCTATGAGAACGTGTACTTATCATAGGAGGAACAGACTACAAGACTTTGGGAAATTTGTTCACAGGAAATAGGAAATGGTGCAACAGATGCAACTCACCCCAGCTAAGTTAAGCACCCCTAGACCAAAGCCTTCAACACACACGCAGAGTGCCAGTCTCAGTCTCTTAGCTGCACAGATTTATTTGTACCATTTGCAATTCTTTCTGTGAAAACCAAAGCCAGCACTTCTATATCCCTGAGTCTGTTAATCCAGGTTAGCTAAATTCTTGCTTTTAATAAGCAGCATGTTTAAAAGAATTTACATAAAGCATTAGATAACTTACTAGTTTCTGGTGGTTTGCTGGATAGTGCTGAGAAAGTGAGGTACATGACATAGCAGCTGATAACTCCTGATTGCAGCAAGCCAGAATGGGGCTGGCCTTTACAAGAAAGAGGAAAAGTAGTTATTTTTGTAGACACTTTAGCAAACTGAAAAATAAATTTATATCCTTTAAAAACAGCACACTAGTATATTTTATTTTTTACTGAAGGCAGCTAATAAATGTTCGAGGCAGTTTAGATACAGTTCCACAGTCCAATAAAGAGAAAAAAGTCTATCCTTTAGTTCTGTGGGCTGTTTTAGAAAAGTATTAGCGAGTCCTATGTAAGTAAAGAATCACCTCTGTGCTTTTGCCAAATGCAGCAGCTTTTCAAAAGCTACTGACAAGCTGCCACAATAATTTTATTTGCCTGTAAAATCTCTGTTGGATTCACTCTACCATTTTCAAGGCCCAATGTATGCAGGATACTAACAGCACACAAAGTATAAAACACTGCTAGCAACGCCACCAGGCGCAAACTTTACAAATGATAAATCCCAAGAAGTCAAAAGTAAATGGTAAGATAGTAGTGAGTTCGAGAGCTACCACCTCCAGACGTAGGTAAATTTCACAACACAGTGCCAGCCATCAGCAGGTGGGTCTTCTCTACACTATGTGCCTGCTGGCACACCCAAAATGTCTCACACGGCTGTAGTTTTAGCAATCAAGCTGACAATGAGCAACAGCACTTCACAAAAAAGATCAAGAGTCAAGAGCAGCAGCAGTTCTGGACTATCACTGGGCTTTCTGACCAGACATGGCTTCTGCCTCCAGGCACACAATTGTGGCAGCACCAAAAATCCAGGAGGAGAAAAGGTCAGTGGACTCACGGTTCTGGACACAGGGGGATATGGCCACCAGGGACACAAAGAGGCAGAGGCCACCGTTCACTCCGATCAGGACCTTGTTGTACGTGCAGCCCTCGGAGCGCGTGTAGAAAAGAGCCATCAGCACCAGGGCTGCCACGGCAATGGAGTACAGGATGAGAGTGACCAGGGCAAGCAAACCATTCCACATCTGCTTATGGTTTGCACCTGCAGTCCTGGGGAGAGAGAGAGAGACAAGCATCAGCTGAAGACTTCATATCCTCTAACACAAAAGACAGTGTTTACTTTCCTGAAGTGTGTGTGCGTCACTACATAAACACAGACTCCTGCAAGGTTGCTACCCATGAAACAGAGGGAAGCACTCCTTAGCATCTGTGTTTATCTTCTGTACTATCACAATCAGCTCCTTCTGTAATTATAGCCCAGTGTTGACTCCTACAACTCCCAGGAGTTCCCTGGGAACAGCCCATCAGAATACCTCAGCTCAATACTTCAGAGGTTTCCTCAGCAGCAACTCCAAGTGTCTCAAGTTGGGCTAGTGAGTTCTGCTCTCCATACAATGAAACCAGAGGTTTATTGCTTGGCATGGCCTCTCTTCTGCTCCTTGTACTACCTTGATAGTTTTACTGCTCTTTCACTCAAAAAGCCTTCTCTCCATTTGGGTTTAACCATAACTCTCCCTCAGCTAAAGACTAGTCCATCCTGTTTTCCTTTTTTCACCTTCCAAACACCTCTCGCAAAACCCACCAGGGTTTAGTTTAGAAGGAGCAACTAAAACAGTTGTTTTGAAAGAAAGGGCTATTTTCTAGATGGAAAGTCTTTTCAGTGGGGTTGAGGGTTTTTTTCCTGTTGTTTTGTGGGAACAGGACTTATTTTAAAAGAATATCTAATGTAAAGAGAGCTAAAGTTAAATGCTGGTGCTGGAAGCCTTTCATCCACAAAAAACCAGCTACAGTGACTAGCACTAAAAATATCTGTGGTATAAGGAGTTCTCACCTCTTCCTCCCTGAAACAGGAGTTTAACCAAGCTGAAGGTTTGCTAAAACTCTTTCCTAACAGGTGGTATTTTAATTAGAACAAGAGAGAACTGCAAAAGTTTGTAGAGAAGGAAATGTGAGACAGAAAGGGTGGAGGTGGAGACAGGAGAATACATGTGGGAGAACAGCTTAAATATTTTAATTTGATGAGAGGCGAAGAACTAGGACAGTAACAGAAAATGTATTTGAACCAAAAATGCAATCAATGCCCAAATAGTGTAGATCCAGGTTGATAATGGAATCTTGCATATTTAGATGACAAGAAAGAAGCTGAACACAAATTAGCAGTTCTTAATTCGAGAAAAAAAATTGACGTGCATTAAGCTGACATAGAAAAAGCAGGATTTATCAGTTCACAACATTGCATACAGTTTCACTATTACATTTTGCAAATCCAGTTTTATTCTCTTGCACCGCTCTACATAGCAGATGCATTTTCATATAAAATAGCTTAAAGTAAGACATTTTTACATCCCAAGACACTAGTACTTATTGGAAGCCAAGCAGTTCAGGTTAAGAATAAATCAGCAGAGTAGAAGTGAGCAATGAGGAAACATTCTGCTGGGGAAGGAGAACGTAGATGAAGCAAACAGCTCTGAATACTGACATTCAAGCATCTTCTTTCAAAAATTACATTCAAGGTACTTTTACATTTTTGTTAACAAGAGAAGTATTGGTCAGGAGTCCACCAGAATTTTAAGCAAATAACTACTTGCCCAACACGTACCAATTTTTATTCCACTTGTGTGCGAACTCAACCAGCAGGATGAGCTGAATGGCAATGAAAAGGAACCCTCCTGTTGCTCCTACGTAGCGCCAGGCTGCAAGGCAGAGAGGCAGAAAATAGGTCAAACGCCTGTCCCTTGAGATAAAATGGATTTATTGTCCCAGAAGTGAAACTGTTAACGTGGTTTGAATATCTCAAGCTCGCAAATGTAGGAGGAGATGAGCGATTTCAGATGAAAGGCCAGCTCAGTTAACTCAAGATTAGCTCCCTGACGAATTCAGCTTGCAACCTGCTACACTTCCAATATAATCATGTTAGGACAGCTACTAAGTTTCCCTAACTTAGAAAATTTTTGTGGAGACTATGAGTTACTATATTCAGATGGAAAATACTGAAACCTTTATTTGTGACTGGCAGGAGGGAGGTGGTGTGAAGGCATTCCACAGGAATCTAAACCCTGAAATTGCAAGGTACTGGAAGAACCCAATCATTACTAAAAAGGGCAATTTCTTCTCCAGATTCCAGTACCACAGAAAAACAAAGGTGGGGTTTATCTATTCACGAATACTGTTCCAGAGCCACTCCCAAGGAACACTTAGTATTCACTAACTGGTTTTAAGACAGGTTATTTGGGTACTTAACTGTTGACCTACATATTCTTTATTTGGGTAGCTGCTTGGATGCTCTGGACAACAGATTTCCTACACGCAATATCAGAAGTGTCTGAGGAAATACAGATACCTATGTTAATTTTTAGCTGTATATAGAGCTTGTGCTGCTCTGCAGTACACAGCCTACAAATTACTTCAAGTGTGCAGCTGACTTCAGTGAAGAAAAGACCAAGGAAGTGCATCAGCAAAATTCAGCCATATCCTTCCATTGTGCTTTCCTTTTGAAAAAAGCACGTGTAAGTTAAGTGGAAGAACAGAACAGTCAGGGCTCATTTCCATTAGCAGTGGATGTGGGGATTATATTTTTTTTCTTACTTTATCATAAGCTCATTATTTAAAAGCAAGCAAAGATGTCATTGTCTGGTTTGCTAAACATACTGTACACACTTGACAAGCATTCTGTTCTTCAAACATACAAAACAAAAAAAATGGATGGAGTTACTCTGTAAAGAAGTACACAAAAAATAGGCAGGGCACAAAGTGGCATGTGTATTTGGGACAGGCAGAATAGGAAAGTCAGACCACCATGGAGTGAATAATTAAACAGACAGACTCTCATGATCTCCTCTGCCACTGTATACTGCAGAATGTTTATGGATCAATCACAGATAAGGTCAGCATAGCCAGTGTGCATTTAACCCTACAACCCACAGAAAAACCTACTGCTTGCACATAATCTTCCTCTTCCATGATTAACAAAGCACTTGGGAAACATGGCAAGACATTTTATCTTTCAAGAAAAAAAAAAAAAAGGCAAAAAGGCAGTTGGGAGAATGACCCCCTCCTTCTAAAAAAAACCCCAACCAACCAACCAACCAACCGACAGTGTAAGTTTCTAGAAAGGAGGGGAGAAAACCTCACAAACATACTATACCCAAACTATCTGTAAATCTCAAATTCAGGGGCAGACTAGAGGTCAGTTTAGCAGGAGTTGCAGAATACAACTTTAGAGTGAAAAGCCACGAGCTAATTTGGGGAAGAAAGCTTGTTATGCTGTATCTCTGCACTACAGAGTTAGACTGCTGTTGAGAATCAGCACAAAAAAATTCTGTCTCTTCTTTTCTGTAAACACATCAGCTCCTGAAGACTTTTCACCATGAAAGGGGTCACTTGCAAAGATGACAGGCAGTCTCACCTGCTCACGAGCACAAGACATTGAACTGCTACATCTAATCCAAACAGAATGAGTCCTAAGAACAAATACATACAGCCATCCCACAACTTCACAGAGGAGATGGAAGAAGGGCTTCAAACTCAGCCAGGACCAAACAGCAAGAGCAATAAGCTGAATTACACCCGTCAGTGGTTTATTTGTAGTGGTTTTTATGTAAGTTTCCCAGAGTTCTGTGCTCATAGTCTGTCTGTCCACTCTATTCTCTTCCCCATGTTATCCCTTCCTCCTGCCCTTTTAAACATCCTGCTAGAGCAGATGGGTGTTGAGAACAAGGTAACCAAGCAAGTCTTAGTGGATGCAGGCAGCATGCATAACTGCTCCTTGGCTTTACTGATCCCTTTTCACCCATCCAGGCCCAAAAGCTTAAGGGCTTACTAGTACTTGTAAGATGTACTTATTGCAAATGTAAGTGAACAAACTCATCTTGGTATCACCAGGACCTTTACTTCTAGCCCACAAGACTCCTGTGATACACTTCCCTCCCAGGTGGCACTTCAGTCCTGGGCTAGTGCCAGCCTGCCTGTGCTGTGCCAGCATTCCTTCCAAAACTGGAAATGCTTCTGACACGGCACCCTCAGCAGAGCAGACACACTGGGGCCCAAGAGCTCTCATTTTACCTTACTGCACCTATGCCCCCAACCTGAAAATTAACAACATCCCAAATTCTTTTGGGGCACTGCAAGTTTCCAGGCAGCAAACACCAGCACCCAGCAGGTTACTGTGCCTCCTGGAGCACTGGTACCCCTCCACTGTTCAGCCTGACTGCTGCACTATGCCAGAGCTACCTGCACCAGCCAAACTAATACACAGCTCTGTGTTCTTGTGTGAACAATTCCTTCGGCACCATTATGGTTCCATATTTCTTAAAGAATTGGCAAAAATTCTTAAAGAATTGCTGCACTGGTATTGTTACCTACTGCTTTGTCCTGCTCTTGGCAGAAAAAACCATGCTGCTTCCTGCACATTCACATAAAGACCACGTAGTTTGCACACACAGTGCTCCCCCCAAACAGCTCCAAGTACTATTTTTGCACCTGACCTGTAAACACTCTACTTGAAGAAACAAGGCAATCTCATGTTGATCAGACCTCTCGGATTTCTAACCACTCACAGGATAGCAGAGAATGAAGCAGCATGACAAAACAAGAGGACATACCATTGAGGAAAGTGTCCTGATCAGGAATGAAGAAGGCTCCTGAGCACATTGCTGCCAGAACTATAAGTTTAATAAGCCAGAATCTGTATGAGAGAAAAAAAAACAAAACAAAACAAACAACAACAACAAAAAAAGCAGTTGTAATAGGAATTAGAGATTTTCAGCTTTAGTACCCAAGAAATCTCTATTTAAACCATAACAAGAAAAAAACCCCATCCTTTGATGACTGATGACCACTTTACTTGGTTTCTACTTAACCATTTATTTCAGACAAAGTCAAGCTTTTTGCTTTTTGGGGTTTTTTCTGCCTAGTACTACAACCAAGTGGAAATTTCGTGGCACAAACTTGTAAAGAGACGTGAAAATTAGGCAATCAAACAAAAAACTCACCCATTATGAATGTATGCTCGGCAGCTTTTGCTGTTGTTAATTTTGATGGTGAACAAGAAGAATAAAAAGAAGAAACAGGCCATTCCAAAACAGACTTTGTACACTGCAGAGTATCCCACCAACTTCTCACACATCTCACCCGCCTGAATACCCTTGCACATCTGCTTGTAGAAGGGAATCTGAAAAGCAGAACACATTATATGTAAGGTTTGGAAAGGACATGAAGCACCACATAACCAAGCACATCTACATCTGTGCACCACTGACTTTTCACTGGCTTCATTTAATACCTTTGACTTTGGACACCCCTTCAGCCTGGATTTCAGGGTTCAGGGGATATAACAAAATCTAAAACACAAGGGACTGAAGTCTTCCAGAAGCTTCACTCAACTCTTTACAGATCCCCTGGGGTACACATCCACATTCCTTCAGCTCTCCTGGTTCCTGCCCATTTCTGCTTACTTCCTTACCCTGGGGACCTTCTCCCTTCTTCCCACACTGTACAGCAAAAGACTCTGATTGCTTCAGTAATTCAGCTTACATGAGATGTACCAGGGGCTTCTGCTGCCCTGGCTGGAAATGCAGACTGAAGCACACCCAAGTGTCACAGGGGCAGCAACCATCCTCCTCTCCATCACAGCTTCTGAAGGGGAGTTGTGCCAGTTGACCTGATTTTGTTTTAAATTAACAGAAAGGTGGAATATTCCTGCCTCTCTTGACTCATTAAATATTTGCCTTTGAGGCCTTTCCCCACAAAGGGGAAAACAAACAGCTGCACATTTTGGCTTCAGTTTCACCACATGAACATGATGCTGGGTGCTCAAAAAACCAGCCTGTGTGGCCAGGACCCACTGCTGTGGGGCACCTCTGTGTAGACATCCGCCCCTCACAGCCAGAGAACCATTTAGCTGCACAGAAACACAGGAATTTAGTTAGAAAACCACTGTCCCTTTCAAAGAAGAAAAAGGGCCTCTCTGTATGCTTACAGCCTTCAGCTGAGGCTGGTAAGACCAGTTGAACAACACTATTAAACTCTGGAGCTGACTGTTGCTATCCATACAGGTGACTGGAGGATAGAGAGGCCAACATGTAGCAGGACACAACATGCACACATCAACAGCTGTGGCAAAGGAAACCCCTTCATTCAGCAAGCAGCTCAGTACACAAAGCCATACAACGAAAAGAGTAGCAGGGCCCGGGTGCTAGCCATCAGGCAGCATTCCTTAGCCAGGTGGAAAGTCCTCTGAGACACAGGAAACAAGTGATAAACAAGTAAAATGCCAGCTTCCAGCCACCAGGCTCTGAAAGACTACCTCTCTCAGCAGGGTATGCAACTTCAATCTACGTTCCAGGAATCCAAACCAGTCAGGAGCTCAACAACACTCCTAGCAGTTTCTCAAAAAGAGGAGCTCACAGCAACACTGAGTTGCTGAGCTAAGGGCAGCAAACCTAACTAACAACATGGAGCTGATCCTCAGTGGGCTAGAACCAGCTGAGGAGATGAAAACTGCTTCCAGCACAGCTGTGTGGTGTTACAAGAACGGATTCAAGCTGAGTCACCCCAAGTTGCTCTTTCAGCAGTAACTCAGAGATTAGGAGCCACTGCGTAAAGAAGCTGGACATTAAACAAGTAGCTGTGGCTCACTTGCATCCAAGAGTTTTTGGAAAGCTCCTGAGAAATTGTTTGGAGCATCAGCAACCCTTTCTCCCAGGTCTTGGAAAGCAATGAAATGTCAGACTGGGCAAACATGCCAGCATTCAAAATGAGCAAATGGACTGACTGGAATAATTATGAGAACTATCAACGCCACAGTGATGCCAGGGCAAGCCATGGGGCCACAACAGTGGCAGAGAAAGCAACTGGGCTATCAGTTAATGCTTTCCTGTTCTTTGCTTGTAATAACCATCAATCAGGAGAGATTAGAAAATGGCATAATATTGAACTAAAAATATTTCTGGGAAAATTACTTATTTGTTTGACACAGATGATAGTACTCACCAAGGAGACAGATTTTTACAAGATCTGTTCGCTTTACTTAGAAGACATTCAGAACAAAACACAACAGAACAAAAATATCACACAACTTGATTAACTGACTAGCTAATTAGAAACAGACCTCTGAGCAACCATAAATAGGCACCTTCTTTAATTGCATAGGTTTCTACAGAGATCTTGATGGGATTTTTGAACATATACATTCTTTCCTCCTGTAGGTATTAACTTCATTACAGGTCTAGCTGAGAGAAAATAGATGGATTCACAAGAACAACAGCTCACTTTGCCCTACATAAGCAACAAAGAGTTTAGCCACCATGCGGTATTCACCATACTATGCAGTAAAAAGTGATGGTCACAGAAACAGTCCCTTGGGACTGAATGCTCTTTTAGGAGACCCATGGCCATGAAGGAACAAAACAAGAATAAAAATCAAACTCTTGGAGACCCTAACAGATAAAACACACAAGCACAATGCTAGGGACAATAGGACTAGTGTAATAAAAAGGGCATGTTTTTGTGAAAGGATGGTATACTGCTGGGAACAATTTATCAAGACTTATGTGACTTCACTGATAGACAAAAAAGACTAATGTTTCTTTTCAATCTGTATCTCTGAAACATGCTCAGCTGCTGAGAAGGCTGCCCACTCTATGCGCTTTACCATGCTAACCATTTGCTGGATATTTTTGACACCTGTTAAGTCACATACTAGTTATTTGCCAAGATACAGCGAAATACCTACTTTTGTATCTTTAAAAGCAGCAGAAGCTAAATTCTTTGGCCTCCGAGTAGAGGACAAAGCATTCTTGTTGCAGAAACCCAGTATCCGCTCCCATAACACCAAGGCCTCAGCTGCAATGATGTTATCAGGGCAAAGCTGGCAATCTTCCAGCACGCACTGAAGCCCCCGGAGATGATCAGCATTTGAGCAGCACCTACAGAAACAGGGTGCCCTGAACTCGCTCTCCCCTCACTGCAAGCACACAGAACCACCTCGGTGCAAGGAGCCAGCGCTGGGGCCTGGCCACCCTCGGGCACGGTCTGTCAGCAGCCAAATGTGAGCACAGGAGCGCGGCAAAGCCCATCCCAGGGGAACAGGAAGGAAGAAGGGTGCAGAAACAGCACTGCAGGACCCTGCTCTCACCTTGATGTCCTCATCCAAGGAGGGAGAATATGGCAGACAAACTTTGTTATGGAAACAGAGGAAGCAAGAATGAAAATCTTTGCAGTTGGGAAAATGGCCTGGGTTATGGAACCAAAAATGTGTATTCTATTTCACCTGCTGAAAGCAGCTGGGGAGATGTTTTTCTTTATCACTTGTAACTCTGTGGGAGGGAGGCAGGTGCCTTCTGATAATGGGCCAGCTGTTCAAACCAGGTGGGGTAGTGTTCCTTATCTCTTTCACAATGGGCCATTAAGACTCCTCAAGCTCTTCTCCCCAAGCTGTTCTTCTCCCCAAGCTTGTCACAAGTTGTGAGATGCTCCACCCAGTGGGGGGAGCCAACCATTCCTACCTAAATAAAAATTGAGACGTAGGAACATGAAGGTATTTGGCTTCATCCGATTCCTGGTGGAAGACCAGACCCTTCTCACCATCACTGGACCCTTTTCTCTCAGGATCGTCTCTGCTCCAACAGAACCACATCTGCCACTCCAGGAGGACTCACTTTTGGATTGCTTCCAACACCCTGACCAACAGGGTGTCAGGTTGTAGCTCTGACTCTGTCAGGGTTTTCCAGGATTGTTGTTTGTTTGGTTGGTTGGTTGGGTGGTTTTGTTTTCTACTACATTTGTATTGTTAATATTCCTAGTAAAGAACTGTTATTCCTATTCCCAAATCTTTGTCTGAAAGCCCTTAATTGCAAATTATAATTTGGAGGGGGTGAGGGGTTTACATTCTCCATTCCAAGGGAAACTCCAACTTTCCCTATCAGATACCTGTCTTTCCAAACCAAGACAGAAAGAAAGGGGGAAAAAAAACCCCAGGTAAAATCACCTGTCATGGGCAGCTGAAAAATTAAATAAAAAACCAAAAAAGAATCAGACCAGAACACATCATCATGAATCTGCGGCTGAATTTTTATCAGAAACACGCAATGAGCACCTGCACTCAGAACCCTTATTTTTGGTAGTGTATTTGGGGTTTAACATGCTATAATGCAGTTAAGGGCCAAGATATACACCTAGCTGGGGAAATAAGCCTGAAAGTATATTTTGCCAGAACATGTGACCACCTTGTACTGAAATGCCTTCACACAACTAAACTGAGTTTTTCTGGTGTTTCCTGAAAATACCTTTCTTATTTTTCTTTTCATGAATTAAGTAGGACAAGGATATTTTCAGACTGAAACCACTAGTTTTGAAAGAGCTTTAACATCAAAAATTTAACTTTAAAAAAAAATCAAAATATTGTTTTGAGATACTGAAACAACTCTTTCCCTTTTCTTCTCTCAATTACCCTTTCAAAGCCTGTGAAACACAAGTTTTTCCTTCAACACAATATATGCGAGTAAAATGGTATCTGTTTTTTTATAAAACATAACAGAAAAAAAGAAAAATATATGGATCACTCATTACATAGAGTGTAATGTCTACTGTCTTTTCTGTATTTCTGTCCCCATCACTGGGCTCACATATCTTGATTGATGAATATCCAATCTTTTGCCTTGATATGCAACGTTGCTCTTGCAAAATCTATTTTACATTTTACTATCCAAAATTTTCCTGCAAATAACCATCAACTTCTTCCCTGTTCCTCAACTGCCTCTTGCTTCTTTCCCCAGAGATCTACTGCTGTAGACTTGGGAACTAACAGCAAAACCAATGAGAAAAAAAAACACCTCTCACTGACAAAAGAGAGATTCCTTCCATGTAAGATCAGCATGAGTATTTGAACTCTACACTGGTAAAGGAGATAAATGGTTCCTTGCCAAGATTACAGCTCTAAAAAGGACTGCACTACAATTTGAAATTTGAAATTCTTTACCTAAATACAGAAATTAGAAAAAAATATTATTAAAATTAATCAGAATCTGTCTTCTTGCAAAAACAAAACAAAACAACAGAGGGTAAGGGCCTAAAAATATCATGCAAAGCATTTGTTTACAGTCTGGCTTCAGGAGCTGGGAGTGTTCCATGTCCCAGCCAAAAGCAAAGGAATCACTAAGTGCACAGCACTTCCAAAACACAGCTCATCACTGAGAAGCTGACTCTGGTTAGTCTGAATAAGTATTTTCAAGGTGCACTCTATTAAAACTGTGCTGAATTAGCATGAGGGGTCTTTGAACTTTTAACAGCCCTGAAAATAATTATTAAATTAGAAAGCAGATAAAGAAAGCCTAGTCTCAGATGGTCCATTTCCCATTCAAAGACATCAAATGCTCTAAACTAAGAGAGTGATTATCTTCCCACTTCAAACTAACAGCTACTCTCTGTGCCATTTCTTCCCACACTGAGCTTTCAAGACTATGAACTGGAAAAGAAATTTGGCAATACTGAAAAGCATGTTGTTGAAGGCTTCTTGAATCACTTTTCTGTTGGATAAAGAGAATTTTTTTGTTAGGGATACAAGCTGCATTAAAACCACACTACTGATGGAAAAGAACTTTATGAAATTTGGATATGAGCACATAATTTGTCTCCCACACACTTAAGTTCCTTGGGTTATTCACTTTATTGCCAAGCTAAGCATCCAGTAAGTCAAAGTAATTCCTGGCAAGCAATTTCAGCACGCACATGTTGAAGAGTTTTTAAGTCACAGCTCACAGGCAAGCATCATCTCTGTACTGGGTGCCCCTGTAGGGTGGTCATCAACCTCTGGTGGCCTGGGGTAAAGTGTGGCACTAGGGTAATTCATGCCAAGTGCTATTAAATGAAAGAAAACTAGGACAGAACATACAAAGAAGGTACAATGGGAAGAAAGCAAGGTCACAGGCAGCAGAGCACAGAAACCCTGAAACTAGCCTGCTACAAACCCTGGTTCATCTGTGCTGCAGGAAGGGGGTGCTGCCACCAGCTTCTCCATCCGGGATGCTCTGAAGGGAAGTGTTTCAGAGACAAACAAAAGTCAAGTGCAGAATGTAACCAGGGCATTAGCTTGTTCAGCAACTGGTTCAACAAGGAAAGAGGCCTCACTGTGCAGCCCCGCTCTCTTGGGAGAGAAGCACAAAACAACAAGATGTTTGCATTGATGGAAGCCTTCTGAAGCTCCAGGACAAGCACATACACAACCCTGAAGCAGGCCCAATGATCCATTTGGTGCAGAACCTTCATTTTTAAGAATTAAGCAATGCAGCCCTTGTTCCCTCCAGTTAAAAGCAGAGTTTTATTACTGTAGTTTGTAGGGGGTGAGAGAGAGAGAGGATTTGTGCTACTTGGGTGGCTTATGAAGCCAAACCAAATATGTGGTACAACAGGACCAGTGTGTGAGGACAAGCAGGCTGGTGAGCATTTAGCTTAGGAAAGTTATATTAAGACTCTGAAAGAAACTTGAGTTGTAAAATCTGGCTTTAGCCACAGCTCCTTTTATGCTTTTGAAGCTCTCTAATTAAAAAGACAATTAGAGATGAACAATATTTGCTGTGGTTAGAGGCCATGTGAACATAATGACTCAACATACACTGAAGAAAACCCCCTTGTAGAGGTTCTGCAGCATTGTGTTTTGCACTAGTCTGTCACACCAAGAAGGCAGAATTAAAATTGCAACACTTGAATAGTTATTTTCTAATCTGCTGCTTCCGCTGCTAAACAAGCTGCCAGATACAAAATCAAAGTTAGACTTGTAGTAGAACAGATCTGTTCTACTAAAACAAGTTCCCTAACACTTTTCTCTCTTGTGACACTGACTGCACAGCAAAACTGGGGTGGGTTCACTGCAGCAGATTTCTGCACCAGAGAGGAAGGATGCTAGGCCTTGGCTCTTCCTGTTGTGAAGCATACTCAGTGGGTGACAGGAAGACACTGAGCATGGAAAAATCAAAGGACCGAGCATGGAAAATCATCCCATCTGGGTTTAGAAGTGGATGGGTAGAGGAAATTGACTGCCTCTTCTGAGGGAGCACCCCTATACACAAAGAGCTGGGGAAGAAGCCCCACCTTCTTCCAGGGGCAGCAGTGACTACATCTCTGTTACTTACGTGAGTTTTCATTTCGTTAGCTACTGTTGTAGACATCATGACACAGCAGATGATGGTCACCAGGATGAAGTAAAGCGCGTACATGAAGCGGGTGCTGGTTGACTGTTTTATCTTGGGGCAGCACTTGCAGCACAAGGAACAAGCAGCAGTACCGCAGCAGCAGGCCAACTGCAAGGTAAGACAAAAAAAACACAAGTCAAAAACCCACCAAACCCCTCCATCTGAAGGTTTCTATTGCACAAGTTAGACTGGGAGGCTGGGACACTTCCTGCAAAACTCCAGAATTTCTCAAGTCCCCTCCTCCCAGCCAAGCAGCATTCAACTGGAAGCAGACTGTCGTGTTTATCAAAACTCACTAGTTTTAAGTACATCAGTGTCTAGCTTTTCCAGATTTGCTAAGGATGAGAGACAGATTTCCCTGTGTATTTTAGTTTTCTACCAACAACTGAGGGTACACCAACATAAAATCCACAAAACGTAGCAAAACCCATGTAATTCTTTTATTCAACAAGGAAAAAGGTACTTCATAAATGTTGGAAGGGATCTAGATTAAGATTCATTATTTTCTTGCTGTCAAGAGTATCACTGACTTTCAAAGAACCTGTATTCCCCTTCCCTGCCTTCTACTTTTAGGAAAGTCATATATAAAATACAAAGGCAAGCCTAACTTATAAGGGACCACTGTCCACGGCCAGGCCCTTACTTGAAATAGGCAGCAGCTCCATATGGTTCTTGTCTGTGCTTAACCCACCAGCCATGACCACAGGAGGGATTTTTGGATATCAGCAGACAGCCAGGAGCAGGGAGCCGCCCTCCCAAGCCTCACTGCTGCCAACCCAGAGTAACCTCACCCCCCTCCACTCACATTTTCCAGGGGCTCCCTAAGGCTAGGTATGGTGCACTGCCAGAGCCTGGCACTCCAGCACACCAAGGCTGGTTCTCACTGCTGTTTCCTCAGCTTTTGGAGGGGCCACAGGAACATTCAGAGGACCTTCTGCTTTCAGCAAGCAGCTGTACAAGGTGGATGTTTGCCACAAGATTGAAAGTCCACAAGTGCCACATGTGAGTCAGCCTGGCAAATTTCATTGGTTGTATGTGTCTTCAGACACCCAAGCATCATGTGTTCTTTTCCTCCCAGGACACTTTCTCTTCAGCATCAAAGACTTGTCTGATAAAGGGGAGGGAGTTTCATGTGTGTTTGTAGACATATATATCTAACTCCAGAGAATCTCAATAATTTTGAAGAGATCTCTTGAAAAGACTGCCAGTTTATCACTTCCTTGCCATGACTATCTCTAAACATTCAAGGTCAGACTTCCTGCCTTCGGCCCCCAGGAAGGGGGTGGCAGACAGGCCCTTCCCTTTCCCAACAGCAGCTCCTCAGTTGCAGAAGACATAAAATGGGGACAGTTCAACCCAGCCCCTCTGCTGCTCTTCTCTCACATCACTACTGGATCTCCTGCCAGAGGAGATGGGGCCTCAAAGCATGCAGCTGCTAAAACTGCTGCTACTGCAGAACAGAAATCCTCCCCAAAACACAGAGCTCCAGATACGGGGAATAAGCAGAATGGGCTCAGGCTGGCACCTAAGTTGGAAATTAAAAATACTATGTGCAAAAGCACATCATGCGAGTATACTTTCAAAACAGAAGGCTCTAGCGGCTGAATGGTAATTCTATATTTTATAGGTAGTGAAATTACATTACCTTTTAGAGCACCAACACAAGTCCAGGAAATAAGGAAGCTACAGCAAGTTACTGATTCAGCAAACAAATGGGATAACATTTCAAAACAAATACATACCAGAAATGTATAATTCACCCACTTCAGAATTTTAACAACAACAAAAAAAAAGGTCAGCCCAATCCAAAGTATCCACAATGAACTTGAACTGTTTGCCTTAGCATAACATTAACAACTACAGTATAGAAGTAAAAAGGTATGCAGCTTTATCATTTGTAAGGAGAAAAACATTTTCCTACACCAGGTGCTAGAGAGCTCTGCCAGTAGAATCTCGTCCATATCCAGCAACATCTGCTATTCTACTCCTGGGCCCCTGGAGCTGCTACCTAAAGGAACAAATGCTTAAAAGAATATGTATGCCATTCATGTACTTTTCCACATTACTTAGACTTTAATGTTAGTTTCTAATACTGAGCACCTACCCTATAAATAGGAAGTATTTTTTAGAAATACCAGTATTTCCATCTTTTTCCAGATGCACCTCTTCAAACACTCTGAACAGCCATGGAAACTGTAGAAAGTTGGTTAGACTATTCAGCCACAGCCCCAAATTGGGTGGTTTGGGTTTTTTTAATGAGGCTTTTTTTTTCTTTTTTTAACTGTACCTCTGATGTTCCAGAGTAAGCAATGAAATAGGTGTCATCCAAAAATAAATGAGAACAGTCTTAGTCCCAAAAACTAAGATGCTGGCCACAACCTACTGACCCAAGAGGTTTCAAAGATACTATCTTTGGGTGACAAGACTTCAAAGCCCACATATACAAAGAGTTCTCTGTTAAGTTTTGGTCAGTGTGCAGCTAAGCTACACAGATACTCTGATGCCACATCCTTTACTGCAGGCATGGCCCCATCTCACTCTCCTTTGCCTTTTGACTGCAGCAATGGTCTGCAGAGGGGCTCAAAACCCACTGCAAGTCAGCAACAAATCTTTGTCATGTCGTAAAAAACAGACTGAGAAAAAAAGGAAGTAATGTCAAAAATCTTTTACAGATTTAGCTTGTCATTAAAAGCTCCTCCAAAGAATGGGGTTCTGCAGGAGGAAGATGCTGTGCAGTTTTTAGGACGGAGACAACCCAAACAACAATGAAGGTCTGTGACCACTGCCAGCAGGCAGGTCTTGCATGTACAGGTCTGTACACAAAGAACTCCTTCAGAGTCTCATGATCACCCCAAGCCCAGGTTCTCCAAGAGCCCAGCACAACTGCACCTGAAAGCCAGGCTGCTCTACCAGGAGTTTGCCATCCTGCAGTAGGTTCTGGCTTCAAGTCCTTCTCAATCCAAAGGCTCCCACAAGTAGGGCAGCAAGCACAGCCAGCCCGGCTCTCTCTAGCTTTTTATCTCCTCACAGGGTGAACACCACAGTCTGACAATAATTACAAACACTGGGCAAATATTTATGCTTTCCACAAACACAATCAGCCAGCTCCCTCACACTAACACACCACGACACCACAGCCAAGACCAGCAGCCTGCTTTGCTCAGTGCTACTCCTTCAGACCTCACAGAGCACAGTGCCAGCTTGCCTGAGACCCCAGAATCTGAAAGCCTAATATACCTGAAAACAGACTGCACCAGGATTTGAACTGCCTGGATGATGACTGACTTGACTGGTTTCACAACAGCAGCTGTGGAAAGCTGTGTGGGAAATACTTCTGTTGAAATATATTGGAAGTGCAGTTTCACAGACATTTGTTCTGGTGGCCAGGCTGGCTTAAAAACCCCGGGCTTGACCCAGCCTGTCTCCTAATGACACCAGAGTTGTGGGTATGATCCCCATATATGCCATTCACACAAGAGCTGGACTCAATGATTCTTGTGGGTTCCTCACAACCGAGACTAACCTGTGACTTCTCTGCCAGCCACTCACTCCTACCCCTGCTCCAGCGCCTTATGGGCCCTGACAGTTCTGAGGGGGTGACCAAATGAAGCAACCTAGTGGCAAGGTGTGAAAATTACCTATCAACCCTTCTCAGCTGCTGACTTATTATACAACAGCAGCAACAGCTCTACCACTTCACGTGAGGGCACAGCGCACAGGCAGGAGGGGAAAGCAGAGGCGAATGCTTTGCAGCTGTCCTACACGCCTTCTCCCTTCTCTGAACAGATGTTTCCAGTGGCATTTTCCTACCAGCTCATTTAATTTGAGTGCTGTAAGTGCCTGCCAATGCAAGGAACAGTAATTTTGACATTCACCCAGTAAAAAGAGCAGAAGTAAGCAGACACGTAACAGCCCTCGTTCAGGCAAACCACTTCTCCAGAAGACAGGCCCGGACATATTGAACAGTCCCACCTTACAACAGCCTGGGGAGCTCCTATGGTTAACAAGAATTAGACAGGTTAACAAAACAGGGTAAAAGCAGGCTTACCAACTTGTGTGCAAACTGTCAGTTCCCTACAATAAATACTCCACCAACACACACTTAACATCTGCCACACACTGAAGTCTTGATTTTTGCAAGCTGTGATGCAATCTGATAAATCGGTGGAATGGGGTAGGACAGTAATGTTAAGCACATGTAAGTGTTTACATACAAGACTGAGAAGTAAGAGAACCCATCTTGCCTGCTGCTTTTATAGAGACAGTGAGATTTTAAGAACATATTTTCCACATACATTTCCAAAAAGATCTTGAAGGCTTTAGAAAATACTTTGTGTAGTCATTAAAGTAAGGAGTTTCAGGATCACTGCCCAAAATAGCCTATGGTATTTTTAAATTATACAAACCATGGGCAAGTATCAAGCTTATCACAACAAAGAATTTCCTTTTGGGAGACTTCAGCAGAAATAGTAAAAATCAAAGGGGATAAGAGCACAATGGGAGAAAAAACTTGCATTCTTTAATGAAACGAAGACTTAGCAGCTTTTCATTTCTTCCTTCCTGACAGCCTGGTGAGAGCGTTGGGGGGGAGAATGCATGCCTTCCAGCCTGTCCACGGAGCATAGGAATGTGCCTTGCTGAAGCTTCTTTTCATATGGGCCTAGAGCAGCTTAGTTTTTCATGCACTGCTTGATTACTTGACTACCAGCATTATCTGGGCCATAAGATTTGCAGATAATGCAATCACTGAGCTGTTAACAGCAGCTCTGTCAAAAACATCCAAACATGTACTCTAACAGCTACAGGCAGCATCCAAGCAGGATGGACAGGCAAAGCAGGAAAAAAACCCTGAAGTGGCTACACACCTGCCCTTGCTTGGACTTTTGGTTTCAGGAAAGTGCTTCTAGAAGCAAATATTTTGTTAGTGCACTGGTTCATGAAAACAACAGATGTCTGATGCCAGGTGTCCTGAGTGTTAGGAGCTGGTCTTAGACTATTATTGAAAACCTACTGCTGTTATGCACATGCATTTTCCAAAACCTTCTTCAATGGGTCACATGATTATACATCTGTCTGTCCCTCTGAAGTAACTAAACTCACCAAAAAGGAGGCTTTATTTTGTCCTCTGTCTGACTTAACTGGCTTTCCACTGCCTGTCATTAATATTCAGACTCGCCATGTGACTTAAGCCAAGAGGCTTTGTGAACCAACACACCAGTTAATCAACTGATGACCTATTTCGAGGAGCACATCTCACACTGCAAACTGTGCAAAATTTGAAACAGACTTCAGAGAAAAGTCACGCCAGCCCAGACCCTGCCTGAGTCATGTTTCCTGGTGAAAACCCTCGCTGAGGGTTTCCTACCCTCAGCCACCCCGGGGCAGAACTGCAATACATCACCAAGCAGCTCCAAACCTAGGCAAGAAAGCTGCACTGAGAGTTAAACTGAGGGTGAGCCACTGCCAGGCACTGGCAGAGCTGAAGTTAAGCTGGACTGAGAGCAATCAGCTTCTGTCTCTCTGCACAAACGTTACTAAGTGGTGACTCAGCTCAGCATGAGAAAATAACATCGCTGCAAAATGTCTATATTCAAGTCTGCTCAACTGCTCTTCTCCTGATGATTCTGGAAAAATCAAGTCAATTGTTTAGTCTGACCTGAGCCTCATAGTGTATCATATCACCCATCTCCTCTACTGAGCTATTTTCCTTTAGCATAGACCATCTGGATTTGACAGCAGTATGAGGAAGACTGTCCACCCCTGTGGCTACCTAAATCTGACACTGAAAAGAGAAAAAAAAAAACCCACCTTCTAATTTGTCTGCTACAGTTCCCCAGGCACTTGGTTCCTGGTGAGGCTTTCTTCACTAGCTTAGACAGACTTTTAATTTCCTGGTCTTTTCTCCCTGCTCATCAAAGAAGGAAACCAAAAAATTTATCCTCAGTCTCATCTGAAGGCTTTTAATACTTCTCTTCCAAGCACCTAAATTGTTCAGGGTCTTTTTTTCTGAAAAAAAATTTTCAAATTTCCCCAGCCTCTCCTACAAAATCCTGGTAGTCCAACTGCAAACAGTCCAGCAAGTTCCTTGACTCCTCTCTCCAACACACAGCCACACAGAGGGTGGGACTCAGCCTTGCAGCACTCCACACACAAGGTGGGCAGCCAGCTACATGGCTGTACTTAAAAAGTTGTATTTTATTTACAGCGGTGTCATGCCATCTGGGTTACATCTGCTTCAATAGCAGTCTCCTTTTCACCAGTCCTTTCATCTGCCTCTGTGCCTCTGGGAGCAATTCTGAAGATCCTCTCAAGTCACGGATCCTGAAGCTTCTTTGCATTGATCCCTTAACATTCTCCACGAGGTGACAGGTTCAGCTGTCCTTTCCTACAATTTCATCATTCACCTGCTGGGTGACAGGTTCAGCTGTCCTTTCCTACAACTTTGTATTTCACAGTTTTCTCATCTGCAGGTGGTTTAGCCTCATGCTGCGGCCAATTCTCAAATTTCACAGCAGAGGAGATAATAACTGAGCAATTGAAAGATGAAAGAGATGTCAGCAGCAGCAAAGTCCCACAACTGGGGCAATCACTTCATACAGAGAGCAGATATTCTCCAGGTTAGCTCTGATGGTCAAGACCAGGACTCTAAAGGTAGGATGGCACATGGTATAATGTGGTCTATCATCAGGTACAGAGAATAAAATGCAGGGCAGTAACTGCCTAAATCCATGTACTACTGGAGTGAAAAAGCAGCTAAAACGAAATTTTCATATGCATTGACTTAAAAGCACATAGCTGGAACAGCTGCTTTGCTTTTGAATGAACAGACAGCTTTGAGTGTTCCACAAACATGCTGTGTCTCTAAAAGATGGTTTCAGTACTGAATCCAAGAGGACTTTAGGGTGTGGAGTTTAAAAAAAAATAAAAAATACATTAACACTTTGTAGAAAGTGACAAAAGCCAATACACTTGTACAAAGTCTTAACTCTTTCTCATCCCTTCATATTAAAAAAAAAAAAAAAATCTACTTGTTCAAAGCATTGCTAAAGATGCTTCAGTTTACATCAATGTCCCAACATTCACACTTCTCCAGAGTGGCACGTTCAAAGTGGAGCCTGCTCACATCCTGACACTGCTTCTTGATCAGGATTCTTAAATATAATGCCTATATCTTCCTGCTATAGGAAGTATTCCTGAACCACTGTTTTGCCAGTGACTGTAACAAGCCAGGAGAAAAACCCATGAGACCGGTCTTTTTAGAAAACATGCAGAACAGTTCCTGTTAAAACTCAGTACCAAAGATTACAGGTTGACATATTTTGGATCAGTGCTACTGGACAGAAGAAAGAGCAAAATTTTACGTTTTCAGACTGTTGACATTTGTATGTTTAAATACTTGAGCACACACCATCTTTAATGGCTGGAAGATCCAATTACTAAACTGCAAGCACTAGTTCCTTCGTAGCTACCACTAATTACAATGATGATGAGATTGCTGGTGTGTAGGTCTTCCTTCAAAACAGGCACAGAGCCACCTCCCCCCATATGCCATCACCCTACAGCCCCCTCACAACTCTGGCTGGCCCAGTCCCTGGCTCAGTGCCTCATGCTGTGTAACATGCTGATGGCTGAAGCTTATCTCCTGGAGGACTTGAACAAGGCAGCAGGTCAAATCTCATTGACAGAACGGTCAGCTGCAGCCTAAATATCTTGCAGGCCAGGCATTTAAAATGCTAAGACCTCTTAGGGCCTGCACAGCTGAAAAAGAAATGGAAGCACCATTGACTGGGGTCCTTGAGAAGGGCACAGGACGCAACCTGAGGTCCAAGCATCTTCACATGGCTAACCTGAGAACACCACGCAACCTCAGCATGTGTTTGGGATGAGAGCAGTCACTGCCTCCAACGAGCTTCCACCTTAGTCACAGCTCAGGCTTTCATCCCTGAATTACGTATGTCTTGTACCCACAACTGCGAGCGCTTCCATTGCAACCAAAGTCCCAGTAATGGGAAAAACATATCCCAGAACAACCACACTTGCAAAAACTAAAATAAAACCAGCAGTAGTGTTTAGATCCTCCGGCAGAAAAACACTCCCTTGCCCTTAAAAGTGAAGGCCCTGCTCTTATACTGCCTTCACTCCACAGCTCTGGAGCTACAGGTATTTAAGGCATTTCTTTAAATCCACAAGACAACCAACTCATGGGATGCAAGAGAAAAAATCTAGAAAAGCAGGAGGCCATTGGAAATCAGGCAGGAATGAGAAAGACTGTCTTCTCCCTCTTATGCAGTGACAGGGAAAGGATTCCAGCCTAGAAACGCAATGTCAAATGATACAACACCTTCAGGGTCTCCCCATCTTTTGGTCACTTTTCCTTCCCTTTCTGATCACTTTTGAATTCAGCAGTAAATCCTGCTATGGCAGGCAGATGGAACCTCAAAGATAAGTTTTTGAAGTTTCCTTGAAAACAGACAAAAATTCTAGTGGAGAAAAAAACGATCTCTCAACCCTAAGCAAGGAAAAGGCTGCAATGCAACTTCGTGTTTTTTAGGAAGGGAATCAGCATGAGATACCAACCTCAATGGACAAAGCTGCAGGAAATCAGGCTTTGCTAATTCAATTACTCAGGAAACCATGTACTTAAAGCAAAAACTCCATGTTTCTGTGAAGAGGGAAAATAGTCCTTCACCAGGCTTTTTTTCCTAACATATTGGAGTACACTACAATATTCTACAGCTGACCTCAGACAACTAGTTTCACCTTCTATCTCAGTAACAGCAGTGGCGGAGGTGTGGAAATACCTGCAGCTAAATGTTGAGGTCAAACACACTAAACAAACCCCTCTCACCTCGGAATACCATTTGCAGAACAAGAAATGGTATTTTTGGGAGCACTGTGTGGAGTGAAGCCAGGAACACCACCAGCACCATCCCACAGCACTGTGGTACATCACACTGCACATACAACTTGCAATGCTCCTGTGATCTCAGGGAACACAAATCTGGATGAGGGTGAGAGAACCACCCTTTTCACCATGTAATGAAGAGAGGAGACCATGGGACAGGGCTGCAAGCTCCCTTCTCAGCCTAGGGGTGCAAACAGGCAGTGCCAGAGAGGCAGGCAGTCCCGGAGTGCACAGGGAGCTCCCTCCTTTCCCCAAAAGCTATGAGTCACAGAAGTCATAAGATGAGCCAAGGTCAACCTTAAAAATACAGCAGCACTGTTTTTACCCCTTTTTTCTTTAAAAAAATCCCATCGGAATTAGAATGCTGGGTAGAAAATGAAAACTCGAACTTGGGACACATCTTTTATTTACTATATGATATGATTTCTAAGGGCAGAATACTATTAAGGACATCTCTCAAGATTTAAATGACCTACAAAAAGAGCTTCATAAGCTTTAATAGCTACCAGCTCTAACTGAAAGAATCATCTTCTTGAACAACCCAGCTACAACATACTGTTGGCCCAAAATGAATGTTAACGATCTAAATTACATTTATTTAACTCTGGAAAAAACATATTCATTGTAATAAAGATTTTCCGCAACAGCTGCTTTCTTTAACCATGATCTCAACTCTATTCTCTTGAGAACCACTACTGAAGAAAAGCCAAATATAAAATCCTGTTTCCTGTCAATTTAAGCAGAGTTTTTATGTAATCAAAAGCATTGTGGAGGCCCAAGCCGAACTGTATTCTCACTGTATTCTCAAAATAGGTCTATCAACAGGACACAAGCAAAAGAAGAAACATTTAGCAAGCTTACTACAGCTCGGAAACTTAAATATCACAATTGTCTTCAAAGCAAGGTTGTACATTGCCCAATAAAAAAACAACGGCAGAAATTAAAGTTTATAAATAACCAAGTTCTTTCAAAGAAAGTTTCCAGGGTATATTTGGCAAGGATGCAAGTCACACAGTAATGTCCATTAAGACAATTTTAAAAAATTTTGCAAATGCAAAATCAGCATGACTGAAGCACACTGAAGTCTGGCAGCTTGCTGCTATATCCTGTAACAACAGGAATCTGGGCTGCAAAACCTGAATGCAATCATTCTGACAGATACCATCAACTAGACATTTAGCATGGCTTGACCCAAAAGAAGTACCAATCACTCATCCTCCACACCAGGGAAGTTTTTTGGAGTGCAAATTAATTGTCATGCTAACTCACAATGTAATGCTGATATCCTCTACAGACAAATGGCAATTACACACAAAACAGTTGCACTTAAATAGCTCAGAACGACAACACCAAAGTTCTCAGTCAGTTCTAGGAAAGCAGATCCACAGACAGCGGCATGCATAAGATATAAACAAGACAAAAATACTAGCCACAACAAATCCTCATGCTGCAGGACATTAAGCACATTAAACTACTGTATTTGGGGAAAAAAACCAGGGACCTAACATGAGAGTTGTTTTGTGTGACTCTTACAGAAGTTTCATCTTTCCTCAAGCACTTAATCTCTCTTTCTGGACATAGGGTCAATTTCATCTTCAGGGAAACACTGAAGGAGAAGCCAAATTCCTTCTTGATTTTCCTGCTTGATTAACAGTACCCACAGAATGCCTGAGAAAGCTTGGATGAGAGAGAATGAAGACCTTCTAATGAAACTCCCTGGAGTCTGAGCCCAGACTACCAGACCCCTTTGAGTTTCCTCAGGACTCAGCCCAATAGCAACTTGATGGTGAGAGAAACCGCTTTGATCTAGCTGTCCAAAAAGTAAATTTAATAATACAAAAATAACAAACAATAAGGAGTCCACTGTACCGGACCGAACCGGATCGAGGCAGTACAAAGTGGCAAAAGGCAAAATGCCAAAGGCGGGGTTTAGGGTCAGACAGGGGTACTCACACACCCTGGTGTGGGTGGGGAGTTAAGGTGGGGTCTGAGAGAAGGGTCCAATGGGGCAGGACGATTAGGAATATTAAAATTCTTGCACCAAAAATCAACCTATGATAACACAGAGAACCAGGAACTTTCTAGTAACAATCTGCATAGAGAGCATGTCAATAAGCCTTTTGCCTATGGCACTAAGAAGAGGGTTTCCCAAGGCATTTTTCCAGGGTTTTCTTCTTCCTTGGGGAAACTGCTCTCTACATTCCAACCCTTTTGTTTTTCTTGCATATTAGTCATCTTATACAAACATCATGTCCTCATCAACACTGGATTAATCAAGTAAAAAAGGCAAAGACTATTTTTCATTTTAAAAATGTGACACTGCATGCTCGTGCACACGGAACACGGTTTATGTGGTTTATTATCTCAGCCTATAGAAAGGTTATCCACACTGCTGATGTAACTCCAGCAATATGTCATATTTAGCATAAGTAAGTCTTAACATCAAAAGTGCTTAGGCCAGCAGAATAAATCTCCCCAGGGATTTCTGGCACTATGACTACATCCATCTTAGGGCTTTTGTTTCATCTCCAACAACACTTAGAAGTTCAGTTTATTTACAGACTCCAGAGTGACACATCAGTGTCAATGAAACACATTACTCTCAGAGATTACTACATGGGGTAGGGACAGAGGCTTTAGGAATGTCTCAAAGGCTGGCCATGCTAAAAGCCATGCCATTCACCACTGAGCATCACAACAGTTTCATCCTCCTGGTGACTGAAGTTACTTCTCCAGGAGCTACACCAAAAAACAGCACAATGAAAATGCAAAAAGCCACGAACCACTGTAGTAACAGCACCTACTAACTGCACTTCGTTGAGCGGCTCCACACCTTGTTTCAAATGCTCCCAAAATGGTTATGAAGCAGCAGTCAGGGAGGCCCCTGCACTAAGGAGAGTATTAGCAAATGTGGTTACTGCTGTCCCCCAGCTCCACAGGACTGTGTGGAGAGGCCCAGGGCAGCTCCCAGAGGGCAAGCAAGTGGATGCATGCTCAGTAATCCCCTCCCTATCCCACTGAAAATTGAAAGAACCACAGACAAAAGACCAAATCTAGCCCAGGATTTCAAACTACAGGAAAGATGTAAGATTTTTCCCAGGAGGTTCACACAAGAGCAAGAGAATAATCAGATTCTAAGGGTGGGCAGAGTGAGCAAAGGAAAAGAAGTATCAATAGAATTTTGACCATAAGGTGTTTAAATATGTAAAACAACACTAATAAGATCACTGGCTAGTCTGTTACAGACAGAAGCAATAATCGACTTCTATTGCAGAAACAGAGATTTGTGTAAATAAAGCACAAAATAAAGTGCCTGGAGAAGTCATGTAACATCAAACCAGAGAGACAGCTATTAGGAACAGGAGTCCTTCCCTTCAGTGCAACCAAGGAGAGATCTGGAAAGGGCTCACTGCTGCCTGTCTCCTCCAAGTCATGATCCTTCCTGTATGGAACTGATTTAAATAGGAAAACAGGTGCACCATGGTAAGATGAGGAGCACTGAATCCCCACCCCGTGGATACTGAGCAATGTAGGTCCTGCACCGCCCTACATCACCGCTTGCTCTCATCTCTCACTTCCTCTGCCAGCATCCGAATATGCCAAAACCTTCCACAAGCCGAATTTAAAAGAGTTTGTGAAGGGTCTGAGGGCTGATAGGCAGCCAGTGAGATTAGTTAAAACCATTCCAATTCTTGTACCGTGTATAAGCACCTGCAGCCAGTGGCTTCTACCCAACCGCGTCTCAAAGCTGTAAAGGCATGTAAATGCCCCTTTGGGGACTGCTCCCTGCCGTGCAGCGCTTTGGGAAGGCCTCTCTCCATGTCGGCACCTCCACCCGCATGCCGCTGCCCTGCTGCGGGCGCCGGTGAGAGGCGCAGCTCCCGCCCGTCCCCACGCACCTCGGGAGACAGCCTGCGCCCAGCCTCCCTCCCGACACACGAGGGGAACACACCGAGGGGAACTGTCAAAAACGTCACTGTGGGCACTCGCAGAGCCAGGACAGGCACCCCCGCCGGCTGCGACGGGCTGCTTTTCCTCTACCGCGCCGACGGTCGGGGGAGCCCAGCGCGCAGCCCGGCCCGGAGCTCGCCGAGCCGCGGGGCAGCGCCGGCCCTTGCCCACCCCTGCCTCCGGCCCCGCCGAGAGCGCCCAGCGCCCCGGGCCCGCCCTCCGCTGCCCGGGAGCCTCGCTCCCCGCGCGGCCGCGGAGCCCCCGGGCGGGCCCCCGGCGCCGTGCCCGGGAATGTCCGCCCGGCACACCTGCCGCGATCCCCGCAACCCCGAGCCTACCTGGCCGGCGCAGCAGCGGGCGGACATGCTGGTGGAGCGGGGCGGCGCGGCTCCCTCGCTGCTTCCCGCATGCAGGAGCGCGCAGGGCTGGGAGGTCCTGCGGTGGCCAGGGCTGGGATGTCCTGGGATGGGCAGGGCAGCGCGGGGCGCCGCGGGCGGAGCGGCACCGCCTCTGCCCGGCTGCCAGCCCGGCCCGGCCCCGCCGCCCGGCTTCCGCTGTCGTCAGCCCCCGTGTGAGCTTCCCTACCTCGCTCCCCGAGGCGGCGGGAGCGGCGGGAGCTGCGGCACGGAGGGTGGATCCGAGCGGGGCCATCCTCGGCGAGCTGTCCTGCTGGCAAGGACACTGCCGAGATCACTGGCCTGCTAAATATACTCGCTAAAACACCTGGTTTTGGGTAGCTGGAACCCAATAAATTCAGTGAATAGGACATTTAAACGTGCGGATCTTACGAGGCCGGGCATCAAATTGAAGTTTAACGCTGTAGTGCCCCAACCCCGGTGCTTTGCCTCATCGCACGGCCGGCACACACGCCCGTTCCCGCGTGGAAAAGCCGTGTTTGTTCCACGGACAGCTGTCAGGCTGTGCTTTCCTCAGCTCCTGTTAGGAACTGAGACCTCTCCTCGGTGTTTCCGAAATATATTCCGCAGCCTCAGTCGCTGAGAATCATGCGCAATTGTAGGCAGTGGCCGAGGATTTCTCAGCTTCCCATGTGACGATAGGAACTTGCAAAGCCAAATCCAGATATGACAAGCTTCATCGTATCAGAGGAATGTGCCTTTACAAACACACTGCGTGAATCTGCTTGTAGATAAGGCCAGAGATTTGTAGATAAGGAAACAAGGAGAAAACCCATTAATGTTAGAAAACTTTACTAATTGGCACAGACTGCTGCTCAGCCAAGGTCGTGCTAAACTCCTGAACTTAATGAAGAAGAACAAAGGCTTAATAGAGTTATGAATATTACCTTCTCTGCCCAGGGTGGACTTATAGCTAATTATAATGATCATGTATGTTGTACAGGAGGGCTATATATTAAGATGTGTTGTAGGTGGATGGGGAAGTCTGTACCTTCACAGGACTCCTCTGTCTCCTTTGTGGACACTAATCTGTAGTGACATGAATTTTCTGCACAGATAGGAATTATTACTGCAAAGCTATGAAAAGTAGAAAGTAAGAACTCTATGGAAATACTCCCTTGTCTTGACTGCTTTGTGTTGTGTGTGTGTGTGCATGCTGTAATATTTAATATAACTATTTTAAACTCTATATCTAGTTTTTACTGCTCTTGCTTTAGGAATGAAGTGCAACTAGAAGCTGTTATCCTGAATAAGGGTACGTACATGTAGATAATGTAGCAACACGTATAAAGGAAACTGGTATGGATTGCAGGATGTAAAAGCCCTTCCTCTTTCTTCATGTGTGCAAACGGAATTGATGCTTCAGGAAGTGGATCCTATGATGAATCAGCATTACATAATTTGGTGTTATACTAGAAGAGTATATACTGAAGAGTGTTACACTGAAGAGACCAGTTACCATAGCAGTACAATGAATAAGAACTAGATATGTACTCTGTTTTTAATGGTGTTCCAAAAGCTGCATGTACTCAGTTAGAGACAAGGTATTTACCACTCTTACACGTTGCTGTATAGATGGACGTGACACGTAGAGCAACATATCAAAAGTTTCTCCATTTATTTGCTGTGTGTTCCCTTTTTATACATTTCTAAACAAAGCGTGTACTTAAATTATTGGTTAATTAAAACAGCTCATTGTGTTCATTGGTACAAAACAATGTATTATAATATATATTTGGCAAGCAGTCGTAAAAAATCTAAAGGCACATATTCATTTCTGTTTCTTTAATTGCAAAACTGAAAATATCCTTTTAATTGTCTCTGTTTTATTGGTTCCCATGCTGATGACCTTGTCTTCTTCCTTTCACAGGGATACACCAATCTTATCAACTTCTTCTTCTGTTAACTCAGTCATTTGGCTCACACACCTGCTGTCAGCCCCCTCTGGAGTTCCCTCTTTTTTTTTTTTGTATTTGAGCCATAAACACAGCTGCCAAGGATTTTTGCAGGGCCCTTTGCAAAAATCCCAGCAGACAGGGGAGACACAGAGCAATAATTACAAACAGCAGTAAAACTAACAACCCAGTTTTTAACAAGGTTTTAAGTCACCCAGTAATCCCCCATCCTTTAAAAAGACCATCCAAACATCCCCATCTTTCATCCACCTGCAATTGATTAACTGTCTCCTTCAGCTTTGAAATGCTCTTGTATATTGATTCACTGTGATCTGATAAATTCATACAACACATACCTTCAAAATCCTGACATCCATGACCATGAGACAATAACAAAAAAATCAATAGCTGCTCTATCTGCAAAGCGGTGTGTTTAAAACTATTTACATCCAGTAATAACCCACTTAAAGGTACAGATGTGTCATTGCTTTGTTTGGCCAAACAACAACCAAGTCTATTCAATGTGGTTAAAGCTTGATCAGCACCCACCAAAGAAGATGCAGAAGTAACAAAACCAGGTCCCCAAAAGGCCACATTATCCCAGCATTGGGAAGTAAATTTGTGTTGGAGTGATCATTTGCCTCTTCTTATATTTTGATGTATCATTGTTATGTTGGGTGTCAATAGGGTCAATCACCCCAAACTGCAAGGGCCTCCTGCTATTTTACTTGGAATGTCACTGCCCAAGCACAATCACCACAGATTAAAAACACACCCTTCAGCAGCTGCAAAGGCACATTAAAGGCACGTGATATTTTACTTGAAGTATAATTACACCAGAGGCTTGCATTTCTCTATATGTCCAATGTTGCATCTACATTCTGAGACAACCCCTTTTTGGTTTTGTCTTTCCCTGTGTATTTGAACATTACACAAGCATCCATTTGCAATGGTCCCAACAATTCCAATTCCTGTGGTTCAATTGCAACCTGAGGCAGGTGTACATAAATGCCATCCCAACAATCTACATTATTTACAGGATTTGTTGAGTTATTGAGTTACAATTAAAGGCTTGTGAGGGACAAGGCCCATTATCAATAGGAACACCAACAAGGCATGTAGAAAATGGATTTTCAGGATTGGCAACTGATAAGCACAGTGTGTCCTGATGTGTGGCATTAGCCAGTGTCACCCATATGTCCTGCTTTGGCTGTGGAACCATCCACCCTGTTCCTTCTTGTGTGCTCCAGGTAAGGCTTAAAACACAGCAAGCAGGAACCCAACCAGGGCCATTCTCTGTCCAAACACAAGCATATCCCCTTCCCCAAGTTATTAATTCCACTGGACGAGTCCACATTCCAGTAAATAAATCCTTAACCCATACAATAATATTTTTATGAAAGTTTGGCTGTTTAAAATTCAAAGAAGAAAAATGATAAAAGATAGGAGATAACTATAAGGTAAGGGTTGTAAGTAGTTTAACACATAAACATCTTTATCTAATCTCACTTGAGGTGGCTCCCTTTGCATTCTGCCATTTTTGTTTTTGAACCTGACATTTCATGTGCTCGTTCAATAATTGCGTGGCCCATGGGGCATGGGGGATACCAGTATAATGATCAATGCCCCAAGCACAGAAAGAGGTTTGCAGTTTCCACAAAACATATGCCGGGCCATTATCCATCTTTATATGTGTTGGAATGCCTAAAATAGAAAAAGCATGACAAAAATGACCAATAGCATTTGCAGTTGGATCAGCATTTGCAGATGTTTCACCTGCAAATGCTGGTGCAACCATAGCATGAGAAAAAGTATCTATCGTAACACGAACATACTTTAAATGACCAAATTCAGGCATTTTTGTAACATCAGTTCTTTCAGCCAGCTTGGAATGTTATCAAACCAATTGGTCAACCAGCTATTTAACAGGCTTTGCTCTTGTTGGATACTCTGAATGTGCTGTCGTAGATACTGCAATTTCTTATGTATGGATTCACTGTGATCACTCAGTTTCATGCAACACATTCCTTCAAGATCCTCACATCCATGTCCCTGTGCCAGCAATAAAAAGTGATAGCGGCTCTATTTTGCAAAATTGCATGCCTTAAACTATTTTGATCAATTAACAAATCTTCTATTACCATGATAGTTGCATTTGATTGCTTTTCAGCCCAACAAGCTAAACGTGCTAAATTCTTCAAAGCATTTCCAGCAGCTGCACCTGCTGTAAATATAGCTAAAAGGGTTCTAGCTGTAACACTCATCAATTCAACCTTGTCATTACATTTTGGTGTTAATCCCAATTATCTTTTCTGCCTTTTCACATGATTGGCCATGGTCATGTTAAGCCATTGTCTCGTAGAAGGGGCTAACAGAGTTAGTTTTCCCATGTAACACGGACCTCCAAATACATTTGAGGGAATTCCTTGCCAGGCACGGTCCCCACAAATTAAAAATACATTTGGAGGAAGAGCTTTTTGTTCCAAAGCCTCATCTGATTTTCGATAGTTTCCATTCCAAAACATCCAAAACCCTGAGGTGATTTAGAACTAGTGTTACTTCCACAATAGCTATTTGTGCCTTTGAATGTGTACCATGATGACATAGAAGTCACATTTGTCCATCCTGACCATTTATGTGAGTCTTTAAACTGAGCATCTGCAAATGCAGATCCACCAAATCCAAAACATGTCTGTGTCCAGTTTTTTGAGGAATTGCCAATGGGCTGAGACCCTAATAGGTCTAATTCTTGTGGATCCCATAGCAATGGTTTCATTAATTTAGAAATCAATTCAGCCATACAACGAGCATCTGACATCTCCTTTCTACATTTTCCTGTGCTATAACTTTTGAACTCTGAAACATTTAACCCAGGAATCCCTATTAGACAAGTTCTAAAAGGGGTTCCTGCAGAGGTCATGGATAAACAGAAAGAACTCTGACCTGTCTCATTTGCCAAAATGACCCACATATTTTGGTGCACATCTATCTGGTGGAGGAGGCAACTTGTTCTGCACCACAATAGGCACATGACCATCCCAACAATGAAGTGTTCAGGCTTGATTTTGCAATGCCATAAGCTTTGTTGAGTGCCCATTTTGTCTCAGCTAGAATAATCTCTTCTCTATTTTCTGGCATCCAATTACTTAAAGTTTGTTCATCATCAAGCCCTATATATTCTCTACAGTGTTGCTCAAATGTCTGCTGGCTAAAAACTTCAAGACAATCAGAACAAATGCAATCACTTAGAAGAAGCACTGTGCTATCTCTACGAAAAGTATTAAAACAATGACCACAGCGTAAAATTAAAGTTACTGGAGTACAACAACTAGGACAAGTTAAATGACAACACTCTCTTAATTCTACTGATAATGCTATTTCCCCAAGTGGCTGTGCATTAAGAACTCGAAATGCTATGGTTTCAGGGCACAGATTTTGACACTGCAGTAAGTTGATCAGTCGTGCAATGGGTTCGGCGAGACACAATCTTTGTCTCCACTGTCGCCTGTCTTCTGCTTCAGCCATGGAGGTCACGTAGATCTGCTGGGCACCCACAATGGACCTTCACCTGTGGAAACACACATATAACCATGACCATTAAAAAGAACTGGTGCAGGACCTTCCCAGATCCCAGTTTTAGGGTTCTGGTAGGTTACAAGCAAATCAGGAAGACTCTGTGGCTGTCCACTTTTTACAGTCCAGTGATGAATAACAACAGGAGGTTCTTCAGGTCCTTCTGTGAGACATAAAAAGTTTATTGTGAACAGGACTTTATTAAGTCTCTGATGAGGATCTTTTTCATCTCCTTTCTGCTTCAGCAAATAGCTTTTCAAAACCTGATGGCTGTGTTCAATAACAGCTTGACCAGTGAGAGAGTATGGAATGCCAGTGATATGTTTCACACCCCATTGCCTCATGAACACCTTGACAGTTTCACCGACATAGGCAGGACAATTATCTGTCTTCACAGTTTCTGGAACACCCGTAACAGTGAAACAGGCAGTGAGGTGTTTGCATACATGCTTTCCTTTCTCTCCTGCTTGAGCAGTGGCTCATACCATTTTTGAATATGTGTCCACAGACACATGTACATACTTCAGTCTTCCAAACTCTTCTATATGTGTAACATCCATTTGCCAGATCTCTGACGCTTTGAGACTTATTTGCCTCTATTTGTGCCTTCCGATACCATTCACTTTTCCACATTAAAAATTCAGGTGGAGTCAACAACAATCTCGCTAAATTCTGACAGTCCACTGGGGCCATCACATCTGCTGTAAAGATCCATGTTAAAATGGATTTTGCAGCTTCAGATTTCAGTCCATGCTGAGTGACAGTTTGCTTTGCTTGTTGCAAAATTTTCCAATCATGTGGTCTCCATTTGGCTATTTGATTTATGTGATCTATTATCACTGGGCAAGTGATTGCTGCAGCAGCTTGCCATTCCCCTTCAAATATAACACCATAAATGACTCCTGACCACCGAGAGGATGAATTTCGCTGTACTTGCATAGAATCCAATTGTGGGGCATGTGATGGAGGTCAATTTTCCACATCCAATTGTCTGAGTTCCATTACATTCCGACACTGCTGTGTACAAGTTGTCCAAGAAGGAGCTGTTGGCTTTACTTGATGTTTGTCTCATCCTTGTCGCTCTACAGTAACATCTTATAATTTTTCTAAAACTTCTTTCATCAAAACTTCTGTTTGTCCTTTGTCAGGCTGCTGTGGCACTGGAGTGTGAGCTCCTGACTCCTTGGGTGACTGACTTGAACTGCTTGATCCACCCGATGGCAGTTGTGGATAACTTTTTTGAGAATCACAGCAAACCTTCCTGTCATCTACTATTTCTACTTTTTGCTCAGTCTCTGTTGGCATAGATTCAGACACTTTCCTGCTTTTTACGTGGTGTTGCGCACCTGCAATGGATTTTTCAGGCACCACAACCATGCCTCTCATGGTCTGCATGAAACCAGTGCCAAAAAGATTTGCACATCATCCAGATTTTGTCTTTTCAGCACCCGTGGAGGGCTCTGGGCTCAGTGCTTGTGACGCAGTAATTGCTACCTCTTGCTCAGCCTTCATTTTCCCCAATGCTTCAGTCACTAACTTCCAAATGCCTCCATAACTCTGAGCTTCTTTTCCTACTTTCCCTCCTTCTATTACCTTCTGCCAGGGACATTCCCCAGCTCCTTGCCAAGCTCCAGGGCTGAACAGCAAAGGGATCTCCTGTAAATGCCCTTGCTTCCGTGCCCACTTCACTAAATCATGAAGGTTCTTCGCTTCTGCTGCTCTCCGTCTCTTAGAGAGAATACTTTGCAGCAGCTGAACTGCAGTGTCTAGTTCCATTGCTCACAGTTCTTACCTTGCAGAAGTCTGAGGCACACTCTCAGAATCCAGCTCCCACGTTCCTCCAATGGGGCCACTTCTGCATCTCCTTTCTTGGAGCTCCTGTCCCTGTCGTCCAGAGTTTGAAGCTTCACTGCCAACCCACCACGTCGTTGGTCACCAATTTGTTGCGAGGAAGGAGCTGAGTATCAAAGGGACATCAATAAGATTAGGTTTGACCTCCCCGTTTATCCTTTATTCCCTATATTTATGTGGTTACAGATTAAAGCAGGCACACCTAAACAATTGTTGATTGGTTAAAATCTCATGTTCAGACACTCTAAATAGTTGCTCATTGGTTCACGTCTTTTGGCAGCAAATTCTTCTTTGTTCTGTCTTATGATCAGCATTTCTGTCTTCAGCATCTATGAGAAGGTACATCAAGTTGTTACATATCTTCAGCTTCCGAGGGGAAGCATCCGTGAGAAGGACCAATGAGTTATTACTTAAGAGTTATTGCTACTCTTTTTGCTAATTCAAGGCAAGGTAGGAACAGCACAGTACACAGCAGGCACAGTACAAGACCTCATACTGTTCCCTGATAGCAAGGATTGTTCAAACCTCCTATCAATAGATTGTGGCCTCGCTCTTCTAAAAATTCCTCTACAACTGCTAACTCTGTTAACAAATTTGTGTGTTAAGGCTAATTCAACTTTCTCTATGGTCTTTTTTGCTGCAGTAATCAACTGTCTCTCATCAGTAGAGGAAGTGATTCTTGATAACAATTCAAACAAAGGTCGTATTTGATGATTAGTTATCCCTAAGTATGATCTAAGCCAGCCTATTGAACTAACCAATTTCTGTACATCAGTAACTGTTTTAACTTCAGTATCTAATTTCACAGGTTGGGGCACAATGTGAGTATTGGTCACTAGCAATCGAGTATTTCCAAGTCATCTTTTTCAGCACTTCTGGGGCAATAACCAAACCAAAAGCTCTCAAACTGGTTACAGCACATTGTTCAAGGGCTGATAATTGTTGTTTATTCTCAGATGCCAGCAAGACATAATCTATGTAATGATAACAATAAGAAATACTAAACTGCTTTCACCTCTTTAATAAGGCTTGTGCCACAAACCATTGACAAACAATGAGAGTTTCTCATTCTTTGAGGTAGCATTCTCCATTGGTATCTTTTCAATGGTTCAGCATGATTTAAAGATGACACAGTAAAAGCAAATTTTTCCTTATCCTGTTGAGCCAGTGGAATAGTAAAAAACCAATTCTTTAAATCAATGACAATTATTTCCCATTCCTGTGGGATCATTGTGGGAGTCAGAAGACCAGGTTATAAAGCTCCCATTTGTTGCCATTACAGCATTTATTTGCTGTGAATCATGCAAAAGTCTCCATTTCCTGATTTCTTTTTTTATGACAAAAACAGGTATTCCATGGGCTGAATGATTCTTCAGTATGTCCAGCTTGTAGCCATTCTGCAACTAGTTCTTGGAGGGCAGTAAGCTTTTCAGTAGTGAGGGGCCATTGGTCTACCCAGACAGGTTTATCTGTTAACTATGTCAGGGCTAGAACTGGGTATTTAAGGCCCTGCATCACAGTGGCCCCTGTTAAAATTCCATAATGATTTTAAAACCCCATTGGGATAAACAACCTCGTAAATATCTCATAAATTATGTGGGGCATTAGCAACATAAGGCCTGATGTTAGCTTGTTGGCCATCAGAATTTTTTACATTAATCACAATGGCAGACAAACCACCTGTAGTTAAACCACCCAACCCAATGATTCCAAAACCTGCTTGAGTGAGGGGCCATGATTGAGGCCAAAAAAGTTATGAAATTATAGTTACATCTGCTCCCATTTCAACCAAACCTGTTGCTGATATTGTCTCTGGATGATGTTCCTTGGCTGTAATGATGCATTCTTTTTCCGGGCATTGATCTGTTACTTTTTGAGTCCAAAACACTTGGGGTGTTCCTGTGGATCCTGTTATAAATGTGAATAAAATAAACAACAAATTTAAAATTAAGCAGCAGTTTTAGTAAAAATTTAATATAAAATTACAAAAATTTGACAATAATTATTTAAATTTGGTTAAGGTTCTGATAAGGCATGAGCAAAACCAACCGGGGTATGGGGAGGGCTTCTCACCCTACCTCATGCACAAAACCAAACAATTCAAACTACACTTCTATACTATCTGCTAATACATATTCATCAATGTTTCCCCTAAGTTTCCTCCTATTTTCCAATTTTAAAAATCTATGTCACTGTACTTCATGGTACATGCTTCACTTGTTGCCAGGGGGTCTTCTGTCTTCTTTTGGTGGTCTTTTGGATGAAGGCTCACAGTCCTCCTCGTTGTCCTCTGGAAAACCTCTCTTACTACACATGCATATTAAACTTGTATTATGTAGGCGAATACCAAGTTTGAACATTAAGGCAATAAATCTGATATAATTAACAATGTTCCTGGAGTTTCCCCAACTCTCCTAGTCTTACAGATAATTTTAGCTAGTCTTTTCTAAGTTTCTTCATGTATCTCATGAACATCTGCAGGAGAAGGGGGAACCCCCTCCCTCTCCTTTTTGCCACTACTTTTATTACTATTTTATTATTTTAAAATATTGATTACCGTTTCAATTTTATCAGCATGAATCATACCTATTTACCACAGTTTCCGCCATTTCTCTTTTCGTTCACATTGATTAGTGCTCTGTTAAAAGGTTATATCTTAATATCTCTTATAGTTTCAACAATATTATTACAAAGTTTTGTTTTCCTTTTGCCGCTAATTCCGGATCTATAGGCATTGCTGTGATTTGCATCTCTTAAATTACTGAGTAAATTAACCTAATAAAACATAAAATTATACAAAGCAAAAACAAAAGTCTCAAAACCAAGCATAGTAACATAAATCCTAACTTTTTTACCAAACACCTTTAATGAGGTTATCCCACCAATCTTTCAAAATTAAATTTAGGCTGTCCATGGATTGGTAGGGGTCAGCTTCAGGACTTTTATACCAGCACAAATCAGTTTGATTATCCCATTTACAATTTACTTCTTTTGTTTGTCTTTAACATCCAGTAAAACTTCAGGTTGCCAGGTCCCAGCACCACTATCCAAATCTACAGCTAAACTAAATCCACAGATGGTATACTCCACCTCCCTGGCAGAGTTCCCTCCCTCTTAAGCTACACAAACTACTTTAATCACTTGGTGACCTAAAGTTTATTTTCCAGGCCGCCCTGCCTCTTTCAAAAATTTGGGTATAATTCCCCCTTCAAAAAGTGCTCTGGAGCCAAACCCCCGCCCCTCTACAGCCACCCCTCAGCCACTTGACCTCTTCCACAAATCAACATTCCAACAAAGTCAACTCAGTTGCGACTTCTTGTGTTAAGTCTATCTTTAAAACTTAAAAACATATATATTATAAACAGAAGGTACACAATACTACAATAAAACAAAACAAATTTTAACAATAATTCAATTGTCGCTGCCAGTGATAAACACAATCTTGATGCTAATTTGTAGCTATCAGTGGTCTATTGTGGATTCAGTGGGTGACAACTTGAACTTCTGTAATAACAGGTGTTCTTCCAGCACGATTGTGCCACTCTCACCAGCTCAAGAAATGATGAATATGCTTCTCTCAATGGTGTTCTGCCTCTGGACACAGTGGGGTTACTGTCAGTGGCAAGTTCAAAACTGCTGGCAAGCTGGTGCTTAAACAAAGGTTAAATTGAACTTCCAAAATTATTAAATTTTGGCACTGAAGTTCGTGGTTTATCATTTTGCAAATGATAATCCTTATTTATATTAAATATAGACATCCTTAACTTATAGTAAAATTATTTTTATAGCCTGTTACTTTATGTCTTAATACAAACTTATCCTAAATTTTTACATGTTCCAAATTTTTTTCTCTAAACCACCACATTTAGCATTATTTTGAGTGTGTACTGCAAACGCTTGGGCCATGGTCTGGCCATACTTCACATTTTGGTTGTACTTCAAGCAGAGATTGATTATCCCTTTCCATAGAAGACTCAACAGTACTGCAAGGCCCCACAGTTTTATGATACCTCTGCCTCCTCCACCTACCGGGGTGCTTCCAGCAGAGAGGGGTACCATATGTTGTAGTGTGTTTTTATTGTGTTTCCAATTGCAGCTCAGTTTTAATGGTCAGTTTTATATACCCTCCATATTTTGTATTGTTATAGTATATTTTATCCCTAAGGGATTGTTCCTTTCCCCCTGTATAGTTGGTTTTGCCCTGGTTGTCTATCTTCCCTAGACCTGCCCTTCCCTCCTCCTACAGAATTGTCAATCCTTCCCTAACCCTGCCCCTTCTTCCAGACCCTTCCCTGTCAATCCCCCATCCTTTGATGCCCCAGTGGTTAAACTGCTCCCTCCCCTTGTGTTCTTTCATTGCTCTGTGCATTGTACTCCCTGCCTCATGTTCCTCCCCCATGTCACCCTTATTGGTTGGGAATTGTATCCTCTCCCAAGACCTCCCCCACTTGTAAGCCCCTGCAAGCCCAGGTTCTCTGCCTTTTTCTGTCCCTGACCCTCGGGGCAATAAACACCTTTGGAAATCACACAGAAGACCTCTCCCTGTTCCTTGTCCCTGCCCTTGACACCTGCCTCCTGTGCTATAGAGCAGCTGTGCCCTACAGCTGCACCCCGGATTGCCTGGCTGTCTGTGTGCCCTGCACCCCGGATTGCCTGGCTCTGTGTGCCCTGCACCCCGGATTGCCTGGCTCTCTGTGCCCTGCACCCCGGATTGCCTGGCTGTCTGTGTGCCCTGCACCCCGCATTGCCTGGCTCTGTGTGCCCTGAACCCCGGATTGCCTGGCTCTGTGTGCCCTGCACCCCGGATTGCCTGGCTCTCTGTGCCCTGCACCCCGGATTGCCTGGCTTTCTGTGCCCTGCACCCCGGATTGCCTGGCTTTCTGTGCCCCACAGCTGCACCCCGGATTGCCTGGCTCTCTGTGCCCCACAGCTGCACCCCGGATTGCCTGGCTCTCTGTGCCCTACATCTGCACCCCGGATTGCCTGGCTCTCTGTGCCCTACAGCTGCACCCCTGATTGCCTGGCTCTCTGTGCCCTACAGCTGCACCCCTGATTGCCTGGCTCTCTGTGCCCTACAGCTGCACCCCGGATTGCCTGGCTCTCTGTGCCCTGCACCCCGGATTGCCTGGCTTTCTGTGCCCCACAGCTGCACCCCGGATTGCCTGGCTCTGTGTGCCCTGAACCCCGATTGCCTGGCTCTGTGTGCCCTACAGCTGCACCCCGGATTGCCTGGCTTTCTGTGCCCTGCACCCCGGATTGCCTGGCTTTCTGTGCCCCACAGCTGCACCCCGGATTGCCTGGCTTTCTGTGCCCCACAGCTGCACCCTGGATTGCCTGGCTCTCTGTGCCCCGAACCCCGGATTGCCTGGCTCTCTGTGCCCCACAGCTGCACCCCGGATTGCCTGGCTTTCTGTGCCCTACATCTGGCACCCCGGATTGCCTGGCTTTCTGTGCCCCACAGCTGCACCCCGGATTGCCTGGCTCTCTGTGCCCTGCACCCTGGATTGCCTGGCTTTCTGTGCCCTGCACCCTGCATTGCCTGGCTCTGTGTGCCCTGCACCCCGGATTGCCTGGCTTTCTGGGGGCAGCCCACTCCTGGCGACGGTGCCGGGAGCTCGCTGGGCTGAATAACACCAGCATCGCATCACCATCGTCTCGGCAGCAAGGACGTTCTTCAGGGGTTCCATATGAGCTTACTCAAATTGCGTGCCGTCCTTTAAATGCTTCCCAATTCGTCGCTTTAACTGGCTCGGATCCACAAGGGACTCGATTACATTTGCGACACTCAGTCTTTTTAATATTTGCCTGCCTTGATAACTTTTCTTTTAATCCATATCTCCACAACATCCACCCTTCATAAAACTCCGGTTCTAATATTTCTCATTCCACTCTCTTGTTTAAAGTGTGTTCGGTTAAAATCTGTTCAGTGTGTTTACACCCTGGACACAACCCTTCTGGAGGATAACCCTTGCAACGCTGATAATACCATCTCTCTTTACAATAGTTACATTTAATGTTTACAAAAGAATAGCAATTACAATCCTTTTCAACACAAGTCATTTTATCTCCCGGCATTTTGGCTGAGAAGCAATTCTCAGTCTCTTCCTTTCTGTTTTTTGCCGGGAGATGCTATATGGTGGCTGCCAAAAAAAAAAAAACTTCTCAACACTTTTTGTTCACTTTTTAACACATGAAACATTCCTAAGTAATTTGTTTCCCTTAAATCTAAACATACTTTTATTTGTAGCTCTATGACCTCTGTGTAGTCATATATTAATCCTTCCCCTGGGTCCCCATTAAAAAAAAAAAAAAAAAACAAAACCCAACAAAAAACCCCACAAATAAACAAACAAACAAACAAACCCAAAACAACCAAATGAACACAAAACTAAGCAGGACTTTGTATATTTGTTATTTTCAGCTCTAATTTTCACTCTTCTTTAAATAAAGCCCCTGACACTCCTATTTTCTCAAAACCTTTTTATATCCTGCTTTCTTCTTTTGCAAAATTTCCATAGGTGTTTTTTCTCGTAGCAATAAAACCAGGTAAGTCTCAAGTCATCAGGGGTAAAATTTAAATTACTTTGATGTCTTAATGCTTTTGTGAATCTTTTGGTGTTTGTACCCTTCTGTGTTTTCTTCATTGTTTTAAAAACTTCTCTCTCTTTACTCGTTTCTTTTTCTTTATGTTTAACTCTCATACACATGCAAGTTTTGCACACAAACCATTTTTACACTTTTTGTACAACTTTTTGTAGCGCTTGCTCTAAATTTTGCAGTTCATCTAATATGCCCATTATTTCTCCCCAAAATCCAATACTGGGGTTCATTTTTAAAAGCCAGTGCAAATTTCTTTAAAATGTTTCTCTGTGCTAGGATTTACTCAATAATCATTAAAATGTCAACACCATACCCGGGGGACTGTCCCAGAGAATTGCTCCTTTCCCACTCAGAAACCTTCTAATCCTGCGAGCCTCAGTCCTGAGTACTCGCTCTTAGCTACAAGACACCCCACTTGCTCTTGCCCTGGTCTTTGGCAGGTAAATAACCAGGAATTCCTGGTACCTGGGAAACCCTCACTCACTCTCTTGATTTGTGGTTTAATCCCTTCTGATACTTTTTTATCTTTTGTTTGCTTAAATTAAACTACACTCGCTCACCCTTTAGATATGCACAGCAGGGTCAGCACATACACCTTTTGTGTTTCCCTCAGTATCTCCTAAAGCCCCCTGTCCTGCCAATCTTTTCATTTCTCCAGCTTCTTCCTGATGTTTCCCGAAGATTTTGCCACAAACTGCATTTCTAAAAGAACCTGCCCTGCTGCAGAATCGGTATCTATACCTGAGTATAATTGCAAATCCTTCTTTAATCTCTCCAACCATTCTGCCGGGGACTCATCCTTTCCTTGATGCTCACTCAAAGCTTTCCCTATATTGTACCCCCTGGGCACTGCCTCCCGAATTCCTCGAATAATCATCCCCGGAGATCACTCATATTCCGCCTATGCCCTGGATCCTGATTACTCCAATTTGGATCCTGCATAGGCCATTTCTGATTCCCCCAGTCCGGTCCCTGATGTTCTCTATCCCAAATCCACATCCCTGCCTGTCTGATCATTTCTCTCTCTTCTGCTGTAAACAAAATTCCTGGAATAGACTGCAGTTCCACCCAGGTATATGTGTTCGGCCCCAAAAACTGATCCAACCTCTCTGCCACCCCAACAGGATTTTCTAACAACTTACCCATCTTCTCAAACTCCCTGACATCCCCTGTATTCAGGGGAACACTCACATAACCAATAGGTGATTCCTGTCCTGGATTTGCCATCGGAACCTCTTTGAGAGGGTATAATTTATCTTCCCTTTCTGTTTCCTCATCATCCTCATCATTCCCCCCACCCTTGTCCCCTCCTGCCTCTGGTTCTATGTGCCACCGGTTCCTTTCCTCTTGAATAGCAAGGGCATCTGGATTCACAGGGGGATCCTCTGGGACTTGAGGCTGAGCTGGCTGGTTAGGCTGCCCATAAGGGGGTGGGAGATGATCCAACAGGTCCCATGGCTCCTGTCTGTTCTTTCTGACCACTTGCCCCTTAGTTAATAAAGGATACAACGAGTAACCCTCACTTTCCTGCCTCTGAACAACAAATTCACTCCTCCTCTGAGGGATCCATAAGGCAGCATACTCAATCTCTTGATTAAGAGGATCTTTTGAATTCACATATACATTTAAAGCCTGGCAAATCCAATCTTCAAATTATCTGAATTTTGACCAATACAAATTATCTTTCTAGATCATTTCTTTTGTCCACTCAAACATGCAATATATATTGAATCATTTTCTGCTTACTTTTTCCCCTTTGGGATTCCCATGCATCCCAAAACCGTTTCATTATCCCCAGTGGACTGTCCTGAGGAATGCTCCCTTCCTGAGAACCCTCCCCATGGTTCCCAGATACTCCAAATCTCTGCGAATTTTTTCACAATCTAGCACCCCTGGGTCCAAGGACTTACTCTTTCCCTGACCCATCTCTGGTGGCAACGAACCAAGAAATCCCCGGTACCAGGAAAATCTTGGTTTCCCACACTCACCCTGTGGTTCAGCTTCCTCACTTAATACTCTGTTACACGGCCTTCTCCAACTACTTGTTCCACACCTCTCTCACTCCCTCTCTCTCTCTCTCTCTCTCAATCTATCCTATACTTTTCTGTCCACCCCTTCCCATCATCTTAACCACGTATTAAACTGCCAGCTACCAGCCTTTCAAAGGAAATTGAACCTACCCAATCGCTCTCCTTCTTAGTCTCTCTACTGAGTAATCAAATCACTCCTCCTCCTCAAGAACCTTCCTGCAGGTTCCTGAACCAAGGACCCCCATTCCCCTTTTGTTGGTCCCTCCCGGGGTCCCCACTCGTTCTTCCCTTTCACTTCCCTCCTTTCCCGGCCAATTCCTTCGCGGGATTCTCGGAAACGTGGTACTGGGAGGTCCCCACTCGCTTCGGGGGTCCGGGCTACCCAGCCCCTGTCTCAAACACTCCTCACACACACACACAAGCACATAGCTGCCCCCCTACCCAACCCCGTGATACTCACAGTCTCCTTTTCTCACGAGGATCTTTGTGCACAAAGAAGTTTTATGGGTACTTTCCTCCTATAAGCCGGCACTCCAATGGGAGCCTTCTTGCACGCCTCCAGTAACTAACTGCTTTGCTTATGCACTATTATTTTGGAACTCCTTCTCCGAGGGAGCCTGGTCTAGCCCTGGGACCACTTTAAAAATCGGTGGGGAGCTCCTTCCCTGGGACTTGACGTCCTTCCCCCAGACTTGGAGTCCTGGGTTTCGGCACCAAAATTGTTATGAATGTGCTGCCCAATTATCCAATAATAAAAACCAAACTAAATTTAAATGTAGCAGCAATTTTAATTAAGCAGCTTGGTTATACAAAAATCGAATACAATCAAATAATTGCTAATAGTAGATAATAAATTGGTTTGGTTAATAATGCATAAGCAAAAATACAAACCGCGGGGTACGGAGCAGGACTTGGAATCCCGCCTCATGTACAAACGAGATAACCCCGAGCTGGTCCCTTTATAGTGTGTGCCACCACCCATCTCCTCCTATTTTCGATTTGTAAGATTTGCATCACTGTTTTCATCACCACCTTTACTACGCATGCTTCACCATCTCTTTTAGGCGATCGTGCCATTTTTTGGGGGTCGTCAGAGGAAGGCTCATCCTCTTCCTCCCATGTCCTTTGAATAACCTCTCTTATTGCTCCTGCGTATTAGGCTACCTTTTTGACTACACATGCATATTAAGCTTGTATGATATAAGCAAATACCAAGTTTGAACATTTCAGCAATAAATCTCATATAATTAACAATCTTCTTGGAGTTTCCCCAACTTTCCCCATCTTACGGATAAATTCAGCTAGTCTTATCTAAGTTTCTTCCTGTATCTCATGAACATCTGCAGGAGAAGGGGGAACACCCTCCCTCTCCTTTTTGGCACTACTTCGTATTACTACTTTATTATTTTAAAGTATTGGTTACTCTTTCAATTTTATCAGCATGAATCATACCTGTTTACCACAATGGCTATTTTTTTTGTCCTGAATTAGGAACCACTTTAAAAACAGGAAAAGCCATAGGATTATCACAAACAGCATTCATATCAACACTCTGCATATCTGATGTTTTTGGTGGACCTATTTTTTCTCATTAATCCCAGTCCCCCTTTTCAGTTGCTTTCTTCTTAACATGTTCCCAAAATTGTAAAGGTTGTCGGGCGGTTACAGGTACTTGTCAGGGAGGTAAATTCCAGGGAGCAGCAGGCTTAGATCTGTTACAAGGTTTGCAGCAAACAGATCCCTGGACTGGTTCAGATTTTCTGGTTACTGGCATTTCATACTCACTATCAGTGGTAGGCGATGGGGGATACAGTGTTAATGATTTTCTTTGTTTGTGCAGTTCAGAGGGAAGTGAAAGACCAGAGAGATCAGCTTGTTTTTCAACTTGTTTCTCTTTTAAGGTCATTTCAGCCAGCTGCTGTGCAGGAGTAGCATATTTCAATTTGGCACTTAATTCAGCTAGCTGCTCTGCAGGGGAAGGATACACAGGCTTAACATAGTCTTTTGGACAGATACTGAGAGGCACTATCAGCTTGTTGTTCATTTCCCATAACAGCAGTCCCCGGAGAAACCTCCACAGATGCAACTCCAGTGGGCTCTGCTTCAGGGAAGGGCACATTCTCAAGCTGAACCTCCCTTTTCTGCTGTTCCCCATTAGCTTCAATTTTTTGCTCCGACTCTCCTTCCACCTCCTGCTCTCTCTTATCCTGCTCTGTTTTCCATTCTTTCAAAGTCTCATAGAGCACTCTCCAGGCAGTAGATAAATCTGCAGCTGCTTTGTTCCCCTTTGACACCACATCCCAGAGGCTTTCCCCAATTTCTTTCCGAGCACTAACACTAAAAGCAGTACTTGCATCAGTTTCAAAATCTTGTGACTTTGCCCACAACAACCTACTTCAAAGGGCACAGTCTGTAGTCTTAATGCCTTTTCTCTTCAACAAAGTTTTCCATGTAGATAAAACACTCTGCTCTTTGCTTGATAAATTATTTCCCATTATGTCCCCAGCAGCTCACCTTCATTCCAAGTGTCAAAGTTAGGTCTGGACTGGCAGCTTCCCCTGCTGCTCTCAGCTTTGCTGGGCTCTGTCTCCGCTGTGCTCTGCCCCGTAGCCCATCACATCAAAGGTCACCACATGTCACTGTAGGGATGGACACAAGACACCGGGCAATGTATCAAAAGCTTCTCATTTATTTGCTGTCTGCTCCCTTTCCATATATTTCTAAACAAAGTGTGTACAGAACATATTTCTAAACAAAGCCCGTGCTCAAATTATTGGTTAATTAAAGCAGCTCATCATGTTCATTGATACAAAACAATTAACATCAATATATTTGGCAAGCATTGATAAAAAATCTAAAGGAATGTGTATTCATTTCTGTTTCTTTAACTGCAAAACTTTAACTGAAAATACCCTTTTAATTGTCTCTGTTTTATTGGTTCCCATGCTGATGGCATTGTCTTCTTCCTTTCACAGGTATACACGAATCTTACCAACTTCTTTTGCTAGCTCAGTCATTTGGCTCACAGACCCACTGTCAGCCCCTCCTAGAGTACAAGATTAATTCTGCCAAGCAGATGATTATTAAACTGCAAAACACACCAGTTTGTGGGCATCTGAGAGAACCCCAGCACAGTTCAGGCACCTATAGCTGGGATAATTGATGCAAACACTCGGGCTCCTAGGTTCCAGGACTCTACATTATCATCACAGTCGGGGCTGTATGTGTGTGTGCTGCGTTTTGCTCTCACTCAGCTGCGCAGCGATGGCAAGTTGTCCCGAAAAGAGTGAAACATGGTTAGTCGCCCAAAAGTACAGGGACCTCCTATGGCCCTTCCTGGTATTCCCTTCCAAGCTCTGTTTCCACATATCAAAAACACATTGTCCATCAAGCCAATAGAAGCAGTCCCAGGTGTGATGGGCTGAGGCAGGGTATGATTGCACCAGGCAGAGGCATTGGCATAAATTCCCGTGCCTGAAACATCAAGACCAAATTTTCTGTTAGCATTAGGCCCAGTGGTATAATTTAAATAAAAACATGCAAAGGCTTGCATGGATCCAAAAATGTCCAGTCCCTGGGGTGGCAAGGAGAGGGTGAAAAAATCAGAGACCTTGTTCACCCCTAACCATCTATCATTGGCAAAATACCACTCAGCGGGCCTATTATTCTTTTTGCGATATTTATCATTGCACCACCACAGTGGCTCTATCCGGCCTGGGGCAGTACAATCCCTGTGCATTGTTTCATTGTATAGGGTATCCCATTCAGTCTTCCCCAAAGGTATAGCTACTAGACAAGTCTGGAAAGGATCACCAGGGGAAGTCATGGACAGGCACAGTGTAGATTCATTCAAAGCTTGAGCTAGTGTAAGCCATACATTGCGTTCAGGAAGGGGTGGCATAGCAACCACTTCCTCTTTGTAGAGAATCCTTAAGCATAAAAGGGTTAATATTTGAATTCTCCACATCTTGTCTTGATTATAGCTTGCTTATCCCACAATTTAACAATCAGGTTATCTCTTGTTTGATTATACACAGTAATAGCTAAAGCACGTTGATCTACAGATTCTATTCTCTGCAAAAATCCCTGTAAATCAAATTCCCGGAAATGTCTAGGATCAGAGAGGTGCTGCCGAAGCACTTCAGGCCCTAATTGATCCCTAATAAATGCAAGTGGAGTAAATGATGTAGTAATCTCGTGAAAGCAAAAATAACATAAAATGCTAGCAATATATGAGATTCTACGAGTAGTTTGTACCCTACACCGCAGACAAACAGCAGTCACAACCGGGCAACAGCTAAAATTATATGACCGGCACCGTGCCACCCTTTCTATGCGTCCCTCTGCACGAACCCGAGTATAGAGCAATGCCTGTGTCACATCATAAACATCCCCATCACTACACTGCTGCAACAACAGGCTAAGCACTCTGCGAGTTCTTTGAACATGTCTTTCGACTGCTTCTGGGTCTTCCAGCTTGCGATGGGTTAACAAGTCTTCTCAGGCTGGGTAGAAGTTGGCATGGGTGGTTGCAGGCTCTCAGCAGTTTCGGATTCAGCTATCCGAGAAAGGTGGAGGCGAGGGTGAAGCAGGCGAAACTGCAGGTGGAGTGCCGGGTGGATCAGGATCTTCAGGAGAGGTCTTCAGGGGTTCTCTGAATGGTCAGGATCAATAGGTCCAGGATCAAAGGGATAGTCCTCCGGACCGTCCTGGTCGCTATCCTCACTGTAGCTGGCAGCAAAAGCCTTTGTGACAGAGCGGGGGTGGGCCCCCCTTCCCTTTCCCCGTTAGAGAGGAGCTGGAGCAGCAGGCGGGGGGGCCGGTGAGGGAGATAAACACTGAGAAGCAGTTTCATCGGTATTTAAAGAATTCTGAGACTCCTCCAAAGTAGAGGAGCTAGCAGCAGTCTGGTTTTTAGCAGCAGTTTCTTCAAGTGTTAAGGTAGTCTGAGAATCTGCCTTAGCAGCACAGGGTTTCACTGCCTTTTGGGAATTTTCTTGAGCCTTCAAGGCTTCAAAAATTACTCTCCAAGAGGGTAGCATTTGTGCGGCGCCTTTATTTCCTCTCGTAGCCAAGTCCCATAACTTAACTCCTGCTTTGTCCCACAGATCTGATGTAAAGATCGTGGATTCTGTGACTCCCGGGACTTCTCCCCTACCCAACATAACAAAAGTTTTAAATCATGCGAGGGCAGAGTTTTATCATGCTGCCGCAGCAGCTTAAGCATCAGTTCAAAAACGTCTCTTTCTAGGCCAGAAATCCCCTGCCCCATAGCTCCCTGCAGCGGTAAACCCCAAACCCAGCATTGGTAGCTCACCTCCTTCTCCTGGAGGATTGGTCGCCGGCCGGCTTCCCGCTTCTTTCACTCTGTTCTGCAGGGCGTCGCCACAGGATTGCTCAGCTAGGTGATGATCATTCCTCACATGGGGCACCATTTGATGGCAATTGACAAAGAGACGTGGACTCCATTGATTACTCATATGAAGCTGGTTTATTGATTCGCCTAGCCGAGCTTATATACCCTTGCATTATATAACAAGTAATATTTGCCAAGTGATATTGCTTAACATATGCCTCGCACTAACTAACACAGGTATGCCTAAAATGCACTAACACAGCAAGTTTCTCAAAATCCCGCTTCCCTTTGCCAAGGCTTGAGGCCTAGCGAATCCACTTCTGTCATGAGCTGAACAGTACTACCAGTTCGGCTCTCTAGCTGCAGGCCCTGCAGGCCCACAGCAGTCAGCTTCCCAAAGAATGTGGTTAAGACACGGGAACACAAGGATCGCAGCACAGTGAAAACTCAGCAAACTGCAATCATCTTCTATTTCTGTTCCAGACTTCTTGTACTCAAGAAGCTGTCTGGTCAGGCTTTGCTTAATTTCCACGTCTGCAAAATCAACTCAAAACATGAAGGAGAATCTGAGGTTTAATTTAAAAATGAAACTGTCTTACAAAGAGGGATGTGTGGGCATGGTGGAAGAGTACGAGGGGCTGTACCACACGTCAGCATGTCTGATAGCAACAAGCATTCACAGCATGGGAAGCACCATCAATTCACTGCTCTGTGCAGGTCTGCTAATGCCAGCCAGTGCTGTTATGAACAAATCCAGCCTCTGCACTGAAGAAAACAACAGAGCTCTGTAATGGCTTTCCAGTCAGAGCACCCTAGAGCACTGGGATGTGTGCCTTGGCTTTTTCAGTAAAAAATCATCACCAGAAAGGCTTGAACTCCCCTGCTGTGCTGCTGGCAAACATTACACAGACTAATGGCAAAGCAATGTGCAGATGTTACTACATGGAAGGAATTGTCACTCTCAAGCTAAAGTGCATTCAGAATAAGGTTTATCCATCAAATACACATTCTGAAATCAGAGCAGGCTGGTCTGATTTACTGGGCAGAAATCTTGAACCAGTAGTAATCCCTCAGTATCTTCCTTTTGGGAGAGGGCCTCTTTGAAGAGGTGCTAATTCTGATTTAGAGCTTTCAAGTGACAGGGAACTCACAGCATCACTAGGGAAAGGCAAGATGCCTTGATCTTGCTTTGTGTAGAGAATTTTATGCACACAGACTTAGAGAGTTGTAGTAAGTCAGGAAGAATGGAAGCATGGAGTATCCCCACAGGACAAAAGACAGCCAAGGAGTACCCAAGAACTGACTTAAAACTCTGATCTCCATTCAGGTGTCAGGGAGCAAAGAAGGAAGGAAAGCACTGGGTTAGAAGTAGTAACCATGGGGCAATTCCCAGGAAAACCGCCAGATGCCAGTTGTGCCCTGGGAGCAAACCATTCTCCCCACCAGAATGTGCGCAGGTGGAGCAGCAGAACCTGAAGCCCCTGTAGCACGTCACCTTGAGGCACCTTTAGGCAGCCCACAGGATAGCCAACCCATTTTTAGATGTACTAATGACCTTTGGCACGTCAGCTTTGCTCAGGTGACTGGCACAGGTGTTACTACCCTCAGATGCCAACCACAGTTTCACTTGCATGTGTTGCACCTTTACACGTATCTGCTTTACTCTTCCCACACTCATTTCCACATGGATTATTGTTACAGGGGCAGAGGTTCTCACCATCCTTTACTGTGAGAAGAGTGCAGTATCACTAATTCTACACAGAATTCAAAAGATGTTTGTGTTGAAGCAGAAAGCTTTTTGGCATAGCACAGGGAAATTATAACTTACCAGGAATGCTCAAAGACTCTCTGGTTCCTTAGGATGAACCAGCCCTGTGTATTTTGGGATAAGGATATTAGGAATTGCATTGTTTTGCTCTCATGTTCTGAAATAAAGCTACGACTCAGAATGATGCTTTCAGTATTATGTAATTTCAAGTTTTTTTCAGTAATTGAACAGTTTTGGTTTGTGTCAGTTGGCAAAATGAAGAGCACAAAATGTCTGCATCCAGTGAGAAGCAGAAATACACCACTTGTCTGTTTTTCAGGTGAAATTAAATATGGCAACTTTTTTCCAAGTGTAAATGCAAGCAGGAAGAAAAAAACCCCCAGATTGTTACATGTGGTGGTCACTTCTGTAAATTTAGAATTGTATGCCTCTTAAAACAAAAAAGGCTTGAAATTGCTTTTTAAGAAAATGTGTATTTTGCTCAAGCCTAGTAGTTAAGAAACCAGGCAAAAACATGGTTATGGGAAGGAGGAAAAATGTCTATGCATGTGCACACGCATGTTCTGGAAACCACAACTTAGATTCCCAGCCAGAGTTCTGACACAGCCAATGACCTTACTGTTTGCTACAGCTGTTTCCTGTGGAAAAGCTATTCCAGTACAGGGAAGCACCGTGCAAAGCTGTGATCAGACAGAAGTAAGTTATTTATCACCTCTAGTTTTACTTGTGTGTTGCTGCAAGATCATCTGTGTCATGCAGTCCAGGTGGCTAAAGACCATAACAAAGTCACAGCTTTCTCCATGTGTTTCTCTGTGTGCACTGGCATTATGGACCACATCTCCCCACATTCTTGTAGGTAGCCAAGGGTTTCCAGAAGCCATGGCCTTTGGACATCTTCCAAAAGCCAGCATACCCAGGGAATCATGCCAGGAGCAGCTGGAACAGCACAGGATGCCCAAGCTGTAGGCCTGACAAAAAGAAATTTGGAAAACTCCAGTGCTTGTTACTGCTATGACTGTGTGTGGAGGCTGGGGAGGCACAGTGAGCAACCACAACAGCAACACGAACACCCAGGGAGCGAGAGCAGCCTGCAACCATAAATCCCTGAAGGGGCTTGATCACAGGGACCGTCAGTGCACGTGGGGCCTGACATACAAGTGTAACTGCCCCTTTCAGAACAATGGGTTGGTCATAATGCTAAATGGTGGTATCTTCCTCTGTATCTTTATTAGTGTTCTGTAGTTCACACACAAAAAAATTTCTGGCTAGTAGCCCTTATTGACTTCTAAAAAGTTATCTATGCATTTAAGTATTCAGATTTGGTTAGATTGTAGTCGAATGAAGCTTGCTGGACTTGAAAGGAAGTATTGCGTAGCATTTGAGGAGTTTAGTTTTAAAAAACCCACAAACCTGGTATTTCCAGGCAAAATTGCTTTAAAAACCTTGTTTTTTGAGAATGATAGTATAATAAACTGGATGCCTTTTTTTTTTTTTTTTTCTCCCAGTGTTAATTTAGAATGGATTAAGATCTGCACTGTCTGTTAAGGAAATGCATCAATTACACCTTTCTGAGAAGGTCAATTTTTGTAAGTGAGGCCCAGAAGTGTGTCCTTACACAGGTTTGCACTGAACACCCCTGTGTTGCATTTGCACGCTTTTCCCCTTTTTAGCACAATGCCACGAAATGCCACTTACAAATGTTATTCTTCCTAAGCCCCCTGCCACTGGATGCAGTACAGCATTTCCTTCCTACTCGGAATTTCATTACATGACATCTCAGGTTTTCAATCACAGTACCTTTACCTCAGAGACAAGTGACATGGACATTTAACTTAAGTGATGCTGAGGAAACTATGCTGGGAGAAAAGGAGACAGCAGTGTACCCCTGCATATTTCACATTTCAGAACTCAGGGAGTCTGGTGCTGACTGGGAGGCACTGTCTTACTGGACTTAATGAGTGACAGATGGAAGAAGGGAAGCCTCATATCCCCGAGTTACCAGATAAGGTCAATATAAAGGGTCTTATTAAAGCAGCTTTACAAGAATATGAGGTTAAACAGGCTCAGGCTGATAGTCAACGTGGTTCTTTGTCTTTACAACAGAACTTGAAGCTTGTAGAGTGATGACTTACAGAGAGACGAGCAAGCACTAGGTTAAGATCAGACAGTTAAGACCATCTGCCTTATTTCTCTGTCACACACAACCTCTAGCAGCAGGAAAAACTGAGCCAGTTGTAAATCAGAATTTCAACTCCTGCAATTAAGCCTAATAAACTAAAATCAGTTTCTACCATCACATACAAAGACAAGAAACATGGTGGCACTTTCTGGACTGTTGACTTATTCAGGATGCAGAGGAAGTTCCTGAACCTGCAGGTAAATTTAGAGTAGCCAGAAAAGGACAGTTTTACATTTGTCAACTCAGTAGCAGTCTTCTTCAGGCCTGGCAGATTGCAATAACTGTTAATTATCTGTTAATTTTGACAGTGAGTGTTTTCTTTATAAAAAAATAAAAATTCACAGATGACAAGTCCATGCAGGACAGCGTAAGTATTCTTTGAGGGTACCAGCTTGGCCCAAAGTGGAGATTTCCCCCAAATCAAAGCACATGGCTTCGATATGTACCTGTTGTGTAAATGAGCTTAGCATAACTGTCAGTGCCAAAGGAACAAATCTCCTGTGGCAGGCAATAAGCCACATAACAGTGATGGATTCTAATTAAGAGTAAAGTGCCTCATCTTCTTCTTCCATCTCTGCAGATCATTCTCTCCTATCACAGTCATGAACACTGTTACTGTGAAGCTTTCTGGGCACAATTTGAGCTGGCAGAACAAGAAGAAATGGTTACAATACTAATGGCCTCTGTGTAGTCCACAAAACAAGACCCTCAAAAAGTCCTTGTGCAGGTCCTGCAGCCCATGGATTTGATTCTTTGGAAGGAAGAGACAGAACCCTCCCCCCCCACCCTGTCCTTTTATTTCAAAGGAGTTTTTAAAAATAAATAAATAGAAGTTTTCTGAGTAGGTTGCCAACAAAGAAGAAAAAAAAGATTGGAAACACTAGAATGGAAGACAGAAATTATATGAGTCCAGTTCAATAGCATCAAAGCTCTGTTTAAGAAAACCTGAAAATAAGAAATTGGCATTATGGGATGAAAAAGTTTGGCCAAATAGAGTTCTCTTGCAGCAAGACCAGAGCTGCTTCAGGAATCTTCCTGGTAGTGGTGGGCTACAGGAGTTAGTCTAATTTCCAGAAGGTGTTCTGGAAGATTTGGATCAACAGAAAGTTTTCCTAGGCAGTGCTATTTTGGAGCCAAAAGAGAAAGCAGCCATGCATGTCTTTTGCAGAGCCACTCACATTGCTGGATACCAGCAAGGTGTATGTCAAAATACAGCCAAAAGTGTTCAAAGCACTCAGTTCAGTTCTCTGAGAAGTTTTTCTGTCTCAACTTGATAAACCATATGCAGACGTATCTGTGGTTTATCCTGTAATTTTATTACAGACTTGTGGAGAGAAGAGCTTAACTCAGAGACAGAGCTGACATTATCTGAGTACAAAATGCAAGGGGGAGGAGAGGGATTAAAAGAAAAACAGGCCAAATGATAGCCTCTTTTGTAATGACCCCTTCCTTCTCTTGCAGTATTAAAAGGCAGCAGTTAAAATCTGCTCTGTAAAGGAATCATTACACTGGTGCACGTGGAGCATAAACATTTGTGCACCAGAAGAAATGGCTAAGTGAGCAGTGCATATTCAGCAATTCAAGAGAACAAGAACAATAACAAAAGCCAAGAATGACTGGTAAAAACAAAGAATTGGCAGTTCTGCCTGGAGCACATTAAGACTACACCATGTATAGAAAAATACCAAAAATGCAAAACAATAACTGCAGCTAAAACAAAAAGGCTTCTGGATCAGCATTGGCACTAATCAAGAACCAGGGAGACAGAGGAGGATGTGATAACTAGCAGTCTTTGTTCTCCATGCCACCAAAAGTAATCCTGGCATCTACAAGAAAAGGAAATCGGTTTTGTTTAAAACAGAGAGCACCTTTCTGTATGGTGTGCTCATACAATGAGTTTTGCTAATTTATTGTGGCAGTGAAGTGGAAGAAGAAAACAATATTCTAGTTCAATTATAAACAATATCAGTACAATGCATAGAAGAATTTGCATACAATGCAAATTCCATCAAGTCTCAAGGTAAAAGCCATCATGTGTGCAATTAACCTTTCAGGAAGAAACAGCAGTAACTCATGATAAAAAGATGGTAAAGGCAGAAGAAACGTCTCAACCCAAGGGAAAAGGCATTTATATTATGTTCCTGTTTGCTCAGGTGTACAACTGAGAGTTTTGCACAAGCATGCACGTTACATGCTCCAGACAAACAGTGCTTGATTGTTGTGGTTCTGAGCAGAAGCCAAATAGATTGCAGTAGCTGCATGTTCAGTAAATTGATGGGATTAGAGACAGATAAAGCATGATTAACATGATATAAAGTTTACAAACTACCAAGTCACAAATTAAACAGCATTTAGAATACTAATTGTGTGATTGCATATTATATTAACAAGTCCCAAATATTTCTTCCAGAGTTCTGACCTGTCACAAAAGTTAAAACAAACCATCCAAAAGCCTGAGATTAAGAAAAAAAATGTTGTGCTGATCCTTTCTCTAATCTTACCTTACTCTGTGATGCACATACATTTTACCTGTGCATACTATCACTAAGAGCAAGGCAATTTAATCCCTGACACAGGTAGCTTCACTCAGCTCCATTCAACTGAATTCAGCTGAACTCAACTGAAAACAATACTGCACACACCCATGGTAGAGAACAGGGCCCATCTGTACACACAGAGCACAGTCCCAACTGCTGCATGGGAGCTGGAGGGAAACAGCTCCTGTACTTGTCTTATATAAAAAAATTGCACTTTGTGAGCATTAACTGTGCCACACATGCAAGACAATAGTCTTGGTCACAAAATATCCTCTCACTTTGTTTTGCCAAATTTAAAGGACACATACACCAATGGAAAGAATGGTCTTATTTTACTGTGAGTATTAAGGCAACACAAAAGTAAAATGATACATTCAGTAAAACAATAAGCTTACTACGTGCTCAGCTTTAGCACCATGCAAAAATAAGCAAGATAATGCACCTAATCATAACTACACAAGAGAAAAGGTAGTGATTTAGAAGATATATCACCAGCTGCCTAAATACTTTACCATAATCCAGAGTACAAAATTGCTGGGGAGCCCCATTTCGCAGTGAGGACTTGAAGAACCCTTCCCAGCAATTGGGAAAATCCTATGGGGTGTGTCCACTCGTAGATGAGGTCTCCAAATGCACCCTGAAAGGGGGTCCAGCTTTTATAGGTCCAAATCAGCAAGTCAAAGTGACTTGATTATATTTTTAGTGCAGAAGCACCTGGGTCTGATGGCATACTTCCCTCCCAGTTGGGGCCAGGGCCTGACCAGAGGCCAGGTCTTGGCTGGGAGGGTTTTCCCTAAAATCCCCACAAACAAGCCTCTATTAATGCCCCTTGGGAAAGTTCCTTGAAATGATACATTTCTTTCAGATAGTTGCAGAAGGTTATGTGCAAGTTTCTACAGCAGCCAGTTTGGTGATAAACAGCTAGCATAAAGCATCTCAGTTATTTGTTTTTAGCTAAACAATACTGATGGTGCTAGTCACATAATGCCCAGGATTCACCTTGTAAGTCAGCTCTGTCCTGCTGCTCAGGCCTTAGGACATCCCACTTCAAGCCCACTCTTACAGAGCTCAGTAACCACGCTCTGTACATTAACACACTGACTGACTGCCCACCCAATTCGGAACCTACTCTACAACTTTTGCCAGTAGGAGCTTACAGGATTGCTGCTTGTTCCAGTGGAAAAAGTTTCCTTCAGGGAAGGGTATTGTCTAGACATACACAACTTTTTTTACAAGACAGAAATGGTGTTTCTTTCCCAAGGCAGAACTGATGGGATACTTAAGATTGTCACTGTTACGTAAATCGTATCTCTTATACCCAACAGTAGGGATACTGCATTTTTCACTGACTATCTGTTTTAGGGGCTGAAGGTTTCCAGGCTTTTAGGACCAGTTAGAAAGATAGGCTAGATAAGCAAATGCAAAAAAGTTTACAGTACTCCTAAATCCCTCTTCCCCATTCAGATTAACATATTTTTGAACCCATGCCAGGGAGAAGTGGAACTGTAGTTATCTTAGTCCTCTAGCCTGCAATAAGGAGGATGATGTTTGATTAAACAGACAATAAGAACTTACACAACTAATGCTAATGGATATAAGTTTTTCTCTACACTGTCAATTAGATCTTAGGAAATCTGCTTACTTTTTAATGCCAACAAGCAATACAGAACACAGCAGGCTACTGGGAAAACACTAACTCTTCTCCCTTACAAGGCCTAATACTCTACATTAGCTCAAGTAGAAGCAAAATGAAGGGACAAGATGATGAGGAAGATGATGGTTGCTGTTCCTCTACAAGCCCCAAAGTCTTGCACTACTACACTTGCTGCAAAATTAGAAAAGAAAATGCTGAATGTGGTTCAAAGGCAGAAAGATGACAATGGCTCAGCAGGTATCCCTGAGATCCACTGCACAACAGCAGTGGGCACACAGTTAAGAGCAGCAATAGCATACCTAAGCTTGGTTCTCTCCACTGCAGAAGTTTGGTTACCCAGCAGAAACTCTGGCACCTCTCCATGCTGGAATTCAGGCAAAGCTGAGTCCAGTGTCTGCACTATGGACTGTTCTACAGACACAGGCTGACAGGAGGGGTGGTATAGTACAGTTTCCCCAGCTGGAGCTTCCTCCTCTGTCTCTCCCTGCAATCTTCAAGGCTTTGAAGGATTTGAAGTTTGATTGAGGTTACCTGTGTTCTCAGGTAACTTCTCCTGCAAGACTGGAATAGGAAAAAAAAAAAAAAAAGCCTCCGAACAATTCACATTCAATCTGCACTTCATACTGTTTTTAAAGCAGTGGATGTATCTTTGGAGAAGTCTTAATGCATGACTGCTGAGACAGCATATGCAAACTCAGTTGTTAATACTTGAGCCTAGTGACTGAAACAAAAAAAACATCCTCCCCTCTCCTTACAGGGACATATTTTTATTATTGGTCTGGAAGACAGTCATATGTTCGTCTAAACTGCATGTGAGTAGAAAATGTTAGTTGTAGTTTCTCCCTTAGGATATATATCTGTACAGGATAGCATGTGATTCAGCACAGAGATTCTGCAAAATCAGTCTGTGTACACCTGTAGCCTGCAAGCAGTTTTGACAGTTATTGTCTCAGAGACACGACTCAAAGAACAAGACAGCAAACCAGACAATCTGTTTTTCTCAAGAACATTTTTATTGTAAAAACAAGGGTTGACGAAACTTTTGAGTCCATAAGGAAATAGTAGATTTGTATTTTACACATAAAAATATTAAAAAATAACCATCCAGTGACCATTACAGCATTTTATAAATGACTGGAACTCAGGGCATTTTCAGTCATTTTCATTCATCATCCACAGCAATCAAAAAATCAGTTTTTTTGGTAATCCTGCAAAGTGTAAATCACATTGTTAGCAAAGTACAGAGGTCCAGCCTCCTCCTCAAGTTTTGATATCATTCTCAAGATATATCTACTCTTAACTGCTAAATGCTGTCTAACAATGGCAGTACATGATGACATTTTCTAACAAACCCAAGACAGAGTGCTAGAATCAAGGTTCACTTGAATCAGTATGTGTATTCCAAAAGTCACAGATTCTGTAATTAAGTTTTAATTGCATTTAGGATACATGTAAATATTTCTCTTTGCTCATATAAAACCCTAACCTGTTGATATGAAAAGCTAACCACTAATTCAACTTTGAAACCTAAGAAAAGCAAGTTGTTCTAAGGCTTAAACCTGTCCCACCACACATTCACTCTTAAGGATTTTTCTTATGTGCTGTCAAATCCAGGACAAATTCTTAATCTTAAATATTAATAGAATGGTTTTGGTTTTTTTCCAAACCAATAGTTTTGATATTAGATTCCTTATGCTGAATTAACACAGGAAAAACTTTAGTGCACCATCCTTTATAATCCCTGTTTTGTGTAGCTACAGCTCTGCAGGAATGCATATTAATAGGACTAGAGATGGGTGTTCTAGGGAAGCAGTGCTGCTTTTGGTTAAGGGACAGAGAGGAGATGGGCAGTTATGTCACCACAGGATCAGTGTCTCCACAAACCCTACTGACCAGAAGTAAGTGGCAGCAGTAGATACAAAGCATGCATGCTTAACACTTTTCATAGGTAGTTATCCATCCCCTGAGAATAGAGGCTGTTTTCTAAGTATTTAAGTTTGGTGAACACACCCCCACAGGATACAGAGGTTTGTTCTTGTGGAAAAGAAGCACATACAGTGGTGGCATGAATCTTTATCCCAGCAGTCAGCTCCTGGTGCCAATATATTCAAAGAGGATACCCACCAGTGAGCACTCAGTCTGTTCTGCCAACTTCTGGAGTGCTATCTCAACAGGGCTAGGGGAAAGAAATGTGCTCTGCAGGATGCAGGAATTTTCTAAGAATTTTAAGGAATGAAACTTGTTTTTCTTGGAAATTACATTTGCACATTTCCACCCCCTATAGCAATGTTGTCTCTCAAATTTTTATTTAAACCAAAACTAGATGATTATTCTTCCAAAATTAATTTAATTTTCAACTTAGATGGTAATGCCATGTAAGAATAGAAAATGAAATCCAAGGCAGCAGATTTGCTAGCTCTATCATTGGCTCTCTCCTTTACCATTTGTTGGTACTAGAGGAACTACCTTTTAAAGCTTCTGGTTCTGTCAGCCCAGCTAAGGCAGGAACAGAACACTATGGAAAATCCACATTAGAAAATACATCATGTCTGAATTTTCAGCTGGCAGAAATTATATTGCTTTTTATACCAATACTCAGAGGTCTCAAAAAGTAATGCTGACTTCCCAAATGCCTCATTTATAGCCAATCTGAAAACTCCTAGCATTTACACAGAAGCATGATTTCCTCTTGTTGAAGATGAGACTTTTGGAAAGATGTTAAAGCAATTATTGTTCTAGCTTGATACAGTTCTGGAAACTGCTCATTGTCAAATGCACAAATTCAAATACATTAAGTCACAGAAATCAAGGAAATTTTCCTGTCCTTTAGTTCATAGGTGTATTTTAGGGCATATACTCCCAAACACTTATCACAAACCCTAACATCATCTTTGGAAAAGGAGCTCAAACGCTTACATTAATTGCCTACAGTATTGTAACTTGACAAGTTCCCACGTAGTTCCCCCATAGTACTGGGGTCAGCAAACAGTGTGCAAATAGTCAGCTGATTACTTTTTTTCTTGAGATAGCCTAAAAGTAGTGAACCTAATGTATTTTACTTCTAATTTGATGAAGACTTAGAAACAACAATTCAAAGTGCCTAAAAAGTAAGTTGAACCCTAATAAGGGAGATGTCTCTCTGAACTTGAGAGGAAATACACTTTTATGGAAGTAGCTCCATTCCAAAAAAAAATCACTCAAATTAAAACTGAGTCTTCATACTGGCAATAAAAATAGCTGGTGCTAACCTGACAGCTGCTATCTAGCATATTCCAGCTGTTAAGAAGACCAACTCCAATTTTAAGAACAGTATTTGCCTCCCTATAGAAAGCCTGAGTAATTTAGTGTCTTGAGTCTTGAGCACTTTTGTTGCCTCAAAGATCTGAAATACTGTCTGGGGAAGACTGGAGGTGGGTCACAGAAGTGTGCTTAATGTTCCTTACCCAGAGTGGTTTTAGCAGTTAACTTCCTTACCTTAAGACAGAGTGAGCAGAAATCTCTCCTCTAAATCTGATCTACACTCACCAGCCTGTCATTTCACAGAATATCATGCTATGTTTCAGACACTTTTTTTTTAAGTGGTGTGAATTTAAATTACTTCCACCTAAGATATCTCAGGAAAAAGAAAGCCTATCATAATAGCCTATCATTTACTGGGGAGTACCACTCTCCATTACAGAAATTATTGGAATAAGGTTATTTCTTCTAATAGACTCCTAAGCATCACTGAGCCTTTTTTGTGCTAATTCTGTTAGAAAATAGAACTAAGTAATTCTGACCCCAAACCATGTATTAAAGGGCTTCAGCCAGTGCCCAGGGAATTAGTTCATTTAGAGATTTATTCTTCTAAAACTATGGAAGCATCCCATTCTCTCTGAGCACGTAGCTCCTATTTAAAACTAGTGACATATTACGAAATTACCTTGATCTATTCCTTCTGTTCTTTTCCTTTTTAAATTTAAAAGTGCATTTTGTTGCTCCTTTGCAGCTTCTGCAGGACAGTTGGGTCTTGGCAGCTGATTTCCTGGAGTGGGTCCTGGTCGGTTACTGAAATACTTCTGTTTCAATGCCTTAATGATAATCAAAGAAAAAGAAACAAGTAATTAGTACGAACTGCCATTTATAAAGAGATTATAGTGAAACCAAGCACTTTCAATTGGGACCTAAAAACTGCTTGAACACTTTTATACTACAGGGTGGCCGTGGGGCAAATAAAGATCGTGTTCACAATTGCTATCCACCCCACATGGATCTGTGAAGCAAGGGATAATTGTATACTCCTATTTTTAACTAGTGCTCAGACATTATGACAAAACTAGGTTATTTTGTAAGAAGTCTTGTATAAGTGGCTTCTAGCTCTGAAGAGCTTACATTCTGAATAGATCAGAAGAGATGAGGATAAAAAAAAAAACAGGAATAAAGAAAAAATAAAGGAATATTTTTGAAGTCTTGATCAGATTGGAGATCTGGAGACCAGCTGTTTCGTTAGTTTTTAAGATGGATCTTTCCCCCATATTTCTTTAACTGTGCTGTTTCTACCCTGTAAACTGTGATAAAAGCATCATTCATATTAGAGCAGAAGGCAAACACTAGTCAGCAAGATTGGTTTCATGTAGTAGAATTATATACCTTACTTTAAATTTTAACCATGAAGTGTGGTTAACAAAAAGTGGCTGTCTCTTAGGTAGTCATTACTGGTGCCAGTTACATGATGTTCAATGTCAGCTATAAATCAAACCAACACAGAAGCACAAGTTGTTTCCTGTCTAAAACTGTGGCATTATCAATAAAAAGTTTAATCTAGAAAAGTAGTATATATTCAAGTCACTATCCTACAATATGACCTGAAAAATTACTTCATTCATATGAACTACCACAGAGATGTCTCAAGCATAGCAGAACTAATTATCTGAAAGCTTATGCTGAGTGTTCTTAAAGACAGTGGCCAAAACAGCCTGAATGTGCTCTGAAAACGTCTTCTGGTAAAAAGATACAGATAAGATACAGAAAAGAAAAGATACAGAACACCCGCATTAATCTCCTGGACTCAGATCTAACCAGCAATGGGGGAGTCCTGGCCCTAAGGGGACAGTTGTTTCTTGCATGCTTCCCTATCAGAGTAAAGTGAGAGAAATACAGTTTTCTAACTGCCAACTGGTCTATCTTCCTCATCACCAAAGTCAGTGTTGTGAACTAGAACATTTTGCAAGGTTTTTCTTCAAAGTCCTTCACTTCTCCCCATCCAGAAGTAGTGAAACTGAAAGTATCGTGGAAAAGGATAATTAGGTAAGAATGGTGGTTTAATCACCACAGAATTTGATGTTTAAAAAGTACCATAAAAGTTTAAAAGACATTTTAGAAGAGACTGGATGAGGTAAGGAGAAAAACCTTTCAAACCCAGGGAATAAGATATATTAAGACTTAACCTTCAAGTTTTAGGTGACTGAATTTAACATGTCATTTGTGATGGTTGGAAGGTCATGGCTCATACACATTTCAGTTGTCTACCTTGACTCTACACTGGAAATGGGGGATGTCATTCACATGCCTCTCACAGTTCTCTCTATAAAACACTGGGATTGTGTTTCTAGTCTTCATGTGATGTTTCATTTCAAACCTGGTTTACTAGCTTCAAAACACATTTACTTGATATTAACAGTAGCTTAATGAACATTAGGACATAACCCAAGTGTACTATACCTGAGTGGCTGTTACTCTAGTGCAAGGATTAAATGTGAATAAGCCTTGAAGAAGACTGAGCAGATCATCACCAGCTGCACTGAAGATATGTTGAAGTGGCATTCCAGGGAAAGGCTTAAATGTGACATAATCTGGAAGACTTGTCATCCCCTACAAAGACCAAAAATAGAATGTATGTTTTATCCCTAGAAAGAGTTCAGCTTTTCACAGAAAGGGAACTTCATATGGCTGTCTTTCACCAGAAGCAACTCATCTTTCAAAAGCATTGCTAATACTTGGTCACTGCAATAAAATAAATGTAGGAATAGTAGGTCATAAAAGCTTTTTTAGTAACTGTTACAGTGTGAAACAGCTTTCCAAATGATCTGCCCTTCCCTGGTTTAGTTGTGACCACTCCAAAAGGAAAAACTGCTAAAGGAAGTATGAAAGAATTTTAGACTGGGTTAGACAAATTAAATAAAACTCCTTTAGTGAACTGACATGGTGGGAATGAAACTTTTTACAAAAGAATCAGTCTTCACCTTCTCTACATTAATAGAAGCTAGCTGAACATCTTGTGCATTTTGATTTTAAATGCACAATTGAAACTTTATATGAGCAATGGGAGGAGGGAAGGAAAATATGCACCAAGCAATTAAAACAAAAAATTAACTGCATACTCTTTGTGTCCTCTAGGTACAAAATCAATCCTATTGTGTTTACATTCTAGCATAAAAATTACAGAAAACTGTAATTGACAATTACACAAACATAATGCTTTTATAGTGTTTTAAGTATTTAAAGCCTTAGTTGTCACACTTCAAGTTCATCCAATTAGAATTAAATATTAACACAAAGTCAAAAATGTGTTCAATCAGCTATAATCTTGATAGTAAAGGTTTCAATTATTAAAATGTACGTGTTTGGCAATTAACTGGGGAATGCATTGTCTTTGTTGTGTTAGCCAATCTCCTATTCTCTCTTTTCCCCACTTGTATCTTAAATTTTCCTCTCCAAAGGAAGCAAAAATGTCATTTGAAAAACCTTAATGTATTCCATTTATAATTCTGGAGAAATATCAGAATTGTGGGGGGGTAGCAGTGCCTCACACAGCAGTTCTCCATTTGGCTGCAGCTCCATTTTGTGATCACACACCACAGCATTCCAGCACCATTTACAATTAGGAAAAACTGCATGGAGAGGGAGCAGAGGTGAACAAGTCCAGCAAGTGCTTCCAGAAGTCAACAACAAAACTGCCTGATCAGGGAATTCAGGCCTCCCTGTGCCTGGCAGCTGGTACAAGCTGCTCATCAGACATTATGTCCCACTTCCTGTCACTCTGTTTAATAACCATGGTTAGGTAGGTCATTGTGTGACCTGACAGTAGGTTTGGCCTGCTGTTACTTAATTTGCTGTCATCTAAAGAAAATTGTAATACTAATTTGTATTTGTTTCAGGATCATTGTTGAGTGAAATTGTTTATCCCTAAAGCTATTGGTCTGTGTTTTTTACTATTCCCAAACTACAACTTACCAAGGCCAACTTAGGTCCCTACAAGTGGTTCTTACTTCCAAAAGCAATTAAAGCCTTCCCGGTTAAAGCATCTCAGAAACATTAAGCAGCAGCAATAAGCTCACACCAGCAGCCATGGGAAACTATGCACACAGAAAGGAAATCAGGACATGTTGATACTGCTGCTATTGACCAGAGGTTTGGCAAGAGAAATAACAAATCTCAGCTGCTTCAGGAGATGAAGCAACTGCCTTCTGAAAAATCCACTCAAGTATTCTGATATAACCATTTAATTTCAAGAGCTAAAATAGAGAGTATCAAGTACTGATGTCAGTCTGTTAAAACAAAAAGACTCACAGGCCACTGTTCTTCTGTTGGAGTGCCCAGTGTTTCAAATATCCTTGTCAGCTGGTCAAGATCAGAGTCTCCAGGCAAAAAAGGAACCTGGAAGAAGGACATGGCATTGGATTGAATTAACTTCTGAACTTCAGTTTTAGAAAGAAGCTTTGAGTGACACCTCATAATTGCAAGGCAAAATCAGAACTCTGTATACCATCTTCCCACAAAGAGTTACATTGGATATTTGAGGCATTCTAGTTATGCTCAAATAGATTCTGAAGGTTTTCTGAACCCAGGCTTGGTATCATTGATAGCAGACAGCTAAAACATAACATTACACCACAACCACATTAATGTAAAATTTACTAAACGCAAGATTTTATATCTCAGTTGTCAGCCTAAAGTCAGTTGGTCAAGGTGATCTTTTCACCACCTGTTCTCTGCAGTTAGCTTTTATATATATTTAAAGTGAACCAGAACTGGATTACACAAGTTAGCCTTATGAAATGAAACGAAGGCATGAGTAGAGACTCACTAGAGAGAAAACTGTCTGATCAGTGTCACATGTCATTTAAACAAAGCAGAAGACTGAAAAGGGGATATCTGCCCAGTCCAACTTCTAGCTCGCATATCAGGCACACAATGCAAGTAAAAAGAAACTTGGTAACCAAAGCAAATTTATGAAGAATTAGAGACAGTGTTTAATTAATTAGGGCAGAAAAACCATAATGGATATCCCTACTAGACAGCATACTAAATTGTGGCATCATGAAAGCCCCTTGAATATAAACTGCTTTCATAAAAAGCTCCCAGATGTTGCATTGTCCTGAAAAAGGATGCATACATTTCAAAATATCACAGTGATAAAAACTGAACCATAACACATTATCTGTTTTGTGACAAACCAAAGAATCAACTGAATTCAAGAATTACTGGCTTACTAACTTTGCTTAAACGTATTCAACTTCAGCAGGTCTAATGCATATTTATGTGTCCATCACCAGTGCTGCTTAAAGAGCCACTGTACATTTCCATATCTCAACTGCCAATCAAATTGAACCAGCACACCCATTTGGTGTGACCAATCAAGGCAAAAGGTTTCTTTCAAGGTGTTTTCACACAGAAGGTTCTCCAGTCTGGTTATGATATGGCCACAAAAGCATTCAAAGGTACAGAAATCAAACAGAAGCCACTTAGTCATGGAAGATAAATTAGACTGCAGGCTGACTATTTCATGCCTTCAGCCATGTCTGTACCCCAGCCCTCCACTGCTCCCCTCACACTTTAATGTCTTCTCCAAAGAGCTGTATAATGAACATTCTACTTCAGTGGAAAATACTCAAGGACCATTACATTTGTGTACCACACTGAGGAGTGCCACAGAATTATCCTGATGCTAACCTTAAGCTTCATTTCAGTATTGGCAACTAACTACAGTTTAGTCTTCCACTCATTTTGAATAAATCCACAATTAAGGTACTGGTGACTATAACTGTGGAACAGTGTAAAAGGGACAGCCCATGCATGTGTCTGTGATGTTACATTTCTAGAAGGGCAGTGAACTAAAATAGGTGTCTATGGACTGCAAGAGTTACCTACTTGACCTCTCCCAAAATAAGACTTTTGACAAAAAGTTTGCTTCAACTTTTTTACCCAGCTGTTTTTACAGACTTCCAATGCTTGTGATGCTTAGGAAGCTTCAGTCTATTCCAAAAAAGAAAAAAACCTTTCATTACAGTGAACAAGCTTTTGGAAAGTTTCTTCTAGCCTGTGTTCACCTTCTGCTTTTAGCAGGAGAGAAGAAACCTGTAAAAGACTGTAGTGAATGGAAGGGCAAATACAAAATGCTTACATTTCAATACTTACTCTGAGGAGCAATTCTGCTAAAATACAACCAACAGCCCACATGTCCACACCAACACCATACATTCTAGCCCCAAACAACAGTTCTGGGGCTCGGTACCACCTGAAAAGAAAACACATTTTGGAAGAATTACTTGGCTTTGCTCTTATCAAATGCTACATATTGTAGCAATGCAAAAGCTAAAAAAGGGATATTTCTTCTGCCTATATACTTTTCAGACATTGAGGAGCTTTATTCTGCAAAGTGTTTTGTTTAAGAAAGAATGAACAAATCTGTGCACACCTCACCATAGGGTCATGTACAATCAGATTAACTGCAGTTTCAACTGACCTGATTACAAGTACTGAACTGCAGACCTGCAAGGAAGAAAGTTCTTAACATACAGGTAAACTGCAATTTTCTTAAAATTTTATGTTGAATGAATCACAGCAAGACAGAATTCCTCCCATCTTCCAAGAATCTCCGTATCAACAGACCTAAGTGTAGAGATTACTTTTATGCAAAATGATTCTTGTTGTTCTGAAACGACTCCTCACACTGCCTAAGAACAATTCAGTTTAATGAGGGTAGAATTTCTGTCTTTTGAATAAAGGTGTTAAACCAGCTTTGCCTGAATATTTTTAGTATCACAGCAGTCAGAAAACAACACATTGCATATTTTGCAGCCCCACTTTTTATAGCACACCTTAAATAAGCATGCCATAAAAAGCACTTATAAATATTTTAATTGGTTCAAGTGTTTGTCTCAAAAAAAGGTAATGTGACTAGTTCCAAAAATGGTTCTAGGTCTTGTGATTAGCAGAAAGTAGCAGCTGCCTTGCTCCAAAATCCAAGCTTGTAAGTAGATACATACTATTTCCACACACTTTGAAGGAGTATTATTTTGAGAGATACCAGAACCACCCCTGCAGATGCATACAGTAGCAGTTCTTAAGGATACTTTGTTAAACAATGCTTCTTGGTAGTTTTTTTATGCGGCTCTTGCCACATCACATGAGCAGATGCCACTCTGAATATGTTGATTTGACATGACATATTTCAAGAAACACCTATAAAACAACTAAACAATCTCTGTGTAAGAAACAAAATAGAGTCTCTTACCTTGTTACTACCTGATGTGTATAAACTCTATTTGGGCTTCCAAAAGATTTTGCCAAGCCAAAGTCAGCCAATTTTAAAACTCCATTTTCATCGAGCAACAAATTATTTGGTTTAAGATCCTGTCAGTATAGAAAACAAATAATGAGATTTGTCAGTACTGATAAAAACAAACACATAATGAATCTCCTGGCACACACGTCATAACAGTATTGTAAAATAAAATATTTGGTTCTATCCTAAAACCTACACTGTGAGCAAACAAAATTTAAACCCCCAGGAAATAAGTATTTCATCATATATGAAAATGTATGTGATGACAGTGAGACAGACTCATTTGAATATGAACACATTTAAATTGCACAGTTTAGAAAAGCCTCTTGATGTGTTTTACCTTTTCTGCAGATACAGCAATTATGTTACCTGCACAGCTGCCAACTGAATAATAAAAAAACCCGGCCAATGCTTCAAATAATGGCAGAAATCATGGAAGTCACATTGTTCAATACAGTAGCAGTGTATTGTGGGTTGACCTCTGGCCAACAGAAAACTATCCACACAGGCATTTGCGCTTTCTATTCTCATCCCTCCCACCACCTTCAGCGGTATAGGGGAGAGAAGATCAAAAGCAAGAAAACTCTAGGAGCAGTATAAAAGCGGTTTAACAGATGAAGGAAAGAATTAAAAATCCAAGCAAACAAGCAAAGCCATGGTAATCCTTCACCACCTCCCAAAAGGAGAGTGAATACACAGTCTCCCAACAACAGCCAGCTTGGAAACCAAAATTCCCCCTTTTTCCTCTACCCCAGTTTCTACCACTGACCAAGCCACTACATGGCATGCAGTATCCCTATGGACAACTTGGGTCAGCTGCCCCAGCTGTCTCCTCCTTACATCTTTCCCCAAGCCTATTTATCAGGGCAACGCCAGAGTGAGAAAAGAAGAAAGCCTTGACACTGCCTGATAAAAAGGAGAAAACCTCAAGCGTTCAGCTGCTGTGAAAAAAATCCAATCCATCCCAGGCAGATCCAGTTCACAGTGATAATTAAAGTCACCTCTACCTGGAAAAGCTTTTCTGTAAGTATTGAAGTCATAACCACATCAGTAAATATTAACATTTCTGGTACTGCTATTATCTCTCCAAAACAGCAAATATGAATTCTTAAGGAATGAGAATGCCTGAATTCCAAAACCACCTTCATTAGGCTTTAGGCTCTAAACCCACCCAATGTGATTTTTGTTGCAGGATGAAGGCTGTCAATTTAGTATATGCTTACCCTGTGTAGAATCCAATGCTGATGTAAATACTCTAATCCTTGAAGTGTCATCAGCATATATGCCTTGATGTGAGACTGCGTCAACACAATGCTTGTATCCTTTATAATAACCTGCAAAGGGTTAAAGTCATGGTAAAGCTCACCACACAAGACAAACTTATTTCCATTCTTTCAGATCAAAAATTATTTCAGCCTTTAAGACAGGCTTCAAATTGGCAGTCACATATTCTCTACCATTTCACCCTTTTTCCAGAAAAATAGGTCGCTTTCACTTCTGGAGATCAGAAATTGAAATGATGAGTCCAGATAGCTTATGTGAACTTTGCATAACCCAACAATGAAGAAATGTGTGGGAAACAGAAGCTTAGTATTTAATCTCAGTTCCATATAGATACCCAAACTTCCAGGACAAAGATGTATACAGCCAAATGATAAATGTGTCAATAAACTTGAAATTCTGTTTCCACTTATTCCTTTTTCCTCTTTGCAACCTAAGCAACTAACCTTTGTAAATACAATGGTTTCCTCTTCTATTCCCAAAAAGACCAGAAGGTATAGCCACTTCACTGTATTTTAAAAAATCTACTTAAGTTTTCTACATTCTTTGATTTTTAACGTTAAAATTCTATGCAAACAACCCAAAGCTTGTTTGTTAATACTACTGTCCTGTTCAGGAATAGCCTTCCATAAGCTGAGTTACAGAAGAGCTAAGACTGCACAAGCTTCATGTATGCAGCATATGCTTTATCACAACAGGCAGCAGCCTCAGTGGCAGTCTGAGTGACACCACAATACAGTTCAAAGACTGCACACCACAGCATCATGCCAATACGAGAGTATTTAATTTTTATTTGTACACCAATTTTCTTCATCTCTAAACTTCGCATAACTACTATGTAAACAGAATGAATCCTCTAACTTCCATTAGCAAAAATCTGACCTAACCTTTCAAGCTGTGCATTCATCTAAATTTCAGCAAGCCTGTATCTGTAAGGTACTGATTTGCAATTACCTAGCATTGCTACATTTGAAAACACGTTTTAAGTGCACGTCATTTTACTACCAGCTCGTCCCTCACTATATTTTAGTGTCACACTTAGGTGAACATGTTTGATACTATGCTTATCTATTGCATTCCAGAAGGAATGGTCTGTGCCAGAGGTTCTACACTCTGACTGGAGTTCCAGAAAACTAACATAGTAAACACAATTTGTTTCTTTAAGATCATGCTGACAAGTATTTAAAAGTAAAGGAATCAATCAAATGAGAACTCATAAAAACTGAAATTACTCAAGCTACTTTTAAGACATGATCTTCATCAACTGACGTAATAAAAGTCACCTTTCTTATATGGGCAAATATAAGCCTGTTAAAGCAGCACAAACCATAAAGCTTTCATAAACCATCTTAAGATACTGAAAAAAACCCAGTCTTTAAAAATCTTACCTCTAGATCTGTTTCCATAAAATCAAACACCAGACTAATATTTGACTTGTGTCCAAATGCATCAATAAGCTGCAAAACAAAATACATGAGGATTAAGCATGTTCTGATTTGTCAAGTTTTTGGAAATTCAGCACCACTGTAGTCTGCATGTGGATTTTCAGCTTAATGAGAACTGGTTGAAGTTTTTTGACTTGTAACACAAAAATTCTTACTCAGTTTAGCTTCTTAACTCAGTTTCCAAACCGGAAAAAAAATCCCCATTAACTATGGAAATAACATTTTACATTATTTTCTTTCCTTCCTGGAGATAGGAAAAAAGAGAAAGAACTAACTTTATCACGTTAACTACAGCAGATAATGTAATGCACACCTTGTCTTCAAAACTTTGCTATTCTACGAACCTCCTACCCTTTACTGAGACAAAACTAAGTTTGCCCATGGATTCAGCTCTGTGTATCTGCCTCCTGTAAGCATGGAGTATTTAGAAATTTTAAGTGTTAGGCTTATAAGCTTCAGATCTTTTCAGATGTGCATTAATTGTTGTAGCTAGCTTTACAAGATAAATAAAGCTATTGGGAGAACATCCAAATAGCCCATTCTTAGGATGAAGCTGTGTAATGACATAACCAATTTCTAATTTGAGATAACACAAGCAGGATGTTGAGCAAAAGCAAGAGACTCTCTAGCCTGGTATTCTTCCTTCAAGATGTGGAAGGTACGTTCTCCCTGGTGTAGCTCATTCCTTAGTCTCAGTGTGGCAACCACATTAACTGGCCAATTACAAGATATTTGTTTGAACAGTTCATAGCAGCAGTGACTGTGCCCCTTACACTCCCAAAACCCACAAAAGTTTTGTAAGGACTACTAAGAGGGGGACAACACTGTCTCTCGTTTTTGGACCCTGCTTATGGAACTCTTAATCATAAATTTGCCTAAGACTTTTTTGAACTGTTGGTGCAATTTACTTCTACATGGCCCATGGCAACACATCCTATAAACTGCTTCACACACTGAGTGAAGCAGTACCATTTCCACTCCTGCTGCCAATCGGTTTTAAATACATCTCTCATTTCCAGGACAATAGGGTTTGGAGATATCAGTTCTGTATGGACACCACCTATCATCTTGGTTTTGTATACCTCCCCATTCCCAGCCCTTCCCTCTCCAAAGTGATGAATTCCTCATTTTTTCATAAAGAATATTCTCCATCCCTTTGTCATTTCAGTTGTTGTCCTCTGCATATTCTCTAACCTCAACAGCTAAAGCAACCACTTTGAAAGTGGGTTCACAGCCCAGAAGAAAACCATATTTCCACTTTGAAAAGTATATGGAAAAATTCGTATTTCATGTACTTAATAATATTTGACACTTTCTAATTATCACTATGAGCTAACTTTAAAATGTCTTTAGCTCCAGTTGGGTACCTGTAGGTATAAGTCTACCAAAATGCAACTGAAACTGAAAGGATACCAATTTTACTCCTTCCAAACGACATTTTAAACATCATATCTGTGTGCTAAAATGAGCACATGACTAATACACCACATGACTTTCCCTTTACCATTCCTTTAAAAAGCTTGCTTTTTGTCACCAGTTCCATATGAAGCAAACAATCAGCTAAATTCAGCACTGTGTTCATTAGCAATTCTATCAGAGGTGCAAAATCAAGTGATCTACATTTTCACAGCTCTTCCACTATTAGTATCTGTGTAGGCCCAGGCTAAAAACTAAAAGGATTTAAAAAAAATACTTTGCCTTTGATACTGAAATAGGCACATGGCCATAACAATGGTTGAACTACTGAAAGTATTTGAAGATTGATTCTAAAACTAGAGTTTATTTTACTTACACCAATAATATTTGGATGGCTTAACTCCTGTAACAGTTTTATCTCCCTGAGGGCCGTCCTGTTGATTCCTACATTGATGGAAAGAGGAAAAGAAGAAGTAAGAACAAAGCAAAACCTTTGGATTAAGCTCCAAATAAACCTGCCATTCTGCTACTCACAGACTATTTACTATGACAAATTACATTCTTAACACTCAACAATTTGCTAAATAACAAGGACATTGCCATAACCAAGTAATTTTCTGCAGAATAAAAGTGGGCATACACTTTCTCCCATAGCAAGGCCATTTCACACCATAGTAATCTGTTTAGATTATAAAGCAACACATCTAGATTTTGGCAAAAAGGGAAAGTCCTAGCAGAAAAAAAAAAAAAATCACCTTTTTCAAGGTATTGGAAGGCTTACTTTAATTTTAAATAAAAGTTTTATTTTGCAAACATCAGTCCCTCAACATGTCTCACTTCCAGAGGGAGGCATGTGGTCAAACCTCATGAATAAATCTCTTTTCTCTTTGACATAGTGTTATGTAATAATGCAAGGCACATGTTATTCTACATTCATGCTGTAGCATATATAAAGCATAAAAGAGTGACCAAAACCTGCTTAGTCTTGCTTGAATCTTCTCATAAGCAGATTTTATAGAAAAAAAATCAGGGGCCAACACAGATCAAATGGTGCCCTTCAGCAGTCACACTGATGGCACTGTATCATGACTCCTGCAGAGTACCAATTCCTCCTTCAAAAGTGTTGTTTAGCTTGTAAAAGTATGTTTAGCTTGTATGAAAACTGGCAAGCAAATGCTCCTGTGGTGTATCATGCAGGAAGCTGCAGTTGCACATGAGCTGAAAAACAGTGTTCTCCTAAAACCTGGGATATGAGTCAATGCTAAGAGCAGCAATGTTTTGGGCTAAGGTACGTGGATTACTTTACATTCCTGCTTTGCCTGTTTTAATTACCTGTTTTGGAATCAAATTAACAAAGACTGCTTTTGGGTGGGCACAGTCTTAGATGAAAACAAAAAAGCATGCTATGTTATCAGATAACACAGGGAAAGCAGAAATGATCACTATATTTAATAACATCTTTCATCTACAGCTGGACACTGTAGCTGCCCAAAGTAATGACTGTCCCTAAGGGCCATTAGGCCACTGAAGGCCAGGTGGACCATGACTCTCAGGCAGCTGGCTCAATTGTGAGACTCTGGGATGAGTAATCAGTTTCTCTTCAAAAGAAAGGAACTGGAGAGTTGACAGCAAAGACTCTTCACTGGAAAGCTGGTAACCTGATGAAGCACTCCTGAAGAACAGCAGCCTGCACACAAACAAAATTCTGCTGCACCACACAGGCGGTAAGAGAAGACCAAGATTACTTGGTTTCAATCTGCCATATCCACGCCTAGAGGCACAGGGGTGGTCAGAGCACATGCTCTACAGTGCTGAACATAAAAAAAAGATACAAAGACAAGAGTTTTGATCTTGTTTTTATTCACTTTTGCCTCTGCACACATCACAAAAATAGAACAAAGGAAACATCTGAAAACAGACACAAATACTCTCATCTAGGGATGCATGGATATAAGAAGGTACTCTAAAAGGTATTCTAAACTCAGTGCTGTTGTTATTATTACTACTATTCTATGCTTACACTCATGTTTGAATTCCACTGAAACTGGGAAGTTATATACTCATATTTAGACATATACCATGCATGCAGGTACCTATGCTGCTTTTGGTTGTCCCTGCAGTTTGTGAAGCAAATCTCTACTAAGCCTTACAGCAGGCATTGAGCTCAATTTTCTCAGCCAGTGATGTGGGAAATTAATCTATCAATTCACAAAAACAAAACAAACAAAGCACAGCTTCTACAGCATGAATTCGTTTTAAAACTCACCATCCTTAGCTTCTGATCTATGTCCCAGTTTAATCTGAAAATAAATATTTCATGTTAAGTAAGATTAAGGGGGTGGGGAATACATTTTTTAGTATTGCTTCTCTAAGACAATGAGCTCTAGAAAAATGAAGCACTTTACCAACTGGGTTGGTTTTACTTGGGGTTTATTTCCCCCTTAAAAAAATAACAGTCTCTACAGCATTAGTTGTTACAAAAAATAGCCATGATGGCACTAAAAACAGATGTAAGTGACAGCATAAACTGCTTTGTACCCATTTATTATATCATTAATGGGCTTCTCCTCAGGGAGACATGAGAGCTAAGTAATTGACAGTTATCTTAGAATGATTCTAGTAAAATTAGCAGAGGCTGTAAACTTGGGTTGACTCCAGGTCCTTTTGTCTCAATCATCAAATGCCCTGAAATTTCAAGTCCAGAATCCTACCATTGATATTTCCAGATGATGGAAGTTAAGAAAATATTCTGATACAACAAAGAATGCTCTTCACCACAGCCTCTACCAGTAGCGACCATACAAGAGAAGTATTGCAATGTTAAAAGGGGTTATGCATTAAACAAAATTACTTACTATTGACACAATTCAACTTGTTGAATCTTTGATTGAAGAAACCACTGTAACATGCATTTTTCATCCCTTACAAAGAACAGCTGAAGACCCATTTTTAACACAGAAACTTCCTGCAATCCCTTCAGATAGTAAGTAACAAGTGAAACACTTTATGACAATGTAAACATTTTCATCATTTGTATGCAAACAAGCATGCTGGATATCCAAGATCACTTTTGTCATATTTTATCAAAAAACTATTGTACTGGATAAGGAACATTAGTGGAAAACTCGCCAGTCTAGTAAGGTGCTCTGATTACTATTCATTATTGGTTTTTCAAGCTGGCAACAACACAGTAACAAATAAAAGACTGAGGGCACTCAAAAGAGACTTCAGGGCTCCAGGACAATTGATAGAAGGATAGTGATTTCCTCAAAGATAGTGATTTCCTCAGTCCTTCTGGTATCAAGAAATAATACTGAAAGGAATGGGCAGATCCATCAGATTGACATGTGGCTCTGAGCTTGGTGTCATCAGAAAAACTTTTGGATTATCTATTTTCAGCACCTGTTCTACGGACACCTGATGGGTTGCACCTTTCTCAGAGTGGAAAAGGAGCTCCAGCACAGGAGCTGGCAGGGTTCATTGACAGAGCTTTAAATTGGCTTGGAAGGGAGAAAAGGGAAATGCCCAGCTTGCCAGTGATGATCACTGGGACTGTGTGTCACAGCTTGGGAAAAGCAACACTCATGGCATACCTCAATCTGCTTCGTGAGGTGTTGGCTACAAAGTGCAACACCTGAAATGTTTCTCTACCAGTACACCAGCATGAGGAACAAAAACCAAGCAGCTCAAAGCTTTGACCCAGTCCCAGAGATTTGATATCACTGCCTTAAACGAAACCTGGTGCCTGGAGTGCCCTGTTGGGCAGCTACAGGCTCCTCAGGAGACACACACAGGACAGAAGAGGCAGGGGGGTGTGTGATGGAAGGGCTGGAATGTAGAGAACTTATGGTTGGCAGTGGTGCAGTTGAGAGCCTCTGGATAGAAATGAGGAACAAATAACGTGGATGTCATTGTGGGAGCCTGCTATGGACACCCCAGCCAGGCCAATGCCACCAATGAATTGCTCTTTGAGGAACTAGGGGATGCCTCTAAATCAACTGCCCTTGTCCTTATGGGGGACTTCAACCTGCCAAAAATCAACTGGAAGCATCACACAACAGGTACAGCTTGGGCCAGAAGATTCCTAAAAACCTGGACAACTTTGTCCAAAGATGCTGTCTTTGATCTGCTGCTTGTCAACAGAGAATCTCATTAGCAAAGTGGAAATTGGGGCCATCTTGGCCACAGTAATCACAAATCTCTGCTGACAGTAGGAAAGTGGCAGCAAAACTCCAACCCTGGACATGAGGAGAGCAGACTTCAGGCTGCTCAGGGAATCAGTAAGTGAAGTCCCCTGGGAAAACATTTTTACAGGTGCTGGGGTCCATCAGTGCTGGCCATGTCACCCCTTAAGGGCACAAGAGCAGGCACTTCCCAAATGTCACAAGTCAAGCAGAGGAGGCAGGAGGCCAACCTGGCTGGACAGGGGTGTCCTCTTGAACAACAGGTAAAAAAGGAATCTGAATGCCCAATGGAAGAAGGACCAGGTGACATGGGAAGAACACAGAGATGCTGCTTGCCACGTCAGCATTTATTAGAAAGGGTACCAGCATGAGATGCCAACCCCAATGGGCAAAGCTGCAGGAAACAAGGCTTTGCTAATTCCATTATTCAGGAAACCAGTCTGTCCAAAAATGACAGGACTTGAGGGAACAGCATGAAGCTGATTCAGGAGAGGTTTAGGCTGGCTATTGGAAAAGATCCTTCATCCAGAGGGGCTAGGCACTGGAACAGGCTTCCCAGGGAAGTGGCCGTGGCACCAAGCCATGAGACACCAAGAGGTGTGAGTCTTGCATTGTCCTGCACAGGGATGAGAGCTGGATTTGATGATGTTGATGGCTCCCTTACAACTCAGCACATTCTATGAGTCTATACATTCTAAAGAACTTAATAAAGGATGACATTCTGGACTGAAGGAAATTGGCCACAGCAGCAGGAAAGATTTAAAATAAAAGAAAAAAAAAGCCACTATCAAGGTACAGTAAAGTCTGCAGTTTGGAAATGCATGTGTGTGTTGGTTTGTTTGTTGACTAAACCTAGCAAATAGCCAGAAATTCAAGTCACAGACCATACAAGCTTCAGAAACAGCAAAGCCACTCCCTCTTCTGTGGTGGGTGGGCATTACAGACAGGTTAACCAGATCATTTAAACAAACTTCCCTAGAAACAAAAACGCATATGATGCCATTTTCCAACAAGTCGGTAAAAAAAAACCCAAAAACGTCGTTAGGTAGGTCAAGACCAGACACTTGGTGACACGCTTCTCAGAATAAGGAAACATTCTGACACTTACCTTCTTAATAGCCACGATTCGGTTGTTCGTTTTGTCCTTCGCTTTATAGACGGTGGCGAACTAGGACAGAGAGAGATGCTGCCGTGAGCAGGGCCCGACAGACAGCGCGACACGGAGGCCGCCAGCCCTGCTCAGGCCCGGGGCGGGCAGCGCCCGTCCGCCCCACTCCCCCCTCCCGCCGCGGCCGGGCGGCGACACGGGCCAGGCCCGAGCCCGGCTGCTGCAGCCGCAGGGCCGCGGTCGCTCACCTGCCCCTCCCCAAGGAAGTCGAGCTTCTCGTAGCGCTTGGCGCGGGCCCGCGCGTCCATAGCCGGCGGGATGCGGGGCGGGAGCGGCGGCGGTGCCGGGAGCGGCGGCGGCCCTGCTCGGCGCTTTAACCGCGCGGCCCCGCCGCTTCCGGCCCCCGGCCCCGCCGCTTCCGGCCCCGGCCCCGCCCCTGCGCGCGCAGCGGCCCGCGGCCAGGCGCATGCGCCGTTCGCCCTCATTCCGGGGCTGAGGGATGTTCCCTGAGGGCTCTCTGCTGCTGCTGCTGCTGCTGCTGCAGCCCCTGCAGCTCATCCCAGGGGCGGCTCCTCTGCTGACCCTGGCCTCGCCTCTGACATTCTGCCAAACTTCTGTATACTCTCTGCCTAGAGAGATCGTTTTGTAATTAAAAAATATTATTATCTGTTGTCTGGGTTTTTGCCGTTCTCCTTTGTCCCCTTTAAGGGGTTTGTAAAAGTCTCATTTTTAGCCTTCTGTGTTTTTGGAGTCAGATACACTTTCGTATAAACAAGCCACTTGTTATTGTAAAATCTAGCAATGTTTACATTCTTTTCATAAGGAGGAGACTGTAGATGGACTGCTGCATGGTCCAGTGTGGTTGGAGAAGAAGATTTTCTTCCTCCAATCCATGGTCACTGCTGGAATTCAATAAATGCTGATTCTGTAAATAAAGCTCTCTCTTTTCTGCCTCGGACATCACAAGGTGTGGGTGTGAGTTCTTTATGTCGATTGTGACAATTCTCTAGAAAGGGTGCTCTCAGGTTAGGTTCTACCGGAAATTCTTAATCATACTTCTGTAGTTTCTTCATTATGAAGAATTACCTATAACAAAACTTTAGGTATTTAAAGCTACCATTCTATAGCCATCAGAGGTAAATACTGGAGAGATTCTCACTTGAATATTAATTTCATTACATGTCCGAGCTTTGCTGTTTAATAAATTAATCTGTAGGATCAACGAAGCTGTGTAACTGTGAAGAACAGCCATCATCTGAGAGCACTTGTGTCTCTTTCCTGCCTGTAAAATCATTCCCAGTGAGACACCCAGGTGAGTCAGTCTTACCTCAGTCCCTCGAAAAGTGTGGCGTGCCTCATACTGGGGGCTATCTCTATCTACAGGGATGACAAGAAGGTGATCAGAAAATAGTAGCATGGCTTCACTAAAGGAAAGTCTTGCTTGACCAACCTGATTGCCTTCTACAAGGAAAACAACTACCTGGATGGGTACAAGGAGAGCAGTGGATATTGTCTGCTTGATGGCAGTAGGGATTTCAACACTGTCTCTCACATCATCCTCATAGACAAATTCAGGGATGTGGGCTGGATGAGTGGACAGTGAGGTGGATCAAGAGCTGGCTGAACAGCAGATCCCAGGGTCAGAATCAGTGGCACAGGGTCCAGTTGGAGGCCTGTCCCTGGTGGTGTCCCCAAAGGTTCAGTGCTGCACTGTTTAACTTACTCAGCCATGACTTGGATGAAGGGGCAGATGCCTGCTCAGCAAATCCAGAGCTCACAGAGTTGGGAGGGGTGGCTGACACCCCTGGGTGCTGTGCAGCCCTTCAGAAGGACCTTGGCAGGCTGGAGAGATGGGCAGAGAAGAACCATCTGAAATTCAGCAAAGGCAAATGCAGGGTCCTGCTCCTGGGGAGGAACAACCCCAGGCACCAGCACAGCCTTGGGCTGACCTGCTGGGGAGCAGCTCTGAGGAGAAGGAGCTGGGGGTCCTGGTGGACAACAAGCTGTCCGTGAGCCAGCAGTGTGTCCTGGTGGCCAGGAAGGCCAAAGGGATCCTGTGGACATCAGGGAGAGCATTGCCAGCAGGTGGAGGGAGGGGATCCTGCCCCTGTACTCAGCCTGGTGAGGCCTCACCTGGAGTGCTGTGTCCAGTTCTGGGCTCCTCAGGACAGGAGTGACATGGAGCTCCTGAGTGGGTCCAGCAGAGGCAACAAATTTTATGATGGGTCTGGATCATCTCTCATGTGAGGAAAGGTGGGGGAGCTGGGGCTGTTCAGTTTGAGGAGACAGAACTGAGAGGGGACTCATCAATGTCTATCAGTACTCTAAGAGAAATTGCCAAGGAGATGGACCAGGCTCTTCTTCGTGGTGCTGAGCAATAGAAAGAGGCAATGGGCAGATACTGATCCCTGGGAAGTTCCCCCTGGACATGAGGAAGAACTTAACTGTGCAGGTGACCACACACTGGAACAGATTGCCCAGATATATTGTGGAGTCTCCCTCACTGGAAATATTCAAGCACCATCTTGAATTTGTGAACACAATTTGTGCTCTGGGATGACCCTGCTTGAGCAGGAAGGTCAGAAAAGATGACCCACTGTGGTTTCTTCCAACCTGACCCAATTCTGTAATTTTGTGATCGCAACCAGTGGAAGAATAAAATGACTCTGTTAGATTGTTGACTTTTCAAATGGCTAATTAGAAAAATATTTTAATGGTGCAGACATCACATATATTCAATTGCTATTAGCCATAAACATAAAATCCTTCTCAGTCACAAATCAGTATCTTGTGTGTTGTGTCAATCTTCTAAACCATCATATGGGATTTTATAAAAGCTATTAGTATACAATAATTTTTAATATTAAGGAAACACCTTTATTGTGAATATAATACCTCATTCTTCAACAATGGCCAAGAAACTACCTTCTACATTTATTCTGGACCTCCACGCTGTAAAAGAAAAGCATACAGTTAAATATATTCCACTAACAGAACATAAAACAGATCACATTCTCTTTTGCACTATTATAGACTAAGAAACATAGTTCTAGTTTTAATTTCTGATTTAAACATGGATTTTTCTACCTATTTAAGATCAGGCATAGAGTGTCAAATATCACCATCTACCAGTCATGGCTACAATTTTTTCAAGGGAAAATACAAAAAAAACAACACATTCTACCTACAGTTACAGCTGCTTCCATGTCTCTTTCACGGAAGAAACCTGACTCTTAAACTTTAAAATGTCTGACAAACACAATGCTAACAGATACAAGTTTTAAAATAACTTTCACTGCCTACATTCCAAAGTGCAAAGTAAAAGCCAGGCAGAGTCATTACAATCTTAATGAGAAATCAGAAAGGTACTCATACCATTATTTTCCCAACAAAATTATTTTACAACTTACCTCACTGTTAAACAAACTTCTGCAAAAAGTCAAGAAGTGTATTACTATGGAAAATAACTGGTTTTATTTCTACTATATAGACGCAGCCTACTTGCACACATGAAGGAAAACTGATTTCCTCTACTAACACGGTTATGCTATACGTGTCCTTACCATTTAACAAAGCTTTGCAAGCGTATTTTCATTGCAAACTCACAATCACCTCACAAATTCCTCGCATTTTGTGCATTCTCCCTTCGAATCATCAGTTTTTACAACTGAGAATTGTTACAGAACAGAAGCAGGTTTTTCTTGCCTTTCATGTACAGTGTCGTATTTACAAGCATTGCAGAAAATATTTATATCAAGTTTAATAAAATGTTCCCACTACTAGAAATACAAGAGTTAATTTACTAATAAATAACTTATAAAACTGGTTTGAGAAATATTTTGGACTTCGACCACCTGGTAATAGCCTTTCCTGGTCTAAGAACAGACTTCTGTGCTCCTGCCCAGCACAGTCAAATTACATATTAAACAGCTGTTATAAAACAGGTAATGGTGGCAATTAATGCAGGCTGTGACTACCACCAGCTTACCTGCACATCTGTTCTAAGTCCAAATCTCTCTACTCAGTAGTACCACAAGCTATTATACAGTGAGAGTTGGGTACTTTCTGTATTAAGAATTGGTACATTGGGTATTGCATACGAAAACCATGAAATCCAGGGCACACTCTTACAAATAATTACTATGTAATACCATGCCAGAAGATGTAGAAGTAAGCTAAAGAAAAAAAACCCAACAACTTACTTGAATATATTCAATCTCTTCATCTGACATTTGTTTCCTTCTGTATTTCTGAGGTAAGGTTCTTGTTAATTCAGAAGTGTCTGGTGTACCTTGTACTCTACTAGCAGGTGAAATATTTTGAAAGGCCGGTGACACGCCTCCTAGAGATTCCTGTGCTTTTGAAGCATGGAGAGATGGCATACTTGCTTGTAGAGATTCCTGTACTGAAACCCAGATTTGAAAACCATTTACAGAAATATTACTAGACTGTAAAATTAATATAAAGGCAATAAAATCTACCATTGCTTGAAAATCTTATTAGTTATAACAAATACCTAAAAGAATTAAGTCCCTCTACTTCTCACAACCTGCTTTTATTGCTGTTATATGTATCAAGTGCAGGATCTAAAAATTCTGGCAGCAGTTTGAATGGCAGAACCGCTGATGTGGAAACAGAAGATACATCAGCATATACTCTAACAGTGGCTTTTTCACTGGGAAGCTGTACTGGAGAAAAAAGTTATGTATATGTTTGTGCAGTTACCTAGAAAGATAACTGAGATGATGCTTTTCATTTACTGCAACTGAAAAGACAGACAAGCTAAAAAGATCTAGAGGCTTACAGAAAGATAAAGCTCACAACCACAAAATGCAATGCAGTGCTCTACCCATTTTTAATACTACAAAATGGCACCTGCACATTTTGTTAATGATGTGCAGAATGACCACCAACTATCAGGCATCAGCAATCAATGTTAATGAAGTACAAAGACCAAGGAGTGCATGAAGTTCTCCACAGGTGAGAATCAGGAGCTAAGCTTCAGGAATTCACATTAGAGAAGTTGCCTTGATTGTGCAAATAGCAGAGATGACAAAAGGGCATGTCACAGTCAGCATTCCTAACCTTAGGTCTGTCCCACCATGGCTGATTTTACAATAGAAATATGCAATTTCCCCACCAGGCAGGAAAGAGATCACATAGCAATATGTTCATTTCAGCACTCAGTCCCATATAGGATGGGATCCATCCCATGGTGATGAGGGAGCTGGTAGATGAGCTTGCAAAGCCACTCTCCATCATTTACCACGAGCCCTGTCTCTCTGGTGAGGTTCCAGATGACTGGAAGCTGGCCAATGTGACACCCATTCACAGAAAGGGTGGGAAGGAGGATCCTGGTAATTACAGGCCAATTAGCCTGACTTCAGTACCCAGTAGGGTAATGGAGCAGTTTATATTGAGTGCCATCATGCAGCACTTACAGGATGGCCAGGGTATCAGACCCAGCCAGCGTGGGTTTAGGAGCGGCAGGTTGTGCTTGACCAGCCTGATCTCCTTTTATGACCAGGTGACCCACCTGGCGGCTGCAGGAAAGGCTGTGGATGTTGTTTATTTGGACTTCAGAGCAAGGCCTTTGACAGTGTCTGCACAGCACATCCCTGGAAAAGCTGGCAGCCCAGGGCTTGGACAGGAGCACTCTGTGCTGGATTAGGAACTGGCTGGATGGCCAGTCCCAGAGAGTGGTGGTGATGGTGCTGCATCCAGCTGGGGACAGTCACCAGTGATGTCTCTCAAGGGTCTGTGCTGGAGCCAGCTCTGTTCAATATCTTTATTGATGACATGGATGAGGGTATTGAGGCTTTCATTAGTAAATTTGCAGATGACACTAGGGTGGGAGCGTGTGTTGATGTGCTGGAAGGTAGGAGGGCTCTGCAGAGAGACCTGGAATGGTTGGATGGATGGGCGGAATCCAATAGGATGAGGTTTAATAAGTCCAAGTGCTGAGTCCTGCACTTTGGCCACAATAACCCCCTGCAACGTTCTAGGCTGGGGATGGTGTGGCTGGACAGTGCCCAGGCAGAAAGGGACCTCGGGGTCCTGGTTGATAACCAACTGAACATGGCCAGCAGTGTGCCCAGGTGGCCAAGAAGACCAATGGCACCTGGCCTGTGTCAGGAATGGTGTGGCCAGCAGGAGCAGGGAGGTCATTCTTCCCCTGTACCTGGCACTGGTAAGGCTGCACTTCGAGTGCAGTGTCCAGCTCTGGCCCCTCAGTTCAGGATGGACATTGAGTGCTGTGTCCAGCTCTGGCCCCTCAGTTCAGGATGGACATTGAGTGCTGTGTCTAGCTCTGGCCCCTCAGTTCAGGAAGGACATTGAGTGCTGTGTCCAGCTCTGGCCCCTCAGTTCAGGATGGACATTGAGTGCTGTGTCCAGCTCTGGGTGTCTCAGTTCAGGAAGGACATTGAGTGCAGTGTCCAGCTCTGGCCCCTCAGTTCAGGAAGGACACTGAGTGCAGTGTCCAGCTCTGGCCCCTCAGTTCAGGATGGACGTTGAGATGCTTGAGCGCATCCAGGGGAGGCAACAATGCTGGTGAGGGGCTTGGAGCACAAACCCTGTGAGGAACGACTGAGGGAGCTGGGGTTGTTTAGCCTGGAGAAGAGGAGACTCAGAGGTGACCTTATCACTCTCTACAACTTCCTGAAGGGTGGCTGTAGTCAGGTGGGGGTTGGTCTCTTTCTCCAGGCAGCAACTGACAGAACAAGAGGAACAGTCTTAAGCTGCACCAAGGGAAGTACAGGTTGGATATTAGGAAAAAGTTTTTTACAGAGAGAGTGATAAAGTATTGGAATGGTCTGCCCAAGGAGGTTGTGGAGTCACCATCCCTGGATGTGTTTAAAAAAAGACTGGATGTGGCACTTGATGCCATGGTTTAGTTGAGATGTTAGGGCATGGGTTGGACTCGATGACCTTGAAGGTCTCTTCCAACCTTGAGATTCTGTCATTCTGTGATATATAAGGGCAAACCACCTGACAAAGCAGAATGCTTCCACAGAAGTCCTTCCCAGTGCTCCAGAAAAATGAGCGAGACAAGTGCAACATCTAACAGCTGGACAGAGGCTCTATGTAACTATAAAAACAGCAGCATGAAAACTGCATGAACCAAAGCCTGTGAGCAGCTACAACCCCACAGTTTTGCCTGCCTTTGTCCTTCCTGGCCCCAATGACCACAAAGGAGAGGGAGCCAGTTTTAGCCTTAATGAGTCTGATGCAGTTGCAGGATTGGGACAAACAATCAAACACCTGCAGCACTGTGACCAGGCCACCATTGAGAGGCATATTCAGAAGCTGTCAGTCACAAGACTGGGCCTGAAAGTCCCAAGGTGTTTCAGAAACAATGGAAGATCCCAAACAGAGCAAGGCAGAAGTGAGCCCATGAGAAGCAGCATATTGTGAACAGGGAACAAAGTATTTTTGTTTCAAGAAACAATACGCCTTACATACAAAAAAAAAAAAAAAAAAAAAAAAAAAAAAAAAAAGGCAGTTTTTCCAAGTTTGTTTCATCTAGCACAAAAAAGTTTAGAGATCTGTAAAGTATTTTCCTCTACTGTATGTTTCAGTCTGAAGTATAGTTAGAGTAGACTCATTAGCCAATTAAAAACATCAGAAGTGCAGTAATCGGAAATTTTACTGCTGCAGCTTTAGTTCTATTACAGTCTCTACTGCATCTCTCTCTTCCCTGTTTGAGACCATAACGTTGCAGTAGTAATAGGCCCACTAGAATTTAGCTGTCCTTTCACATCCAGCCTGAGGAGCTGCTCTCAGGAGCCCTTTGGCGATGCCAGAGCAACAATCTGGTACAATTAAATGCAGTTTTTGCTACAGCATTCAAGCAAGACAAAGTAGGTCGCAGTTTACTGACAAGATGGCAGATCCTGATGAAGGCAGAGAAGTCTAACATACTTAAAAGATACAGTCACAAGAGTCTTCTGACACAGAGAGAAACAAGAGGTCAGAAACACATATTCAAGCTTTCAAGAAAGTAGTTCACTGGCATGAGAGGCGGTGCATTTGGCTGAACTGTGCAAAATGTACAGAATTTTGACAGAAAGTTATTGCAGAAAATAGTTCCTGCAGAGTTCACAGGTAAGTCAGAAGAGGCACTGTGGAGTTTCAAATGTAAAACTAAACTTAAAGCTAAACTGCGGGCTTGATGATGCTATTGGCAAATCACTAGGCACAGTACAATTTCAAAAGAAGTGAGAATAACATAATACAGCCCTGAAAGACAACTCCTACTTTTCTTTCAGATGCTTTTTGACCCACAAGAACTTCTAAACCAACATATTGCTAATGTAAACCTGTTGTCTAAATGTAATAGTATTGGGAATACAATAAATATCAACATAGGTATAAAAGTTAACATCAAAGATTGCAATGAAACAGTTTTTTTTTTTCCTCAGCATTAATTAGTAACACAAGAAAATGCTTCTTAGATTGTACAGAGCCTGGATCTCCCAGCTATAATCATGTTTTGAAAATAGAGCAGAAAATACAACATCACACACTTCAACTAAGAAAAAATGAGGAACATGCAACATCATTTATGCAAATATCACTGAATAACTAAAGCTGCTTCAAACTGACTTGGACAAGTCGTTTCAGTAAATATTAGGACTTGGGAAAATGTGACTTTATATAAAGTAGAAAACAAACACTGGAAATCTTTGTGAATCTTTCTTGAGAAAAAATTAAAGATGTGCATGCATTATCTGTCTACACACAGTTGTGAAGAAGGCTCAAGAGTTGCCTTCAAACTCAGTCAAGCACGTTTCAAAAACCCTGCTCCAACTCAGTTCAGTTGTATAGCTGAAAGCGAGAAACTGGGCCCTGGTTCTTAAATAAAACAGTGTGAAGAAAGAAATGTGGCACAAGCTGTATCCATACCCAAAACACTTACTTTTAGGTCTGGGACCACTTTTTCTGTCTGGGAACTTTATTAATGGAGTATGTGGCTTGACTACCTAGAAGGAGACCAGGTAGGGAGAGAAACAGACACAGGTTATCATGAATTATAAAATGGAACGTACAGGGTATCAAACAACCACTCTCAACAGCTGCTCTCTTCACCACTACTCTGATTCACTTACTATTTCTTGAAGATCTCAGTTTACTCCAGGAAGAATTTTACTTTAAAAAGCAGTCCTGCACCCTGATGTCCGGAGGAGCTACAGGCTTTGTTTTCCTATTCTCGTCAGTGTGTGTGTGCAGAAACAGACACTGCCATTGAATGAATACAATCACAATGCAACCTGCTCTGCTGAGGATCCAACCCAGAGTGTTGTGTCCAGCTGTGGAGTCCCCAAAGCAAAAAAAAACCAACAAACCACAAAACATGGACATGCCGAAATGAGTCCAGAGCAGGGCCATTAAGGTGATCAGAGGGCTGAAGCACCTCTCCTGTGAGGACAGACTGAGAGAGCTGGGGCTGTTCAGCCTGAAGAAGGCTCTGTGGAGACCTTATAACCCAAAGAGGGCAGGTTTGGATTAGAAAGAATAGGAAGAAATTCTTTATTTTGAAGGTGGTGAAGCACTGGCACAAGTTGCCCAGAGCATCTGTGGCTGTCCCATCCCTGGAAGTGCCTGAGGCCAGGTTTGGACGGGGCTTTTAGCAACCTGGTCTAATGAAGGTGTCCCTGCCCACAGCGGAGGGTGTTGTAACTAGGTGACCTTTAAGGTCCCTTCCAATCCAAACCATGCCCCACAGCGCTTTCGCACACGGAATCGCGACCCGTGCTCTGCCTGCACAAAACACTTTCACCTTGAAGAGGCCCATCTTAGGAAGGAGCTGCCAGCCAGCTCCGCACCCGCTGCTATCACAGCACCAGGCACCTGCGACACCGTGTGCGCCCCACTGCACAGCTCTCCCCAAGGACACTGGCCGCTCCAGCGGCGTGTCCTCAAGCCGCGGCCGCCTCAGACCGGCTGCTCGGCGGCGGCAGCAGGAGAAGCGAGCCCCGCCGCCCGAGCCAGGGCTCCGGCTGTCTCAGACACCGCCGTTCCGGGGCCGCCCTTACCTGCACCGCCCTAGTGGCTGCCGCCATCTTGCTGCCCATGGTGACGAGCCTGAGGGGCACCCCCGGGCCCCGCCCACAGCAACGCATGCCCGCCGTGGGCGGGGCCTCTGTCCGTGGGCGGGGCCTCGCTGTCTGTGGGCAGGGCCTCGCTGTCTGTGGGCGCGGCCCGGAGCTGCGGCCCGGCTGCCGAACAAACCGCTTTATCATGAGTTAAAAAAAAATCTCGAAACCAAATAACACTTTTATGAAAATCAGGTTTTATTTTTATTTATTTATTTATTAATTCAAGGTGCTCAGATTAAAAAAAACAGCTAGTGATCACTCACCAAGTTAAAAGTCACACATTAAGATAAGAAGAGGCACTACACATTCCTAAAATGTACTGCACCCCAATAGTCGATTTCTTTCAAACATTTCTTTAAAACAAACAACACTTAAGTGTAAAAAGCACAAATGCTGGTGAAGACGTGTAATTAAACACTGCTTAGCTGCACAGTCAACAGTATGCAGTCATCCCTGCAGACAAGACTCACTGCTAAAAAGAGCATAAAATCTCTGGTGTTTAAAATTATACATGACACATATAATAATATACAAAATTATACATAATAAAAACAAAAATAATCTCAACTCCAGACTTCCTAATAAATTTTCCAGATTGAGCTTTCCATTGGATCAGAGGAGGGTCGTGCATGCTGCTTGAGCTCTGCGGCCTGCTGGTTCCCCGGAAAGGGGTACAGCAAAGCCTCAGTTTAAGTCCACTTCCACAAGAAACCTTGAAACCTTTCTTGTGTTATTGTTGCCTTTCAGAGGCACTTGAGACAGGACAGCTTCAGAAGCGAGTCTTCAGGCAGTTTCATCAGCTCTAATACCTGTTCAAATGCTTGTTGTCTACCAGAAGATAAATTTCATTTAAAAAAATTGCTTGGTTACATTCTAATTCTCTACAGAGAACAGCGTCTTTCAGAAAGGTCAAATTTTAAAATTCTTGAAGCGTACATATAAAAAACTAAGTTTAGTTAAAATGCACATGCTGAATAAAATAAAACACCAGCATATCCATCTCCTGACTTACTGAAGATAGACATTGTTTTCAAGCTGTAGAACAATTGCCTTTAAAGATGGATCTTCTGCCCAGTTAACTCTGCTTCCAATTATGATGTTCTATAAATGAGAAAAATTTACAGGTTAAAACAAGCCCTTGCAAAGGACAATTCCTATTAAAATATCTCAAAGAAAGTCTGCTTTTTAATTTTTAATTTGAAAGTCCTTGAAATTCACAAGTGTTTGAAGTAGACAGGGTGGAGCAAAAAAGGAGAAAGGGAAGTATTGGTTTAGATCCTATTGTTGATACATAGGCAAAAAACCCCCCACCCAAATCCATGCTTTTTGATTTCCTAGAGGGGTTTGCATATTACCTCTATTTTAAACACAGAAACTTAGAGAACGTTTTTAACAATGTGAAATAAAGTTTGCCTCAAACACAAAATAACACAGTTAACATTCTCACCCTGCCCTTCTGGACTGAAAATGGAAATTTAAATTTAACCAAAGAGGATGTGCTCTATTTAGGGCTCGGAAAATTTCAAGAATACAAATCTAGGAGATAGTTTTAGATGCTAATCTAAATCCCGGTAAAACGTTAAATTTCTTGTTCTCAATTTGAGATGTAACAACGTTATCAATGCAAAATAGTAGCAGCCTTAGCATAGAGAGCGAAAGGTCAGAACACTCTTTTTGCCCTAGACATTCGTATGCAGCCTGAGAGCCTTCCACCCTAACCCAAACCATGAGGTTTTCCTCCTCACTCTGCACGACTCCACACTCCAGGAGCCCTGCCAGTCGGCTGCATTGATGCAGCCCTGACACATGGATGACCTGGATGACCAGAAGGGCAAAGGCTACCCTGCTAAAAGAATTTAAGAGACAGGCCACGGCTGCAGGCCAAGGCTTGCACAGGGCTGTAGGGAGTGACACAGGGAAGGCATGTGGTCAGAAGGAAACTCACTGGTAACACAGGATTAACACCTATTTATTTTTTCTAACCATGAGATGGGGAAACTGATTTGGTAGGGTGCAGAGGTGACTCAGGGTAGAAGGAAATACAGCCAGTACTGTGACAGACATTCTTCAGGAAAGATGCATTATTTTAGTACCTTTAAGGAAACAAAGATAGATTGACAGAGTGTCTCTAAACCCTGCAAAAAATTAATCCAAAGATGCTTATGACAATTTCTTAGCCTCTAAAGCAATAGAAGTCTTCCATCTATACACAGTTCTTCCATTACCACTGTTTGGAAAAACACAGTTTTGTGTTGTTAAGTTATATTTGCCATACAGTATGTTATCTTGAATGTAATGAAAAATTGTAAACTTGGTTCTAAAAGCCACACAACATTACCTGGAACACGTTTTGAATTATTGCAGTCATCTGTTTTTCTCGTTCAAAGTAATCAGGCTTTTTGTTTGTTCCAGTGACATTCACACTTGCTTCCTTCTCCTTTTGACTTTTTGTCATGGTCTGAATTTGCTGTAGTTGCTGTCCTTTCTCTGCTTTTAGAGCTGTTACATTATTAGGAAAATTAAGCAGTTAGGTGTACAGCAGAACTGAAGATATTATTTTTCCTCCCAGCCACCTAAATTTCCACTACACCTATTGCAATAACCCTAATTTCACACTCCACTCCTTCCCTCCAATATACCTCAAGATATTTCTTTTATGAAAGAGGCAACACATGCTGTGGCTACCTGGTATGAAACTACATCAATTGGCTCTCTTGCCAACAGCAAAACAAAAAGTACATTGTATGCTGCTTGCATTTCCCTCATACAGGGACTAATTTGCATCTCTGTCCTATACCCTGTTTTTGAGTGCCACAACTTTTATGTGTCTTTTTTATACCTCTTGAAAACCTTTACTCCTTTTTCAGATTTTATTGAAACCAAATTCCAAAGTCATACAAAGAGCATGACCAGTGAATATTATTATTTTTATAGGAAACCAGGATAAAACCTAGACTGATTAAAAGTGTTTAGGAGCAGGTTATATGTTGAAAGAATGCTAGCAGAGCATTCCTTCCTCTGTTTGCAAAGATATCAAGTATGTTTGTTTTCCCCATGTGAATAGTTATTTCATTGTGTTTGTCATTACTGTCAATATACACAAAACTCCCTACACATGAATCAAACAATAGCTGTTAAAACTGGTGGCAAACCTGGTCATGAAAGAAAGAGCATTCAAAGAACACATTTACCACATGAAATTCTGAACAATTGACATCACATCTAAATTTGACCCACTTTAACAACACTACTGAATAACAGTATATATATACTTCTTTGTAAGTAAATCCCTCTCCCAAACACCTCAAAAATGTGCAGTATGACAAAAAACTATTTTTGGGTGCTGTAGGGCTGATTTAAATGACTAAACAATGTGTAACTTTCTGAGAAGCTTACATGAAATAATAAAATGCTGCTACGTTTTTGAGTGTTGCCTTCATCTCTCATTCTAACGTGCCAGTCTCAGGTTCGAGTAGGGAACACACCAGCTCATCTCTACAGTACTATGTACTCTATTAACCAGTTTTATAACTGTATTGAGTTTTGTTACTTCCCGTGTAAATTAATATTGCCACAAAACTACTTCAAAATATGAACTATATGAACTCTACATTAAAATACAAATCAAAGTCAATACAGATAACACACTTACAGAGTCTTTTCCTTTTTATGTCAATCATCTCCTGTTCCTTCTGATGTGCTTGCTAAAAGGAAAAAAATAAAGTATTTTCCAGACTCTTGTCTTCAAAAATATTGGAAGATGCTAATGCAATCCACAAAAACAGCTAAGGGCAACTCTAAAACGTACTTACTTATATGCTCACTTTAAGTAATCCTCCCAATTTTGACAGCAGTAGGAACTGCACCTGTCACCATTTATTTAGCTTCAAATGACTAATGCAGTCCTGTTGCTTTCAAAGTGCACTCCTGCCCATGCTGAGGTTGGTTAACCTGCACAACAGTAACAGAAGCTACGACTGCCACTTACCTGCTGATATTGAATTATTGTCTGGCTGAGCAATCCTATCTGTTTCATTGTTTCGAGGATCCGACTAAGGAAGGAAACAGTTGCATACCTTAATACCACTAATATAAGTCAACATCGTAAATGTTTTAATCAACTTTATTTAGTTTAAATAAAGGATTTCTCATTTCTCCTAACAGCAAAATAATATTACGTGTCTGCAGTTTTCTTTTTACAGTTAATATACTCAGTATCATTGTAGGGGCCAAAGAGTTCCCTTACTTCCCTCTCAGTTTCCCTAAGATTTCATTTAAGTCTGTCCAACGTTTTAAATCACAGTTTGGAAGGCATCAAGAAAGTCAAGCCATCTGGAAATGGCTATGAATTAAAGCTCCTAAATCATGGAGATGCAATCTCTTAGCTGTATTTCTGACAGAAGTTAAATTTCTCATATTACGCTTCATATGCATCCACCTGTTAATAATGAGTAGGAAATTAAAAGCTACTTTTAAATGTTTAAGCTTTCAGTTGTTTTTCAAAGACATTGTGCTCCTACACAGTTAATTAATAAAGGCAGCAAAACAAAGCCAAGGTGCAGTTACAAGTCTGTAATATGTGCTCAGCTATTATAAATGCAGATAATTCAGGCACTATAAACAGAAAGCTCTCTTGGCTAACAGCAGTTCTCACTAGTGAATCAAGAGTTATGATTTCTGCAATCAAAGGTGGGTAAATTCAGAGCCCAACTGTAAATCTACCATGGGCGTATGAGGTCTGATCATGCTGATTCTAGCCAGAAGGTAGACAGTATATCGTTCTGTCAAATCTAGAAAAAGGAAGCTTGCTTTCACAAGAGGTAAAATGAAATAATCTAGAAATACATCAAAATAAATGTGCAAAGTCCATTCCTTTCTAGGTATCTGACCCCCATGAACACCTTACCGTGATTCCTCATCGTCTTGTTCCAATTTGTTTCTCAGGGCATCCATAATTTGAACCCTGCATATTGTAAGAAGTAACATATGACTGATGAGAACTCATAAGAAACTGAGAGAAGCAGGAAACAGAGAGAAGTAGATTTAAATAAGTAATAGGAAAAGATAATTTCCAGGATTCCACTTTTGTCCACTTTCACTTTGGAATTATATAAACAAAAGCCTCAGTACCTTTTAAATATCAGACATCTTAAATAATGGGACTTAACTCTCAGGGGAGGAAAGAAGTATCAACGATTATTTGTGGGAGTGACAACTCCTTTGTCTCTTGACCTACATGTTTGGACACCATTAATCCCGGAGTCTGCAGAAAGGAAGCTGGGCAAAGGTGTGAATTCAAATAAACAGCCATGAAACATGTGGGATGTCTAACATTATCAACTTCCATCTTTTCATAGGCATTTGGAAAATACTGCCAAGAAATATGCTTACTGATCTGTACAGTCACTCTTTCCTAACTGTAAAGGAACTTTTGGGTTGACACATTTCAACTTGTAAGTTTCCAGTTTTGGTGGGGTTTTTTTTGTTTTGTTTTCTACAACATATCTGTCTGCATTCATACTGTTTCATGGTACTTAAAATCTTTCCAATCTCCCACATCACTTTAAAATCTTGTTTTAATCAGATCTGTGTATATATGCATCTATGCAGGGACACAGAGAGGAAACCTCCTGGTTTCCTCTCTGTGTGTGCATACATAGACGTATAAATAAAGGGTGAAGGAAATTCTACCTTTGCAAGGCCAAGGTCTTGTTCTGGAAAGAGACTTTTACTTCCTCTGTATTTTTTTGTATATCTTTTTTGGTGCTGAAAGACAAAAAACAGTAAGACAGACAAGCTGAGTGTGAAAAGAGTTCAAAAACAGTGTCACATTTTAACTTGCTTTCTACATATCTAATGTAAGAATTTTTCATGTGAGCCACAAATTATTAGGGCCAGGAGTAATTTAGCATGTGGAAGTATATTAGTGAATTCTAGCCATCTCATAAAGGACTGCAAATTTAAAAGTCACATCAGATACAGAAGTACACTGAGAGAATAAATAAATAAATTTCTTCCCCACATTTTCTCTTAGTTTCCATTATTTTACACCAATCTTCTACAAAGCACTGATTGTTAATCCAGCAATTCACTAAAAAGGAATAACTAGAAGAAAATTCTGAAGTTATCCAGTGGCATACCTCTGGAAGAGATTTTTGCCAATGCCATTAATCTTCAGTGGATCAATAAAATTTTCTTGACCTGCAAAAGAGCACGTCACTAAAACAAGCACAAAAGAGACTTCTAAATAAAATCTATAGAGCATAAAAGGATTAGCATTTTTTGTGTGAACAAGTTACTTCTGCCTCCAAGCTTTATTATCTTCTACTGTTAACGAGACTACGCTATCAATCAGCTGTATCAGAGAAATAATTAGGCTTTAAAATATTTTAATTTAGCACTTTTTAGAAGAGCTAGAGCTGATTCATGAGGTTGCTCTATATATGCCACTGGATGGTTCAGTGGAAGAGCAGGTACCCAGCTGTGCCCTGGGCTGTATCAGAAATGTGGCCAGCAGGTAAAGAGAGGTGACTCTGCCCCTCTCCTCTGCTCTTGGCAGACCCCACCTGGTGTGCTGCATCCAGGCCTGGGACTCCCAACATAAGAAGGACATGGATCTGTTAGAGCAGGTCCAGAGGAGAGCAGTGAAGATGATTTGGAGGGCTGGAGCACCTCTCCTCCGAGGAAAAGGCTGAGAGAGTGGTTGTTCAGCTTGGAGAAGGTTGCACAGTGACCTTGCAGAGTCTTTCCAGTCCCTAAATGAAGCTTACAAGAGAGCTGGAGAAGAACTTTTTACTAGGGTATGTAGTGACAGGACAAGGGGGAATGGCTCGTACTTGGAAAGGTGTAGATCAGATATACTGTGGGGTGGTGAGGCACTGGCAGAGACATTGCCCAGAGAAGCTGTGGATGCCTCATCCCTGGAAGGGTTAAGATCAGGTTGTCAGGTTGGATAGGGCTCTGAGCAAGATGGTCTAGTGGAAGGTGTCGCTGTGCATGGTGGAGGGTTTGGAACCAGATGTGTTTAATGTCCTTTCCAACTCAAATCATCTGTGACTCTACAGGTAACGGGAACACCTTAAATCAGTATTGCTGCCAAACACTTTGGCAGACTTTTGGCAAGACAGATTCCTGAAAACCATCACTACATGTCAGGGGAGTCTAAAGTTCAAACCCAGAAAAGAAGGGAAAGGGCAGTGGGCAACAACTATATGGCATCTTTGTAAACATTCAAATAGGTCCCAAAAGCTGCCTAAAAAACGTGTTAAAATGTACAGCCAGCAAAAAAAAAAAAAAAAAAGCATCATTATCATAAGGAGTACTTCTTATAAATAATTAAGGAAAATAATCAAAAACTATATATATGTGTGTATATATGTATATATGTGTGTATATATATGTGTGTGCATATATATGTGTGTATATATATACATGTGAGAAACACGATTCACTTTTTTTGTGAAATTTATAAGTTTAATAAAAATAAAAAATAGACAATTAGGAGACAGAAAAAGAAAAGCTTTTTCGGCCGAGGTGCTGATGTCACCAGCAGCGAGATCCGCACACCTTCCCCCTTCAGACCTTTTTTTTTTTAAGGGTGCTGGTGTTACATATTAAAATAGGTTCATACATAATTCAAAATGATTAAGTAAGGTTTCAAGGTTCCCCTAAATATACATTTTATCTGTAGGATTCCACAAAGTCTGGGGAGGGTGTCATAAATCCGTCAGGTTCTTAAAGAATCGATTGTCTTTCTAATCTCAGGAATGCTAAGCATCCATTCTGTCTTCTATCTACTTCTGAGAGGTAAAAAAATACAACCCCCCCTCCTAATCTCTACTTAGTTACTATTTAAGAATATTTATTTATCACAGTTTTCAAATTATTAAAAAAAGAGCATACAATACAATACAATACAACCCTCCCATATTTATACCTAAAACAGTCATCTTACTATATGCGAAAAGCCAACTCTAAAACATGCATGTATAACATACACATACACATATATACACATATATATGTATATATATACAAACATATATACACACATATATACACACATATATATATATACATATATATACACACACATATATATATATGCCACTTCGCATTTTTCGTGAGTGCAACATCCTACTGCGAGGAGGGATATACCTACTGGCAAGAACGGCCTCGTTGTACTCCGTGCGCTTTCCCTTCATTCGGTCCCTCAGGCTGCGGCGGGAATAAAGCGACAACGGTCAGGGGCTGCGCATCCCTTCATCCCACAGCCAGGCTGCTCCCCGTCCCGTCCCGTCCCGTCCCGTCCCGCCCGCACTAACCGGAGCAGAGCGAGGACATTCACGTCGCCGTCGTTGCCGCCCTGGACCCACGCCGGGACCGGGGTCTCGGCCGGGGCTGGGGCCAGGGCCGGAGCCGGGGCCGGGGTCGGGGCCGGGGCCGGAGCCGGAGCCGGAGCCGGGGCCGGGGCCGGGGCCGGGGCCTCGGCCAGGGCCAGCGCCAGAGCCGGGGCCGGCGTCAGGGCCGGGGCCGGTGCCAGCACCAGCGCCGCCATCGCCGCAATTTCAAACTGCGCGGCTCCCGGCCGCCCGCGCGCCCCGCGCCTGCGCAGAGCAGCGGCGGGGCGGGGAGTCCCAGCCCTCAGCGGCCCCGGCCGGGGGGTGGGCGGGTGGTCCGCCGTCCTGGTGCAGTATGTGCAAGGGGAAAAAAAAACAAATAAATGGCAGAGCGCTAGGTAAAGCGCAGTAATCCTTTCCTCTGCTTTAGCGTTCGCGTGGAGATAGAAGCAGTAGGTGCAAGCTACTAAGGGAAGGGAGAAATAGACTGCAAAAACTAAACACTAAGTGAAGAGAGCTGCTGCATAGAACCAGAAGCAGAGACTTGTTTGGGTTTAAGAACAAGTGCAGCTGTCAACACAGCACACTGGTCCTGTTCACCATTAAACCATGCCCTCAAGTATCATATTCACACTTTTTTTTTTTTTTTTTAGTGTGCCCAGGGATGGTGAGTGCTGCACAACCCTGGGCAGCTTGTTCCAATGTCTGACCCCTTTGAACGGCTTCTGTAATTGTCTAAGGGAGGGCAGAGTACGGCTCCACCAGCCAGTCTCATAGAATCCTCAGCACTTTTCTCCTTCCTCTTTGAGCTCTGCTGCCAGGCTGAGCAGATCATCCACCTCACACGGCTGTTCTCTCTTCTGCTCCCAGGTTTAATCTGGCAGACACTCCACCACCAAACCAGCAGAGCTCACGCCAGCGCTCCTGTCCATACACCCACCACCCTGCGTGACCAGCCACAGCACCTGAGCTGGCCACAGAGCTCACCCAAGCTCCCAGCACTGGCCACAGGCTTCAGGGATATGCCTCAGCTCTTAGGGTAAGGAAGGTAACTGTGCTGCCCTCCCCACCAAGAAAACCCAACCAAACAAAAAATGATAACAGCTTTAGTAAGTTTAATAGAAATAAGGTACTTCATATATACAGTGAGCAGCAGTCTGCTTAAGTTCATAAAGGAGTTAAAAATTTTTAGCCAGATACCATATAATAGGAGAGTACAACTGTTCAATGGTGCTTATCTTGGTGGTGGTGGTGGTGATGCCTTCAAGACCTGGAAATGAAACAACACACTTTTGAGGCAATATTAATATAGGAGATAATATAAAGGCTGGTCTTTATTGGAGGCCTCCAGGGGCAGATATGGAAAAATGCCCACCCCACATGGGGTGAATACAGTTTTGTAAGTTTAGCAAATTAGCATAATTGACAAAAATTCTCAAATTAGAAGCACAAATGATGAAGTAATTCTTGCCTGTTCAACTCTCTCTGAATCCTCTCCTACCCCTTGCTCTTAGACAGGAGCTAAACTTCGCTTTTGAAAATGTGTCTCAAAGAGCTGATTTCAACTGTGGCTCCCAGGAAGAACCAAGGTAGGATAAGAGCCTTAGATCGCCAGCTTGGAGCCTCTGGAGAGTGTTTTGTCTTTTTGCCTATGAGGGAAAAAGGTGGGGAGAAGTACTGGGCCTAGCTAGGAACTACGTACAACAATAATTTACAGAGTTATGAATATATATGAAGTATAACAGCAAAAAATCATTCTGGCATCAGTGGCATATTTCTTCATGACTGCCTGTAGAGAAATAAGGTTGATTATGTTTACCCTGTTCACTATTTCAGCTCACTTAAGATTTGGTGATCTATCCAGACCTGTCCTAGTACACAAGCCCCCATTCATGGATGGCCCATGCCACCTGAGCGAGATAACGATCTTCAGCCCAGAAATCAGCAGATCTTATTTAAGTTTGTCTGCAGTGACAGACCGAACCAGCCTCAGTGTGCCATGTATGTGCCAGCTGTGCCTGGAACTGCACCGAAGGGGAAGGTGCTGTGGTCAGAGAAGCTGTTGTTGGGTTCCTGGTTCTGTTGATTATCAATGCCAGAGTTGTTGTTTGCCTTGTTATACATACTAGTAAAGAACTGCTATTCCTATCCCCATTGAGAGCCCCTTCATTTCAAAATTATAATAATTTGGTGGGAGAGGGTTTACATTCTCCATTCCAAGGGAGGCTTCGGCTTTCCGTGTCTGGTGGACACCTGTCTTTCAAACTAAGACACCCTTAAAAACAAAGGAGTCCAGGAAAGATGGGCATGCTTTAAAACAAAAATCTTGAAGGCACAGGAACAGACTGTCTGACCCTGTATGCCAAAAGATGAGTCAGTGAAGAAAATGACTGGCTTAGATGGCCAAGGAACTTTTGAAGGAACTAAGGAAAAAAGAAAGAGGGTGTATCACCCTTGAAAGGAGGGTCAGGTATCTCAGGAAATGCTTAAGGGAGTTGCTAGGTCATGTAGGAAAAAAAATTAGAGAGGCAAAATCCAGTTAGAACTCATCTGACCACTTCTGTAAAGGGCAATAAAAATATTTTTATAAATACATTAATGGCAAAAGGAGAGCAAGGACAACATCCATTCTCTATTAGATGCAGGAGGAAATTAAGTAATAAAGATGAGGAAAAGGCCTTCTGACCTTCTTTGCCCCAGTTTTCAACATAAAGACAGATTATCCTCAGGACAACTGTCCTCCTGGGCTGGTAGATGGTGTCAAGGAGCAGAACAGCCCCCCTGTAATCCAGAAGGAAGCAGTCAGAGACCTGCTGAGCCACTTGGATGCTCACAAATCTATGGGACCAGATGGGATCCATCCCAGGGTGATGAGGGAGGTATCAGATGAGCTTGTGAAGCCACTCTCCATCACTTGCTCACCGGAGAGATCCCAGGGGACTGGAAGCTGGCCAGTGTGACATCCACCCACAAGAAGGCCGGAAGGAGGATCCAGGTAACGACAGGCCAGTCAGCCTGACCTCAGTGCCCAGCAAGATTACGGAACGGATTGTCCTGAATGCCATCACACAACATGTACAGGATGACCAGGGTATCAGACCCAGCCAGCATGGGTTTAGGAGGGGCAGGTTGTGCTTGACCAGCCTGATCTCCTTTTATGAGCAAGTGACCCACCTGGTGGCTGCAGGAAAGGCTGTGTGTCGCAGTCGCTGATGTGTGTGCCAGTCGACATAGACACTGCACTTGCGGTGCTTCATGAGAATTATCAGAAGGCTTCAACTATTGGCATCTTGTCTCCCATATCTTTCCTCTGTAACTTCTACATGCAGCTCCACACAGCTCCAGCTCTGTCTTTCTTCCTCAGTTCTTGGTCTGGCTCCTTCCTGTCCCTAGCACGGCTGCCTAGCCCTGTCTGTCCTATGTACAATATCTTACCTTTTCTGGCCCTTGCACGACCTCCTGTCCCTAGGTCTTCGCAGCACAGCGAGCAAACTTCAACTAACTCCAACCCAGCTAACTCACTCTTTATCATGCCCAAGGCTGTGAGGGCAAGGTGTTTCCACTCCAAGATAATCAACACAGGTGCAGCATATAAGAGGGAAGACTGCCTTCAGCAGCATCTCTTTTTGTATCACCACAATTCCCCATTTCTTTTTTTAATTAAACATTTCTAGAAACACATGCTTAGATAAGTCGACCATTATAACATTCAAATACTGTAGATAAATTGACATTATAACATTCAAATACTACACACAAATACTCACAGATACTGTAGATAAATTAACATTGTAACATTCAAATACTACATACAAATACTCACAGATAACACTGCTTGGCAAATATCAGTTTCATTTTCCCTAATTGTATTTTTCCCCAATTGTATTTTTTCTATTTATTTCCAGTTTATTTTCCCTTTTTTTCTTTTTTCTATTTTCTTTTTTCCATTTTTCTGGTAGGATTGCCCCTCAAACTACATTGATTAATCTATTTAACATCTCCCATTTTCTTCCAGTCTGGCATAATCACTTGATACAAGTGTCGCTGTTGAGGCAGTCATTACACAACTTCCCTAGAGAAGTTATGTTTCATTATCACTAGTTGGTGGCTCACCTATTTCCAGGTGTCTTTATAGAAGAATCAGGTCGGGACCTCCCTGTGGCTTTCCATGCCACTCTCAGCTTCACCAACGCCGCCTCCCCCACTTTTCCCAGTGGGTCTACGTTGCCAGTCAGTTTTTTCTCAATTGTATCTTTTCTATTTATTTCCAGTTTATTTTCCCATTTTTTCTTTTTTCTGTTTTCTTTTTTCCATTTTTCCTGTTTTTCTTTTTTCCATTTTTCCTTTTTCCCTTTTTTTCTGGATTTTTGTCCTTTTCTCTCCTTTCTCTGCTTCTCCACTGTAGCTATAATTTCCTTTTTAAGCTATATCCTTTTTGAGCTATGTTTGATTTTTGAGGAAACAGTCCGATACCAGGATAGCCCCTCAAACAACATTGATTAATCTATTTAACATCTTAGCTATTTTCTTTCTTTTCTGGCATAAACACTTGATACAAGTGTCGCTGTTGAGGCAGTCATTACACAACCTTCCTTAAGAAGTTATGTCCCATTATCACTAGTTGGTGGCTCACCTATTTCCAGGTGTCTTTATAGAAGAATCAGGTCGGGACCTCCCTGTGGCTTTTCATGCCACTCTCAGCTTCACCAACGCCACCTCACCCACTTTTCCCAGTGGGTCTATGTTGCCAGTCAGTAGGACCTCATAGGGGTCCAGGCCAAGTATCCAGTTCAGGCTGTTGCATCAGTATATAGTTCCTGTTCTATCAGTATATAGTTCTCACGTATATAGTTCATTCATCACGTCGCTCCTCACATCGCTCATCACGTCGGGGTCACCAGATGTCGCAGTCGCTGATGTGTGTGCCAGTCGACATAGACACTGCACTTGAGGTGCTTCATTAGACTCATCAGAAGGCTTCAACTATTGGCATCTTGTCTCCCATATCTTTCCTCTGTAACTTCTACATGCAGCTCCACACAGCTCCAGCTCTGTCTCTCTTCCTCAGTTCTGTCTCGCTCCTTCCTGTCCCTAGCACGGCTGCCTAGCCCTGTCTGTCCTATGTACAATATCTTACCTTTTCTGGCCCTTGCACAGCCTCCTGTCCCCAGGTCTTCACAGCACGGCAAGCAGACTCCAACTGACTCTTCCCAGCTAACTCACTTTTTATCATACCCAAGGCTGTGAGGGCAAGGTGTTTCCACTCCAAGATAATCAACACAGGTGCAGCATATAAGAGGGAAGACTGCCTTCAGCAGCATCTCTTTTTGTATCACCACAGCTGTGGATGTTGTTTATTTGGACTCCAGCAAGGCCTTTGACACTGTCTCCCATAGCACACTCCTGGAAAAGCTGGCAGCCCACGGCTGGGACAGGAGCACTCTTTGCTGGGTTAAGAACTGGCTGGATGGCCAGGCCCAGAGAGTGGTGGTGAATCCAGTGGGTTTCCAGTCACCAGTGGTGCCCCCAGGGATCTCTGTTGAGGCCAGTCCCGTTCAATATCCTCACTTATGATCTGGATGAAGGGATTGAGACCATCATCATTAAATTTGCAGGTGACACCAAGCTGGGAGCATGTCAATCTCTTGGAAGGTAGGAGGGTTCTGCAAAGCCTTTGAACAGGCTGGATCGATGGGCCAAGTCCAGTAATGTGAGGTGTAACAAGACCAAGTGCAGACTCTTACACTTTGGCCACAGCAATCCACTGCAGTGCTACAGGCTGGGGACAGAGTGCCTGGACAGTAACCAGGCAGAAAGGGACCTGGGGGTGCTGGTTGACAGCCAGCTAAACATTTGCACCTTGAGTGCTGTGTCCAGCTCTGGCCACTCAGTTCAGGAAGGACATTGAGTGCTGTGTCCAGTTCCGGCCCCTCAGTTCAGGAAGGACATTGAGTGCTGTGTCCAATTCTGGACATTGAGACACTTGAGCATGTCCAGAGGAGGCACCGAGGCTGGTGAGGGGCTTGGAACACAAACCCTGTGAGGACCGACTGAGAGAACTGGGGTTGTTTAGCCCAGTAATAAGGAGACTCAGAGGTGACCTTATCACTCTCTCCAAGTACCTGGTTATAGTCAGGTGAGAGTCGGTCTCTTCTCCCAGGCAACCACCAACAGAACAAGAGGACACAGCTGTGCCAGGGGAAGTTTAGATTAGATGTCAGAAAAAAATTCTTCATTGGAAGAGTGATTGGACACTGGAAGGTGCCAGGGAGGTGGTGGAGTCACCATCCCTGGACGTGGCACTCAGTGCCATGGTTTAGCTGATGAGGAGGTGTTAGGTTAGGTCATAGATTGGATTTGTTGATCTCAAAGGTCTTTTCAAACATAGTTTGTTCTGTAAAAAAAATAAGGGCAAAAACATGCTAGGGCCAGGGCAAGAAGCAGACCTCAGCAGGCTGGAGCCAAAGCAAGAACAGAAGATTCAAAAAAGCCCCTTGAATCACCAAGCCTCAAAAGCAAAGGCACAGCCTCAAAAAAGCCCCAAGCCAAAACCCCATCCACACTCAAAGAGCAGGTTGTGAAAAGCCCTGGTCACTTGTGATGAAGTTACTTTTTATGCCCCTGGCTCCTCCCAGAGCCTGCCTGCTGACAGGAGACCATTGTCCCAGTCCAACCTTTTGCCATCTGATTGGAGAAGCCCCTCTGGGGAGTTCAGTGTCTCCTGCTGACTGTCCCATGTGAGGTGTTGCCAGGTGAAATCCTCCCAGAGAAAAGGCTTCTTCTAGTTGCCTCCTAAGTGTGGCACATGTGCACCTCTTCTCCACATGCCTCCGACAACCACTGTTGTGGCAAATGAAAACTAAATTGGCTCCTCAACATCAGGCATGCATTTCAACACTGAATTTTGGCAAGTTAGGCTCATGTCACAGGAACAGATAAATAAAACTCATTTCTACATAGGAGACGTGTCTCAGCCAGGCTCAGTTGCAGTACTCAGAAATTTCAAGCCATTTTAACAAGTATTGCCTTTTCCAGATTCAATTTACAGTATTATCCATTCTCAACACTTCTGCAATCTTTGAAGCAATTCTTTGGCAGTGCAGAGGGAGAGGGCAACCCAGAGAGAAGTCCAGGGCTTTTAGGATTTTCATCTCCATCTGGTGTATATGGACCTTTGAGCAAGTTGGCCTTCAATATATGAGCGAAGAATCTCTTCGTATTTGCTGGCAATGTACATAACTATGACACCAAACAGCTGCAACCTGGAAACAGCATTGTCCCGTAGCAGTAGGGATTTATCTAAATGACTTGGTTCAGAGCACAGGTTTTCAAGGTAGTCAGTGTAAGGTTGGTTATATGGCAGGATGTTCATACCCACTTACACAGAATAACTACACATCCTCTGTTACCTCTATTGTCAGCTGCAGGGGTGTTAGAAGGCCTTGAGTTCAAATCAGGGAGAGGAATAAGCAGTTCTGATACATCAACTCACTGTTCATAGCCAAGAGCTTTCTGTGGTACATACAGTTGAGAATTGAATGTCCTTTGTTGGTCATGTGTATTGTTAAAGGTATGTACAGCCATGTAGGGTGCTAAAAGCCCCTTGTCAACTGACACATCTAGTCACTTCTTGAACACTTATGGAGAGTGACTTTATCACTTCCCTGGGCAGCCCATTCCAGTGTCTGACCACCCTTCCAGTAAACAAATTCTTCCTGATGTGCGACCTGAACCTCCCCTGGCACAGCTTGTGGCCATTTCCTCTTCTCTGGTCCTTATCTGGGAGTTTGGTACAGACATAGCCTAGGGGTGTAGACCACAGGGTGCAAGGTTTCCTTGCTCACTAGACATGGGCTAGAAAGAACATAGTACTAGTATTAGTAGTTGATTGGTCTAACAACCAGCATATCTTCATATTATCATCTGAGTTCAGTCCTGTATTTTTAAGGAAGCTTACTAATGCCTCGGAGAAATCACTGGTGAAAGTGAATAGCAGCTCCAAGGCAAGCCACACCTACAAGGACATTTACTGCAAATGTCATTAGATGCCCACCAACCTCAGGTGTCTCAGATAGTTGTAGATGGCCTTCACATAGCTACTACACAGGTTTGGGTCATTACTATCTTACATGTCTGGGTCTTCAGATTCAAACAAGATATCAAATAAAGCCTGACATTGTATGTGTCTTCTGCTGGATCACATTCTCGTATTTCCATGGGGTTTGGAGACTGATGCTCTGACTACAAGGAAAGTCAAAAATCACTTCAGATAGCAGGTCCCTCCACAGCCCAGTGTGGGCCAAGCTGCAATCCTGCAGCAGGGAGCACTGCAGGGGCTCATGACCCCTATTTCAGGGCACCAGAGGAAGGCACGGCTCTGCTGCAGCAGCAGCTGGGAAGGGGCACACAGCACAAGGAGGCTGCAAGCAGTACCTTAGAGGGCTCTGGCTGAGACTCCAGGGCTGGCGGAGGCACGTTTTCCTTGGCGAAGGCCTCAGCAGCCTCCTAGTAAACATCCTCCCCGAGGCGAGGGCGTACTTGACACTCGGCTGCCCGTGGTCCCCCTTCAGCTTGGCCACTTCTTGGTGGCTGGGCGCACTCTCAGCTCAGCCATGCAGTTGCCGATGTCCCCCTAAGATCTCAGCTGGTGAGGGAGGGTCCGTGGCTCTGGACCCCCAAGAAGCTGGTCCACCCTGAAAAGTATCTCCTCTGAGACACTCCCTAGGGGGCCAGGCACTCTCTCAGCTGGCGGGTAGCGAGCTCAGCAGGAGGCAGTGGTTCAGCTCTTAGTGATTTCGCTCTGTGATTTCCAGCTCCTGCCTCCTGTGAGCTTGGCTTTCCCCTGTAGCCGGCCTCGGGTGTAGAGAGAGAGAGGGCCTCGTTTCGGTGATTCTGCAGGAGTAGCTTTATTGTAGATACATCAGTGAAGGGAGCCGAGGGGAGAGAACCCTGGCTGTCAGGGGCGATTTCAGGGGTTTTATAGGGAGCTAGGTGGGAGGGGGGAAGGGTACAAAACCAACCGGTTACAACAGATCTACATAAGGTCCCGAGGGTGCTTGTGGGTCTTCCAGGAAAGTCGCCGTGAGCTGTGGGTAGCTTTGTTACTTCAGTGTCTGTGAGATGTTGCGAAACTCTCCTTCCCTCCAAGGCAGAGTCACTGGGGCTCTGCCCACCCCCACATCCCCCCATCATGTGGGGGCGGTGGCTGTCCAATTCTTGGCTTCAAGGAGGGACCAGCTGCGGAGCGTGCTGCAGGGAAGGGTGGGCAGCGGGACGGCGCCCCTGGGTGTGCGCTGCGCCCAACCGGGAATTGGGGCATCGGTGCAGGCAGGAGCGGCAGAGCCGGGGGAAGACCGCATGGCTACAGAGCCGAAGGGCTGTAGATGCGGAGCTGAAGGGCTTCACTCTCCTCTTCCCCTTCGCACTTGAGGGCTGAAGGGGAGGAGAGAGAGGGAACCAACGCGCTGTAAAGGAGAAAGCGAAACGGGCACACACCTACCGCCCTCCCCGCCAAGCCAAGACCCGGCTGCCTCCGCACTGCATCCCGCACTGCCCGCCAAGCAGAATGGAAGGGAAGGAGCGAGCAGGACACGGAGGGCCCCGCAGGTGGCACCCCGGCCCGCCGGCCCCGTGGCGCATGTAGGGAGGCGAGCGCCGGGCAGCAGGGAAAGCAGCGGGACGGGGCGCGGTGCGGTGCCGCGGTTAAAGCCCCCGGCTGCCCGCACACCGCCCGCCCCTGGCCCCGGGACCCCGCCCCGAGGCGCCGCCGCAACTCGGGCTCGCCCTACCTCTGCGTGGCTTCTGCTCCAGGGAAGCAGGACTTAAAACATTACTGGTGTCCTAGGTTACAATGTAAAATTGTGCCTAAGGCATGTATTCTATCCCCGTGAGCCGTTGGAGCCAAGGTTGGGCAGTGTTTTGCTTATCTTCTGTTAATGAGCCCAACAATGCCTTGCCACATGAGTCATAGATAACTCCCTCCGGGAGTTATCTCTGTTTAATGGGCCATCAAGGACCCACTGCATGACTCATCATCCCATTGTGAGATGCTCCGCCCAGGGGGAGGAGCCAAACATTCCCACCTGGATAAATCCAGGGTTTGGGACAGCACAGATAGCTTTTATCCACTGGACTCCCAGAGGAGACAAGAGCTACCAGACGCTTCTACAGGATCACTGCTTTGACAAGACCATCTCATCTGGACTGCCACTACCACCCTAACAGGGTGTCAGGTTGTATTCTGACTCTGTCAGTGGTTTTTTTTTTGTACTATTACTTTTATTTTACGTTACTTTTCTTTTATTTATCTTCTTTTCCTCTTATTGTGTTTCTGACTTGGAGTTTTTCACTGGTTTTGCTTTCAAACCAGCACAACTGGAAAACACTAACATTTTCCTCCTTATGTTCACACGCACTGCTTGCTCGGAGTGCCTTTTAAACCGGTTTAATCCTTGTTATAAATGCATATTTTGGAGTTGGCTCTTCGCAAATATTGACATGAATGCTATACATATAGTATAAGGTATTTTCTTTAGCTCAAGGAAAAGAAAAGCTGCCCAGGAGAATGTTTCACAGAGATAAGATTTACAACAGAAAAGAAAAACCCCCCTCGGATTCTTCAGACAGAAAGATGCATAACCCACAAGAACCAGACGCCCTGAATCCACAGAAGCAAGACTCCCTGTCATCAGGAGAGCTTAGCAGGGAACGGGAAACAAGTTTATCTTAGATAAAGCATGCATAATTATGAAGTTTTGGTCCTCAAAAAGGGAAAGATTTCTACCGAAGGGCGCCTTTCTCCTGACTGGCTTGGGTCTGGGAAGGAGGAAGGACGGTGGTCTAGACTACCTTCTTTGCCTTTATTTTCTCATTATTTGTCCTGTCTCTGAAAACTTTTTAAACTTTTATTTGTATTAGGTTTTTTTGGTAACCAATTTTATTCTTTATTAAATTTTCATAAATTTCTAGAAATGAGTGATTGGCATTTATCACAATCTTTCAAGGTGTTTTGTTGCAGCTCTCTGCATACAGATCAGGTGATTAGATTCAACCTCCCCACGCCTTCACAGTATTAAGATATGAATCAACCGGCCTGCATCTGGGGTTTGAAAACCTGCCCACACAGCACAGTTCCAATAGATCTTGTGGGGAGTCCTGAACCCTTCTTTGGTGGATTATTGCCAGACTAAACAAATTTAAAATGGATGTTGTAAGATAAGACAATGCTTATTACCATCATCTTCCTGCCAGGAGAGCCAGGAAGAACACTGCACATATGTACTGGGTAACATGCAAAAACCTGCCAAATGCAAGCTAAGACGAAGGTTTGCACTTGCCTGTGAAGTATCCAGGTATGGGCTTATCTTCTCTGCCATGATGACAGTGCCAGCCACCTTGATTTGTTTTGGGTTCTGCTGCTACCAGCTGCAGGAAATCACCATTTGCTCAGAGGAAGTTGTGGCAAGCACAGAAGCTTTACAATTAAGCTAAGATAATGATTTAAAAGACAGAATTGCCCCCCTTTTAATAATTTTAATTTCATGTCACAATGGGGTTTGCTGAAATACTGTCAATTCTAGTACGACCACCCGAAACAGGAGTGGCACATTATAAACATTATAAACTGAAGCTTCTTGAGATTGATTTCGAAACCAAAAAATCACCCTAGTTCTAGACTGTAGTGCATAACTGTAGCTCATCAAGTGATGAGCCTTCTGGAGGAGGCAGGGTAAGAAAACCACTGCCAAATGGGCAGAAAACAGGATCCAGATTGGAGGAGGTGGCTGACTCTCCAGCGCTGTCCCAAGACATGAGGGACTGTGATTTGTGCACTTAATCTTCATCACTCTACACAAATGCAATGCAACTTCTAGAAGTTTTCTGACCACAGCTTTCTAGGTCAGTCTTGTACTGCAGAGAGTGTTTTAACACAGCACGAGAGGAACTCCTCCAAGAGTAACAAAACAAACCACAGAAGTTGTATAAACAATCTGATCACAAGAGAAGCAGAATGGCTCAAGGTCATCCCTAACTGCATTCCTGGTGTCTTGGGTTGTGGAACCTAAATTGTGTATTCTATTTTCATCTGCTGAAAACAGTTGGGGGGTTGTTCTTCTTTATCTCCTTTACTCTGGAGGGAGCGGGGCGGGTGCCTTTTGATAATGGCCCAACTGTTAACACCAGGTAGGGCATTGTTTCTTATCTCTTTTCACAATGGGCCATTAAGACTCCCCAGGCTGTTTTCTTCCTCAAGCTGTTCCCCTTCCCAAAATAGTACACCCACATTCCATCATCCCATTGTGAGATGCTCCACCCAGTGGGAGGAGCCAACCATTCCTACCTGGATAAAACTGGGACTCCAGAACAGGGAGTTCTCTTGCTTCCCCCGATTACCAGAGGAAGACTGGACCCCACTCTCATCATCACTGGACCCTTTTCTACAGGATCATCTCCACTCCAACAGAACCACATCTGCCACTCCAGAAGGACTCACCTTTGGACTGCTTCCAACACCCTGACCAACAGGGTGTCAGGTTGTAGCTCTGACTCTGTCAGGGTTTTCCAGGATTGCTTGTTTATTTGTTTGCTTGTTGGGTTGGTTGGTTTTGTTTTCTACTACATTTGTATTGTTAATATTCCTAGTAAAGAACTGTTATTCCTATTCCCAAATCTTTGCCTGAAAGCCCTTAATTGCAAAATTCTCATTTGGCAGGGGGTGAGGGGTTTACATTTTCTGTTCTAGGGCAGGCTTCAGCTTTCCCTGGTGGATACCTGTCTTTCCAAACCAAGACACTGGTAAACCTCCTCCAATTATATAATTCCTTTATCACTCTGTTCTGTCCTTCAATTTCACTATCATCAAGTCTATTCTTATTATTATGGTATTCAACCACCAAATACTAGAAACAAGAAAATTATGACAAAAAATACTGCTATGATACATGGGATGATGAAAGATGTATTCATTACTGTTAACCACTGAATTAATTTCTTGTATTTCAAGGAATATATTAACATGCTACAGACAAGAGGGGGCACAAGAAGCCCGTAAACAGATATAAGCACAACTACCTCTGAAGATGTATTTTATTACCCCATTGACAGGTTTTCACTAAAAACACAGATTTGTTTTCTTTGCAGTATTAAGTCCTCAATATCTGTAATTCTTTCTTAAAGGCACTCTTTAACTTTCCAGTCAAGAAGTCTCAATTTACTCTTCATTTCAGCAATTTGTCAAGTCAAAGACTACTGTCACAGTTTAGCATTCTAAACCTGAACTTCTTCCCTAGGTAATACATGGAGGTACAGTTGGCTACAGTGCACCTGCAGCTGTAATGGTATTACTAAAAAATTGAGTGAAGTACAGGATAATGTATCTTGAAGAGATGAAGTTTAGCTGAATGCTAGGATGCTCACTGATTTATTACTTCTAGACTTCAAATATTGCATTTGCAGTTATTCATACAAAAAGTACAAAAACTTTTATTTTACAGAGTGGTTTGAGTTATGATTCTGAGTCTTGCCAGGAAAGAGTGTTTTCATTTTTCTTCTCTTCCCTATTTCTCACTGTTAAATCTGTGGATTTTGCTTCTTAAAAATAATACTTTGATACAAATGTAAAATGATAACACATATTTGCTCTGATGCATTAAGTGTAGAAATCAGACTTGTATGCTGAGACATAATATAAAAACTGTATATTTCTGTTATCTAACAAAGTATGCAAAACACAGGACTTTACTCCCCATAATAAAGTGGTTTTTTCATTCCAAGTCTTCAAGCTATCCTTGAAAGAAAGAAAAATAGTGCCCAGGTGATTATGTTTCCAATTCCAATATAAACTATTTCTATTTCCCACTGCTAACAAGAAATTACAATACCGATGTTCCATACTTCAGAGAAAGTATGGAATATATCTGTGCTCATCTACAAGTTTCAAGACTTCTGTTTAATAAACACCAAGTATAGTATATAAGGTTTTGATTATTTTCACATTTACAGCAAGTACTCAAGTCCTTCTTATTTCCTTTATAAAAGCATCTCAATCCAATTAACAAAGATAGTACACTTAAAAAAATTCAAATATATAGTGCATTTGTTTCTGTACACGTATGTGCAAGATCCCCTGGCAAAAATACAAATATGGAATCCAACAGCTTGACCATTTACATCTCCTTTGGCAAGTACAGCTTTGTATCACATGATGTAAGTACCATCTTTGTAGTATTTCATGGATTCTAGCTGCTGAGTCATTGCAAGGACATCCTGAAATCCTGTACTGAGTCCAGACATGTGTTGAAAATAAGCTTCCTTCTCCACTTGGACAGTTAAGTTGTTTACACCAGCATCTTTCAGAATTGCTGTGACCTGAACAGAATGGTACAGTTAACACTGGTATTGCACTTCACATGTATCTCACAGTAACTTGCAGTATGCTGGCTCTGTGATACTGCAAAAAAAAACCCCATTTAACATTGTGAAAACTCAATTCTCTGGAAAGCAAAGAGTAGCTTAAGAAGGTATGGCTTTGCAACTTCTGCACACTGGGTGATTGTCAGTGTGTTGCATAAAGAAATATGTATCTTTTTAAGGAAAAGAAAAAACCACAGCACACAGGTAGTGGTAATCATTTTAGAGACGTGATTAGCATCCAGATATCCCTACTGTTTATTCCCTGTTTTGTAGGTCTGTTTTTACACCTCCCCTTCTTTCTCAGAGCAGATGTAGTGCCACTTTCAGTCGGTGTTTTGGCAGATGTTCTAGCAAAAAACTCTTTACAGAACTAATTTCAAGCTAGCAGGCAAGGGGCAGTACAGTGTTAGGGACCAGCTCTGAGACAATAATGGAGAACTTAAAAAAAAAATCATACATGTCAGCTTGAAACTTCAGTCTGTGACCAGGGGGGAGATGGCAAGTAGGAAATTAAGAGTGTAAAGACTTTGCACTTTACCTGCTGTACAATCCTCTGTTCCATCACATCTGATACCACTTGCACATGTATTGTGCCTGCCACAACAGTTGCAGAGTGACACCAAAAATGAGGATCTCTGTAGGATATAACTCCCTCTATTTTTTGAATCTGTGAAGAAATTTCATTAGGAAAAAATAAGTAATTCTAAACTTGTACTAGCTATTGGATAATATTTTACAAGGAAACAAAACTGTAGCACAGCTTTCCAACTAAGTATATTCAGAAATAACTTGTATAACTTGTTAATATTGTAAAATTCTAGAAGGTAAAAGTCAAACTAAATGAAAACCCCACAAGAGCAATGCTAAATAAGATGAGGGAAAAAATCCTCTGATTTAAAGAACAGATCACAGGAACATAAATGGATAGACTAATCAGAATAGGTCCAGCATCTACCAGGGCACTTGTTAGCTCACTCTTTAGCAGGTATATTTAGTTATCATAGCTGAACTTTATTCAGAGGCAGAACAACTTTTCCATAATATACACTTTTTTCAGATTGATCTTTGTTCTGGGTTGGCTGTGAATGATTATGACTATTGCTGAACTGTTCAGGTTCCTCTTTTCTATCAGGCAGTTTCAAGGCTTTGTATTTTTCCCACTTTGCCCTTGCCCTGGTGGGTAGGCTGGGGCTGGGCAAGAAGCAGGGAGGTGATACATCCACCCAAGCTGTCTAGATGATCATGCCATGTAACACCTTGCTCAGCAATTAGAACTGGGGTAGAGGATGAAGGAGGGATTTTGGCTTCCAAGGTGGCTGTTGTTTGGGCACTGCCTGGGTATCAGTCTGCTTGTGGGAGGTGATACACTGCTTTTTTTTTTTTTTTTTTTGTCCACTGCTCTTCCTTCACCTTTCATATTGCTCCCAGAGTTTTCTTGCTTATGCTCCCATCCCACTGGCAGTGGTAGTGGTGGTAAAGGAGGGGAGTGAGCAAGAGCTGTATGGATGTCTGGCTGCTGGGCAGGGTCAACCTACAGCTAGCACGTTGTTTTATTGTGATGTAATTTTTAAAATGCTTTTCCTATTATCTTTTAATCAATTGGTTTTTTTTTCTCAAAAAGTACTTTATTTTTCTCCAGTGTCTCAGAATTACTGTCTTCCCTCATCAAAAAGTGAAATCACACTCTGCACATCACTTTCCTTTCACTACATGAATCTCTCCCAGACAATTCCAATTTGTTCTTTCCTTTCTCATGCAGACAAGAACACTTTTTCCCGTCTGGTAACTGACAGGACAGCATAAGGATAGTCTTCCTTGAAGCCTCTAGTTGATGGCATCCTCAAAGAACTTTTAACTCATTCTTTTACAGAGAGGAGTTCTCCATACTGAGGTCCACATTCTGGACAGGAACTTAAAATGAGGCCAACAGCAAAGACTAGGTACAGCCTCAAGGCAGATGCCATACTGTACCAGACAGGAAGAGGACAGTCTAGAATGAGAAAATAATTAGAAAACACAGCTTAAGTTTTGCCATCCCACCTACTGTGAACCAGTATATCCTTCATGATATGGATAAATCAGAAAACTTGAAATTACAAGCTCATGATATAATCCTACACCCTGAAAGTTCGTAACAAGTTTAAAAAGGCTGCAGGTTTGGGGAACTGCCATATTACTTTCTCAGTACTAGAGCGTTGTACATTTACCAAACTGTTACAATACTTGTCTGAAATTATGGCCTACCCATAAAAGCAAAGTGGAAATCTTTTTAGCTGCAAACCAACTTTTATAGTTAGAACTAGTAATCCTGTCACTTCTCTGCAAAACAGATTTTAAACAACTTGAGACATGAAGTTGTCTAAGACAACAGAAGCTGTCTGACTGAACTGCTTGAATTAATAATTATTAAAACCAGTTATAGCTTTGTAGGTTTGTATGCAAAACCATTTATAATTGTACCTTTTCTAAAGCAGCATGCAGATCTTTCTCCTGTTCTGGAGGTATCCTCAACAAAAGCACTTGACAGGCATCTTTCAATAGTGGGATAACACTAAGAAAAATCAATGTAGCAATAAAGAGAGAGCAGAGTGGATCAGCTATGAGCCATCCAAATTGCTGAATAAATATCGTGGATACGATAACACCAACACTGCCAAGAGTGTCTGCTAACACATGCAGAAATACACCTAAAACCAAAACAAACAGAGTGATTAACAGTCCTGTCTAAAATGTATGTATATATTCAATAGCAGAAACTTAGTAAGGCTTACTAAATATCCTCAAGCTAAACAGAGACGACTCTCTGCCTAACCTGCGACAAAACACAGTAAATATTTAGCTCTTCTAATGTTTAATTGCAAATTAATGTAAAAAACAATATTTAATCTATGAGGGAATGATCTAGGTAGGCATCCACAGACTAAAGTATATGTATATAGTCTTTAATTGTTAGTGGGATTTGTACAATATAGCAAAATCATCGAACTCTGTATATAAGGACTTGCTGATCTGTAACAGAGAGTCAGAAGATCAGTGTACATGCACTGACTGGCTAATGTGGACACACATTAATGTACTGGTTGTTTTTTGTATGCCAAAAATTCTGCTCTGATTTTACAGGAGAATTGTCTTTGTGCTACTGCTATGAATTTTATACTTTCTACTGCTTTAATTGTGGGTTAATTCTCAGTGTACACTCAATGGGCATAGAAAAATACTCTCCAACTGTTGGTAAGATTAGTGCTAGTTAAGTTACAGGATTTTAAAGAATATTGAAACATGAGTATAGGCAGACTTAAAAAAATTACAGACATAATGAATGTGAATAACCAGGATAAGCAACTGAATTAAGACATAAAATGACCTATGAAACAAGAGACTATTCACCATATTCTGACAAGCTTACACAGAAAACACAATTCTTTTAAAGGTTTTTTTTTTTAATAAGCCAGACAGTTGGTAAATAACTACCTTCTAACTACTACAGAAAAAATTCTATCCTGAACATATACAGTGGCCTTCTCAGTTAGCTTATGATTTGAGATTTGAAAGTTTTTCTTTACCAGAAGATTTATCTTCTGAATCACAAATAAAAGCATATTCTATTGCTGGTCTGTATTTGTTCTCCTGCTTCTTATCCCCTTCCCAGTGTTTTACCACCAGCTGTCACACGATTCCTAGAAGCTTATCTTTACAGACAGAGACCTCATACCTTCATTTCCAGTGTGAACTTAGAAACAAGGACTTAAAGCTTTTTGAGTATGGTTTGTAGTGACCTTTATTAAGATTACTGCTTTTTATTGTTCCTTATGTATTATAGACATCTGCACAGAAACATTTCACATTTCTTTAAGTTAAATTCCTAAGTGGTTTGAGCAATTCGTGCATAGTGCATTTAGTGCCTGTCAGATCACTCCTCGAGAGCATTTTCAGATTGAGGCATAATACATAGGCCTGATCCTGAAAATCCTCACTCTCCTAGAAATCACGTGCATCACCTGAGATTCAACAGTCTGTGCTCACCTCTCATGTTGGCATTCATGCCTCCTCCAGAAGATCCATGGGAATGCCCGTGGCTGTGCCCATGGTCACTGTGGGAATGGCCATGCCCGTGGCTGTGGCTGTGGCCGTGGTGAGAATGGCTGTGGTCATGTGTGGGACAGCCTCCCCGAGAAGCCCCGTGGGAGTGCGCGTGGCTGAAGGCACAGATACCAACAAGGTTCACAATCAGCCCTCCAACAGAGACTGGCTGTGAGAGGGAGAAAAGCCTTTAACTTCACTGCATCCTCAAAGGTATTCAAACGCATTTTCTACAACACGGTAACCAAAAATACCATCCACTTAATTAAGGAAAGCTGTGGAAGCCCACAGCTTCTCTGGGCAACCTGTTCCAGTGCCTCCCCACCTTCACAGTAAAGAATTCCTTCCTAATATAATAATATTATATTAATATAATATCTAATTAATTCCTAATATCTAATCTATACCTCTCTGGCTTCAGTTTGAAGCCATTTCCCCTTGTCCACTAAACACCCTGGAAAAAGGTTTCTCTCCAGCTCTCCCGAAGGCTCCCCTCAGGTGCTGGAAGGACTATCACCCTGGAGACAAACATAAATTTACCATTACACTGAAACAGAAGGACAAAACTTACAGTTAGCATGTTTGTATCTATGTCTGGAGGATCTACCAGTCTCGCCACTGATTCCATGAAGACAAAGAAAGCAATCACCATCAGAAAGAGGCCATTAATAAATCCAGAGAGAATTTCTACACGTCCATACCTGAAAGTAAACATATATACTTTAGACAGTGAAGAATGGGTACTCTGAACAAATGTCACAGTTATAATAAAATAAATGTCACAGTTATAATTCTTTCAATACAGCATTAAGATTGCTGTGATTTTCCTCAATGTCACAGAATCATGCCTCAATTTCTTAGTTATTTTTTTCTGATCAAGAGGTTGCCAGTTTCCAGCTGTCCAAACTGCATTATAATAAAACAATATATAAGTATTCTCTTACATATACTGCCCATTTAGGGCTTCAAACTGCTAAACTACTATGCAAACATATAAAGTTTAATTATATCAGCTGAATCTAAATCTTCATATGAACACTGATTTTTAACACAGATTTTTGTTTGACACAAATGCCTAGCATGAGGAAATTTCTAAGCAATATTCACAGTGTTAGAAGTTTTACTTGTAGAGATAAATGAAAATTACATTTCAGTCACAGTTTTTGCACAGTTAAGTGGAGAATAGCATGAGCACAAATGGAACAGAAGAGACACAGCAAAAACCCACAGAAGCATGAATTAGTAAAATATCCCATACATACCAGGACATTTTGAAAATGAGCAAGAAGAGTTAAGTTTCAAATAGTCCGTAAAGAACCCAAGACACATACCCATACGAAAAGATGCGAGTTGCTTTCCACCTTGTCATCAGAGCTGCAAAAAGCCCCATCACTAATGCAGAACAATCAAAAAGCATGTGAAATCCATCAGAAATGAGACCAAGGCTATTGGTCCATACTCCATAAAAAAGCTCCACAAAAGTGAAAGCCTAAAACAAAATAAGAGTTTGAATTTTTCCTTCAATATTAACTTGTGTATTAATGTTTTGGTAGATAGAAAGATATTCTTTTCACAGAACACTCCACATTTTCCAAAGGTATTGTTCTAAGTATTTCTAGACCATTTTTCTCTCCTCAAATGAAATACATGATGCATTCCAAGTCTAGAAAGAGACATTTTTGAACCTACTCTCCTTAAAGCCTCACACGGAAAAAACCCAACTCTTTACAGTAAATTTTTTGTTTTGAATTTTAAACTGACATTCTGCAGACAAAATTCTAAGCATTTTATCAATAAAAATGTAAGAGCCCTGATCTGATACATTATTATTGTAAACGTAATGCTGTCTATAAATCTGTTATGCCAACATTTTCTTCACCAGTAAGTTGACTGTTTAAATCTTAGGAATTGGCTGTGAGAAAGGCACAGAAGGGAACATTTTTAATACATACATCTACCCTGTACATTTCACTACTATTAATCCGTCTGCCTAGAAACTTTTTTCCAATCTTTCATATTCCATAATGGAATTCCTTACAGTTAACACATATACTTCAAGTTTCTTCCCTTATTTTCTTGGAGATCTTTGCAAATGAGGTTGTATCAGTTTTGCCTACTGCATCATCTTTTCCTATTCAAGAGGAGAGAAGTTAGAAATAAAACTAGCCTGGTCCAATATGACATTAATCAATCCCAACCTTCTATTTTGTTGTCCCCATCCTTATCAGTTTCACCTTATCTGCTGGCAACATTGAGGTATCTCAACCTTAAACATACTATCATACAAGTATTCAGTTACTGGAGTAATCCTTACAAATAGAACCAGTGCTGCACTCTGACAACAAATCAGTGACCACTTAAATTGGTCTGTTAAAGGTCACTTTAAAACCAATCGATAATGGGAATCTTTTAAAGAACAACTTTTCTTTCTGTATTACATATGCACTATTGTGATTGGGTTTGAAGAAAAAATTAAAAATGCACTGCACTTACCAGATTTAGGCACAAGAAATAGAAGATCTGTCGAGAATCGTACTCCTCAAGGATTTGTTTCAGTGACTCCTTAATGAACCGGGGCAATGACTGGGAGCTTTGCTGTAATGCATCACCCATGAAGTTATAGAGAGGAGTGCCTTCAGGGGAATAGCCAATAAGGGTACCCTTCTGCCCTTTCCTGGAGGGGGAGGACAGGATATTGGCAGCTGCAAGGAAAGTATTGAAGTTTTTGTTGCCGTTTCTAAGCTTCACAGCTATTTTGTAATGTGTTTAATCAGCAAAGTCTACATGAAATTTTCAGGCAGCAAACTGATTGTCAACTTTATCTTGATTGTCAACTTTGATTGCTATGCAAAATCAGATCATCACTTCCACAACAGATCATACTCCTTTTTTTTTTCTGCAGACAGACAGTAAAAGAGCAAAAAGCCACAGGCTGCCTTATTCAAAAGAATCCATAAAGCTCATCCAAAAGAATTCTGCACACCTCAATTTTATGATTGGCTTCCCAGTCAAACAGACCACAGATTTACTACTGTTTAGACAAGAATACGTACATAAAACAAAGAAGACAGCACTCACTACCACCCCTCCAGAAAGAACATGCTCTGTGCTTTCATGGTGTGGTGGCTTGTTCATAGCTCGAAGCTGGTCTGTTATTGGATGTGTCCAAAAGTTTCCAAAAAGCAGTGCACTAATGAAAATAAGAAAGGATCCGTATCGGGCACAGGTGGAAGCTTCCATCTTCACAGAGCATATGGACTCCACATAGAAATCCAGGATCACAACAAAAAAGATGACTGTTACGAAAGGCATGATGAGAGAAGACCAAGACTCTACTTTACTCTGCAACAAAAAATAAATTTCAAACAGGACTGCTCAGCAGAAGAGTGATTGTATTCATAGCATTAAATGTAGTCCACTTGAATTACAAGTGTTTTCACTAATCCATAAAACATAAATATATTTATACTTTCAATTTTATCATATAAACACATCATTCCAGATATAAAAGGAGACATATATCTAAAATGCCCTGAAGTACTTTATTTTAAATACTTTCACATTTGTAAAAGGAATTCCATACACAATGCCATGGTTGCAGTGGCCTATTCTCCCAATGCACAGAAGCATAAAGAGCACTTTTTAAAATGACAATAAATGATCTACTTCTTAGGGATAAAAGAGTGCTGTATTTATATAGTCATTAGCACTTGTGCAATGTTAGTAGATGAACCCAAGATATAATATCTGAGCTAGAAGGATGAAATACAGTTATCGCACAAAAGAGGAAATTAAAGTATCACACAAATAAAAAACAAATATAGAAGAAAAGCATAATGGAAAAATTTCAAACAAAGCTTCCTACAAAAATAAAGACACCAGTATCAGTAATTTAAAAGATATTTTAAAGGAGATTTAAATTGCAATTCAGAAGCATTACAAAAAATGATTTATCTTTGTACTTATTATCTTACCTCTGTTGTCAGAGAGAGAACAATAACCCATGGGCACAACAGGACGACAGAAACAAGATGAGACAAAGCTTGAAGGCGCTTTGCTCCACCTACATCTACAGATAGTTTTCGGGATGCCATGTGGAAACCAACCTTACAGCACAATGCTAGTACCAGAAGCAGTACTCCACCCTGGAGACATAAAGGGATTCCATTAGTGTCTCTTAAGTACCAAAAACCTCACTCCAAACACAGTGACACTTACAAGAAGAAAATACTAATGTGCTTTCCTTAACCTGGAAACAAAAGCCAAAACTAGGGTATTTCCTGTAATTTTACTCTAGCTAAAAACATTAACATAGCATATATGGTTGTGCATTAGCACTATTCAGAACAGCCTAATATGAGCTGAATTTTAAAACTCTCAATAGTGTTAATTAGCATACAGGAGCAGCAAAATGGTAGCAAAAAGCATCTGAGGAAAAAGAAAAATCACCCAAAGTTTTCCTGACTTCCATTATTAAAAGCATGTTGAAAGCATACATAAACCCCCAAAGATTCACACTATCGTGTCCTCTAGGCCTTTCATAACCTTTTCATCCACTTACTTTTGAACATGCCCTACTTCTTCACAATATACTTTTTCAAAATTTTTCTTTAAATGAGTGACAAGATGCACAGCATCTCACCTCCCTTAAATCACACTTGCTTTTTTGCACCACTAACCACTCTAATATTTGATTTCTTTTTATACTAATACTTTTTCAGCTGCTCCGTATTTTTTTCCTGTTTTAGTTCTCAATGAAACCACTTCAGCAAGACTAAGCCAACACAACTCGATCAGCCAGGTCAACTCTGTACAGTCAGGTTATGATATCCAGCTATTCATATCACCAATTACAATGGGACTGTCTTACTGAGAAGTATCAGAACCTGTGTTTTCAAATACAAGTCTAATGTAAAGGAAACACTGGGGAAAGCTAAAGATGCAGAAGCAAAACACAGGCCTCAAAAGTGAGTAAGAAGTGGTTTGTAGGCAAAGCATTATGAACACCCAGAACACTGATGAAAGAATATTTCATCATAATTTTCATGATACTTGTTAGGTTATGCATTACAGTTAAGGCCTTATCAGCTGCAGAGGTTGAATACTGGATGGTCTGGCTTGCTGTATTGAAGCTCCACATACTCCAATCAGTGTGCAAAAATTACAATGCTAGTTCAGTTCCAATAAGGAGTGGGGATCTTCAACCTTTTGGTTTTGATTCAAGCTTGGATTAGCTCTGAAATTGTTATCTACGAAACTTAGATAAAGATTCTAAAATACGTATTATTTACCTTGTGATCTGCAACACCCAGGAAAGCAATGATTGTATACAGAACATGAGTAAGAGCACTGTCATGATGCCCCTCAGCTAAACAAAAAATTAAGGAAGAGTTTAATTAGATTTTTTTGTTTCAAACCAGAACAGGCAAAGGTAGCAGAACACAGAAAGCAGAGGTAAGCAAACTGAACTTTATGGTGTGTTTGCATGTGCAGGACAACCAGGGGATCAGGCACAGCCCTCAGCATGGGTTTGTGAAAGGCACATCCTGACTGACCAACCTGATCTTCTATGATGGAGTGACCTGCCTAGTGAATGAAGGAAAAGCTGTGGATGCACGGACTGCAGGGCTGCATGGATGCCTTGGACACCATTTCCCACATGGTCTTCCCAGAGAAACCAACTGCTCCAGGCTTGGGCAGGTGGACTGTTCATGATTTAAAAACCACCTGGATGGCTGGGCCCAGAGTGATGATGAGGAGAGTTACAAACAGCTGGTGTTCAGTCACCAGTGCTGTTCCCCAGGGCTCAGTACTGGGGCCAGTGCTGTTTAATTTCTTTATCGGTGACCTGAATGAGGGGATCAGGTGCAGCCTCAGGCAGTTTGCAGGTGACACCACTCTGGGTGGGAGTGCTGATCTGCTGGAGGGCAGGAGGGCTCTGCAGAGGGATCTGGGCAGGCTGGATCATGGGCTGAGGCCGATGGTGTGAGGTTCAACCAGGCCCAGTGCTGGGTCCTGCCCTTGGGTCACAACAGCCCCAGGCAGCTCCACAGGCTGGGGCAGAGTGGCTGGAAAGGACCTGGGGGTGCTGGTGACAGTGACTGAACATGAGCCAGGCTGTGCCCAGGTGGCCAAGAAGGCCAATGGCATCCTGGCCTGGATCAGCAATGGTGTGGCCAGCAGGAGCAGGGCAGGGATTGCCCCCTGTGCTGGGCACTGGTGAGGCCACACCTCGAGTGCTGTGTCCAGTTTTGGACCCCTAAGTACAAGGAGACACTGAGGTGCTGAGATGTGTTCAGAGAAGGGCAACAGAGCTGGAGAGCACTTACAAGGAGCAGCTGATGGAGGTGGGGGTGTTTAGTCTGGAGAAAAGGAAGCTCAGGGCAGACCTTATCACACTCTACAACTATCTGACAGGATGTTGAACCCAGGTGAGGGTCAGTTTTTTCTGACAGAACAAGAAGAAATGGCCTTAAGTTGTATCAGGTATTAGTACTGGTACTGAGTATTGGGAAGAATTTCTTCAGAAAGGATTATCAAGCACTGAAATAGGCTGCCCAAGGAAGTGGCTGAATGAACATCCCTGGTGTTTTTTAAAAGACATACAGATGTAGCACTTAGGGACACAATTTAGTGGTGGGGTTGGCAGTGCTGGGTAAACAGCTGGATTTGATCATCTTAAGGCACCTTCCAACCCAGGCCATTCTATGATTCTATTTTATAATTCTACTCACTGAAAACTAAGTAAATTCATCAATAAGGTTCCAGAAATTACATTTGCATCTGTAATTCCATGTTTTTATTCTTCCTTTGGAAAGTTTACTTTCATCTTGTTTTTACTGCCCATCTGTAGATATACTACCTTCTGTCAGTACACTATGATGAGATGATCAATTGAAAATTTACTTCAAAATCACTTCTAATTATAATTTAATTCAGTACACTTAATTTCACATTTTCTCTGCTCCAGTACTAAGAGTCACTTGCTCTTTTGCATAACAAGAAAGGATACGATGTTCTGCTATTTTAGCCATGAGATCGTCGTTATCAAAAAGTAGTAAGCAGATGATAGCGATGATGAAAAATGCAGCACCTCTTGTCTGTAAGAAAAAACAAAAAACAATCAAACAATAAACAACCAAACAACAAACAACAAAAAACCCCTAGTATTTCTAAACTGCTACAACAGATTACTGTAAAAAAATCCAGGAAATCAGTTCTGTCCTTCCCTGCTTCCTGATCAACGTAAGCATACTTCAGTAAGAAAACCATAAAAGAAACCTCTGTTATTTTCAAGAAAGTGACCCTGACAGTATAATTTCACATTTTTCTGGTTTTCAAACTTACTAGATAACTCAGGACATATCACCATTGTAGCAAGCTGGATGCTGGTATCTTGTGAACTTTAAGTGTGATTACTTTCTTCATGGTGTCTTTCTGCCTGCCAGAATGCACTGCTACTTCAGCCTGATGATTTAATATTTTGTAGCACCGATGAGCTACAAATCAGATCTGTACAAACTGTTGAATTTCATCTTACTGGAACTAAGGGCTAAAGAAATACGCAAAGACTATGAGAAAGAACAGCTCTGAAGTGCTTTTGTGGGGACAGGACAGAGGTAGCTATGAAATTCCAGCTCCCAGAGCTTTCACCACCCAGAATAAACCACTGCCATTTTTGGTACTCATCATCTTGGTTAGATACTGAGCTCTATGTCTGAAAAATACTATTACAATCTATCTTTTAAAGCCAAACAGTCCTATCACATTCTCGTTGCAGAAAGTCAGTTGACCAGTTGATTTGATAAAGCTGAAACATTCAGAGGACAGCATTATTTCTTGTTTCTGCTGCCTTAAGATATGGGGCTTAATTGCCAAATGTGGCCCACTAAGATACAGACTGACAAAAAATCTCTCTGAAGCTCTACATCTATCCTTTTTGAATTGGCTGGAGAGAGTAATTTGTCTTCTTCAGCATGATCTTCATGCTGGATGCCCTAAGCTTCTCAATTTGCAGGCAGTGAGCACAGAGTGTCAGTGCAGGTGACTGTCACTTTACTCTAAGGCTGCCTGAAAGTGCTCAGGGGACTCCAGTGCAGTTATGAGACACAGATTTCAGAACTCCAGCCTGAGATGACACCCAAGTGACACTTCCCTTCTAGCCTCAGGGATATAACAGGAGGCATTTTCCTGTTACTGTTTTGCAGTGAAAGTGCTCAAGACTGCTAGGTATTGGGATAAGTTCATTCCATTTAGGCCTGATTGAAGCACATTTAGAGAACACCTTGCAAAAGTATTTGCAGTGGGACTTAAAACAGAGCATGCCTCTCTTTAAACATTTAAATTTAATTCTTCAATTAAATGAAAGGGCCTAAGTATTCAGCACACACTGGATCATGCAGACATGAAAGTACTTAGAGAATTTCTGGCAGGAAGAAATAATGTATGTGAAAAGTTAAACACATTGAGTTTCTAGGCCAGGAACTGGAGACTGTATTGCTGGACTTCAATGTCTAAGTCAGGACCACTACATGCACAGATGTTCTTTTGTCAGTTTGAACCCAAAATCCCATTACAAAGACTGCTGAAGTGCAAAAATAATTCTCAAGGTTCTTTTCTGCCTATAAACAGAAAAACTTATTGGGTATCTGCCATGGATATCCAACACCTCCACCTACTGTTTCTCTCTCAATGCTGCATTTATTATTTCAAGTAGTACATCTTACTACTTAATTTCACCACTAATTAAACTAAAAAGCACATTTTCTATGAATGTGGATCCAAAACACAGTTTGTTCCAGGTAAAGAAGTACTTGAATTTATAGGATTCAGTATATTTTACATTTGGTAAAACAGATTTTTAAATACCTTTGCTGGTCCTCCACCTGAGCTTGTAAATAAGACACTAAGGAGTGACAGCACAACCACATCACTGTGCTCAAACAGTAACAATGTCCTATAAAAAATGAAATAAATACTCCATTACAATGAGTTTACCTCACAACCTTGACATACACTATTTCAGCAATAGATCTAGTTGCAGAAAATGATACATGTTACAAAACAGGAACCTCCTAATTCAAGGAACAGATTAAAATTATTAATTTACAGACAACTTTAAATTGTATTTTCTTCTAGCAACACAACAAGATACCACCTTGTTCAAGATGGAGTTACTATTCCCACTACAATACCTCCTCTAAACCAGTTTCTGCTTCCAGAGAAAAAAAGATGTCCTGTACTATTGCATCCTGTTCACTAAGGTTCTGATGACCTAGTAGCTTATGCCACCTCAAAACTTCTTGATTGCTGAAAATAAAAAATTCTAGCTTACATGCTACCTCCTTCAGACAGCAAAGGCTAACTAAGAAGCTGTACTGACAGCTTTCCTGAGCAGAACGTGAAAGTAATTATTGCTCTCAATTTACCAAATGCTTTTGCAATCCTCTGCAAGCAATACTATATGCTAGGACACATGTAACTGGTTAATTAATCATAGTATTATTATTTTCAGGTATGCCTTCTCCTGTGTAGATGATAAAAATTCACCTTCACAAAATGTATAATTTAAGGCTTTTCTCCCCTCTCTCTAGTGAAACATGCTTTCCAGTATATTAACCTTCATTTTTGGAAACCTAGCTCCTCTTTTATAGTTACTCAGTCAGTAGTACTAACACACAGCACAAATGGTTTTACCTGAATATGCACTAATGTTACCCAGTTTGAACACAGAGCACACAGCCAAGCAGATAAAGAAGTACTGTGTAACAAGTGCAGAAATTGACTAGAAGTCACCTGTCAAAGGAATACCAGCTGCTGCCATTAGCCATCAAGCCACGGACTCCAAACAGGTAAATAAACCATTGGCAGTACATTAATGAGAGCAGGGAAGCAACAAAAACTGCACTAAGTGGCCTCCATGTATCGTAACATATCACTCACATCAAATGTTTAAGCACTATCAAGAATTTCACTAGCATCTCATAAAAAAGTACTTCTTACCAGCTCTACAGAAATTATATGTACTTTTTCCCAAGCACTAAAGATTTCACAAGAAAATTCATAGGGATTCAATATGTTTTTGGATATATATCAAGTGGCTAGCAGCATTGTCTGCCAGACAGAAAACAAAAAACAAAGGGGCAAGACAGGAAGGATCACAAAGAAAAACAGTATTTACAGTGGATATTTACCTCAGTGGTCCACAAAGAGTAAGGCCAAAAAACCACAAGAGTGAAATGATACATCCGACAACAGCATGCTTAAAAATTTTGATCCACTACAAAAGAAAGGTATTTCATTATCATTATCTCCAGAGTTTCAAAATAAACACTCTATTATTAGCATTGTTTTAGCACAATAGCTGTAGAAATTGAGGGGAAAAGGTGCTTTGCAAGTTCTATAATTATAATTTAAAGTATGATTATTTTCTTAGATACTTTGCTAGGCAACTAAGATTTATTTGGACATACTATGAACAAGATTTTTTTTCTATCACAGTACTAGATTCTGTAACATTGTCTGAGTTCTGTTCAACAAAAAGCCCAAAAATGGTTGAAAAAACCAAAACAAGTGCATTTACCTATTTTGCAATCTATTGTATATATCAGATAAACACAAGAAGAACTAGATAAAATGTACCAACTGAGGCTAAGACCTTATGCCTACAAAAATATTTATGTGTATGTCATATTCTTTCTTTGGGAAGCAGGATGTAGTTCAGATATTCAATACTTTATTAAAATTCAGATGCAAGTTTAGAAGACATTAATTCTGGAATTAATCTTGCTAAACAAGATGAAGCACCTACCACAAACACAACATCTTCAAAATCCAGAATTCGAAATTTTTTAGCAAAAGTAAAACCATATATGGACAGATTTTTCTGAACTCAAATCAAAGATGCCATTTATTCCCATTCACATTTTTAAAATTCTGCCATACACATCTAGTCATGAAAGCAGTTGACACATGGAACACTTTGAGGCTATCCTTCAGATTCTGTTTACTTAGTGCACGCACTGGATTAAGTTTTGGCACACACAAATACATAAACCCAAGATGAATATGAAGCAGGTGAACAAAATTTATTTCTTACAAATCAGCAGGTTCCAACCTGGCTCTACTCTAGACTCCTTGGGATACTGGGAACTCACAGAGGTCTGGTGATCAGTTAGATTAGGCCCTCATCACATGCAGAAGGGACTCTTCTGCTCTGAGGGACAAGACTAGAACAACATTTCAATATCCTGACAGTCCAGAAATTGCCCGTCTAACTGCCCAAGTCAGCTAAGTAAGCTCTTGTTGAAAATCCACTCCTTACAGTAGATGAAAGCCTGGCGATAAGGACCAGGCCTTTCACTACACTCTCAAAAGAAGCTGACAAAAGCTAAGAGTGCTGAATGTTCCAGCTCACAAGACACTGAGTTAATTGCACACCTCTAGAATCTGTAACCACAACCTCTAAATGGAGCAATCTTTTTCACCCTTCAATTTTGGCAAGAGCCATAATGCCAAGAATATTTACAAGGGTGCGAGTCGCTCTTACATATGTCAACTCACCTGACGCTTGGTTACCACCTTTCCAGAAGAAAATGGCTTTTGAAACAAAACCATAAAAAAAGCAGACCTGTCAAAAGGAGAAAGTTTTCTCTGTTAGTTTCTTAGTCAGCTTTTTATTCAAACTAGATCTAAACAACTAGGTTTCTCATATCTGGCTCAGTTATACAGAATGCTGAATGCACAGTCCTGCAGGAACAGAAGACACAGCACACAATTTCTTCAAGTGGGACCAAAAGTGATGGGCAAAAAAACCCCTGTGGTGCTTGGCAACATTCAAGAGAGAAGTCCATAAGTGTACATGAAATGTTCCTTTCATGTATTTCATATTCACACGAATATGAAGTAAAAGGAAAATATGAAATTCCAAATGTTCTAACTCTGTCAAGTTTATTACATAAATGCTCTTCCACATCTCATCAGGTAAACATGAATCAGGACTTTGTCTGCAAAGATTGTTTCTGGGTATTTGCTATCAGTTTTCATACCTCTTCCCTCAAACTGGGAAACACAGCTGAATCCCACAATAACTTCAGGAATACAAACTATAAAGAAGAAAGCTTATCTCCTACATCCTTGTTAACAAAATTTGGACATGCCTGAGTGTCCTGGTTTCAGTGTGGACTGAGATAAATTTTTCTTGGTAGCTGCTGCTCCTAGTAGCTGGCACTCCTAGTGCTATTGCTGGTAGTATCCAGTATTCTGGATTCAGTGCAAGAACAACGTTGATAACAACAGTTTTGTCTGTTCCTTAGTGCTGCTTATCCAAAGTCAATTTCTTTACAGTTTCCCAGGTTCTGGCAGCAAGCAGGGGCACAACAAGCTGGGGAGCAGCATGGCCAGGAGAGCTGGCCTGAACAGGCCAAAGGGATGTTTCATACCTTAAATACCATATACTCAGTACATAAACTAGGGGAGCTACCCAGACAAGGGCTGACTGTGGTTTGGGGATTGGCTGGATATCATCATTGTGTGTTGAGCAGTTGCATTGTGCATCACTTATTTTTACTGGGTTCTCTCTCTCCCTTCCTTTTATTACTATATTTCACTTATTCACTTATTATTCTTATTCTTATTAATTTCAATTATTAAGCTCTTCCTAACTCAACCCGTGAGTTTTATTTTTTGTTTTCCTCCTGATTCTCCTCCCCAGCCTCCTGGAGTGGGGGAAGGTGAGAGCACATTTGTGTGACACTGGATTGCCAGCTGGAGCAACAGTAGCAGCAGCAGTCACACCATGACCAACAGCACTGTCAGCAAACAGGCCCGACTTTGAAACTGGAAAAACACCGAGGTTTCTCGAGGGCAGAGAGGCCTTACAGAGACATGTGGGAAGACTAGACAGCTGGGCAACTGCCCATGATATGAGAGGAGCAAGTGCTGGATTCTCTGTCGTGGGGTAACCCTGCTTGTATGCACAAAGAGGACAAAAAGCTGGGTGGCAGCCCCACAGAAAGAAAGGAGTTCTGCATTGATGGAAAGTTGAATAGGGGTCAACAAAAAGGGTCAGCTGTGTCCTGGGGTGCATTTGCATTCAAGCACAGCATCACCAGCTGGAGAAAGGTGATTGTCCCGCTCTGCCATGCACTGATGCAGCCTCAGCTCAGGCCCTGTGTGCAGTTTTGGGTGCCTCTGTACCAGAAGGATGTCGAACTGTTAGATGTGTAAGGTCTCAAGGGCAAGAGGAGCGTCTGGGGTTGCTTGGTTTGCTCAGCTTGGAGAAAGCTGAGGGGTGACCTCATGGCACCTTCTTCAGTGGAGGGGCAGATGTTGATCTCTGGTGACCAGTGACAGGGCATAAGGTGGAATGACACTGCATCAGGGTAAATTCACACTATGCATTATGGAAAGGTTCTTCACTAAAAGGGTGGCCAGCCACTGTAATTGGCTCCCCAGGAGTGCCACAGCTCCAAGCATCTCAGAGTTCAAAGAGTATCTGGACAACACTCTTGATCATGTATTTCAGTTTCAGGCAGTTGTGTGAGGAGCAGAGAATTGGACTCAATGGACCTTACAGGTCACTTCCATCTGGAGACATTCCAAGATACTGAAATTACAGTGAACAGAAATATGAAGCAAAAACCACTACTATGAACACAGCGCTTCCTGGATTCATTATTACGCCTTCTCCTCGAGTAAACTGTAACAACATAATGCAGGGTAACAAGCTTGAAGCTGTCAAAGAACAGCCGAAGTATTACGCGTGGGGGACAAGGCTCCACCCCCTGCACACTCACCCCAGCTGCACTACGAAGATAAACTGCACGAGGTGGACCACTTTCAGGAGATCATAGGATTCAAACAGCCCCACGGCTTTCAAGACCTTGGCGAAGCACAGCAGCACGATGTACCGAGTCAGCCTGCAGAAGGAGAGAGCCCGGTTCGCACCTGCCACGCCGCCGCCCGGGCCCGGCCCCGACGCCTCAGCGAAGGCCGCCGGCCCCCCCGCCCCCGGGAGGCCGCGGGGCGATGCCCGCTGCCCCCCTCAAAAAGGGACGGCGACGTGCCGCCCGCCGGAGCCAGCAGTGCGGCCGCTCCCCCCCCGCCGCCGTTACCGGGCGCTGGGCACATCCACGGGCCCCAGCGCGCCGCCGGCGGCCAGGGCCTGCCCGCCGTACGGCTGCTCCATGGCGGCACGGAGGGAGCGAGCTCCTGCAGGGAAACGGCTGCCAGCGCTCAGGGGCTCGGGAGCGGCCCGCCTGCCCTGCGCCGGGAGCACCGCATCGCCCGCGGGCAGTGCGGCGGGGCGGGAACGAGGGGGACGAGACTGGAACCGGGGGAGAGGGACGGGAACCGGGAACGGGGAAGGGGAAGTACGTGAGCGAGAGCTCCCGCCAGCGCGCGTGCGCGGGAGCAGTGCGCAGGCGCCGAGGGGCGGGGCCGGGGCCGTGAGGGGCGGGGCCGGGACTGTGAGGGGAGCGACTCCCTACCCTCAGGGCGGGGCTCGGAGCGGTGATAGTAGGATTTTTTCTTCTTCTTTTCTTTTCTTCTTTCCTTTCCTTTCCTTTCCTTTCCTTTCCTTTCCTTTCCTTTCCTTTCCTTTCCTTTCCTTTCCTTTCCTTTCCTTTCCTTTCCTTTCCTTTCCTTTCCTTTCCTTTCCTTTCCTTTCCTTTCCTTTCCTTTCCTTTCCTTTCCTTTCCTTTCCTTTCCTTTCCTTTCCTTTCCTTTCCTTTCCTTTCCTTTCCTTTCCTTTCCTTTCCTTTCCTTTCCTTTCCTTTCCTTTCTTCTTTTTTTTTTTTTCATGCAAATCAGTTTATTTTGTGTTATTATGGCACAAAGCTCTGCGCTAGTATCCAGGAGACGGTTTCCCCGCCGAAGGCTTCAAATGTCCAGTTGAAACTGATGGGAGAATTGAGGCGGAAGATAGGAAATGCCTGTATTGTGAGCTAGCTGCTCTCTTCCAGCCGTGTATCAAGCTCTCTGGTTTTGGTTCCCAACACACGATTTTGGTACATAGTTCAGCACTGAGGTAGGAAAAAGAAATCAAGAATGTACTGATGTATGGAATTAGTTCGGCAATGGTCAGCTGCATGTTGGATTTCTTTGAAACAGACTTGGGTAAACTTTAACTAGGAAGAGATGGAGAGATAGGAGGAAGAAGGGTATGATTGCTGGCAAGTGAAATTTACAGAATTCACTGGTCAAAAACAAAAGGGTTTTTTTATTTGCAGATTTTCAAATTATTCCCAGTGCAGGTGATGGGAAAAATAAACCTATTAAGTGAAATGCCGTCTCTCTGTTCTAGCTGTCTTTGTGAACACCCCTTCAAAGTTTAACCCACAGGTCTTGTCTCCTGGTAAAAAAAAAAACAAAAAAAACAACCCTCAATGAACAACTTGGAGTCCCCGAGGCCCCCGGCTCAGCCACGAGATGTCGATAGCGTTTGTGGGCAGGCGCGGGGTGAAAAGACGTTCCGCTCCGCTCCGCTCCGCTCCGCTCCGTGCCGTGTGCGCCGTGCCCGGGAGAGGGAGGTGTCGGCAAGCAGCGCACGGCCCCGGGCCGCCAGCGAGGGGCGGCGGAGGCTGCACCGCCCGGGAGATGGAGGTGTCGGCAAGCAGCGCACGGCCCCGGGCCGCCAGCGACTGCACGGCCCGGGAGATGGAGGTGTCGGCAAGCAGCGCACGGCAGCGGCCGCCAGCGAGGGGCGGCGGAGGCTGCATGGCCCGGGAGCCGCGCAGCGAGACCGAGCGCTGTGGGAGAGCGTACAGGGCGAGAATCAGCACTCTGCTTCAGAATCGTGGGGAGAAGGGGAGGGAAAAAGGCTAGTAAGGCACAGGGGAGCGCTTTATGGGACCAAAACGGGGAAACATGAAAAGCAAAGGTGTGAGTTAAACGATAGCATTGCAAAGCCCAGAGGATGCAGACATGCATCCACAACGCCTTTCAAGGTGGGTGTATGTGGCATCCTGGGGCAGGCTGCTGCCCACCAGTGGCTCTCCTGCTCTCACAAGCCCTGTGGTGTTAGAGTCGCTGGCCTGCCAGTTCACTTAGCTGATCCCCCCGCTGAGTGCCTCCCCAACATGTGTCTCAAGCACCTGTGCCAGGTGGCATCCTCTTGGCTGCTGGGGGTCCCAGGCTGAAGTGGTGGCACGGCATCCCTGCCTCGGCTCTGCACCCCAGCAGGACCCCTGGCTCAAAGGAAACTCCTGGAGGGACATGTGTCCTGCCACAGCAGCGGTCCTGTTTCACCTGTATGTACATAAAGATACCTTAGGACATGAACTTGGACCTGGGTGTGAGCTTGACATACCGGAAATCCACTCCTGGTTTGTCAACCTGGTGCAGTTGTATTTGATTTGGCCAAGAGGTGTCTTGGCATCAGCATGTGAATTCTATTATGTGTGAAAACATATAATAACTCCACTAGTTTTGAAAATACACATTACCAGGCCCTGCCAAGGCCTACCAGATGTGCACGTTCATGTGTTCCACAGTGCACCGCTGCACACACAGATGGTTATTATCCTGCTGCAGAGATGGGGGGCAGATACCCAAAAACCAAAATTGCAGAATCAAAAACCACATGGTGAAACTGGTTAGGGTTGTTCAAGGGAATGGTGAAAATAAATGCCTACTAATGAGAGCAAAGTTGGTGTCTGCAGGAACAGCTGAAAGAGAAAGAAGCTAAAGTCCCCAAAGGAATAGATCTAAACCCACAGACTTTGCAGTTGAAAAAGAAGACATGTGGAGGGTATGCTCTTAGATAGGATTTGAAAGGACTCTTATTTAAACCCTGCAAAACATGCAGAAAAGGTGAGAAAATCAAGACGTAAAGTAATATATATAGATTAAGATTGTATAAAGATCTATAGTTTCGTTTAGTTCTAAATGTGTATTAAGCCACAATTTCTGTTTGCATGAGTGTTGAATGCTCCTGAAGACTTAAACTGTGAAATCACAGTATCTAAAAGGTTAGAAATCGGTAGAAAAAAGTAATTGAAATGTTAGCGGTGGTCCTAAGGTGTCTGTGTTTCTCCCTAAAGAAAATGTGGTAAGAAGGAGAACAAATGTCTCTGTGAAATGATAAACCTGATTGTTACTGCAACCTAGTGAGACCAGGGGATACTTGGTAGGAAAAGGCTCAGAGAAGGAGAGGATAAATTTTTGCATTTTCTCCACTAAATGAGATCTTGGAGCAAAAATCCAAGGAAGCAAAAAAGGTCCACTTTCCAAGTGATGTACTTCTTTTCATTATTTCAGGATTACAGTTAACTATAGTAGATTAGGGGGGGAAAATTCCTCTCCCTGTGAAAGCAAAAGTACTCAAACTTGTGCTCAGTGAAGGGCTGCAGTCATTTCAAGTTTGGACTTTTGGTCTGTCAAAAAACATCAATCATTTTCCCTCTCCACTGAAAGAAATGATATCTTCATTTGCTACCAAATGCAGAAGCAGTTATCTGGAGTTGGCAATGGACTTAAGTCTGTGGGGAGGCACACCTAGGACAGTGGCAAATGTCCTGGTGAGGGAGCTCTGGTAGAGCTGTGCTGCCAACGGGCATTTATTTCAAGTTGTGCTTTTATGAAGAGTTTTGTTTGGAAAATATCTTAATAGCCTTGTGTTTATTGAGTAATGGTGACAGATATCAATTCCAGGAAAAGCTCACTGGGATTAACTGAGTAATTGGAATGGCAGAAAATGTCTTTTCTCTTTGACTCGGCTTGGGAGGACAGTGACTTTGCTAAGACTTGGCTTCTGCACTTCTTCCTTTTGATTCTAATGCGAGCTGTGGTCGTTCATTTTTCAGGTAGCAGAGGACAACTAAGTAGCGAGCGGCATTATTGGGAAGTGCACAGTTATCCATGGTTCCCATCATCATACTAAACTGACACACATCATTTTGCAGAAAATTTCAGAATGTTGGTGTCTGAGGAAGCAAGGAAAGGAGGGCAACTGTCTCTGAAATAACGCTGTGACTTGGATTGCTGTGAATCTCCATCTCTTCTTGTGCTGCTGCTATTGTATATACTTATCACTATGCAAACTAGTGAAATTACAGTGATAGAAGAGAAAGTTAAAAAAAAATCTTCTGGTGTAGCAATTCAGAGAAAATAACGTAGCAAGAAAGCCTAATTGTGACTTTAAAATGTCATTCTTCTGTTATAAAGCTCCAATATTAACTATGTAGCAGGCACGAAAAGGGAAAAAAGGGCTGATAGAAAATCAGAAGTGCCTGAAAATCAGGGTCACTTTAGAGGCTTTTGTGATTTCCTGTAATGTGACATAAAACACCTATTGTATTTTTGCTGGGAAATTTATAGCTGAGGTCAATATAGCAGAAAATAAAACTTGAGGAAACAGACACAGGGTTTCTGTGCTAGAATGAGAGTTGTGTTCTTTTTCAAACCATTCACAGAGGATGGTGCCTGTTCAAATTTACATAAAGCATACTAAAATGTATGTTAGGCTGTATTCTATTATGTTTGCTGCTTCCTATCAGCAGGAAGAAGCAAAATGTTTAATTTTGCATCATCAGAATGCTTTAATTTAGATATAAGCAGCCTTTTCCACTTGGACTCGTTAAACACAGGTTGCTACTCTGGCAGTAGTTTTCCCTCTTCTCCCTGCACTTGCTGCAGCCTGACAGCATCTTCCTGGTGTGGTTCAGGCTGTGCCGTGCTTGGCACAGATGGAGCCACTGGTGGGGACCTGGCTGGTTCCCACACTGCTGTGTTAGAGGGCAGTCAGCCTCCTCCTTCCGTGCTCAGGTGTGTAGCCCTGCTGGGAGCTAGCCTGCACTCTGACTTGGATTTTCCCCATGAAAAGCAAGAGCCCCCAGAGATCAGTCCTGCATTCTGTGTTCCTCCTTCAAGGTTTGTCCCTTTGATAGTGGTGGTGCGTGCAGAGAGCGGAGCATCTACCAAGGCCACGTGTGTGGATTGATAAATGTTTAGTGAAAGGAACCCATACAGCCAGAGCCAGCAAAGTGATGTGGTTTTGTAGGGATCTCACTTGATGACTGGACCTCAGCTGTAGGCCAGTGATTTAACAAGATCAATTCCTCATTTAGTTAAGCTCATTTATTAATAAATCTGAAATAAATACTTGAAATTGTCTTAGAGAATTTTTTGTTGCTTTCCAGTCAGAATTAATTAGGTGCTATGAGTCGAGCAACTGAATCATTAGAAATTATTCACTACTTTCCTTTCTAAGGATGTGAATTAGCACATGTTGATGGAGTGCATTCTGTTTTAGGAAACCCATGGAGTATGACTAGTGTGAGTACAGACTAATACATGGTGCTAACTCTCTATCTAAACCCAGAAGCTTGAATTAGCTCTTATTTTATATTGTCTTCCCAGTGCCAGACCTGAGTGATAAGAAGCTTGTGTTGCTGAAAAGGTGAACAACATAAATGTCCTTTAATGGCATTTTGCCTCAAATTTCCCCTTTTCCCAGCATGACTGAAAGCATCAATTATGGGCTCACAGTCATGTGAGCATTAGCAATAGAGAATTGTCTTCTTGAATCTCCAGGAGGATACAAAGATATTAATGGTTATTTTATGCCAGCTCGCCTATGTTTTCTAAAAATAGTAGAAAATTGAAGAGGCCCAGCAATGAAGGAAGGGAAGATGATGGAGATCTGGTGAATTAATGGCAGTAGATAATCCAAAACCTGTGACTTGCTTCACCACCCTCTTACGCCTTCCCCCAGAAACTACTAGGGGCTTAAAAAAGAAGGTCTTGGGTGTGTGTTACAAAAAAAAGGAATGAAATATGCTTCAAAGCCCCTATATTTGGACTTTGTACTGGTTGGCTGTGCTTGACTGTATCTGGCTTTGTTCTGGTGTCAGCCATGTATAATCCACAAGTAACTGCTTGGAGTTCCAGTTCCTGGCCCTGGAGGACTACAGATGTATGGGCTGGACACGATGTGGATGGTGTGCAAGCCCTGCCTCGGGAGCATGCCTGGTCCAATGTATAGCTCACAGTACAGGAATATTCAGAAAGCTATCCATGCTGACATAGATAAATGGAAGCTGTAGAAAATTGATAGAAAGCAGATTTCAGACTATTCTCTGTGGGTGATATTCCTCTTCATGTTTTATTTCCAGTTATTTTAAAATTAAACCATAAATCGAAGGCAGAATTCACATTATGCATTCATCTCCTTCAGGCCCCATGGGGACAGCTGGGCTACTTTATCAGGATGGAGAGTGGAAGGTATCTGACCATTGCTGAGCTCTTGTGTGAGTGTATGTGTACTGCTTGAACAGGCAGGTGATCTACGTTATCATGCTTTTTTTCCATACTGTTACTAGTTAACATCCATACTGGTATTCATCAGGTCTCATTTTGACAAGCTGTATAATAGGACTTGGTCTCTGGAGAATCAGGACTTAAGCTGAGGAGCAATATTTGCTCATATTGGAACATAGGGTTTTTTATTTTATTTTAAATTAAAAACCTAATTATGACAGCAGGTAATGTGAGGAGAGGAGGGAAGAGAAATTAAAAAAGGCACTGTGAACAAAGAAACATTTTTATCACCAAAACCATAGCAAGTAATAACAAGCAAGTTATCTGGAATGACATTCTAACCACTGAATCCTCAATTAACCCTGAAAGAAACTTTATCTATTACTGAGGCATTTAGGATGGTCTTACTATGTGTGGATTCTCTTTTGTCTGGTAGTTGGGTGAAACTCGTAGTGAAGACTTTCGCCAGTGGGATGCAAGTCTAGATCTCTCTCTCCCACCTGGGTGCATATTTTCACAAAACTCTAGGAACTGAATATCTCCAGGACCTCTGTTGCTCCATCAGTAGCAAAGACTGGCCAACAAGTGAAAATATCTTAGGAGGAGATAAAAGCAAAGCCACTGAAATTACCTGTAGACAATACTTGGGAGAGCAGTCTGTAGGAAAACACAGAGAGGATCATAGATTGGTTTAGATTGGAAGAGACCTTAAAGGTCATCTTGTTCCAACCCATGGGCAGGGGCACCTTCCATTAGACCAGGTCACCCCATCCAGCTTGGCTGTGAACACTTTCAGGGATCCAGAAACAGTGAACCTAGCTAGGAAATTAAGCTGTGAAATGGTTTGGCTGGCTTCTGGCACACGTGGCCAGGCTGTCTTGAGGTATGGGTTTGGCTCTAGCCCCAAGGCTAGAGTCGTGCCTGCTCACAGCTACTTCACCCTGTGAGATCTCATGGTTTGGTATGATGGAGGGTGGCTGGCTGGCTTGCTTAAGGAAGGGGAGTGTGTGGGGTTGCCAGGGACCAAATGAGATGTCTTCTTGTAGTGGAAGGGAGCATGAGGGGTAAGTTCTTGTTGGAGAAACAATGGAAATGGAAACGAACAGAAGAAATGCTGCAGGGGGGATCTTGAGGAAATCAGCAGTTGAATTAAAATAGAGGTGCTCTTATGAACTGATTCTTGCTTCCTTTTCTTTCATAATCTGATCCGGCCTACAGCTTTGAAATAATGTTTTTGTACATCTCAACTTGCTTCATTTGCTCTCATTTTGCAAGGCTGAGTGTTTTCATGACTGGGCTACAGAGTACTAGGCTCTTTGGCACAGCTGGTGGCTGGGATCAAGGATTGCTCTGCATTCTGGCTTGGCAAGCCATGCTTCCTCTTACTGAAAATCCTTTTGGCTTTTGCCACCCAGACTTGTTCTTACCTGGTTGAGTGTGTCTCCCTCCACCCAGCAAATGGTGCAGCATTACCCTTCCAGCAAGAAGCACAGCTCAGCACTGCTTCTCTCCCAAATGGACCAAATGAAACCTGTGGGGCAGAGGCTACAAACACATCCTTTCTTACTTGACAAGTGACAATCCTCTAAAAGAGCTTCCTTGACTTCTGGGTGAGTCTAAAGTACTGCAGTTATATTTCACACAACCCTCTGTGGTACTCTCTTTGTTTCAGGCAGCATAAACTATCAAGAAAGGGGTATGGTCAGCCAGACAATTCCCCAGATAATCGTGGAAACATGTTTAATCTTATGTTGCTGTGAGTCCGCTGTCTGTTTTTTGATGCCAGTAGTCAGAACATTTATCATAACTGCTCTGAATTATCTCAGCATGCCATCATGTCAGGCAGACTCTCCCTTTGAAGTGACCTTTCTTTCAGTAGGTGGATTTAGCAAAGAAAAGGAGAAAGGATTTTAGTAAAGATTATTGAAAAAACCTGCAATCAGTGAGCTCAGTCACAGTGGATGCTCCTGCTTGAACAGTTGTTTTGTGTGCACTCAGAAAGCAGCAGATGATGGGTGGCCCTGTAGGATCATGGATAATGAAGAGCAGGATCTGATTCTAGCATCCACAAGTGTGGGTCCTCCGAAACCAATGGAGTGGTCTGTTGTGTCAAATCTGGATTTGATAGTGAGTACAAAGACATATGGGATGCAGAAGAAGGAGATTACCAGAATTCAGGAAAAAGCACTGGGCTGAGTAGTTAGTCCACACTGGAGATGATCAAGCTGCTCTCTGTCTCTTGATAAGCAGTAACTGGGGTTGTGAGCTAAGGGAGATGGCATATCTCAGTCCTTCTAGAACAGCTCATATTAAGAAGGCTCATTTTTCTCATGGCTGAACCAGCTGGAAGCGCTTAAAATGTGCCATGGCATGGAGAGCTTGAATATCAAGCTATAAAAACACAGTCATGGGCAGGCTTGAGGGATGGTGCTAGCTCTGCCTGTGCTCAGAGCTGGTTGGGCATCCCGCAGCTCAGCCTGAACATGCTGCAGTCAGAGGCTCAGCCAGTGCAAATGCATGCTGCATTGGTGTAGAATGACCCTTGCTCAGCTCAGCATCAGGCTACTGAGACCACACCCTTCCCAACGTGGTGTGGCTGAGAAGGTAAAGGAGATCTACCCTGTAGACACATCTGGGACAGTGCTAGTGCAAAACTGGCTTCAGCCTTGGCAGCTGCTTCCGATTCTGCTGATGAAGGTGGGGACATCAGAGGAGTGATGAAATCTCACCAGGGAGATGTGTGGGCCCTGTAGACTCTGGAGATGCAGCTGCTGGAGAAACATGAAGCTGCAGAGGGTATACAGTGATGAGGGTGTCAGAGAAGCACAGATATCTGAGCTGCCGAGAGAGATTTCAGCTCTGATGGCAGCCACATCAGAGGATCTGAGGAAAAGCTGGGAATGTAACTGGGACTTATATGTGTTGTAGCTCTGTATCCTCTGCAGCACCAAGACAGCAATGTTCCCCCCTGTATGTGTTCCTGTCAGGAACTTTGGCAGTGTTACCCGTAATAGCCAAGACCAATCCTTTTTGCTCCTTTCCCCACATAGCCATGCAGAGTGCATCAATGTCTATATTCTTGCACCTCTCATCAGGACTTGTGGACTCATTTCAGCTGGAGATGTAGAAACACTTATTGAAAATGATTTCATTAGAAAGGACACCCAGTATAGATAAAGAGATGGCATGGAAGGCACCTTTGAGGGGTCTGTGCCTCTCTGTGTTCACCCTTTATTGAACTTCACAGAAAACCTACATGTGAAAGGTTTCTATATACATCATATATTTTTGATGTTTCTTATAAAAGAAATCATCACCTGGAGCTTGTGCTTGATTGGAAAACACCAGTTGGAGAGGCAAAGCATCAGGAAACCAGACTCTAGTAGCTTGGTGACTTCCAGCGCTGCTTCTCCCTCCCTCTCTTGCTCTCTTTAGAGGCCATGCGGAACTGAGAGCAAGTTTGGCACAGTTCTTGGGCATCCTGACACCACAGGAGCTGAACTAAGTAGAGAAGCTCATGTCATCTGCAGTGCTGCCACACCAGAGATGTGCTGTGAGCAGGGAGGCAGCCTGGAGGGAGAGGAGGACTAGGAGAGAACCTGAAGGATCAAGCAGGTTTTGTTTCTGAAGGCATTGAAGACCCAACCCCATCCTACATTCTTTAGGGGCGCACCTATAGAGTGTAGCTCACTGAAGGGCATTGTCCTATTTGCCTGCATGTTTTGACAATGTTAGTTATTACCAGGTTTTACTGGAGCTCTTTGGGGTTTTCATTGGTTCACAGAGACCAAGCCCTCAGGGCACATGACAAGGGATATGAACTAGAAAGACAAGCAGCCTCACACTACAAGAAGTCACGTTTCTTTATTGTAAACATGTGGAAATTCTTTGCTAAAAACACAGTATGGGAAAAACAAACTTTGATGGAAACTAGATCAAGGAATGGCTGAGCTAATACAGTTCATATGAAAATAAAAAACACTCAAACAAAGAAAGACAGGAACTTTCTTTGTTGTCATGCACTGACTTGAAACATTTTAATTGTGAATACAATTACACTTTATGTTTTTCCTGAGGTTTGCAAAATTCTAGCTGGTTTTTTTTTCTCCTTTTCCGTGTCTCCTTATACTTCTTGGTTTCGGACATTATCGCAGAAGAAGACACGAATTATGAGAAAGATTGCTGTTACTATATTTTTGGCCAGGCTGAAACGAGGTATTTTCAGAATCTTTCCTGGAAGAAAAGGCATGAGGCGATGTGATTTTTCTAAATCAGGTAGTTTTGGACACTTGAAAACTATGCTTCAGGTACTGGTTGCTCTGCAAATAAAATCACAGAACTCTTTATGGTGGAATATTGTACTACCTGCTTTGCTGAGCCATACATTGCACATGCTACTATTTAGCACGACTAAATTCCCATTTACATGACAGCCTCTTTGCCACCTAGGCAGTGCAGTGCAATGCTTAACACTGACGAACATACAGACACAGAGCTGCACCCACAGGTACACAGAAATGACTGCATTTATCCCTAAAATATGTACATGATACACCTATATCTAGATATATATTTTACAAAGGAATCTAGACAGCAGGTGTAAAAGTTTTATGTTACACATGGTCATTGTGTTCTCCTCTTGACACCAGTGAGAGAAAGGTCAAGTGAAGAATCAAAGGTCAGCCCCCTTTTGTGCTGTATGTACTGTTAATATGAACATCCTACTCTAAATGCTGATCATATGGAAAATCAGTGCCAGTTCTGTCATTGATTCCAGAGCAATAAGGAGTTGGCCCAAAATCTCAATTTACACCACCTTCTTAATGATTTAGTCTATTAAATTTAAATTGCTGGAGACTATAACATAAACGTGGGGGGTAAAAAATGTAATAAAATGGTTTAATTTATTTCTGGGTCTACCAAACATTTGTGCTGATAGCAATTTGATGTTCTTAGTTTTCATTTTAAAATAAACAAAAACACTGTGATGGGTGATATCCTAATTTCCTCTTAATAGAGTTTAAATTGAAAAGCATTTTTCAGTGGGAGAGCTGCTCATTAAAATTGTAGATGGCAATTTTGTTCCATTTTTAAGCTCTTCTCTTCTGGCTGGAGATCTTTGAGTCATAAGACATTTATAGTTTAACAATACCTAACAACAACAAAATTCACATTTCCACATTCATCTGTAAAGATGTTTAAAGTGTATTTTGTTGTAACAAAGAATGGCAAAATCAACAGATTACAAGAGATAATCCCAAACACCTGCAGCTCCTCCCCAGCCTTGAAACTCATGTCTCTCTCTTTCCTGTGGTAGTGATTCACCTGTGTCAGTCCACAACCAGACAAGCAGAGGACTACTCAAAATGGGAGCCCCAGCTGAGCCATGACCCTTGCTGAAGGGAGGACAGGCTCATACTCAAGATCCTGACCACACACCAGACCTGCAGGTTCTGCAGTCCCAGTCCCATCTAATTTAGAGAAGGGGGAAGAGAAAACTTGGGGAGCAGGAGATGACACCTCTCTGGTGTACTGGTGCTCCAATATAACCTAGGCTGTGCAGCTGTATTGCTGAGCAGGATAGCAGTGTGAGCTGCTAGGGCAGTAGGACCTATACATATTTGAAATCTTTAGTTTATCTGTATAGACTTTATCTTTCCCTCCTTGGAATTATAGATATACATACGTGGATATTTATGTTTATGTTTCTGTATCCATATCCATCCATCCACATATATGTAAATACAAGTGCTCAGTAAGAGGTAGGAATTTCTTGTTGATGCTGAAGCTGTGGAGCTATCTAGTGGACAGAGGGTTGGGATGGGCAGGTAGTGGGCATAGGTGCCGGGCTCCTGCAGGGTTATGCCAAGCCACAGGCCCAATAAAATCCTAGTGTGAGGTCCTGGTCCTCTTGAAGTGAAAAGAGGCTCTAAAGCCAATACTTCACATGGTATGAGCAAGATATTAAAAGCTAATTGATTAGAAAGTAGAAGCCCTGGTAAACAGTGACCATGGAAAGAAAAACAGGAAGAGTAGATGACATTTTAATGGAGCTTTAGTTTAGTAACACGTTTTGTTCTCTTAGGGAGTGATGCAGTGTAAAAGCGATTCCTAGATTCCAAATTTATCTGCTTTATTGGCTTTGTGTCACTGCCATAATCTTATCGATTTTTTCTTTTAACAGTGATTCCATAAGAGGCCTCTTAAGCTAAAACATATAGTGAGTAAAATCTTCTACATTCATTTCACTTTGCAAGTCAGCCTCCTGTGTTTGAATTTGGTGTTCTGACATGCACTTTGAGGCTTATTGTAGCTGTATAAATGGCCATTATGTGGGGATAGGAGAGGGAGAAGTCTGTCCTTGAGGCTCATTTTTGATGTCTCTCATTTGAGATTATTACCACAGTGGGTTTCATCAGTCATGTTGGATATGCAGTAAATGACCTCAACTGTTTGGAAGCCATTAATCAACAAATCATCAACAAGATAAAAGTGTCTCTTTTTGTGTCTTTGACTGTAAGGGACAGTGCCTGATTTTTCCTGAGACAATATAATCAGAAGGAAATTGCTGGTGATTTTCTTAGGAATTAGTGTGGTTTTGTTTTCCTGGTACCAGGTTTTCCTGGTGAGTCTTGTGGGCTGATATCAAAGGAATGTATTGTTGGCTGCTCACTCACTGCAAGGAAGTTCAGAGACTGGAATATCTTGATTTTATGGATTTGAGCAAGTTGTTTAGGAGATTTTGCCTATGGCCTTGAACTGAAGCAAGTGCACAAGTGGTGTTGCTTGGAACTCTGATTTTTAAGCATGACGAAACACAAAATCCCCAATGTAGTGTACTTCTGCAGCACCATTTGAAGGTTATCATATCTCCTATTCTGAAGATGTGCAGGGAACTAAGGAATTATGTTTTATAATGGAGATAGGACCTGAGGGAATGGCATGAAGCTGTGTCAGGACAGGTATAGGTTTGATAATTTAGGAAAAGCTTTTTTGTCCAGAAGGTGGTTGGACACTGGAACAGACTTCCCAGGAAAGTGGTCATGACAGGAGGCCAGAGTTCAAGAAGCATTTGGAAAACACTGTCAGGAATGTGGTTTGATTCTTGGAGGTGTCCTGGGCAAGGCCTGGAGGTGAAGACCTTTGTAGATCCCTTCCTAGTCAGGATTCTGTGATCCTAAAATATCATTTACAGTCCACTGGTTTTTGGTGTTGCTGGTCCAAAGCACTGACTGCTTCAGAGATTCCCTTCATTAGGCCTTCCAAGCTCAGTTCAATTTTCATGGTCTATGTATTTGTATTTTACCTTTAGCAGAGTTAGATGTTGATACTTTTTAGATCTTAAAATAGTCATTTGTAATGGGCTTTTTAATGTGTCTGCTGCTTATGAAAATGTTCTAATTAGCACAGCAATTCTGTCTGATAGAAGGGGGATATAGTATCAGGAAAACTTGATTTGAACCATCTTGAAATGTGGTGTCCAAGCCTGTAACATGACTCAGTGACATGCACTCACCCTGATGCATTTTTAAAACACTTGAAGGTCAAACTCTCAGCCAGTGCAACTTTGTGCAGCTCTTTCTTGCATTTCCAATATTTATTCCGTAAATACCTACTCATTTGTGCCAAACTTCAACAAAGTCTGTTTCTCCTGAAGTCTCTGGATTTCTTTCCATATTGTACAGTGTAGAAGTAGGGCCTCAAACCCTGGCTTGCCTGTGTTCACAGCACAACTTTTGGAAGAGTCAGAGTCACTGGGTAACCAATAACCTCTACAACAGAGGGAATGCAGACAATTTGTACTTTGTTTCCACAGGAATATATCAAGAAACACAAGAAAGTCAAAATGATGGAAGATTGTAATCAATTTTGCTTTCTTCATGGAATTAAATGATCTGCAGTGAATGAGATGTATAAACCACTTAATCTGCTATTGGGTGATGCGTTGCAAATGAGTTAGCAAGTTTTAAGGAAGGGACTCTTGAACATCTAGGTGTGTGCATGCACTGTGTAACAGGATGAGCATGGTTTCTAGGGGTAACCACAGCAGTTATGCATTCTCCATGCCTGGTAAAGCTGGGTCTCAAATAATAATATAGAGATACAACACCACATCCATACTTCTGTGTTGGAGACTCCTGAAGCAAGGAACACAGCACTGGTAGAGCAAGTGCACTAATGAATTAAGTGGTTTACATGATACATGTTAAAACCATGACATACAGTGCACCTACCCACCCATGAAGATTGGTGATAAAGAGGGAGAGGGACAATTAAAATTTCTGGTGGTAATTTTAGAAATCAGCTGGTAATTCAGCTAAGTTGCAGTTTTGCTAATGCATTCTGTGGCTGATGAAATTCTGTTGTAAATTACTGAATTTACATGCATTAAAACCAAAAATAGTATTACTGGGTTGTCCTACAGAATGGTAAATGTTCGCCCTTCACTGACTGACATGGGAACTCAAGATCAGTAGAAGGCAACAAAGTTAAATTTTGGTCTTCCAAACACTTCTGCATGGGCTCAGTTTTAAGGCTGTGTCTATGTCTATTGCTGTTATTGGCACTCCTCAGGTGCTTAGAGGTGAATTGTTTATAAAAGCTTGCAGGTGTGTAGGCTAATAGTGTCCCAATATTGGGCCACAAGAGACGAAGAAAAAGGTGTATCCCAGATGTATCATATTAATTCAACAAGTGTATTTAAGTTTTAATTATTTATAATATTTCAGTATATTAGAGTATATTAGCAACTGCTCCATAACATATTGATAATAGTAATGAAGTCTGAGTAATTCAAGGTCTGATTACATCATCTTGCTATTGGGTTGTGCTTAGAAATAGAAGAGAAAGCATCAATATAAGTTCAAACAACAAAATATGATTCAGCAAAAAAGTGCCAGTTGCACTAGATTTGTAAAACTTTTAGGAATATTGAATAGCAAGTATCTCTTTTTGTCTTAATAGATGGAGTTATTTAAGTTAAATGGATAACTTGGAGCCTTGATTTACTTGCAGTATTTGTGGCAAGAAAAGCAGATTATCTTGCAATTTGTATTTATTGTATTCAGAACTGACAAAAACCTCCCAGATTTGCTCCCCATCACTTCCTTCATGGAAGAGGCTTTGCTACCCTGTGTTGACCAGGTTGGAGTAGCATAAACTAGACCTGGCATACAAGTGGTGTTGTGGCACTGATTGTCACAGCTGTGCAAGCTAGTGTTAGCACCAGCTGTGGTTTGGCAAGGCACACTGATGGCGAGCTCAAGGATTTGTCTTGACTGGCCTGGGTGATGAGCACCAGGAAGAAAAAATTTCTGTCACAGCAAGCAAAGGCCAGATCCTCAGGAAGGCATGTGTCTTCCTACCAAAGTAGCAGGGTGGTGAAAAAGGCTCTCATGGCTGATGGTCAGCTCTGTCTGAGATGGCTTCCCTTGCTTGTGTTGCCTATTTTGCAGTGCTCTCCTTTACCTCCTCCCTAGTGCTGTCATGAAGAGATCACCAATATGTATCCTTTACAAACTGATCAATAGACCAAAAAGGTTGATCATTAGGAAGATAAGACCTCCCTAGCACATTGCCAGTTGTTTTAACATGTTTCTGATTAATGATTCTATTTTAGACATTTCAGTGCTCAGCAGTCTTAATTTGTTAGTGTTAATAGTGGAAGTCCATGCCTTGCCTAGATGTGAGTTATTTTCACCAATAAACGTGGGTCAATTCAAATCAATAGAAATGTCATTAGCATCCCAGTACTGTGAAAGATAATATGAACATTTCTCATGTACTCAGTTTATTAAAATTTACTAAAGTGTGAAATATGTATGACAAGTAATGATGTTTTAATCTTTCACCAAGGTAACAATTGAAAGCTGTAATTATAAAATCAAAATGATGGAAGATTGTAATCAAGAAGGATTCTGTCTCATACTTTGTCATGCCTCCATGCAAGATAAAATTCTTATTTGTAACATCTCTTTTATCTGAAAAGAGATCAAACTCCCATTTGCCCAGTTGAAATCTAATGTCTTGTTGGGCAACAAAGTGGTTTTGGGTTGGTTGGTTTTTTTTTTTTTTTTTTTTTTTTTTCAAACTCTGATGAGAAGAAAGCCTGCATCTGCCAAAGCTGCCAGTTTTCCAGGAGAATGCCATGGGAGACAGTTTCAAAGGCTTTACTAAAGTCCAAGTAGACAATCATCCACCAGGCAGGTCACCTGGTCATGAATGGAGATCAGGTTGGTCAGTCAGGGCCTGCCTTTCACAGACCTTTCTGCTGGCTAGGCCTGATCCCTTGGTTGTCCTGTATGTGCTGCATGATCCCCTACAAGAGGATCTTTATTCCATAATCTACTCCAGCACCAGGGTCAGGCTGACTGGGTGTAGTTCCCTGGATCCTCCTTCTGGCCCTTCTTGTGCATAGGCATCACACTGTCCAGCTTTCAGTCATCTGGGACCTCCCTGGTTAGCCAGGACTGATAAATGATGGAGAGCAGCTTGGCAAGACCTGCCACCTCCCTCAGTATCCTTAGATGAATCTCATCTGGTGCCATACACTTATGAATGTCTGAATAGCTCAGCAGGTCACTAACTACTTATTCCTGGATTTCAGGGGGCCTTTTCTGCTCCCTGTCCCCGTCTATCAGCAACCTGTAAAAGACTGAGGCAAAGAAGGCATCAAGAATCTCCACCTTTCCCTCATCCTTGCTGAAAATGTTGTCCTCCTGTCTAATAAAGGATGGAGATCTTCCTTGTACCTCCTTTTGTTTGAAGGATTTATAAAAATATTTTATCATGTTTCAAAGCAGTGACCAGATTCTAGCTGAGCTTTCACCTTTCTAAATTTCTGTCTACATACGTAACAACACCCTTGTACTCTTCCAGAGTTGCCTTCACCTTCTTCCAAAGGTCAAAAGTTATCTTTATTTCCCTGAATTCCTGCAAAAGCTCCCTGTTCAGCTAGGCCAGTCTTCTTCCCAACTAGCTTGTCTTTTGTCACATAGGGATAGCCTGCTCCTGCACCTTTAAGATTTCCTCCTAAAGTATGTCCAACCCTCCTGGACCCATTTGACATTAAGGACTCTTTTCTAGGGAACTCTACTAACCAGAGTTTGAACAGGATGAAGTCCAAGGTAGAGGATTTGTTATCCCCTTCCTTACTTCAACCCAATTATTTCATGATCACTGAAACGATCCACATCTCCCACCAGCCCTTCTTTGTTTGCAAACAGCAGGTCTGTCAGGGCACTGCCCCAGTAGGCTCACTTATGAAGTCAGGAAGTTATCTTCCACCTACTCAGGAATCTCCTAGATGTCCTCCCTCTCAGCTGTGTTGAGTTTCCAGCAGACATCCATCAAGGTAAAGTCTCCTACGAGAACAAGGCCTAGTACTCCTGGAACCTCAGTCAGCCACTCATGGAATACTTCATCTGCCTCTTCCTTCTGGTTGTGTAGTTGGTAGTAGACTCCCACCAGTGCATCTGCCTTGTTACCTTCCACCTGAATCTTATCCATAGCCACTCAGCCGTGTCATCACTGTCCTTGGACTCTGTGCAGTGAAACACTCCCTAATGTACAAATTCCACTGCCTCTGCTTCCCCACCTGCCCCTTCTGGAGAGCCATTATAACCATCGTGGCAGTTCTCCAGCCATGTGAGTCATCCCACCACCTTTCACTGATCGTGACTGTCACAGCTTTCCTGTTGCCAATGGCTTCCTCCTGTTTGTTGCTTTGTTACTCATACTGTGTGCAATGGTGTGGATGCTCTTCAGCTGGGCTACAGATTTCACCCCCAACACTGGCATGCCCACTCTAGGCTCACGTCTGCTGAGGATGGTTTTATCATATTCCCCCTTCAAACCTGGTTTAAAACACTCTTAATCAGCCCTGCCACCTCATGGACTAGAATCCTTTTCCCTCTTAGACAGGCAAACCCTATCTCTTTCCAGCAGGCCTGCTGCCATATAAAACACCCTATGAGAAAAAAGCCAAAAATCCACTGTTGACACCAGTTTTTGAGCCACATATTGATTAGGTGGCTGTTCCTTTTGGCATTCTTCCCTGCCACTGAAGGAATTGAGGAAAACAACATCTATGCTCCTGTCCTTACAACCAGTTATCCCAGTGCCCTGAAGTCCTTTTTGATTGCCCTAGGACTTCTCTCCTCAGTGGCATTACTGCCAACCTGCACAATAACAGTGAATAATAGTCAGTCTGAGCTGTCTCAGTTCAGGGAATCTTCTAGTAATATCTCTCACCCAGGCTCCAGGGAGGCAGCAGATTTCCCTGTGGAATGGGTCCTTTTAGTACATGGGAGCCTCAGTTCCCCTCAGAAGGAAGTCACCTAGAAAACACCAGGGATTTGCCTTTTATATGTCCAAGGGGGAGACACCATTTAAAAATGTAAGAAATAAATTAAAAAAAGAAATCAAGATTTCTTTGGTTTTCTAGTAACTGAGCAAAAGCAAAATCTGGCCCTGTGTTGTTAGAACGAAGAAAATTTTAAATTCTTTTCAACTGCAGCTTCTCACTACAAGCTTTGCTTGATGCAGGTTAATGGCTGACTGCTGTAAAATAGGACTTTCTCTATTTCAGTTGTCTAATGGGTTTTTTGGCAAGCTGCTTGTTAGAAGTATTATTTTCTTTAACAATATGCCTGTAGAAATGCATCTTCTAAATAGCCTGCTACATATTTTGACATGACCTTCATATCTTTCGAACTTACAGTTTCTGGAATCCTTTTTCTCCCTGTAAGAAGCAATGTTGTTGGGTGTGTTTTTTCTAATAAATCTTGATGGATGATCAGGAAAAAAAGCTGGTGTGTCCAATGACTTGATAATTTCAGGGTCAAAACAGATTTTATGTGTTGCTCTTCTTTCGCTTGCTGATGCATCTGTTTAACCAAGCAGCTGGTGCATAAGATCTACCCAGCAGCACACAGAAGACATTAGGAGAACAAAGAGAATGTGAGATTAAACTAAAAAGAAGCAAGAACAGCATTTCCTCACTGTTCTGCATGAAGGCAGGAGCTGCTCCGAGAGGATACAAACTTAATTTTCCTATTGGACTTATGGCCTCTTCCCCCCGTCAGATTATTCAAAGGTAAATTTGCTTTTCACTCTCTCAGAAAGACCATTTTCCCCTCACTGGTATATTTATTTATTAGTAACATTATTTGTAAAAAGCTAACTTCATTGGCTGCACTGTTATGATGTTATCTCTATGTGCTTCTGTGAGAATATAACAAAGTCATGAAGAAAAATGATGTAAAAATGATGCGGGTACATAAAATGGGATTGACAAAATGTAATAAATCACTGCTGGGCTGAGGAACAGACCTGCATGTGTAATGAAATACTTCAGCATTACATCATCGTTTATGTAACATCTGGCAGAGCCTTGTATTTCAGTGCTGCTTTGAATTAGGATCATTTTTTTCTCTCAGATAAGAGAAAAACAAGCCTCTAGGTTTTGCACATAGAAAACGGTAAAGAAAAAAAAAAGAAAAAAAATCCTTACAATACCCATGTTAGTTTCCCCCTGAGAAGTTCTGCCATCTCCAATTGGATGCAAATAATATAGTGACTGAGATGCATACAAAATAGTTAGCATCCTAGAAGATGTTTCCAGTTTTATAAGAGAAACATGTTTTCAATATGAAGGGGATTTTTTGAGACTATTTCATCCAAGAAGACTTTTTCTAATTTACATAATTATACGCGCCTTGGAACCAGACTTTTACCAAAAAAAAAAAAAAACCACAGGTGTGAATTCTATGTACTTTAGTGTTTTCCACTTAGTGGAGGTGTGGTTTTTTTTTTTTTTTTTTTTTTTTTTTTTTTTTTTTTTTAGGAGAATTATCTTTATTGTAGATTTCTGATCTTGTCTCATGCAGATATGTGGGTACTACTTCAGTGTGGATTCCTCCATCCCAGGCTGCCAGCAGATTCTTCCTCATTCCTAGGGTGGATCACTCTGCCCTGTTCACCTGTGGTGCCAGGCAGGACAACATTATGTACTGGTGGGGTGAGGATTAGTTGAAATGTGTTTAATTTGCTGTTGAAATAGATGAAATCAGTAATGTGAGTATCTGCTGTAAAAGTGTCTGGATGACCCACTCACCTGTGTGAAATCAGTAGAAATCTTGCCATTAATTTCTAGGGTTCTTGGCTGTTGCCTTGTGCCTCTTGCCTCTGAATCCTTTAGGAGGTCCTGGTGGGTGGTGGTGGTGCTATGAGGGTGCTGCAGGGATCCAGGCTGCCAGCCCTCTCAGCAGCTGACTCTCCTTCCCCAAACTTTTGGTGAGTGGCAGCTGCCCAGAACACAGCACTGGGGCATTGACAAGAACTCGATGTATCTAGAAATAGCCTTTGTGTTTTTTTTTTTTTTCGGTACTAGGAGGAAATAGAACAGATTGTCAAAAAGAAGTTACTGTTTATTTAGTTCTTTTTAGTTTATCAAATACCATATGGATAAGCCACGCTTACTGCATTCACTCATCTCCCAGGGATTTTCATATGGTATATGCATAGGACTGGCTGCTACATACATAGAGCTAGTTGTTACAGCTATTTTCCTTCACCTCCGTATTTTCCCAGGACTGGTACAGAATGGTAGATCTTGATACACGTCAAGTAAAATGTTATATTTGAGTTTGTTTCCTGATGACAGAAAAAGCAAAAGGAAGAGGAGCAGTCCCAAAACAGCAGTTACTAAAAGCCTGATGAGGTGCAGGTGTCTGGAGTATTTTTTTATCTTTCTGGGAAATTGTTAGAGTTACTGAAAATATTGTTTCCTTCATTTTTAAACTAGCAGTGACTTCTATTGATTTCTCTCCTCTATTTGGAGGAGAGAGATGCTGAAGAGCATGAATATCATCGAAAGTAGCACTGTATAAAACTGGCAAAGGGAGGGAAGCAATTGCCATAGGATTGAAGTGTAAGATTCAGAGTCAGGATGTCTAATTCTTATTTCTGATTTTCCAGCAGGCAACTTTGGGAAAAAAAAAAAAATCACTGTTGGGGTGAAAACTGACCATGTGCAGGGCCACAATGACTTTTTTGGCAGCTGAGGTGACAGTGGGATGGTCTAGGATGGAAATCACTCTTTCCAGCACCTGAGGATTTTGGATAAACATGTTTTTCCCTTATAGAAGTGTCACGGCAGTGTACCAATGATTTCCAAGGGCAAGGAGAAACATTTTCACATCTCAGAGTCACGACCATGACATTTTTGATCCTGGACATTGCAAGAGCAGAAGAAGACTGTCAAGGTTACTGAGCAGGCATAGTGAAAGGTTAGAGAAAAGTGCTGGTGGCAGCTAAGACCATCCTGAGGTGAAAATTGAGTTGTACTAACGCCATCTCAACCAACTCCCTCTCCTGTAATGAAAAATAAATGACAGACCTTTGCAGTGAGGTGATATCTTCCTACAGGACTTTCTGTGAGACACCAAGTGAGACCTCCAGTGAGTTTAGTGGCTCCTCCTTGCACTTTGTACCTTCATGCTGTGTAATGGCCACAGTTTGAACAGGTTAATAGAAGACAAAATTATTTAATGCTAGTAAGGTTGTCTTACTGTCCCCTGGGAAGGATGAGCTGACAATGCAAGAATGGCTATAAGCATCACTGAGAACTGGCTTTCAAGGAGAAAGTCTTTTGCCAAATATTGTCTGAATGGAAGGTGATTTTTTTAATCTCTGGTTGCTTCAGCTTCTGCAGCCTTGTCTGTGAAGAAACCTCAGACCTCTCCTGGCCTGAGAAGTCCAAGGAAAGGCAGGTAGGCAGTTTGCTTTCTCTTCTGTACATTTTCCCCCGTGGTTTGATCAACAGGAACTTTGGTCATTAGCTTCATCCCTGCCCTCAGCAGATCAGAGCCCCAAGTATTAAGGTGTGATCCATGTCTAAGACTGAGCAGTATGTTAATAAAAGAGAATGAAGAGACTCTCTTGCTCTTTTTTACTTTGCCATGGCAAGGGCAGAAGCTGGTGAGGAGCTGTTGCTATAAGAAAAATTGCTTTCCTCAAAAGTCAGTGTTGGATCTGCCTCTTGCACAAGGATTGCCTTACTCACCTAAACAGTGTGTGGGCACTAGACTTCATGGTCAAAGACCATGTCTGATTCAGTGTATGGCAAAGATTTTGGGCAGTCCATTACTGTGCTGAGCAGGACAGAGGATTTTACTCTTTTGTGGACCAGTAATGTGTTCAGGATTTAGTCAAGCACTACAGCAGGTACTACTACACACCACTGAGACAAGGAAATGAGAATGCCCAGTCTGTCAAGAAGACAAGAGCTGTTCTGGAGGAAGTGAAAGGAGTCACTCACTGGGGGAAAGGGCTGAAATGGTGCCTGGGTGGCCAGAGGCACCAGAATTGGTTCACTACTACTGCTGCTGGCTGAGGCACCCTGTTTCCCACAGTCCCTAATGTCCTGTGATTTCACAGCAAAGGCAAGATGCCCTTGTGATTTCACTCTGTACATGAGGAGATAAAGCATGGAGTTTTCCATTTCTATCAGCTTCTGTCTGTAATAACTTTGCAGCCATGCCACCTGTTGGGGTATATGACTACCTTATTTACCTTTGCTTGTGTGATGACTTGGTTGACATTAAGGGCAAGTTGATGCTAGGATCCAGGACCTTCCAGGCTGGCAACTCTTAAAATTGATCTCCAAAGTCCAGGGACTGGTTTGAGGTTCCCCTCACCTGTGCCTACTCCTTCACTGAGCATGGGCAGCTGTCCACCATCACTGCCACTGCTGTCTGCCTGGACAAAGGCCTGTCAGTAATCACTCTGGACACACCAGCCTGTGGAATTAGGGATAGTAACCAACTGGCCTTTGACCATTGCTCAGCAATCAAAGCTTTGAATAATCTTACTGAGTTAGTCTACCACCTAGCAAATCCTTTTCTGCTGGTGTAATAGATAAAAGGAGCAGTAATGGTTACAGGGAATGAATTTGGTGCGAGGATGTGTAGCAGTGGCATTTCAGATTTGTTTCTTTTCACTTCTTGACAGCTGTTTAGCATTTCACAGATGCACATATTGATAACTTTTCCTGTCATTTCTACATCATGAAGCTGCACTTATTTGCCAGATCTATTTAATTCAGCCAAGCAATATACAGTTACCTATTTAAAAAGGAGATTGTGGACAAACAAGGCTGGGCTGGAAGAAGAATTGGTTGGTTAAATCACAGCTGACTATGGAAAGGTGCCTCCATCAGGCTGTGCTCCCTGCTTCCCTTCCTCATGATTTTGTGGAGCTGTAGGGACAGGGGAAAGCAGAAGGGAGGCAAATCCTTCATCTCCTACTCTGGCCTGTGCCCACATGCTCTCTGTTTCCACTAGGTTGATAGGATTTTTCTGGCAGAAGTATTAAAGTGAATGGCTATCTTGATCTGTTGTTAGGCTAAAGATAACTACTAGCACACCGTATCAGGTCCATGCAAAATAATCAGAGAATTTCTGCTGTCTAAGGTTGTTTCTGCCTTGATTCTTCCCTGTGCTGATCACTCAGGGCAACCTTTATTAAAACTACTGGGCTGTTCCTGATTGCTCTTACATTGTGCTTTGTTTCCTTTGAGCTGGTGGTGTCCAAATGCCAAATTATTCCAAATTTATTGCAGATGGGTCAGAATCATAGAATTATATGAAAACAATAAATTTGGGTTAGATAGTTTGGTTCTTTTTTCACTTTGCTTTCTGCTATTTGATGGTTTGCTTCCAATGTTCGTTCCTGTGGACTTCCAATAGAGGTTTTTTGCTTTATAAACAACTGGATCGATTTCCAATATAGACTTTTACTTCCTTGAAAACAGATCTTCTCAGGGGAAATTGGCAGTTCTCTCTGTATATGTTTTCTTATTTGTATTTACTTGGAGGGGTTTGAAGCCCAAAGACAAGATTTATGTCAACAAATCCCTCTTCCTCTTATCCAATTTAGTTGTTTTAACATAATGCAATCATTTTCTAAATCAAACTGATGGAGCGCTTCCTAAAGGCATTACACCAACTGTATATCTGGAATCATATTTGCCTTCTTTTATTGCATTAGCACTAGGCTTGAACTTTTTAAATTTGCATTGTGCTTTGCAGAAGTTCTCAGGGTATTTGAAGCAGTTTATAGTTAGAATCTGGTGTGTTTTAAACAGAGACTGGAGAATGAATTGTAGAGCAAAGCATGTGTAGAAACGAGATTTTAATTTCATGGAACGAGTAGAAACTGGAATGAGTAAGCAAGAGGAATATTGCATTTTCTGGGTGCATTTGGAGGCACTGCAAAGGGAGGGGTGCTGTGTTACGACATTGATCCTGGATGACTTACAAGGCTCTCTAAAAGGTTTCATTTCTGCTCTTTGAAGAAGGTGCTGAGTAAGGATCTGACATACAGCAAAAGCACATGGGCAGAGAGTGCCTGGGACAATGCACTTAACACCTGGGATATAATGTGATGATGCCTCTGCACTTGCTTTTGGCAAGCACGTCTCTTGTTATTTGAATGTTGTCTTTCTTTTCACCATATGGTCTGACACTATCAGGCATCCTTCTCAAGATAGGCTTGTAATACTAATGAGGGGAATTTTCAAAAACACAAACAAGATTCTCATGCTTATCTGCACTTTTGAATATCTCTTCCCTTGTTCTTGTGTGGTTATTTCAGTGATAATTCCTGGTCACACAGAGTAACAGGGTTTGGAACAAGCTGGCTAAAATAACACCAAGAACGTACAGTGAAAGGGAAAAAGAAAGCTCAGATGAAGTTGGTTCAGGCGCAGAACTGAGTTCCCCAAGCTGTGGGATGGACAGGTATGTTAGTGCAACAACCCTCTGTTTGAACAGGACCACAGTACCTCCAGTTCTCAGGGAGCTCATGTGAAGCCCTTCCTGTTCCTCAGTGCTAGGAGCATAACTAAACCACAGCTCCTTACATGTTACTGTGATGTCACTGAGCTGATGAAAATCCCTACAGAGCTGGATGCTTCAGGATACTGCTGAAAGGTTGTGGAAGTAACCTGTTCCAGTTTGGTGTCTTTTGTTAATCCCTCTCATCTTCCAGAGCAAAGGCCAAGTAATCCTTTCATAAGTTCTGTCGCTTTCACAAGCACTGGTAGACAAATGCATGCGAGGGAGGTTCTTGGGTAAGACTGGGTCCAATAAATCACATTGCAGAAGAGGAGTAAGCCAGCAGTGGAGCAGTGGGGGTCCTTGCAATTGCAATTCCTTTGCTGTGAGTCTAAGCCTGTTTCAAAAGCATTATTTTCCTTTTCCCACCCTCCCAAAATACCACAACCAGCTGTTGGACAATAGCTTAACATCTAAAAAATTAATATAAGATTATGAATAATAAATTGGCAGAAGATAGCTGACAGCTTGAGAGCATTCTCTATTTTAAGTGCAAACTTCAGATTTTAATAAGTAAATGAAATTACAGTGATAAAAGCCATTTTGAGGTCTCTACTGCAATTCTAGGAATAAGATTACTTAAAAAAGAGTTAGTCTGCTACCTGTAAATGGCACTTGGATGGGCTCCCAGTACAGACCATTAAAAGGAGGGTCATGTTATTTTCCTGCAACACAAATCCTGTCAGGTATGGCAGGCATTCCTGGAAGACATGAAAACAGCCTTGTGCCCAGCCGAAGGATCAAAGGGACTTGTGTGCTGGCCTGTGGCTGGGATTTTTGGTGGTCAAGGGATAATTTCTGATGGTTTGGTGACCTGTTCAGAAATCCACTGAAGGGGAAGGCGTGGTTGATGGAGGATGATCAGGAAAGGTACCCAGTCTGAGTCCAGTTGGCAATGAATATTGATAACATGGGTGGTTTGAGGTCCACTGATACTTTTCCCCTGTCTTCTCTACAGTGTGGCTTAGCTCCTGTCTCTGGAATAAGCACTGAGCAAAAGGATGTTAAGCACTGCTGAATTCATACCAGTGCACTACATTTTCTGAAAAACCAAGAAGTTTGTGGTGTTGCAGAGGTGTGTGGCTTAACTGATATGGTTCCTGCTGACACTGCATTAAACCAGCCCCATTGATGGCTGCAACATTCTCTCTGAGATGTTAGTTGTTACTAAGATGTTTAAAACATCCTCTTAGTCTATTGACTACCCACATGAGCAATTTACTTACAGTCCTTCAGTATTGATTATATTAGGAAAGATGAAAAATAGGAAACCAGCACTGCAGAGAATAGGTCAATTTATAAAGGCTCTCCCTCCAGATTAGCTGTTTTAAAATTCAATATATGAACGTAAAAATCTGGTCTTAGTGAGAAAAAAGTCTTCACACAGTTTGTTCTCCTCACTTTTTATTGTTGAGCTTTGCGAAGGAACTGTGAAGCTGTAGAGCGCTTGACCTCTTGCCAAATGATTAATAACATATTTTTACCTCAGATAATCACATTTTGTCACAGTTTCAAACTGCAACAAATTGTCAGTATGTCCCACATGTATTTCCCCTTGCCATATATCAACAATGTGTTTCTCTGTGTTTTTTTTTATTTGAATGGTCTTGTTAGAGAAAGATAATAGAAATACCTGAAATACAGTATGCTTCACCCCTTTTCATGCTTTTCTCTTTCTGTGTCATATGTCATGGATAACTGAATGACCATATTGATAGCAAAATCCCAGAGAGAGTTATGATAAAGCCGTGTTGGGAGGGCAGGATTCCCTTCCCACCCTAGAGTATGATCCTCCTTCCTCACAGAGGAGCACCCCACTGATTACCTTCCAGCAATACACCACTGCCAAACTACATCTAATTGTCTGTCTGTTGTCCCCTGGGTTTATTTCAATCCTGAATTTTGAAAGGTGGTATTATTTTCTTAATGGAATGTGAACACTGCTATGTGTACTGAACTAGGACTGAAATGCAGTGACTGGGGAAAGCAGGATTCATACCTAACTCTTGGATGACAATCTGTGTGGCACAAATGGCAGCTCAGATTCATGTCTTGTACGTGAATTTGCTATGCATCACATACACAATGGAGAATCAGTGTGTGAGCAGGGAATGGGAAACCTGTCCTCTCTTCTGCTCCACAGCCTCTTATAGCACTTACTGTGTGACTTAATAGTAATGTCACTTCTGATGTCAGTGGGTTTTAACTCAACATTTAACTCTGCCACAGGAAATCAGTAGCAAACTGTCCTAACTCGATTTTCCTAACCTGGGGACCTCCTTCAGTGTTGTCTTCTCAGCACACAGATTTTCAGAAGTCATTTTCTCCCTAATATGGTTATGAAAGGATGCTGTTTTGTATGACCTTACAGATCTGCTGACAGAGTAAAGAAACCTTAAGTCAAATTTTGATTTCTTTTTCTTCAGACAGAAATTTATTTACCAGCAGGGGGCTCCCTCATGATCATGGTTGGGTGTTTTCCTCTACCAATGTTTCCATGAGGTTTAAAATAAAAGAAAATGTATCACGATGTGCATGACCCCAGAGTTTAGGGAGATGTGGGCTCGAAGTGGATCTTGGCTCTCTGAGTGTGTATGGATCTTGTTTCTCTGTGTTGGGAAGCTCAGGGAGGCAGGGCTCTCTGCTTGGTCATGGGATGTTGTGCTCTCGTGTTTTGCCTGCCTGGGATGAACAGCTTTTGAGATTGCTGTTGGGGTAGAGAGCAGAACTTTGGAAAACTCACCGCGGGGATTTCCAAAGGTCTTTCCAAAACTGACCTGGACTCCAGCCAGCATACTGGGGAGAAAGTCCAAGTGCCTTGAACATTGAAGGAAGCATGAGAGAGAGAGAGGGAGCTGCTGCCAGGGGCTCATCCACTGGAGCCTAGTGACTCAGTGAGCAGCAAGGGGTGCTGTGGCAGTAGTGAGATCAAGGCTGTCCCATGAAGCCCCTGAGCCTTGGCCCCAGTGCTCCTCACCCTCCCCTTCACAGCTGGCAGGACACTGAACTTGGCGTGGGGTCTTTTCTGTCTTTCCCACTCTGGAAACCCAACAGGTGGTGCTTCCAGCCCTTCACTGAATACAGCTTGGATACAACACTTGCACAGTCACAGTAACTACTAATGCTAACACACAGCAAACACTGCATACTGCCAACAAAACAATATTGTGTTACATTTTATTACTGGAAAAATTATAATTCTGTCCCTTGCTGGTGTGGTGGGAAGGCTGTTTTCCTTGCACTTACCTGCTTCTGACTACCTTTCATGCTCTCTTCTACTGTTGAGGTACACTATTTGTGGTATATATGGTATTTCAAGTGATTTTGGTCTAATGATACACTCTAAAAATCTCATGAGTTAATGGCCCCTAGGATCCTGTTGTAATACAGCTGTTGTCCTTCTTGAACTTAATAATTTCTATTTGCTAATAATGTATATAGTGAAAGAAAGCAGGCACATGTACATCAATAGTTTTCTTCAGCTAACTGGTAGCAAACCCTGCATATGCCCCCTTTTCCCCATGTCCCTGCCCCTCAAGGACAGCATGGCATCTTGAACATCCATCTTTACAAGCACAAGCTTGGGATGCAGACAATTAGAAGGTGATCCCAGGCCACTCTGGGTTGTGGAGAAATGGCTGCTGGGAGTGGGATAACAGCAGGGCATGGGAATCTGAGAACAATGTGATTACTCTGGCTACTTAGCAGCTAAGTGTTATGATGATTATTAAATAATGTTTGAAATTGGGTCCTGGGATTTGGCTGCAGAACCCTCAGCCTGTCTGGTGTAGCTGTACATAAGATGGGAGGTAACTAATTTTATACTAATTGGTTGTGTTGTGTGGACGTTTGGTTTTAAGAGTGAATGACAGTTGTCAGTGTGAGAACCAGCCCGAATCTTGGCGGTGGCAATGCCAAAACCAAGTCTGTTAGAACAAAATTTGGGATCAGTACATGTAAGCAGATATTGTTGACATCTTTGAATGATCTGAACATAGGTATCACCCTAATCTCCTCCAGGCACATCTGCTCTGTGTTCTGTAATGGTTTTGTAAGTGACTGTCTGCCCTTGTGCTTACTGGTACTGTTGGTAGGAAAAGATAAGGACCTTTCAAGTGACACCTGCCTTAAACAGTGACAATGAAGACCTAATCACACTGCTTTTACAGATGTCACTGGATGAAAGTTTATCCTGGTCAGAGTGTCTCCGTGGATCTGCAGTAATATTTCACAGGCCTGTTGGGAGGAATGGAACGTGGGCTTTGGATTTTTCATCCAAATATTGGTCTTTATTGTGGCATTTACAGTGTCTTAAAGGAAAATTCTACTGTTTTTTTCAAAATTCTAGCAGTTATTGAAAGCAGTTGAATTGCATTTGAAAAAAAACCCCAGAATGTTGTATTTATGAGATAAATCATCAATCAGGCAAAGAAAGAAAGAAAACCCAACAACCCAGGAAGGCAAATGGTGATAAAGATCCCAGATAAAGTCACTCTTCTCAGCAGGCAGAAAGTCTGATGAACTGAAATGGAAAGTCCTTCTCATTGATTTCACTGGGAAAAGTAATTGACTTTGAACTCTTTGAATAAGTTGCAATCTGTATTTAATTTCTCGTCCAAGGAAGAGAATGTAATTTTGTTTTTCTTGTGGCTGCTATTAGCCTTAATGTCAGTGGCAGAGCTGAGTCTCTTGCATCAAGCTCCAAATTTACCCCTGATGTCAGTGTGCTTAGGAATAAAGCAAAAATCAGCCTTTCATCTCTCAGTTGCTTAAGGGATCATGCCATAATACCACATTTATTAATTCAAAATCTCTCTTGTCTGTACATGCACAAATGGAGCTAAGTATTCTGAGGAAAGGCAGAGAAAGTGTAAAGACTGTAATTTAACTATTAGACTTTAATGCAACCTATTAACTGAAAATACTCAGAGAGTTTTAGCAAACATACACGTTTTTGCCCTTGGACTGCCTGAATGGGGAGATTCAGCACTTCAGGCTGTCATGTTGGCAGGTATGAACTGCTGGCTTCCTCGCAGGGCCACATTAACTTCTGAATGACATGTATACAGTGCTAAGTGTGTTGTCATCAGTTCCAACATGGACAGGGAGATCTGCATCTGACCCCAGTGCAGCCACAGAGCTGTTTCCTCACGTATTTTGGTAAGATCAAGTCGGTTCTGTATTGGGACAGCCATCTGAAGACAGAGGAGCTGTGATTCAGCTTGTGCACCATGTCTTGCCTGTTCCAGTGTGAAGCATCTGATCCTGCAGGCTTTCCTGACATAAAAATCTTACGTGTGTGCTTGCTGTCCACATTACCTGGGTATGTACAATCTGTCTGTCAAAACTCCTGTCTTCTTCACCTGTCACATAGACTTGTTTACCCAAAGATTATGAGGAGGAGTAAACAGTTTTGATAATTAAACTTCAGTGATTTACACTGGCAGTGTGGGGACATTACACTTTCAATCATCAACACAAACAAGATCAGAAAGCTCATCTAGAAAGACAACTTTATGGAGAAATAATGAGTCTTTTTAAGGCTCCAGATGTGTGCTGGAAAGGCAGCAAATGTTAAATACCAACCCACTTGAAAGATCCTTTAAAATTACAGAAAATTGTAAACAGATCATTCTGTGAATGAGGATTGGTGGTGATTTGTTTGCATTTATCAGCCCTTGTTGTAAAAATTAAGGGGAAACGGCAGTCCAGATTGTTTTTTAAGTGCTCTGATAGGGAGAAGATGTGATCTTGAGGCATGAGCAGGTGAGGTGACCATGCCAGGGGCTCTGAAAGAGGCACCTTCTTTACCTAAACTGTGTACTTTATGCACACAGTTTCACAAATAAAAAAGTCTAAGGGAAATTGGAAAAACAGATGACAAATATATTTAAAAGTTGTGCTAAACTGTTTTAAATACCTCTTTTCTTAAAGAAAGGAAAAATGTGATCCAAATATATCTTCTTCCCAAGAGAATATGTTTTCTTGAGTGCAGAGTAGAAAATCAGAAGAAAAACTTATGTTTTTCCCAGAAGTGTTGTTTGTCTAATACTTTCTTGCATTTTTCAGATAAAACCAGAAGATGAGCAAAAGGGTTTCTGTACACAATCTATAATGTGGGGCTAGTGTATTCCAAGGAGCCTCAAGCTGCAGGAACAGGCTGGATGTAGATGTTCATGTCTGGCTATGTGAAGTCCAATATTCTGTGCTGTTATACGTTGTGTTTGTTTTCTTTTGTTTTTTTTTTTCATGACAATTGATAAACAGATATGCTCCACAAATTCTGACAGCTTAATCTTGTTCCTGCAAAGACACTTTTGTACCAGTGGAGTACCAGTTATGGCCTTGCTTTTTACCTCTTTCTTCCTCAGTCATACACTTTTCTTTCAGTACAGTTTGCGTATTAAGTTCTTTGAACTTTGTCATCATGTTTATCTCAAAATTCTTTTTGTCTATTTTCTTGGGCTTGTACTAAGAAATTCTTACAGTAACTTCTAAAAACTTATTTTCCATAGCCCCACTGAAACTTTTACAAGCTACTTTGTATCAAGTTCTGCTACAGAACTTTTCCTTATTAACAGCATTTTCATTTATCTTTTGTTAGTATGTGCTGCCACAGGCTGTTTTGTTTGAGAACATGACTCTTATCCCCAACCATGACAACAATTTTGCTATCAGTATTAAAATCCTGTGAATGTCAGAGCAAATAGGACAATCTGGAAGTTGTGGAGTAGCACCACTGTAAAGGTCAGGCCTATAGAAACTGCATCGCTGTACGTTGTACAGCACTGCAAAGACTCAGAATAACCTAAGTCAGTGAGTAACAAACTAAACCCAGAAGTAATTTTTGGATAGAAAGGTCCAAGGTAGGCACCTGAGGTTGTTTTTACCAGCATTACCAATTTTACTTGTGTGTCATAAAGGCTGCCAGGAACTCCATGGCTTTCTAGCATCTCTTGCCCTTCAAAACAAGCCCTAAACCTTTCTCTGTAGCTATGGCAAACACAGACCCAGCCATTATGGTAGGTAGATACAACTTGCCAGAAAGACTTGCCTTAGTGTCTGGGTAATCCTCTCCTTTACAACAAAGGCCCCCTCCTGACTTTGAGGTTTTATCAGAGGCCATGATATAGAGCTGGTTCTGTGATAAGTAATTCCCTGTGCACCATTGCTTCTGTGTAACAGGCTACACCACGAGGCAGGTTTTACTATGGATTGTTAGTTAAGATCTTCTCTGGAGCTCTTGATGCTATTGACTGGGCACTGTTGCTTTGATGGCAGGCAGGTGATGTGAGTGGGCCAGAGTTTTAGTCCATTCATGGCAGAAACAGAATAAGCTGGAGAAACATTGCTAGGCTGACATATGTTGTTGCTTGAAGTTTTACCTGTTTTCTCTCTTCTTCAGTGTGTTCATGAGATACTTCCTTTTCATGGCACATATGCTACTGTGGAATCTCAGCACTTCAGCATCTGAGCTGTGTTTATCCTTGCAACATACCATGACTAAAACAGTGTTTTTATCCTTACATTTTTTAGTGTGAAAAATTGCCAGGAAGTTAGTAAGTGGCTTGATGAAGATCACAGAGCTATTGTGGGCCAGGAAATCCTAAATCCAAAACTCATGGTAAATTATACCATTCTTGCTCCGTGACTGCGTGAAGACACGTTTTCTAGTCGTAAGGGACAGCCTTACCAACAGGCTGATAACACATGAATTTTTTTGCCATGTGGGTCTAGTATGAGCTGGCAGAGCTCTTGGGCAGTGCTTCCAGCAGGAAGTGTGTGAGGACTTTTGTCATTGGAAACTTTGCTCTCAAAGAGAGCCATTTGGTGGAAGGGAACAAGGTTTCCGCTCCTGAGGAAATGTAGATTGAAGCAACATGCAGCAAGAAGAGCTTCGGCATATTTTCACCAGATTATTTGTAGATATAGGAATAAGATGTAGGCATCTTCTGTGCATTGCATCCTGATTTCTGGGTGGACTTTAATTATCTTCTGGTGAACCTGAAGCAGCAGAAAATGGTGCACTTGTTCAATCCTCTCTTGTTGGGAAGGAGAGGAAGTGGTCATTCAAATGGTCACAAACATTTAATTTCCATAGATGGCCTCAGATTAACATATCTCTAATCAAGATTTTCTGAGATTCTCTTTGGATGTGTCTTGGTTTGGAAAGACAGATATCTACCAGAGGAAGCTGGAGTTTCCCTTGGAATGAAGAATGTAAACCCCTCACCCCTTCCAAATTATTATAATTTTGCAATTAAGGGCTTTCAGGCAAAGATTTGAGAATAGGAATGAATAACAGTTCTTTACTAGGAATATTAACAATACAAATGTAGTAGAAAAAAAACAACCAAGCAAACAAACAACAATCCCAGAAACCCTGACAGAGTCAGAGCTACAACCTGACACCCTGTTGGTCAGGGTGTTGGAAACCATCCACAGTGAGTCCTCCTGGAGTGGCAGATGTGGTTCTGTTGGAGCAGAGATGATCCTGAGAAAAAGGGTCCAGTGATGGTGAGAGGGGTCCAGTGATGGTGAGAAGGGTCCATTCTTCCTCCAGGAATCCAGTGGAACCAGATCCCTGGTGTTCCTACGTCTCAGATTTTATCCAGGTAGGAATGGTTGGCTTCCCCCACTGGGTGGAGCATCTCACAATGGGAGGATGGGATGTGTCCTGTCCTTGGTGAGCCTTGATGGCCCATTAGCAGAAAATATCCCCCTGGAGGGAGGATGGGTGGTGAAAAAGATAAGAAACACTGCCCCACCTGGTTTTAACAGCTGGCCCATTATCAGAAGGCACCTGCCCCCTCCCCCCAGAGTTACAAGAGATAAAGAAAAACATCTCCCCAACTGGTTCAACAGATGAAACAGAATACACATTTTTGGTTCCATAACCCAAGACAGGATGAAAGGAGATGTATTTCTGTATGGCCTGGCACTGAAGATGTAACATGTGTAGGTGATTGACTTCACACTTCATCCAAGTCTTCTAATCCATCTGTCTTTTTTGGAAAAAAAAATAAATTGGAAAGTTCATGGATGGAGCTGTAGTGAGTGGTCTGGAAGAATGGTTGGTCATGGGGAAGCATCACAGAGTTAGGGTGGCTGCAACACTTAGATCTGTCCTAAACCTCATGTTATTCAGCACTGATATCAGATTCTTTTTTACAAAGATAAGAATTTCCTTTTATAATTCTATGCTACCCCAAGGGTTACTGAGGGCTGCCACACTGATTAGTAATTTTTGCTGGGTCAGCAGTCAGAAGGACTTTCACCTAAACCAAATAAGATTTAGTGTATGAAAAGTAAGTCATAGCCCAAATACAGCCAATTGCTGACCTTTCTCTACTAAATGGGGCATGTCAGACACCGGATTTGACCTGAGAAAACTGAAGGTTTTCTGAACTCCCATCCAGTGGGCTTCATCCTCTCAAAAGAATGTTATGGAAAAGCTGCTCCCACTAAGCTCACCTCACTTCAATGTATGCAGAATACAGGATCAAAGAATTTGCCCTCCTGTTATCTATCAGAGAGGTGATTTACTTGTGGTGTGAAACTCTTCTGTAGGGAGAGAGTAACAGCTATTAAAAGAGAATTTAATGTAGTGGAGAAAGACATAACTGGCTGGAGCTGTAGTGCTGGGAGGGTAATATTTCTGGGGTAAACCATGGGGGCAGAAGACGGAGTTTCTATTTCCTGATGTTTTCATAACAAGACTGGATGTCCAGACAGACTAAAACATCTCAGTCTGGCCAAAACCAGCTGTTCTCAGGTCAGATGCAAGTGCAGGCTCTCTCTACCCTGGGCATCTCAGGCACTCATTAGGTAATGGATACAATCCTGCCTGGCACCCTCTATAGAGAAGATGGTCCAAGTTAATTTGGTGCAATGTTTTTATAGACTGAATTGATAAACTGAACTGTCCCCAGTGCTACTCAAAGACATCCTCTGAAGGACCACAGCTCCATTTGCACCTCAATAACTGCTCAAAATCACCTCCTCCTGATGTGGTAGCCAGACAGCCTTGTGCTCTGCAGAGACCTGCTTCCCAGTCCCTGTGTTCAGCAAGGGAACCATTGTGCTGGTCTGCTGGGGCAGCTGTACCACTTCCAGTTTTGAAGGGAGCCTTCTTTATGGGTTTTATTTAGAAATAAATTTATATGTTTACCGATTACACTTATGTTTATGAGCTAATGAAACCTATTTTGACATGTATGAGATTACTTTCTTTTCTTGTTATTATTTCTAAGAAACATATCCATAAGTAATACCAAATAAGAGATTTTTGTAACACCTGCCCTTTTACATGGATGGAGAAAGAACAATAAAATCTAGAAATAAACATCCTTATATAGACAATGCAAACAAAATTTACACTGTGGGCAAAGAAAAAGTCAAAAAAGGAATTGTTTTAAATGTTCTATTTCCTAGCAATTGAATGAGATTTCTAAGCATGTAGCAGGGGCAGTCCATCAGCTGGTGATCAGTGAGACCTTCAAGAAACTCCTTCCTAAAGGGAACAGCTGGATATGTGAATGGAATCTTTGGTGAGGGAAGATGGCTGTGTGCAGTTGTGAGGAGCTTGTTGTGCAGGTCTGATAGGCTCACTGCCCCCTGTGAGGAGGAAGGTTGCCAGCACGTGGCAACATTGGCTGTTGAGGCATCTGACAGGAGCTAGAGACAAGAAAGGCACATAATTCAACACAACTTTAGCCTGGTATTTACATAAATAATTTACTTTGTGCACTTATCCTGTTGGTCATCTGGGGCCATGTGTGAGGCTGACGATGTTACAGTCCTCAGGGGGACCATCAGACATCTGAATTTTTTGTGTTTTGACTGCAGGCCAGAGGTGCTGGCAGGTGAAAGCAGAGCTGCCCAATTAGGTGGGCAGGCGGGGCAGTGGGCTCTCAGGTTGCAGGGCTCACAGCTGTGATGGCTGTGGGGAGCACTGATGGGGCTGGGAAAAGCACCCTGCCCTGCTGTCCTGTCAGCAGACTGGGAGGGTCACCAGCTGAGTGCCAGGAATAGGTTCCTGTACTCCTGCAGCATCTTGCTTCTGGAGGTAGTTTTTTCACTGGTGAGAAGTTTCATTTAGCTGTCCCTTCCCCCGAAGTTTTAATGACATCTAGTGCAGGCGGTTGCTATGGATCACAAGATGGTATTGAAATTTGTGTTGTTTCTGACAGCTTCATTCTTTGGCTCACCTTTCTGTGCAAATCTTGTCCTGCCCTCTTTCTGAGATGAATTTGGCTTTGTCAGTGCCTGATTGCTGTCTGTTTAATGTTCCTCTCACTCCTCCCAACAAGTATTGCAAGTGGACATTGAAGAGGTCTCCAGGCATCTGAAATTGCTGATGTAGCTAATTGTAGGCAATTTATTTGTTCCTATACATCCCCTGGAGAGTTAGTTTTTTCTTTCCTAGAAAAGCTGTCCAATGAATGATACACACAGACAGGGAAATTATTGACACATCCTTTCTGATGCAATGGATAGCCTGGAGCATTCCTGCTTCCTTCTCTAAAATGAAACAGTCCAGGTGTGACAAGAAGTACAGTGTACCTCTGTAGTGCAGGACCACCCACGGGGCTCATGCAAGGCCTCCTGCCCAGGCCCCTGGCCCAAGCATGACAGCAGATTTGCCACCTCTGCAGACCACCCAAGAAGTGCCTGCTCCTGCCCAGGGCACTGAGAGTCTGGCACAGTGAGTCCATCAGCTCTACAGAAGTGGCCCATAGATATGGCACCACATCCCTTTGTGGGACAGCACAGAGCAGGACCCTGAGGGCTCTCTGCCTTTTGAAAAAGGCTTATCAATCATTTCATGATGGATATTTCCATCTGCATAAAGCAAGGAGTGATATTTATTCTCTTTTTACTAGTGCCTTTAACTTTTAAATGGGACAGAAGAGAAATTGGTTTTATAAGGATTCTTTCTCTCTTCCATATTCCAAAGCACTTTTACAGATCAGTTAAGTTAGGATATAGTGCTAGAAATGCAGTGACTCTGGGCAAACAGGGCAGTCTGAATTGCACCATGTATCATGGCACCCACCTCCGCTGGATGTGATGTGCATGCTGTTTGATTTTTTAAACATCTATTCCACACGGGCCCTTGATTTTGACTGACTAAATCCAAGCTATTAAGCCTGTGCCTCAGTATGTCTTTTAAAGTATCATCCTTTTAAAAAGGATGTTTTAGCATTTGTAAATGTTGCCAGATTAAGGTAGGTTTGTGGAATACACGGTTTTATCCCCTAATTGCAAATGCCAAAGCATTTTAATATTCAAGGGGATTGTAAGAAGCATCAAATCAGCAGCTGAACTCTGCTGAGCTTTGTCTATCTGTAGGGAAGACTGTCCTGATTTGGTGTCTTTTTATTGTAAAAAGTTCTATTCCCAGTGATAAAGAAAAGGGCTTTTTCCTTGCAGGAGGTAACTTTTGAAAATAAAGGACAACTCTCTTTCCTTGTAAATATTTTTCTTTATTTACCTGTAAAATATTGGGCCTCCTGTGTGTGTGTGTGTGTATCATGCAGGTGCCACTGGTTCCTCTGCACTGGTGGCCCGTGGGGATGTTGACACCAACAGCAGGGAGCACAGGACAGCTGCCCAGCTATGGGAGCTGCCTCAACCAGCCTGCCTCGGGAGAAGCAAATGGCTTTTAACCCGATCAGTGCTGCAGAGCAGCAGGTGGTGCCTTCTCCGTAAATCTGAGCCAGGGCTGTGGCAGCTGCAGGAAGCTTTGAGATATTATTATTCATACTGAAATACTGGCAAAAGAGTTTATTAATAGCCATATACTCCCAAACACACTGCAGTAGACCAGCTTGTAACTCTTGTGATCGTTCATTTTTTGTTCCCCCATTGGTGCCTCTGAAGTGAAATAGTAAATAATTATTTCTGTACCCCAGAATCTTCCCATTAATCTTCATTAATGATTATTTCTGTCACTTTCAAGCAGGTTCTGTAAAGAATTGTGCTTGTATAATTGACCAAATCCCTCTCTCATTTCCTCTTAGGCTACATTATTGATGTCAAGTGAGAACAGAATACTCCTGAAGTGTAAGACCTGAATTTGGCTCAAAGACTATGCTATGCTAAAAGCTTTCCTGTCCTATTACAGGTTGTATCCTATATTTTTAGTAGAAGAAATAATAAACTGCACAGAATCTTTCATCTGAAAAATTACCAGAACATATAACAGATACAGTTGAAAAAAAAAATTATTAGGGTTTAAAAAGAAAACAAACAAACAAAAAACCCCTGAAACCTTTAGGGCTGGTATAAAATGGCAAGTACACTGTATCCCAGTGCAAATCACTAATTCTCCTTTCAGACCCACATAAATCAGAGTAGCCTCACAGACTTAATAGTGTCATGCCAAAATTGCACTGGTGTAGTCAGCTCATTCTGGCCTTACATACTTGGCATTTGTCATTGTAGATCTAATCCAAACTCTGTGGAACCTCTTGGGAATCTTTACATTCAGATAATGGGATTTGGATTGGATGGTATAAGTTTAACATGAATCATAATTAGCTCAATTTGGTATTTTTATAGCTCATAATATGCAAGAGAGGCACATGAGCCAGCTGGAGCATTGATCTTGTTGCTTAGGAATTGAAGTGAAACCATGAAGTGTTTCTCTTAGTCCACTTAATTTAAATCAGATGGTACCTGAGTAATTACCAAATCAGAACAGTCTTGAGCCCTGACCTCATATCAAGGGTTCTGTCTTCTGATGCCAGGTTTTCAGTGAAGTGATTCTCCTCTTTAAATTCTCATGAGTCTTGGCCATTCATAGCGCTCATAATGTTGATGTCGTTAATTGCATTAGTACTTTATATGCTACAGGGATAGCATTATCTTGTCTACTGTGTTTGCTTAGTTGATTATGTTCTGTGCATCTAGTGGACAAGAGGACCCAGAGATCACAAAGCCTGTTTCTGATCTCATTTACACTGGAGATGCATCAACAGATTTTGATGAACTTCAGTGAAATTATTCTTGGTATACAGTAGTACAGCACAAGTATGAATCTGAGGTCTGCTGTTAATCTGCTAGAATGGCATTGCTCATGCTGAGGGTAAGAGGGAGCTGTAGTTGACATCTACATATGTATATTTATATAATGATTCTTTAAAATAGCTGTTCATGTTTAAAAGGAAAAAAAAATTCCTCTGTTCATTGGGGATTTTCTGGGGTGTTAATAGCAGCAAAATTTAACCCAGTGTATTGCAAGCTTGGAATCAAAATGACACACAACCAGTACATGCATCCCTTGTCCAAAACCCTTGGGCAGTAGAAAGTGTCTGTCACCTTCTGTACTGATAAAAGGAAAACAACTTACTGCCAATTTGTATGAAGAGAAGAAGCCTTTGTTATCGTTTTTGTCTAAGAAACAAGCAGATAAATGGAAAGGATGCTTTGTATCAATATCACATAAAGGGTAATGAAATTGGAAATAGATGAATGATTTATTTTTCTTCCAGCAGCACTCTTATGTATGTGGGACAATTGGCTTTCAGTATATACAGTAGCTGCTTATATAGCATAACTAAAGAAAGACCCTGTGAATATGAAAGGTCCCAGATGAATGAGGCCTGAAATGGAAAACCTCTCTTTCTACAGCAGGCAGGATTGAGTGGCTTTCACATACCTTGCCAGTAATTTGCAAATGTTTACATTTGGTCTTTGGCTTTCAGAGGCATTGATTTAGTAGGCTGTAAAGGCCTTCTACCCCCACCTGCCATTTGCACCAATAGAAATTATGTTATAACCATCCCATTTTCTAGGTGTCAAGCAGGAAAGCCATCACCTGGGAAAAGGGGAGAACTGGTGGTATAAGTCTCATGCTAGGTTCCACATCACTTGCTGTCGCAGTTGCTGATGTATGGCAGTCGACATGGACACTGCACTTGAGGTGCTTCATCAGAATCATCAGAAGGCTTCACATATCTGTATCTTGTTATTCAAAAAGTCTCCCATATCTTTCTTCTGTATCTTCTGCATGCAGCTCCACACAGCCTTGGCTCTGTCTCTCTTCCTCAGTTCTGTCTCACTCCTTCCTGTCCCTAGCACGGCCGCCTAGCCCTGTCTGTCCTATGCACAGTATCTTACCTTTTCTGGCCCTTGCACGACCTCCTGTCCCTAGGTCTTCACAGCATGGCAAGCAGACTCCAACTGACTCCAACCCAGTTAACTCACTCTTTATCACACCCATGGCTGTGAGGGCAAGGCTGTTTCTACTATAGGATGGTTAACACAGCTGTAGCATATCAGAGGGGAGACTGCCTTCAGCAGCATCTCCTTTTGTCTCTCCACAACTTGCTACACTGGAGAGGTGTGAGGTGTGTCTCTGGGATGCAGAACAACCATTTTACCATGGAGACAAGGGAGGTGTCCTAAGTAGCCAGGAGCGGGAGAGTGCTAGCAGAGAAGATCCTGACCAGGAGAGCATAGGGAGGCAACAGCTGCTTTTTTGAGTGTTGCCTGGTGTCACCCCCAGTGGAGGTGCCATGACTCTGCAAGAACTAGTATACCTTCTAAGTAAATGACCCAGCTACTGGCATCTCTTTGTTAGGGTGTGTGGCAACCAGTTTCCTAAGACCTTGCTGCTCGTGATTAGAACAGGAAAGCAAATGAAATCTTGAAAAGCTGTGTGGGGCTGGAAAGCCGATTTCTAAACCTGATTTGAAGCAGCCCCAACCTGCTTGGGTGTTTGTTTCTATGCCAACATGTGTGATGGAGGCTTGGGTGCAAAAAGCAGATGTGCTCTTTGTGAGGCCCCAGTTAATGAGGAGGTATGCAGTGCAATTTCTTTTCTGAAATTAATATTCCTTGAGGAGGCCCTGGAACTGTATCTGTTTCCTAGATCTCCCCAGTTAATAGAATGGCCAAATACAATTGTCTGGCAATGGAACTGCACTTCAGCAATACAAACAAAAAGACACTAATTTACATTTGTGCCAATACCATTAATGTAAATTGGTTATTAGCTATTTATGCTAAAAGGCTGTAATAAAAATCATAAAGGTAGTTTTATTAACTACATTTTGCTTCATGAAATCCATGCTAGAAGGCATGCTTTGCAATCACTTGCAATCAGGCAATATGGCATTTGCTCCACCTAACTAACATATTTATAAACAAATTACTCCCCCTTTTTCTTTACTTTGCATTTTATAACACATCACTGCTGTGAAGTTAATAGGACAATGCTTTTGCTATGCTTATTCAATTGCAATGTTGTATTGTTCTTTATCATATCATTCTCATGCATATGTAGGAAGGGGTAATTAAAGAAAAAATGGCATTTACAAACAATTATAATGCAGAAATAGCAAGGATGGAAATGTCTTTCAATCATTGCTTTTAAATAGGAATGTGGGAAATACTGTCTGTAGCTGAAAAAGGGAGCAGCACCTGCTCTGCCCTTTTGGTTTTAGTCTCTTCATGCTTTTGTGGGAATATTTTCTAGGTTGCATGGGTCAGATTTCCCTTATGTGGTGCTGTTATGCCCATGCTGATGGAAGGAAGAGGCTGTGACCTCCTTGGTTTCTAGTACAGTCATTCCAATGTTGTGCTGTGTCACCTGAGCCTTTCTGCAGCACTTGGGTACTGGGTCCCCAAGCCTGACCTGCAGGCAGTAATGGCAAGAGAAAGGGAAGAGACAAGTCTGCTGGATTGAGGAGAAAGTATGTTGGAAATGGCATGCTCTTTGTAGAAAAGAGGCAGAGTGTATGCACACAAATGGGAGACCTTGCCTGCCTCCCTCATGTTGCATTAAGCATCCATGTGAAGTGACAGAGAAGATTAAAATATTGCATGAGGCTCCTGGTCTCAGACATGTCAGTTCATGATGTCACTGAGGCTAGACTTGGACAAGGCTTTCTTCTGGCAACAGAGCCACAGACAGCAGCACTGACCTGCTCTGGCTTCCTTGGCCAGCAAGGTGTCACAAAACCAGTTCCCCAAAACCCAGCTCAGGAGGACGATCCAGTTTGACTCAGGATGGCCCCATAAACCAGTTGTACCCATCCCAGGTGACCTGGTGCAGCTGATGGGTTTGTGTGAAAACCTTCCCTGTGGCAGGACAATGTGCCTGTGTGTGATTCCTGCTTCCTACACTGCCCATCACTGCATCAGGCATTTGGGGCTGAGGTTCTGCTCTGTTCCTCTCCCAGAAGGAACTGCATCTGAAAATCTGATGTCAGTTCCTCAGCATGAGAGATCCTCCAGGATGTTTTGGAACTGAGGAGCCATTTTGAGCAAAAAAAAGATAGCTGCATTGTGGTCTGAGGATATGAGGTGAGCCTCTCAGCCACCTGCTCTTTCAGGGCTAGTGCTTCAGGCATCTGGACCACACCTTCTGATTTGGCTTCACCACCATGCAGATGCAGCTTCAGGCAGATATTTTGGTTCCTCGCTTACTCCTCTGACTGTTGCTCTTTTGGGGAAGGTAGGATTAAAGAGGTGAAGGGTCATGCTTTTTCTTTTCCAGAAATTAAAGGTTTTTAATTCAGGCAAAACCACAGTATCCCGAATAGCAACAGTAAATTTGGAAGTCAGCTTCTTATTTCTGTAAAGAATGTATTCTGATGGATGAAAATATCTTCTGTTTAGTGAATTCGAATATCCAGTGGAATTTCAATCTTTTGCATTGGAATTAGAAGTTCACATTAAATTATATTCTTAAATTATAGTGTCATCTAACCCAGCTATGTCTGATCTCTAATAAGCTGATTTTTTTAAAAGAAACTAGCTAGTTTGGAAAAGAGAGGGATAGGTAAACCTATTTTTTGTGCAAAGAGGTTTATAAAGTCATGGTAACTAATAGATAGCAACTAGCTCTGTGTGTAGGAATATTTTTACCCCATGTACATTGGCATTCTCCATGTGAGGATGTATAGGAGGCTCTGAGCATATACTTTCCGTGACACAGAATAGTCTGGTGCTTCTTTTATTCTGGTAAGGAAGATCAGTAGACTGTTTTTGTAGTGAGTTGATATCAGAGGCTCTTCAGCTGTCTGCATTCAGTGACCCTGCCACAAGCTGTTCTTAGAGGGTTCATGTTAATAGCAGGAAAGGGAGTGCCACACTCTCCTCTGACCACTTGCTTGGGAGTCAGCACTGGTGGCACTGGTTGCAGGGTAGAGCATGAAAAACAAGTTAATAATTGACCTATTGTCCTTGTTTTTCATTCTCAGGACTACAGACATAGGAATGATAACATCTGTTTTTTCAAAAACTTCTTATAACATAATAGAATGTTTTTACATCTCATGTTAAAAACAACAGACATGGTAGGTCAAGGAATGAGTGATTTGCTGTCTCTTTTTAACGAGCATTCTTTAAAGAAGGAGAGATCAGATACTGCTAGGGAGGATCGTGCAGCATTCAGAAAACTTTGTGAATCAACCGCAGTAGGCTGAGGCTGCCATTTTTTGTATGACTTTTCAAGTTCACATAAAGGTTACATGGCTACCAAGATGAAAAGCACTCATCTGTTTTGTTTTTTGTTTTTTTTTTTCTACCACAGCCTTTTCCCATTACTAAAAATGAGGATTGTGATGAATCATGTCTTCAGATGAACATCAAATACAAGTCCATAGTCTTCAGTGAGCATTAAATATAGATGTGAATATAAATAGAGAAGAGGAGGTTACTACGTAGGAAGAAGGTGGATAATAGCTAGGCACAAGGCAGATATTTAACATGTGCTTTCTATTCTCTTGGTATGCTACATTCTTTTATTTGGGGAGAAGAGGGCAATGGGCTAGCATGACCCTGTTGTAGGCTATAGGCTTTCAGCAGAAAATTAGGATGAATAGTTACTATTATCTGTGGAGCAATTGCGATTCTGCTCTATCTCTGTAAGTATCAGAATAGGTATTTCATCCTGCTTTGTACTTACATGGCCTCATCCAGCAGCATTTTGTGTTATGGCACGGAGGAGTCCCAGAGTTTAGGTTTTCCTCATTCATCAAGGGGCCTTCTTGCAGAGAGCCTGCAATTGAACCTGATCTTACCACTCTCATCTCTGCTCAGGACCTCCAGGCTCTGCTCTTCCCTCCAATCCCAGTGCAAGCAGCTACAAGCAGTGCTCTGCTTTTCCTCATTTAACACACAGTGTGAGCAGGTCATGTCTCTGAGGCAGATTTGTTTAATCATGTCTGTTGAGCATGTTGCCACTACACTGCAGCTTGCAGGGGGTCTCCTGGCTATGCCTTATTTGAAGACTCTGTCTCCAAAGGCCTCAGTGCTCAGGTCATGGACTTCAAGACTAGTACCACAACCAAATTTAGTGATTTTTCACTCTCTATTATATTCAAAAAATTCTGGATATAAATGGTGAGATCACTGCCTTGGCTGTACCCCCAACTATCTGGCTTATTGCAGACTACAGACTGAAAATGGGATGGTCTATTGATCCTCTGAATCAGGTTTAGGGTAGAACCTGAGAAATGTGTTACAGAAGGTAAATGAAGATTTGCATCATGCAGGCAACCATTTCAACCAGGCTAAGGTCAAACTTATCACCAGCTAGGTTCCTCTTGGTAAGATGAAAGGTAAGGAAGTAAGGAGGCTTGTCACCCAGTCACTCTTGGAATCTGATGGATCTTAGTGCATTTAAGTGTATATCAAATCACAGTTATTTGTTTCATGTATGATTTCAATTGTCCTTCTCTTGTTTTATAGAGAAAATACCAAACAAAACCATGGATGAAACCATCCATGCTAGTTACCTTTTCTCCATACTTTACCCAAAACTGCACTGAAATAGGTACACATTTGTACTTTTTGGGGATGGAGTTGGGACACTTTCCCTGGTGACTTTATGGAGTTTCTAGAATACAAAGTTTTAAACACCTGGTTCACCTAGTTAGTAAAAGTTAGAAACTTAACACTGAGATATACTGGAACAGCCTTTGATGATTAAAAGTACTTTGTAACTCTAGGTTGACAGGAAACATTTTCTAAAACCATTTAACACTTCAGAAAGAGAATCAAAAGTCATAATTCAAATGCAGCCCCTTTAATTAAATCTTCCAAAGATAAAAACGGTCCTCTAGAAACTCTATGAAGATCTTTCTAGCAGAAAAAAGTCATACTGACTTTTCATATACATGTCTTCAGTGGACGACTTCGCTGATCAGGAGAGCCCTTAATGATTCAGCTTAATTGTTACTCATCAACACCACTGCATCATCTGTCCTGAAGTGGTAATTTTCTGTGATAGCTGTATAATACCACAACAGCAGTTCTCTTCAAATATCAGGATATTGAATTAATCATGAACAGATTTTCATTAGCACTGGGAAACATTGCCTCAGTTTAAAAGACTTAAAAAAAATCTGGTCAAGGATCATTTCAACTTTTCAAGGAAACTGAAATGCATGTGATAAACTCAGCAAGGCTGCTGTGCCATATGCTGGTCCTGAACCCTCTGGGAATTCCTATTAGCAATGTTTCTGGTCTTTCCCTGGAAGTTCTTCTTGCTTTAAACTTCTCATTTTCTGCTGCTTATGGTAGGGCACAGCATTTCCTTCAGACTTTTCACTTGTGTTTAGTCACTTACAAAGTCAAAAAGATTGCTGTGTACTTTCCAAAGACTTTCAACTTGATCTACTTTGAAGATGACTCTTCATCAAAAGATGAAAATCTCTCACCAAAAAGAGATGCTAAGTAGTGTTTTGAGGTGCCTCTGCTAAACTGTAGAGGAGTGCAGAGTCCAGGCAAAACTTATGCCAGATGTCTTCAATACCTGCCAAACGTTTTGAAGTTACTAGCCCTGGGAGTGCAAGGTAGCTGAAGCTTTTGTGGACAAAGAAGAGCATGTAGGACAGGCCTGGTAACTCTATGGAGAAAAGGATTTTTTCAGAGCATTGTGAGCAGGTACAAATAGAGCACAATCCTTGCAAGTATGCAGCCATTCAAGGTATGTGGAAGTCAAGCATGCAGATTCTGGGAAACTTCTCTGAAACAAAATTTTTGTTTTGATTTGACTTAGATGTGTGTAACTGTCAACATAGTATACTTCTAGTGCCTGTAGGGTTTCACTGCCTGTGAAATATGTAAAAACTTCAAAGTCTGGAAAGACGCCCAAGAGCACTCCATCTCCTCCCATTGTGACTAAATGGGTTTTGACTTGACTTTGGAATGGACTTTGACTTAACAATGACTTCTATTACCATCCCTCTGCCAGGGTTTTCAGGCAGCCTTGCAGGTGAGTTGTTCCAGGGCTTCACTATGCTCTCTCCTGGGGAGCTTCTCACGATATCCAGCTTGTATCTATCTACCCTGCTGCAGTAGGCCCACTCAGTCTGGTATGTTCCATCATGGGCACTGGGACAGCTGGTTTGTTCCCTCTTTGCTGGAACCTTTTATGTATTTGAAGTTGAATTCCCTGCAGACGCATTCTTGATCAGTGCTTTGGAGATAACATTCTCTGCAAGTGTGGGTCCTCAAGGCTTTCGGAAAGATGTTGGAAAGCAACAGCTGTCTAAACTCTTCCAGCTGCTGCTAATAAACTTCCCACTCCTGGCCCTGAGCCGTCTGATGGCACATGCTGTGAAATGTCAGGGAAGGAAAGCCCCTTTGGCACAGAGCCTGTCTTTTCCTTGCATGGATGAGAAGGACTATGAACCTGTCTGGGCTGCTGTAATCATGCTCAGTGTGGCTCTTTGTACTGCTACCTAACCAGCAGTCTATGGAAGCCTGCAATTGTCATCTTACTCATTATCTGAACACACGGTTGCTAATCCTTCCAAAATGCCTATTTATGGTCTAGGTATCACTTCCTGTTTGACCTTACAGCTATTATTGAGGGTCAGCTATATCGGCATCATGAGTTCCAGTTTGCCTAGGAATTAAAACACATCCTTTTTTTCATTCTTTCCTTATCTTTTATTTCATATGGTGGGAGGTGTGACAGTTTTTTTGTCAATGATCATGGATTTATCTAGCTCACAGCCAGAAGAAATCAGCACTGTTAGAGAGTGTGCTGAAATCAGTCAGGGCACCTTGTGAGCACTTACAAGTGCCTGGATGAAATCTCAGCATCATCAATGCACAAATGACCTTATTAAAATGATTCCTCATTTAAATACCTAATTTTTAAATGCTTCTTTGTTCCATAGCTGAAATTGCTTACACTAACAGTATGAGCCAATTGCTTCCACTGATGAGACCAGGAGATGAACCCAGGAATAGCTCCATAGGCAGTGGGATCACAGACCTGCTGACAGATATAATAACAATATTTGTGTTATATGTGGGGAAGATCTTGGCATGAAAAGCATGTCTGGATGTATTCCTACTACCTTATTCTTAAAGCCACTAAGAATGAAGAGTGACTTCACACCTCTGCCTTAGCTCTTCAGATTGACTATCTGTTGTCTTCAAGAAAAGGGATTTGAGCTCTTACAGCCTCTAATAATATCCTGAGATCTGAAAGTGAGATCCAGGTACCATGAGAGAGAACAAAGTGCTGTGATTTCAACTGGGTGAGGACTTTCGCGGGAAAGATTTTCTAAGGCTTACCTGCACCTGATTCAAAACAACAGAGCCTGGTGTTTGGAGTGCCCTCATCATCCCCAATAGCAGAGTTTGCCATCCCTAACACATTCCTTGCTCTTTCTTGTGTTTTCTCATATCCTTTATTTATTGATATTTTTCTTTCATCATGTGTCTTTAATTGTTGTTGTTGTTGTTGTTGTTAAAACTCTCCCAAATGTCAACAGGAGTGATTTTCTGCAGGAGCAAAGAAGAGGGAAAGTATATGCACCCAGGTCCTTTTACTTTACCTTTTCAGAGGTTAATGAGCCTATTGATGTGTAACTAGTAACATGTTTGCTTTCTGCACCCTTAAATTAGGCCTAATAGTTATTAATCAGATTCCCATGAAAATCTGAAGTGTATTTTACAGCAGTCTCTCGAAAGCAAAAGACATGAATGATCTATTGCATATAAATTTATCTCTTCCCTCTCCTTTCTGTCTCACTTTTGTGTTATTACACTGTTAAGAACAAGATTTAAAACCATGCCAAGTCAGGACCTCTAGAATTATAATGAAAAAAAGTGGGATTCCATGTATGGCCTTGTTTATTTCAGCATGTAATGCTGAATAGAAGAACTTAGCTCACAGAGTCTTCCCTGAAAGATCCTTCGTTTCCATTTGCTGAGGAAGCTGTAATAGAGACTAGTGCAGAGTGGGAAATCCTTGAGAGAGCAAGTGATGCTCTCCTGGCCTGCAAGAGGGTTGTTCCCAATGCCTTACTGAAAGTACTTTTAAACATGGAAATATGCATTCCACACCTAAATCCTGTTCCTGCAATTCACCAGTGAAGGTGAATCCCTTCTGATCTTCCTATGTCAGGAGCACCAAATGAGGGCTCCCTACCTCACACCTTGTTCTGCTTTTGGGAGCAGGACTGTGAGGGTGTGTGTTTCCTGTGTCACCAGCCCTGCTACAGCTTCTCCTGCATCTGTGAAGCTGTGTGGGAAATAATAGAAAAAGTCTGTTTATCTCTTGTTTTTACTGGTCTGAAAAGCTCAATGTAGCTCTATGGTGCAGCATAGAGAAAAAAGAGTAAGGAATTTGCATTTTTTTTGTGTGACCTTTCAGCTTCTGCTTCATATTAGTGAGAAATGTCTCTGGGATTGGGTCTTGGGGGAAACAAACAACTTGTGCCTTGCTCTAAGAAATTAAGACAAGGCAAGGAAGAGGAGAAAATGTGACTCTTTCCAGAGTCCCTACCTATGTGTCTGGTGTGAGTCACAAAGAGCTCATGCTGATTCATTACCAGTGGAGGTCATGCAAAGGGAATGAGAACAGAAAAACAGGAATGGAAGTAAAACTAATTTTTTTTTCTTCTCTTTTTCCCCCCATGCATTAGTGCACATTCACTGATATTGGAACTTCTGTACTCTGGAACAGACATAGATCAGTTCAACCTCTTCCCTAGCATTTCTCATCCTACAAGGTAACACACAGAGAGTATTCTCTGTGGGGAAAGGAAACTTGGGAGCAGGTGTGCTGGCTGACTGGCCTTTTTAGTACAGAATAAAGCAGTGGGAAGGCAAAGAACCAAGGACAATGTGGAAGGAGAGGGCATGAGTCAGAAACAAGCCCAGGCCTAAAATATGACTATAGCTAGTGCCAACCACTTGATGGAGTCTGAGTCTGAACTTAGGCATGGCTGCCAATGACCATGCACCTGCTGCTCCTGTTATTTTGGGATATTTTTTCAACTGCAGAAATTCTTTCTTTCTTTGTGGACCCAAGGAAATACACAATTTTGCCTGGCTGATATCACTGCTGGGATATATTTTGAACATTTAAAGAGAATCACTCTGTGCAACAGGGATCAGAATGTTCTTCATCTTGACTGCTGCTGTGTTCTTGATCTCTTAATATTCATTCTTTATGAGTGTCAATGAAGAATGGGCCTGGTGCCCAGATAGTTATAATCTGAATCTACATGGCAATCTGGCACACAATACAATGCACTGAAGTGACATTTTCATCTTTCAAAGTGTACTTCATTTTTGCTAGGGATATAATAGCGAAAATATCCCCAAATTATATAATTTCTAAAAATTGCCCCAAAAGTTCCACTTTACTTGCAATATTTTTTCTGCATTGCAGCTCATACTGTCAGTCTTAAAGTTTTGAGTTTTAAGAAGTAGAATGTTAAGAAACATTTTAATGTTTTGATCTCTTGTTCAACTAATCTGAAATGGAGCTTCCAGTGGGAAATCTTCTGTCTGACCTCAGACTCACTCACTACCCAATTCAACTTGAAAAGGTGGTATAGCTCTGTTGATTTGTCAGGTAACTGGGATAAGATTTGTGGTTGTAATCACACTTGAGGAGCCATGGTAATAAATCCTGCAAATGCTCAGAAAAAAAATTTAGCTGTTCTTTTCAGTGAAGCTACTTGGATATTTGAAGTTCAGCAGGAACTGATGAATTTTCCAGAACTAGATCCTAATTAGGTTCTGAATTTGGTACAGTTCAAACAATTCCAGAAATAGTAAGCAGAAAGCATCTGTATATCATGTTCTAAATGAGAATACACCTTTAAGTTTCTTCTGTCCAGCAGGATCCTGTGATACAAAACAGTTACATCTGTCTTTACTACCATTCTCCATGACATCTTAATGAAAATTAAGAGATGCATGTTTCCTGTGCCAGCACTACCCTGGCATTTATTAACTGGCTGAGCTAAAAACTAGCCTTAGATAGAAATAATGAAAACGTGAATCCAATGTGACTTGATGATCTTTATAGTTAATAGTCTCATTAGTGATGTAACTGTTTTAAATGATGGCAGAATAACTCAATATGCATATTAATGTAACACATTGATAGATTATTAATTATCCAAATGCTGAATTAAATTAGTCCCTTATATAATTCCAAGGAAGTCACATCATGCCAGAAATAAAATTGATGCATATTATTCTTGGCATGATTGTTATGAATAAATTAATGCCAGTTTACTGTTTAAATATCTGATGAAAGCCCAGACAGACTTCCCATACAATCAGAAAACCATGAGATGAGTATCAGTTTCTTTTTAGAGTTGTAGAGGCCTCAAGAGGTTGTGCAACCCATTTCTTGTTGAACACTGAAGGAACTATGCCCAGGTTATTCCTGGCAGATGTTTGTCTAATCTACTCTGAGGAAGTCTTGAATGATAGAGATTCCACAGCCTTTCACAGCAATCTATTCCCCTGCTTGACATCTGTAATGTACATAAATCAGAGAACATTCAGAGATGCTGAAAGGCAGCCAGATGCTTGCCTCTTCTAACAATCAAAATATATTACGTACATAATTGTGATGATTTGGGTATTTGTGACCTTGATTTTTATTTGTTACATGTTTGCAGGTCTATTTACTAATCAGACACATTGAGATAAAACTAAAATCAGGTTGTCTAGAATTACATTCTGGATAACAATGTTATGATATTAATATACAAGTCCATCCAGAGGATTTTTCTGTATTCTAGCTTCTTTTTAGGCAGGTATGTGCTGGGTCTTGTGTGAATGCCTCTTACACTGCACTGCTGACATTGCTGAAGAACACTCACACAGAAAAAAACCCCTTTATCCAGCTTAAAATGAAAATTCAGAGGTCTGAATTTATCATAATTCTATAGTTGGAATAAGTTAATTTTCTCTGTACCCATTAGGGAACTAGTATTGCTGTGCTTTAATGCTATCTGTGTTTTACACAAAATTGCCTTGACTGTCACAAATATCGAGAGAGTGCCTAACTGATTGTCAGACTCCTCAAGTAGCATTGATTTTTACTGCTGCAATATTCAGATGATGAGGTAATTGCATTTTATCAGCTTATTGAAAAAGCCTTGTAAAGCAGTCGATGGTCATGGACTTATCTAGCTTTCTCATTTCTCTTCATTTCTGTTTTGGATTTTCTTTTTATTTTTTAAATTTATTTATTTATTTATTTATTTATTTTTAAATTGTTTTTATCCATTGCACCGGAGTTCTGGAAGGTGGCAAAGAAGTCATGACATTGCTCTGTGTCCACAAATATGACAAAGTAACCACTACTGCTTCCTGTTCTTGGGAAAGACACACACAGACACTTGCACTCTGCACATATGTGAAGTGGTATGCTACCTGCATGAAGTATTTATGCCAATGGGCTTTGCAATGAAGATGGGAGTTCTGGTAATCCCTACTGGTGTGAAAAGAGAGGTTTCTCCATGCTGTGAAACTGCACTATCTTCTGGTGCTTACATTGGCAGAAACGTTATTAAAGGACAAACTGCCCATGCTGATTCACAGTGCTCACAGCCATCTGATGGCACCCACAACACTCCAGAGCATGCAACCTGTTAGACCCTCGCCCCAATCTGAGCTGTATCCTCACAAGAACCTCCTGTATTTCTGGCAATGGCCTATCTATCACCAACTGCCAGAAACTCTAATCAGATTACAACAATAAAACTGTTTTCTATCTCTGGTTCCTGACTCAGGTTTCAGAGCAAAGTAAAAAGTATGACATCATCCCTGCTTGCATCTGTGTTGGGTAGCTAATGAAATTACGTGAAGGGTTTGTAGACCATTAAAGTCAATGTTGATCCTTATTATTATTAAGAGCACTTTCCAATTTACTGCACCACAGGGCAAGCTTGAAAGCATCATTTTTCAAAGGAGTGTACGTTGCACTGGATTGCAGCAAAGAGCCCTGCTGGTGGTAGAGGATGCCAGCAAACAAGAGAATCAATCGTAAAATTAATTGGCTAAAAGTCTGCATAGCTCCTTTCCTGCATGGATCCACATGCCCCATTATTTGGTGATAACAGGCACAATAGTGACCTTGGCAAAAGAAAGCCCAAAGTTTGCTCTTGTGTCTGAGGGGTTGGTGGTTTGCAGAGGTTTCCTCTCACAGCCTGCTGTGGCTCTGGGGCTGCATGGGGCATGGCTGAGCTCTCTGCAGGTGCATAAATGCCTGTTGTTACTCCCAGCATAAGCCTGTGGGTCCTTCCTTTACCTGCTCCAGCAGGTTGGTTGGGATTTTTTTATTCCAAAAATTGAAACTGACATTTTGAGGCTCACACCAAAGATACTTAGATGCTTGATGTCCACTTGCATGAAGTGCCTCTGATCCTAAGTACTTCCACTTCTGTAGCTGCCTGGGCTTCTCTGTTTTGTGTGAAGGTGAATTTGAGCTGAATATGATAAATACTGATACTACCAAAAATCCAAGGTATTTTGTGTCAAAGTCTTTGTTCTCTTAAACGATTTAAAGCATATTGCAAAAAAATGACCCAGGGCATTCCCTAGAATATTTTGTTGTCTGAATACTTATTGCATTTTATGCCATTGTTTCTTCAGTCCACCAGATAAAGGAGGGTTTTACTCCAGGTAGTGTAGATTTTTCATGAGCTTTATGAACAGCTAACTGTTCTCTGTATTTTACAACTTTGAAAAGTGGAAGGAAGAACTCTTTGCATTGGTTATGGTATGAGCAGGATGAGCCTCTAGGGATCCCTGGATTTTGCTTAGGTGATGGTGCCCCTAGTCAGGCTCAAGTTATACAAAAGGGTTTTACAGGCAATGACAAATATAGAAACTGCTTACGTCAGGTGTGAGCTTTCAAAATCAGCCCAGGCAGGTGGCTTAAAAACTTGAGCAAGCACCCAAAGGTTTCTCTAGCTCAAGAGCTGTCAGGAAGATAGAGGCAAGGAAGGATCTTCTCTGTAGGAGTTTTTAGGGCGGGTCTGCCCAGCAGTGTGACAGTGTTCCAGTGCCCAAACTGCCTGCTGTGTTAGGCAGTGCTGGCAGCCAGACTACAGTCGTCTTTGCTCCTTCAGTAAGTTTGCCACATGGTAAATGGTGTCCCCAGCAGAGAGAAATAACCAGGAGTAGTCTAGATACACCTCTACCATATCCTGGACTTGTTGCTTCGTTTCCTCAGCATCTGTTGACTGGCACCACAAGGCAGAGCAAAACTACATTATGACTTTTCAACAGGATAATTTTATTCATATGAAGGCAGTTCCCAAGTTCTGCGAGAGGAAATCTGCAGAAATCTCCAAGATGCTGTCCTGCTAGCCTGGTCATCACACTAATGATGTGAGCTTCTCTAAGAATCTGACAGTAGCTTTGCCAGGCATCTTCTGAGCAGGAATCATCCCTGGCATGTACACATTCATAAACTGCTAATACACAGCAACAAGTCTGAGGTAAGCACATGGGACCACTGGAACTTGGAGAAAAACCTTTTATTTCACACTATCAACTGCTTACTGGTGGAGCTGAAATGCCCATCCATGCATTTCCTTCCTGCCTCCTCATGCATTCATGAGGAGAGGGGAGACACATCCACAGGAATCCTATTGAAGAGTTATTTTTGCTTTTCAGTTTTGCACTGCCTTGTCCCATCAGGCTCACAAAACCTTTGTAATGGTCTGTACTGTCTAAAGAGTTGCTGGGGAAACGGTTTCCTCCCTAGAGTGACTAATGGTGCCTAGTTTTCCAGAGAGGCCATTTACAATGGTGGAAGTAGTATAATCAGAATAAGTGCATCATTTGAATCTCTTCTAAGCATTCCCCTATCAAATTTTTTATTTTATTTGAAGGATGTATAGCACTAGCCTTAGCACAAGAGAGCAGCATCAATTAATACTGGCCAGATAAGGAACTGCATAAAGAGACTGCACAGGGAGAGATGGCCCTAAATAAAAAGAATGGAACTACCAGGAAGTCTGCCTCTCATGGGAAAAAAAAAAAAAGAAGTCTCCTTTCTGCAGACATCACAACCTCACAATTGCTAAATACAAAAAGAGGAAGGGATAGAGGCAAACATTTAAACTTGTATGGTGAGGACACTTGCTTATGATAAGTTTTTTTACCAGGTGCTTGCCATACTAGAGCCTGGAGTCTCTGTCCTGCTAGGTCTAACTCCTAAAACAGTCAGAGTCAGCATGGTCAAAAGCAGTGAGGTATATTTTCCTAGCTAGAAGCCGCAAATTTTATTGGGTTTTTTGATGCTGGATTCCACTATGGAAATATTAAATATTATGACTGCATTAATATTAGAACCAATGTTCTGAAAATCAGAAATTTCAGTGAAATGATGTGAAAATTAAAAATACAAGGTATTTTCCAGCCCTTTGCACCACCATTGAAGACTTCCATATATTTTGCTCCCTCATTTTCATGCATATCATATTGCCCATCAGTGTGCTGCCAAGTGAGAGTTATGGTGTTTTGCTTGGAGGCAAACAGACTACAAGCATTTGTAGTGTTTGAACCTTGTCTCTTTGAAATTGGGAAGTTCCCTTTGAAAACTGCAAACACTAATATTCCCATTTTAGGCAAATGTCTGCTGAAGTACTGATCTGTTTGCCCATGTGCCACGACTCCAGTGGTGCCTGCAATTCTGAAGGAAAACCAGCCACTCAACTAAGAAATTAAGAATATCTATTCAGAAAAAGCCCCCATACCTTCCCTTAAAAAAAAGAAAAAAGTCCCTAATCTGCAAGATCCTTAGTTTAGAGAAAGCACATATCACTGCAATGACTATGTCTCCAGAGCCTTAGCATGTAACAGTTGTCTGGACATTTGGGCAAATTTCTGACAAGCCTGACTAAAGTCCCTAGAGGCAAGCACTACAATAAGGTAATTACAAGAACAGTAGGTGCTAGCTTAAAGGCCAACTGAGCATAGCCTGGCAGCTAAGCCTTTTTAGCCTCTGAGTGTAGGGGAACCCTTAGATACCACAATAGTGTTAGGGCAAACTCATGGCCATACTTCCCTGTGAAAAAGATCTTTCTGGGTGATGCAGGAAGGTAAGGGGGTGAGCAACCCATTTTGTTGATTTCTCACCTTCCCTAATTAGAGACGAATGGAAGAACTTAACCATTGTTTGGCAGCCTCCTCAAGTGAGCAGCTGCAACATCTTGCCTTGCCCTTGGCTTTGCCAAGGCACTATATTTGTCAAGGGCAACAATCCTGATCAAAGATCCAGCTGAGGTTGGGTGAAGTAGCTGAAAGGTCTTAGCTTAGGACTGTCTTTCTCTGTCCATTGTACTTCTTGTGTTCAATGAAGATCAATGGATCAGATGACCCAACACAGCTTTAGGGAGAACAGCTACTTTGACAGCCTTCATTGTGCATATAATAAAAAACTGAAACTGTTGATTAAAACTTGAGTTTACTCCAGAGTCAGGCTTCTTGGACAGGGATACATGGATTACACAACCTGGTGCAGAATTAGCCTGTGGTGTTGTCTACCCCAGCAGCTGCTCTATATTGCTGCCACTGCTGGCTGTAGTATCCAGCAGAAATACTTAGGAAATTGCTTTAAAACTGCGTCTATAGCACTAAACAGCCATCCAAAAGTCAGTTTGGAGTCACCAAGGGAGCTTATGAATATTACCTATAGCAGACCCAGTTAACAGCCTGTATTTTAGACTCTGCTCCCAGAAGACCTTGAGATACTAAGGTGGGTTTTTACAGTAGGCACTGTGAAGGTATCTCTTTGTTTAAGGCTTGAACAGAAAGGTACAGCCTGTGATTCAATCACTTTTGAAAGTCAGCAATTGGATGTTAGCCAAGCCAAGAAACAAGCTGCTATTTTACCTTGTTCCCTCATTCTTTCCTCATGTGGGTTCAACTACCTGTTCACCTACCTATCATTAATCATAAATTCAATACCAGACTCCCTGCTAGGTGGCAAGATTTCACTGTTGCAGGTTTGCTTTAAAGAGCTTGCTCAATAAACCTCTCTCTATCAAGATCTGTTTTTTTAATTGCCAGCTGGCTCTTTTTCAAAATTCAAGAAATTTTCCTTCCCACATCATTGTTGCTTCTTAGTTGAGTGGGAAAAGAAACAAACAAACAAACAAACAAACAAAAAAGGCCTAACTAGTACAAGGTAGAATGATATTTTATAGAAATGCATGGATATAATGGAAAACACAATTCCTTCCCCTGGAGTGATGCAGTTTGCATTTCAAGATTTTGGGGTCAGGTTCCTCCTTCACGTCCATCAGCCTGTGGGCTGTAGAACCATTCTTCAATCACAGTCCAACAAAGTGCAAATTTTGTCATAAGTTAAATAAAAGAGCTTCAACTAATTTACAAGCTAAACTCTGATATATTTCACTGGCTTACCATATTTAATATTTGCTTTGGAATAATTTACTGCCCATATATTGGTGTTCTATCTATACAAAACCATATTGCTGGCTGTTAACTTATAAAAAATAGGAGAGTGAGAAAACATTCTAATTTCTCACCAGTGTAAGAAAAGATAAGAAAAAAACCCCAACACATTGGATAATAGCTTTCTGAATAGAATTGGATGAGTTTGACTCCAAGAAAGGAGTCATAGGCACTGACCCTAGCCTCTCTTAGAGTCTGGAATCAGTGTAACATATTATTCCCAGTTTTGGAAATAATACACTTTTAAAGAAGCAGTTAGTATAGGCCTGATTCTGCATTAGTGTTCATAGGATGATCTGGTGTAATGCCATTAGTGCTAGTGATGTTGTGTGAGTGTTGCTGGTTCACAGTCACTGGGCAGGCACCACCTTCAGCCTGGCTCCACATTTCATGGTCACAGGACAGTGATAGCTGAGGAACTAGTGAAAAGCAACCTATGGCCAGTACAGAAAACTGTATGTAAACTGGGAAGTGAACAGTGGATTGTTCAGAAACTGGTTCAGCAAATCTCCTGGGAAACAATCCTTAATAACAAAGGGCTCCATGAAAGCTGGACATACTTTAGAGAGGAAATGTTAAAGGTGCAGGAGCATCCCTATGGACTGAAAGATGAGCCAGTGGAGAAGAAGACTGACCTGGCTGAACAGAAAGGTTTTGAGTGAATTCAGGGAAATAAAGATAACTTTTGACCTTTGGAAGTCAGAGTAGGCAACTCTAGAAGAGTAGAAGGATGCTGTTGGGTAATGTAGATAGAAATTTAGAAAGATGAGAGCTCAGCTAGAACTCAATCTGGTCGCCACTTTGAAACATAATAAAAAGTGTTTTTACAAGTACTTCAGCAGCTAAAGGAAGTCTAAGGAAGATCTCTATCCTTTATTGCACATGGGAGGAGCATTGTCACCAAGGATGAGGAAAAGGCTGAGATACTTGATGCCTTCTTTGCCTCAGACTTTTACAGAAAAACCTGATATCATCAAGGCAACCAGCCCCCTGATCTGGCAGGCAGGGACAGGGAACAAGAAAGACCACCTGAAATCCAGTAGGAAACAGTTAGTGACCTTCTATTTCACTTAGATGCTCACAAGTCTCTGGGATCAGATGGGATCCAAGGGTACTGGAAACTGGAAGAAGAGGTTGCCAAGCTGATCTCTATCATTTATCATCAATCCTGGCTAATCAGGGACATCCCAGGTGATTGAAGATTGGCCAGTGTAATGACAATCTACAAGAAGAATCAGAAGAGGATCTGGTGAACTACAGGTTGTGAAACTGCCCTTGGTGCTGGGGAAGGTTATGAAAACCATCACCTTGAGTGTCATCACACACAAGGCATGCACAGGAGAACCAGGGAATCATGCCCAGCTAGCATGGGTGTGTGAAAGGCAGGCCCTGCCTGACCAACCTCATTTTCATTTATGACCAGGTAACCTGCACGGTAGAGGAAAGAAAGGCTGTAGATATTGTCTACCTGGATGTTAGTAGAGCTTTTGATACTGTCTCCCATGGCATTCATCTGCAAATTTGTCAGCTGATGGCTTAGACAGGTGCACTGTTCACTGGGAAAAAAAACTGCCTGGGTGGCCAGGTCCACAGAGCTGTTGTGAGTGGAGTTACATCCAGTTGGTCATCAGTGCTGTTCCCCAGGGCTCAGCATTGAGGCCAAATTCTTTTTAATATCTTTATCAGTGATCTGGATGAAGGAAATTAAGCAAACTTTCCATCAGGAGAGCTCTGCAGAGGGATCTGGACATTGATGGGCTGAGGACACTGATATAAGGTTCAACAAGGCCCAGTGCTGGGTCCTGCCCTTGGGTCACAACAGCCTCAGGCAGCTCCACGGGCTGGGGCAGAGTGGCTGGAAAGGACCTGGGGGTGCTGCTGACAGCAGCTGAACATGAGCCAGGCTGTGCCCAGGTGGCCAAGAAGGCCAATGGCATCCTGGCCTGGATCAGCAATGGTGTGGGCAGCAGGAGCAGGGCAGGGATGGGCCCTGTGTACTCAGCACTGGTGAGGCCACACCTCAAATCCTGTGTCCAGTTGTTAAGGAAAGTTTCCTGCCCAGCCATCCAGGAGCCATTCTGTCAGTCACTCTCACACCACCTGAGCTGGACTGAAGCACAATCTCAGCTACATGCTCCGCACCCACACAGCCAGATCAGGTTTCCTTACCAGCTGGAAAAACCCCAGGTTTCTCTTGGCAGAGTCTCAGTTGTCCAAATCTTTAAAACAATTTAATCATGACATAGTAACAAAATAACAGCTTGAGCTGGTTTCCTCTGAGGAGGGACCCAGAACAAAGGAACCAACCTGTGGGCTTTTATACCCTCACAGTGTAAACACAGAAAAGCTCCTGACAGGTCTCAATGTCCCCTCACCTGGCAGAGCCACAAGTCCCTGGGCCCCTTGTTCTGCAGAGCTGGCAGTTCATGGCCTCCTGCCTGGGGCTCTTGCCAGGGCTCAACCCAGAGCTCAGCCTGCAGCTCCCACTGCAGCTGCACCCTGAGCTACCTGCACTGAATGCAATCCTCAACAGTGTTCACATGCCTTACGAGAAGCAGGACATTGAAGTGCTGGAGTGTGTCCAGAGAAGGACAATGGAGGTGATGAAAGACCTGGAACACAAGTCCTGTGAGGAACAGCTGAGGGAATTGGGGTAGTTTATCCTGGAGAATAGGAGACTCAGAGGACACCTTACTGCTCTCTACAACTGCCTAAAAGCAGTTCTTCACTGAAAGGATGGTTAAGCATTGGAACAGGCTGCCCAGGGAGGTGGGAGTGTTCGAGAAGTGACTGGGCATGGTGGCACTGAGTGGACATGGTGGTGATCAGTCAAAGGTTGGATTCAATGATCTTGGAGGTCTTTTTCCGCTTCAATGATTGTGTGATTCTTTGATTCTATACTGTTTCATTGCCACAATCATTCTGTGGTAGATAAACTCTTATCAAAATTTCACAGAGATGCTGAAGAATAGACTTAACAAGACTACAATTTTCAAACATTAGAAGAATATTTTTGTCTTAAATCTGCATTGGGTTGTTTCAGTTTTGAGCTTTTTATTTCAGAGGTAGCAGAGGAACTCAGATGAAATTACTCAGAGTTGCATCCTTAGTTCAATCAACTCAAATCTTCAATTTTGAGTTAATTCAATTTCCAAATTTTAATTGATCAAATCTTTAATTTTGTCTTTTTAATGAGAAGGATGTTTGTTCTTTTTATTTCTTGGTCAACTGAAAGGTGAGAAAAGCCCCCGCAGGAAAACTCGTAGGCATCTGCCTAGCTTTGGGCAAATCTGGAAGCTTTTGCAGACTAAACCAGAATTACTTCAGTCCACTCCAGACAAGGCAGGCACCACTGCAGCAGAAATGTGAAAATGGCCAGTTTATATCCTGCACAGCATCTTTTGTGGCTTTCTTTCTTTCACTAAAACAAACAAACAAACAAACAAACAAATAAACAAACTCCAAGAGCCAAAAAAACCCACCAAAAACACAAAGAGAGAAAGTTGATTGGTTTGATTTTTTTTCCACCCAAGTACCTTCTGCTATATGCATTTCAAGCATTTTGAAATCTCTGGTGCTTTTCATCTTTGAATTGAGAGAACTTTTGTCTGAGGTAGTAAAATCACTGGCTAGCTAAGCCTGTTATTAGGATTAGTTTTCTTTCGATTATGAGAATGACCTTATACAGAGCATTTGACAGAGACACATTTTTCCTGCCATGAGCCATGTTTTCCACCATTAATATGCTTAACCACAAGACGAGATTTTATTTACTTGTTTTCTCATAAGATAAATGAAAAGGATTGTAGAACTTTGTTCTCCTTGAGTTTGTAAAGCCTTCCATGGAAATTTAGAATATTGGACAGAACAGGTTTAGCATGAGAAAGCTGAAAGCTAGCCACTTTACCAAGAAGGAAGGGAAAATGGCAGTTTCTGACTGTAGCAAAATGTGCCCTCTGAGCTGGTTTCTGATCTCTCCCACTCCAGATTAGTCACTCCACATCTTCAGAAGAGTCTCTTTGATTTTTTTTTTATGTGAAGGAGTTTCTTCCCCTAATCTTAAAAAAAAAAAAAAAAAAAAAAAAAAAAGTGAATTATCTTTCTAACTCAGTTTGTCCTAAATTGAGTCGAGACAGTTGGCAACTTCTTATCTGTCTATGGTTTCCCAAACTTGGACACCCCAAGTGCAGATGCCTCTGTCTGTATGGTTCACTTGCAGCTCATGCATGACCAGAGGAGGTGAGTGGAACTCCCAGGAATGTAATTAATCCTGTCTTGAAGCAAAAGCATAGATTAGCTCAGATGAACAGCAGCCTAAGTCTCTGCTTGAACCACACTGGTAACTTCAGTTGTTTGGTCCAAATGTTGATGTCACAACCACAAATGTCCTTGGAAGGTGTTCACAGTCCTGATGTCCCTGGGGACCCACACCCCACTGCCCAGGACAGCATTTCAGCCACTAAGGGTGAGGAAGGGGTTCCAGCCATCCTCCCTGGTGAGAGCAGGGGTTTGGGCACACGTGGACTGGCAAGTGTGCCTGTTAGGAGCTGGAAGAGGATGAGTGTCATGGCTCATCCTGTGGTCAAGTGCTGCTGTCCTTACAGTACAGCTGCAGCAGTGAGAACTCCCCTGTCTCCTACAGCCAGTGCTGCCAGCCTCCCTCAGGGTGGTTGCAGGAGCCTGACTCCAAGTTTGTGCCTGTCAGGACAGCCAGAGAAGAGATGCCTGAGCTGCTGCACCTCAGAAAGACTGTGATACTGGTACGATACAACAGTATAGAAAACCTGTAAATATCTAATTTGAAGAAGGAACTTGAATCTCCCCCTGTAGCCCTGTCTATTTAAACTGCTTCCCCATTGCCCCTAATTGTTGTTGAGATGTGGTATAACCTATTACAGCATCTCCATTTTCATACTGTGCAGAGCATTCTCATACCTTGTGCATAAAAGATGACTTTAAAATGTAAGTATATTCTATATCTGTTGTTAATATCATATTCTTTCAGCTAATGGAGGATTTTGCAGTGCCTATTTCGTCTCCCAAATGTTAACTTTCTAGACAAATTTAGCTATGATACAAAGGTTTTATGTTGAGAAGGATTTTTTCTTTTAATTTCTGCCTGTTCCCCCTTTGCAGCAGGAGGTCTATTCTGTAGTGCATATTGTTCTCTGGAATATTCTCACTCCAGGCTATTCATAGCTGTAGACAAAGAAATGACCATTTTCTCAAGGGTTCATTGTGATGGAGATTTGTTTGCAGGGCATTGCTTGAAATATATTTAGCCAGTTGTTAAGTTTAAGTTTATTTTAAGAATTAGCAAACATTTACCTACTCTGCCTTGACCGTCTGAGTGCAGTGTCCCCTAACACTTGCTGGAAGTGATATGCCTGGTCACTGCAAACTGTCTGCACTGCACCCACCCTCTAAGCCTGTCATCCAAAACTTACAGACATCAGAAAGAGCCTTTCCACGCATCTCAACTATGACTTGGACTTGGATATATTTCACTCACTCTCTGGGCCAGAGTGTCTATTACTATTTATCTTTATTGGCACTGAATCAATTTTGGGGCATTCTACCTGATTCTCCCATCTGGATCTTGTTCTAGATGGAACCATGACTGATCTTCAGGTCAGAGCACTCATAGACATCCAACACAGATTACTGGAAAGTGCTTTTTCCATGATGCAGTTTATGCTTGGGTAGAGCATGATCCTGAGAAGAATATCTGTTTTTAAAGACCTCAAGTGATAAAGAATCTACAGCAGTCTTTGATAAATTGTTTCATAGGCAATCAACCTTGTTGTCAGAAAATTCCATCTTATCTTGTTTACTAATAAGTTAGTATAGACAAATAGATAACATATTAGACTAAATATGTTTAGTAAGTTCACATTCCACTGGACAATCAGTCTGAGTAAGTTGTTCTTCAATTAACTTTTTCTTTGTTATTAATGCAAATTGTATCTTGTGGAGCACAGAAAACCACCAGACCTTCTTTTGGAGGTTTCTATTAATTACATGCATGCAGGCTTCTCTCTCTTTTCCTTTAATTCTATCTCATCCTGAAACAAAGCCTTCTGTACGTGGTCATAACAGGAGTTTTGTGTAGGAAGGAATGAGAAATCTTGTGGAAGGGGTATCAATGAGAAAGGAATATGAGACTTCTGCAATGGGTAGTAGACACTTTCTAGATTTCCTCCTCTGGACTAAAGGTGCAGAGGATGGGGATGATGGGAAAGCACGGAAGATAACAGGATGGTGGTGGTTTATACCAGTTAAGAACATGACCTTGTGGTCATGCTTTATTCTGCCTAGTTGTGGGCAACTGAAGAGTGGCATGATTTTATTTCAACCCACATACATAGGTGATGGCATACAATAGAAAATATGTTTATACAGACGTGCCTCATGGAACTCCTTGTCTATGTCATAGAATAGAAAATATGTTTATACGACATGCCTCCAGTGCTCCTGTATGTTATGAACAACATACAGTGAGAAAGTTTCTTTTACACCATGATGGAAGCCTTTGCAGTGTGATTTATTCTGGAGGGAAATGGCATATTGATTTCGAGGGGGTAACAACAGAGATAAAGTAATGAGGCAGTTCCCCTTGATCTTTATCTAGCAACAGAGATATTACGTTCTAGATAAATGTCAAATAATCAAAGATAATTTTGGCAGAAATATGTAAAAAACCCTAAAGGCTACCATGATCAGCACAGTAATCCCAACATATTAGGAGTTTGTTCACCAGTTTAAAGTGTTAAATGTAAGGATACTTTCCTTCATGATTGGCACTGAGAAAGCTGAATATTGACAGTAGAATACAGAGGTCACTGAAATTCAGGCATTGAATTAAACACCAGTATACCAAATGAGTATTAAATGTTTTTTAGGCACTAGTAACCATCTGTGGGCATAAAGGGTGATTCTGAACACACTGAAGAACAATTTTGAAAATGCAAAATCTTTCAGGAAATTTAGTCTAATTGCTGTCACTGCCATGATCTCATTCCATTTACAGAGACATAGTGGGATAACTTGCATTATTGGAATGATTTCAGGGGCAGCTACATGGTTTTTTTAGGAAAGGTAGGCCAGCAAGGCAAGTTGGTGGATCTGTTCTTTATGTGAGAAAGCAACCAGAATTATGCAGCTCTGCCAAGGGGTGGATAAAGAATGGTTTAAGAGCTTATAAGTAAAAATTAAGGGGCAAGCTAACATGGGTGACACTGCTGTGTTTGGTACAGGCCATCTGATCATGAGAAAGAAGAAGATGAGGCCTTCTACAGATAGCTGGAAACAGCCTCACTCACAGTCAGAACCCCTCGTTATTGTGAGGGAATTCAATCACTCCGCTCCAAGACAACACAGTGAGGCACTCACAGTCCTGGAGGCTCCTGCAGAGCACTGATGGTAACACTTTGGCACAGATGGTGAAGATGACAATGAGGAGAGGTTGGCTGATGGACCTTGTACTAGGAAACAAAGGACTAATTGGGGATGTGAAGGTTGGGGGCAGCCTTGACTGCAGTGACCACTGTCGCAGTGGGCAGAGATAGTCAGGTGCTACGACCTTCCTCAGAGAAGTGTCTTTGAAAAGATGCCCTAGAGTTACAGGCCTATCTGCTCTGCTGCTCAGCTGCCTAGGTGATTTCAGGCTCTTTTGTGAGCAGCAAGCCACTTGGGCGATGCAGGAGAGACGAGGTGGGGCCTCTTGCTTGGAGTTCCTCAGCAGCCTTTATTGCGAGAAGGAATCCAGGAGCAAAAGTGTAACAGCGTGTGTTTTAGGAATGGGGCTGAAGCCTAGGCCCCAAAAAGCCTCTCTGGTGGAAAGGCGGCTTGGGGAAACTCAGGCAAAGCAGTGAAGCTCGCATATCCACACACGCCACGTGGGCAGCTCAGCAAGGAGAGGCAAGAAGGCCCTCGCACTGGATCAGGTTTATTTCCAGGAGCTGAAGGGAAATCCAGAAGCAAAAGTGGGGGGTCTGCCAGTTTCAAGGTTAAGTATGGGACACAGCAGCCGATGACCTTGAGGCACGGGGATGGAACAAAGGGCAGGTAAGGTTAGTAAGGTCCTATAGGGAAACAGGGCCGATCACCGGGGACCTGAAACCAGTGGAGACACAGAGGAAAGGAGCCACCAAAGGGCCAGGGCATTAGGGAGGGGGGAAACCGGGGCAAACCATGGTGTACAGAGCACCATTGGGGAGTTCTCTCTGTCAGGCTGGGAAGGTGACTATGATCTGTCCTGCCAAGGCCAGACCCTAGGTATTATGTCGAGGGGCTGCAGGGATTCTACACAAAAGGACCCAGAGTGAGGGGAACAGAGGTTTATATAGGGAAGGGGGGGCGGGTTACATAACTTGGCCAATCAGCTGGAGGATTGAGAAATGGACCAATCAGGGTAAGGATCAAGAGAGGACCAATCAGCTGGGGCAAAGGGGGAGGGGAAGGGAAAGGACCAATGGAGTACAAACAATTAACATAACAGTTGCAAAGGCTTCTGGGATAACAGCTTTTCTCACCATGAGTGCAATCTCTCAAGGCTTCTCCCTTAGGGGGATCACCCCAAACTTGAAACCAAAGGGCTTCTCTTTTTCCGGGAGAGAGTGTCTGCACTATGGCCAGGCTCTACAGCTTTGTGAGGGCTGCCTGCCTTCACAGACCATGAGACGTGGGGCTGTTTGGGTCTCCACATCCGACTGAGCTTTGTTTCATGCTAGTAGTCTCATCACTAGGTAGATCTGCCTCCACAGGGTCTCTCTTGATTAGCGTTGTGGTTTAGGTATTGTGCTGCCCAATACAGTGCTCCACAGAGACTCTCCCAAACCAGATGCTGATCTCTCATTCCTCCTTTCCACTTCTCACTGCAGTGGGATCCGAGTTGAGAATTGCAGGCACAAAAGGTGAAAATCAGGGGTTGAGATAGAAACAATTTACTAGAAAACAGCAATAAGGTAAGGAAACAAACAGCAACAGCAACTATAATAATTATAGAAGTATTATGAAAGAGGTAATGATTCACATGCAAAAATGGTAACCACTGACCCCAAGAAAAATGAACAATGACAAAGAGCATTCCCTCTTGCACCGTGTTTTTTTGACTGGAAGGCATGCCCCTCTTCTCAGAAGCCAGGGACAGTCCCTTTTCCCTGCCCCTGGCAATGATGTGAGGTGGTATCAAATAACATCAAGATTGTGGTTGAATCTGGGATGGCTGGTTACTGATGATTTTCTTGCCTCATAACTTTTTGCTTTTCCCACCACAGTTCTGATGTTGTTACCATTTAGCCTGTTCTGTGGGAGATGAGAAGTTAGATGCAGTATTGGCTCAGAAACAGAAATGTTTTTAACCTCATTACCGTGAGTTATGATCCATGTCAGCCATAAAAAGGTGAAGATGAAGAAAACCCCAGGTGATGGTATCCTTGTAACAGATGACTTATGTGTTGTTGTTGTTGTTGTTGTTTTTTAAGGAAGGGAATAAGCAAATAATTAAGGATGAAACATCTTCCTAAAGGACATACTGAGACACTTCACATAGAGCATGTTACCTGCACACAGAGTAGGATACGTACACTGACATAAGCCACTGTTCTTGGGACTTCACACACTCTTGCAAGTTTCCATATCATCTGGAAGACAGAGGAGGGTGGAGGACACGTTAGACAGAGACTATTGGCACAACAGAGAAAGCTCAGACACTGTGCTGGAGTGAGATAGCAGTGCAGACTTTCTTCTGTGGCCATCATGGAGAGTATCAACCCAAAAGTTGTGGAACGGGGTCATGCATTTGCTGGGTAGACTGATGTCTTCACTCCTTGGAAAAAAAGTTAATCACGTTCTGTCTTTACTGTGAGCTGTTCTTGGCAACTTAAGCCATATCCTGGAGAGCGTGGAGGAGAGAAAGTGCAGAGTGGAGCCAGTAGACAAGTGTGTTACCGGGTTTGGTTTGTACATGTTTAGGGAAGCTGGTCAGTTGCACAGGAAAATGTTTGATGGCTGACCTAGAGCATAGAAAATCATTATGCTTGTTTTTGAAAACCTCATCTCCATTTCTCAGTATTTCTTTTATTAGACTTTCTTCTTCAGATTATAGTGACAATAATCCTTCCCAGACACTGGTATAATGCTTGCAGCTTGATTTGTCACCTATTTATTTGGCAGGTGGGGCTAACTAAGCAGTTAGGAAAGAGAACTGCTTTCCTGATCAGGGTCAGAAGGTAAAACACAATAAACTCTATTTTTGGTTTTACAGGTCTTTGTTTTTACTGTTGTTTATAGACATAGTTCCTCCCCAAAGTAACTTTGGCTTATTTGTAATTTCCTTTTTTTTGACTGGTACACAGTATTTAGCTATTCAATTCCCTGATGTTTCAGCAAATAGACAGCATTTTTTAAACTAAATATTCTCTTAGACTGTGTGTATTTTTCCTTCTGTTCATTTCTGGATCCGTGAAATGGAAAGAGATTTCAGGAGCAGCCCAAATTTATTTGGCAATGAGAAATACGTTTGTCATTCTTTTTTTTTTCCCCATGTACCACAGTATTGTTTTCTTCATTTTATTGTCTCAAAGCTAATGTTAAATGTGATTATTTTTAGGGCATGCTTTAATTTTCCAGTATTTCTTAAGCATTTTTTCTGCATTATAGAAGTCAGAATCCATTTACTGCCAGATGACTGATGTTCGCCCATGTTACTTACCTGGATGGTTACTAGATGCTACATGTATCTCATCTGTAGTATCCTAGAAAAGCCCTTCACCTCTCTTTTTGTCTCATTCCTCATTTTCATGTCTCATTTCTTACACAGCCTCAGCCTCTGTCGGTCACTCTGATGACTTTTGAACTAGTTTGTCAATTTAAATTAACTTAGCAGGAGGTCAAGAGGGAGGTTCCAGCACATTTCATGAAAGTAGGAGATCTGTTAACAGATGGCTGCACTAACAGTATTGGCCACATTCCTGTGTCCTCCTGCATGCCCTGTGCATCTTCAGGCACAAGGAACTTGTGTCCTCAGACCTGAATTCTGTGGTAATTCCGAGCTGGCTGAAATGCAGCAGTGAGGCCCACATGCTCTGTCCTGTGCTGTCAGTGCAATTGTCATCTCTTGCCTTGGGCTGTAGCTTCCACAGAGAAGAAGCAATGTGCAGGGGGAAAGAAACCCTTGGGGAGAAAATGCAGAACTCCACCAGCTGGCATTGTGCTAGGTCTGAGTGGACGGGTGATGTCACTGTCTGCCGTGTCCATGCCAGCTTTCCAGCTACTGACAGATATAGCACAGCCCTCCTCATGGAGCAGTCTGTTGTCCCTAGAGAAACTGCAAGGATCATATGACATTACACGGAGGTTTTTTAAAAGGAGAATTAATTGCAAGAGCGTCTCCCTAGAAAGCTAATCACCCCACGTATCAGAGAAGTGTTAGGGCCAATTTGGAGCAGCATATGACACTCTGAATACCATTGGTATGGCATCGCAGACACACTAATGCACCTTAAGCCTGAGGCTCAGATGGCTGGAATTCACATATGGGAAGTGACTCTGTGCTCCTCTATTCTTGGGACATGGAACGGGCTCTGAAGCCTCTGCATCTCCCAAACTCCACTGGAGACACAGTGAAGGGGCTGTGCTGCTCTGTGCCCTGCAGCGTGCTGCCTGCAGCTGCCAGTGGGGAGGCTCTGGGGCCCACAGCCTGCCCAGTGCCTGTGGAGGATGGGTTCCTCCAGAAATGGGGACATGTGAGCAATCCAGCTTAACTGGATAAATAAGGCCTGGATAAATAAGGATAAATAATAGCCATTCAGGGGCAGCGAAGCCACGTACAAGAAGAAACCAGAGATGACAGAAGTCACTTCCGAAGAAGAACAAAGGATGCTAACAGCTTCAGAGTGTGAGAATCGGGTTAGAAGCCAAAAGAAGGACTGCACAAACCTGCTGTATGTGCAAAAGCCATCAACCAATCCCGGGCTAAAAGGCTAACATGTGCTTTTAGGGTGTATCCAATTGCAAAGCAGCATGTAACCCCGTGATTGAAGCTGAAAACTGTATAAAAGGTACTGTTACTTTGCAATAAATGGCTCACTTTGATCATATTGATCATGGAGCGATGTCCCATTCTTGATTCTTCTGCAGGTGCCCTGCGCTCTAGTAAGGGTGGCTGTTTCAAACTGCTAACTTCCTGGGCTTGGGGCTAGCCTAGCTCGGGTATCTGTCTTTGCCACCTAACTTGTGCTTGGATTTTATGCCCCACAGGAAGCAGTCTTGCTGCCTTGTCTGTGCTTCCTGCCTACTGAGTGGATAGAGGCAGACAGGATGTACCGTGTCAGACAGGATACTCCTGGAGGCTTCCAGAAGACCCAATTTGTTTGCTCTACAGAGCACGGGTCTTTACTACTTGATTCTGCTTTCTTAGGCACCTTATAGTTGAGGGGCTGGTAGGTTATGTGATTTGGGTGCTGCTCTCTGGGTTCAAACATGGTTTTGCAGACTAGCAGTTGATGGGCAGGACTGCCTGCCCGTGGCTGCAGGGCGCTCAGAGGGATGCCTCAACACAGGTACGTGCACTGCCGAGGGCCCTGCTGTAGGTTTGGCTGAAATGTGCTCTCTCATCACAGGCAATTTTCACCTTTCCTGAAGATACACCTTTGCTGGGGTGTAAGGAAGCCTTCAACGGCTTGACTCACCACAAAGCCTATTTAATAAAAAGAAGGCCGTGCACCCTTGCGTGGCTCCAGGTATGACTAGCAGGATGCTAGCTGCTCAGGTTTTATTTAATCCTGAAGAGCAGGAATGAGTTGAAATTTCTAGCCAACTGATCTTCTTATTTTAGTGAAATCATCTCGCTGATATGAACAAAAAGCACTGAAAAAGCAGATATAAATAGCAGTGAGATTTGCTTATTGCTGCTATTCTTGCTAAGATTTTATGATGTGTTTTTCAGTTCTGATTATATGCCTCAAGGCAGAAATCAGGCTAAAGCAGATTTTTTTATCAATTGTGTAATGAACTTTACATTATTTCCTTGGTTGTTTTGTTGTTTTTCAGAAGAAATTAAAAAGGAAAAAAAATGGCATTATCACTTAGCAGATAGCCTCTCCTAGTACAATGCTCTTATCTACTGCAGTTTCTAATGCTAGGCATTCAGTGCTGGAAATATTACCATTATTTTTCATTCTGAATCTCTCTTACTAAAAAAATCAAAGCACACTCTATTTGTTGTCTAATTTTGAAAATCCTAGGATTCACAAATTCATGCATGAACTGAAATATCTGCCTAATTTTCTGAAATTTCCCCTTTTATGGGAATACTGTTCTTTAATTTAATTTAATTTAACTGTGCTTTTTAATGTATTTGTATATACTGCAGTTTGATGAATACATAATGAATAAAGTCACTAGCAGACTTTTTCTCATATTTCATGTTACCTGACAAACAAAAGAGAAACTCTGACAAAGAAGTTTTAGACAGTATTTGTTTGAGGTTGGTGGAGTGAGTGAGTCTGTGTAAAAACCATATGGTACTGAAAACTTGAAACCATAAACTATCTTTTGGTTTAGATCGTACAAAATGCTAAATACCAAGGGAAAAATAAAAACCTAGACTTATCTTACAAGAATACCAGTTAGGTGATGTCTGTAAAATATATTTTAGTAAAGAAGTATGAATCAAAATTTAATTATAGCAATTTTTTATTATTATTTTTAAAATATTTTTATTGCATCAGCAAAAAACTATGACAAAAAAGTGGACCAGAATCCAGAATTAATCTTATAGAAACAATAGGACAATTAAGCACGAAAAGAGTATTAGCTAAGTTCCCTCTACCTTAGAGCATGAGGATATTTTGACTAGCTTAATTTTTTACCAGGTTTACAAGTAAATATCTTCACAGGGAGCAGTACCTTCCTGTATTCTGCATTTCTCACTGCATATTCAGTAATGTAAAGGACTGAGTAATTCAAACGCCTTCACTCCTGAGTTTTACAATTCTCCAATTTTCAATCAAAATTAAAGCATAAACTCAGGTGGATTATAAAATACACTGTCTTTTGTTTCTCTGTGTAACAGCTTAAAATATGACAGAGGTTTTGTGGCCAAATTCTAACTTCAGAGAAAAATATACTCTCCAAGTGGAACATAGTCCATAGAGAAAAATACCTTCCACTTTGATCTTTGGATCAAATCACTGACATTGAGAAGTCCAGATGCAAAGGAACAATCCTCAGATAAAGAATAAAATGAATAGGTTTGTTTTGCTTTGGTTTGGCCTTTTGTAGTCCTGCACACTGCTGCCCTCTTCAATTGCACAGGAAGCAGCAACACTTGGGGAGCACTAAACAGGTCTATCCTGAAAGTAACCTGGGGCTCCATCATGCAGAATGAAAAATGAAAGGTAAGGACAAATGCAAAGGGAGCGCAGGGCACAGTGCAGAAGAAAGCTACTTAGCAAACATTTGTAAGTGGGACAGATCTTGAACATGTATAAACATGCTAGAAAAATTATATGATTTCTGGGGCCCCGTCTTTTCAGACCAGAGGCTGAAAATTCACTTTCTGCTCAATATGTCTCAACCCCAATATATCTTCAGACACCAGAAAAGAGGAAAAGCATTGGGAGTGTAGAGTGTAACAGATGACATGTATTCAATAGTGATAAATAGGAAAGGAGAAAAAAGAGCAATACAAAGATTACACTTAAAACCTACAGTGTTAATTGGAATCGAGTCATGGTGCTTTTTTTTTTCTTGGAAAAATAGCAATTTGTCTTCAGGTTTGGCAGAAGAGCAGCATGCATAAGAGCAAATAATATCTGAAAGTAGAACAAGCCGACATGGCACCAAGTGAGATAAATGCTTAGCTCATAATCATTAATTTCTGGCCTAGCTACTGCTTTGTATTGCCAAAAAATCAGAATTTGGAGATGAATTATACAGGCTATAAATAATAGTTCCAAGATGCAGCATCAGAAAATAGTTGTAACTTTATTTGCCCATGATCATTAAAGTGCTATAAAAACAGAGGAAGAAAGAACATCTCCTCTTGGGAGCCCTAAATCACAGATTTGTTCTGGTAGCCACTAATTTTTGCTGCAAAAGTAGCTAATGTCCTTGTTTTTAATGAACCAAGGGCCTGCTTCTGTTGGCAATCTTTTCCATCACTACCTGGCTGAACAGAAAAGCCCTGCTGTTTTTAGAAAGGAGGGAAAGTGGTTGCAGCATCTTCTAGATGACAGATCAAAAGCGTTTTGGACTTCTGCCTCAGCATGAATCTGTTCCACTGTGCAAAGCCATCTATTTAGCAAGATAACCATCTGGCTAGAATAGGTTTGATGAGGTAATGGTTTTATTAATTTCTTATAGTAAGATGAGTAGACAAGGCTGCCTATGGCGTTCAGATATGAGTATTTCATCTTTACAAAATTACCTACCTTCCTTTCTGGTGCAAAACCTAATGATTTTCAGTGTATCAAAGGAGTTTCCCAGTGCTTCACAGTGAGCATGGGAAGGTCCAAACCTGCTTTTCACATCTGCAAAAAAGTCACTTTTTCATCACCAAGACTTGAAGCAAGAAAAGTCTATTTGCTCTAGACTTCTCTGTTTTTATTATGCTGGAGGACATTGCATGCTATTTGCATGTTCTAACTCTGCTGAAGATGTCTAAAGGTTTGTTGCTCTCGATCAGAAGAAGCTATCACATTCCTTGGCAGCTTGTCTGAAAGTTGTCCCCCACACTATTTAAAAATGGTGACCTGTTCCTTAGCTACATTTCCATCTTAAATTTCCATCTACTAGTTTTACCTGTGCCTTTATCTTGAGCATAAAAGGGGCTCCAGGACTGAGCATCTTCACTGCCTAAAGGAGCCAAGCAAAGCTCTTTGCTTTGCTAAGTGTGCTAATCAAACTCCCGAACTTTTCCCTGTGCTGCTCTTCTTCCAGCCCAGAACTAATTTACATAACTTTTATCTCCAATATCTGCACGTTTTCAGTGTATTTTCAAAATAGAGGATGCCAAAGGTAGACAGAATTGCACTGTAAGCAAAGCTGCTTGCATTAATGGAACAGCAAATGTTTAAATTTTGGAGGAGATTTTAAGGTAAATTCAAACTCCATAATTACCTGGGTAGCTAAGTAATACAAGCTAAGGTAAAGGAGCTCGTGTGCCACTAAGGGCATTTTGGCCTTTAAGAGGGAGTAACTAAAGAGAAATGGTGATCAATCATGGGCAATATTTCTTGTACATGAAATGGGAGGAATGTTGTAAAGGCTGCTACCAAATGACATAAGGTCATCCCCATTTTCAATCTGCAGAAATAAACTCTAATAACAAAGTCCACTGTATCCAAGGATTATCTTATGGGCATGGCTGCGAGTTCTGCAGTCTCTGATGCAGAATGGCCAACACAAACGTGGTCAGTAACACGAGTTCTGTGCTTGCTTTACCTCCATCTCTTCAACACTCTAAGCTTTTCGTAATAAAGCTTCATTTGCCCTTTCATTTTACTTCTCTGATCTTCCACTGGAATTCATGTTGGAGAGAATCAAACCCAAATGAGCTGCCCCAGGTAAGGAGTGAGCATTGACAAACACTGAATTTAAGAGGGACAGAGGTCCTCTCAGCCTCCAAAGGGCTCATCAAGGTTGCTCCCAAATCATTGCTTCAGAGTGTTTGGCCTGTTATCAGAGCTTGTCAGGGATATGGCTGAGAAGCCATGAATGATCCTGATCTTGGTTATTCTTCTTTAATTCTGCCACCCCAGTCTCAGCAAAGCTGGACGCTGTGAATGGATTGTCTGCTCCAGGTCCTTCCTCTGCCTCTGCATGGAGACTTCCTTAGTTTTGGGGTTCGTCCCAGGCTGGGCAGGACCACAGACAAGCAGTGGCTGGGGTCGCTGTGTGCTGGTGACACACCCAGAACACGAGCCATGCACAGCCCTTGGTGTGTGCTACACACAACCACCACCCCCTGACAGAACCACGGCAACCTCTGCGGTGCCCAGGAGGGCACACTCAGCTTCAAGGCGTGGAGGGATTCAAACCAGCTTTGGGTATGTTGCAGTGGTTAGACCAAGGAAAGGAACACTTCCCCAGACAGGTGTCCCCAAATTTTCCTAAGCATGTTCTGAACATATGGTTCATGCCTTACTTTAAATTCATTACATTTAAAGCTGGAACTCAACACTTCCAGAAAACTTGTTTCAGCAGCTCTGTGTGGAGGCATTTCAGTTTGAATGGGGAGAAGGACCAAAGGAAGGTTTATCCAGATGAACACATGGCAGAAAGAGTTGTAGGAAAGTCGTAGCCTGTTCACACCTGCGGCCAGAGAAGTGAAGGGGCTGGGACAAATGTCATAAAGGTAGCACGGTGCAATTATGAACTTTTTTCACAACAAGGACCTTCTCCTGGAACAGACAAAAACTGTAATGATGGTAGAAAGGACAGGCACCACTTGGAAAACTATTTAAAAAGATAGTATGTCAAACCAGCACTTGTTGGCATGTATTGAACAAGCCGTCAGAGAAAAGGGACTTAGAGCAAAAATTTATGGCAAAATCCAGTGTACTGCACTGCCGTGGTCAGTTATGGAAGGAATTTTGAGGCTCTCTCGGGAGCCAGTGAGATAAGAGCCCTGGCTGCCACGCAGGTGTCACCATATGTTGTCTCTGTGTGGAGACAAGGCTTTCCTCAGAAGGATATACACCCAACAGCAGTGGGAAGGTGGGAATTGCATTTGCTTTTAGAGACTGTCCCATGGGGAGTCTCTGATGTGAGAGAAGAGTCAGTGACAGGAGCAAATGGTGTACCATTCTCCATCTGCCTGGTCCTAGAAGGCCAAATTCCCACGACATCCTGCCTCTCCAATCCCTCCTTGGCCTCAAACAGAGCAGATGCTGTTTTTCTCCATCCCTCCCTCCCACCCTCCTGAGTCAGCCACTTCTCCAAGGATCTACTTTTCACAGTTCTGTATGTAGACTTGCCCACCCCTCTGGAAAAGTCACTTTCCTCAGAAATGAGGAAGGCCGCTGTGCACATGTGCCATGCTTCACTGCTGAGCAAATGCTTTGAAGCTTTCATTAAAAGCCTTTATTCATGGAAAAGCATTGCTTGCTTTTGTGTTACACTCACTTATGCAGTCACACTGGGGAGAGGCAGGGCACACACACAAAATAGTATGTGCTGCCTTCAAATAAACACCCTTCAGAGAGTAGCTATTAGTAGTGCAAACATTCTTCCTAGAGGCAACTTGAGAAGAAGACCTGGCATAATGCGGGTACATCCCTTGGTACATGCCGGGATCCCTGGAGCTGGCCAGTTACATCACTGCCTCTCCTACTGAACCTTTCTCTGGCAGCTTCTTGAGGAGACCCACACTTACCACTTCCCTTACCAGGGTTTTAATTTATCCTTGTGTGCTCAAGGCCTCTCCTGATTTTGTTTCCTCTACATGTGAAGAGGAAGCCATCCTTGGTTGGGGCTAAGCTCCTCTACATCTTTCCCCAGAGGCAGCAGGGTGGGCATGTCCTCCTGCTGAGCATCTTACAGAGAGTGTGGTGGAGCATATCAGCTCCACTTCTGTATCTGCCCAAAGTCAACAGTGGCATCTCCATTTGGCCTCAGTGCCTGTGCTTGCTGCAGAGATGGGGCAGCCCAGACAGCCCTGTGAGGTGGCCCAGGATGGAGAGGGGTGTCCAGATCCCCCAGAGCTGCACGCGGTGGGGCAGGTGACCCCTGGCAGCCAGGGATTGAATGTCCCACAGGCGTGTGGCACCCACGGCCGCCCTCAGCCGCCCTCGGGTGCTGAACAGGGTCAGCTAACGGCAGAAATGTCTTGGGCTGGCTTAGAGCTGGGGCTGTGGGACATCTGATCCGTTTGTCTCGTGTTTCCCTGCTGGAACCAGGCACCTGCACACCAGCCCCAGTCTCACCCACGCTGCCGCACGGCCGGCAGCAGCGCAGAGGAGCTGCTCAGTAATCACAGACATAAACACAGATGGGGCTGACCTCTCCAGCGCCTGGCTTTAATCAAAATCACATGGAGCTCTCTGCAGCCCTAGGGATGCCTTTTTTTTTTTTTTTTTTTTTTTTTTTTAATAAAGTGCAAAAAAGGGGACAATGTTCCTGTAGCTGTTCTTCAAAACAGAAACCTCGTGCGTTAGTTGCAGAATCCATGCATGCTTGCAGAAGTTGAAACAGTTTTAAAATAGCACAGATCAGTTCTTGGGGAAGTAATTATAAATGCCTCATCAAAACTTCCAGGAAAAACCCTGACAAATGGACTTGTCCAATTTTTTTTTTCTCTTTAGAAGTTTCTGAAGAATGCCACTTTTCTTTCAAAGTGTATTTCAGCCCTATTTTTAGTCTGCTCTTTATACAGGAACTTCTAACCTACAAATTCTGAATTTGCTATGTTGCAAGGTCTTTGAAAGACAGGACCTGATTGCTTAATTTCTGGAGGGAGATGGGTATTTTATCTGTAGATGACAGAATGGATCTAATTGTAATATCACATTTGGGATATGAATTTTCCATTACAAGATTTAATGGTCTTGTGTAGTTATTCCTTGTGATATAACTCCATTAGAAGTTTTTTTCTTTAAAATATTTGGGATATTATGGAGCTGGAAGACATAATGCAAAGGAGGTTCCATTAAACCTCACTCTGGCCCTGTCTCTTTGGAGGGATTTCTATTGACTGCTGTTTCCAAAAATGAGCATATCAACAACCAGATGATGGGCAAGGAAGGAATTTATCTGTTCACTGGACCACTACTGAAATTATTTGGAAGACAAAAGTGCACGTGATTGGTAGAGTACCCAAACAAGAGGAGATAGTCATTATTCTTGAAAAAGAATAAAAGATATATCCTTTTTTTTTTTTTCAATACAAAAGTAAAATTTTGATCTGAGTGATGCTAAGTCAGCCTGCTCCAGCTGGGAATCTGCCCCATCTAGTCAGAGGGATGGACATTAATCTATTATTCAACTGCACAAAGTTCAGTGGAAAAACTGTTCTCACTAATTGCTAATTGGCAGAATTGCTGGTGCTTATAGGAGATATTCTGGTAACAGATAATTAAGCAACTAAGTAGTTGAAAATGTCAGGAGAGAAAAATGATCTTTTCACCTCACTGAGTTAATTTTTAAAGCTGTGTCTACTGAGCTCACTTGGCTCTGTACTGCCAGCCTGCAGCTCTGCTGGGGAGGGGTGCTGTGGCCACCAAGCACACAGACAGAGGGCAAAACAAGGGAAAACCCATTTTCTAGATCCTGCTGCAGCAGCTGCCTTTCATGCTTAAGAAGAAATCTACAGCTGCTGCATGTAGTTCTTGCTTTGACCATCAGGCTTTGGCTGTCACTTGCTCCCTGGATGAGAGATGTTGTTCCCACCCCCAAGCCATATCCCCATGCTACCGAATCCAGAAAACCTCTTCTGTCTCTGTCAGCAGGATACAGTCCTAGAGCCTCTCCTTTTTTGGGAGGTGCCAGAGCAAGGGTGGACGGGTTGTTGACTGTAAAGAGAAGGAGAAAGCACTTCTCCTGCAAGCCTTTGCAACATGGATTGGAGGGAGAAGAGAGCTCAGGCAGCAAACGAGGACAGGAGCCAGAGCACATTATTTTGGCTCTCCACCATGTTTGCAGTTCATCCCTTGGTATTCCTGGGGACAGCAAGGGACCAACCCCTGACTCCTTGGAGCCTTGGGGCAATGCAGACAGCACCTCATCTCCTGCTGTTTCAGCAGCTTCTGGGACAGCAGCGTGGACCCAGGCATCAGGGCAAGGTGGTCCCAAGCAGCATTTTGAAAGCTGACAGGTCACCTCAAAGCCTCAGCACCTGCTTCAAATCTGTCACGCTGTTTGGGATAGAGTACAGCTTGGGGATTCCTTCTGCTACCTCTGCTCCCCCATTACAGCCCCAAGAGGACTGTGCATATGAAACACTGGATGCCCTCCATGCTCACATCTTTACTGGCAGCAGCAGAGCGCTTTGGTAGCTATTTCTGCACATCATGAGGATCCCTGAACCATTCTCTGTCTCAGGTGCAAGCCTGTTCCTGTTTGGACCTATTTGTGGTATCACCCAACACCCCCTTGCACATCCCTGTAATCCAGGTAGGGAAGAGTGGAAAGTATTCAATATATTTTGCTGCTGCTCTTTCTGATTGTGTTAATGAGTTTCCAAAGAAGAGAGCAAGGCTCCCAATGAATAATCCTTGCATCCCTAGCTCCCAGGTTATCCTTCTGGGTATCACTGAAATTGGAAACCTGGCTGCCCACCCTGTGCCAATGGCAAGCTGAGGCAACAAGGAGCACATGTCTACCTAACAGTAACTATTACAGTGAAATGTGATATTTCATCAGCATTTGTCTCCAGGGTGACCACAGAAATACTAGCACACCCTTGCTTGGACATTCACGTTGTACAGAGAGCAGTGCCACTCAGAACCTTACACTGGATTTGAAAGGTCAGTCTGGATGACTGGATGCCATTGACATGTAGCTGGAGTGAATTTTCCTCAAGAATTTGGAAGTTAAAAGTCTTTCAAGTTACAAGGTTATACAATAGAGTGACAGATGTAGTATATTACAGGTGCACTTAAAAATTCAAAATTTAAAATTAAAAATACACTTTTTTTCTAAAATTCATTTTTAAATTAACTTTGATTTTTTTAAAAAAAATAATTTTAAAATTTAAAAATAAAAATACACTTTTTCTGTTTTGCTCACATAGAGCCAATTCAAAAATCACCCTCACTAAGAGTCATAAAATCTCATCAGAAAGAAGTCCTCTGCCAAAACTCTTGTCTCCAGTAAGGCTTCAGCAGGGCAGATGGGAGCCTGCTGGCTGAGTCCAGCAAAAAGGCTGCAGTGGGGTTTCAGTCAGACCTGTATTGATTCTCACGTGAGTAAGACACAAGACAGTTTTCTCCAGGGATGACCACAATGACTTTACACAGCTCCTCTGTTCAGTCAGGCTGATTACATGGAGGCAGAATTTCTTCTATAAACAGAATTTTTTGAAAATAAATTAATGGGCTAAGAGGATGACATGCACATCGGTGGACACAAGGACTAGACTGCAATGCTGGGACATGCCAGAAAAAATTAAAAATTAGCTAAATACATATATGCTCAGTAGATGAGAACAGTTCAGTAGTCAGAGACAATATTACTTGATTACTACACTAGGTAGAGGATGAATGAATGTGCAGAATCCTCAGGATCCAGGGTATGGCATGTTCAGGAAGCTGCAGAACAGACCAAAAGCTGTGGGTACATTAAAAAGGGATTTCTGTGCTGACTTTGGAGTGAGTGGCAAGTTCAGGTGTCCACTATCAAGGCTTGGGCTTTTGTCATGCCCTAGCATTTTCTGCCCAAAGTGGGTGTGCTGAACCAATACCTGCTGGGCTGTGACTGGTGCAGTGCAGCTGAGTGAAAAACAGGCCTTGTAACTGTGTGGCTAATCAAAACCAAAAAATTACAGGAAAACTGTAAGATAACAAGAAATTTATGAGATGAGATATAACAATGAGATACAAGGAAATTTAAAGAATTTAATTAAAATAATGCCCAAATGCTGGCTGACACATAAAATATATTCCAGTTTCATTTTAACATTGCTTAATATTCTTGAAGTAATTTTTTTTTTTTTCATTTTAGAGAAGGGGACACCTGGATCAGTTTTGAAGTGGAGCACAGTGTTACCAAAGAAGTAACAGAAGTCCATTTTTGGACTTACCAAAGAAGTAAAAAAGTTTCATTTTTCAACTTCAAATGAAAATCACAAAAATATAGAATGGCCTGGTTTGATGGGATCTTAAAGATCATCTCATTCCAACTTTCCTGCTGAAGGCAGAAACACCTTTCAACAGGTCAAATTGCTCTGAGTTCCCTTCAGCCTGGCCTTGGACACTTCCAGGACTGGGGCAACCACAACTTCTCTGGGCAACTTGTGCCTATGCCTTACAACCCTCCCAGTAAACAATTTTTTTCCTAATATGTGATTCCCCAATATACTCTCTTTCAGTTTGAATCCATCCCCCTTGTCCTGCCACTACATGCTCTTGTGAAAAGTCTCTCTCCATCTTTCTTGTAGGTTCTCTTCAGGTACTGGAAGGCCACAATTAGGTCACCCCTAAGCCTTTTCTAGGCTGAAAACCCCCAGCCTGTCTTCTTAGGGAGGTGCTCCATCCTTCTGACCATCTTTGTGGCTTCCTCTGGGCTCACCCCAGCAGGTCCATGTCCTTCCTGTGCTGGGACCCAGAGCTGATGCAGCCCTGCAGGTGGGGTCTCAGCAGAGCAGAGCAGAGGGGCAGAATCCCCTCCCTGGCCCTGCTGCCCACCCTGCTCTGGATGCAGCCCAGGACACGTTTGGCTCTCTGGGCTGTCAGTGCCCATGGCTGGGTCATGTCCAGCCTCTCACCCTGCAGCACCCCCAGGTCCTTCTGGGCAGGGCTGCTGTGATCTGTCCATCCCCAGCCTGAGTTGATACCAGGGTTGATACCAGGTGCTGACCCTGGTGCAGCACCTTGCTCTTGGACTTGTTAAACCTCATGAGAATTCCCTGTGTCCTAGAGATTGTCCAAGTCCCTCTGGATGGCATCCATCCTTCAGATGTGTCAGCTGCAGCACTCAGCTTTGTGTCATCTGCAAATGGTGCAGCATTTCTAAAACAAATTCCCAAATGTTAAAACCCACAAAAATGTTGAGCTTTGATATATTGTGCCATTTTTTTCCCCTTGGAAACATATCAAGTTTGACCCAATTCTTTCAAAAATACTTATTTAAGCATTTCACTTGTTGACAAAAAAGACTCCTTCCCCATCTAAATTAAAGCTGTGAGCTGCAGCCCCATAAGTTCAGGCTCTCTCACTGAGTGTGGAGCAGGCTGGAGCAGGCTGGTGACTTCTGCTGACAAATTCACCAGGGAGCCTTATAACTCAGGGAAGTACAAAACTGGTTGAGTGACACGGCTGTAAAGCCACAGCTGGGCCATGAGGAATAAGGCATAGGCTGCTAATTCACACCAACAGGAGAAAAATAGGAGTTTAAAGTTAATTGAAATTAAAGGAATCCCTCTAAATTATATCTGAGGATGTCAGAATGAAAAGGACAGAAGGTGAAGGAATACACAAGGCCATCTATATGAGGGAATTGAACCACCTCTGGTAGAAGAAGGCAAGGCTTTCCTTTGGCCCCACTGTTTTTCTTGCTGCTGGGGAGACTTACTCATGCAGTGTCTGCTCCCAAATGCAGGCATGGTCTGGAGCCCTTGTACCCTGACCTCGGGCACTTCCAGCTGAGTCTGTGCATTGCCTGGGGCTGGCTACTGGAGAGGTCTCCTGAGTGTTCCTTCCTGTTTGACAACCTACTGGCAAGGGGAAAGCCCCAAGAATTCTCCTTAGGGTCAACAGCAAGGAACACCCCTCAGGTGCTCCAGGGGTCCAGAGGCCTGTGAGGAGGAATGTGCTGCTGAGTGCTGTAGACACAGGCACAGGGAGCTGGAGATGGAAATGCATGGGGGATCCACAGGATGTGAGACCAGACCAATGCCTGCCACAGAAAGGGATCCCACAGCTGGCAGGGCATGAGGGCAGAGGGAACTGCTGGAAAGGGGAGGAGGAACCTCCATCTGCAGGGGAACTTGCAGAACCTCCATTTGCAGGGAAGCTGTGGGGTAGAGCATCCCTTCCTGTGTCCCCCCCAGCACACAGGTGTTATTTTCCTGCTGGGGTGAGGCCCTCTGGCAATAATTTCACTCAGCAGCTCCTGCCAGAAGGGGCTTTCTTTGTGCAGGCTGGAGAATGCATGAAATTTCCACAAGTCCTTCCTAAGGAGCTCAGTTTGTTATTACTCCATTTCTTGGCACCATTTGCCAAGTTATACTCTCATTTAAACCTGCATAGAAACTCCACTAGAGTTCACAAACAATGTGGGTTTACACTCTGCTAATCTGAAAATGTTTGATCCTGTTGTTTTATGATGCTACGGCTTCCGTTTTACAAGTTCTTGGGGAAAAGAGCAAAAGTATTTGCATTTACTTGGTCTGAGTTTTAAGTGCATTTTGCTGTGGTACCTTAAATGAGGCATCTTTCAGCAGTGTTGATCTCTCAGGCCAATACATTTATTCTGTCAGTGAATTGTGACCCAGCGTCCTGAGCCACGCCAGACCCATAAAGCACCGGTCTGTAACAGCATTTCACCTCCATGAATCTAGCAGCTCTAACCACGTTGTATACCACACTACTCCTGACCTTCCAAAGGACTCAGCAGCCAGTCAGCCCACCTGTTTGTGGGCTGCCTTGCTGACGCTCCAGTCAGTGGGTAATTCACTGTCTTGTCATGACATCTGTGTTTTCTTCAGGTGAGGCATTACAGATCATCATCTCCTATTTTTGGCACAAGGAATCCTTGCCAAAATCCCATGAGCATATTGTCAGTGAAAATGTCTGGAAACCCACTTTTTTCTAGCTCTTATGAATGGCTCTTTAACAAAGCAAGGTGATTTTTTCCTCCTCTGTGTAGCACTTTTACATCTAACGTGGTGCTACCTTGTCACAACAGCAAAGTGTAGCAGGATGGGGACTTGTCACATGCATCTCTTTTAACATTAAGAATTAAAATCCCTTGGACCCTAAACCATAAAACTTCTGCCTGTGCAAGTAGATTACTAGGACCAGAAAATTCACCTTGCAAATATGGAGATGAGGACACCTCAGGTGTCAAGTAAAGTTCTCAGGTGTCAAGTACACATGAGAACTTGTTCTTCTTTCTAATGCTCCATTTTCCCAGCTCTGCAATCTAAAAAGAAAAGAAGGAAAGAATAATCTTTTACTGCAAGTGGGAAAGAGGTGTCTGGAAGGATTAAAGGGCATCCTGCCTCCTGAGTTCTGGTTATGCCACTAAACACACATTTGTGATGGAAGGTGTTGCTGTTGCAATCTCTGTAGAAAATATGCTACAGCTGTAGCAGAGAGGCTTAAAGCACCAAATACTGATCACACCAAACAAGTAAAAAATGAACCAGAGAAATTAAAGCTCTCTATTGAATAGAATTAGTTTATAACAAGAGAGGGAGTTGAAATTCAGTCATGGTTGAATGTTTCCCATTTCCTCTTAGCACTGGTAACTCCTTTTTTCAGTTGTGCTTTTGTGGAGAGAGGTATTGGAATTCTCCAAGGTTTTGGAATTATCCTTGCTTTATCTTGAAAGCATTTGTCTGGTCCTTTCATGACACAGCCTCTAACCTTGTTCTGGATGCACTGAGATGAAATGGGCTGCTAATTTCATGGCTGAAGTAAGAAGAGATACTATCTGCTCAGTCCCCTGAGTAAAAATTGCTCTCTAATACAACCCTCCTGGAATTCTGCTTTTCTTTCCTCAAAAGAATTGGGATGTGAAGATCCATATGGGTGTGCATGATCTCTGTAGGGGCTGAAAAACAGAACACTAGAGTTGCTTGATACTACATAAAATTTTAATAAGAGATTGAGTCACATAAAGCTTTTCACTGCCTTCCCCTTTTATTCTTAATACGTGTTCCAGACGTGTCTGTGGAATCCAGCTTGTCAGTGTATGTAGGTACAATCTGATTCGTGTTGACATCTTGTAAAGATCGGGGAGGTGCTTTTCAGGCAGCTGCAAGGGCAGTTTTCGGGGAGTGGGAAGAAACACTGCATTATGCCCCCTCTAAAATGAGCTTTTAAAGGTTGCTTCATTCGTGCAGCGTGTCCAAAACATCAAATCCAAATGCCAATAAGAAGCAGAGCTGAGAGAGGGTTAAGGAAGTCAGCGGTGCCTGATGTTAACGTCTTTCCTCTTTTTTTCAGCTTTGTAAAAGATAAACGTTTCAGATTTCAATCTGTGTTTCCCAGCAGTGCTTTGGAAGCACTGCAGTAGGCCTGCAAAAATCGCTAGTGCTGGGCCAAGCTGAGATAATGCGTCTCAGCAGGAATGACATAATGTCCTAAAAGGAGACTATGATGTAATGCATATCTCACAAATCAGAGCCAATTTCCTTTAGAAAGCCTTGAAGTCTAGCACTAATACTGCGGTATGCAAAACTTTGGGGGTTTAGCTATTTTTTTTTCCTTTTTATTTTTTAAGAATGATTTTGTAAGGCTCACAGCACTCACGCAGTCTGTCTCAATTACTAGAGAAGCTCCTCTCTTGTTCCACCCTTTCTTGCTATTCAGGTGCTTACTGAAAGCCATTAAGCATTTCACCTTGGTTGAGGTGCCTGGGATACATTAATATGAACATGGTAATTTATAGCATTAACATGGCTGTTTATGCAGGTGAGGCATAAAGCCTATACAGCATATTACAGTAAATCCTGCTTAATGAAGGTGTTATGCAGGGATTTATTAGACTCAGTAATGTCTCACATAAAAGTTAAGCAGTATTTCTGCAAAGCTCAGCTTTGGTTTCAGCCAGTGCAACTCCTCAGTCCTTGGTGGCGTTGCTCCTCTGGGTGAGCCATTTTTGGACCCATGAGGTTTATAAACAGTCACAGTTAGCTGTCCTGTCTTTTATTAGCAAACATGATCCTGTGGTGCCTGAGCCAGTGAGACCAGATTGCTGGGAGCTGCTGCAGGGCTTATTTCCAAGCAGGGCATCCCTGAGCAAGCCTGCTGGGGTCACACACCTGCCTGGACCCAGCCCCTCACAAAGTGGTTGGATGTCCTGGAGGGTCTCACTGTCCCGTTTGGCCCAGCCACAGTTTGTGACAAGGAGACCATTACTGTTCCCAGGCATGCAGCTGCCTTTGGGGCCATGGCCCTGCACCCTTTGTGCACCCTTTTGTGAGTGAGGGAAGAAGCTGCTGCCACAAAAGTCTGAGTCTGCAGCTAGGAGAAGGACCTCATAGTTCCTGGCACTGGAGGGAATGACAGCAGCTCATGTGGGATGGGATGTGGCCTTGGCTACCTGTGTGGCCACATCCCCCTGCAGTTGTAAGGTGGCAATGTACACCCATTTACTCTGCCTTCGTCTTACTATTGTCATGGCATTGGAGCTGGACCTCCATTTCTCCAGAACGAGCCCTGATCAGGCCTGTGCATCCAGTTCCTGGGATGGGACCAGGGAGCAGGGACTTTTCAGAATCCTATCCCAGTCAGAACAGGAGTCACTGGCCCTGAACCTGTCTCCCAGGAAAAGAGAACTATATTGCAGCCCCCTGCATCAGCTCATAGAGATATTTCCAAGGATGCATCCTGAGTGTCAGAGTCACTTCAAGAGTGTTTGCACTGGGAACCAAAGTCTTTAAAAATTGACCCTTGAGGTAGCTCATGCACATCAGCCCTCCACCACGGCAGGCAGCTGTCAGCATGGTTTTGACTACCACGGTCTCTGTGACAGAGAGCTGATCTGTGCTTACTAAACCATCTTATCTCAAGCAACTGAGATATTAATATGTAACCTCTGCTGGCTCTTGTAAATTCGAGATTTACATTTTTGCTTCTCCGTGTTAAGAAACATCAGGAGTGTCAGATTCTGAAGGCTTATGTTTACTTGCCTACGGGATGTGAGGTTGCTAACTGAGATTCAGCAGGCAAATAAACTTCTGACCTTGTTCTAAAAATTAATAAACCACCATCAGCACCTCAAAGGGAGGGGAAAGCTGACATCTGCTCCTGTTAGTTCAAGCCTGGACCTGCTTTTCATTCAGAACAGCCTGACTGCAGATGGAGACTGCTGTATTTTATGTTACAGACTGCCTTCTAAAGGAGACTGACCCATGACACATGGCATCATTAAACTGAGAATGATGCTGGACATGTAACACAATCAGACGAGTGAAAGGTGAGTTGCTGTGTCAGATTGTTTTGAAAACTCGTTAGCATTAATAAATACCAAGCTGTGTTACATGCACCATTTCATTAAAGGAACGTAGCCAGAAGGAGAGCTTAATTATCTAGCTCTAGCAGAAAGCTCTAGAGGCAGATGGGAAATGTATAATTATAGTGTTAATACAACCTGCTGGCCTGCTGGTGGACTGGTGAGATGGGGACCCAGCTCTCTAAACCTGACCTCACCTCTGCTCTACGGGACTGTTGGGGCAAGACATTTAACCTTCTTTCTGACATGGGAGCTCTGATACTTCCAGAAGCAAGTAATCAAAGTGCCTTGCAGACTAATTTTTGTGTAAGGAACTGAAGCATTTTTAACCCATTTTGGCATTTCCAGTTTGCACTTATGTGTACTTAAATGCTTACTCACTTTGTTCCAGCTAACTTGAACTCAGCAACCAAGACTAAGGAGGCACTGCAAGATCTGAGATGGCAGCCAGCACCCAGCCACATTGTGAAAATTGAATACAAAGTGAATCATCTCACCTGATGGAGAAGAGCCTTGGGTTCATGAAAGAATCCTTGGGAGCTTTCAGTGACATTGGTAAGGTACAATGGGGAGGGTTGCTGTGACCTTTGATGGAGGATAATCTGTGCTGGGCTAGCAGATGATGGAAAATAGTTTATCCTTGGTGCAGTACAGCACTAGTGCACTGAACTGCCCAGTCCTGGGTAAGTTAACTCAGGAAAGGCAACGCAGCAGCATTCCTGGTGCCTCTGGTTCCAGGGCTTGCTTTGAGCTGCCCACAGAGTTTCTGTGCCAGTGGTGCAGACGTGTGCTTGTTCTTCTGGCATGACTGTCTGGAGGAGAACTGGGGGCTCTGTCTGGCCATCCTGCTTTTTTATCTGAACACTTAATATGCCTTTAAAACTTCTCATTTTTGCTTCTCAAAGGGTGACAATTTTTGAATATCTTATCTCCACTTTGAGGGTTAGTAAGACCTGTAAGCCTGTTTTAAAGGTACATTGAGATCTACTTAGGAAAAAGAACTGCTCTACTTGGAAATGTCCCATTGGGCAAGAAATAGCCAAATCCACTACCAGAATAGCCCCTCCCTAGCTGAGGTGTGTTAAAAAGCATTCAAGTGAGATATTTCCAATTCTGAAGGGCAGAGAGAGCACTCATCAGTTCCCCGCTTCTGACCCTACCCCACAGCATGAAAACAATAGGTCCTATTGACATTAAAGGCAATAAATTTAGAAGGAATTACAAAGATATTGCTTTGCACTCTGAATAGAGAGGCTGTAGTCTTCACTAATGCAGGCATTTAGTGTCAAGCATGTGTGGATGGATCTTTGAAAAGTGTTGGCTAATTTTATCACTGGCTACTACATGTCGTGCTAAAATAATCCAGTGCTGGATTTAATTCTGTAGTGTTCCAACTGATTACCTCTGGGGTACCTGTGTGCCTGTGGGGGAGAACTGCACCACTGCCTATGTATATCCAAACTGTTTTTTTTCTCTGTGTGCTTATTTATAATATCTCCAGAGATGTAAGGCCAAAGCAATTGGAATAATATTGGAATGAGAACATTCCAAAGCTATAAGTCAGATCCAAAAGGGAATCTCTGTGCCAAGATCTTCCTTGTTTGTGTACCTAGTACGGCATTGAACTTAGCAGGAAATGAGTAACTAAATGTCTTGACAGATCTCATCCTCTTGGCTGGGGTAGCAGCTGTGAAATGCATGCACTCTACACAACTGACAGAGGAAGGGAAGTGATTCCTGTCATCATTGCTCCCAGAGAGCTCAGAACACCTTCTACTATAATTTTGAAGGCACCTTAAGGGATGCTTCCAGTTGCTTCCAGTGTAATGGCTGTGCAGCTGAAATCTCTACTAACTAAAGACAGTTGTGCCCAAGCATCCACTTGACTTGAAAAGTCATGTGGCATGAAGAGATTTTGTCTCTGCTGCTAGGAATATGGAGGTTCAAGTTTGGGCCACCCCACATCAGTTTCCCTCCTCAGGACCTCTTGAATCCTGAGGTGTTCTTCAGAGCAAGGCAGCTGTGAAATAAGAGATGGCATAGGTCTCCTCTTAGAAAGGTGAGCTGGGGTGCAAGAGCAGGCTGTTCCCTGCCTCTCCACACACATGGCATGATGTGGACTGTGTCAAGGTGGTGATCTTTGGGTCTTGCTTTTTCAGGAGATCCTTCCTACTTTTGAACTTCAGGGAGCCTGTCTGGCTCCTGTAAACTGCCTGAAATGAACATTACTTGCTGGAACAGTAGTGCAACCCACCCACCTTCCCTCTCCAGACAGCAAAGCCCCTCAGAGGCCGCCACAGAGAGGCTTGTGAGTTCTGTGCCCTTGCGTGCAGAGTCTCTGTAAATTCAGCATGCTGCAATGTGTCTCTGTTGCTATCACTGTCCCTGTGGCTTGCAGTTTCCTGCTGCTGAGGTAAGAGTGATTCACACAGAACACTCTGTGCACCCAGAGCCCCTGCAAAGGGCTGCCTGCTGAACTGTTGCCTATTCACTCCTGCAGGCCACTGAAATGGTGGCTTCTGGCTGCTGGTGGAGCTACCTGAAAGCAGTGGAGACATCCTGGGAGCACCTGGGCATAGCTGAGCATGGGCCTGGCCTCTCAATCCTCTGCTGTTTTGCAGTGTGACTCACCTACCCTCAGCTCTGTAGGAAAAAATAAATCACAGCTGCAGCTACAGATGATGCCGAGGGCAGCAGCACCAGCACTGAGCACAGCACAGCCTCCTGAGACACCCTGTGCTGGGCAGGCAGGATTCTGTGACAGAAGCAGATCAAGATGCCTTTGGGTGCCTCTTTAATTTCACAAAGCAAAACCTGTTTTCAGTCCTGCAGCAATGATCTTACAAGCAGTGTTGTCATTTCACATTTCTGGGTGCGTGGAGGAGTCGAATGTACCCAAGCTGCAGTATGCTGCAGCACAGGCAGCTGCAGGTGAAGCAGAAGATGTGTCAACCCTGGCGTACATCAGCAAGGAGGAACACATGTTTCTGAGTCCCTGGCACAGACTGGAGCCTCTGAGGATATGATGACTCCCAGCAGCATGTCAATAATCAAGTAAATACTCTGGATGTCTTCAGCTGGGGGAAAGCTGTATGTCTCAGTGCTGCTGTGTGCTGGAGAGGTTTCTGGCTGCCAGCAGTGGGTGGCTGCAGCAGCCAGCCCTTGGGTGGTGCCACCAGGAGAGGGATGCCCAGACCTCCCCATCCAGAAGCATTGTTTGGTGACCAGGTGCCCTGACACCCCATGGAAACATGCTCTGCCTGCCCATTCCCCATCAGGCATGGTACCACCAGTCCTGTGAAGCTCACATGAGATGCAAATACTGAAATGAGTAATTCATAACCTCAGACAAAACTGGTGGCACTTCCTTTAAAAGGTCTGCATAATATTTTCTATTATAAGGGTCTGTTCCTAGTTGCTTTTCTTTTTGTCAAGTGCATCAGCCTAAAGCTGATGTTTTCTTTAAATTTAATCCAGAACAATGCAGCTGTTTCTAAAAGTGAATGGCAAGTACATTTTTAGAATCAGTACACAACTGAATATATAAACATATATGTGGAAAATCTGCAGGCAATCAGCACAGGGAATTTCACCTTGTCTGTGCAAAGCTGCCCAAGCTGCAAGCCCTGTTTACCCAGTCTCAGAGGGGATCTGTTGGAGCTCCAGCTGCACCTCAGCTTTCCCACAGCTCCAGCTGCAGTGAACCCACCAGCCCATGGCTTGTCAGGAAAGGTGGGGAGCATGGCCCAGCACACCCCACCATTCCTCTGATCCAGCTGATGCTGCTCCTGCCCTTGTTTTCCCTTTTCCTTATCCTTACTGAGAGAACTTGGTGTACCACTACTGGTACATCCTTCCCCTAGACCCAGCCACAGAGTGGGTTTCTACCAGTCCAGCTGGAGATGGGCCAGTGGCATCGACTGAAAGCAGAGGAAGATATTTTGAAAGAGAGATAAAATCAGGGGCAAAAGCACAGCTGAGGCTTTGCTGCAGGATGTCTGCCCATGGGAGGCCAGGGCTTGTGGGTTCTGCAGTTTGCAGACTAGTTTCTTGAAAAACAAGACATGAATTTTCTCTTTGTCTGAGCAGTGTGGAAGCAGAAGAGCACTAGAAGGAATGTGAGAGCATGACTAAAAGAGGAGAGGATGGAGAGAAAAAAACTGTCTCTTCTACTTCAGAAAATTATTTGAGCAAGGATACTTGCTTAGGCCAATTGTAAAGATTCAAGTGTTCGGGTTTACAGGAACAGGTTTTCTTTAAAAAGAATGACTGTAAGTGATGTCTGCTGTAAGAGATGTTTGCTGTCCCTAGAGTTTCTGTGCTAAGAAACTGTCAGACATCACACTGGAGGGATGCATGCAGGAGCAGTTGGCCAGAAATTTATTTTTGAAGATAGTATCCAAACACAAACCTTTTCTGTGTCATGCTGCTGCTTAATTTATGTTTCACCTGAAGCCTATAGTGTATTTTGTGTGTGCCACATCTGCATGGCCAAAAGAAAGCTACCTCTGTGGTCTGGAAGTGGGGAATAAACCAGTACATTCTCCCCTATCTGGGAATTAGGGCCACCAGTACAGTATGCTAGGAGCTCTTGTAGCCAGGTCTTCACCCAGCACCTAAAAAAATGAAGTTTATTCCAAGTCTGGACTCCTAGTCAGGCTGAAGTAGTAATATTTTAAAAAACAATAAAGCAACCTAATGATAATAAACCCATGGCTTTGAATTTACCAACACCCAGTGTGGGTTCACAGGACAGGATCCTATGCTTGCTGGGATTTAATTGAAGCACCAGATGTTTCAAGCACCAGATGCTTCAAGGAAAGGATTTTGAGGGGGAGGAACTGAGCATAGATATATCATACTGTTTACTTAGGGTAAAGGTCTGGACCCTTCACAGTGAGTGTTTTATGAGCAGAAGTAGTTGTAATTATTCCCACAACCCAATTAATTCAGAAAAGGGGAGAGGAGCAGCACAGTGTTTTTGAGAGCAGATATTTCACCTTTAGTAATCCTGGCTGGGGCTTGCAACTCTCTCTTTGATGCAGCTCTGGATGCCCATAAAAACTTGCTGGCCTGAGGAAGGAACAAACATGTCAGGCTCACCTGGCCTGGGAATAGAGAGATGTGAGGGGACATTGTTCAGTGGTAGTGGCTAATGTCTTGTTTTTTGACCCTGCTCCCTGAGTCCTAGCTTTTCCTAGACCTAGTTTTCCTCCTGTGACTCTGGAAACCTCATTGGACTTGCCTTGTTCTGCAGGCAATCTTCAGTCCTTCATTTGTTTCATCTTTTTCTGCAACCTTGCATCTATTTTGCCCTGCTCTCTGCAGTATGGGCTGTCTCCCCACGTGCTGTTCCAGCACCTACCACAAAGAGGTACAGACCTTGTGAGCTTTTGTACTCTAAAAATATAGTTTGTTCCTCCTGCTTGTTTCTGCAAACCAAAATGCCCTATACTGACTTCAGTGAAAATATGCTGCCTAGGGAACGAGGCCTTAAGGAAAGGTCTCACTGGACTGCATCGAAGTTTAGTGAAAACAATACTTTGTTTTAGTGAGGAGCCATAAAGTGGTAAAGTGGTGCCTTTTGCACTTTCATCTTCCCAAAAGGTATCCTTTGTTGACTGTATTTACCAGCCTGATGTTAAAAGTAGCATTTATATTAGCTTTTGGGCTACTTGCTGTGGAAATAGCCAGCAAGTTGGTGTGCTTCTCTTCCAACACGCTCCCAGCATGAAGCCAAAGGGTGACCCATGATGGGGGCAGAGTAGGGACATTTAATGGAGAGCCTCATGTGGGACAGGAAGCTCTGGTGCAGCAGCAGGCTGTGCTGGCCCAGGACACTTAACAGTGCCAGAGTGTTTGTGCTCCTCTGTGTGGCAGGGGACGTCAGGCAGCTGAGCACATCACCAGGCAAGTGGCTGAGAAAATCCATCCACACACCAGCTATTGGACTGTGGCATCTTTCCTTTACTAAATGCTTGCCTGGGGCTATAGCTGGACTACTTACAGAGAGTAAAATGTCATATTAGCACTTCCACACAGTTCAGTCAGGATGCTGTGGTGTGGCAGAATGAATGGCAGGTGCCACAGCACCTTTACTTTCTCTTTGGGCAAAGGTGCATGAAAAGCTGTGCTCTAGTGCTTCCTCACTATTGAGTTTGTAAGTCCTTGGCTGGACTTCCCTTGGTGCCTTGGAGAGAGTGCAGCTTCTCATCTAGGTAAATGTTGGTCTGGTTTTCATTTAAATATAAATTTGGGCTGTCACAATGTCATGTGTAATATTGCCACTCTCTGTGAGGATTAGAGTGATTAGGAGTCTCAGAATACACTTTAATCAGTCAGTTCAGTACTGCTGAGATTTGCAGTCTACTCTCTCCCATGCAGCAGCCAGCCTTTTGAGACGCTAACAAAATTGAAATGAGTTCCTTCATCTTAGACAAGGATAATTAATCTTCAAACACTGTTTATCTTAGCCCAAAAATCCCCAGAATTCAGAACTAAATTAATTTAAAGTCTAAATCTGCTTTAACTAGTAATTGGTTAATCAACAGGCTCGATGTGTAATTATATTCTTTGTTCACACTCCTTACAGGCTTGAAAAGACCATCTAATTCCTATGTTGCTTTCATTCCTATAATTAGCCCATGTGACATACAATGCTGTATGTTAGTGAACAAATTTTTCCTGGAATAATTTCCCTGAGATTGTTCCCTACAGATGAATTTGGTGGGTTGTTTTGTGGTTTTTTTTAGTATCTTAAAAAAGCTTTCGTATGATTTCTTTGTTTTTTTGGAGTTCTGTGAGTTGTTTAGATATTGTGCAAAGAGTTTTATGGTTTGAATCTTTGCTGTCTGCCTGTAGATGAAGAAATCTACACTTTGTTTTAATTACTCTTACTTATATATGATATAGCTTGAACATTTAAGGGATTCTTGCTCCTTCTGAATATTGACAGGATGTGGAAAATTCATGATATGGTCAGTCTAACTGTCTTTCAGAAGAGATCAGCCACAAAATCTATTAGCTGGTGTTATTCTTGTGGACAGGAATTATCATTGGTATTAGGAACTGGAGGTCTGAGAATAAATCAGGGAAGGAAACTGTGGTCTTTTTAATGCAGAGTTGTGGGTCTTCTTTACCTAGTGGATTCTGTTATAACCCCATTGTGGTCAGTGGTCTGGTCAATGGTTTTCATATTTCTGTTCACAGAAATATCCATCAGCTTCATGAGTGCTTATATACCAGTATGTATTAATATCTCTCTTCAATAATCTTCTTGCCAAAACCTATTAAAGCCCAGCATTTAACTCTATTTAAATTATTTAATCTACTTAAACTCTGTTTAACTCTCTGCATACCTAAATGCATTCCATCTTTCGTTCTTGTTAATACCACATAGATTATAGCTCCAAGAAACAAGTCAAACCCTTCTCCTTCGGATGAATGAGAGGCAAGAGGGTTTGGCTGCTAAAACCTTAGTCATGTGAGTTCTTAGAGAACAGGGGAATATCAGCTTTAGAAATGTTTGGGCCCAAACTTCTGGATATGTGTGGATTCATCCTGCCATTTTGCACTGCCCTTAAAAGTGGAGAATTTGGGTCATCTGTAAAGCATTTAGAGGCTATGGGTCCCTTCTTCTAGCTAGACAGGAACTTTAGCTTCAGAGGGGGAAAAGTAAAGGGGGACAGCACTGAGGAGCCTTTTCTCTTGTTAATAATCAGACAGCTCTAACACACACATTTGTTCTCAGCAGTGTGGGGCATGTGAGATGACTGGGGCTCTGAGAGAGAGATGGGGGGCAGTGAGTAGCCTGGAGCAGCAATCCCCACCGTGGGTTAAGGGATGCTATCAAAGTAACCAGTGGTTTCACTATCATGATGTGATGTGAAGTTGAGCTGGTGAACCAGCAAGAGGTTCTTTGATGAAATTTCAAATTCTCTTCAGCATCAGACTGAGAAATAAGCAGTGAGCTGCAGCCTTGGGGTTGTTATTCTGGGTGTACCCCACTGCCCAAACCCATCTCTGGTGGATCAGGGACTGAGGTTACCTTCCTTTAGGAAAAGGAGAAGATCAGCATATCAAAGGCACTGCCAGAGAGAGTTCTTCCCTTCAGGAAGTAATATTTTTTAAGACTTTTACCCATTAAAAGCCTTCCTTGAGATAGATTTCCAAAGACAATGTCAAAGCACGGAACAAATCAGTAAAACTATTACAGCAACCATGCAGCCCAAGAGGCTTCCCTGCCTCTTTACCAGCCCCAGTGAATCCTTTTCTGACCATCTGCTATGTCTCATTATTTTTAGTAAACAGACAGTTCTTGTTTGCACTCACTGCTCTGTATCTCCTTGCTCCTGAACTCTGGGGTTTGTTAGAATCTAGATTTCTTTCACTTAGTCATCTTTGCTGAAAACCATAACCCATCAGAGACTTTCTCACCTCCTTGCCTAAAGAGGTGGTAGTTCTGCCCTGGGGCTGAGATTGATCCAAGCCCCTGGAAAAAGCTTTCCTGGGCTTGCAATGAGCCACCCTTTAATCTCCTTCCAACCAGTGTCACAGCTAGGAGCTCAGAGTTTTAAGTGGAGAAGCAAGTCCGTCTTTCCTTGAGGTCTCCTTTGCAGCCAGAGAGTAGAAACGAAGAATACCCAGTAACACCTAGGAGCCCTGAGTTACCCCTGGCCAGACATGTGGCTGAGCCCCTGAGGCTCCCTCCCTGAGCTGTCTTCACTCTGCAGAGGTGAGGCTACAGCATGGCTGAGGGCAATGGTAATCAAAGTCAGTTTTAAACTCAGCGTGCAAACACTGCAGAAACGAGTCTTTACTTTTCTGAGCACAGAACAGAATTTTCTGGTTGTTTACGGCACCGAAAAATGTAATATGGAGAAAGAAATACAAAAGTGTTTCTTTGGAAGTGCTTTGCTCAGCTGTGGTCCCTTTCAGCTTTGTGAGCCCAAGCTCTGGGGCTGGCCCTAGGCAAAGATCTCAGGACATAATTGTCCTTGCCCTGGACTGTGAAGCAATATCCCAGCTAGGGCCTCTGCATGCAAAAATCGTGTATCAACCTCTTCTTGTCCCATTTCACCACATGTAGCACTGTCTTTGAAATTACAGAGCTGTAAATTTTTATTTCCTTTTATTCAGTTTCCAGCTCCTGAGCCTCCATGTCACATTCCCAAGCTTTTTGTAATAAACACAGGGAGAGACACCATTCTTGAAATGCTCTTGAAAAGACTGAACAAAGCAAAACCCAAATCACAATTACAATTCTCCTGTAATTTCCTGTGTTGGGGAGAGAGACTCTAAGAACATAAAGCATAGGAAAATGTGCTAAGATTTTGGAAGCTGGAGATGGCAAAGAAACGATGCTTTGCTTGGGCTTCATAAGTATAGAGCAGTCCCATTCAAGCCATTAGGAACTCAGGAGGAAAAAGGATTTTGAAATTTCTTTTTGAAATTTCTACTTGTTTCTGTAAGAAAACACTTGAAAGAAACTTGGTTTGAAACTTTCATAATTTCATTTTTTTAAGAAGATGTTGCTAGCACATTCCTAAGGGTGAAAATCTTTTATTCTGGCACCTAAATGAGTTGCAAAGAAAGCCAGTAATGCCTTCATATTTATACAGCACAGAAATTTGACAAAATATTTCACTTAATCTTTGTGAAGAGGAAAAGATGTCTCTCTTCCCTTTTCAGTTTGAAAGAAGGTGATTGCTTGACTCAAGAATCCTTCCAGCTTGAAAAATTGTGACCAGAGTTCCTCTAATTTTGGCCTTCCAGGAGGCTGGGATTCCATTATCCAGTTTTCACTATGTGCCTTCACAGATAGCCACAGAGCAGCTGAGGAAGACTTCCTAATTTTTACTTATGGTACATCTTTTAGGCACTGCAGAGCTGCAAGCTTCACTTTGTTGTGATGCAAAAGCTAGCAAAAATGAGAAAAGGGTTAACACAACCTCCCATTACAGGAGGTCACACTGACAGGACAAGAATGTTCAAATATCCTTGGTCTGTGTAGGATGCTACATGTCACAGAAAGGTACACTTTGGACACTTAATCCCATTCCCACGCAATTAATGGAGCAAGGAGAGCTGAAACAGGATAGATGGATGTAAAATGAAGTCTCTCAGTGAGGGATAGGATAGGGAAACTCTTGATATTCTGCTAGTGCCCAGCAGATACCAGGATCCTTTACTCTGCTGTGCCCTAAGCCACTCAAGAATTAAAATATTTCTGTAATGCACAAGAAAGCTGGAGCTACCCAGAGTTCCTCAAAGTCGCAGTTCATCCTTACCAACACGGGGATGCTAACATTAAAACTCCTGGGAAAAGGCTGTCTTTCCAGGGCTCCCTGCACTAGCAAAGAAGATGCTCTGAGAACAACCTTCCCTTTGCTTCTCACTGTTCCTCTGTCCCACCTAGTCACAGCTGGGAAGCTACAAGCTCTCACCATAGGCAGTACCACAGCAGCTTTAGACATGTTTGTGAGTGTTGCTTTCTGTCATCTCTTAGCTCCTGCTACTCAGAAATCAACCCTCTCTCCCCAAAACAGTTGCAGCATCCCTGATGAGCCAGCTCTTGGGTTGTTTTAAATCCTGTTCCTTGCTTAGCTCTTCTCCCCACTGCATGTTAACTCTTTGAGAGCTTGGGCCCTGTTGTGTCCTCTTGGTAGGACTCATGCAGGCACCTCCACTGCCCTGCCTTTGGGAGCCCTCTCCTTTACAGGTCTGGTTTTGAGGGGCTGTCCTGGTTTAGGGCAAATTCGGGAGGAAACTTCCAAAGCAGTCCCTCTAAAAAGAAGGTTCATGTGGGCTCATACCAGGCAAGGCTGTGGTGTTACCTTTGGACTGACAGCTACTGCAGAGAATATGTTTGTGCAGGACAGCACATCTGCAAAGTAATGGTGTCCTTACAGTAGGCAAAAAACCTGCCAGAGAATTTGGATACAAAATAGCAAATTTAATCTTGAGAAAGAACCACCCTAGATTTCTATTTTTAACAACCACAGAGTGTCTATAAGACCACATTCCTTGAGAATCCTTACATTTATGGTGTGGATGAAATACCTTAGCCTTCAGGCTTTAGTTGGCCTCTGCAAAACCATCGTCCTCAGAACTGCAGAGATGTTTCAGCTTAATTATACAAACATACTCTGCAGAGTGTGGTTTTTTCCCTTGCAGGTTCAGCCTCATCATAGGTCCAAATCTGCAGATAGAGGTAAGTACATTACAACAGCGATGACTGATAGCTGAAGACTTTTTGTGTTCACAGTGTTCCCTAATGTAGGCCATTTTTCATCATCTAGAATTGCCTGATAATGATGTCATTTCCACTGCTTGAATGTTGAAGGAGCAGCCACATATCATGGAGTTAAAATGACTGGTTTTGGGGCAGCTGAATTGTGTTGTTATCAGTTTAAGGCAGTGTTTGCTTTGCTTCTGGGGACAAAATGACAGTTGGACTTTCCTAAAACTCATCAAACAGGGATGAGAGTGCCAAGAATACAAATCTGTACTGTAATCAAGCTGGGGGGAAAAGAGGGGAGAGAAGAAAAAGGAGAGCTATTTTTGTGTGAAGATGTGATGACCATCAGATAAAAATGACAAAGTTGTACTTGTCAGAAAATAAGTCACACTGCTGATCACTGGATAGCTTTGATGTAATATTCCACAATCATTTAACTGAGATTTCATGGCAAGATTAATGGTAAAGATTTTAAAACATGCATGAAGAAGAGCTTTCTTCTAATATCCAGCTGTCAGACAGTCCTTATCTGGGGCTTATGTTGACTGATTATGATTAGGAATGATCTAGAACATGACCTTTAAATAAAAAAAGAAAATGATGCAAATTTGGAAGTGAACCATCAAGCTTTTGGGTCTTTTCCTAAACATTTCAAGACCTCAGCTGACTGTTTATACATATATATGATATATGCATATGTGTCCTTGCAGACTCAATCCCACTAACCTGAAAAATCAGCCAGAAAACTCAACAAATTTCTCTGTCTTCTGTATCACAAAATGCCATGAATTAGGTTTAATGAGTAATTTCCAACATACAGGGCTCACACTGGAATGAGTTGTTTATGAAACACTATGTGATTGTAAGCAGTGCACGTATTTTGAGCGAACACAGACCAATTTGCCTGGAAAAAGAAGTGCTAGTTTCTGTTGTATGACATTGAGTGAATTGTTATACATACTTTGGCAATGGATGGTGAGCATAAATCTCCCTTTAGATATTTCATGAAATACTTGCAGCATATTTTAAACTAGTTTAGTGATGCCAATTCTTCTGTAGTGCCCACTGCCTACCTTGTGTTTTGACAGGGGACTTCAGCAATGAAGGCAAGTACGGGTTGTTCTGGCCAGCCACAGTGCCTGCCAGACTGCAGCCAGCTGGACACACCCTTTTGCCCCAAAGCCTCTCTTCTGCAGCTGAACTCTGAAGAAGTGTACTGAAGAAAGGCCTTTGCAGTTTTGCCCCTCATTAATTCCCTCCAAAATTGAAGGAGGTTCACAGCTTGGTTGTGTTTTTGACTTGATCAGCCTACTGAAAATAGATTATGGAAAGCCTCTGGGAGATCCTGAATTTTCTAAGACCACCTCCACCTGAGCAAAGTGATGTAGAAGGTGTTATTCACTTCCGTATCGTATTGCCTTGCACAGCCACACAGGACTGGCTGAGGTGGTTGATGCACAGAGGGCACAGCATGCCTGCAAATTGATGGGAGCAACTGGCATGGGTGCTGCCTTTAATCTGCCCTGACCAGCACTGCATTCTTTTGTACACTGCCCTCCCCATGGTTTGATTAAAGGAGACTTTTCTACCCTCCTCCAATTCAGTAGGAATTTGTGGAGCTTGCTTGGACATGGGTGAAGTCCTGAACAACTACATTAATCCCCTAATTGAAAGTCATAGCCAGTGAGAAAGATGCAACAGAAGACAAACAGGGCTGCTCTGTGAGAAGCTGGCTTGGTACTCCAAGAAGGAAAACCAAGGGTGGACTCCTTCCCTGCCGAGTGAAGCATCAGATGCCTACAAGCCCCTGGTTGAGGTGAGCTGGGTTAGATAGCAAAGGCAGTTCTGAAGGGCAGCCATGCCTCATCTGTCACATCTCTGTTTGAAGAACTGTTCATACAACCATTGCAAAAAAGAAAAAAAAAAGCTCTAAACCAATCCAGAAGATGTTCCTCTCTCTCTAAAACAGAGGGGACAGTCTAAGAGGAATGTGATAGCATTCAAAATGCAAAATTAATTTGCATTTAATTGCAAAGGAAAATCAATGTGGCAATGTCCAACGAGGTGGCCACAGGTTTATTTCCCTTTTCACTCTTATTTTTATTTATTTGGGCTCACAAAGCGCTGGAAAACAATGCAAGGTGACTGTGCTTCTTCCTGAGCTTGTTTCACACACCTGTGCTGCAACCTGCCTATGCTGAACTCTGTGGCATGAGGAGATGTTCCACAAGATGTTTATCTTAAAGAACTGGGTTTTGTTTTCATGTGAAATTCTGCTCCCTGCTCCTCATTTTTTTTCAGTATCCAGGTACAGAAAGGGAAGAGAAAATGGAGAAGTAGCAGAAATATTTCTCATTTTGTCACCAAGAAGAAAAGGCAGAGTAATGAAAGCAGATTTTCCCCCTGATTTTTAAAACTATTGTTTCTGTCTTCAGGCACAATGGGTTTGTGGGTACCAGTTTTCTTTCCTGTTCATAATAAATCCTGAAATTCTTAAAAGATTGCATTTATTAAAAAAGGATTTGTCAGTCCAACAAAATTTTTAGGGAAATGTTTTCAAAATAGACAAAAATATTTTTATTTTATCTTCGTTCTCCTGGATCTTGTACAGATTTTTTTTTTTATTTTGTATTTTGCATTTTGCGTTTTGATCTTATTTGAGCTAAGTATGAAGAAGGTATAAAAGAGGGCTAATAAGACTTTAGGGTTTGTAGCTGAATGAGAAGCATATAAGAAGGAGATACTACAAGAGCTTGATTTTCAAATGGTAATTCAAAGGAAATGGAAGTGGGGCCCTGACACCTCCTTGTGATTCTGGAAGTAGAGTCTGTGCTGCAGATTAAGTTACTTGCATGTAGGGCACATGTAACTATGGTGCAATCCAGATCTAAATGGCTGAGCTTCATAAATTCTGACATGGCTAAGGCTGTTCGTGCCACTCCCTCTCAAGAGTTTTATAAATCATATTGCAGGCCCTTGAAATTGTGCAAAAGAATCTGACTTGAAAAATTAGGTAATGTTCAATCATTTAAAATGGAAACCTGTTTTTCAAAGTTAAATATCTAAAACCCAGAATCATAATGCATGCAGTGTGGGAGAACTTGAAAACGAGAGTGAACATCCCTTTACAGCAATAGCTGCAGTTTAGTTTGGAATATTGTAAACGATGTTGTTGTAACAAGGGTGTCATGAGTTCTAATGGCAGAAGAGAGCATGATAGCACGGATTTATATCAAAGTCTATTACAGCAGAGAGTCTTGTAACAAGAGCAGAATGTATTTCTGTCATACTCAAAATGTCATCTCAGTCACAGGCAAGACTGATGAGGAAAAATGATTATATGCAGAGATTTCATTTATCTTTCTTTTCCAGAATAGGAACTTTTGATGATCTCTCTTTAGGTTTCAATGCTTAAACCCAAATTTCCAGCTACCACAATAACACAAAGGCCTCTCCTTCTATATTTTTCTCCTCATTTTTTAACTAACTGCTGTAAATCAATAAAGTTTCACTAGTAAAGCAAAATCTTTTTGCTCTTATTTTCTTGTAGAGGAAGCTGAAAAATACCCATGTCATAAAACAGTACCACATTTTCCTGCTTAGTTCTGGCCTGAACATGGAAAGAAATCCTCTTACCCTCAGCCCTATAGATGAGAGATTTTGTGTGAGGGTCTCCCTTGGTCCAGCTCCTCTGACTCTGCATCCTTGTCCTGCACCACTGTGAGCAGCTAATGCCACTGCCAGGACCCATAGACTCAATATTCCTAGGGATTTTAAGGAACTTCAGAGTAGCCTCCAGAGGTATTAATCTGTTATTAACACACACTGCAGTCACCAAAGAAATTCAAATGTTCCAAACTCCATATTATCATCTTATTTCATAAAACTACGGCAAAGTTTTGATACACAAATTAAGAGATTACTGAGTATTCCTAAAGCGAATTTTAGACGCTATGGGTAATGTTCAGACACTGCTCTGTTTTAATGAGCCTGTAATTGTTATTGGCAAATTACCCTTACAATTTTATTAAAATGGAAAACAAAAGAGCTGTAGCTTATGTTATGGCTTCTAGTGATAAAAAGGGACAAAATTTAACAATTTTGCTTTCCTTCAATTAGATTAATTAAGAGCATGGGGCAAATAATGAATTTCTTCAATTTGAATATAGAATTAAGTTGCTTTTGGTAGCAAAAAACTCCCACAAGCCCACCCCCAAATGAAATTACCTTAATCCAAACCCAAGATATTGCAACTGTTTGGATTTACCTTGTCCAACTTTGTATGTGCATTTTTTTCTTTCCAAAAGAGGCTATACACAATATCTTGATTGCTACTGAATGTCCCACTCCTAATGAGAGAAATCTTCTGTCTTTTCCAAAAAGATGCTTTGCCACTGTGTCCAGAAGTGGCCCCATGATTCCTGCACAGGCACCAGAACTGCACAGATTTTCTACCACTGGGGCTCCCTAGGTAGGTGAAAATGCCCATCCCCTCACTTTGCAGTGACTGACAATTTTGGGGGTGGTGGTAGTGAAAATCAAGGTAAAATCATACCACCCAAATGTCATACATTTTTAACATTGCTAATGAACTCATAGCATGGGAAATGCTTATTTCTATCTCCTGTCCAGCTTCTCCCATTTACATTGGACCCATATGCAGGCTCATCAAGCACGGGGTACGAGCCAGAGAGAACGCTGTCCTGTAATTTAAAGCCCAGGTACAACGATGGAGTTTCAGAGGAATAGAAAAGGAGCTTCTATTCATCACTCATCAATGTCTTCCTGCTGTTCAGAGACTAAACATGCACAAAACCGGTAGGAGGTTGTTATGTTCCTGTTAGCAACTGCTGTACAGAAAAAGAAAATCCTGACATAAATTGTGCAGTCTGTCAAACACTGCACAACCCTGACAGCCCTCCTCTGTGTTAAATTCAAACATCTACAGCTGTGAGGTGCATAAGCTGCAGTGGTAACAGCAGCTCAGGAGTCGAAGAGGTAGAACCCAGCATTACTCTCAACACAGTCACATAGCACAGAGGTAATGTGTTGTAATATTCCCTCTTTATATCATCCAGTTCAGTGTGTCTGGTAACACAGTACTGTGAGATTTCCCCCTCATCTGTAGGTCTTATTAGAAATTAGGCTGGAGATTTTTCATCTTTATCTCTACACATGTGCCAGTGAAGAGCAACATTCTCTCTGTGTCATCAAAGGAGTTACTTCTCTTTCAGAATTTTTTCTAGTTCTGTACAGTGTGGTCTGTACAGAAGATACAAAAAGATGCTTGGGTGGCTTCTTCAAAAATGTCTTCTTTTGTCTACTGATCACAACATAAATCAAATAATCTTAAATTAGACAGAGCCTCCTGCCTGGTGTGCTTAGTGTAGACAACAGAGAACTTGAGTGCAAACAAGCACTATTTAATCTAACCTGGCTTGAGAGAAAGAGACACCCTCTTGGTTCAGAAGAAGACTGATAAGATAAAATTTCAGGGTAGCCAGGAGGGTTCCCTTATGCTACAGCCAAACGCCACATGGGCTAAAATATGCAAAGAGAGAATCAGAAAGAAACTGTATAGGTGACAAAGGCGGAGTAAGAGAGACGTGCAGTACCTTGAAGAAGACACAGCTAAGCTCAAATTTAATGCAGCTCAAGAACAGCAGGCTGAATTAGCCATTCCTGAAGGTCTGTGTGTCTGGCAGGATGCAGAGATTTTCTGTTGATGCTAGTACAAAACACAAATGTTTTCTCTGTGCAGCATATAATGAGGAAATACTCATTTTCATAAGCACAGCAGGGGTCTGAATGTACAGTTTTCCCACGTAGGATTTGTGAGCTTGGATAATTGGCACTGCCAGGGAAGGTCATGAAAGTGCAATTGCTCTATATTGTACCTAGGGATTTAAGAGTCCTATTAATTCCAAACTATAATATAGTAATAATACAAATGCTCTTTAAAGACAACAGAGCTAGCAATTTTATTTGTCTTTTTGCTGGGAGAAGGCTTCAATAGACAACAGCTATGTGAATGGGGGACCACATCAGCTGCTTTCAAAACTTCTGTGTAAGCTGTGTTTGCAGTTCCAGTTAACTTTATGAAAATGCTCTTTTGTATAGTAGTTTCTACTTCTAAGTTTTTTTACAAACCATGTATATAACAGTAGATTTAGTACTGTTGCCTAGTATTGTAGATTTCCAAGCAACTCATTTGGTTGCACAGGTGCTCCTGCCAAATGTAAACCTTTAGTGTGTATGTGGTGTTAGTACTGAAGGTACCAGGATAAAACACCTTTAGAATACAGATATGTCATTAGGGATGGCTTCTAAATCCCTTCAAATGGTAATCTATATGCACAAGAACTGTAGAAGAATGAACTGGTAAGGAATTTAAGACACACAGCAAAACATCTGACTAAGATTTGGAGTGGAACCTTTTGAAACTCAGGTAGCTTAATCCAATACATATCCTGGTTTCAGTTTTGTACAGCAACAGATGTATGTGGAAATGCTGGTGTTTATTTTCCTCTTAAGATCACTCCTTTTTGGAGTGGAGGGGAATATTATGACTAGCATAAAAAATAGTGTGATCCATACACTCTAAACTGTATTTAAAGAGCTTTATCTGAGTGTTTCATCCACTTGATTTCCTCAGTGGCCCCTATTTTGACTAAGAGGAAATGTCTTGAGGTCCAGTAGCTATAGTGAAAAGAGCCTTTCTTTGTAAACGAGACTATTCAGGATAAGGGAGGTCCTCTGCTAAAAATACCACCTTGCCAAAGGTAATTTAAAATCAGTGTCCTTTAAAATTCTGCTGGGAGACAGAAGAAATCTCTTTAAAACTGGTGATAAGTTTCCCAGTACAGTCTGTTTAGCAATAAATGTTAATGTTTTGGTTAATAGGGTTTGTTTTGTTTGGGAATTTACAGAACCTCAATGAACTCTTAGCTTGCTTTTCCCACTACAGCTAGTTAAAAACCTGTGGGATGTGGAGTCGTGACCGAATGGCTTCATGACTGAATGCTTTTGGAAACCTCACTTCAGCAACATAACTGCAAATATTTTTTTTTTCTTTCAGAAGCTGAACAATGATAGTGGTGAATCCATGAAGCAATCTATGACAGGCAGTGAGCCTGGAAAGACATTGTAAATTCACCTCTGATCTATATCAGTTAAATCTTCTGTTAAATGGAGAAAGTCAAGGCTGATGCTTGTCTTCTTTCATTGCCTTCTCAGGACATTCAACTTGAGATGACTGCAAGAAGAACAGACCTCTGGCATGACTACTGGCCTCAGGGCAGTGGAATGGCATGACAGGGCTGCCAGCCCCATGGCTTTGATAGGTGTCTTGGTTTGACAAGACAGGTGTCTGCCAGGGAAACTGGGGTTTCCCTTAGAATAGAGAATGCAAACCCCCCACCCCTGCCAAATTATAAATTTTCAATTAAGGGCTCTCAGGCAAAGATTTGGGAATAGGAATAACAGTTCTTTACTAGGAATATCAATAATACAAATGTGGTAGGAAACAAAACTACCCCACCAAACCAGCAAACAAACAACAACAATTTGGGAAAGCCCTGACAGAATCAGAGCTGCCACCTGGCACCCTGTTAGTCAGGGTGTTGGAAGCAGTCCAGAAGTGAGTCCTGGGATGACAGACGTGGCTCTGTTGGAGCAGGGACGATCCTGTAGCCAAAAAGGGTCTAGGAGTGATGAGGAGGGGTCCAGGGGTGAGGTGATGGTGAGATGGGGTCCGGCGATGATGAGATGGGGTCTGGCGAAGATGAGATGGGGTGCCGTCTTCCTCCCAGGAATCGGGGTGAAGCAAGTGAAGTCTGTCCCCGGCCGGCTCAGTTTTCCCGGCAGCAATTGTAGACTCCCCCCACTGGGTGGGGCATCCCACAATAGGACCATGCATGCAAATGGGGCTTCTGGGGCTCTGGGGGGAGCGGGTATAGTCCGGGGGTATAGTCTGTTGATGGCCCATTACCCAAAAGGCACCCGCCCCTCCCCCCCGTCCCCCTCCTTCCAAAGTTACAAGAAATAAAGAACAATTCCCCAACTGCTTTCAGCAGATGAAAATAGAATACACATTTTTGATTCCATAACCCAGGACATTATCCACCCCTTATTCTATTATCATCTGCATCATACCTAAAGCAATGAACTACTAGCAGAATGAACCCCTACACTCAGTTCTTACTTAGGATTAGGTTTTCCTGGGGTACACAACTGGTTTTTCCATCTTTCTGCATTACCCACCAAGTGTAACCAGGTCCTTGAGCAAAAACAATCCCACGGATGGGTTCGCCTTTGCCTGAGGTGGGGTTAATCCAGACAGCCTTTCCTAAAATACCTCTCATGTGTACCACAGGGACTTTATCTCCATCTACTGTGTGCAAAGGGGTAGACTGGGCAGGACCAGCTCGATTGATGGAGCCTCGGGTGTTGACCATCCAGGTGGCTTTTGCTAAGTTCACTTCCCAGTTCTTAAAGGTCCCTCTGCCAAGTGCCTTCAGAGTGGTCTTAAGTAGTCCATTGCACCGTTCCACTTTCCCGGCAGCTGGTGCATGATAAGGGATGTGATAGATCCATTCAATGCCGTGTTCTTTAGCCCAGGTGTTTATAAGGCTGTTCTTGAAATGGGTCCCGTTGTCTGACTCGATTCTCTCAGGGGTGCCGTGTCTCCACAGGACTTGTCTTTCAAGGCCCAGGATGGTGTTCCGGGCGGTGGCATGAGGCACTGGGTAGGTCTCCAGCCACCCAGTGGTGGCTTCCACCATGGTCAGCACATAGCGCTTGCCTTGGCGGGTTTGGGGCAGGGTGATGTAGTCAATCTGCCAGGCCTCCCCATACTTATATTTGGACCACCGTCCACCGTACCAGAGGGGCTTCACCCGCTTGGCCTGCTTGATGGCAGCACACATCTCACAGTCATGGATAACCTGAGAGATACTGTCCATGGTTAGATCCACCCCTCGGTCTCGTGCCCACTTATAAGTGGCATCTCTGCCCTGATGACCTGAGGCATCATGGGCCCACCGAGCTAGGAACAACTCTCCCTTATGTTGCCAATCCAAGTCTATCTTAGACACTTCTATCTTCGCGGCCTGATCTACCTGCTCGTTGTTCCGGTGCTCCTCATTAGCCCGACTCTTGGGAACATGGGCGTCTACATGACGGACTTTCACAGGTAGTTTCCCTACTCTGGTGGCGATGTCCTTCCACTCATCAGCAGCCCAGATTGGTTTTCCCCTACGCTGCCAGCTGACCTTTTTCCACCTTTCCAGCCAGCCCCACAGAGCATTAGCTACCATCCACGAATCGGTGTAGAGGTAGAGCTTTGGCCACTTCTCTCTTTCAGCGATGTCCAGGGCCAATTGAACAGCTTTGAGTTCGGCAAGCTGGCTTGACCCACCTTCTCCTTCAGTGGCTTGTGCAACCTGTCTTGTGGGGCTCCATACGGCTGCTTTCCACTTCCGGTTCATCCCTACGATGCGGCAGGAACCGTCAGTGAAAAGAGCGTAGCGTGCTTCTTCTGCTGGCAGTTGGTTATATGGTGGAGCTTCTTCAGCCCGGGTTACCTGCTCTTGTTCTTCTTCCTCGGTGAGACTGAAGTTCTCAGCTTCCGGCCAGTTGGTGATCACTTCCAGAATCCCAGGGCGATTCGGGTTTCCAATACGGGCGCGCTGAGTGATGAGGGCAATCCATTTGCTCCAGGTGGCATCGGTGGCGTGATGGGTGGAGGGAACCTTTCCTTTAAACATCCACCCCAGCACTGGTAGTCGGGGTGCCAGGAGGAGTTGTGCTTCAGTGCCAATCACCTCTGAGGCGGCTTGAACTCCTTCATAGGCAGCCAAGATCTCCTTCTCCGTGGGAGTGTAATTGGCTTCAGACCCTCTGTAGCTTCGGCTCCAGAATCCCAGTGGTCGGCCTCGAGTCTCGCCAGGCACCTTCTGCCAAAGGCTCCAGGACAGACCATGGCTCCCAGCTGCGGAGTAAAGCACATTCTTTACCTCTGGTCCTGTCCTGACTGGGCCAAGGGCCACCGCATGAGCGATTTCCTGCTTGATCTGGGCAAAGGCGTGTTGCTGCTCTGGGCCCCAGTGGAAATCGTTCTTTTTGCGGGTAACCAGGTACAGAGGGCTCACAATCTGACTGTACTCAGGGATGTGCATCCTCCAGAAACCTATGGCACCTAGGAAAGCTTGTGTTTCCTTCTTGCTGGTCGGTGGAGACATCGCGGTGATCTTATTGATGACCTCTGTGGGGATCTGACGCCGTCCATCTTGCCACTTCACTCCCAGGAACTGGATCTCTCGGGCAGGTCCCTTGACTTTACTCTTCTTGATGGCAAAGCCAGCTTCCAGGAGAATCTGGATGATCTTTTCTCCTTTCTTGAAAACTTCCACTGCCGTGTTTCCCCACACAATGATGTCATCAATGTACTGTAGATGTTCCGGAGCCTCACCCTTTTCCAGTGCAGCCTGGATCAGTCCATGGCAGATGGTGGGACTGTGCTTCCACCCCTGGGGCAGTCGGTTCCAGGTGTACTGAACGCCCCTCCAGGTGAAAGCAAACTGGGGCCTGCACTCTGCTGCCAAAGGAATGGAGAAGAAGGCATTGGCAATGTCAATAGTGGCATACCATTTTGCTGCCTTGGACTCCAGCTCATACTGGAGCTCCAGCATGTCCGGCACGGCAGCGCTCAGTGGTGGAGTCACTTCATTCAATGCACGATAGTCCACAGTCAATCTCCATTCCCCTTCAGACTTACGCACAGGCCAAATGGGACTGTTGAAGGGTGAGTGGGTTTTGCTGACCACCCCTTGGCTCTCCAGTTTCCGAATCATCTCATGGATCGGAGTCACAGAGTCTCTGTCAGTACGGTATTGCCGACGGTGTACTGTTGCTGTGGCAATTGGCACCTGTTGTTCTTCAACTCTCAGCAGTCCCACAGCAGAGGGGTCATCTGAGAGACCAGGCAGGGTATTTAGTTGTCTGATGTCTTCCGTCTCTACAGCAGCTACTCCAAAAGCCCAACGATATCCTTTTGGGTCTTTGAAATGTCCATTTTTGAGATAGTCTATGCCAAGGATGCACGGGGCCTCTGGACCAGTCACAATGGGGTGTTTCTGCCACCCATTCCCAGTCAAACTCACTTCGGCCTCCAATACAGTCAGTTGCTGGGACCCCCCTGTCACTCCAGAAATAGAGATGGGTTCTGCTCCCACATACCCCGACGGCATCAGGGTACATTGGGAGCCAGTGTCAACCAAAGCCGTGTATTTCTGTGGGTCAGATGTGCCAGGCCATCGGATCCACACAGTCCAATAGATCCGATTGTCCCTCTCCTCTACCTGGCTAGAGGCAGGGCCCCTCTAGCACTGGTTATTCCCTCCCTGAGCATACATACTAGAGGTTCCAGCATCCTGACTACTGACAGCCTGGGCATAGGAGGTTGAGGATACTTTCATTTTAGTGGCACCCCTTTGGTGAGTGTTCCTCTCCTTGAGCTCACGCACCCGGGCTGCCAGGACATAGGTGGGTTTCCCATCCCACACTCCCATGTCTTCCCCATGGTCACGCAGGTAAAACCACAGGTCAGCTCTCGGGGTGTACCCTCTCTCTCTGGCTGGGGGTCGTTGGGCTCTGACTCTGGGGCCTGTGACTCGCACCGGTGCCACATTGGAACTGCTCTTCCTCATCTCCTCCCTCACCTCCCTCATTTCCTCTTTGAGCTCTTTCACCACGGCAGAGATATGAGCCTGCAGCGGGCCATTGATCATGCTCTCATAATTCCTAAGCTTATTGGCAACAGCCCCCACTGTCACTCGGTTGTCCTCAGCATTAATGGTTGCAATGAATGTAGTATACTGAGATGGCCCCAGATTTGCCAGGTTCCATAACATCTGCGCTGTGCATCTAACCTTGTCAGGATCATTATCATGCTGTCCACTCCTCCCAAAAAGTACCTCTAGTACTGCCACTTCCCTCAGCTGTTGGATTCCCTCCTCCAGAGTTTTCCAGCGCATTCTATGGTGGTGCTCCTGCATTCTTTCTCTGTGGACAAATCTTTCTCTCACACTCGTTAAAAGCCGCTGCCAGAGGGAAAGAGGTCCAGGCTCCCTTACAAATACCTGATTTATACCTGAGTCCTGGGTCAAGGGTCCCAAATTCCTGGCCTCCCCACCATCTAGTTGGACACCTGTGCCCATAAGATCCCAAACCCGAAGTAGCCAGGCAGTGTAAGCCTCACGTCCCCGCCGTACAATATCTTTTTGCAGATTACGGAGACTTTCATACGACAGGGTCTCAGTGATGATCTGAACATGTGATTCCCTTGTGTCTTGTGAGGGCCCTCCCTTCTTATCTTTACTCTCTGGGTTTGCTGTTTTCACTTTAGATTTCCTTGTTTCCACAGGGGCAACTGCTGCTGGCTGTGACTGCCCCTGTGTGTCAGCTGGAACCTGGACAGTTGTAATGTCTGCGGGTTCTGTATCAGATTCTCCTTTGTCAGGGCAGGGCGAAGGTTTCTCACCAGCTGGGGAAATGTACTCTTTCAGCATCTGGTTCATCTCATGCATTTCTTTTATCAGAGCCTTCACCCAAACCGGGTGGTTTATGCCTGAGGCTGGCTGTGGGACAGGGTGGGCTCTTGGGCAGCATCATTATTCTCTGGGGTAGTTATCAGAGTGCTTACCCAGGCCAGTCTCCCTTTATCTCTGAATACCAAATAGAATAGGCCTATAAGCAGCACCAACCACTGTATGACGTCATTAGCATTCAGAGGGAAATTTAACCCTTGAAAAGCTGGTGGAGTAGACCCAAAAAACTGAGTGAAGGATTGGGAGAAAATTTCCCCAGGTGCCATTTCCTCACAATATGTACCATTATTAAAGTAACCCCAGAAACACAGAGTTAGTCTATGATAGCCCTGAATCCATGTGCCTGCTTTCCAAAGGAAGTTAAAAATCCACGAATTCCTCACCTTATTAACCCACAAAATAAACTGGATGCCAGCCACAGTAGCCTTGGTTATAGGGCCCATGTTTAGATAAGGGCCAGCAAATGGCAGAAATACAGCCACAACCACGTGCCAGCCAAACCAGGGAAAGCTGGACCACATGATTTTGAGCAGTAGACTTCTATCTAGTACACAAGAACTGTTATTCCTCTGTCTCAATGCCCTTGTGCCCCACACTTGGGCGCCAAAATCTGTCTTGGTTTGACAAGACAGGTGTCTGCCAGGGAAACTGGGGTTTCCCTTAGAATAGAGAATGCAAACCCCCCACCCCTGCCAAATTATAAATTTTCAATTAAGGGCTCTCAGGCAAAGATTTGGGAATAGGAATAACAGTTCTTTACTAGGAATATCAATAATACAAATGTGGTAGGAAACAAAACTACCCCACCAAACCAGCAAACAAACAACAACAATTTGGGAAAGCCCTGACAGAATCAGAGCTGCCACCTGGCACCCTGTTAGTCAGGGTGTTGGAAGCAGTCCAGAAGTGAGTCCTGGGATGACAGACGTGGCTCTGTTGGAGCAGGGACGATCCTGTAGCCAAAAAGGGTCTAGGAGTGATGAGGAGGGGTCCAGGGGTGAGGTGATGGTGAGATGGGGTCCGGCGATGATGAGATGGGGTCTGGCGAAGATGAGATGGGGTGCCGTCTTCCTCCCAGGAATCGGGGTGAAGCAAGTGAAGTCTGTCCCCGGCCGGCTCAGTTTTCCCGGCAGCAATTGTAGACTCCCCCCACTGGGTGGGGCATCCCACAATAGGACCATGCATGCAAATGGGGCTTCTGGGGCTCTGGGGGGAGCGGGTATAGTCCGGGGGTATAGTCTGTTGATGGCCCATTACCCAAAAGGCACCCGCCCCTCCCCCCCGTCCCCCTCCTTCCAAAGTTACAAGAAATAAAGAACAATTCCCCAACTGCTTTCAGCAGATGAAAATAGAATACACATTTTTGATTCCATAACCCAGGACATTATCCACCCCTTATTCTATTATCATCTGCATCATACCTAAAGCAATGAACTACTAGCAGAATGAACCCCTACACTCAGTTCTTACTTAGGATTAGGTTTTCCTGGGGTACACAACTGGTTTTTCCATCTTTCTGCATTACCCACCAAGTGTAACCAGGTCCTTGAGCAAAAACAATCCCACGGATGGGTTCGCCTTTGCCTGAGGTGGGGTTAATCCAGACAGCCTTTCCTAAAATACCTCTCATGTGTACCACAGGGACTTTATCTCCATCTACTGTGTGCAAAGGGGTAGACTGGGCAGGACCAGCTCGATTGATGGAGCCTCGGGTGTTGACCATCCAGGTGGCTTTTGCTAAGTTCACTTCCCAGTTCTTAAAGGTCCCTCTGCCAAGTGCCTTCAGAGTGGTCTTAAGTAGTCCATTGCACCGTTCCACTTTCCCGGCAGCTGGTGCATGATAAGGGATGTGATAGATCCATTCAATGCCGTGTTCTTTAGCCCAGGTGTTTATAAGGCTGTTCTTGAAATGGGTCCCGTTGTCTGACTCGATTCTCTCAGGGGTGCCGTGTCTCCACAGGACTTGTCTTTCAAGGCCCAGGATGGTGTTCCGGGCGGTGGCATGAGGCACTGGGTAGGTCTCCAGCCACCCAGTGGTGGCTTCCACCATGGTCAGCACATAGCGCTTGCCTTGGCGGGTTTGGGGCAGGGTGATGTAGTCAATCTGCCAGGCCTCCCCATACTTATATTTGGACCACCGTCCACCGTACCAGAGGGGCTTCACCCGCTTGGCCTGCTTGATGGCAGCACACATCTCACAGTCATGGATAACCTGAGAGATACTGTCCATGGTTAGATCCACCCCTCGGTCTCGTGCCCACTTATAAGTGGCATCTCTGCCCTGATGACCTGAGGCATCATGGGCCCACCGAGCTAGGAACAACTCTCCCTTATGTTGCCAATCCAAGTCTATCTTAGACACTTCTATCTTCGCGGCCTGATCTACCTGCTCGTTGTTCCGGTGCTCCTCATTAGCCCGACTCTTGGGAACATGGGCGTCTACATGACGGACTTTCACAGGTAGTTTCCCTACTCTGGTGGCGATGTCCTTCCACTCATCAGCAGCCCAGATTGGTTTTCCCCTACGCTGCCAGCTGACCTTTTTCCACCTTTCCAGCCAGCCCCACAGAGCATTAGCTACCATCCACGAATCGGTGTAGAGGTAGAGCTTTGGCCACTTCTCTCTTTCAGCGATGTCCAGGGCCAATTGAACAGCTTTGAGTTCGGCAAGCTGGCTTGACCCACCTTCTCCTTCAGTGGCTTGTGCAACCTGTCTTGTGGGGCTCCATACGGCTGCTTTCCACTTCCGGTTCATCCCTACGATGCGGCAGGAACCGTCAGTGAAAAGAGCGTAGCGTGCTTCTTCTGCTGGCAGTTGGTTATATGGTGGAGCTTCTTCAGCCCGGGTTACCTGCTCTTGTTCTTCTTCCTCGGTGAGACTGAAGTTCTCAGCTTCCGGCCAGTTGGTGATCACTTCCAGAATCCCAGGGCGATTCGGGTTTCCAATACGGGCGCGCTGAGTGATGAGGGCAATCCATTTGCTCCAGGTGGCATCGGTGGCGTGATGGGTGGAGGGAACCTTTCCTTTAAACATCCACCCCAGCACTGGTAGTCGGGGTGCCAGGAGGAGTTGTGCTTCAGTGCCAATCACCTCTGAGGCGGCTTGAACTCCTTCATAGGCAGCCAAGATCTCCTTCTCCGTGGGAGTGTAATTGGCTTCAGACCCTCTGTAGCTTCGGCTCCAGAATCCCAGTGGTCGGCCTCGAGTCTCGCCAGGCACCTTCTGCCAAAGGCTCCAGGACAGACCATGGCTCCCAGCTGCGGAGTAAAGCACATTCTTTACCTCTGGTCCCGTCCTGACTGGGCCAAGGGCCACCGCATGAGCGATTTCCTGCTTGATCTGGGCAAAGGCGTGTTGCTGCTCTGGGCCCCAGTGGAAATCGTTCTTTTTGCGGGTAACCAGGTACAGAGGGCTCACAATCTGACTGTACTCAGGGATGTGCATCCTCCAGAAACCTATGGCACCTAGGAAAGCTTGTGTTTCCTTCTTGCTGGTCGGTGGAGACATCGCGGTGATCTTATTGATGACCTCTGTGGGGATCTGACGCCGTCCATCTTGCCACTTCACTCCCAGGAACTGGATCTCTCGGGCAGGTCCCTTGACTTTACTCTTCTTGATGGCAAAGCCAGCTTCCAGGAGAATCTGGATGATCTTTTCTCCTTTCTTGAAAACTTCCACTGCCGTGTTTCCCCACACAATGATGTCATCAATGTACTGTAGATGTTCCGGAGCCTCACCCTTTTCCAGTGCAGCCTGGATCAGTCCATGGCAGATGGTGGGACTGTGCTTCCACCCCTGGGGCAGTCGGTTCCAGGTGTACTGAACGCCCCTCCAGGTGAAAGCAAACTGGGGCCTGCACTCTGCTGCCAAAGGAATGGAGAAGAAGGCATTGGCAATGTCAATAGTGGCATACCATTTTGCTGCCTTGGACTCCAGCTCATACTGGAGCTCCAGCATGTCCGGCACGGCAGCGCTCAGTGGTGGAGTCACTTCATTCAATGCACGATAGTCCACAGTCAATCTCCATTCCCCTTCAGACTTACGCACAGGCCAAATGGGACTGTTGAAGGGTGAGTGGGTTTTGCTGACCACCCCTTGGCTCTCCAGTTTCCGAATCATCTCATGGATCGGAGTCACAGAGTCTCTGTCAGTACGGTATTGCCGACGGTGTACTGTTGCTGTGGCAATTGGCACCTGTTGTTCTTCAACTCTCAGCAGTCCCACAGCAGAGGGGTCGTCGGAGAGACCAGGCAGGGTATTTAGTTGTCTGATGTCTTCCGTCTCTACAGCAGCTACTCCAAAAGCCCAACGATATCCTTTTGGGTCTTTGAAATGTCCATTTTTGAGATAGTCTATGCCAAGGATGCACGGGGCCTCTGGACCAGTCACAATGGGGTGTTTCTGCCACCCATTCCCAGTCAAACTCACTTCGGCCTCCAATACAGTCAGTTGCTGGGACCCCCCTGTCACTCCAGAAATAGAGATGGGTTCTGCTCCCACATACCCCGACGGCATCAGGGTACATTGGGAGCCAGTGTCAACCAAAGCCGTGTATTTCTGTGGGTCAGATGTGCCAGGCCATCGGATCCACACAGTCCAATAGATCCGATTGTCCCTCTCCTCTACCTGGCTAGAGGCAGGGCCCCTCTAGCACTGGTTATTCCCTCCCTGAGCATACATACTAGAGGTTCCAGCATCCTGACTACTGACAGCCTGGGCATAGGAGGTTGAGGATACTTTCATTTTAGTGGCACCCCTTTGGTGAGTGTTCCTCTCCTTGAGCTCACGCACCCGGGCTGCCAGGACATAGGTGGGTTTCCCATCCCACACTCCCATGTCTTCCCCATGGTCACGCAGGTAAAACCACAGGTCAGCTCTCGGGGTGTACCCTCTCTCTCTGGCTGGGGGTCGTTGGGCTCTGACTCTGGGGCCTGTGACTCGCACCGGTGCCACATTGGAACTGCTCTTCCTCATCTCCTCCCTCACCTCCCTCATTTCCTCTTTGAGCTCTTTCACCACGGCAGAGATATGAGCCTGCAGCGGGCCATTGATCATGCTCTCATAATTCCTAAGCTTATTGGCAACAGCCCCCACTGTCACTCGGTTGTCCTCAGCATTAATGGTTGCAATGAATGTAGTATACTGAGATGGCCCCAGATTTGCCAGGTTCCATAACATCTGCGCTGTGCATCTAACCTTGTCAGGATCATTATCATGCTGTCCACTCCTCCCAAAAAGTACCTCTAGTACTGCCACTTCCCTCAGCTGTTGGATTCCCTCCTCCAGAGTTTTCCAGCGCATTCTATGGTGGTGCTCCTGCATTCTTTCTCTGTGGACAAATCTTTCTCTCACACTCGTTAAAAGCCGCTGCCAGAGGGAAAGAGGTCCAGGCTCCCTTACAAATACCTGATTTATACCTGAGTCCTGGGTCAAGGGTCCCAAATTCCTGGCCTCCCCACCATCTAGTTGGACACCTGTGCCCATAAGATCCCAAACCCGAAGTAGCCAGGCAGTGTAAGCCTCACGTCCCCGCCGTACAATATCTTTTTGCAGATTACGGAGACTTTCATACGACAGGGTCTCAGTGATGATCTGAACATGTGATTCCCTTGTGTCTTGTGAGGGCCCTCCCTTCTTATCTTTACTCTCTGGGTTTGCTGTTTTCACTTTAGATTTCCTTGTTTCCACAGGGGCAACTGCTGCTGGCTGTGACTGCCCCTGTGTGTCAGCTGGAACCTGGACAGTTGTAATGTCTGCGGGTTCTGTATCAGATTCTCCTTTGTCAGGGCAGGGCGAAGGTTTCTCACCAGCTGGGGAAATGTACTCTTTCAGCATCTGGTTCATCTCATGCATTTCTTTTATCAGAGCCTTCACCCAAACCGGGTGGTTTATGCCTGAGGCTGGCTGTGGGACAGGGGTGGGCTCTTGGGCAGCATCATTATTCTTTGGGGTAGTTATCAGAGTGCTTACCCAGGCCAGTCTCCCTTTATCTCTGAATACCAAATAGAATAGGCCTATAAGCAGCACCAACCACTGTATGACGTCATTAGCATTCAGAGGGAAATTTAACCCTTGAAAAGCTGGTGGAGTAGACCCAAAAAACTGAGTGAAGGATTGGGAGAAAATTTCCCCAGGTGCCATTTCCTCACAATATGTACCATTATTAAAGTAACCCCAGAAACACAGAGTTAGTCTATGATAGCCCTGAATCCATGTGCCTGCTTTCCAAAGGAAGTTAAAAATCCACGAATTCCTCACCTTATTAACCCACAAAATAAACTGGATGCCAGCCACAGTAGCCTTGGTTATAGGGCCCATGTTTAGATAAGGGCCAGCAAATGGCAGAAATACAGCCACAACCACGTGCCAGCCAAACCAGGGAAAGCTGGACCACATGATTTTGAGCAGTAGACTTCTATCTAGTACACAAGAACTGTTATTCCTCTGTCTCAATGCCCTTGTGCCCCACACTTGGGCGCCAAAATCTGTCTTGGTTTGACAAGACAGGTGTCTGCCAGGGAAACTGGGGTTTCCCTTAGAATAGAGAATGCAAACCCCCCACCCCTGCCAAATTATAAATTTTCAATTAAGGGCTCTCAGGCAAAGATTTGGGAATAGGAATAACAGTTCTTTACTAGGAATATCAATAATACAAATGTGGTAGGAAACAAAACTACCCCACCAAACCAGCAAACAAACAACAACAATTTGGGAAAGCCCTGACAGAATCAGAGCTGCCACCTGGCACCCTGTTAGTCAGGGTGTTGGAAGCAGTCCAGAAGTGAGTCCTGGGATGACAGACGTGGCTCTGTTGGAGCAGGGACGATCCTGTAGCCAAAAAGGGTCTAGGAGTGATGAGGAGGGGTCCAGGGGTGAGGTGATGGTGAGATGGGGTCCGGCGATGATGAGATGGGGTCTGGCGAAGATGAGATGGGGTGCCGTCTTCCTCCCAGGAATCGGGGTGAAGCAAGTGAAGTCTGTCCCCGGCCGGCTCAGTTTTCCCGGCAGCAATTGTAGACTCCCCCCACTGGGTGGGGCATCCCACAATAGGACCATGCATGCAAATGGGGCTTCTGGGGCTCTGGGGGGAGCGGGTATAGTCCGGGGGTATAGTCTGTTGATGGCCCATTACCCAAAAGGCACCTGCCCCTCCCCCCCGTCCCCCTCCTTCCAAAGTTACAAGAAATAAAGAACAATTCCCCAACTGCTTTCAGCAGATGAAAATAGAATACACATTTTTGATTCCATAACCCAGGACAATAGGTTTTCCCCTTCTTCTCCTCAATTTCTATTTGAAAGTTGCACGGGAATTTTAAACAAGTGCCTAAATTAACTGGCAAAAAATCAGCTTGCCCAGCTGAACACCCAAGTGAAATACTTTATTTTTACATATCCAGCACATTTAAATGCTATTTGAAGACCTGGGCAGTGCACAGAGTAGTTAGGATGCAAAATTTTCATTTAGTTTACTGCTTACCAGCTAGCCCAGGCTGATGGAGACACTCCTTGGCACTTTGTGACAGCTTATGTTTATGCAGCAGCAGATCTTAAGTCAGTATCAGTATCAAAACAGTCAATCAATGCTGGCAACAAGTGGTAGCTTTACTGCAAATCCTCCAAGCAGAGAGACTAAAACTAGGGGACTGTATTGAACTACTTAGCCCTCATCTCTTAAATACACAGCATGGCTCGAAGGCTGGGCCATGGTGGCAGCCTGGAGTTTGGTGGTTGATAGCAGTAGCTACATTCTGGAAGCTCATCCCTCCTGGCTGGGCTGTGTGGGGCTCACTGGCCCTACCCACAGCAGGGCAGGACAAAACTAGGAGCAGGGCAGCATGCCCAGCTCTGCTGCCACAGCAGCAGTGAGCAAGGACAACCTCAGCAAAAGAGGCAGTGACATTTATAAGGAAGAAGAGAAAAAAATAATACAATTTCTTGTACCTGGACAGTAAAAGTGCAGATGGCAGTGACATTTAAGGGAAAACATGCATGAACTATGTCTTTCAAAACTTGATAGTAATTTGTAGATGTAGACAGGTCTGTCCAAGCAGCTAAACCTTGAAACTACTTTAATACTACTTGTGATTAAACTGGTATGCCAGGCAAAAGGTAAAGGGAAAAAGATGCTTTTTTTAGAAAGGGACTGGTAATAGCACATGACCTTGGGCAGTTTATTAAGTAAGAATCAAGTAAAAAGGTGCCTGGACAAAGGAAACCCCTAAAGCTTGTGACTGTTGGAATTAATAGAGTAAGACCTCAGGCAAAGACAGCAGAGAGGACAATTACTTCAGGTTTAATAAGTAGTGTTTGCAGATGTACTATACATCCTGGAAAACACTGTACTACTTGTGATTTCTGAAAAATTTAGAAGTCACTAATAAAATACAAATTGGTATAAAGACAGATAACATTAAAATGAAAAGCTGTAAGTCAGAGGAGATGTTAGGTCAGCTTATAATCACAGAAATGCTCTCATTTTCTGTCATGCATGTTGCTTATGCTGTTGGTTTTTATGGCATTGGTTCCTAAGAGGATTGAAGAAAGTAATGTTTGAGTAAAAGAATACACAATTTTTAAAACATTTCTTGAAGTAGTAAACAAATAAATGATGCTGTGAGCAGCATGACTTTATCCTGTTGTACCATTGTGAAAGATATTTGTCTAAAAAAACTATAAATGCTATAACAATTATGACAACATAAATCATAAGACAGTTTCCAAATCTACCACATTTTTCTACCATAAACTGATTTAAGTATCTTTTGAACATACATCTTTTTAACTACACAATAGAAGTTCCAATGTAGTACTATAAAATTACAGTACAATATCACAATATGATATCTTGTAGAGATTGTGCTCACCAGGATTTGAATTAGGGGTGAAATGAGATGAGAGGAAGAGAAGGGAAATTCCAGCATGTGTTACAAAGTGTACAGGCAAGTTATTTTGAGGAACTGCCTCAGACATCTTTGACACACAGAAAAAAAACCCAAAAACAAACCAACCCTAAAAATGCTATTTTGCATTTTACAATTTGACAGTGTTGTGGCTAAAGTTTCCACTTGCACTATGCCCTGTGATTTGTTCAGGGGGAACATTTTTCTTCTAGACAACATTAGCAGGAAGATGTTCTTCCATTTTCATGGGGAAGTGAGATATTAGTTCTGGCTTATTTAACAATTTCAGCAAAGGGTTTCCTAGGAAACCATCATAGAGAAGTGAAATGTCAAACATGTACATACTGTATCCCATCCTTATGCTAATGCCTGGCTATTCCCTGTACTACACAAAATGTGTTGTAACCCAAGGGACAGGGCTTGACATAGTATCAACTGAATATCTTTTTCTGTTGTTTACTCTCCATTTATTTCTCCTTTATGTTCTTGAACACAAAGTTGACCCTCCTGGGTGAAGCCCCCTTGCCCAGCTCAACTCTCACATCATTAGCACGCGCTTAGTGTAAAAATCTTCCTACCCTTAGAAAGGAATAATCTTGAACTGATGAAAACACCAAGCTCACCTGGAAATGCAAATGAAAATGAGCTTTGTTGATTGAACAAAAAACATGGGGAGAAGTGTGTGTGTCTGCTGTGGGGAAAAGTGGCATGGCCAGAGCCAGGGATGGAGCCAGAGACGAAGCATCCCCAGCCTTCTCCAACAGGACATCAATTTGCACTTCCTGTTGACTTGTAAAAGTCCAAGTAAACCACAAATATGTCAAAGTAATCAAAGTGATTGCTTTGTCTGGGAGAAATAATTCTTTTAAATGTTAATTTCATTGGAAAAATATGTAAGTATCCTTTGGGTCAAGACAGACGTAATTACTTTCTTGACTAATGAACCAAAAATCTGGTTCATCTTGTACTCCTATTTAAACTCTAATATACTTAAAGAGTTGAGCTATTCCCCTGTGTATCTTCTCAACCATCTCCCTGTGATCAGTGTTTCTTCCTTTATTCAGTCCTTTGCTATCTGTGTCTGAAGAGAGATGAAATAGCAGCACTATGGATCTGAACCAAGATTTCTACTACCTCAGTGAATATCAGACAAACAAGCTCTCAGAAATTTTGTTTTTGAAGAAACTTTCAATTTAAAAAAAACTCACCAAAATTAAATTCAAATTGTTGCAGTTTGAAAAGATGTAACTAATGTGTCTAAGAGCTGAACTAGTTTTTCTGGCAGCCTTATTTGGTGTTGATCGACTAATGCACAACCTGGAGCACAAAATTTATTTTACTAATTAGTGAAAATGGTAAATTGATATGGCTTAAAGCATGTTAACATATTGCTCTCTTGTCTCAGAAAATTAAGTCTTTGGAAGCTATCTTGAACAGAGCTTTGTTGTGATTTCTTTTACTTTTTTGAAGATCTAATTCTTTCATGGACTGACAGTCAGGAGGGACAAGCACGTTTCATATCTCCTGGTATGAGGACTCCTGGATTAGCACCAGTGCTTCTACAAAGTTCCTGACTTGATTCTAGATCACTAAAATATTAAAAAGGGATTTGTACTTCCTGCTTGCAGCTAGGCAGGGCCAGGGGAGAGTCAATGCTATTAAGTGGGGAGTCAAGAGAGGAAGAGGGCCTTACCCTTTTGGTGACAGAGCTGAGGCCTGGAAATAGCTTTTTCATTAGGTAAAGGGACTTGAGAAAAAGAGCAAGAGATTGATAGGTTGTTCTCAGAGACTCTACAGTCATAGGAATCTTGAATTTCCTTTGTAATTAAGAGCCAGGTGGACCCAGAACCCTGTCAAGTAGCTAGTTGAGAGTGTGTTGAGGTAGACTGGAAACTGGTCAGTGCCCACACTAGGAGGAAGGGTCCTCCTCCTAAAAATTTGACAGTGACAAGTAGGACTGGTACTTTTTACTAGAGGTATGAAGCCCTGGAACCAGAAGAATGACCTACTGACGAGGAATACCAAGGTCCTGCTGGGATAGAGGAGCTGCCTAAGGGAACACAATCTGTACCCTGCATTGCAACCTCCTGTGTTAAAGAGAAAAAGAAGGGTAGTTGTCATAGGTAACTCCCTTCTAAGGGGAGTGGAAGACCTGATATGCCAACAGGACCCCACCCACAGGGAAGTCTGCTTCTGTCCCCCAGGGATTCAGATAATGGGCATTACTAGAAAACTCTGATTATTATCCACCAATGGTTCTTCAATTTGGTGATAATGAGATAACAAAGAGAAGTCCAAGGGCAATAAAAAAGGATTTCAGGGTCCCAGTAAAATTGGTTGTAGGATCAGGAGCACAGGTAGTGTTTTTCTCAATCCTTTCAGTAGCAAGGAAAAATATGGATAGGAAGAGGCAGATCCAAGAGATCAACACATGGCTCTGAGCTTGGTGTCATCAGAAAAACTTTTGGATTATCTATTTTCAGTACCTGTTCTACTGACACCTGATGGGTTGCACCTTTCTCAGAGTGGAAAAGGAGCTCCAGTACAGGAGCTGGCAGGGTTCATTGACAGAGCTTTAAATTGGCTTGGAAGGGAGAAAAGGGAAATGCCCAGCTTGCCAGTGATGATCACTGGGACTGTGTGTCACAGCTTGGGGAAAGCAACACTCATGGAATACCTCAATCTGCTTCGTGAGGTGTTGGCTACAAAGTGCAACACCTGAAATGTTTCTCTACCAGTACACCAGCATGAGGACAAAAACCGAGCAGCTCAAAGCTTTGACCCAGTCCCAGAGATTTGATATCACTGCCTTAAACGAAACCTGGTGCCTGGAGTGCCCTGTTGGGCAGCTACAGGCTCCTCAGGAGACACACACAGGACAGAAGAGGCAGGGGGGTGTGTGATGGAAGGGCTGGAATGTAGAGAACTTATGGTTGGCAGTGGTGCAGTTGAGAGCCTCTGGATAGAAATGAGGAACAAATAACGTGGATGTCATTGTGGGAGCCTGCTATGGACACCCCAGCCAGGCCAATGCCACCAATGAATTGCTCTTTGAGGAACTAGGGGATGCTTCTAAATCAACTGCCCTTGTCCTTATGGGGGACTTCAGCTTTCCAGATGTTAACTGGGAACGCTGTACAGATGGCACAAACAGGGCCAGAAGATTCCCAAAACACCTGGGTGACAACTTCATGACACAGGCACTAAGAGAGACAATAGAGAAAAATGTACTCCTTAATTTGCCAATGGAGTGGATGTTGTGAATGAAGTGACGATTAGCATCTGTCTTGGCCACAGTGGCCATGAAGTGATCAAGTTAAAATCTCTGCTGACAGGAGGAAAGTGCCAGCAAAACTTCAAATCTGGATACAAGGAGAGCAGATTTCAGAGTGCTCAGGGAACAAGTGGAAAAGTCCCCCAGGAAAATTATTTTGAAGGTGCCAGGGGTCCATCAGGGCTTGTCATTTTCTAAGCACTACCTTCTAAGGGCACTGGAGCAGACAATCCCTAAGTGTCTGAGGTTAAGCAAATGAGGCAGGAGGCCACCTTGGCTAAGTAGGAAACCTCTTTTGGAGGTAAAGCAAGAAAGGAAGGTGTCTGCCCAGTGGAAGCAGGGTCAGCTGACTTGGGAAGAATATAGAGATGCTGCTTGCCACTGTAGGGAGACAGTTCAAGTGGCCAAAGTTCAACCAGAATTGAAACCTTCCAGAAACATGGAGGACAATAAAAAGATGGCTTTTTGAATAATGGCAAAAGGCAGGGCAGAAATAACATTGGCCTGTTAAAGGGTGAGGATAGTCCCCTCACAAACAGGGACCAGGCAGAGGAATTGAATGCATTCTTTGCCCTGTCCTCAACACAAATGGTGAACAAAGGAGGTCCCAGTGCCCTGAGCAGGAGAAACATGATTGTGAGAATGATAAATTCCCAGCTGACCCTGAAGTTTTGAGGGATCTGCTGTTCCAGCTGGATCCCTATTAGTCTATGGTGCTTAATGGTATTCAACTGAGAATAACTTACAGAACGGCCTGATGTTGCCATGAGGCCTGTCTTCATAGTTTTTTAGTGATCCTGGGAGTCTGGAAAGGTCCCAGCTAGCTAGAAACTAAACGACTAAAAGGAGCAAGGAAGATGACCCTGGAAACCACAGGCCCATTAGTATCACTTCAATGTCTGGCAAGGTTATGCAGATGATTCCGGAAGGTATTGAAAAACACCTGAAGGACAACATAGTAATTGATCACATCCAGCATAACTTCATGAGAGGAAATTCCTGCTTCTCAAACCTGATTTTCTTTTATGACAAGGTAACCCACCTGGTTGAGCAAGGGAACCCAGTTGATGTCATCTTTTTGGATATCAGTAAATTTTTGATACTCATAGGATCCTCCTGGACAAAATGCCCAGCCCACAGCTGGATAAGGACATGATGTGATGGGAGAGCAGCTGGCTCATGGTCAGGGTTACAGTGAGTGGGGTGACATCAGAGTGGTGACCTGTCACTAGGGGGGTTCCATGGGCTCCACCTCAGGCTCTGTGCTCTTCAACATCTTCATAAATGATTGGGTGCAGGACTGGGAGGGATACTAAGCAAATTCACATATGGTGAAATACTGAGAGGAGCTGTTGACTCCCTCAAAGGCAGAGAGGCCCTGCAGAGAGACCTTGACAATTAGAGGGCTGGGCAATCATCAACCACATGAAACTCAGCAGGGGGAAGTGCCAGATTCTGCACCTGGGATGGAGCAACCCTGGATGTACAGACAGATTGGGGAATGAGAGGCTGGAGAGGAGTGCCATGGAAAGGAGCAGTGCCATGGAAAGGAGCAGTGCAATGGAAATGAGCAGTGCCATGGAAAGGGGCAGTGCCATGGAAAGGGGCAGTGCCATGGAAAGGGGCAGTGCCATGGAAAGGAGCAGTGCCATGGAAAGGGACAGTGCCATGGAAAGGGGCAGTGCCATGGAAAGGGACAGTGCCATCTCACCCCATGCAAAGTGCTCATTGATGTTTGCAAAAGCCAAGCTTCGAAGTAGGTGTGGACGTTCTACTTCATCACTGCATGCCTGGGGGTCCTGGCTGATGGCAAATTGAACATGGGTCAGCAGTGCCCTGGCAGCCAGGAGGGCCACCCATGTCCTGGGGTCATCAGGGACAGCATCTCCAGCCAGGCAAGGGAGGGGATTGTCCTGCTCTGCTCTGCACTGGGGCAGCCTCACCTCCAGTGCTGGGGGAAATTTTGGGTGCCACAGTACAGGAAAGACATTAAACTCTTAAAGAGCATCCAAAGGAGGGTAACAAGGATGGTGAAGGGCCTTGAGGGGAAGCCGTATGAGGAGTGGCTGGAGTCACTTGGTCTGTTCAGCCTGGAGGAGACTGAGGGGAAAGCTCACAGCTGTCTGCGACTTCCTCATGAGGAGAAGCAGAGGGGCAGACACTGATCTCTTCTCTTTGGTGAACAGTAACAGAACTGGAGGGAATGGCCTTAAGTTGTGCCACTGAGGTTTTAGGCTGGATATTAGAAATAGAGGGTGGTTGGGCATTGAACTCTCCCCAGAGAAGTGGTCACTTCTTTGCCAAGCCTGAAGGAGATCAAGAAACATTTGAGCAATGCAGTCGGGCACATGGTGTGACTCTTGGGGTGCTTGTGCAGGGCCAGGAACTGGGAGTCTGTGATCCTTGTGCTGCTTCAGAGACATGATTTGATTTTCTGGATGCTGAATGACAAGAGAATGACTCTAGCAAAAATTTGTGAATTCTGAGGCGATTATCATTTGCTCTGGAGACTGCTGTGAGATCATCAGAAATGCTGAATGTTATGTCTGGAGATCTAGGCTGCAGGGGATAAAACACATGTGATTTACTGGAAAACCTAATAGAAGAGTACTATGTGGGAGGAGAAGAGAGGAAGGAGATGAAGAGTCTAAGGATGCTATCTTGTCATTTCAATCTCATGTTTGCATTTTTTATTTTTCCCAATAAGACTTGTTCCCTGTGACACAACATGACCTCCCTGGAGGTCACAACATTTGGCCTGTGGAAGGACAAGGACAGTAAGAGGACACTGATTTCCAAATGCAGTGTCACTTTCTCATCCCAGAAAATCCCTCAACAATGGAGAAAAAAGACAATCTTTTTTCCTTCCTCCTGATCCCAGGAGTGCAAGAACACTGCCTGGGACTCTGGGAAATCACCCAGCAGTTGCAAAACTGACCTTAGGGTTTCCCTGTCTCCAAGACCTTTTTTTTCTAGCTGGAGGCTGGGTGTGTTGCAGGGAGACTTTCAGTCCCAGAGGGCTGGTGTGGGATGCCCAGGAATCCATCTGTAGGCACCCAGTGTGGCTGCCAGATACAGGTTTTCAGGGCTGTTAGTGACAGTGTGAAAAACAATTTTCTTGGCTTTCCAGGTGAAATCCTTTTGCCTTCTTTCACTCTTTCTCTTGCTTATTATATGCTGCCTACAGCTGAGGCACCATGTTTTGCTGTATTTCAAGAAGTAATATTGAGATACTGTTTTGGGGTTTAGAAAAAAGAATGTGATTCAGAAAAATATGGCTATGAAACAAAATGAAGGAAAGCAGTGTCTTTGTAGTACGAATGGGCTCACAGGAAAGTCAGAAGTAATTTAAAAATAATAATGATTAGAATTCATTAACTTGATGAAAAATGTGTGCCATTGTGGAAGGGAATGGAGAAAAACATTGAAGGTTTGTCCTTGCTTCAAGGAAATGAAGTGCAGGAGGCATCATCTAGCAAGCAATAGCTGGTCCTGCTACTGGCATGGCCAAGGCTGAGGGAGATGTGGGAGATGTGGGGGAATGCCAGTACCAGTAGCCAGGGTTACAGCCAACTTTCTCCAGCCAGAGTGAGGTGGAAAAGACAGGTGAGGCCCAATTCAGCTGGAGTGTTGTCACGCAGCCAACTCCTCACCTCTCAAGCAGCAGCATCCACTGGGCAGCATCCTGCTGGTGCTGCTTCTCACCCTCCCAAGTCCTTCGAATATTGTTTGGAGGCTGGTGATATGGGGCAGGGTCAGGACTTGGATTTCCAGGATATAGTAGCATATTCACACTGGCAGACAGACTGAGTGCCAAAGGCACCCTGCAGTGTTGCAACAGGATGGTGGCAATGGACACTTGTGTGGTGCCCCCCTTAGGTAAATCCAAGTGAGAAGATGCAGGGCTGTATATGCTCTCCTTCTGTCAGCACCAGAGGATCTTCAAGTTTAATTGCTGCCTTTACAGATCAGAGCAGCATTGGCTTGAACAGCTTGTCCTTTTGGTCTGTTTTAGGAGAATCAACATCTATAACTGCTTCCTCCCACATCACAGCCGTCATCACTCACACTGCATTAAAAATGGCTCCCTATTTAGCTGCATTACTCAGAGGGAGGATCTGTAGCCTTGTCTTGGGTGAGGATTTAGCTGAGACACCAGAATAGCAAGCTCTAGCAGCAGAAAAGCATTGAAAACCTGCCACAAGATCCTACTGTCACCAGTGTGAGGGAAAAGCCACGGCTCTGAAACAGGGGATGAGATGATCACAGTTGTAGTAAGAGAAGCAGAAGTTAATTTTTTGCCTTCCCCAGTCTCAAGGCACTATCACAAGCAGGAGACAGAACCCTGCTCTTCTGCTCTGGCTAACTGGATAATTTGTCCTGGTAGGTGTCACAAGGGAGTCCCAGTATGATTAAGTTTGAAACAGTTATTAAAATAATAATAACTAACTAAATGTATATAATTAACTAAGAAAAGTATTGAGTTTTTGATGTAGTGCAGTGTAGGGAAGCCTAGGCTAGGCTCTGCCAGTGGTTACCCTCACAATCTTGGTTTTGCAATAAAAAAGAAACCAGAAGTATTAAAGACCTGCCATGTACTGAGGTCTCCACTTCAGAAGTGCAGATCCCCACCCACCCTGTTGGTCGGTAATTCATAGAGTGAGCCCTTCCTTTCCTGAGGCTTGTGCAACCCCACAGCATCTACCTCTCCTTTAGTCACACAACCCTCTTCGTGAACTGTGGTTTTTTAGACCCAAAACACCTGCCCCTTTTACTTTTTCTTTTTTTTTCTTGTTTTTGTTTTGGTTTTGTTTTGTTTTTTTGTTGTTGTTGTTGTTGTGGGTTTTTTGTTGTTGTTGTTGTTTTTGTTGTTTTTGTTTTTGTTTCTCTTCAGTTCTTCATCTACTGAGCTCTCATGTACTTCAAGAAAGGAAAGTAGGACTTGCAAAGGCTAAGATGAAATCAGATGAGTGTCATGACACTTCTGACACCAGATTTGGGTGCATCTTCAGCAGAGGATCTTCAGCTCCTGGCTGCCAGACACCAGGCTGGACTCTGACACGACCAGGCTTCTCCTTGCTGAAGATTTGGGAATGAGATCAAGCAATGCCTGGCACTTACAAGGGTCTCTATCAGTGTAAGAAGCTCCTTTACCCATTCTGCCCTACAAATAAGCCTTGGAGAAAATGAGCTGCTTCCTGTCCTTTAGAAGATGCAGGCAGGCAGCTGATAACCCTGTGGGAATGTTACTGGGTGTTGTATGTGAAGTGTGTTCGTACAATCATCTTCCTCCTGAAGCTGGCTACCCCTTCATGCACAAGAGGGTTATGTTTATGTCCTCCTTTCACATAATTTTCTTGTGTGGCAGAGTTTTCCACCTTCTCCAGACACGTGTAGGCCTGAGGTCTGAGTATCACAGAGTGCCTCACTGTGTAGTGAACTGCTGCAATTCCTGTGTACCTAGTGGGGCTGTCCACCAACCACTCTGTTCAGGTAAAGAAAGCTGAAGTGGCTGCTCTGCCATCACAAAATTCTGATCTCCCACAGCATCCTCCACATTAATAATGTAGAATATGAGTTTATGGCCCAAATTAACAGTCTTCCACCTTCCTTTTCCTCAAGTTACAGCTGACAAGTGGGTGAAAGTTCACAAACCATCTCCCTCAACCCTTCACAGAATCACAGGATCACAGAATTTCTAGGTTGGAAGAGACCTTCAAGATCATCAAGTCCAACCCACCCCTAACACCTCAACTAGACCATGGCACCAAGTGCCACATCCAGTCTTTTTTTTAAACACATCCAGGGATGGTGACTCCACCACCTCCCCGGGCAGGCCATTCCAATACTTTATCACTCTTTCTGTGAAAAACTTTTTCCTCATAACCAACCTATACTTCCCTTGACACAGCTTGAGACTGTGTCCTCTCGTTCTGTCCGTTGTTGCCTGGTCCCTCTGACCGCGCTGCTCGTCAGCAGCTGCCGGGGTTTGTGGGGCGGGGAGGCCCCCGTGTCCCGGTGTCTCTCCCGCATGCCTGCCCTCACCCTGCGGAATACCGCAAGGCAGACCATGTCGCAGCGGGCTGGTGGCACGCTGCAAGCACAGAGCAGCTGCCTGGGATGCCTTGCACTCCGCTGGGCAGCCCGACACCACATGCCGGCCCCTCGCTGCCCGCTGGGGTCACGGCACTGCTGCCCCTCTGCTGCGGCCTCCTCGGGCCAGCCCACAGCGCCGTGAGGGGCACAAGGCCGCACACAGCTGTAAGGAAACTTGTCAGGCAGGCACAGCTCCTTGTCAGGCAGGCACAGCTCCCTTGGCTGTGTTATTTTTTCCAAACCGTGTCCAGCCTGGCCACAGAATCCCAGAATAGTCTGGGCTGGAAGGGACTGTTATAAATGGAATTAATGATTTAGGTAATTTGTGCTAAAGGTTATAGTTAATAATTATAAATATGTAGAGGCTACTAAGCAAGCTGCAGAAACTGTAAATATGTAGAGGATATTAAGCAATAACTGTAAGTTGCAGAAACTGCAGAAACAGAAAAGTTAGAGAGAGCCCGGCCTTCGTGCAGGATAATGTTATGTAACCTTGTATCATAAGACATGAAGAAAGAGAGAAAATTAGAGATTTTGTGAAAACCATGGTGACCACAGTGGAAGGTTCCCAGGACGTGCTGTGAGGAAGAGGAGAGACTTCATCCACCGACCCCCATGAGAGGGCAGGAGACCCCAGACTCCTGGAATTGGAAGACCCAACTGTGACCAAATATGGGAAACATGGACTGGGGAGGGACCAAGGGGTGTGCGTGAACCAAAAAGTTATAAAAATGGGAAACTGTGGGAAAAACTCCAAAAGCTGTGCATGGAGCACAAGCTGAGACTTGTGCTCTCCGGCTTTCCCAGTGCGCTGCTTTCTTCAACTTCTCACTTTAATAAAGTTTATCTAATTGGCACTCAATTATTGGGTCCTTTATATTTGTCAGGACCTTAGTTCCCTCTTAGTTCCCTTCCAGTTCCATCTAGTTCCAACCCCCTCGCCATGAGAAGGGATACCTCCCACTAAGGCTGCACACTTATTTTCTGAATTTTGATACAGAATTAAAACCTCATAGCAATGATCTTATAATGTACTGTAGTAAATTCTGACACTTCCGTTGTGAGACCAAACTGAAATTTAACTGGTAGGAAAAATGTTGGGAGACAAAAATATGCTGCAAAAAAGAGACCAAAGCAACTGATAGAGAGAGAGAAATCAGTAAAGTTGTGCAAACAGGGATAAACAAAAGCTTCAATCAGAGTGGCTTTGAATTTTGTTTCTTCAAGTCTGAAACCAATAATATGGAGGTTCCACAGTGGGTAAGTGAGAATGAAACAGAGAGAGATTAAAAGGTAAATAAAAAAATGCAGTGAAACAAAACTGTGATTTTTTTTTTATTTTTTAGTACTGCATTTTCCCCTCATTCCTTTAAATAGTCATTAAATAAACTTTGGCTTGACAGAAAATTCAGGGCTCTTTAAAGACTCCTAATATAATCTGATATGTAGCTCTATATTATCTACTTCAAAAAGGGATTTTCCTGAGAAGTGTCTTGTCAGAGTCAAGAGGGACAAATCACAGTGAGTAATTTATTCAGCACATTTTGTCTTGTTTTCTACTCCCAGACTGTCCAGGAGGCAATTGTGATTCCTTTGAATATATTTGAGTTTACTCACAAAAGGCTCTAAGGGAATTATTTTTAGGTTGGATTCATGACTGAATATGATCCCTGCTACTCGATCTCTGTTGGTCAGTTATTATTATAGTTGGGCAACTATTCACAGTTGAACTAGACACAACTTATTTTAAAAATGCAGTCTCCTTCCTGTTTGCCAGTTATCCCCAATGAAATCAGGATTTTTTGGGGCTGTTTATGTTTCACCAGATACGACTTTCTAATATGTATTTGGTATTCGATTTTTCTCATCTGAGCAGTGCTGCACTGTATCATCTTCCTGGCCAGATGATGAAAATCACATATAGCCTGTTTAAATTCATGAGCTATCAGCCAATGTTCATAAATGTTCAATTAATCTGCTGTTCAGACAACAAAGAGGAGGCCACTTTGGTGCAAATGCTCCTGCAAGCATTTACTGACCACTTTCCATCAACCTCTTGTGAACAACCCTATGAATATAATTCATTTATTGACATGGTTTCCACCATTGCCATGAAAGGAGTGTTGGATAACAACTGGTGAATCAAAAAGTTTTGCACACAAATGGCTCTGGTCTTTACTGGGCCATGCCATTTTGATATGATATGTAGCTGTGGTTGCCCATATAGAGTGAGATGTTGCTCCTATTCCCTGGCCAGTCAGTAGGGGCTTTATCTTATTTGGGAAGTGCAGGGGAAGGTTTCTACCTGCAGACATTGGAGTCCTCCCCAGCTCTACTCCAGGACCTTCTTGTGCCAAGTGAAAGCCTCTCATGGGGTCCTTAATCCCTTCTCAGCGATACCTGAGGATCAGGCACCGTGCTGGGAGAAGATCAGTCTGAGTTGTGAGAAGATCAGTGTCAGCTCCATTGCTTTCATGTGGCTTCAAGTGAGGATGGTGAAAGCTTTTTGTCTCCTTAAAAAGCTCTCAGCTTTTCTGCTATTCCCATTTGTCCAAGCCATTTCAGAAGTAAGTATCTTCCCTGAAATACCTTTTACTATATTTCTGAAAAATGGTGGGACACATTTGGAAAAAGCCTCTGCAGCTGACAGAGTAGCAGTAAAACTGGCAGGAATAGATATTCCAGCTGGGCAGTGCTCAGAACATCAAGGACAAAGTTCTCTGTTGAAAGGAACAAGTGGATGCTTGTAAAAAAGAGGCAGATTCATAGAAATATAAAATCACTGCATACTTTATACTGGGTGTCAGCTCTCTTCAGATGCTGCTTGTCATCTCTAGGAGACCCAAAGCTTTCACCCTCAGGTGACACTGCAGCTGATGTCATTCTGCCCATGTGCAGAGAAGCCATGGATGGCCCCACCTGACATGGCATTACTGGTATTTCCAGAGAGGATTCTCATGCACCTTGTCCACATTGGACAAACTTGACCCCGTTACTCGGGTGACTACAAATCAGTATCTTGCTGCTGAAGAGAAGCAGGTGGCTTATCCTCCCATGGGAAAGCAGAGACAAAACACTGCTTGCTGGAGTGGTTTAGGAGAGAAGTTCTCCAAGTGTCATCATTTATGGAAGTTCTGATTTCAGAAGTATATTGAGAGGTTGTATCTGCCAAACCCTCATGAGAATGGGTCCATGCTATTACTTGCAATGGAGCAGTACCCAAGGATGTGTTCACACCGCGTATCTTCATCAGCAGGTGAGACAGGATGAGTGATGGTGGCCAGTGTATCCACCCACAGCATCACGAACTGAGCCTTGAAACCAGGTGAACAAATATGAATATGTTCAAGAAAAACATATATTCATATTTGCCTGTGTCTTCTATTTACGCAGAAACTCAGCTGCTCAGTCAAATGATATAAATGAAACAATGCCTCATTTATTAGTGTGGTTGTTTGTAAAAAGAGTAAATTTCATGTGAAATTCAAACAGCACTTAATGATAAGTTCAGTAAACTTAAAGCAGACTTTCATTTGCATATGTTTCCCCCAGGTGCCCATACTTTATATAGGCTACAGCCACAACAGATTTGTTAAGATACTTGACTTAGTCTCTATTAATATCCTTATCATCTTTGCAGACATAGCTTGGTTTTCTATCTCTTTTGTAAGTGCTGTAACATCTTTACGTCTGTCATACATCTTTCCACCTGGTAATTAGTGAGTAAAAATGAGAGAGTTTCACCTTGCTGTCCTCTGAAAAAATTCACAAATTCCATGGTAGCTCAGCTTTACAAACCACGTAACATAAACTCAGCATTTCTAACAAACACTGTTATTTCTCAAAGAAAAATGTTCTTAGTAGAACAAAAAGAACTCCCAAAACCAAAAAACAAACCCAAAACCCCCACCGCCCCCCCAAAAAACCCAAACAAAAAGCCCCAACCACAAAAAATTAAACAAACAAACAAACAAATGCTGCCCACTCAAAACTTACTCCAGAAAGTCAAGCAGAACAATAAGCCAAATGATATTTGGCTATAATTTTGATAGAGCAGGTGCCTTGCCACAATGGCAGAACTTTTTAATTGCTTCTGTTGAAATAGTACTTCTGTTGAAGAGTTAGGTCAGTTTAAGTAAGTGGGAGTATTATCATTTTAGAGGCTAAACTGCACTTACTGACAAGCAATGCTTACTCTAGCCTAGTGCACATGAACACAGCACCCTGAACATGAGGGTGAGTGGCAGGCTCTTCAGGATGGAAACTCCAGAGGAAACTTTCTGGTGAAAGCACAGATGCTGCCCTTCCAAGGATGCTCCTGTTTTGATGAAACTCTTGTTTTGTTACAAAAGTTTAGTTATTCAAATGCTCCAAGCTGGAACTGAAGTTTCAACCTATGCCTTGGCTGGCAAAGATGACCTTAGGTGCTGGTGGGGTGTCCTGTGTGGTCAGCTGTGATGCCCCAGCTTTGTGACCTGGTCCTGAGCTCTCCCTGGGACTGCCAATGGACAGGGGCTGAGGAATGTCCATTTGTGCTCCTGGCTGATCTGTAATACTGTAATTGCACCCAGGCATTATAATGAAAGACTTGAATCCAGCTAAATCTTTGTCAAAATATGAATTAGTACTTCTGACTGAATTCTTTTAACTTTTGTCCCAATGTCCCCTGTGTCCTTCTTCCCTGGTCCCCATGGCACAGAGCAATGAGCTGGAGTCATGGGCTGAGAGATGGGGTCAGGTAGTCAGTTTCCCCAGGTGTTGGTTCCCAAGCCAGTCCCTCCAGCTTGTGAGTACCCTGTTAGTCCCAAAGTGCCCCAAGCTACTGCGATACCCAAATTATTCACTGGAACACTTTGCCTTGAGGGGACCACAAGCTCTATTTCTTTAATGATTTTAATGGTCAGAATAGTGCCAGGTCAAGCCATTTAATTGTGTATTTAATTAGTCATCTGTATGCATGAAACTTAAAGGTGTTCAGCTGTGCTGTTTTATAGGGATTAACTAAGTGGGCAGTAAATCATCTGTGTCAGCAATAAAAGTCTTTATAGCAGTACTCTTTTTTTAAACTATTATTGCTGCTATGTTTGTACTGGTAGAGGCATAAGAATAGTCCTGCTCTAAGAGATGGGAGAAACACAGTTTGAAATTTTGTCTGACATGACCTAAAAACAACAGTGGGCAACCCAAAAGAAGTTGAAATGTGAAGCTCATAACCAGATGACCCAAAAAGTTGTTGCCAGCTGCAGGCTTGTGGTGTAACAGAAAATAAATATGCAAGCAACTGGGCCCTGTGAAAACTCATAATTTAAAGAAGAGCAGGGCAAGGAATATAATCTAAACTGCTAGGTAATAGTTCTCTGTCTTGAATAAATGTTAAGAGTGTTTGGCTGCTAATGGTTCACAAGTTTGCACTGGCAAAATATTTCCTGGAGTCAGTGAAGTCAGCTTCCCAATTTTGCTTGTTCTCTGAGTGAACAAACTATTTTCTATGTAAGTGCCATTGAAATGCTGCACAGAATTATGTGACCAGGGACCATGATCTGCATAGATAAAATGTGTGTTTTAAAGCAGAGAACATTTTTTTGCACCTACATCACATGGATAGTCCCTCCTAAACAGAACCAATGTGCTCATTATTATTTGTGCCCCAGTGTTTTCCACGCTGTATTTCACAATAAATCTTTCAGGAGAACACTGGCAGTTTGTATGGACCACTGACCTGTGAAACAGAGGAAAATAGGTATTGTTAAAAGTCTTGGCTTTCTTGCTTGGAGATCATGTGGTAGAGCCAGGTAACTTTTGAAGTGGTGCACAGGGAGTTGCATGAGCAGTAAATGCTGCAATAACAACGCAACTGACCTGAGCGTGTAAGCCTCTTTGCACTGCTGGGCATGTTCAGCCTGACAAATAACATCACGCGACTGCCATTCCCATCGTGTTGTTGTTCCCACATGACCCAGATGGGCAGCCAAAGGCCCTCCATATGTGTGGTTTGCTCTCAGAGAAAACAGGCAATGAGGTCTGGTGTTGCTGCATGACTGCTGTTTACCACAATCCTGCCACCCTCGGCTCAGGTGGAAGCAAACAGGATGAGTGATCCTTTTCATTCACAACTTTCAAGCAGTTCTCGAGCTCTAAACTTCTCCTTTGTCTTTCATTCAGATTGAGTGCTTCCTTGCTGCCTTCTCTCTTGTTTTTCTGCTGTTACTACTACGGACACCCAGACACATGTATCTGCAATGTAGCCCAAAGCTATGTAGTTTAGCTTCTGTTCAGGCATAACTTCCCAGGTGCCCTTCAAGGATGCTGAGCCTCTGGGAGGTGCCCACAGGGAGTGAGGGCTGTGAGCGGGGTGAAGATCTGCACAGAGGTGCTGAAAATCACTTCTGTCTTCCTTAACTGCTGAGGGCTTACAATGACTGCCTGCTCTGGCAGTAGGGATGGGACCTGGACCTGTGCTGTTGTGGGAGATGGATGTATCCAGATCTTGCACAGGTCTGATGAGAAGCTAAATGGGGGACATTTTTTCTGCCCTTTAGTTATAAACTCTCAAAAAAAATTCATCTATAGCTAGGATAGAACACTTGATAAATTCAAGTCATGTTCAGCAAACAGTTGTATTCAAATGTCTAATCCTGACCATGGAGAAAGAATTTTTGAAAGTATGATTTTTTTTATTCTTTATTAAAAAAGGAAAACAGGAGTTTCAAGCATTCCATTTTGAACCAAAAAATATGTTTGATTGAACAAACCATTTTTTTTTGTCCTGAAATAAATGAAAACATTAATTGGAGCACAAATCACTTCCCACCAGCCCCAGATAAGCACCTCAGCAAGGTAGGCGTCTACCTGTGAGTGACACCTTCTTCCCCTGCTCTTCCGCTCTCCATCTTCCTTTCTGGTTCTGTTCCCACAATTTTCCCCTTCTTCTCAGTTGAACCATTTCCCCCTGTGTTTGCTCTTCCTCCCCATTAAAAATTAATCAGCTGAATAAATCTGCTGTTCTTCCAAGAGGAGGGCTGCCCTTTCCCTCCCCATTCTGCAGTCACCTGGCTCCTCTGGCTCAGAGGGTCTCACTGGTTGTGGGAGAAGGGACTTGAGGCCCCATAGCTGTTGGCCAGGAGGAACACACTGGCCTTTACTTCACTGTTGCAAGCCTTCTCGGATAGGAAAATGCTCTTTGACAGATTTATGGACATGCTGCTCCTCTGCTGTCTTCCAGACACAGATTCAGACACTTGCTGTACCCTTCTTCCCTGACCAGACAGATGATTCCTTTGGATTTGTCAACCTCTTTCCTCTGCTCAATGCTGAGTGAGCTCTTTTGTCTTCTGCACAACCGCACAGGATCAAACCAGAAAGGATAAGAGTTTTCCACTTCCCCCAAAGCCCTTGGAAGCCCTTGCTGGCTTTCTCTGTGCTTGCTTGCTGCCAGCCCCCGCAGAGCTCTGTTTGCTCTTCCTGAGACTGCAATTACCAGCACTCCCCTTGGCAGCTCTCCTGCCCTGTTACATTCCTTTTTGTTATGCTAATAGACTTATAACCAACTCCAGCTTCTGAGACTGTAATACACCCCTTTTGATTCTCTAATCTACTTCTCTCCATGCATTACAGCAGAGAGCAGTTTGCCAAGGGCCCGGCAAAACGTGTTTAGCTCTCTGATTCTGGTTGTTCCTATTAGATCCTGGCATGCTTCTGAGATTTGTCACTTCCACACAAATCACGCTCCTAATCCTGGGGTTTAGCAAAGTTTGGATGGATTTGGATTCTACTACCTCTTTTTTTTTTTTTTAGGGGAGATGAAAATGCTTTTTGATGAAAGATCTCTGGATGGAAAGTCTCTGTGCTAAGTATGAGCATAAGAAAAATCTACTTTCGGCCCAACATTTTATTTTTTTTTTAGTTTAAGTGTAGGTGCTTATGTCAAGATGGCAGTGTGAGCACACAGGGCTCTGAACTTGTACTCAATACCTTAGTGGGGGATGATGTGATTTATGGTTGCTGTAGTGGCATGTACAAACATAGACTTAACTTAGATCCTGCATTCCGCAGTATGTCCCTCACAGAGCTGATTGCTCAAATTACATTCCCTGGGAATTGTGCTTCCTGGTGGAAACCTTTTGAAGTGTTCAAATCTTATGGGACTGTCTCCCCTCAGAACAAAATTAGTATTTTCATAAGTCTTAAACAAGACTATATGATAAAAATATTGAAAACTGATTTTATAGCCATATTCCTCTCTCATTGCTAAGGTGTCCTCTGAAGTACCAGTCTTTAGCACCTGTACACTGTACTGTTTCATGACTGCTTCTTTTTTTTTAAATTTATTTTTTGCCTCACTGATGCAGGAGTAGTGCTTGGACTTAGGTCACTGTATCTAAAGATCATATATCAGCCAGTTGACTTGTCTTGGTTTGGAAAGACAGGTGTCTGCCAGGGAAAGTTCCCTGGAAGAAGCCTCCCTTGGAATGGAGAATGTAAACCCCCTCCCTCCAAATTATTATAATTTTGAATTTAAGGGGCTTTCAGGCAAAGATATGGGAATAAGAATAACAGTTCTTTGCTAGGAATTATTAAAAAATAAAAATGTAGTAATACAAAAAAAGCAAACAAACAAGAAGGAAAACATTGACAGAGTCAGAATACAACCTGACACCCTGTTGGTCAGGAGGACAGTTAAGTCCTCCTGGAGTGGCAGATGTGGTTCTGTTGGAGCAGAGGTGATCCTATAGAAGGAGGTAGTTTTTTCTGAAGGTCCAGCAGTGGCGAGATGGGTCCAGTCTTCCTCTGGGAATCTAGTGAAAACAGGCTGTCCTGGTGTTCTGAATCTCAGATTTTATCCAGGTAGCAATACTTGGCTCCTCTCACTGGGTGGAGCATCTCACAATGGGATGATGAAATGTGTCATGTCCTTGGTGAGCCTCAGTGGCCCATTAACAGAAGAAATCCCCCTGGAGGGAGGTCTGGTAGTAGAAGAGATAATGAAACCCTGCCCCACCTGGTTTTAACAGCTGGCCCATTATCAGTAGGCACCCACCCCCTCCCGCCTGGAGTTATGAAGAATGGGTCATAGAAGAGATCAAGAAAACACCTCCCCAACCAGTTTCAACAGATGGCAGTAGAATACATACTTTTGGTTACATCTTGCATTGCAACCCAAGACATGACTATGTGAAATTTGGACTGCAATATTATATGACAATTGCTGATAGGGCTATGGTTTGATCCACACTGAGAAACCATTTGGGGGATGAAGAAGGAAAAGACTGCTATGAAATGTCTAACCATGAAAGGATGGACATAAAAAATCATACATACATATATACATATATATGTGTGTGCATGTGTATATATATATAAATCACTTTTTTTTTGTCAGAAATTGAGGGTCAGGTCTGTGGTGGCTGGTATAAACAGCTGCACACCAGAGCACCACATGTGAACACATGGGAGGGAGGTGGGATAGTGTTTAGTAGCATGAGCAGGATGAAATGGCTTGGCTGGTATGGGATTTCTTCTTAGAGACAGACTGCTGCTGCCTCTGCACAGATTGCCGGGCTTTCCCTAGGGTTAATTTGTTTGTTTAACCTCTCTCACAGTAAATAAGACTTGGAAGAGCTTCACACAAGCTTTGACTTCACATAAAACGTGACACCTTTCAGTGTGCCACGGTAGAGCAGATAAACAGCCAAAGCTGAAGAGCCCTTCCACAGAGCAGCTCTTTCCAGACACCTCTCAGGATATGAGCACCAATGTTGAGCTTATCCAGCTCTCAAGGGAACATGATATTTTTGTCTGTAGGAAATCCTCTTTGTTTCTGTCTAAAACAAAAATGCGGGCAGTGCTGCCTTCCGAAAACTGCAGCAAGAAGCTGCTTTCACTGCCTTCCCACTTTCCTGTTGCTCCCCAGTTAAATTTCACGTGGATTTCATTTATTGTTCTTGATAGCTTAGCAAGAAATTATTACTGGAAGGGAATTAACTGCATGTCATGTTTGGAAATCTGTTTTGTTTTTGTTGCTGTGTTGATCCTAGCTTGCCTCTGAGAAGACAGCTGATCCCTGCTCCTGTCCTTGACATCGAGGAGGTCTGCTTTCTGCCAACTGCTACAGCACTTCATTCAGCCAGGGGAAAAAAATGGAGCCTGACAGACTATTGGCAGGACATGACTTTCTTACTAGGCAACCTATCCCCACTGTTTACTGGGGACACAGCAACCAAAATTTTGTAATAATAATGAGAAAGATCACTACAAAAAAAGCCAGCAAAAATGGCAGTAAAAGGTTCAATATGTGATCAGAAGTAGAAGTAATTACTGTGGTTACTGTGCCCCAGGCCTCAGTAACCCCCTAAGAAGTATTCAAGAATTAGTGTAATGAGGCAGGGAGTTAAGTTAAATTTGAGAAAAACTCCTTTGAGCAGTGGAGAACCTTTTGCCAGAGTAGTCCTGCCACACCATGCAAATCAGGTGTCCAAAACTGGAGGGCACTGCCAGGCCCTCAGTTTTCCAGCTCTGCTTCTCACTTCTACAGGGATGAAACTGGGACAGTGCACAAGGTGTTGAGATTCCAGCTTCTCTCTGCCCTGCACTGTGGGCCCCTTGCTCTCCACAGCCCTGGTTTGTTTCTCTGACAATGAAATTCTCTGTGGCAGTTGTCCTCCTGATTTGTGCATGGAATCAATTCCTTCAGAGGGCAAGAGCAAGGTGTCCCTGTGCACAGGATGGACACCATCACCATACTCATTGTTGGACCACTCCCAGTTGGTGTTCAGCTCTTGGTTACACCACACCCTGCATTTTATGCCAAAGGCAGCCTGTGCTGCAGGTGGGGCTTAGGTTTGTAGCAGCCATCTCCTTTTGAAAATAAGAGCATCAGCAATTCCAAAATTTTAAGACATGGTAGTTGCAGTGGGCAGGGGAATCCAACTCAGAATATTCCAAAAGCTTACAGCACCAGGGAAAGGTAAACCATGCTTTGCTTGATCTTCTGAGGAGCCTGACCTCTGCTTGGCCTGATGTGAAGCAGCCATGACCACGAGCTGCTTCCAGCACAAATGAGGGGTGATTAGAGCAGTACACAGCCCCCTCCTGTAGTTTTTTTAAACTCTCTTGGAGGCTGGGTGGAGGGAGGGAGTGGAGAGGGAGGAAAGTGCACCAGGAACTTTCCTGGTGAAAGGACTTAGAGAATAGAGATTCCTTTTATTTCTCTGTCAGGAAAAACACACAGTCATAATCACATAAAATTCTGCACTTTAGATGCTTCATTTGCAATAGAGCATCTCTTCAAGGAAGACAAAAATTGAGAATATGGCATAAGCCATGATGACCTCATGAGTCATTATAACTAAGGAATAGTCCTAATTCCCTTCTGTGATAAATCATGAATTGATATTCCGTTTATGTTTTTAAGAACATGCAGCGTGGCTACATCTTTGGGGCCATGCAATGATTGTTGTATGGATGGTAATTGTGTTGCATTTCTGCACTTCATTTGGGGAGCAGCCAAACTTCCCTTCCCCTCTGTCCCTCCCCAGCCCCCTGCCCCGTGCCTTGGGTGCTGATACAGAGCAGCCAAGCACCGTGTCCTGACCGTGGCTGCAGCCACCTGTGGTTTGGAGAGCTGGAACCATAAAGTGCCTACACTGAGCTGGGTAGAGTCACTGTGAGGGAAGGAGCTGGAGGATGTGGCAGCTCTCCATGCTGGAGAGTGTCCATTTGCTGCAGGGGTGTCCCCAGAGCAGCAGGAGCCCTTCCCGTGGCCCCTGCAGGCTCCGGCTGGACGAGGCGATGCTGGCAGGGGATTTGCAGGAGCTGACTGAGCTCAGGTGCACGACAGCTCTGCTGGGCCAGCAGGACCTGCCTGGTGTTCCTTGCAGGCTCTGCACTCACAGGGGCTCTCTGGAAGCCACCCAAGCAACTCCTGTTCCTGCCACCAGGCCAGTGCTGGCTGGGCCTGGCTGTTTGCAGCCCTGTGTTAGTGCTCCCGTGCCCATAAACCCAGGTGGCAGGTCAGCAGCAATGTGGCTTAACTGGCCAGCAAGATCTTCTCATCAGAGTGTGAGAGCTGTGTGCCCTTCCTGCTGAGCCTGCCTGCAGCAGGCAGGCTGGGGGAACACACTCTCCCTGGGCACGAGGGCTGGCCAGCTCAGAGCAAGGACAGCCCTGCCCTTCCTTTGGCTGTAGGACAGGACAGGCACAGATGCTGTGTGAGCACCCAAAGAGAGGCACTGAGCAGGATTGCATTGCCCAGCACATCATCCCAGTGCAGAGGAAGGCCCAGTTAAACCAGACACAGAGTGCAGACCCAGAGGAGGATGCAGCTGGAGACACCACAGGGACTGGTAGGAGTGCCGGGGTGGCACCACTGGTCTGTGCAGCTGCAGGAGCTGCAGAATGGGCCAAAGAGCTCCATTTTCTCTTTAGCCTCACAAAGGAAAGCTTCAGTAAAGATTTAAAGAATAAAAAATGAGGTTTGGGTATAACTTCTTATCAGTCTGAATGGGGCTCTGAGCAATGTGGTCTAGTGAAAAGTGTCTCTGCTCATGGTAGCAGCTGGAACTACATGGATCTTTAATGTCCTTTCCAATGCAAAACTTTCTGTTTTTCAGTTTATGGGGTGTTCCTGCCAAGATTAGGTGCAGCAGGTGAGAAAGCATGGGAAGGCCTCTTTGAACCCTTGCAAGACAGACAATTAAGTTAAACATCACAGACACCTTAGTGATTAATGCACCTGTGCTAAATAGGTATTGATGAGACTTGGAAGAAGGATAAAACTATTCCTTCCTAAACTGCTCTCTCAGGATTATGCAATAGGAACTACATTAATCCTTACAATTGGTACAAACTTCCTGCTGCCAGTGCCAGCTCTTGCAGAATGCCACAGGCTTCCTTATAACCCTTCAAAGTGATATTAAACAGGAGTCTGTGTGAAAGTGCCTAAGAAAGCTTGGTTTTTATCCTCTGAATTGCAAGTGATTACATGGGCAATATTACAACAAGAGAGAAGACCCAGGCACACCAGAACTTGAATGCTGAAGCAAATTAATACAGGCATTGCTACAGTCAAGTCATGCACTGACCATACTGAGTCGGGAACTTCTTGCAAGTGTCTAATGAATAAGTGGGACAAACTCAGTTTTCAGCCTTTACTCAGACTAACATTTGTCATTTAAAGATTCTAGTGACTTCTCTTGAGCACTTCTAGATGGAACTTAGACAAATAAAGTGCTGATGTAGCCAACTAGTGAAATACAGTCTCAATTTACTTGTGGGTTAAAATCAGTGCAATCATTAACCAGTTTGAAATGTTTTGCTGAGTTGGGATCTAAGACTTTATAAGAAGATGAATGCAGATTGAATTCCAATTGCATTTTGTGTGAACTTGATAAGGCTTGGAAAAGTAGCTTTTCTAGTTGACATAAGTGTGCACAGTCTTGTGGAATAAAAGTAATGCTTGGAATATCTGTGTAAGTCACTCCTTGTTATTTGGAAGGCATACTTTAATGTGCTTTCTTTCAGTAATGTACGCAGCCACTGGCAGGATGAAATCTGGGAAAGTGCTGAGCAGAGCACAACAACAGCACCCAATAATTCAGGAAAGAAAATAAAGTCGACAAACTGGAGAGAACTCTAAGCATTTTCTGAATATAATAGTCAAGATACGGATTTTTTTCCGGACAGTTTGATTAATGTCTCTTGCTCTCACATAGGGTGCCATGGGACCTTTTAAAGAGCACTTTCTTTTACAGATCCTCTAACAGCATAGCTCTTCCTAATCATCTGCTGGAGTAGGATTTCAGTATTGACTTGGAAAAATATTATGTACTAAATCACTTTTCTAGAAGAACTGGCTTTTGTTTTGATGGTCTTCTATTCAAATAATGGCACAGGCCAACATTTTATGACAATAGCCTGATTTTTTTTTTTTCTCTTTTCAGTTTTATTCCTAATGTAATTGTAGTTTTGCTATCAAAGTAGATTAATTTGCACTCCTGGCTCACTGGTAGAGGCATTCCATTACACCACACATGACATTCTGTGTGTGTCTGGGGGAAAGCACACATAAGGGTGTGCACAGCTGAGCTATTAAAGAATTGTCCCACTTGCCTGTTTATGATTTTAGTGAAAAATATGCCATCTTTAATTTGCTCTTGATTTCTCTCTCAAGCTGTTGTGCAAGCTCAGATACCAGCTGCTTGTGATCTAAAGGCCCCTGTTCCCATTTTCTATCTTTCTGTGGACACCAGTATGTTTCTCATCCTGCTGACACGCTGCCTCATGCTCAAACTGTGTGCAGCAAGGAGGCTGTGGGTAGAGGAGGCTGAACACAGGGACACTGCCAGAAACAGAAATCTCCAGTAGCATATGGCCTCAGCACCGGTGGGCAGGATCAGTAGCAGTTAGTGCTGCAGCTGCCACCTTATAACTGGATATTCTTCTGCAACAACTCTCCATTTCAGTAAATGATTAGAGTATTAAAGTCTGTGGAAGCCAGCAACAAAATTGCTCTATATACAATATACCCAAAATAGGCCATATGAGGCTTCAGATTTTAATTCTGTGTCTTTTATTCTCTATTCTGATTGGACAGGAGAAATCTGATTTCTCCTTTTCCTGATTTTGGATACTTATGTACCTCTTTTCTAGGGGATTAACCCCATTCTCCATCTGGAGGCCTGGGATTGCACCATATTTTCTTTGCTTTTACAATCAGCTGGAAAATCTCCAGCCCCGAATGGGGCTGTGTCCTTGGCTTTGACATTTGGTTTCTAGTCTCCACTAATAATCAGGGTTAATTCCTTTGCTTGTCACGATGATTTGTGGGTTTTGAATCGCCCTAATTTGTAGAATGATTCTGTCTCTACATCAGCCCCCACTTCTGTGTCTGGCACTCCAGTAGCATCTCACTTTGGGTTGGGAATGTGAGAAGTACATTCTAGAAAAGGTACCTCTTCAATTTGCTTTTATCTCCTATGGGGAGGATGAGAACATGCAATATATAATTAAACATGTTAGCTGGTTTATGTTTCCTATTCATCCACAGTTCACCCTCTGTCATTATCATCCTGAAATTAGACTTTGACTTTTCAAGTGAAAACAGAGGGATATGCTGACATATACCATCTTTTACTGTGAATCATAGAATGGTTTTAGTTGGAAGGGCTCTTAAAGACCATCTAGTTTCAACCCCCCTGCCATGGGGAGGGACACCTTCCACTAGACCAGGTTGCTCAAAGCCCCATCCAACCTGCCCTGGAACTCTTTCAGGAATGGAGCTTTTCTCAGCAATATGTTCCAGTACCTCATCACCCTCACAATAGAGATTTTAATATCTAATCTAAACCTATTCTTGTTCAGTTTGAAGCTATTGCCCCCTGTCCTATCACTATATGCCCTTTCAAGAAGTCCCTCTCCAGCTCTTTTGTAGGCTCCCTTCACGAATTAGAAAATGCTGTAAGTTCTCCCTGGAGCCTTCTCCTCTCCAGCCTAAACAGTCCTAACTTGCCCAGCCTGTCCTCACAGGAGAGGTGCTCCATCTCTCTTCTTGTGGCCCTTCTCTGGACTCTCTCTGACAGGTCCACATCGTTCTTGTGCTGCCCGGAGCCCCCACAGCTGCCCTGCAGATTCTGGGCAAAATTTGTATGATCAAGCAGCAACCCGAAGTTTCACTAAATCTTAAACTGCGATTTTCCCCTCAACTGTCCTTCATGTTTACAAACAAACAGACATCCCAGTACAGCAGTTACTTTGGAATGGAGCAGACATTGCCACATTAGACATAAAGGAGAAATCAAAAGGTTAAAGATATGGGTTTTAGAGAGCCAGAGATATTAGGTAAATAATAGCTACAAATCACTTCAGTCTCTTAAGAAGCAAGAGAGACTGTGTTGCCCTTGCCAAGATGACCATTTAAGAAGCATAGCAAAACAAAAGAGGGAGCTGCATCAGGATAAACTGAGGAAAACAATATGGAAAGACATCTTTTAGGCCTCTTTTGCAGGAGATGAGATGACTGATACCAGCTGATGTGTCCCAGAGCTACTTGAAAAATGCCGTGGATGGTAGACCCCTTAGAGGCTTCTGCTTCCAAGGAGGACAGACATTACTCACTCAGCAACCCTAAAATAAATGAAATAGATGATAGACTTAAAGCAAGACGTAATGCTCATAATAACTTGTGTTACTTTGTAAGAAGACTCCAGAACAGCTGTAAATTATTTTTAAAACCTTTTATTCTGACAGCACCCTCTCAGGCTATGTTCTTATAAATGAGGATAGGTGCATGCATGGCTTTCTGTAGAGGAGAGGGCAAACTGAGGTGGTGAGGTACAGCAGGCAATCCTGTGGATTGGGATATTTTATCTACAGAGAAATTACCAAAAATTCACTTGCACTGTGCTCTGTGCACCTGAGCGAGTGCTTCAAAAGCAGTTGAGGCTTGCTAGAATAGACAATCATAAAAATAACTGTTTGCTTAGATTCTCAGTGACCTTTTGGTAAGATCCTGGAAGAGGGTACATGGAAGCAAATCACTGACCACAGGACAAAGTGCAGTCTTTTGCCATTTAATATCTGGGTAAGCAATGGGAAAAGAAAAGATCCTGGGCTGGATACTATTCATAGTGAAATATTTCAGCTGAGGGATGATACAGAGAGGTATGGATATTTAGAGTTCAGAAATTTAATGTACTTATGGTGAAAAAGGGGTGCCTCTTTTAGTATTTCTTACATATGTGAGAAGTTATATACTTCCCTGAAGATGGTAGATACCATACCTAAGGATGAAGTGAGAGAAGAGTGCAACTCCATCCAAGTTAAATGACAATTGATCTAGTTGGTGGTACCCATGGAATCAAGAGAGTGTCAAAAGGAAGAAAAAGGCCAAGGAATGGTACATTTTTTGACCAGTTTTGGACAGCAAAAGGCTTAGAGAGATGAGTGGGGAAGTGCCCCACAGCAATGGGGAAAGTAGGACATTTGTCAGTACTTCATAAGAAAAGTCATACTGTGCTAGACAAAGTCTTGAATAAAATGTCAATTTTGCTTCCTCTTAGAAGCAATCTGCAGCATCTAGAATTGAGGTTAAGCATTTGGACTAATCACTTTGCAATATCCTACTGAGCTGGGAGAATTAAATTGGTGACCTGGGGAAGCTGGCTGGGAACATTAGTTTGTTTTAAACACTAGCAATACCGTGCTACAATATTTTTCCCCCTTCTCTTTTACCTCTTAATCTCAGGTTTCCAATTTGTACTGGTCTGGGACAGCCTGCCAGCAAGAACATGGAGGAAAAGTTTCTTTATGAAAGGGTTTGCATAGTGCCATTGTCTCTGGTGGACCATATTCTGCAAGATAGAATGGTTTTTCCCAGTCTTTGCTCCTACATGAAACACTCTAGAAATAAAGTTTTTGGTAAACTGGGCACTGTATAAAAATTTCTAGTTTAAATGGGAAAGAGTAAAACAGATTTGCTCCCTTGTGTCCACAGCCTAGGGCAGAGCAGTGGCTGAGCACTAAACACATTTTACTTGAAGGCAGGGAACTGACCAAACAAGGAATTATTAGTGCTTTTGAAATGTTTAATAGCAAGATTTACATGTGCTTTCTACAAAGTTTAATTGGGAGAAGGGACAAATTAATGCCTTGCCATAGATTAATTCAGCAAGTCCCATCATGGTTTAAATATGCAAGGATATTTGGGAAAAGACAAAAAAAAAAAAATCCCCAACTGTCAAGCCAGAGGTTTGAAGTAAAAGGGCTGCTCTGTCAAAAGGCAAAAATCTCACTTTTTTTTTTTTTTTTTTCCTCTGATTGTTCACAGGGGTTTTATGTGATTGTTCATTTGGGCATTCAATAAATAACAGAGCACCTCCTCACACAGTGCACAACATTGCCTGGGAGCCAAAAAACTTTCCCAACAGGCAAGGGCGGTCAGCAGAGCTGTGGCAGTTGGTAAATTGTCATATGTCTCTTTGGTCAGACATCCCTTTCCTTTGGCAACACAATTGAACAGACCAGAGCTGGTCCCTAGAGATGCAGACTCTCCTCTCCTCTCCTCTCCTCTCCTCTCCTCTCCTCTCCTCTCCTCTCCTCTCCTCTCCTCTCCTCTCCTCTCCTCTCCTCTCCTCTCCTCTCCTCTCCTCTCCTCTCCTCTCCTCTCCTCTCCTCTCCTCTCCTCTCCTCTCCTCTCCTCTCCTCTCCTCTCCTCTCCTCTCCTCTCCTCTCCTCTCCTCTCCTCTCCTCTCCTCTCCTCTCCTCTCCTCTCCTCTCCTCTCCTCTCCTCTCCTCTCCTCTCCTCTCCTCTCTTCTCTTCTCCTCTCCTCTCCTCTTCTTACAGAGAAACATTTTAATTCCATAATCAATAGATCAAAATGGAGTGGTCTCTGGGTAAATGGCTATGGATGAGCTAGGCCACTTAACTGTTTAAAGCACAAGTTATCCAGAAGTGCTCCAGTTTTCTTTTGAGCAATGGCAGGTAACTAAGGTATTGTTAGAAGAAATAATACCACGCTTTGGAGTTCTGGCCACAATATCCTCAGACAGAGGACCACACTTAATTTCAAAGGTTGTGCACCTTGGCACAGGTTGGGAACTCCAAATTCCATACCAACCTCAGTAAAGAAGCCAAGTGGAGAAAGTGAACCATTTAATCAAGCAATAAATTCTGAGATTGGGTCAAGAGGTTAACTCACCCTGGCCCCAATCCCTCCCACTAACCAAACCTAAGAAAAACCTACCCCCTTTGAAATGCTGTATGAAACTGGCTTTTCTAAAGCAGAAGAGAACATTTGCCTGAAGTTCAGGCTGGTTTTGAGTGTAAAAATTCAGTTTATTTTCCATTCCAAATTCTGGTTGGTGGTACTCCAAGCCTTCGTGTTGTTCTAGATCCTGAGCTAACTGTTTTACCACTTAATGAATTAAGCTCCCCAAACATCTTGAGAAAAACCTCAGAACTGTTAGATTTACTGTTTTCCTTTGTCATCAGGTATTTGGTATTTTCTGTTGTATAAACCAGAGTTTTAAGTTCCTGGCACCAGCAGGAACTTAAAAACAGACAGAAAACAGCAAGAGCCCTGTTAAAGACCTATTGTTTCTGAGACTCTCTCTTTATTTTCAGGTCCTTGGATATATGATGGAGGCCCAAAGGTTGATTTTTCCAGATTTGCCCAGGGCCAGCTGATATGAGAAGGCTGCTTAAGCAGTGCTATAACATTTACTCTTGTTCCTCACTAGCACTTAATACCACAGATTATAAATAGTGTTTTGCCCTGCGATCAGCCTGACATACAGCTGGGAACTCCCCAGGAGCTTATAGTTAAGATCTCTAAAAACCTCTGCTACAGAAAACTGAAATTACTGCCTCTGTGGTCAGGGGGAGAGGAGTTCACAGAGTGTCTACAGCTGTGTTAGGATGGGCTTCTCGTGACAAGTCCCAGTTCAGGGGACACAGGGGCCCCTCTCCTGGCAGGGTACTGCCTGTGTCCTGCCATGCTCCCTCTGAAATGTGTGTCTCCTGCTCTGGCTTTTTACTAAGAAGACTTGCAAACCTAGTGGTGTTACAGCTGGGGCAGACCTGGGACATGCCAACTTGGCACAGAGAGAGCAAGAAAACATTTCTCTGTCTGAGAGATGTGTGCAAGTAACTGGCTTTGAGTTCCAAATTCAGTCTTTGGTAGGTCCTCTTGCCTCCCTCACTTCTGAATGGCAGAGGAATGGATATAGGGTAGGTGTCCTTCAGCTGGGGCGGTCCTGGCCTTTTCCCAGAACCATGTGAGAGGTGTGAAGGGAAAGAGAGCCTTTCCTCAGGGTAGAGCCTAGGCTGCAAACCCCTGTGCCAGCAGAAGATGCCTGCTCTCAGCCCTGGATTGCCTTTGCTTTCTACCTCACCTGCCTGAGCTTTAAGCATGTACAGAAAACTCCCACAAATCCCCATGGGTAGACAAGGTAGTCCCCCATGCCAGAAGGATTTCCTTGCTCTGGCCCCATAGCAACTCCCTTGCCAGCACCTGGAGTCACAGTTCAACCCTAGTCCATTATGAAGCCTGTAAAAAGTCAATTTTCAGTTCCATAGGTCACTACCTCATCACTCACTGACATTCCACTGAACTGCTTTGGATAATTTAAACAAAGACATCTTTTATGGGAGTTAATATGCAGAAGAAAGCTAGCCATGCATGCAAATGAATTTTGGCCAGGCTCTCCCACCTTGTCCTGCTGCAGACTGTCTACTGTGCTGAGACAACCCTCAGCCAGCCACCCTGTCTGCAGGCAGCAGGGACTGCCAAGATGTGCACTGGCTACATCCCATGAGATGCTGCCTTTCATGGGCTAGAAAACCCAGGAGGGCTGAGGCTTCTACCCCTTACATGTCTGTGTGTCCTTTCTACAAGTGCTGGGGCACGCTCCAGGGGGTAGTCTGAGCTGTTCCCAAAAGTGGGTTCAAACTGGACTATGCTGTTTTGTAGAGACAGGAGCTGTGCTATGAGAACCAGAGAAAGACACAATTTATTAGCAGGTTTTATTTATTCCTTATTTTCCTTTATTGATACCTACATAGCTATAGGGACCAGGAGAGCCCCAAGAAGGCATTCCAAAACAGGCTTCCTGTGTCTGGGAAGGAGCAATTTGTGCAGGCAACGGGGGAGAAATTGTAACTACAGCTCTCAGGGCTTTGTCCTGAGAGAGGAGGAGGTAGGCAGATCCTATTGCTGCTGCTGTGGCAGTAGAGGAGTGTGGCATGGCTGGATTATCTGGAGGAGACCGGGTGGAATTTTCCTAAGAGTTAGGCAGCAAAGCACACCCGGACAGCAAATGACTGGAGGCAAATGATTCATTGTGCTAAGTACCATAAAGCCAAGAAAACAGATGTCTTGGCTGGACCTAGGACAGAACAACATATTGTATTAAGCAGATCTATCAATAGGATAATGAATATCTTGTTCAGATTGTTGTAAGGTTGGGGAGGTTTTTTTGTCCTATAACATTATAAATAGGTAAAGCATAAAACCCTCTAGCAAGAGTCACTGAAATCCTTTCTGAGACTAGAATATTAACAGCGTGAAAAACAAGACTTTAACTCTGAATATACAGAAATTATTACCCGATCCTGTGCTGATTCATAACCATACATTTCTATTGATACCACTGGGATTGCATGGATCTGAGTAAGTCAAATATACAGAGCAGTGGTTTTGTATTGATGTACCAATATACCACCAAAGGCCGAAATTTAAAGTTAATGCTGACTGAAAGAAGAGCCTGTTTTTTAATGTTGTAGGTAGAAGAAGTGTCATATGCCTAGGGAGGATGTATAATATTTGTCCTGCTGATTTTTCTCCAAAGCTGGACTGGTGTGTCTACAGACATGGACATCAAGTGCCCAGCAAACTTGCAGCCCCACTAAAGGTTATGAGACCTGCCCTCTGCTAAACACCACCTCCTTGGCACAGGAAGGCTTTCTGAAGAGGAGGCTGAAGGTTTCCAGAGCACAGAGCATGGCAGGGGATGTAGGAGCAAACAAAGCTGTGCAGACATAGTCTGGGTTATCTGCAGGTGGCCAGTAAGGAGCCTGCTTGCCTCCTGTAGCAGGAAGGGTTGACGAGGTGCTGTGGGGATATTTCAGGTCCGTGTTCTTCTGGGAAGTGTTCAAGACAGACACAAGAATTGGTTGCAAACCAAATACCATTTACCCATTGGAAACTAGAGAGCATTTTTTTCTCTAGGTGTTTTACCTAAGGATCCCAGTTGACCAAGGAAGCTGGTGGTATCCTGGTGTGTACCAGCAATAGTGTGGCCAGAAGGACCAGGGCAGGGGTTTTCTCCCTGTATTTGGCACTGGTGAGGCCACACCTTGAGTCCTTTGTCCAGTTCTGGGACCATCACCACAAAACGACATTGGAGTGGCAATGGAGAAGAGCGACAGTGCAGGCAAAGTGTCTGGAGGACAAACTCTGTGAGGAGCAGTTGAGGCAGCTGGGGTTGTTTAGCCTGGAGAAAAGGAGGCTCAGGGAGGCCTAATCACTCTCTACAACTGCCTGACAGGAGGCTGTAGCCAGGAGAGGATTGTCCCCTTCTCCCAGGCAACCAGGGCCAGGACAAGAGGAAATAGCCTCAAGTTTCAGCAGAAGAGGTTCTGATTGGATATTAGGAAAAACAGGCTGCCCAAGGAAGCAGCTGAGTCACCATCCTGGAGGTATTTGAAAGACGTGTAGAGGTGTCACTTAGGGATGTAGTCAAGTGGTGGACTTGGCAGTGCTGGGTTAACTGTTGAACTTGATGATCTCATAGGTCTTTTCCAAGCTAAACAATTCTATGATTCTGTAACTTTTTTAATATCCCACTGAATCCATGGAAACTTTCATTTTTGGGGTATGACCACATGCTTAAATTCTTTGTTCCAGAATCTTCTCTCCTACTCTAGTGCCCACCTATCCAGTCAGGGTACAGATCTGTCTTGGATGGGCCACCAAAGCCTTTTTTCACTCCTTTGAAGCTACTAGGCACACTCAAAATGCTGGGACTAGAGGTTTTGGTTGTACACATGAAGTTCTTGAGGCAGTTTCCTAAGCAGAAAGCCATTGTGAAATGGCCCGTGTGATCCCATAGACAATACCTACCACTCATGTGATTACCTCTTGCTGACCAAATCAGGAAGATTTTCTCTAAGGAAAGAGGTGCATGCTCCCCAGTTTATTTTAAAGCAGCAAGCAGTGACAATGCTTCCCATATTGTGAATATGTTCCACATATTCTATTCAAGAATTGAAATGCAAGCCTGTGAACCTTGCTTTTGTCTTGAGTAGATAGCTTAATTGCACAGCACGTCCTGAGTCCAGTCCTCTCCTTTCTGCTCGTGCAGAAAGATCCATTACTCCATAGCTGCCAGGTCTGTCTGAACACAGGCATGATGGCTGTGCTCTTTCTCTGGTCAGAAGCCCCAGTCAAGTCAGTATAGTGATAGCAATCTTAAAATAATAAAAATAAAAGGAAGAAATGCAGATGATCAAGTTTTGGGGTGTGGGAGGGGGAGGTAATGACGGCTAAAGAAGACTGCATTAATCACTCTCTGTAGTACTCCCAAAAGTATCTTGCCAAGACATTAATTTTAACTTTACAAGTTGAATGATTGCTCCAGGGTGCATTTAACTTTTCACCTCTGTTGGTGCAGCCCACTCTGGGAGTTAAAGATCTCCCCGTTTACCTCTTCTGTGGAATCTTCCTCCATTTCGTTTGTGCAGTGCACTATGTAGTCTGTTGGGAAAAAAAAGTTAAAAAAGAGGGAGAAAGAAGTCACTGTTAGTAGCATGGGTTGTTTTCGTTTCTGAAAACAACTGGTTCTGAAAGGGAATCTTTGCTTTTTCATGACTCAATGTGTTTTATGAATCCCACCCTCTTGACAGAGCATTCAGGCTTCAACAAAGGAGCTGCAGCTCTCCCCAAACAAGGGCAACTTGTTTTAAAGCCTTCTCTGTCCTGAAGAAGCGAGTCTCCTGTGACTGCCACAAGATATTACAAATTGGGTTAACTGCTGTCTTGTTATTATTGTAAACTGCACTGTCTGATAATAAGACTGGTTGAGATTAGCCAGTCTGCTGAACAGGCATAACGCTGTGAAATCCCACCCTGGGACAGATTATAGCAAAGCAGGGCATTCCTTCAAATAAAAGTCTCCAGATGGAATATTGGCAACTGTAGGGAATTTGACTGGAGATACCCAAGATGATTTGATCATCAGCATCATATGACATTGTTTTCTGCCTTTCTGAAGGGTTCCTGAGCATGGCTGTCAATCCTGCTCTTGAGAGGTGAGGCAAGTAGTTACCATCAGTATTTGGAAGATTAGGCTCTGCCAATGGCAAGCCACTTTACTTGCCTTTCAGGCTGACCAAAGCACAGACACAATGTAGATGCTCATGTTCCTGTGGCCCAAAATAGTGCACAGATTTTGGGTTAGGATTAGCATCACTCTGGCTGCACGTTACAGCTAATGCATTTGGGGAGCTGATACTTGTTCCTTCTTTCTCTCTCAACCCTCATTTGGGCTGAGCATTCAGAATTGCTTTGCTGCCATTTGAGAGGGTTAGGGAGGAGATCAGGTTTCTGAGAGAGCTCATTCAGGTTTGTATAGTCTCTGCCACTTGCCTCTGAAAATTTTTCTGGAATATGTGGGCCTCAAAATATGGAGCAGCACACGTGGAGAGTAGCAACTTGAATGGGTTTGGGATAAAGAATATGTGAAGACCTGGACCTACTTCTCCCATACCTGTTTAAAAAAACATTCCATCTGTGACGAGCAAAAAAACCCAAACCCACTTCAAAGACAGCATCAAGAAAAGGCAACCTGAGCCACAAACCTATGTAATTTTTTGTGCTTATGGAATAAAAAACTGTTCCCAGCAGCACCTATCATATTATTGAGGAAACTATTTCTGTCAACTGGACTGCCTTTCCTTATGTCCTCTACAGTGAGTGGGGAAAAAAGATGAGCGGGAAAAAGATGCAGAGCAGCACTACACCCCTCTCTGACCTTGCTGTGCCAACAGATGTTTCCCTGGTTGCTGAAGTATTGGGTGGGTGGAAGCCATTCAGGCCCCTTTTTTGTTCAGATGTCCCTCGGGTGATCTTCTCTCACCTTTGAAGCCTATCTGGGTACCTGCCCAATTCTTAAGCAAAAAACAAACACTAGATGCTTAATAGTTTTACCACTGCCTGCAAGGATCTGGCCACTCTTGAGGTGGTGGGTGCAGCAGTGTACAGGCTAAATGGAACTGCAGCAGGGTACACCTGCACCTCCCATGTGCAGAGTTCCTCACTGTCCTTTTGATGCCTTCCATCCTGTCTGTGACATTGAGATGCCTGGAATAGGTTATGAAGGTGATGAAGAAGTGTTTTGTGCCCCTGGTGGTCCCAGCTTCCTGACCATCAGCCATGCAGGTGGTCAGCACAGCTGGAAACCTTTTGCATTAGTTCCCATCTTCCTATGGTGCTTCTTCTTTAGCTGCCTGAGGCAGCTGCTAGTCCTGGTGTCCGAAAGTCCTGTGCATGCTGCATCTTATTTCCCTTATGCAATTGTTCTGCTGCAGTTAGACCCACCTGTGGTCTAAACTAAACTACTCTCCTTCTCAGGCACCAGATTCTGGGTGCTAAAGTACCTCTGGACTAGCTGTGAACAAGGAAACTTCCAGCTGGTAATCAAGGACTTCTTTCCATACAAAACATCACTATAAAAGATTAAATTCTCACTTGTTCTGCTGCAGCAGAGGACTCCAGCCCATTGTATTTTTTATGCACTAAACCAATGATAGACCCAATGCACTTTGGCACATGAAAACCTGTGAATGGGAATGTTCTTGCTGCTCCTGGGACTGATGATTTGGCAAGGAATAAATTCAGATCATTCTCTTTCCAGGGAATAGGGGATTTTACTCCTCTTTACTGTCTTTATTTAGAAGGAAGCACAAAACATTTTTCAAGGTACATGTGGAAATAAAACTGCAGAGTAAATAAGAGATAGGAAAGACATTGGGAGAAGGCACTGCTTGGCTGGGAAGTTGAAACAGAAGAGTGACACACCTCACTCACCCAAGTGTGGTTGGGTGTGCACACAGGTGTGCTAGATTATGTTACACATATGTAGGTTCTTGGCTTTATCCATTCACCCATAAATAAATCAGAGATTTTGCTTGTGCTGTGTGCAGACATTGTGCCTGCTGTCTTGTTGCCCTCTGGCTTGTGATGGCTTTGTTGTGGCCTGAGGACCTGAGTAGGGATGGTTAGGGCTTGTTCTTGAGTGGATGTGGTCGAAGTGGTGTGCCACTCAGCATCACTGCTGCCAGCATGGTTAAGGGCAGTGGGTGCTGGATGCAGTAATGGTGTCAGAAATGGGGGAAGACTAATTACTTCCACAGCTTGGAAATAATAGCTTACTGCTGAGGCACTGTTGATTTGCTGGTGTAAGGAGGGTGTCTTGGGTTATGGAACCAAAAATGTGTATTCTATTTCATCTGTTGAAAGCAGTTGGGGAGATGTTTTTTCTTTATCTCTTGTAACTCTGGGGGAGTGGAGCAGATGCCTTCTGATAATGGGCCAGCTGTTCAAACCAGGTGGGGCAGTGTTTCTTATCTCTTTCACCACCCATTCTCCCTCCAGGGGAATATCTTCTGCTAATGGGCCATTAAGGCTCACCAAGGACAGGACACATTCCATCATCCCATTGTGAGATGCTCCACCCAGTGGGGGGAGCCAACCATTCCTACCTGGATAAAAACTGAGATGTAGGAACACCAGGGATCTGGTTCCACTGGGTTCCTGGAGGAAGACTGGACCCTTCTCACCATCACTGGACTCTTTTCTCTCAGGATCATCTCTACTCCAACAGAACCACATCTGCCACTCCAGGAGGACTTACTGTGGACTGCTTCCAACACTCTGACCAACAGGGTGTCAGGTTGTAGCTTTGAGTCTGTCAGGGTTTCTAGGATTGTTGTTTGTTTGCTTTCTTGTTTGTTTGTTTTACTACTACATTTGTATTGTTAATATTCCTAGTAAGGAACTGTTCTTCCTGTTCCCAAATCTTTGCCTGAAAGCCCTTAATTACAAAATTATAATAATTTGGAGGGGGTGAGGGGTTTACATTCTCAATTCCAAGGGAAACTCCAGCTTTCCCTGGCAGATACCTGTCTTTCCAAGCCAAGAGAGAGGGCTGTGTTCATTCTGTGCAGTGTGACAGTGTGTATTGTGGAAGAGTGCACACAACCAACAATGCCTCCTTCTGCACCTGCCTGGCTCATTCCTCAGCTGGAGCTGGACCCCTGGCACTCAGCAGAACCCCTGGAAGACATGTCTCCAAAAAATGTTCAAACATCACCTTGCAGGCATAAAAAAAAGTGATTTACAACATCAAATGGGCAAACTTCTGTCTGCTGGATAGACCCTTTCTGATCCAGTCACTAGGGGGTATTTGCTTCTTTGTATGAACACACTGCTCATATACTATTAGTAGGAATGGCATGTTTTTACACCAAGAGAGTAGCACACCCCTAAGGAAATTAAAGAATTGCAAATGGTCCTGAAAGCTTTCACTGAATCACCAGTGTAACTTCCAGAATTCCAACAGTCTCTCCAAGCTTGGGAAAAAGAAAATATATACTGAAAGTCCTTAGAAACAGCCCTCAGGATAGGTTCCCAAGATTCAGAGTTTGGGATTTGGGCTTTTTTTTTGCTTGGTGTCATGCCTGTACCAATTTGCTGTACTGTAACGGCTGAAAATCAGGTCTGCAACAGGTGGTTTGGGCTAGGGTTTGTTTGACTTCACAGTCCACCTGGAAAAGTACACTGAAACAGTTTTGAAATAGGAAATCCTCAGTCCTTCAGAGCTGACTTCAGTAGATGCTGTCCAGAGGCTGTGGAAATGTCATGTAATTTTCTTACAAAAATAATACCATTTCTAGAATAGGGCCAGCTATAGGATCTTAAATCAGTTTGCATTTTTGTCTTTAATAGATGTTCATCTTCCTGTTCAAGCCTGTTCATATTTCATCTGTAAAAGCAGCAACTCACTAGTCAAGAGACATGACAATAGTCTGAATTCTCTAAATAGGGCTAAACTAGAGTTAATACAGGAGACTTTTCCTCTCCCTCCTTTCCCTGTCCCTGCAGCAAGGTTGGTAGCTCAGTCTCAGAGCTTGTAGCAGATGAACAGAGGAAATCTGATGGTTTTGAGTGTATGTGACACTGAAAAAGGCAATCCAGAGCTAGCAAAATGCACAGCCAAGGGCATAGTTAAATATTTCACTTCACGATCTCCAGGCTGGTATGTCCCTGTGTCCCAGCAGTACCTCCACACAGTGTAGAGCAACGCACTGTGGGCCAGGTCAGGGTCTCACACTCAACAGAGGTGTTTGGAGAGATCAGTGTTGTTCTGGTGCAGCACCAGGGGGGCATGTCTGTGCCTTGGTCATTGCTGATTTCCCCCAGGACAGCTGCAGCTCTGAAGTGAGAGGTGTCAGAGCACCACCCTGACCTCTGTGACCCCTTGGCCTGAAGCCAGCTCTCAGGGAAACACTGCAGGGAACTCCAGGAAGGCATTTAACTAGGGTGGAGGAAAGGTTTATACAGGTATTGTCTGCATTTCCATGACAGTCAGTGGTGGGACCTCTCCTATTGACAATTATTGCCCATTTAGATCAGGACGTATTTTCACCTTTTGGCATTTATGTCTTTCTCCCAGAGCTTTCTTGGATGTGCAGTGAGGGAGGTTCCAAAATTCATTAAGGAAACATTTGTTGGTCGTCTGCTGCATGCAAAAGCTACAGACTAAAATCTGTGCTAAAAATATCAAATTCATGAGCATTTTCAAGTTAGCCTCATGATTCTGACTCATGAGATCTAAATATTTGGGGCTGGCAATGTATGTAAGCCCCTTTCTCTGCCCTCCAACCCTTGCCTTTCACTCCCTCTCCAGCTCCAGTTTAACAGCTGCTTTAGGAATTTACCACTTGGGCTCTCTCTTGTTACTGCAATCACAATTAGCTGAATTTATTTTTTGTGGAGGGGAGGGTGGTAGTAATCTCGTTACAGATTTCCATGGCTATTTTAAAACTGCATGAATTGCCAATAAACTAATAGCTGCTGATTTCTGAGTTGCTGACTTGCCTGCTTGTTCACAAGCAGGAACACTAACTGCCTCAATTTTTCCAATTCTGTTCTGCATGCTCTTATCCTCTGATGTGGACTAGGGGCCCCACCATAACTCAATTTAATTTGAAGCAGCCAGTGCATTAGGACTGGAAACCTGACCACTGAGTCAATTACATTCAGAACATTTTAAAATCATGCTTTGTCCTGGTACTAACCTTCACAATGGCCTCATGCCACACACTGGCAAGATGTAGCAGGCAATGAGAGTAAACATAATGCATTTTTTTAAGATTAGATATGCTTTGTAGCAAAATTTAGGTCAGATCCTAATCTTAACAGAATCTGATCTAACTTGATGGGTTTTCATGGCATCCTTCTGAAATTGTCTGATTTTTTTTTTCTTTTTTTTTTTTTTGAGATGTGCTTTAGGCTCCAGGACCTACTTGTTCACAGGAAGTGCAACTCATCTCAGCACAGGAGGTCTGTGCAAATGCACTGGGCCATGAGAAATGGCTTGAGAGGGAGCAAGTCAGTAGTCTTTCTGTGCACAAGTTGAATTAAACAAAAGAATTGAGAAGGTAATAAAGAAAACATTCTTATAAATTGGAATAAATCTGTATTATTTGACCATATTCTAATTTATCTTAGGTTATCTTGATGTCACTAAGAAGAACATAATAATGCATTTCTAGTTTTGAAAATTGTTTTGCACCTCTTGAAAAAACAAGGTTGTTGAAATCACTGTAAAAGATAAAACAAAGCCAACATAAAATTAATGTCAAGGCAGTACTTTTACACACAGGACATGGAGAGAACTTGTTGCCACAGGATGTTTTATGGTCTAGATACATAAAAGGTAAAAAACCCAACCCCTTTATTAAGGTGTGAGAAGTTTCCAATGTGTTTCCTGATGGCCTGTGTGTGATTTCTGGCTCAGGAAATCATGGCTGGACTGTGGGTAAAAAAGCTCAAGAAGAATAATGTTTCCCCTTTACAGCTGTCAATAGCCACCAGCAGATAGGGTACTGTGATAGATGGACCTCTATTATAAGTGTGAATGCTTCATATTCTCATTAAAAAAAGATGTAAGTTCTGATGGAAAGTTCCTTTATGCCTTATGGTAAACTTTAATGGTACTAGAGCTAAGTATTTTATTTTTAAAACATTATTACACCTGTTTTTTAATATTCAAAATGAATTTTCAGAAAAATATACAGCAGTGATTTTTACAATAACACAGAATTCAGCCAGTTATCAAACGTGAAAATCAAAGAGCACATTCGTGGTTGTGTTTCTTAAGCAGTTTGAACTAATTTTTTCCTGCAAAAGAATAAGTGAGGGTTTTTTTGTTTGTTTGTGTTTTTCTTGAGGAAACTCTTCAAACTTTGAGAATTTTTGGGGTGCTGGTCAGAAAGCCACTGAATTCTCAGCTAGTTTTACTCCACAGACATGCCATGTCATGACCTCTTTGAAGAGAGCTGTTGCATGTCAGTGTGGATTAGCCCAAACTCAGTGTTATCCAGATTAATATCATAAAGAGGAGTATTCCTTCTCTCTCCCCCTAATGACCTATCTAGACATGTTTCCCCTGGGCCCAAAATTGCACCCTCCTCTTTAGCTTCTGCAGGAGTTAAAGACTTAAGTGGGGAGATATTAGACCTGAATGGCCTTTTACCTGAAGAAGTGAAGAGGCGTTTTCCCTAAGTGATTTTTAGTCTGACACAGTTCCTTCTAAGGGATGGGGATCCCTTTAGGTTCTGGCATAGTTAAAATCCCTTTAGTTAGGTAGTTCCCTGTATCTGCAGGAGAGATTACCAAAGGTAAGTGCAAAAATTATACTATTGCCTCATTGGCAGATGAATAAAAGCAAGTTAGCTTTGCATCCTTTTCTTCTTTTCATTAATCTTTATTGAACTTAATTACCTGTAAATTATGTGATCCCAGGGCAGGTTGGACCATGGAGGCAAAACAAGGAAATGTGCCTATACCTCTCTGCTAGCAATCACAATAGGGATCAAGCAGCCTGATTAATTTCAACTTGTCATCAGGAAGCAGGTGGCATTCTAAATTCTCCAGTTTGTTTTTACCTTGCCTCTGTGACTCAGACCTACTGCATAGCTTTTTCCATTCAGACCTCGACAGTAAGGTCTGAATAATCCTTCTGATCTGGGGAGCACAAAGAATAGGCAGTGCCTGCCACACTCAACACTGCATGGAGACAGCTGGGGAAGGACCTTCTCCAAATTTAAAAGACAAGCAAATGTGCTGCTTGGAGGCATGGTTTGGTGGTGGACTTGGCAATGCTGGGCTAACTACTGGATTCAATGGTCTTAGAGGTCTTTTCCAACCTAAATGGTTCTATGATTCCAATGATGCTGGGCAGTGGTGTGGCTGTCACTGATGACACAGAGTGGGAGGGGTACAGCGTGAGACAGAAGCTGATTTGCTGTCTCCTTGTTGCAGCCAAAATACCATCCAGGTCTCCTTTCTGCATGGGGTCCCCCAAACTCTAGTGGAGGAACATATCTGCCCCCACCACTAGTATAAATTCTCTCAGTTTTTGCTGCACCCATTCCCTGCTGAATCAGAGCTGTGAGATTTGTATTGTATTTGTAAGTATTTCACACTTACCTTAAAAACCTGCAAAGGGCATTGATCTGATTTGCAGGTCTGGAACAATCAGTTCTAAACAACAGAGCATTAAACATTCACAGGGACCATGATGGTGTGTGTGACTGTAGTTTTGGCTGCCCTTTGGCCAGAGCAGAGCCTCACCCAGCTGGCACCTACTGATGAGCTCTGTGCACTGCAGTCCTTCCTTTTCCTCGGTGCAGTTTCTGCTGGTGCCATCTGCCAGCCCTAGGGCTGTGCTCCTCTAGGAAGTGCTTGTTTCTGGGCCTTCAGCCTCACCTCACCACTCCAGGAAGGTACTGGGCACTGGAAGAGTTTGGGTGGAAAAAAAAAAAAAAAAAAAAGGAAGAAAAAAAATTACTGCTTCAAAGCGTTGTCAGTGATGAGGTGAATGCTCAGCTCTACCTCAGCAGGTCAGTCCAGTGGTTTGCACCTGGAGAATGAGCCCACACCTCCCTGCTGTACAGCATGTCCCAGGAGGTGATGGTGTTGCAGTTTATGGGTGCTTATCTGGGGTACCTCTCATGTGGGGGATCTACTTCAAGGCAGGGAGTTTTTTAAATCTTTTATCTCTATGAAGCATCTCAGCTCTTACATTGTCAGGAAGGACATCTTTTTTTTTTCAGTGAGTCTCAAAATCAGCAGGTGTAGAGCTGAGAAGGGAGGCCAAGGATTTAGCATGGTAGGAAGCCCAGATGCTGTGGTTTCTGGGGTGCACTCCAGCACAGTCAGCTGTTGCTGGCCCACCCCACATTGCCTTTCTCTGTTTTATGCTCAAGTCATGTACACCAGCAGCAATTTGGCACTGTCTCTGCTCCCAGGAGTAGCCAGGGACTGAGTGTGGTCCCCTTGCACCTGCAGCACCCAAGGCAGGTGGCTGCCTTTGGCAGGGAGTAGTGGTATCCTCAGATATCTGGTTTCCTTCCATGGTGGGCCCCTTTTCATTGACATGAGGGCACTGTGCCCTTGACCAACATTTATTTTAAAATTGTTTAAAGAAACATGTTCTTCATGGCTAGCTAGCCCCTGGTTTCCCTCCAAAAAAAAAAAAAAAAAAAAAAAAAAGGTGGGATGAAAGCAGTGTTGATGAGCTTCTTCCTCTACATCCTTAAAGATCTTGTCTTTTAGACAAATGAGCTTCTTGAAGCAGATGGTGGAGAAATGAGCTGTGATACAGTGTGAGGAGGGGTGGAGTGAGTAGCCAGAGGTGAAAACACAGGGCTCAGAAAGAACACAGATGTACTATTGAAATGAAGGTCAGACTGTTTATGGAAACAGCCACGGAAACCCAGGATGAATGTGGAGAACTGAATGCTGGGCCTGCCATTTCTCCATGCCAGCCTGGGAGAACATGACAGCTGGAGCAACAGCGCTGCAGGAAGCCTGCTGGGGTCTGTGGGCTGCACAGATGCAGAACATCTTCACTCATTGGTGTCACCACAGTTTGTCCCACTTGAAGATCAAATGTCCTGAATCATTGCAGAGTAGAGCCTTGACACTGACAACTTTATCCTTGTGGTTTGTTGTGCATAGCACCACACTCACTGACTGAATTGATGCCAGGCTGACTTCAGGGGGATGTCTCTCCTTTTCCAGGAGCATAGATGTGTTGGTAGTTCTGATGAGGCAGCCAGGGCAGGGATAGTCCAGCAGCCCTAACCAATGAGTAGGTTGCTTCAGGATACACAAGACAAGGGACTGGTCCTATTTTTCAGTGTGTTTCTAGCTTGATGGTGCTTCTTTCCTTTAGTTCTACCTTCTCTTTAAGCATGATCATCCTAAACATGAGTAAGATGACAATATCATGCATTTTGCTTTGAAATTACCACAGCAGAAAGCACTCTATAGCCTTTCTTATTAAAAATGGTGGGTTTTGTAAATTTCAGTCATTTTGAGAGTTTGTTTGGAATTGTTTTCCTCCTCTTCCATTCCTTCTTTTGTAATAAATCTAGAGGTAGACAGGTATATTTATTTCTGACTGTGGAATACAGTACTTCTTGAAGTATCTCGAAGTATTGCAATGACCTGTGGGCACTCTGGGAGGCACAGGAGTGCCAACCTGTGTCCACACCAAGTGTCCTTAAAAATAGATACCTTGTCTCTTCAGGACACAGACTGAAAGCTTGTCCTTTGTGTGCAGCCAGAGGCCAGTGTTGGAAGCGTGCAGATAGCTGCTCTGAGGTGTGCAGAAGCCTCAGGACACCTGGAACTACTGGCCTGTCAGCCTGACCTCTGTACCTGGGAGGACCAGAACAGATCCTCCGAGAAGCTGTGCTAAGGCATGTGGAGAACAGGGAGGTAATTTTGAACAGCCAGCATGGCTGCACCAAGGGCAAGTCCTGCCTGACCAGCCCTGGTGGCCTTCAAGGACAGGGTGGTACACCAGTGCACAAGGAAAGGCCTAGAGATGTCATTTATCAAATAAAGCCTTGATTTGTTGTGTGGACTGCTAGGTGGATAAGAAACTGGCTGAGTGGTTGCATCCAGAGAGTAATGGTCAGGGGCTCAGGGTCTCTCCTGATGGACATCAGCAACCCTCAGGGGTCTGCATGTTGAGCAGTACTGTTTAATATCCTTATTAATGACACAGAGTGATCAAGTGCACCCTCAGCAAATCTACATGCGGTCTTCATGCAAGAGAATGTAGTGACAGGACAAGGGGGAATTGCTTCAAACCAAAGAGCAGGTTTAGATGAGATTAGGAAAAAATTCTTTACTGTGAGGGTGGTGAGGCACTGGAGCAGGTTGCCCAGAGAAGTAATGGATGCCCCATCCCTGGTACTGTTCAAGGCCTGGCTGGATGGAGCTTTGGGAAATCTGGACTACTGCAAGGTATCCCTGTTCATGGCAGGGGGCTTGGAACTACATGATCTTTAAGGTCCCTTCGAACCCAAACCATCCTATGATTCTATGATATTACTCTGTCTTGGTACCCTCCTTGCCCAGGCAGGCAATTGACAGGCTGCTCTAGAAGTCCTGAGATGTTTCCCTTTGGCTTCAAAATGGGTGTAGATCTATACCTATTTCACCTAACAGAGCACAGCCTTGAAGCCATATTGGTCAGTTAATTTGAAAACCCCATTAGAGTGGTGATGGAGTGGAAGAGCAGGCTCTAACTGAACCAAAAATAATTTATCCATCAAATATTTAATACTCTTTCTTACTAGGAGGAAGGTGAGTATTTGTATTCTAGGGGAGTTTTGTGCCTAGCATTCACAAGAGCACAGCAGGAAGGATTGACTCTTCCAACACAGATTCTTCCTGCTTGAGTTGAGGCATCACAAACTCGACAGTCACAGAGGAGAGGTGGTTGGCAGTGTGGGGTGACACGCTCAGAGTCCTTTCCTGGAAGTCGGTCTGAGAACAGCTATAAACTTTATAGCTGTGGTATTTTGTTTCAAAATAAACCCAGACCCCGTGTGTAAAGTTACAGGGAGGTGTTGAAAAGCAAATGGAAACATCTGTGCCCTAAAGAAAGTGTCATTTGTTGGTTGAGACCTTGCCAACCACCCTATCGTGCAGCCTCTGAGCTGGGATCTGCAGTCAGCACAAGATGATGGGCACGTGTAAAATAGGAAAAGTCATCACTCAGTGCCCTGGTGACCCCAGGGCTCTGTCAGTCTGTGCTGCTGGGAGAGAAGCTGAAGGCTGTCTGCTGCTGTGCAAGGCAGGACTGTGCTGTGCTGCCTTTGGAAAGAGGTGCTTTGCCCGTGCACCACCTAAATACGGTTCTGTCAGCAGGAAATCATCATCAGGGACCCTTGCTGCTGGTCACTGCTGCTGCAGCTCTTGTCTCTGAGCCTGCTGCAGGTTTTCTTTCCCCAAACCCTGTCCTTGTGGGCTCCATCACATGAAAGCACCTGAAGCTTCAGGGTAAAACATCTGGAGCAAGGCTAAAGGCACCCTCCATCACATACTCAGCACCATCTTTTTGTACCTTGCCTTGAATCCTCAAGAGGATTTTGCAGCTTCAGCATGTGGTGGGGTTTTTTTGTTTTGTTTTCCTTTTTTTTTTTTTTTTTTTTTCTTTTTGGTACTTGGCTGTCATAAAGAATTAAAAGTGATGAATATTTTTGTTTAAACCAGTCTCAGATCAAGGAAAAAATAACAGAACCCATCTTGGGAGTGAAAAAGCTCTAGCACAGTACTTAAGTTAATATGAAGCACATGTGCAGTCCTGCTGAAAGCAAATAAGACTTATTTGCTTACTTACTAAAGGCTTTTCAGAAGCTCACATAGCTGATCTGCCCAGGTACACCATGCAATGGGAATTTCTTATGTGTCAAGAATTAAACAGCGTGCACTGTCTCTGGTGGATTAGGGTCCATGTGTTTCATTCAGAGAAAAGGGTTCCAGAAACAGCTTGCACAAATGTTCTATGTTGTCTCCAGATACTCTCACTTACATCTTCTGGATGATTGCCTATGTGGGTGCCTGGGCCTTATGCATAGGCAACACACACATTTTTGGGGGTACTGCCTTAAAAACCTTCAAGTGGAATTTTATTTAACCCCCCAGATCCCATTTTCCTTATGTTGTGAGTCTATTTCTGAAGCAACAGCCATGATTAGTCATGGCATGATATGGAACAAACAGCAGCAGGACATTGAAAGTACTTTAAAGGGTTAAAAATTTATCATGAAATAGAATGCGATATCCATGAATAACAATGAATGTATCCTTGGATTATTTTCTGTTTTCCATTCATAAAATGAACCTGAATTTTCAGCGATTTCTTTCATTCTACTTTTAGAAGGTTTTCAAAATTCCCTATTAAATCCCTTAGGCCCTTGAAAGTCCTTACAAGGCATAACTCAAACATTGTACCTTCCTTGTTTGCCAAAATGACAGCTTTTTCACTGTGGCACAGATCCTGGCTCAGCGTGCTGATTGTGCTGCTCACAACATGTCAGTTTTGAAGCACCCATAAATGCTGTAGGTCATTGTCTTGGTTTGCAAAGACAGGTATCTGCCAGGGAAAGCTGGAGTTTCCCTTGGAATGGAGAATGTAAACCTCTCACCCCCTCCAAATTATAATTTTGCAATTAAGGGCTTTCAGGCAAAGATTTGGGAATAGGAATAACAGTTCTTTACTAGGAATATTAACAATACAAATGTAGTAGAAAACAAAACCACCCAACCAAACAAGCAAACAAACAAACAACAATTTTGGAGACCCCTGACAGAGTCAGAGCTACAACCTGACACCCTGTTGGTCAGGGTGTTGGAAGCAGTCCACAGTGAGTCCTCCTGGAGTGGCAGATGTGGTTCTGTTGGAGCAGAGATGATCCTGAGAGAAAAGAGTCCAGTGATGGTGAGAAGGGTCTGGTCTTCCTCCAGGAATCCAGTGGAACCAGATCCCTGGTGTTCTTACGTCTCAGTTTTTATCCAGGTAGGAATGGTTGGCTCCTCCCACTGGGTGGAGCATCTCACAATGGGATGATGGAATGTGGATGTTCTACTTTGGGGAGGGTAAGTTTGGGGATGTGTGTTCTTTTAGGGGTGTCTTAATGGTCCATTAGAAGAAAATATTCCCCTGGAGGGAGGACAGGTGGTGAAAGAGATAAGAAACACTGCCCCACCTGGTTTGAACAGCTGGCCCATTATCAGAAGCTATCCACGCCCCTCCCCCCAGAGTTACAAGAGATAAAGAAGAACATCTCCCCAACTGCTTTCAGCGGATGAAATAGAATACATATTTTTGGTTCCATAACCCAAGACAGCCATATACAGTCATTGTGCAAATCATAGGAAAAAAGGTACGAATAGAATTTAACCTCTAATTTAGCATGTGTCCTGTAGAAAAACGTGAGCATTTGGAAGATTTATGGGATTGAAAGGTTTGGGACCACACGTGGCTGACAGCTCTGATTGTGCTCAGAACTTTGCTGGGCTTCACTGTGCTGAAGGAGTGCTTCAAGGGTGGGAATCTCTCCCTCTGAGGTGTGGTCAGGAAGGGCAGTCACTGCCTCACACTGGGGCTGGACATTGGAAATGGTGTCTGTCTGTGAGTGTGCCTGCTCTGGCTCCCACCACAAGTGTAGGTGGCCCCATTTGGGGTGATCTGCTCCTCCCAGGCAATTGCAAAAAGACCAAGCCTGAGGCTGAGCAAACAGTTCCATTCTGGGGATTCCTGAGGCCTCAGTTTTATTAGCAATGAGAGGAAAAAGCATGTTATCTTCTCAAATGACATAAAGCAATTGGGTTAATTTGAAAAATGTTCAAACTTCTACCTTTTCTTATCTTGCTGCTCCTTCTGCCCATATTTTGTTGTCTGCATTGTGCAGACACACCAGAATTAAAAGGGAAAAATAATTGATTAGTGTAACAGCATGGATCTTACTTGAATCTAGGTGACTGAAAGCTAAGTAGGAAACTGTGTTTGAGATACTTGTGGTTTTGCCTAAATCGAGTGGGAGACTTCAGATCAGAGGGGCCAGGCCTGCATCACAATGTGTCTCATGGTGCAAATCAGTTTTGTGACATTGGTTCCTCTCTCTGCTGGAAGCTGGAGATGTGGTCCACTCTCCTCAGGAGCAGAGCTGAGTGATAAAGAAAGGAAAACTGAGGACACAACCATGCTGAAGTCACTGCAGCAGGCTGGAATTCCACACAGCTCTGCAAGGGAGCCTGTGAGGTCCCCAGCTGTGGTGTGGGCAAGGCAAGATGTGTACTGAGGACATCAGCCACCTTCCACATTGCTTTGAAACACTGAGGTCCACTGGAAATTGGCCCTTCTTTCCCTCAATGCACCAAGGATTACCCCCATGGAGCCAAATTCGTGTACAGCACTGAGTTTTCAGAATGCCTGCTGTAACCAAGGTTACATAAAATCCCTTTTCTATTGAAAGACAGAAATGTAGTTTATGACCTTTTCCTTTCCCCAGAAGAGCAAGCTGAGTTATTAATTTTAAGTGAAAATATTCCTTATCCACTGCTAATTGGGGATTGGGACAGAGAAAGAAAATGTGGGAGGCACCAGAGCCTGTGTTCAGCAAGGGCAAAGCCACTCATTTCTCACAGATGAGGATGAAGGTAGAAATGAACTTGCTTTTGATGTTGAGAAGAGTTCAAGACAACAAAGATTGTTAAAATTAATCATTTCAGCCCCTTGATGCTGATTTTAGGGATAATAAAACTTAGGGTTTTTTCAGCCTGGCAATTATCCATAAAGTCAATATGATTTTGCCTTGTATTATAAACAAGCTCTTTTATTCTTTTATGAACAGGCAGAGACAAATATTAACAAACATAGCTGGTCTGTTGAAGAGATTATTACCAATAGGTCTGGAGTCTTGTGTGAGTAACACAGTAGTTGCAAATTACAAAAGAAAAGCCCCAACAAATCAGAAGTAGATAATTATTTCTTCCAGCATTTACATGAAAATGGATTAATTGTGCCACTTGCACACAGTGGAAGAACTGCAGACCAGCTGCAGGGAACATTCTCTTTTCTAGTTCTTTTTAGAATGTTAACATTTTAACATTTTATTTCCTAAATTCTCAAGTACAAATTAAATCTCGTGAAGATTATAACCATCAGTTCCAGAAGTCACAATTTTGATCACTCAGCTTTTAGGTGGACAGAGCCAGATTTTTTTAGATACTTCTACACTGTATTTTGGACATGAATCTGATCTTGCTAGCTGAGACAGAAGACACAGAGTTGTGGATGCTAGAAGACTTTGGGGGAGAATGGGTGGAAAAGAGTTGAAGAAGGTTAGGATCTCACCACCTGTTAGCACAGCCCTAGGTGTGCTTCTGTCTGGCTTGGTACACCCAGCTGCAGTTTGATGCATTACTGGCCAACAAGAAAGAAGGAAAGTCTCTTGGAGGGATTGTGCCATAGGGAGAGATGGGGTCTTGACCAGACCTCTGCCATTCCCAGCAATACGGGGCAGCCAAAGCAAAAGGTCAGGAATATGCTTCCTTGTGCCCTTCCTTAAGGAGATTTCAGGCATTTAAACTGAGGTCTAAATTTGGACCCGCAGAGTCAGTCAGCATATAGGTCACAGGTATTTTTCTCACTTATAGTTTTGACTGTTGAGTCCATCAAGGATTTTCTTTGTGTAATCATGTTCTTTCATTATCAACATCTTCATCCTGATGAGGGCTGTTGGGGAGTAGGGGCTGACCACGGTGGTGGTGCTGCAGTTCTACAAATCTCTGTAAAATGGTCTCAGGAAATGCTCCCTGTTGGCAGCTGGATGCCTACCACCAGTGTGGACAATGCTAGAAGAGAAAGGCAAATTAACTATTTACATAATGAAAGTAGATATTAAACTCATTATTGCATGGGTCTTTGAGAATTAACTGTGACACAAATGCAGAGATAAGACTAAGTTGCTTCAAAGGATGGTTGGGTGCCCAGGACTGTGGACTTCTTTCACCCTGGTGTAGACATGGAGCAAATAGCACTTGGGCGACAAAGCCAGTTCTGGGTAGATCAAAATGGAGCCAGACAGTACCTAAGAAAGGTCCCCAGATCTGCTGATATCAAAATACTGGCAAAAGGAAAATTTTCAACCGGGGCACAGCTCTTTAAACTCACTAGAATATTTTCCTCTGTCCTTTCAAGGAGTGCAATCAGCAGGCTTCTATTTCCAATTTGTTGCAGTAGGAGTTAGGGACTAATGTTTTCTTTGAGTCTGAGCCATAGGAGTCTAAAAGGCTCCAATGTCTGTTTCAAATGAAATAAAATAATCTTAAATATTTGACGAGATATTGAAACCAAAGGATGGATGGTAATTTCCATTGAGTACCTGTGTACAAGTGTTCAATGTCTTTACAATAGTGAAGAATGAACCTGTAGAACCTCAAGCTAACAAAAGATAATGAAGGTAAAAAATGTCTAAATTCCTCTGGAATATTCTTATTTCAATGCTTCCAGTCATTTCATTAGGAATTATTTAGGAATTCTTCCTTCTGACAAGGTGGGATTCTCCCCTCAGCTGAGCTGTGCTCTTTGGAAAAACAACAACAACAAAGAAATGAAAAAGGGGAGTTTTAATGCTTTAGTGAACAAGAGGACTCTAGGCCAGCGTGAGATTGCTGGTCTGCTTTACACTGAACTCTGAAGTGTTCCTGTTCCCCTGTGATGGTTGTGCATCACTGCAATGAATATTCCCTCTCTCTGCTGAGAGGCAGTTCTTGTTCCTCAAGAATTCCATTTTACAGGAAAAGAAATTATTTTCCCCATTGCTATCTCTGTCATCTAGATAGTGAAACAAGAGGTTTTAAGAAGCTGTTTTTTACCCATGACCCATTGTCCCTAACTTCCTCTAGTCCCGGGAAAGAAAGCTCTGTTAATCTTCTTTGCAAAACATTTGTGAGTAATTATTTATTCCACAGCTTGTTGCATTACAGCTTGTTGCATTGCATTTTCAATCTGGAAAAAGAAATCTACGTGAGAAGACGTTTCAGACCTTAGTCCTACCTTTTGTTCTTGCTCAACATCAACATTCAAAAGGTTGTCATTTATTAAGAAATGAAGTACTTTGCATATTTAATTTTGGAAATGCTAAAAATGCCTTTACATGAAATATATTATTTGGAAAAAGGCCCTGTATCTTATTTTGATTACACCAAGATATCTTGGTTTGATTCGTTTATTGCTTAACTTTTAGGCAAAAAGATAACACAACAGAAATCATACAGGACTATCACATAAAAGGCTTCACTAGTTTTCCACTAAAAACTATAACCAAATCATTTATTTACTGGCTTTTTTATTTTATCTGGTCAGTGTTTTCTGAGGGAAAAGAAAACCAACTGGAAAATCTCCAGCCAGTGTTAATAGAAATAATGTTTGTGCTCCTGTGTCCATCTCCTTTGAGGCCAGCAGTCTGGTTATTTATTGTCAGGGATGTATGATAATGAATATGTCCTTATGTAAGTCAACAATTGCAACTATTTCAAAATCAGCAAAGTTCCTTCCTTCCTTCCTTCCTTCCTTCCTTCCTTCCTTCCTTCCTTCCTTCCTTCCTTCCTTCCTTCCTTCCTTCCTTCCTTCCTTCCTTCCTTCCTTCCTTCCTTCCTTCCTTCCTTCCTTCCTTCCTTCCTTCCTTCCTTCCTTCCTTCCTTCCTTCCTTCCTTCCTTCCTTCCTTCCTTCCTTCCTTCCTTCCTTCCTTCCTTCCTTCCTTCCTTCCTTCCTTCCTTCCTTCCTTCCTTCCTTCCTTCCTTCCTTCCTTCCTTCCTTCCTTCCTTCCTTCCTTCCTTCCTTCCTTCCTTCCTTCCTTCCTTCCTTCCTTCCTTCCTTCCTTCCTTCCTTCCTTCCTTCCTTCCTTCCTTCCTTCCTCAGACATGAAATCCAAAGCTATCAGGAACTAATCAGAATAGAGCCCTGCACAGGCTATGGTGACTGTGATAAGCATTGCCAGACTGGCTTTTCTACAAAACTGGCTACAAAGATTTTGCTAAATGAAGAAGCCTTAAATAGCACAGTACAGTGGGACTTCCTAAGCAGCCACTTGCAGACTGTCCCTGCAGTCCAGTCAGCTGGGAACTCTCTGGCACATCTCCATGGAGAGGACAGCAAACCTCTGCCCAGCCTCAGACAGATTTTCAGGGCTCTCTCCCTGCTCCTGTGGGAGATGGGGAGTGTATACACTCTCCCTCGTTTTGTGATGAAGTGTCAGTGCACTTCATTAGCTCCAGGCATAGACTGCAAGGTGGTGGATAACCAAACTGTGCCCTATCAGTGAACCACAGAATCACAGAATGGGCTAAGGTTTGAAGGGACCACAGCAGGTCATCTGGTTCAACCTACCTGCTCAAGCAGAACCACCTGATCTGGCTACCCTTGTACTAGGGAATACAGACTAAGAGCCTAAGAGCCTGTTGTTGCTGACTGGTTTAAACTGAAACTTAATTTTGACCTGCAAAATGCTAGAATGCTGTTTCAATCAATATAGACTGAGATGTATTTAATGACATGGAAGTAGTACATCTGCATCAGTTTCAACTTGAGAGCAAGAAATTGAGAGCCCTGTTCCAGCAACAAAGCTCACTTTGAGAAGGATGTTGTATTTGCTGCTGAATCCCACCCTATGCCCATTTTTAATCACCCCTGTAGAGTGTTAGTGCAGATATGGTGTAGTGACACCTTTCCTCACTGGTTCAGTGCCTGCAGGATGAGCCAGGGGCTGGGCAGATTCCAGGATGCTGTTTGCCATCATGCTCAAAGTAACCTCTGAGGATTGACATGAGGGAAAGCCAGTCAACCCTGTGCCCCACCAGCTCATCCTGCAGCTCAAATCTCATGCAGATGAGGTGTGAGGTTGCAAAGCACATTTCAGCCTGGTGTCACAGGCATAGAGCCCAGTTGTTGCATTGCCCTCGTGTCCTGCACCAGCCTCACGTGGCTGTGGGGCAGACCAGCCCTGAACTGGTGTCAAGCTTGCAAGGGCAAGTTACTCTTTCACAGATTTTTTTTTTTTTTTTAACAAACATGTGTAGGTAAAATAATTATGTACCAGTTCAGAGCTCCACAGGCCTGTGAAGGTGATTGGTCTGAGGTAAGAGGCTGGCAAAACAGGTTTAGTGTCACAAACTTCAGGGCCAGTCATTGCTGCTTATTCCTGGACAGACACAACCACAATTGCCTTCAGATCTCAGCACTTAAAATTATTTGGTCACATTTATTATGTGGCCACAAGGCATGAAGGGCATTTATCTGTTTATACAAATACATAAACACACACACAATATATATTTTTATATATATATGTGAAATCCCATTATCTAGGGGCAATCAGCTTTTTGCTTCCGAATATAGCAATGTACTATTTCCGTGACTGAGTGAAAAAACCAATTTTTATTTTGGAGGCAGTGGAAGTCTGGACCATACCATGTACTTAGAGCTGTAATTGAAGGAGGACGATAAGAGCAGGAATGCCTGTGTGTGCCAATGCCTTCGTCTTGTGCTGACAGCTTTATTCTCAGGCCTGATGTCCCACTTGTTTGCCCACGACCATCTGATGGTGGGCAGGATTGCAAGGCTGCCTCGTGCTTACAAATTGGAAACTCTCCTCCTAAATCAGACTGTTGTGGTGTGGCAGCAAGTGGTCCCACCACATCAGTCTCTAAAATATGTCTGTAGTGGGTTGTATATGTTTTTTTGGATTTATTATGCCATTTCAGTATCTTTCTCAATTCCTTCCCTTTTTACCTTGCTCCCATATTCAGGGACAGACTTCAAGGGTGACATAAATAAAACTCATATTAATTAAGGCTGAATGTCAGGCTTTCCATTGCAAGACTAGAAATAAATTACATGAAAGAACGGCGTAAATAACAACACTGCCAATGTACACTGGGTAGTTTTCTGCCACCCAAGCTCTGCTATGCACCTGAACATGAAGCCCTGGAACAGGAATGCAGCACCAGCTGAAGGTTTGCTTTGGCTTCTGGAAGTAAATCTGGGTGAGTTCTCTATGCCACTCCTCCTATACCCATATCAGTATATGGGTCATGGGCCACTGATGTCTGTGTATACTTCTGTCTTGGTTTGGAAAGACAGGTATCTGCCAGGGAAAGCTGGAGTTTCCCTTGGAATGGAGAATGTAAACTCCTCACCCCCACCAAATTGTAATTAAGGGCTCTCAGGCAAGAGATTTGGGAATAGGAATAACAGTTCTTCACTAGGAATATTAACAATACAAATGTAATAGAAAACAAAACCAACCAACCAAACAAGCAAACAAACAAACATCAATCCTAGAAACCCTGACAGAGTCAGAGCTACAACCTGACACCCTGTTGGTCAGGGTGTTGGAAGCAGTCCACAGTAAGTCCTCCTGGAGTGGCAGATGTGGTTCTGTTGGAGCAGAGACGATCCTGAGAGAAAAGGGTCCAGTGATGGTGAGAAGGGTCCAGTGATGGTGAGCAGGGATCCAGTCTTCCTCCGGTAATCGGGTGAAGCCAGATAGCTTCGTGTTCCTATGTCTCAGTTTTTATCCAGGTAGGAATGGTTGGCTCCCCCCACTGGCTGGGGCATCTCACAATAGGATAATGGAATGTGGATGTACTATTTTGGGGAGGGTAGGTTTGGGGATGTGTGCTTTTAGGGGTGTCTTAATGGCCCATTAGCAGAAAATATCCCCTGGAGGGAGGATGGGTGGTGAAAGAGATAAGAAACACTGCCCCACCTGGTTTTAACAGCTGGCCCATTATCAGAAGGCACCCGTCCCCCTCCCTCCAGAGTTACAAGAGATAAAGAAAAAACATCTCCCTAACTGCTTTCAGCAGATGAAATAGAACACACATTTTTGGTTCCATAACCCAAGACAACTTCTTATTTTCAAGTATCCACCTCCTCCTCTTCTCCTGAACTATGGCATCGCTGCAAAATTTCACTTCATTCTTCTCCCCGCGTTCACTGGACTAGTTTACTTTTAGGTGAAAATGTAAGAATCATAGACATAGGGAGTGGGCTGCGTGGGTGATTAAGGACTTCAGTGTCTGGCTCATTTCTGACAGCTTGTTGTTTAGTTGCTGCTGCCCAATATGGGTCATGTAAAGCTTGTGTCTGTTGGACTTACATACACAGCATATTAAATAGTGTTGATAGCATGAAAAGACACAGCTATACATGTGTCCTGAGAACATTGTGATATATAGCCTGTGTGCTATCAGCCTCTTAGGGATCACTCACAAGGCAATTGACAACACTGATGATGTAATTGTCAGAAAATTTTTAGTAGTAAGAATTTTGGATTCCCAGCTGGTCAAAAAAGATCAAAGTAAATAAATGTTCTGCAATGTAAAAATTGTACTCTGACATGTTTAGATGAAATACTGAATTAAATTAGGTGAAACATGTCTATTTCAGTTAGACTGCATTTAGAAAAATGAAAATTAATAGCTTGGATTAATTTTTGACCTTATCAGAATATTTTCTCACTTCATTTTTTATTACTTAGTTTTGAACTAACGTGTTACAAATTGTAAAAGTTCGTATAACTTATATTGTCATGGAGTTCAGGTCATCAAAGTAAGGCAACAATCTTGTTTGATATGACTGTGGGTGTCGTTGACAGGTATTGATACAATAGTTGACATCTGCAGGGCACAATCCATGACAATTTGATTTATAGCACTTGAATTACAAAATTTATGGGGATCGTGATAAAGGGATTAAAAATCAACTTTTTGATGTGTCTCAAAATGCAGTTACTGCTGAGAAAGTGTTAAAGACCATGCATAGGGCTGATTCTTGTCAGGTTCCTCATACACCTGTTCATCATCATACAGTGTTTTGTAGTTCATACACACAGACATTATCTTGTCAGGGAGTCATCATCAAATTATGAAGAACAACGAATGATCCAGGTATTGGCATTCTGAGGAGCACATTGGGAAGTTTAACTGCATATTGAGGTCATTTTTTCTTGGAGAATGAATTATTCTGGATTGAGGCTGGTATGACTTCATGCTTGCAGGAGGGTTTTCTTATTTAATAAATGGTTGTGTGAATCTGCAACACCGTGACTATGTGCACACCTGAGTCTCATGACAGGACAAAGGACCTGCCAGGGAAGTTTTAACTTTTGTGTGATGAAACCACGTCCCAGAAAATAGGAATACCTGTCAGCCCCTTCAACAGGTACAGTCAAAGAGTCTTTTGTGTTTGTAATAGCACAGTATGACCTGTAAATCTAGCTTAATTTTGTAGGGATTTTTGCTTGTTTTCACAAAAAGAAAAAAAAAAAAAGGTAAAAAAAGAAGCTGAAATTATCTTAAGGTTTCACTGTATGTTTTTTGCTGAATATAACATCAATTATAGTGCATGACATCTCTGACTTTTGCATGACCACATCTGCACATACTTGTGGGGCATGGAATGAAGTTCTAACCCCTGACTCTTGTAAGGACAGTAACTCAGATCCCTACCAGGCTCAGTCCTGTGATAAGAGCAGTTGTACTGACCTACCTCTAACTGGGGTGGAGTCATCACTGCAATCCTCGGTGACATTTCAGTAGAGTGAACTTGTTTGCACTTTTTGCTTTTACATCTCAAATTGCTCCTGAACATTTCTGTATGGAAAATATGTCATTCAAAAGAAGTGCTCCCTATTCTCCAAAGAACTGTTCTTCTATCACTTCCCAAGGAATGATTCAGGAGTAGCAAACAAGCAATCTCTCACTTTTACCTTCTACAGATGTAAAAAATGTAAATAATCATGGGAAGACCAAACCTCCACTGTAACTGAGCCACACACAGGAGTTTTGCACAACAGGCACACACCTGCAGCCTCAACTTCTTATGTTTGTGCATGACCCTCTCCTGCCTTTACATATGTAACTATGCTTTCCACTTTCTTTGTTAAGAGACAAGGACATGGATCGCTGCATTGTTCTTTTTTACCAAGTCACCCCTTCTAGGCAATGATTTGAAAATTTCCCTTCATCCAGATGGCAACAGTAGCACCTCTACTGGTACTCGGGCTGTCTCTAATCCAGACCCTGTCTTTGCAGAGCTTGACTGCTCTCACAGGCAGATATTTTCTTGTGAGGTTTGTGGCCCGAAACATTGTGTCTTCCAGCAGTCTGGAAACTGGAAACAGTTGTCCGAGATGATAGAGTCATTAGCTGGAACAAAGCTGCTTAAGTCTGGGCGCAGGTGATGAAGGTTTGAGCAGAAAGATCTGTGGTATGTGCATGCTATTGACAACGACAGAGAACAAGACAGCTCTTAAAATATTCTTTCTTTGTAATGAGTCCTTCAAATCATGTGGCTGGAGCCAACAAAATACTGTCTACACAAAGAACACAGTCTTGTTGCTTTTCCGTGAAAGCCTCCTATCCAGTGATTGGCATGCAGCAGTCAGAAGAATTAATGAGATTTAAACTGGCAGGCCTTGAAATATTCACGCCATGGGTGGATGCTTATCTTGGAGACCACAGTTCTTCCCTGGCTTACCCAAACCTGTCTATTTACAAAATAAAATTATAGATCTTACTGTCTCCTTCTTCCAACACAAAGTGTGATAACCACCAGCAGAAAATTTTGCAGTCAGTAGAGTTATGTATATGTACATATATATATACACACATATACCATATGTATATGGTGCTTGTATTTACAGAGGTATCACAAAATCCATGGATTATTTTGAACTCCATCCCCAGCTGAAATTCAAGTCAGAAGTGATGCACTTAAAAACAGTATAGTCTTGAAACCCTTCTAAGACTCCAAGGGAATCCTCAGAAATACAGTCATGGGGAGATTTACATTAGACTCCAGGACTAATGAGTGCATAGATCTAAGGTCAAGAGTACCTCAAGAGAAGGTCAAGTAGGAAAAAATACACCACAAAATTTTCCAAAATAGCAGTTTGTGGCTTACTCTTCAAGTCTGTGGTGTTTTCTCACAGTACATGATGAGACAACTCCCATACAGAACTTGACACAAAAGACTTTAAAGACATAAACATACACAAACCAAGCCTTTGCTTTATGACAGAAATGCTTCTGGTGGAAAGTCACATCAACACATGTCCTTTGCTATTTTTACTCAGTCTTACCAGCCGTTTTTTTTGTTTTGGTTTTGTTGGTTTTTTTATTATTATTATTAGAAACATGTACTTTTACTGTCAGAGTTGCTTATGGGTTCTTTTTTAATTTTATAAGACTGATTATCTTTTAATAAGCACCTTGCACATGTGGAATAGAAGATCTGAAAGTCCAGCAGAAAACAGGGAAGAACCTTTAAGGTGTTGGTTTTACATTAAATGTATACATAACTACAGATTAATGTGAGTCGGGGAATTTGGATTCTAATTTTCTTATATAAATTTATTGCATTTAAATTCTGTCTAGTTTATATATTCTTGTGTCCAAAGCTGTGGATCAAACTTAGATGCCATAAAGTTCTCCACTCTTTAAAGGTGAAGAGGAAGTAACACTTTATTTAACCAAGATGCTTACAAAACCCTACAGTTTTCTGTTTTGTTTCTCATTGTTTCTCATCTCTTGCCCCCTGTGTATTTCTTTTACAGAACAGGAAAAACCTTTGAGCTCAGCCTGAGGGCTGGAGGTCTCCCACTGCATGATCCAAGAGTCCAAAAGCATCCCACTGAGCAAACAGCTGTTTCTGAAATGACTTACTGGTCACTTGCCCATGGCATCACAGAACAGGTCCTGCTGCTGCTAGAGTCCTTCTGTATAATTGCTTTTTGCTGTCTTTCTGGAGAATTCTGCTGTGGCCAGGGACAAGAAGTGATGCAAAAACATCACAGGAGGCTCACCTTCTATTGTCAGGGCAGGGGACACAAAGGACCACACCTGTTTTCCCAAGGCAGTGTCCCCACAGAGCTACCAGCTACACTGTAGGAGCACCACAGTCCATCACATAGCTGCCCAGGAGCTGGGACCTTGATGATCTCCTTGATCATCCCAAGCTGGGACCTGATTCCTCCTGCATAGCTGGGAACAAGGATCCCAGAGGATGTCTGTCTACCTGTAAGGAGGCAGCTGCACTGGGCCTATTCCCTATGAAGTACTTGTTAAGACAGGATCAGATTCGGTTACCTTGTGCTCTGGTGTTTCATGCAGATGTCTCATGGGGGAGACCAATCACAGCCATTGGATGCTTGAAAATTCTGGCTGTAATAAGAAAATCTCTAGTTGTTTCACTGAAATTTTGTAACTGGAGAGATGATACAGAATACATGAATAACTGGAGACCAAAAGAACCACTGTTTCTGGGACACTAAGCTTTCTCCTGGACTGCAAGAAAGCAGAGCCTGAAGGGCTTAGTTTGTGTAGAAGATCAGTGAAGGAAGGTATCATCAGGAAAAAGACCTCAGCTGGTTGCTTTGAAGAAGACATGACAAATAGGGAACTGGTATTGGATCAAAAAGTGATACAAGTACTCAAAATTTCATCCTGGGACCAGGTAAGTTGGACTGAACTAGTGCAGGTAGAAGTGAGACTTTAGATTGCAGGCAATGTTTATCCTAATGATGCAGGTGTATGTCCAGTGCTTCCAGGGCCTGAACACCTGGGAAGTTTCCAGTGACTCCCTTGACAAGAAGTCCAGAGGGGACAAACACAGATCCAGAAAAGGCCCATAAGGAAGTCTCCTGTGTGTAGCAATGCACATGTTGCATCTGAAGGGTTCGTGGAGAAAATCCTGAAGAATCATCAACCTGCTCCCTAGTATAATGAGGGGCAAAAATAGGAGCACAGCTGTTCCAATTTGGGAGGAGACTGAGTGTCTTGGGTTATGGAACCTAAAATGTGCATTATATTTCATCTGCTGAAAGCAGTTGGGGAGATGTTCTCCTTTATCTCTTGTAACTCTGGGAGGAGGGGGGCGGGTGCCTTCTGATAATGGGCCAGCTGTTAAAACCAGGTGGGGCAGTGTTTGTTATCTCTTTCACTGCCCGTCCTCCCTCCAGGGGGATATTTTCTGCTAATGGACCATTAAGACACCCCTAAAAGCACACACATCCCCAAAGTAGAACATCCACATTCCATCATCCCATTGTGAGATGCTCCACCCAGTGGGGGGAGCCAACCATTCCTACCTGGATAAAAACTGAGACATAGGAACATGAGGTATCTGGTTCCACTGGATTCCCGGAGGAAGACTGGACCCTTCTCACCATCACTGGACCCTTTTTTACAGGATCATCTCTACTCCAACAGAACCACATCTGCCACTCCAGGAGGACTTACTGTGGACCGCTTCCAACACCCTGACCAACAGGGTGTTAGGTTGTAGCTCTGACTCTGTCAGGGGTCTCCAAAATTGTTGTTTGTTTGTTTGCTTGTTTGTTTGTTTGTTTGGTTTTGTTTTCTATTACATTTGTATTGTTAACATACCTAGTAAAGAACTGTTATTCCTATTCCCAAATCTTTGTCTGAAAGCCCTTAATTGCAAAATTATAATTTGGAGGGGATGAGGGGTTTACATTCTCCATTCTAAGGGAAACTCCAGCTTTCCCTGGCAGATATCTGTCTTTCCAAACCAAGACACTGAGGAATTTGCAAGAGCAGCATCTGTGCTTGCACCCATAGCTCTGTTCTGCAAGGTGTTTCAAAGAAATTTTGGTCCTGGCCCACAGACCTAGCATGTGTTATGTGTCAAGGTTAAGCACAAAAACAGCTGTTGGCTGTGAGGAGGCAACAATGGCATCACCCAGAGCTCTTGTGCAACCAATTGCACAGAGCTCTGTCACTTCCCTCCAGCTGTACAGCTGCTGCAAGGGAGGAAATCAATAAAACATCAGCTCAGACATTTAGACAGTTTGGGGTTGTCACCTACCCAATCAGGATTCAGACACAGATCTCAGTCCTCGGGAGGAACAAGGGCCTGTGCGTCAGCTGAGCCACAATAACGAACTGTGCTTTCCTCAGCATGAAGGGTGCTGGTTTGAGCATCAGTGAAAAGCATCTGACCCCACACATTTGAGGCTGTGTGTCCATGCTCACACTGTACTTCAGCTGGTGCAGAAGGACTTCCTCAGCACATGAGTTCAGCTACACCTGATGTGTCTCCTACCTGGGTAACTCCATGACAGGGGCATCCATCAAAGAGATCATAAATGAGAGTCTGAGTTATAAAACTGTCATTCTGTCACTGCTGCACCTCCATGTGGAGACACCAGGGAAAGCTGGGAGACACTGACTGGCTTCCTGTGTGGACAATGCCACAGAAATGGGGCTCTCAGCTGCAGCTGGGGAGCAGATGTCTGCTGGGTTCAACTAGAATGGAGCAGCAGCTTTGGTGTCCACTTGTAAAGTGCTTTTGTGTTTAAGAACTTCCACCTTGTCAAAGTTGTTGCTTTGCTTGAAAAACATATTTGTAATCAGTGACTGTTCTGGAGGATAGTCAAAAACTGAATGGCAGAGAGGACACTCTCTCAGATGTGCTGCTACACACAACACAGGAGCCTTAAATAGTGATCTTTCTTTTTAATTGTTTTTACTAGAGCAGTCCCAGAATACTATTATCAACTTTATCCCTACTACACATTTCTGAAAACAGGACTCTGCAATGTAAGACATATGACCTTCAAAAGTCACAGAAGAGAAACCCTTATGCTCACATTTTGGCTGGGAGTCCAGCCCACCCAATGCAAGCAACATTATTTGGATCCTGTAGCTTTATGTATGAAAATGGAGCAGCCCTATTGAAGTAACCTGACTATGCTGTTCATATAAAAATAGAAATTAGAAAATGCCTCAAAGACTGTCCAGGGCCTCCTCAGGCAGACCCATTCACCTTCTGAAGGTCCATTAGACACTAGATATGGTTGTTCTGTCCTAGTACTCTGTTCTTTCCTGGATCATCCCTAGAGACTGATGGTGGCTAAGAATAGAACTGTCAGGAGGGTCATGATACTCAACATGGACCACTGTCATCAGAACAACATGTTGTTGCTTGTCCACTCCTGTGTGTGGGCTGAGGTGCCTCAGTCACACTGAAGGTGTCAACCTCTGTATGGTGTGAACAGGATGTAGTCCCTCCTTTCAAAAATGTCAAAGTCTAGTGCAGTGGAAAATGACTAGAAAATAAAAATAAATTTTCCCCCAACTGTGATTTTGTGTACGTGTGAATTTGCAGATTTGCACAAGCAAAAGCCATTCTGATCTGCAGAGGTCTCTTAACCATAACCCCTTGTAGAGGTTATTAGGACACTATTGTCTTTTTTTTCATTAGAAGAGAGTTGATGAGTAATGGCTGCTATAACTGTCTTGACTGAGGCATTTACCCAACACTTTGTTGTTTCATTAATTTCTTGTTCCATTAAATCTTTGGAGCAAGGCTTGTGCAGATCACGACTTGTACTTGGCACCTTTCATGTTTGGTGTGGTTTTTTTATACTGCTATTTTTGCCAACTTAACAGCTGTTTGCTAACCATTTTTTTCAATCAGGATCCTTAAATTCATCTTAGTCCTTGGTTACTGCTAAGCTCATGCTACGTAGTTCCTGCCCTCATCCATTAACAGAAGTTCTTTTGGCAGGTTATGGGGTTTTTTTCAGTTTTTCAATAAATGCGATACTGGTCCTTCAAGCAAATCACCTTCCTCAATGTAATTTTACTGTATTTGCTTCTCACATGATACGCTGAAGAGCAAAAATAGCTTTTTACAGATTTTAATCTATTCCACATAAGTTATAAAGTCTGGTCGTAGCCACGTACATTTATAAGGACACTCCACAGCTATTAAAGTTTCATGTAGCTTGTCATGAAAATTAAATCTTGCAGTCTGCATTAGCAGAAGAAGCAAATTTTAAACAATAGAATAGAGGAGGTTTCCCCCCCTCCCCCCCCCCAGTGTTTTCTTTCCTTGTGGGTTTGCTAAGAAGCAGAATTATTTTGTATGGAAGTGCACACTGTCCCTGATATTCCTCCCTTTTCTTCTCTATTCAATCCTAATCCAGCCATTGAATTTTGCTAATGGCAAGGAAAATTTGACACTTTAATGCTGTCTTTCTGTCTATATATTGCTCTCAATATCTGATAAAGCTTGAGGTTGAGTTTTTAGTTCAGGAGCTGCAAACAGGGCAGCAAACATCAAGACTGGGTCAAGCTGACCTTCAATATAATTATATTTGAAGTTTGTGGTTTGAAACCTGTTGTGAACACTTTAGTAACTGGGGGCAGGTGGACAGATTGATGAGCAGCTCATCCCTTTGAAATGCTCTTGAGTCCAGTAGTTTTACTGGTTTTGTTCACAGTGGTGAACAAAATTCTCCATTCATTTATTACTTAGTTCCAATAGCTGTTCAAACTTGATAATCAGTATGTATCTTATTTTCAAGACAAAAAAGGCAGAATTCCTAGATGCAATGCGTTATTATCTTGAACAATTCAGGTGCAGTAAGGAGCAAGCTATAGGTATGGTCCTCAGAGTGTGCTGAGTCAGAGTGCAAATATATTAAAAATACCCCTAGAATAAGGAGGCTTGAAGTCAGAGTCAATCACTGACTACCAGACAGTGTCAAGAAAAAATGGGCACAAAAACTTCAGCTTTACAATTAGCTCTCATGTGAGAGAGCAGCTTGAACACTGCATTTAGCCCCTTCTAATCATGCCATATTGGGCTTTCCTGACTATTAAAGTAACTTTTCTCAGGTGGGGAATGAAAAACAGGATCACTCTTGGGATTTTTGTACATTGTCTGGTTATTGACCAATGGTTCCTGCCTTTGGGGATTAGATTATGTGCAAGGCAGAGAAGGTAGGCATTTTGTATTTTTACTGCTCCTAATCATTAAAAGGGATAAGTCCACTGAAATGGATAGTCAGCTGTTTACAACCATCATGGGAGCATTTTCCATAGCACGGTTCAGCGTTATGTTGGTGTCCACATCTGTTTGGGTAAGTTTTACTTGTCTGATATGTCTGCTTCCAATGTGGAAAAGTACTCCATAAAAATGTAGTTTGTCTGGTGGCTGTATCTCCCTCCCATATCACGCTTGCCAGGACAGTTTACTGACTGGTTTACAGTAGGTTTCAATAAGTCCTGCCCACAGAGCCATCACAGCTGCTGGAGACACCTGCTGTGTTGCAAGATATACTCATTCTCCTTATGTGATGCCAAGATGACTTTTTGCCTTTTATATACCTTTTATATACCTTTTATGTATCCTCAGTACTTTTAGCATGCCTACTTGTAATTCCTTAAGTCTGATAACTTAACATAGTCCTGGTATTCTCCTGGTTAGGCCAGGAGACCAAACACCCTAAAGGCCTCTCAGCTGGAGGCTGGAAAGCTCCATACTATCTTGAGAAACTAAGGCCCCTGCAGAACACATCCTGTAAACAAAGATTTAACCCATTCAGGGGGGAATTCTCAGGATGGGGGGATATCAGGCTATTCATCCAAGCCTCTCATTGGGGTATCTTTGTTAGATATGCTAATTTGTAAGGTCTATAAATTGTATAGGTGATCTATCGTGGGTGTGCACTGCAGCCCATCCCACCTTGGCAAAGTGGGGCACCATAAGGATCCTTACTGAAATACCAAGGTAAAACCCCTTTATCCCTTAACCATGTCTGGCTCTCAATTTTTAAGACCAGGAAAAGACATCACCTAGAATGCCAACTGTGTTTTCTTTCCTAAACAAATGCAGCTGACAAAGGTACAGGAAATCACACACGTGCTGCTTGATTAAGATAAAGATTGAGGTTCTGGCATGCAAAAGGAATGACTGTGTATTGGAGGATACAGAGTACTGTGAGAGATGATATTTTCAAGCCTGACCTCTTACATGTTAAAAATTTTACAGTGTCATTACACAGCATTACAGGTAGGAGATAAATGTGAGGAAAGTAACATGGGTAAAGGGGTGCTACAGCTCCTGCAGCAGGGACACCTGCTGCAGTGGGGGTGGGCTTTCTCCTTGCACGTCTTTACTAAGACATGAAGATCTCAGAAGTCATATTGCTTAATGAAACAATATATAATGGAGCAGACTGCAAGTACAGAAGTATACAGAAAACTGTTTCAGCTGTTTCATCCAGGGAGTAATCAATAGGCTTATTTAGTGTTGCAAAACTCTTCACATCAAAAATAGTTTATACATGGTGTTCCACTCTCTAATCCACTAATTTCAGAGGAGAGAAACTAAACTTCAAATATACAGCAAGAACAGATTGTTCAAGCTGTGACTATTGTACTTCAATTAAAATATTTCTTCTCCCTGTGGTAGTTGAAATATACTGGGGCTTCAGCTGAGGGGGAGAGAGACGACGACTTCAGATTTTTCCTTCTCATGCGCCTCTTACAGATTAAATTGTTTGATGATTTTTTTTTTTTTTTACATTAATTACGGTAGCTCTGCCAGGTACACTGGTGCCAAACTTCCCTGCAGACACTTACTGCCTGTCACCCACACCCACTCAGCCCATGTTAGCCATCATTTTGTCATTGCCCAACAAACCCAGACGCTGTTTGGCGGGGACCAGACGGCTCACGGAACTGCCAACTGCATAAAGCCATCAGATCCACAGAAAAGCCCTCTGAGTCCTAAGAAACATGGTTTTTCAGATGATTTCCTGATTTACAAGTGCTTCAGTTGTAACTGACTTTTCTGACGTTCACAGAGGAGAGAGTGGTGGTTAGTGTGGCCATCTGGCTCCTCAGTATTCACGACACTAACACTTAAAGCACAGGAGTGCTTGTGGAAAGTGAGCACGAAAGTCAGAGGTGGCTGAATATACACGGATTTTCAAACACAACAAGATTTCAGACATTGCTCTTTTCCTCCATGTGAGCTTGTGATGCTAACAAACCAAGAGCCAGTGAATGTGCTGACCTCTGAGAACAGCTTAACTGAGAGTGACGGAAATTCAGCTACTTCTTCTTAGAAATGTTGACATAAAATTAATTTTCCTTTCTGTTCAGAAATACAAATATGTTCAAATTTTATCTAACATGTGAAGCCTAAGTTAAATATTTTTGAGTATAATGTTTATTTTTTCCTACATCATGTGTCTTTTAATTTATTTGCATATATGCTTTGTTGTGTAAGAGTATGTACAACCACTGACCTTGTGAAGATACACAGATGCAAAGCAATAAAAAAAAAATTAAAATATTCATTTAACAAATTTGTTGCATTCCAAACAATTCCTGTATTGAAAATATTGTATGTGAGGGCTTGGCATTGCTGTGAGTTGAAGCCAGTCACCATTCAGCCAATAAAAGTACAGAAGTGCAATTGTGAAATAGTTCTCTATATATTCATTTATGCCTTCTCACATTTCCTAACAAAATTGCTTATCCTGAAAAATCAACAAGAATTATGTGCTGCACATTTATGTCTGAGTATTTTTTCTTCCTTCTGTCTGTTTTGTTGGTTATTTGGTTTGGGGTTTGTTTGTTGTTTGTGCTTGTGTGTGTGTATATGTGTGTGTTTAGGTTTTGTTTGTGGGGGTTTGGCTGTGTGTTTGCTTTGGGGGAATGGTTATTTAATTTTTTCCAAGTTTCATATTTTAGAAATACAAGATTGTAAACACGAACAAACAGTCCACTCATGGTAGCATAAACCTCCAAAATGACCAACAGTTTTCTGATACCACAGTTACTTAATTATGAAATGCACAAGTGCAATAAAGAGCAAAACTTCACTGTTTGGCCGCATGGCACAAAGTGCTTAAGATGATGCTCTATTTGTAAACAGTACATTATGCAGATTGGAACAATACAAAGCAATTCAATTAGAGATAGTATGACCTTTTACTGCTTAAGCTCAAAAGCAGCAGAAGGAGCCTCGCCTATAATGAACATTTAGCTATCTCTACTTTATTGCTGTTTTCCAGCATTATCTAAATGAACACGTCTTCCCTATATTGCAGATGGATTTGGACGTCTGCAGCCTTTCAAGAGGGAGATTGCCCTCTCTCAGCTCAATGTTCTGACTGCTGTCAATGAGGTCATGCATATGTTCTCACTAATATAATGGTAGCTGCAGTTTAACCATCAGGATATTGATTTCACCCTTGGGAAACTACCAAGCTGGGCATCATTAAAATAACATTTGCCACTTCACAGTGATTGTGGTAATGCAGTATCTCCTCTGGTGCACCAGAGAACAGCGTTTCTGCCTCACTGTCTTTCCTGTGGTGGAAGTTGTGCAGGTGCCTGCTGCAGGTAGCAATGGTGCTGCATACAATACTTCACCTCAGTTTACTTGTAACAAGCCGAGACTAAGATGTGGTTTATCCCAGAAACAAAGAGAAAGTACTTTAAAAAAACCTCACTCACTTCACCTAAGAAAAATATTTGTAATTTATGCATCGAAACTAATGAGTACCCTCTGATCAAGATCTCAGTTTTGATAAAATGCTATGACCCCTTCTTATCATGCTGATAAACTGGCTCAATAATGACTCAGAAAATTCCACCTGCACTTCCTTCCCAGCAACTGAGTTTTACTACAAGTCTCTTAATCAGAAGTACAATTTCCTACATAAGCCTTTTTTTTTTGTGAGTTACTGCCCTTGCATTTGTTTACCTTGTACTTTCTTTTTTTTTTTTTTAATGCAATTGTTGTCACATGTAATGTGTGGTTCTAAATAATATCTTCAAGTGTAACAACTACAGCCTGGAGTATAGTGTCAGAAAATGGCTTGTTGAGTGCAGGAGGCTGTTTTAGTTAAGATGGGAGAAAAGTGACTTGCTGTGTAGCGTTGCATAGCCCTCAGGTATAGTTACTGAGAAGCTCTCAACTCTGTGAGTTAAACAATGGGAAGAAATTAAATAGGGGTATTAAGTACAGGAAGGTAAGAAGCAGGGGATGGGAAGTGGCCCTGAGGAGGGTCTGTGGTCAGTGGCATGTTTAGTCACGCTATGCCAGCCACCTGGATTTCTGGGAATTTAATCAAATTCCAAAAAGCCTGGACAGTTAGTTGTTTTAGCTCTGCTGAATCACCCTAGCAGCACTCAGAGGTGTGAAGGAGGTTAATGAGACCCCTTGGTTCCAATGGGCAAGATTGCAGCTCAGTAAGGGTAGAATTCATGAACACACTGGGTGGACCCATCAAAGAGACAGGAAGAAAAGCTCTCGTCCTTCTGGAAATCCCCAGCTGAGCACAGAGCAGGGCAGCTCTTTCTCTAACTTACCATGTAAAGGAGACCATATATGTGCATTGTCTTGGGATCACTGTTAAAATGAATATTTCCGTCCCACTCCTCACACAAGAATGTTCAAAGCAGGAATAGCTAGACTTTTTTCCAATTATGGCATTGCCAGCTCATGAGGGAGATGAGGTACTCCAGATTTTCAAGGGGAAGAAGGATGCTAAAGCACTTCTCCATGGGTTCTTGTGGACCTTGACCCCTTCAGCGCTGCATTTATGCTAATTAACTCCTGAGTTTTGACTCATGGACCAACTAATTCCTCTCAAGAGGAAACCCAGAGCTGATGAACAGAGTCATAGAATTATAGGCTGTTCAGGGGTTGGAATGGACCATAAAAATCATCTAGTCCCAACCCTCCTGCCACAGGCAGGGACACCTCCCCAAGTTACTCAAAGCCTTGTCCAACCTGAAGACTGCCAGATTTGGGGTATCTACAACCTCCCTGGGGAACCAGTTCTAGTGTCTCACCACCCTTACAAGGAAAAATGTCTTCCTAATATGTAACATAAATTTTTTCTCTTTCAGTTTGTACCCATCACTCCTTGTCCTATCACAGCAGTTCCTGATGAAGAGCCCCTCTCTGCCTCCCCTGTAGGCCCCTTCAGATACTGTAAGGCTGTTACGAGGTCTCTCTGCAACCTTCTCCTCTCCAGGCTGAACAGCCCCAACTTTCTCAGCTTGTCTTTGTAGGGTGAGAACTTTCTACCAGGAACTGCTCTGCATAGCCACTGGGGATCTGGAACTGTGCAAGGGTTCACTGCTCTGCCCACAAGCCTTTCAACATTTTCTGTGTAAGTCATAGGCTCCCCCACATCCTGGGCATGCATGAGACAGCACTGCTTTCCTGAGGCAAAAACCACTGCTTGTGGGTTGTCAAGGCTCTTTCATTAAACACATTTGTCTTCTCTTGAACTGGAATGCTAACAACAGCTAGCATGTTGCAGGGGCACAGAGGGGCGAGCTGGGGCTGAAGAGCTCAAAGGCATCCCAAGCTGCCCTCAGGACTCCATCAGCTCCCACAAGACGGCAGAGCAGCTTGGCACAAGGTATAACCATGGTGATGAGCTGTGTCAGAGGTGGCATTTCAGAGGTTTAGTGCAACCTTTTCCACCAAAAGGTTTAGTGCATCTTTACACAAGTGTGCAAGCAGCACTGAGTCTTTGGTGAGGAGACCTTCACAGTGCCACTCTTCCTAGATGGACATGTTCAGTGTCCATCTAGTCTGGGCCTGGGGCTCTGTCTCGAGCCCAACAGCCCAGGGAGCCCAGCTGCTGTCTGCATGTCCTCACCTCTCAGCACCAAAGATGAGGAATAAGAGGAAATGCACTCTCACCATTGGACCTTCATCCCTCCTGACTCTGATGACTCCAATTTTCCCTGATGAGATGGTGCTGCAGAGGGAACCCAAACCTCTGGGAGCAGATGAGAGCCACTCCTGGGTGAGCCAGGCTCAGGGGTTATTTGTTGCCTCCCATCTGAGAGGCAGGTCCTTGTGCCTGGGCTTGTATAAATTGTTCAGCACTGTCCTGCCATGGCCCACTGACTGCAGCATGGACCTGGAGCACACCAGCAGCTGCTGCCCAAAATCGGGTAACCTTGACTGTGCAATGTAGACCATGTGGGTACCCGGAGCCTTCAGGGTAGCATTGCAAACACCTATCCCCTGTGTGACCACAAGGTACTTTTTCTATTTTTATATCCATTACATCTTTTGTCCATTAAGGCTGTGTTGTCTGCCACCTTCTCCATAGGAGTGACTTTTAAACGTGGCTAATGTTGCTCCATTGAGGCTCCCAGTTCCCACCCAGTCACTTTAGATGTGTGATGCTGTTGTGCATCACAACAACACAGACTCTGACTTCAGAAGGCTGAAAATGACTCAGTTATTTCTGAGATGTATCTCCCTTTTGTACTATTCTACATAGACCAATTCAATTGGTGAAACAAAGACAAACCTCTTCAGTCACATTGGTCAGACCAGAGGGACATCAAGGAGAAGTCCCTCCTAGGGAAAGGAATGTAAACAAAGTTACAGTTACGAAAACATGTCTCTTGTTTGCAGAAAATTCCCTGGGAAAAGAATTTCAGAAAACCGAAACATCTCAGGTACGAACCAGGGCTACGGATGTGGTGTTCCATCCTTCTAAATTTTGCATTCTAGGCTGGCAGTTTCACATGGCAGTTTCATGGTACCCAATGGTACAAGATGGTGGTGTATAACCCCAAATCTTTGCAATGCAGGGAAAAGACCACCATAGGTCAAAACTGAGATTGTTTAGCAAGTGGGGATGTGTTGAGGAAAACTAAAAGAAAGGGAGGTCTGGAGATGTGGGAGCCACAGTTACACCCTATCACAGTCACACCTTTAGGCCTGCCCCAGGCTCTCCCAGGCTGAGGCCAACCCAGCAAAGACCTTCTGCCCTCATGCTGCAAAATTTTGCCAGGAGCAAGTGGGGCAGGAAATATCCAAGGATTAGCTTTGCCAGGGAGCAAAGGTGAAGGTGTGCTGCCTTGTTTTGGTGTGCTCTAGTGCGGCCTGGTGCGGCCTGGTGCAGAGTGCAGCACAGATGGTGAGGAGTGAAGCTCACTGCTAAATGAATATGAAGGGCTCTGGAGTGGGGGGACCTCGACAAGGTTTGTTCTGAGTTTTGCTGCAGTCACTGTGCTCCAGAGAGGCTGATCATAAAAAGCCTGAGCATGAGTCACCCCTCACCAGCTGATGGGAGGCTCCCTTCATGGCTCATAAAGGCTGCACAGATTTAGCCTAAATCTGTAAGCATCAGAGCTGCCAGGCACCGCTGTTGCTCACGGCTTGTCGTTTGACAGCGTAGGTTCCTTTGAATCTGATTTTCTAATAAAAGATTCTAAATTTGAGCATATTTCTTGCTGGCAGGTAGACATCCAAATGATAGTGCTGTCCAGGGAGTAACTCATGACTAAGTCTTACTAGAACTCACAGAACTTGCCTCCTCCCACTTATTTAACTTCACAGCTCATTGTCACACAAATACCCTGAGGCTGCTGCATACAAAAAAGTGTGGGAAGCAGGAAGAGAGAGTGGTCACCACATCATCCATCTGCTTTTATCTGTTGCTGACACCTCCTCATAAGGGCCCAAGAAGAGGGTGTGCCTACAGCTGGAATGCCTATGAGTTCAGGCTGGAGCACCCATCACAGCTGGGATCCTGTGGCTGGCTAGGTCAACTGTGCCCTAGAAAAATACCCTCATTCCTCGATACTCTGGAAGAAAGACTCTCTCATCAAGACCTTATCTTGTCATCCTGCAATGTGGGAAAGATACCTTTCCTCTACACTAGTTATTTAGAAGAAGAGTTTAGACTCTTAAGATTGGGACAGTGTTCACAAGACAATAAATCACCAATTTTTCCCTGAAAAGCTTTGATCAAAAAACCTATTTCCTTTCCAACTCTGCTATAGATCAACATCAAATCAATACTGTAAAAGAATCCCTCCAAATCCATGTTTCTCTATTAAATATGGGTTTGACCATTTCCCATTTTGTAACAAAAAGTGCACACCAATACTGCTGAAGATAACATCTATTTGATTTAGGTTGGTCTGAAGTGAATTATAAATGTTGAGAGAGAGGCCATGTTTTGTAACATGGTTATTGGCAGGTAGAGGGGGAGGAGAGGCAGAAGGGAGACAAAAAGGGTCTGTACTAAATCTAATGGAAGTGGCATTCTGGTCTTCTGGGTTTTCTGGAGCAGAATAGGAGGTCTCAGGAGCATTTAGCAGTTTGAGTAAAAAGCAGCGAAGACCTGATTTTCTTACAAAAGGTTCTTAATTTCACCTCTTAATTAATAACTGATATTACCTGTGTGTTAATAAAAGCAAATCCCTGCCCACAATCAAAAAACCCTACAATGACAAAGCTTTGAAAAGGATGTCTTGAAATCCCATCACACTGACCTGTTTTTACTGAGAGGGTTTGTCCTACACAATCTCACCCTTTCATTCGCTCTTCACTCATTTTAGTCTCCCTAGTCTGCAGAGTATTCTAGCCTGCATTTTTGATGAAAAAAAAATAGAAATTCCCTAGGAGGAATTTCTATTCCTAGGAGAAGGGATTTTTTTTTTTTTTTTACTATTCATTAGGGCATAGATTTGTTGGATCACTGGGATCCTCATCTAGCTGTGTAGCTAGGTCCCATAGCTATCACGACAGTGGCAATCGTATGAAGTCACCCTTGTCTCTGGGCTGCCAGGGTTGTGTCTGCAGTGCTGTCAGCAGTCTGCACCACCAGGCAATCAGCTCTCCTCACTGGAGTCTCCACTGCACAGGCACTGAAGAGTCACCCCTCTGACAGACTCAGTGCTGTCTTTCATTCTTGCTTCACACCTGCAGGTCTGGGCAGCTGCATCTCAGCCCCCACAGGGAAGGCTCACATTTGAGGCCTTCATAAAAATGGCACTGCACTCTACAGCAAAAGAAAAGTTGCTATTTTCAGTCCTACTCTTTCCCACTGAAGAGGCAGGGCTGTTGACACACAAAGGCAAACCTAAATGATGTACACTCCTTAATTATTCCTTTGTTCGCTTCTCCTTTTCTTACAAATACTTGTATGCCATTACATTTTTACTCTCAATAATGTTTGATGCCAAATCTGATGTGGATCTATGGTATGACATATATTAATGCTTGCTCGTTGATATTTCTCCTCTTCATTGCAAAATAACATAGCATACTTATATTTTCACCTAAACACTTAAATGACCTGTCACTTCTGCCTTGAAAATCTTTTTCAAGTGGGGCTAGACCTTTTTCTGGAATATTAGCTTTCCATCTAAACCCTACTGTAAGACCAACTGCATCCTTTTCATGCTGAAAATACATCATTCAACACCTCTCCTTCCACACAGAGTGTTTTTGGTCTCTGGCACTGAAAAAATGTTGAGTGAAAAAAATCATGGGTCTTATACACAGCCCTTCAATGGTTAAGTAGAGGTAATTCTTCAGTGTGCTGACTTCATCCCTGCAGGCATCCCCTCAGACACTTGGTACACTCTGTCTTTCCTTTTTCTGATGCAATGCAGCCAGTGTTATTGAAACACTCCATTGCTGATTTACTAATTAGCCTTTATTACCAGAATTGGTCTGACCTTATCTACTTTCAGTACTATTCTTACTGGCTCTGATCCTCCAGAGCATTCTCATCTATTCCCATGTACAATGCATATTCAGGAGCTTGTTTGGGTTATGAGTCAGAAGATAAGCCCGTCTCCCAGTCTCCAGCTGGAGCTCCTGAGGCTCAGCTGTGATCTCCAATATTCTTTACAGTAATTGCTATTTCTTTTACAGGATAGTTTGAGGGATCAATACCTAAAAGCAGTAGAGATATTGTAATTTGCTTGACATTTGTTATCAAAACTATAGACTATACAGAAAATTTTGCAGGCATAGAAGTGCATGTCCTGAATATTTTTTCTTGCTGTTGGGCATAGGGTGAGTGTTAAGAGTCTTCAGCATGAGGTGAACAGTGTTTATAGGTTAAGTAAGGCTTTTTCTGCCATGTACTTCTTGGTCTGACAAGGATCATGAGAGCTGGTGGGAAGCTGTTGTCCTACCTTCTATTTCCTGAGCAGCTGTACCAACAGTGCCATGACATAAATAACCAAGATAACAATACCTTAAACCAAGCACTAACCAACCCAGGAAACCTCTCTGCTGCAGTCTCCCACAAACATGCTTATTTGCTCACCAGCCTCAGGCGGTGTGCAGGAAGCCTGGCCAAAGGGTTTGATGCCTTTAGGTTTTGAGTTTTTCTGTCTTGTTCTGGTGGGTAGTTTTGCTTTTGTATTAAGGGTGCTGGGACTTGATCACAGAGTGATGGGGGCAGGGCAGTTTTGGTTCTAGCAGGGGACTCCCTTCTTCAAGGACACTCTCTCTGAGCTCCAGGCCCTGAGGATAAACAATGTGGAAGAGAGGAGGCAAGCAGGAAGGATGGAACACCGAGATTTGGAGTTGCTGATTGGACAATGGATGGGGGGTATGCAAATAGACTGAAACTTGTAAAAGGGGGGAATCTCGTGACTCTTCCTCCTTTTGCTTCCATCTTGGAGCCATCCAGACAGACCTAATTCTGTGGCCTTGAAGGCCTTTAATAAATGTTCACCTTATTTTTATAACTCTGCCTGTCCTCTGTCTCAGCCATTAAGGCAACAGGTTGGTTCACCAGCAAACAGCAAGGTTACACCAGATTGTGGATTCATTTAGCTGAAAGGACAGGGTTGCTGCCAGAAGCCAAGGAGCCCAGCCAACAAGAAAGTGGGTGCTATCAGAGGAGTTGTGTGCAGAGCACACTGGAAACTGCTGGTGCTTGGAGATTGCAAGCAGGCAAAAGAGAAGAATATTTCTCTGAGAGGCTCTGATTTGCCCATTCCATGGAACTAACTTGTCTGATTTCCTCACAAACCTGAGCCTTAGTGGGCCAGCAGCACCCTCAACAATTCAGGGCCAAAGCACAAGGAATTAAGTATTTTTAAATTGCTATTCCCACCCTGCATTTCACTCTAGTGTGGCAGCTTGTCAATGTTAATGTTTTGCTACCCAGACAAAAGTAGGAGGAACTCCCTGCATTATATGGCTGTGACTACTTCACTCTGATCACAACATGATTTAACACAGAGAATTGGGAAAGAATTTGTGCAAGACACATTTTTGCACTGGAAATGAAAGAATTTCCCACAAAATGGGAAGTACTTCTTCCAGAAGGCTCTCTGCCTTTGGGTTCCCCTTCCCATCAGACAGGTGCACTTTATACTGCTTTTTTATTATGCTCAGCCTATTTTAGGCACAATGCATAATGTTTCTAACACAACACTATGGATAAACTTGTGCCATGTTGTCTCCTATATTTGTAATACAGACAGAGCAGACAGCTGGTGCATGGACTGTACTGTAGGCAAAGAGGAAAAACCATTTTCTTGTGAGGCATTGTTAAATACTGACAGCACAGAACTGCACCCTTTTGAGCAGGTTAGAGCATATTGTAGGGTTTGGAAGAGCACCTGCAATTTCCCCCGTAGATTTTGTCCTAAGAGAAAATGGTGCTGTCATTATTCATTCTCTTTATAAAACTATAGCAATTTGGCAGTCAGTCCCTCAGTTAAGGGAGAAGGGGACCGTGGTCTTTACTCAGATGTAGCAATTTTTCAGGAAAATGCAGCTGACAAAGACAGAAGACTTCCCAAAGAGTACACAAATCAGGGTCAGGAAAAAACCTTGCAGTGCTCCCAACAGTGCAAGCTAAACTCCTCAAACGAAGAACACAATCTTGTGGCTGTGACCAGTATCCTATTCCCAAGCAGAGGCTTTTGAAAAGAGATGAATTTATCAATTCTTTTGGCAAAACTATTTTCTTTTGATTGTGGTGGAACAACTGAAAGCCTGCAAGAAGCTGGCTAAAAAAAGAGAAAGTAAAACTGAGAGCTAGATATAGTTTTAGATGGTGGGAAATGCCATCACCTGCATCAGCAGCATCCAGCAATGGCAGATTGGGATGCTCCATCCAAAATTTAAAAAACACTCAAAAAAGCACACTCAGCTCCCCAGAGACATAAAGCAATCATCTATTTTTTGAGTGAGAGTACTCAAAAAAAGAGAACAAGAGACTGATCAAATTACAGTGAAGGGAAAAGGACCAACTTGAGCAAGGGGCAACAGTAAAAGGTGAAGCAGATATTGCTCGATTCCTAACCATGATGAAAGGCAATGGCATTCAAAGGAAAATGACCAAAGAGGCCATGTAACTCCACAAAGACTTGGGCAAATCTAGTACACAATCTTCCATTTGAAGGCAGAGCAAAGACAGGACACAAAAAGCAGCTGCTGGCAGAAAACATGGTGGCATAAACAGGGAAAGCATGCCCAAATAGAGAGGATACAAACTGCAAACACTCTGAATTGTCATGAGGAAAAAAGTCTACAAAAAGGGAAACAAAGGAACAAAACCACAAAAACAAGCAGGCCTCCAAGGAGTGAAAGCTTGCACATACATGAGCTCAGTGCAGCACAAAGGAAACCAACCACAAAACACACAAATGAACAGAATATGTCTGTAGAGCTCAGTGTGGCAGCAGATGAAAGAGAAGGGCCAAAACCATGTATAAAGTAGAACCATCAGAATAGTTAAGGTTGGAAGGGTACTCTGGAATTCATCTTGTCCATTCCCCCTGCCAAGGGGGCTGGAAGGTTAGTAAATTACCATATGTTTGGGGTTTTTTTTGGTTTTTTGGGGGGGCAAGAATATCTTCCAGACCTGTTATATGTGATGATAATAGATAAAAGAGCTTGGCTATTATAGGAGTTGCTCCCATTACAAGAGTCAAACAACTGACAAGGGGAGCCACAAACAGAATGGAAATGCAGATCATGTTGTCACAGAACCCAATAGTTGGAAGAGTAGCATGGTACTTCCTCAGAAACCAGGCAACCTAGTTGCCATAGACCTTTAATGCTTCAAACAAAGTACTAAAAAGAGCTCAACATCAAAGGTCTGCAAAAGCAGACACATAAACTGAGCTGACAACAGCAAAACATGCTGGCAAGCAGTGCCAGCAATGGATATTAATACATGCCATTAGAGCTACTTTACCATATTTGGTATGTCACGAGGTTGATAGAAATGGCAAGGAATGGCATTTGGGGTAAAAGCTGAGGGCAACTTCCAGTGTTACCAGAAAGATGTATAAACAAAATTCCTAGGAAGTCGCATCACAGTGGATGATGTTCTGGCAGCAGAGATGCAGTCGCTGGGGGAAGGCTGTTGCAAATCATGGCAAAAAATCCCCATTGTCTCCTGTGACCGTTCAGGGGATGCAGGACTGCAGCTGGAAGTGGTGTCAACAAGCCACTGACTGCATAAGGCTTGTGGCCTGGCCTTAGGAAGGCAGGAGTAAGAAAACTCAAACCCACACTAAATGGATTCAGTCAGTTTACAGACTACTAACACTGCTAAACTAGCTTCACTTCTTTCCGCAGAATATTTAGGTGAAAGCAAACTTTCATGGTGTCTTGGTTTGGAAAGACAGGTATCTGCCAGGGAAAACCAGAGTTTCCCTTGGAATGGAGAATGTAAACCCCTCACCCCCACCAAATTATTATAATTTTGCAATTAAGGGCTTTCAGGCAAAGATTTGGGAATAGGAATAACAGTTCCTTACTAGGAATATTAACAAACGTAGTGGTAAAACAAACAAACAAGCAAACAAACAATCCTAGAAACCCTGACAGACTCAAAGCTACAACCTGACACCCTGTTGGTCAGGGTGCTGGAAGGAGTCCAAAAGTGAGTCCTCCTGGAGTGGCAGATGTGGTTCTGTTGGAGTAGAGATGATCCTGTAGAAAAAGGGTCCAGTGATGGTGAGAAGGGTCCATTCTTCCTCCAGGAATCCAGTGGAACCAGATCCCTGGTGTTCCTGTGTCTCAGTTTTTATCCAGGCAGGAATGGTTGGCTCCCCCTCACTGGGTGGAGCATCTCACAATGGGATGATGGAATGTGTCCTGTCCTTGGTGAGCCTTAATGGCCCATTAGCAGGAGATATCCCCTGGAGGGAGAATGGGTGGTGAAAGAGATAAGAAACACTGTCCCACCTGGTTTGAACAGCTGGCCCATTATCAGAAGTCACCCGCCCCCTCCCCCAAGAGTTACAAGAGATAAAAAAGAACATCTCCCCAGCTGCTTTCAACAGATGAAACAGAATACACATTTTTGGTTCCGTAACCCAAGACACATGGTTACCATTACACAAATGAGCCACATGGTTACTCTGATGTAGCATAGCTGTGTCACATCTCAGACATTACCTACCCACCCAAAAATATTTGGAATATCACAGAAAAATGTGTGAAAGGAGACTCCTACTTCCAAAGCGGCAGTAGGTGCCTTCTGCTTTGAAGGCCACACTGAAACAGGGGCTTGCAGGACCGTGTACATGTGAAAAGTACATGAGAAATATGTTCAGTTTGTCCAAGCACTGGAAACCTTCAGAGAGAAGATGACCATGAATGACAAGCCTTTAAAATAAGTCCTTACTGAAGTTTCTGGAAGCTTTCATCACATGCTATTGATACTGCAGAGCTGGCACTTACACAAAATACACTTCAGTGTACTGAGGTATACCTAGCTGACTTCTTTTCCAAGGGGATACTGTGACATCAAGCATGGCAGCTCATCAACTTGAAAGGAATGACTTCATCAGCTTGAGAGAAATACAGGAAGATATGTGACACAGAACACACCAATTGAGGTAGTTATGAGGCAATTTTAAGACAGAGGTTGGAAAGAGTCAGAGAATAAGCTGCATAAAAGAACAAATTGCAAGTGTTTCTACCTGTTGTTCTGTTGGGAGGATGAACACTAAGAGCAAGGCATGATCTTCCTCTGAAGACTGGTGAGATGGGATCAGTGGACCATGGCAACATCACATGTGAAAACAACCATATCACAGGAAAAGCTTATTCTCTAGGGCACAGTTGAGACAATCTGGAATAAAATCTGGAAAAGCAGAGAGGCCATACAAACCTGACCAAAATATCCTATAGTAACTTCTGATACAAGTGGGAAAATTCAAAGGCAACAGAATATACCACTTGCCCAGCAGACCTGTCTTCACTGCAGAGGTGGAATCTTTTATTGCAATTTTCTAGGGTTCTTCTAATAAAATCTGCTTCTCAGGCTCCTAGGGACCAGAGACATGGACAACATAATCACAGCAACTGCCCTGGATAATGCAAGGGACATACAGAGGGCCTTCAATCTCACTGTGTGGTTTCACAGAGGAAAGCCAGGCGACAAAAATCTTCCTTCAAGGTACCTGTGCCTGTGAAGTCTCAGGTATCAGATCACTGGTAGTGGAAGGCCAGGTAGAAACAGGGCTTTTTATGTCCATTAGAAGTTTTTTGTGGTTACCACAATTCACCACTTCTGCAGTAAAATTTTCTGAAGGAATTTGATGCTCATATCAAGTATGTGATTGTGAAAAACACAGCAGAAAAAACCCACATGCAGTTGTAGTCCAAAGAGGGGCTTCCATTTCTGACTGTGGTGGATTCAGGGTTCAAGTTCTTTACCCAAGAGAGAGGACACATTTTCAGCTGTGGCTTCCATATTACAGAAAAATACCTTTAACTGGAAACATATTCTGTGCTGAGTCCCTCAACGTTACTTCTGAGTTGGTCCCCTTAATCCTTTGTTTTTCTGCTCTTCGGGGGTGAAGAAAATGAGGAAACAACTATTTTTGGTAAGGATAGGTTGAAAAGAATGAGTGACAGCAGCCCATAGAGGAATGTCAGGCCATAGGATATTGTCTCAAGCGTTCTCCCAGCCTGAGCTACTGCAGTTTGGGGGTATCCTGACTTAAATGTGCATCAGATTATTTGTTTTATTGTGGGTACTTGTCCAGTGCACCCTTGAGTCTCTGTTAACCTTCAGTAGTTACTGCTTTGTCACACTCTTGTTTTATGCTTGTACACTGGGCACAGCCACCTGCCATAAGCTTTTGCTTGATTTCTCTGTGTGGAGAGTTATAAACCACCCTTTTTAGTAAAGAAAATCCTTGAAGTGGCACAAGGCTCATAGTCTGTAGCTACATTAATTTATAGGAAAGTCCTTGCTGAAGACAAGAAAAATAAAACATTTTAGATTTTCATTTTATCAGCTCACTATACCAACAGCATCACTTCCAATTTATATTCTATACTCACTAAAGATAGTTATATATTGAACAGAAAGTTACATCCAACAGGATTTATAATTAAATTACACCAAAACATTCCTCATTAATTTCTTTGGGGTTCTTGGACAGCCTCAGGCTTGTCTTGGGTTATGGAACCAAAAACGTATATTCTATTTCATCTGCTGATACCAGCTGGTGAAATATTTGTTTTCTTTTTCTTTATCTCTTATAACTCTGGTTGGGGGGGGGGGGGGGGGGGGGGCGGGTGCCTTCTGATAATGGCCCAGCTGTTAAAACCAGGTAGGGCAATGTTTCTTATCTCTTTTCACAATGGGCCATTAAGACTCCCCAGGCTGTTTTCTTCCTCAAGCTTTCCCCTTCCCAAAATAAAACATCCACATTCCATCATCCCATTGTGAGATGCCCCACCCAGTGGGCGGAGACAACCATTCCTGCCTGGAAAAAACGGAGACTCAGGAACAGGAAGCTCTCTTGCTTCACCCCGATTTCTGGGAGGAAGACCAGACCTCATCTCACCATCACCAGACCCCATCTCACCATCAACAGACCCCATCTCACTATCACCAGACCTCATCTCACCATCACCAGACCCCTTCTCACCACTCCTGGACCCTTTTGGCTACAGGATCATCTCTACTTCAACAGAACCACATCTGCCACTCCAGGAGGACTCACTGTGGACTGCTTCCAACACCCTGACCAACAGGGTGTCAGGTTATAGCTCTGACTCTGTCAGGGCTGTCCAAAATTGTTGTTTGTTTGTTTGCTGGTTTGGTGGGGCGGTTTTGTTTTTCTACCACATTTGTATTACTGATATTCCTAGTAAAGAACTGTTATTCCTATTCTCAAATCTTTGCCTGTGAGCCGTTAATTGCAAAATTATAATTTGGCGGGGGTGAGGGGTTTACATTCTCCATTCTAAGAGAAACTCCAGTTTCCCTGGCAGATACCTGTCTTTCCAAACCAAGACAAGGCTGCATTTTTCTGAGATGTCCTGAACACTAGCTGATGTGGAAGCATCTGTTTGTGCTGACCATCACTTTTCATCTGTAGGTATACAAAGCTCATTCCTAAATCTACCTGTGAGAAGCTCCAGTACCTCTAGACAGAGTGGGTGTGGGCTGAACACATCTGGCTGGCAGCACACAGCCTTCCCCACGCTGAACCATCTGCCACCACCTGCACTCCTTCTCCAAGGACAGATTTGAGAATAAGGTTTGGACCTGAGAGGGAAGGCAGGCCTGGCACTGAGTGTTAAAAAGTTAAAAAGGCCACAACTGCCTGCCATCACAGAAAAAGGACTTTGATCTGAGTTCATGACAGAGATGTTAATAACTAGACTGGAGCAGATTTTTTTTTTTTTCTCAACCTGAGGGAATTTTTAGGCTTTCACAATTCTTTTGTAGCTCAGATCAAGGCAGAAAGTTGAAATAATGGAAGCCAAGACAAATACTCTTCCCCTCTTTTCTTCTGTGTCAAGTTTTTCAGTGTCCTTCACTTTAAATTTCACTTTTTATTTCATTTTTGTCTTTAGGAAGAAGTCATGTGTCTTCTTTGATCTGCTATCCCTTTCCACTGCCCTCACCCTTCACAGTAAATGCCCACACCTCTTGCTGTGTCCTCTCACCACCTCCCTAAAAACGGTGGGGCTAAGCTGGTGTAAGGTGCTCAACACTTTCCCTCTAACCCAGCATGACACAACAAATGGCTAAAATTTTAAATTTAAAAAAAGCCTAAATGAGAGATTTCAAATGCAAAGAGTCCTTTCCATACATTTCAAGGCAGGAAGGCCTTCCACTGGGTATATTTTCATAAACATTGAGATTGGATAAGCTCTGTTTTGCTGGCTGGCTACCTCTCAGGTAAAATGCAGTGAAGTTCCAGGACTGATATTTGTAAAAGAGAAGCAGGAGCTGAGCTTTTGCACCCTACGAGTGACTGTACAGGGAACTGGCCTTGTATTCCAATGCTGGTTACTCTAGCAAGTCCAAATGAGGTTTAGCACTTTTGAAAGTCAAACCTTTTTATCAGGGACTCAGGCACAGACCCTGGATTTATCTCCACATGCAAATGTTTGTGCCCAGTGTTTTTCTAAAGACACATACAGGTACAGCCTTCACCAAGATGGCTGTGGAAGTGTCTGGACTGCTATTGATTTTTCTCAGACTATGACTATGTCATGAAGAGATCTATACTGCTGTAAGCTTCTTCTCAGAGCACCTTTAGAATTTTTCTGGGTTCTGGTATGCCTGTCCTCTATTTATCTCCTTTATTAACTCCTTTGATTATTTTTCCAGTTGATTTGCTTAAATTTAAATTAACTCTGTTGAATTTCTTGATGCCTAATCTCTACAGAAGAAAAAGGGGCAAACACATTACTTCTTGTTTTACTTCCATCACCAAAGTACTGAGTACAGTCATGTCTGTGGTGGGCTTATATTAAAGCAAGATTTAGTGTCCCATAACAAAGATAGAGAGAAGTTTGATTAAAAAAAAATATGTGTTAAGCTTAGCAGCTTCTGGCATATTCTCTCTTTGCTCATCCCACAGATGCTGAAGGGTAAACACACCTGCAGGAATACCAATACTTACCATCAGTAAGGACTGTCATCAAGGTGGAGGTCTGCATATTCTGTTGTGACCAAATCACATTTCCTTAACATGCTGCCTCCTTTCTCGTTGCTCATTTGCATATGAAGCAGATTGTAAGGGACCCTTTACAGACAGGGAATTAAGTTGTCTTCCTCTTGAAGAATGTTTTTATGCACTGGTGCCCCTGCTGTGTCATCTGAAAGCCCTGCTCAAGGTCCATGACATTCTGGTTCTTGAGCCAGATAAGCATATCAAACCCAGAGTGCCATCCCTGATTCTTTGCTCTCATCATGTCTCTTTTAATGGCAGGACACAGCATCCCAACTAAGACCCCTGGGCTGCACCTTCTCTTGCTCCAGCAGTGGAAGCAGTGGTGGTCAGTCAGTGGCATTACTGGCAGTCCTTGCTGCACACTGGGAGGCACAGTGCTGTTATAGATGATATAAATGATTTAGGTAATTCGTGTTAAATGTTATGGTTAATTGATACGTAGAAGATATTAAGCAATAACTGTAAGTTGCAGAAACCACAGTGTCACAGATGACATAAATAACTCACACCCACACCTTGCGATGTCTGAGGCAGAAAAGAGAGAGATTTATTTACAGAATCAACATTTATCGAACTCCAGCAGTGACCATGGATTGGAGGAAGAAAATCTTCTTCTCCAACCACACTGGACCATGCAACAGTCCATCAACAGTCTCCTCCTTATGAAAAGAATGTAAACATTGCTAGATTTTACAATAACAAATGGCTTGTTTATACGAAAGTGTATCTGACTCCAAAACACAGAAGGCTAAAAATAAGACTTTTAGAAACTCCTTAAAGGGGACAGAGGAGAACAGCAAAAACCCAGACAACACTGCAGAAACAAAGAAGTCACAGACAGCCTGGCCTTAGTTCAGGATCCTTTGTATCATAAGACATGAAGAAAGGAAGAAACGAGAGATATGGTGAAACCATGGTGACCACAGTGGAAGGTTCCCAGGACGTGCTGCGAGGAAGAGGAGAGACTTCATCCACCGACCCCCGTGAGAGGACAGGAGACCCCAGACTCCCAGAATTGGAAGACTCAACTATGACCAAATATGGGAAAACATGGACTGGGGAGGGACCAAGGGGTGTGTGTAAACCAAAAAGTTATAAAAATGGGAAATTGTGGGGAGAACTCCAAAAGCTGTGCATGGAGCACGAGCTGAGACTTGTGCTCTCCAGCTTTCCCAGCGCGCTGCTTGCTTCAGCTTCTCACTTTAATAAAGTTTATCTAATTGGCAATCAATTATTGGATCCTTTATCTTTAACAGTGCCAAGCAGTGAACAAGCACAGGGCAAAGACACCTTCCCCTCTTGCAGCATGGCAGAGAGAGGAGCCTTAGGCAAGTGAGGTGGGGCAGCAGAAGGGGGGAGCTAGCTAAGCAGAGAGAGTATTTGCAGTCAAAACAGCACATGGGCAGTTTAATGCTCTCAGGCTGTCCGTGGACAACTGCAGAAAACAGCCAAGCCTCCTTCACCTGCAAACAACTGCAAGAGCAGCTGAACCTCCACAAGATGCCTTGTTATTCTGCCAGCTATCACCTGAGTACACAGAAATTAACCAGCAGGTAGAACAGAATCAGAGGTCTGCTTAAGTCCATTCCTATGCATGCAGAGATGGGAACAGCTAAGCAGGGCTGATACTCAGGGAGTTCCCTGAAACCCCAAGAAATCTGTCACCACGAACCCCACTCAAAAACATCCCAGAGAAAATAACCATGCTCCTAAAAAGTTTTCTGAGCATCTGAACGCTCAGCTCCCAGGGGTGGCCACCGTCCTAGAAAATTTTGCCAATGATACCAGGAATAGAAGTTCAAACAGGGACCTGATTCACTGACGTTTGTTCTGTGAAACATCACACTGATGCAATTTTGAGCAAATGCACATAGATGGAGTCAACCCACTTCTACTTCAGGTAAATACCATTTATTTATTTTCCATGCCCACAAATTAGTAGAATCAACATGCTTCCTCCTTTAGCCCTGAGTGATAGGCCCAATAAGCTAAAACAGAAGTAAAAAGTGATTTTTTTGCAAACCAGCATGGGTAAATTTTCAAGCCAACCCCATTTCTGCAAGAATCCTAGAAGAATGTAACTGCAACAGAACAGAACCAAAAGGGATCACAGCAAAATTTAAAAAAACCCCAGTTACTGGAGATTCAATTAAAAAAAAAATAAAATCTGATTAACAGAAAATGACTGAGCAGTGTTTTTAATGCCTTGGTTGGTGCTGATTTAGCAGACAGCATAGGTGAGCACTTAGCCTTGCATCCCTAGCTCTGGCCCAGATCAGTCCTTCATGTAAAGAAATCCCTTGAAGAAGCTTAATGAGGAGTGATGGCAAGGACAAGGCAAGGGAGACCCTTGCCAGATGTCTGTCCTTTTGGATCCCAGCAGGAACACAGAGTGCATGTGTAGTGCAAATGACACAGATGTGTAACACAGTGTTCCATTTGCACTGCAGGGCATGTGTAAAACAACTTGTTCCAGCCTCTTCCAGCTGCTCCACTCTCTTCAAGATGGACAAAGAAGTATCAGAACTCAACACGAGGGCATTGCACATCCCCTGGCAGTGCAACAAAGTGCACTTCAAACACAAAAGGGAGCTCTGATGTTTGCATACAGGGCTGCTGGGCTGGCTGCAGCAATGCACTCTCATCTCCTAATTCAGTCTTCAGCAGGTTTCTAATTTATTTGCTCTGAAGCATTTATCTGCCACTTTTAAATCTCACACTCACAAGGTTTCAGCAATTGAAAAAGCTTTAAACCATTTTCACCTCCCTGCTTCATCCTGATGTTGAAAGAACAGATACCTCGTATGCATTATTGAACACTGAAGTCAGGGAAAGAATAAAAAACAGAGAAGCTAAATCCAAACAAAATATAGCCATCACTGTTCTTACACAGCTCAGTAAGACCCATACAGAATTGCCCTGTGATACCCAAATTGTGCTGTGTACCATTTAGAAATCAGAAGCTAAGGAAGATCTTTGGCAATGTTTTGTCAGCAGATAAGCCAGCTAAACATTAACCTCTTTTTTTGCAATCCCTAATCAGAGGTTTCCATTCATACAGCTGCTCTGTACTCTGAACCTTGAGTTAATGTGTCTCTATTTTACAGGAAAGCTTTGCTCACATTGCTTTTGGACTCTGCAGACTTGACAGTGTGACCTCCTGCTTGCCAGCTCAGGAGGCAACCTGATGATGCCTTTGCTTAGGTCATGTTAGTTAGCAAGGTCACGTCAGGTCCAGTGCTTAGCTGGCTGAGAATGGCTTGTGGTTTCCAAATGAAGTGCACCATCCTGAAATTAGGATTGTACTGACTGAGAAGAAGCATGATGATTTGGAAAGTCACATTAGAGATACAAAAATATTTCCAAGTTATGGTGCAGGAGTGCAGCAATACTGAAGAAAGTTGCTTGCCTGGAAAAGCAGACCCTGCCAATAGAGCATCTACAAGTTCTCAAGAATCTTCTTCCATGGCAAAAACCCACAAACATATTGGTGTTCATTGACAGTATATCAATGTGGTCTAATTTTTACACGTAAATTAGAGACAAAGAGAGAGAGTAGCTAAGTGTTGTCCTTTATCAGGATTAAGTATTAAAAACTAAATAGAGATAAGGGGCACAATAGCAGCAGAAGTGTTAGATTTGGACTACGAAGACTGAATTTCAATTTTGGTATTTTAGAATGTTTTGTGATTTCTCAGTAATGGGAAGCAGATGCAATTAAACTGATGGTGGGACATATGCAGGATCCAGAGGGCAGAGAAGCTCAGTGGCTTTCTGGTCTGTGAGGGAGCCTGGGCAGCAGAATTTGGTGGGCAAGACTGGAGGATCTGAAGAGGAAGAAACACCTAATAATACTCTCTGTCTTTCCTAGCCTGCCTGAATTCTGGGGAAATTTTGTGGGCAGTGCTGGGCCAGCAAGTCCCCCACAATGGAACTATTCCATCTTCCCCTCCCAAATTCTCCACCTCTGGGACTTGCTAAGCACAGTGAGAGCTTGGGGGAAGTCTTGCTTACAGTGTCCTGGGTATTGGACCCTCATGCTCAAGGATTCCTCTGCAGACTTGGTCTGTCTCTTCTGTGTCCTGAGAACCTAGTTTTGAAGTGCTTTTCCTCAGCTCCTGCTTAGACATTTAATTTTCCAGGCAAGAAATATAGCTCAGTCAAAATTCAGTGAACAATTCCTATACCACACAATACTTCATCTCATACTTAACTGTAACTTCAGCAGTGACCTGAAGGGGATGTGAGCACATACTCAACTTGCTGTCCATGCTAAATTATTTTCCTGAGCAAAGACTGACAGAAGGATCAATCCCCAGCTGAACTGAGGCCTTTTTCAGATTTTATTTCTTAGAGTTCAGCTATTTTTGCTGTTGTTTATCCTAAACCCACCCAACAACAGCACAGCAGTAATGCAAGAATTTCTTTTGCAACACAAAGAAAAATATGTTTTATGTATTCTGCCATAACTCAGCAACAATAGAAGATATACAGCCCACTAAAATAATTTATTTCTGGTTGGAAATCAGAGGTGATTTTAAGCTGAAAAAGTGCATGTTTTTCAGACTCACAAAAGATGAGAACTCAGGGGTGGTAACTGCAACTGCCCTGTGGTCTTATTGCAGCCTTCATGCAAAAACTCCTGGGTAAATTAGATCTTCTCACATGCTGTTTAAGGCAGTAAAGCCTCTGTAGAGGTTCTTACAGCAAAGCAAAGCAGTCTGGTGAAGGTAAGACCAGGGATTATATTTATTCTTCCAGCTGCATAGCTCCAAGCATACTGACATTAGACAAGTGAGGGACAGTAGCAGAGTACAGGGTCAGACCCACATGAAGAACGCCAGTGATTGCATTAGCTTTGGATTTGAGTGCAGATAAAGATACCATTTTCTGATTGCATTACAGCTGTGGCCAGGATGAGCTCTACACCAGCTCCCAGCAACCACAATGCAGGCCTGAGGATCTAAATTTTAAGCTCCTGCAGTGAAGAGCAGTAACACAGAAGCCTTCCCACTCTCTCCATGTCCTTTCTGTATGCACCATGCAGAGGTTGCTGCAGCTAACCAGCTGTTTGTAAGCCTGTGGACTCCCAGTCCTGTTCCAGGCACGAATTCTGATGGAACAGCCCCAGTCCTGTGCATGCAGGAGGGAGCAGACCCTCGACAGGAGCTCAACACTGACCTAATACCCTGCTCAACTGCCTTTCCAGACCTACATGGCACCCCTGCTGAGGCTTTTCCCAGATACTGGAGTCTTCCAGTATCCTCCCTGTCCTGGCCCTACTAAGAGTAGTTATCTCCCAAGCATCCTTCCCTTACAGACCCCTAGAGAGTCTTCCTACCAGCTGTTTCTCCTCAGACAGGTGGATCTGTTTCTCTCCAGGACATTTCTGTGCTCACTTAAGAGACTGAGAAAATAATTCCATCCTAAGAAATCATACACAGCCTTACTCATAAATCCCCTGTGACACACTACCCTTGTGAGCAGATTTCTTTTACCATTTTTGATGTGTTACAACCTACCTTTCATTTACATGTGTCCTAGGCTCCTGCCATGCAAAGGATTTCCAGCATATTGAAGCAAAACCTGATAACTGTTTAGGACTAAGCTGTATTATCTGATTTTTTTTAGTGTCTCGAGAATAGTAATATACATTACTCTGCAGTAAAGCCATTATATAATGACCCATCTGTGGAAGAAAAATTCTCATGAGCCTAGTGGTAAAGAGACAACCCACTTTAGCTGTTATCTCTTCTAAATGAAGCAGAAGAGTGTGCCTAGATTGCCCAAAACTGCCTCTCCCAGGAAGGCTGGTGAGAAGGAGAAGTTTGTGGATGGACCCTGGTTTGCTGGAATGCTGTTCAGTATGGAGAGGCTGCATCACTACAAATGTCTGCATCTGCTTAGATTCACATCTGTGGTCACTGAGGGATAGCAGAACCATATAGTGCCATGTGCAATTACACATTTCATCCTTCTGTGTGTGGGAGGGAGCAACACAGTTTTCACTAAACATCTTCTTACCCCAAACTAAGAACAAGAGATCAATAAACTGGAAACGCAAATTATATCTTTTATTCAAACTAATGAAATCTCAAACTGAAGTATAAGCACAAAGGGTCAGACTGTGATTCCCTCCAGGCCAGAGAACAGCACCAAATATGAGATGGTGGCGGTAAATATGGGGTGCAAGGGAGATAAGGGATTAGCACTGCCATGAGGCAAACCAAAAATAATAGAACGAAAGACAAGTGAAAGGGAGCAGTCTGATGAAGTACTGTCATAGTTGTACAGAACTGAGAGGGTTTTCCTCTGCAGAAGTATGTGAAAAATGCTTGCTGATATTGTGTGTTGGTGCACTGACCTCTCTCAATGGATTTTCACAAAGATGTCCCATTTCAGATGAACCCATCTGAAACTATATGATGTAGTTGCTAAATATGCTTATTTTATGTGTCTGTTATGTATAGATATAGGTTATAGACTAGAGACCATATAATAGATGTTCTTTGCTTTAGAGTGGCCAGAATAAGCAGTAGAAAAACAGGAGTGATGTTTTAGGATATCCAAGCTGCTGAGTAAGCCATCAAAATTGTCTTCCTGCCCTCATAACACATGGACTAAGGATGCACCTTCTCAAGACTGAAGTGTCTCTGTGACTCTTGTTTTCATTGCTATTGTGTGAGTTTCTACCAGTTTACCTGATTTGTGCCTCTCTCAAGGCAAGAGTGATGACATGAAAGCTGCAATGTGAGTTGCTCTCTGAGTTGCCTGTACTTACACAAGATTTTGGGTTGTTAGTTTCAGTGGTAATTTTTTTTTTCTCTTGCAATTTCCCTCTTTTGGCTGGTAGGTACAATTTATAGCTTGATTTTTTTTTTTTTTTTTTTTTTTTTTTTTGTGCAAGAGCAATTATTAATTTCCTTTCTGCATGAAAACTTCTATAGGCTCTTTTGTGGCTGCTTTCCCACTTGGGCTTACTGTTTCATATGATATCATAGGTCCTAGCAATAACAGTCAGAATTGTTGGCTGCTGGTCAATGCCAACAATGCCCTGCTTGCTGCTGTGAGAGCCAGATGCACACACAGGGACAGGCAGGGCTATCTCTGAGGGTGCATTTCTCCCTCAGTCTCTGTCTTCCCATGGGAAAGACCTCAGAGTGATTATTTGCAGGACTTGATAAGCCTTCATCTGTTTGAGGAGCTATTCTCTTTAGTCAAGACCTTAGGACAGGCCCTCAGCACACAAACAGTAAATGATGTTAATCTGCCCTTTGCTTATTTTACACAGAAATGACTTAATTATGTATGTCAAAGACAGACATCCTCCTTCCTATCCAGCTCAGCATGCACTGCCAGCAACCACCAGTCCCTGAAGATGGCTGATTCATTGAGAATTCCTTTGAAATCTAGTCCCACAGGCTTTCTGCTTTGCCACAAAGCACAAACTCTGATTTATCTTCATAACCATGCACAACTGCACATATAACTGACTGTGACAAAAATAATCTCCCAGCACCCAGCCCCAGCTTGTAACTCTACAGCCATTTCTGAAGGGTGAGCCACACACACAGGTACAGTTCAGCTGCAGAAAGGTGAGGTCTGGAGGTCAGTGTGCTCTTCTGTGTAAACAGAGTACACAACCCAAAATATCTGACTGTTCTACCCTTCCCTAAGACAGAGCCTCTGAAGGGACTGACAGTGGTCAGAAAATAGATTTTTTGGCTCCAGGCAGTGGCTTGGGGCCTGTGAGAAAGCTAAGCACACAATACTCTCAATTCTGGCCTGGGAAATTCTAAGGAGGAACCCAAAACAATCCCTGTAGATAGCCTCCTCCTGGCACCTGGTGTTTTTCCAACTTGTTTACTGGCAAAGATGTTTACAAAGAGGTGCAGGCTCTAAACTACCAATCCTATTCATTGTACCAAAACACTGTGTAAATGAATCTGTCTTTCAACAAACTTTGCTGTATGTTTATTGAACATGTAAGAAAGAAGATTGGAGTCTATGTATCATTACATGAGTGGTCCCGAAATGTAATGATAAGTCTCCAAATAAAATGAGCAATCAAAAGACATAAAAAGATAGACCTGGAACATTCAGCTGAAGCTGAGTTTGTATCTCATAACTGCAGAAGCATGGCCTATTCCTGTAAGCATGTGGAAAGCATTTATGGTCACCAGGGATTTGAGGTGACTGGCTTGAGGACCTGCCAAATGTGGTCAGTTAGCAGTAAGGTACTTGCCTTTTATGAATGAATCTTCATAATCATGTAATGCAACTCTCCATTCTGCTGTTCACAGTGCACTTCACAAAACTTGCCTTTGCATGATCTCTAAGGATGAACAGAAATTCTTGTATTTCCACAGATGAGGAAATTACACCACAGAAAAGTTGATTTTCCCTCAGCCACACAAAGTCAGAAACTGATTGCAGGAGCAGGTGATCCATCTTCCTGTCCTGAACCACCAGATGACATCTGCTTCTGATACCTTAAGTTTTAGCTTTCATGTTTTTCAGATTCTGTGCTTCCAGGTGTGTAGTTCTGAGCCTCATATGAAGTGTTAATAAGTGTAAGCTCTCTTCACAGGGTGGGCAGACAAAACAAATCCTTTTCCTGCTGGAGACCAAGGGAAACCATTGCAAGATTTCAAGCCCAAAAGCACAAACAACAGTGCACTGAAGGGAGAAGCAAGAAGGATGGGACTTCATAATCTGAAGCTGTAACTGGACAATTAACCCCAATATGCAAATGGACCAAAACTTATAAAAGTGCGAGACCTCGTGACCAGTCATCCATTTTGTGACCATTTCTGGTACATCTTTGGGTGTAGCTTTGGCCAGGCTCTTGTGCTGCCCAAGGTGTATCCCAAAGGCCTTTTAATAAATACCTACTTTATTCTCTTAGTCTCTGTTCCAGGTCAGCTTTCCCAAGGCATTACTTGGGATGAAGAAAACAGGTTCCCTTTTCAATAGTAGGTCATAATTGCTCCACCACAGGGACGATTGTAAAGCCATATTTCTTCATGTTTGTAGATATTAGGAACACCATTTTTAGAGTTTAACAAAATGGGAACTATCATTATGAAGTTCCATTCTTTGTCCTTCTTGATGCTGGCATTAAAAATGTAATCCCCTGTGCCATTCTGAAACCCTGCCATTTTTGTACCTATTCTTACACTCTAAGGACTTATCCCATGAGCTCTGTGGATATATTTGCTATTTTTGATAAATAGTTTTGTAAGGGGTCTTAGCTAATGAGTGCAGTGATCAGCCCTAACTGCATCTGCTTCCAGAGCCTTTCACAAGTCAGGAGGATAGTGTGCCAACTCCTGACAAAGACCAAGATTTGACTAACCAAGTTCTTAGAGGAACACTGTGCAGAATAGGTGTTATCTTTCTTTCTTGAAGTGCTCAATTTGAGGCAGATTTAAAACAAAGAAAGTGAGAGGAAGTAAAGGAAAAAATCCCAAACCCATGACCTGAATAAGGAAATAAAGAGAAATTAGTAGAGCAAGGAAAGTTTTAAATAATGCAGGGATCCGGTTCTTCAAGGATAAAGAGGTTTAATCTATTTTTTAAAATATTTAAACTAGGAAATATGCAGTAGGAAATATTTCAGAAAAATCATTGCAGTAGAAAAGAAATATTATCAGAAATATGTGTGAAAGAAAGTTAGGATGATTCAAACCCAGGTTGATTCAAACCCAGGATGATGAGGGATTCATAGTAGGCTGCCTGATATTTTCTGGGCCAATACTTCTTATAATTTCCTGGATCCAGCTTTTTTTTTTTTTTTTTTTTTTTTTTTTTTTTTTTTTTTTTTTTAAATTTTGTTGCCAGCTGCCCTGGATGCAAAAAGAGTGAGCATGCTGGCTGAGGAGACAGAGGCAGACTGGAAGAGACAGAGGCAGACTGGTTGTCAGGAAGGTATCTGCATATGAAATGCCACCAGGGAACCAGAGCACTTTCCAGAAGAGAAGAGACAGGGGGAATGCTGCAGGGACACTGCTGCTTTCCTTGGATGAGCTGGCCAGAACTTTGCTCTTTCATTTCTGGGACATGCTCTCCTCTTTGTGCTTTGCTTTCCTGTCTCATCGAGAGGGGTAAGAAGGAAAATACTTGGACATGGCTTGATTGTAAATAATGTAAATAATTTTTATTCATACATGCACACACAAGAAAGAGAAACTTAGTTGAGGCCCCAAGCTAGTAAAAGGAGTGCAATGCTATATCTATTTACAGTGGAACATTTGGTGAAAAATCATCCCAAGGAAGTATAACTTCCCCAGAGGAAGTGTTTTCTTCCCTCTTACAATTTCCTGTAGGCTCCTCTAGTCTTGGGGCTATTAAAAAAAAGCTTTCAAAGAAGTACAAAAGAAGTCATCAAATCAAAGAATGGTTTGGGTTGGAAGGGACCTTAATGATCATTTAATTCAAAATCCTCTGCCATGGGCAGGGATGCCACCTATTAGATCTGGTTAAATGAGAAATAGCTTGTCTGTCAAAGGTAATGCCATTTGTCTTGTAATCACTGTATTCAGGAGCTTTCTTTGCTTTCTAAAACCCTCTTCTGGGTTCAGCTTTTTGGGGGAATGAAGTCAGTAGGCATATCCAAAATAAGTAAGTCATCTATATTTCCCTGAACATTTTGCTTTGCCATGCTGTGGCACATCTGCATTGTGGTGAGACAGAGTGGTTGGCACAAGTAGAGTAACTCTCATAAGTATGATATTGTAGGATGTCTTGTGCTTGTTTGCTTCCAGGTGTGAGATATTAAATGCATTTTGGAGTTGCTGTTACACATTAAACATGGCATTCATTGTTCTTCGTATGAATCCAATATTCATCTAAACTCAGTGTTTGGCTCAGGCAAACACCCTGAACAGTCTGAGTGAGACTGCTGAATTGTAATCTATTCTGACGCTGCAGGAGCAAACTCTGATGTAGAGGCATGTCATGGTGTTGTCTGCTCATCTACAGTGTTTGTACTCAGGTAATCTTATCCCATTTGGTCTTCACTCCAAGTTCACTCCCTTCCTGTTATTTTGGTGCTAATCAGACCTAATGTTTTTCAAAAGTTTCTCCTTTGACCTTTTCCGAGCAGTTTCTGAATGGAGATCAGTATCAAATCCTATGAGCAAGAATAAATATTTTTTAACAGATTATAGGTAGATGCTAACATGTTAGCATCTTAATGTGTTGCAAAACT